>OX941088.1:76244126-77494126 GCA_954870635.1 Arctium minus | reverse complement strand
ACATTCATGAATTGATGGCTCATTCTGATCAGATGAACGATTCTCTCATATTATTCATTGGGGGAGATTGATAATTTCTCTACACAAGGGGAGATTGTTCACATTTTATCAAAGGGGGAGATCATGAAGCCTATGCTAAATTGCTCATTTGGGGGAGATGTTCCAAAGACGGATCTAAACTTGAAGAGTTTTAATGATTTTGATTATTACAAATCATTAAAAAGGGGGAGATAAATCAGAGTTCAAGTTCAGATGATTAAAGTTTGTATCAAGAAAGGGGGAAAGATGATTTTCAAAGTCAGATTGAAAGCTGAAGCAAAGATTGTTGTAAAGAGATATGATATTGTTGTAAACAAAGGGTGAGATTGAAAAACATGTCAAAATTGTTTGAAAAGACAAAGAGAGAGATTTACTTCAAGTTGAAGAATGTCAAAGTTTCAAAGTTTGCTGAAGATGTCAAAGTTTTCAAGGTGTAAAAGCTGAAAAAGATTCAAAGCTGAAGATTATTCTGAATATAAAAAGACCTGAAGATTATTGTCAATTTTTTTAATCTTGAATCCAAAGGGGGAGATTGTTAGACAAGAATTGTATTCAAGATTAAAAGGTTAAAAGGTCTTGTTTGAAAAGTCAATGTAATTGTAAAATGTCAAAGTCAACAAATGTTAAAGGTGTTGTAATTATCTTTGTAAAGTCAAAGAGGTTTAGATTAGTTGCTTTGTAATCTTAGAGGTATAAAAAGGTTTTGGTCTTGTAATTTGTATGAAGGATTCTAGACATTGTCATATACGTTTGAGAGAGAGAGAGAGAATTTCTAGAGAGAGAAACTGTAGAGAGAGAAAGTGAAGATTCATCAATGAAATTCAAGATTTGAGATTGAAATCTGTATTTGTTTTGGTTTTACATTTGGTATCAGAGCACTGATCCTTTAATTGCTTCATCTGACTGGTATGTTTCTTCCATTCAGGTTGTAGAATACTCAGGAACTTGACATTATTCTCAATTTGCTTCTTCTTGACTTTATTCTTTGCCAACTCATTGAGTAATGACACAAACTTATCATAAGTGTCTTCCAGGATTTCTATGAACGCCATTTGGGTAAGTAGCATATGTTTAGTTTCCGTTGATTTTAGAATAACCCAATAAATAGGCACATTATTTGGTATTCCTTCTATGGCGGCTTTGTTGTCATGGCGTCCTGCAGATGACGGTCCACCAGAGTTAAGCCTTAGTGGCTTACGTGAACCCACTCTGGGGGACTTGGCTAACTTTGTTGGCTCCAGGGCGGATGGATCGATCTTAGAACTTTACCCACAGAATATGTGACCGTGGTTAAATTAACAGGGGATTCATTGTGTGTGCCTGCATGCCGACCCATTAGTTCGTGTGGTTTGGCCACCCCACGAACACAACAGGAATTGACGGACTTTATTTATATTACTTTTTGAAGTTAAAGTGGGAAATGTTCTTAAGATTATTGCTTTTGATTATATTACCGAACGTTTCTTTTGATTTAAATGAACTATGAACTTCAGTCTCAAGAACTTTCTTCGAATTAAATATATGTTTAGAGTTTATTAATAGTTCTGAATTTAGATGTGTAGTTATGTTAAGTCCCGTTCGTGACATCACCCGTTCCGGACCATGGGGACGGGGGATGTTACATTTCGAGTTTCCATTTTGTCATCAGAAAGTTGGTCATTTGTTAAGAAATTCTTGATGTCGCTCGACCAATCATCTTCCTCGTCTACGACATAAGTGTGGTCTTCATTCTCGATAGATGATTTTTCTAGGTGGTTCATCGGGACAACGTCAAATGAAGACTGACTGAGTGTTGACCCAATATTGGCCCGTGCATCAGCTTGGGTGTTTTGATCCCTTGGGATTTGTGTGATGAAGAAAGGCTTAAATACTTTAGACTTTGTTTTAGCCACTTTGAGGTAAGTTGTCATTTTGGAGTCTTTAGCTGCGAATTCTCCATTCATCTGATTCACGACCAGTAGGGAGTCACTTTTGATGTGTAATCCTGTTTCCCCCAGATCGCGAGCCATATACATCCCTATGATCAAGGCTTCATATTCAGCAACGTTGTTTGTTGCTTTGAAGTCGCATTGTATGGAATACACCATCTTGCCCCCCTGTGGCGACTTGAGGACGACACCGAGACCTGTCCCCCTAGCATTGGATGATCCATCGACATGTAGAGTCCAATTCATGTCGTCGAGAGTTGCCACAATTTCTATTTTTGACTTCCAGTTCTAGGCTGAAGTCTGCGACAAAGTCCTCTAGAGCTTGCGCCTAGATGTTCTTTGAACATCCTATTGACTAGTCATTGATATGTTAAACCTGCATTTTTAAGACCACAAGGCATAATTTGTATCAATAAATACCTTTATCCGTCATGAAGTCGGATTTCTTTTGATCATCACGATGCATTAGGATCTAGTTGTATCCTGAATAGGCGTCCATGAATGTCAAGAGTTCATGTCCTACGGTCGCATTGACCATAGCCTTGATATGTGGCAAGGGAAAAGAGTCTTTTGGACAGGCTTTGTTGAGGTCCGTGAAGTCTATGCATACTCTCCACTTTCCGTTCTTCTTTTGTACGACCACGACGTTAGCCAGCCATTCAGGATATTTGACCTCCCATATATTTCCGGTCTTTAGTAAATTTTTAACCTCATCATTTATCACCTTGTTTCGTTCTAGAGCGAACTTGCATCGTTTATGTTTAATAGGTTTGAAAGAAGAATCGACATTCAAGCGATGTGAGATCACATCAGGATCTATGTCGACCATATCTTTATGCGTCCAAGCGAAGCAATCGGCATGTTCCTGCAAAAAAGAGATTAGAGACTTCTTTATGACTGGGTCCAGAAATGACCCGATGAAGACGATTCTGTCAGGCCTGTCCTCATCCAAGACAACTTCTTCCAGTTGATAGTCGTCGATAGTTTTAGGAATGTCCTAGATCTGTAATTGCTAGATATTTTGCTTTTGAGGTTTCATCGTGACTTTGTAGCAATCTCTAGCGGTCTTTTGATCGCTTCTGATCTCCTAGACTACCCATCGTGTTGGAAATTTAACTGTCTGATGATATGTCAAGGGGACGACTTTCATGGCGTGGATCCAGGGTCGTCCTAATATGACATTATAAGCTGACGAGCATTCAATGACACTGAACATTGTCTGCTTGTTGACTCCTTTGGCGTATATCAGAAGGATGATCTCACCGATGGTATTATCCATGTCTCCATTGAATCCCATTTACACTGTCGAGCATCGTATGATTTTTGCCTTATCTATTCCCATAGCTTTGATCGTGTTAAGGAAGATGATATTAGCATAAATTCCTTCGTCGATCAAGATCCTTTTAGTCAAGCAGTTCCCGATCATAAGTTGAATGATCAACCTGTCGTGATGTCTTTGCCATGGATCGTTGAGGTCGTCTTGATCGAATGTTATTTGCATAGCTTCCAACTAGTTCATTCTTCGGTCTTGACGACATTGAGATTGGGTGTTCATTAGGTCCTTGGTTGGCATACCTTTTAGTTGGGGAATAGGTCAGACCACAGATGTCCGAGTCTCCATTCACACAATTTACGACCTTTGTATCCTCTGGAGAGGTTGGTCGTGCATTAGTCTCGGTGGCCAGTAAATCTTGAAGGTGTCCCTTCGGTAACATCCAGGCTAATTCTTTTCGCAGAGTTATACACTCGTCCGTCGTATGTCCATGATCACTATGAAAGTCGCACCATTTGGACTTATCTTTCTTAGCATCGTCCTTATCGTTCTTTTTCGGACATTTGATGGTCGATTATACGTTATTGAGAGATTTGACCAAATCTTTGGACGTTCCCTTGAATCCATAGGAGGACCCCTTAGGATACTGGGGGAATTTGGACGTCAGGACATTTTTCTTTTTTCTCAAATCTTACATTCAAAATTTGTCTCGACGGTTCGACCTTAGGAGTTGCTCGAGCTTTGAAGTCGCGTTTCTTGATACTTAACGACCTTTTGTCACCCGAATGTTTGCGTCAAAAGGCCACATCATCCTCGACTCGCATGTAGGCCAATGTTCTGGCACGAACATCTTCAAAGCTTTCTGGTGAGTACTTTGTCAAATTTGTGTACAGGTCCGAATTATCGTCAAGACCTTGCTTGTAGGCTTCGATTGTAGTGTTGACGTCACAATTGCGCACGTTGATCATTTCCGAATTCAAGCAATTGTAGTAACTTCGGACAGACTCGCCAGTCTTCTGGGTGATGTAATAAATATCACTAGTCTACTTCTCCATTTTGCGACTACTGGAAAATTGCTAGAAGAATTGGTTGACTAGTTCAGCAAAGTTGCCGATGGATTAGGGCTTGATTTTGATTAACCATTGGAGAGAAGCACCTGTGAGGGTCACACCAAAACTTTTGCACATGCATACCTCTTGATATTGGTGGGGGATCGACATAGTCCATATCAGTTGCTTGTAGTGTGCAATATGTTTTGTTGGATCTGTCACTTCAGAATATTTTGGAGTGAAAGTGGGGATGTTGTACTTCTTTGGCAGGGATATCTCGTCGACAAAAGGAGATTCTTGAAATCTAGTACGAGGTTCAACGTCGACTTGTACAGCGGCTCCAGGTAGCTTGGAAAGTAGTGACAATATCTTCTCGTTCTGTTCTTCCAATAGTCTTAACCGTCGAGCGACCAGATCATCGTGATTAGGTCCATTGGTCGCCACCGACGGTGCTGGGAAGAATCCCGAGTCTTGAGAATTCATGTCGACCGTCGTGTATAAGCCATTTCAATGTAACGACTCAGTAGCTTTACCATTGACTGGCATAGCCATAGCTAGAATTGACATCGTCGGGATAGGCATCGTCAAGATTACCATTGACGTCATTGGCATCATTGGAATCTACATTGTTGGCACGGGATAAGTTGTAGCACCAGGGTTTTGCGTCGACCTTGGATATGGAGGCAGAGGAGGGTAATGACCTTCAAAAGACATGTTAAAGGGTGTCCTTGGACCATTTTGTGATCCAAAGAAGCTCCCTGTATTCTGACTCCTCAAGAATGCAATTTCTACGGATGCTTTGCGATTTTGTTCATCCAACTCGTTGATACGGTTTTGTGCAGCGTCTAATTCCATGCACATTTGAGCGAGAACGTTGAGATGTGTTTTTTGTCCTAACATGTTCATGTTAATCAGAAAGACTTCCGAGAAATTGTTAGCAGGACGCACTCTTGTCAAAGATTTTCTCTAGCTGGGGCCCACGGTGGGCGCCAAACTGTTAATGCCAAAAATTACCCAAAAGATAACTTGAGGTTGGTGTGGAGCTTTTAACAACTAAAGTAATGGAACCTTTGACAAATCGTATGATGGAAGATAAATAAAGGAAAAGACACGGAAATTTGGTGACACAGAAAACCCCGTCGAGGGTAAAAATCGCTAACGATAACAGAGATCGTCAACACACTATGGACGTCAAACAGGGACGTTGTCCTTCAGGAGGAATGATCGAGAGTACAATGAGTTACAATATAAGCAAAAGGTTAACAAATCATGAGATTGTCTATCTTCGTGATATATGTGAAACTTTGTCATGAGTTTCTCTAAGAAAGAAGGAGCTCGATTATCTTTGCACGCCTTGTGAATGCTCTCCAATTCCCCGATTGTGTCCTTCTGAAGTTCTTCATTGATTTGTATATATAGGTTTTGATCGTCATAAATGAGCTTTAATGTCACCAACGGTCTTCGTATTGAATGATCTTGATGATGGTCTTCCTTTGTGACCGTTGTCTATTAATGCTTTATGACCTGAAATAAATAGACATGGAAAAAACGTTCGTTGATAGTTAATGAGTTATGGTCATTAGATATCTTGCGATAATCGTAAAATATTTGTCAATGGAGGATTTTGGTCATAAGGCGTGAGAAACTTACGACCATCACTATAAGTGACAACATAGTCCTCGGTGTATGTGGTCGGCAAGACCTTATCTTAATACAAGATGTGTCTTAAGATTGGAGACGTTTGGTTTTCTGTCGTCGGTCGAGACTTGTGAGTTTTTACCCAAACACATATGATGAAGAAAAGGGTAAGAAGATTGTACCTTAACTAAGACTTCTAAACCTCGAAATATGGCAAGGATTTGTAGAATTTTGGAAAGCATTATGAGCTCTCTCTCTCTCTCTCTCTTTCCCTCTCTCTAAAAACTCGGAAGCATGAAAAGGAAAGGAAATCCAAAGAGATCGCTATTTATACGATCTTCGGTGTCCATCACCTTTTCGAATCCCTCGCCAGATGAACGACAAGTGTCCATTGACAGCTGCACCATGCACATGACATACCCACGACATCATGATCTTATCGCCTTTTCGGTTACCAAGGTAACCTATTTGGTTTAAAAGAATCCAATTCAGTTTCTTCGAGAGACAAGTGGTGTGTTTTGGAGCAAAATTTGAAATTTGAAATTGCGTCTCTCATTCCAAATTTAGGGGGCAAACTGTTTTGGTAAGAGATATCAAAGTTAGGACCGACGTAAGAATCATGCGACCAGACATATCCACTGATCAATTATTAATGACCAAGGACCTTAAGACCAACGGTCGTAATTATTGAGGACAGTCGTAAGTTATTTCTGACGAACGACAAATGGCTGCCGATACCTGTACTATTGATAGTCAATATGTAAGGACAATTGTAAGATTCTTTCGACATATATTCATCATAACTAACCAACAACAAAACTTTATGTTCGTTGTTTTAATGCAGGTCTTATTCCATAAATCCTGAAGAGCGTAACCGAAGGCATAGATTCAAGAGCATTTATTGACGTGACCATTGTTGTTATATTGACTATAAAGATGGAATTTATGAAGATCATTCGTATATAAACCAAGCATTCCCAATCCTGAAGGGGACGAGAAATTCTCTCGAAGATTCTCACAAAGCATACTAGAAACTCTAATTAGTTTACAATTTCTTTTACTTATGACCGTTATTGTAATCATTGTACTTACGACCGTTGTTCCTAAATGACGACGTCTTGTTTGACGTCCATAGTGCACTGACGACTTCCATTGTCATCCGCGAGTTTTACCCTCGACAGGGGTTTTCCTTGTCACCAAATCTCTTGCCTCATTTACTTTCCTTGCGATTGTCATGTGTATTTCGAAGAAAACAATTTTTAGTTGTTAAAGCTCCACAAACGACCTTATAGTATTTCCATGTGTAATTTTTTGTCATAAACAACAAGGGCGATCAAGGGGTCTCGAGTTTCTTATGAAAAATAAGTTCCTACACGATCCATATTGTATATATATACATAGAGGGATGATCAAACGAGAACATTAACTATTTAAGAAAACACGAGAACAACAAATCATGTGCAAAATCACATGTGATTTTACATTAAGGGCAACAAATGGACGCGGGAAACTTTGGTCGCGACTTAAGTTGCCCGGTAAAGTCGCGTTAATAATGTATGATTTTGTACGTGAATCATGTATGATTTTGTACATTAAGGGTCGTTCTCGTGTTTTCTTAAATAGTAAGCGTTCCCGTTTGAACCCACCCCTATATAGATACATATATATATATATATATATAGTGTTTGGTTCATTTGAGAAATGGTAAATATATGAGAAATAGATAAGTAATCCTAGCCATTCATATGGTCAAGATCGGATTTGACTAGTCAAATATTGCGGCTTTGACCGGTCAAAAGTTGCGGCTTTGACTGGTCAAAAGTTGCGACTATCCAAAAAATAAAAGGACAATTTCGTAAATTTTACAAAACACACGGGCTGTGTTCATATATGAACATGTATAATTCACATATGAACTATATGTTCATATATGAACCAGTGCAATTCACAACTGAACTCTTTTAACTGATTCATATATGAACCTTTGTGATTCATATATGAATCAGTTGAACTAACTAACAAATTCATATATGAACTTTTGTGATTCATATATGAATCTGTATGAATCACAAAGATTCATATATGAATCAGTTGAACTAATTAACAAATTCATATATGAATCTTTGTGATTCATACAGATTCATATATGAACTCATCCCGTGTATTTTACGAAATTACCCCTCTACCTTCTATAGACCACACAAGGAATTATCCGGTGCTTCGCGGTCAAAGCCGCAAATGTTGACCAGATGAATGGCTAAGATTACTTCTCTATTTCTAATATATTTACCATTTCTCAAATGAACCTCTCCCTATATATATAAGTATATATATATACATATACATACAGAGGGAGGTTCATTTGTTAACCAACATTTTCTTGTTAACTTTGTGAACCACTCCAACCAATAGAATTGCACCTTGATATGTTGTTTTTATTTCATTAACCATTAATGACAAATGGTAGAAAGGTAAATCTAAATATATACAATATTTATTATAACTATGTGGGAGTTACGAAAATTGAAATTCCACAATTCTAGCTAATGCTTTGATAACAAAATATTTTCTATAATCAATTGCTAAAATTGTATGAACATCACAAGAAGTCTAGTGGATACTTGTTTCAATTCAAGTTTTTTGTCCACCGATTAAGTATGATGATTTCTGCAAATCCAGGTATGATTGTCCCTTTACAGTTTACACCACTAAGGCGAAACTATGTGAACTATAATATAAAATCATAAGAAACCGCATTTTTGGTCAAAATTTCAACTTTTAAAAGAAGTAATGTTCATTTTTTCATTTGAATATGAACCATAGTGTGCATCATAGTTTTTTTCAAAATAATGTGTTCATTAGTGTGCACCATAGTTTTTTTCAAAAGAATGAACGCTAATGAATCATAGTGTGCACCATAGTTTTTCAGAAGAATGTGTTCATTAGTGTGCACCATATATTTTTTCAAAGAATGAACATGAACACTAATGAACCCTTGGAGTCAACTTGTACATTATGATGTATTCTAGCGTATGTTAACGTTGACATAACATACCTCAGACAAACATATGTGAACACTAAAATACAAATATAAGGGCACCTCATTATTTGTTCAAAATTACAATTTTTAAAAGAAATTCAATCGAGGGTTACAATTCAATTGGAAGAAACATTAATTGAGAGATAATAAACTGATATTAAATTTCATTGATTTTTTCTCAAAATACCCTTATCACTATGGTTCATTCCCCATTTTTCTTCAATTGTACATTTAACAAGGCTTTTAAAAAAAATTCAATCTCAACCGTTGATTTCCAAGATCAAGAGCTTGGATTGGTTCATAAAGTTAACACAAAAAATATGGTTAACAAATGAACCCAACCCTATACATACATATATATATATATACATATATATATACACACATATATATATATATACACACATATACATACATAGGGAGAGGTTCATTTGAGAAATGCTAAATGTATGAGAAATAGAGAAATTATCCTAACCCTTTATTTGGTCAACATTTGCAGCTTTGACCGTGAATCACCAGATAATTCTTTGTATGGCCTGTAGAAGATAGAGGGTAGTTCTGTAAAATACACGGGACGAGTTCATATGTAAACCTATGTGATTCATATATGAACTATACGTTCATATGTGAATCAGTTAATTATATGTGAATCACAAAGGTTCATATGTGAATATGTTAATTAGTTCAACCGATTCACATATGAACCTACAATTAATTAGTTCATATATGAATAATAAATGTTCATTTATGAATCAGTTAAAAGAGTTCATATGTGAATTGCACTGGTTCACATATGAACATATAATTCATATGTGAATCATACAAATTCATATATGAACTCGTTTCGTATATTTGTAAATTACGAAACTATCCTTCTATTTTTGGAATAGCCGCAACTTTTGACCAGTCAAAGCCGCAATCCGATCTTGACCATATGAAAGGCTATGATTATTTATCTGTTTCTCATAAATTTACCATTTCTCAAATGAACTTAAGGCTATATATATATATATATATATATATATATATATATATATATATATATATATATATATATATATATATAAAGGGATTAAATCATGTGAGGACCCAAAAATGATTGAGAACCTTGAGGACTAATCTAATCCATAGATTAGTTTAAATCAATGGTCATTAAAGAAAAATGGATATTTGTAATTAAATGGTGGTAATGGTATAAGACTATTTTTGTCAAATTAAAACTTAAAAGTAGATTGAAAGGGTATTATGGGTCAGACACTCATAATACTCCTCAGTCCTCACCAAGTCAATCAAAACATAGATCTGGATGGAACGGTCGTACCCACCGGCCACCTCTCGCCGGCAACCTAAAACTCCAACTCCGTTGTCCAACACCACTCACCCCACCTGCATCCATCTCAATCGCACACCGCTCCCCCCTTGAAAAGCCGCCGACACTCCCTCCCCCTTGTGCATCAAATCCAGAAAAATGGGATCTAGGATGGAGGTGTTATTCGAAGCCAAAATCGAAGCAAGAAATCGAACATGGTGAGTTAGGTTTTTCATTGTTCTTGAGTTTGAGTTAGGATTTTCTTTGATTGCTCTTCAATTCTGAGTTGGATTTCTGGTTGCTCTTGACTTGATTTAGTTTTTATAAAATTTGTGTTCGGTTTAGTTTGTATTTTTGTATAATTTGTTTGTATTGATGGTCTTGGGATTTTGTTTGTGTATGAATTTGTGTATGTGGTGCTTGATGGAACATGGTGTTTGATTCACCTTATGAAACACATAACTAATGCTCCCGACTTGATTCACCTTATGAAACACATATAGATTATGCATCCGAACTTGAAAAATACTTGATTCACTTATATAATATCCTTATGAAATAATTTCACATGGTGAAACAGTGTTATTATTAACCTTATAAAAAACAATAATTTTTATTATGAGTTGTAAAAGGCATGTTTGAATTTGAAAGTGAATTTGTTTCATAAGCTGAAACAATAATTTTTTGGAATTCATACATTGAACATGTTTAATAAAATACCAACACGATTCATCTTCTGAATTTATCCATGAATTGACCTTGTTTATGAAGCAAATTCTAAAGATTCACCTTATGAATTGACTTGCATTTAAAAAATAACCGAATTTTGGAATATATGAAATGATTCAATTGATGATATGTGTTTCATCTAGTGAAATAGCATATAGATGAAACATGGTCATTATTAACCTTATAAAAAAATAATAATTTTGATTATGATTCAAATTAGCGAGTATGTGTTTCATTTGTTGAATATTTGTTACCAAAATGACAATTATGCCATTTTCATGTGGTGAAACAGGTTTCAATTAAAACCATAGGATTTAAACTAAATTAGGGCTTAGATCCGTTCTCACGGTTTTCAACCTTTTTATTGTTTATATTTGATTATCGTCCTATATATAAAATGATAGTAAAGATACAATATGAACTATTTTATTACTGTAAGGGTAAAACGACCATCCTATCTCTGATGCATATATAAATCATTTTGGCAACAAATTTATTCGGGATATGTAGGAGGATAATATTTTGACAATTTTTTCTTAAATGCACGTCTTTTTACCATATTTTGAGGCATTCTTGTGTTAGGAAGAGACATTCTTCTACCAAATATAAGTGTTCTTAAATCTATCAAAACATCATACCATTAAAAAAAATTGTCGGAAGGTTATTTTCTTAAATAACTCTAATTTATTCTCTATCTTGTCTGGAAGTTCAATTTGTTCAAGCAGTATGCATACATAAATGCAAAGAACACTGTGAAACTAACTAAAACCAAAGCCATTAGTCCCAAATATTCTTCTTCATATCCAAAATGGCTTTGGATATACCATTTGATTGTTGGATCTTGTGACATTCCTGGCACTTTAATGGTGTCCTCCACATCCCCATACTGTGAAGCAATCAATCCTTGAAAGGTCCATGCTAGTGGGCAAATCCAGTAACACCATACCCACCACTTGGGAATTTTCTGAAATTTGAAGAAACCAAAATGTTTGTGAAGTTGCCATAGTTTCAATATGTTTAGACCGAATAGACTATAACAAAATATGTCCTAATAGAGTACTTAATGGGACTTTAAGTTTTAGGAAAAAAAACGACGCCTGATCCAAAGTCATTGCAATAAGTTGTTAGGACAGAGTGAAGCGACATACAAATCATATCTATGAAGTTGAGCAACCTAATAGGATACAAAAAGTAAATCATTCTATTAGTCCTTTTAAATGACACTTTTGAAAAGGGTCCTAGCTAACTATGAAAGGCAATCAAAACACTTTTCAAAGGCTAATAAGACATTTTACTTTTTGTGTGTCCCAACTTCGTCAACTTGTTAGGGTACCTAACTCTGTTCTTACAACTTATTATAAAACCATTAAATAGGATGCCAGTTTTTGGTGCTATAAACTTAAAGTCTCATTAAATACATTATTAAGAGGCCCAAACGTAAAAGACCAATTTTGTTGTAGTGATTAGAGACGGAAATTAAAAGAAGATAAACTTACCGGTCTGGGGATGAAGAACCCAGAGAAGAGATTAAAGAGTGAATAGAAAGCAGATGTAAGAATAGATGCGAGTTGATCGTTAGGTGTGAGAGAAACCGCCATCAGCCCGTGGTATGTAAAGTAGAGAAAGGTAAAAAAGTGTATGAAGAAGAACCACAAGTATTTACTTGTTGTCCATTGGAAGCTCACCATGCTGTATACAATAAGAGTATAGTATGTGGTCTGAAAGAACACATAAGGTATCTCCACAATTGCCTGTATATATAACAAACAAAACTTTCTTGTTAGAATTCATAAAACTGTGAGAATAAAATCAAGAACACAGAGAAAATGTGTGTGCGCATAAATTTTATTTTAAATATAGCCTTGGTTTCTGAATATATACACTATGAATTTTATCTGTTCATTTAGAAAAAAAGACCAAAATCGCCCTTTCTGTATCCTTCAAATTCTTAGTCAATAGTTAGGAGGATGTAGTCAAAGTCACATTTCACGTACACCATAATGTACTCCCAAAGAACTACGCCCCAACACAACCAATAGGGTTATTCAACCATGGGTAGCAGCATTCTTGCATCCTAGGTAGGAATGGACTATCAAGAGTTTTGTTAGAGTCCACGTTAACTAAACTTGGACCTTTCTACTTCAATATATGTGGAACCCCCCTTCTCTCCTCGAGGACTCTTTTGGAGAGGTATCTAATGAGGTTCCACATATTCTTAAATGGTATTAAAGCTAAGGTTTACCACTCTAGGGACTTGACAATCTGAGGCATTTTGTACTCCTCTAGCCCCCTTTTGACACTCTCTGTTGGAGGGTGCATGTGAGAGTTCCACATTGGCTAAACTTGGACCATCTATCATCAATATTCTCACAAGTTTTTTGGTCCATTTTTTTGAGTTTCTATCGTAGATATGGTTTTTGTTTTTGATTGAATTTTTTTTCTTAATGATAATTGGATCAATGATCATAAATATGCCTTCTTTTCTTCACGGTGGGACTCCATTGGTGGAAGGAATCAAAAGAAAGATGTGGACATATTCTTTTGTATTGCATAGATATTTTTTCTCTAACCTGTGCCATGGCATATGGTATGGCTGAGTACATCCCAGCAGCTCTTTCTCGATAAAATACTGTCCGTTCAAAGGCTACTATTGGCACTACTGTATTGCCATTGTTAATTCCAGCAAACAGTAGCGCACCATACAGACCGCCAAAAATCATTGTCAAGTCGGTGCTGCTGTCCCTGAAATGGAAGTGACATTAAGCGGTCATTTTATGTTTTTAAATGAGAATCAAGATATATCTAGGTTCTATAAGTACTAGAGACTGACCTTCTAGTACCAACTTTCCAGAAAATTGTCCCAATCAAGAGTGCAGTAACAAGGGTGAAGCAGAATCTAACCAGATTATAATCAGGAGTTCTCCAATAACTCCGCCATTGTTTCTGTATACAAGACCTAAATTGCCCCCACATGGACTGGGAGTATGGTGATGTGAAAAATAGTTGTTTTGCTCCTGAAGGAGGTGCGCCTAATTCTTTCACAAGAGTACTATTTCTTCTGCTTGATCAGGAGCTATCTGTTAGTTTGAAATCCATAACTTTGAAACATAAACACACATATATAACTTCACTTACTGATAAAGGCTTGATGACTTGTAGTGTTGTGCGAAATCAATCCCAACCCGCAATTCTGCTGCAACGGAGGTGACTTCCAACATCCATGTTGCTGGATTTTGCTCATCTACTAATTTTGGGACCCCAGGAATTCCCTAGAATGTACAATACGTCTTCAAGTTAGTTTCCATTTCATATATTTTCACATGTGTGAGATATGTGGAACCTGTTAGATTATTGTCCAAAAGAGCTATGAGGAGAGAAAGAGTGTCCTAATAAATTGTTTTACAAGATTAAGTTTATAGGATCAAATGATAAAGGGTCTTTTTAAAAGTGTTGCAATAAGTTTATATGACGTTTTTGACGTCTTAACAAGATTTTTAGAACTTTCTTTAAAAGAAGACGTCGTATCAACCATTTTATAGGTAACTATTTAAAAAAGTGTCTTATAAAAACAAGTGTGACACTTCTCGAAAATGTCCTATAAGATAGCTAATACGAATCTTTATTAAAAAAATGTCCTAAAAAACTTGTTAAGATGCCCAAAAGCATCCTATAAACACTTTTAGATAGGACGTAACCTGATTTTGTTGTATAGAAAGGTCCCAAGTCTAGCCAACGAGAAACTCTAACACAACCCCTCCAATGGAGGCTACATGAGCAATAGATGTCTCTTTAACTTTGGTACCATGTTAGAATATGTGGAACCCCGAACCCCTTTGTATTATCTCTTAAAGAGCCCCTATAGAGAGAGCGGAGATTCCATCATATATGCAGGTTTGATGGTTTGCATCTTGCGGATGTGGGGCTCTAACAACATGTACAAAAGATGGTCGTTTTCATTTGGGGCCCTTGCAATATACTTATTGATGGTTGTTTGACCTGATAGTGTCTATTTCTCTCCTGATCCTGACATGAAATTGGTAGAGTACGTTTAATTATAATTAAAGTACCTCAAGATATTCAACAAGTTTTTCTGACTTTAGGCCCAATGATCCCGAGTAAATTATTTCTCCTCCTGTTTTCATCAGAAATAGCTGGTGCAAATTTCAACAAGAAGCATGTGAAATGCATTAATGAATAGAGTGAGGAATATAGGTATGTGTGTGTATATATATTTGGCAGTACCTCATCAAAGGCTTCAAAAATATCAATGCCAGGCTGATGGATGGTGCAAACAACCGTTCTCCCGGTGTCGACTGTGTTTCTCACTGTCCTCATAACGATTGCTGCTGCCCTTGCATCAAGCCCAGTTGTTGGTTCATCCATAAATATGATTGAAGGATTAGCAACGAGCTCTACTGCTATCGTTAATCTCTTTCTCTGCTGTGTTGACAAACCTGTAACCCCTGGAATCCCTACAATCTTGTCTTTAAGATTGTCTAGCTCAACCAGTTCCATCACCTCGTCCACAAAAAGCTGACCATAAATTATAAAGAAACATTCTCTTAGTCCATCTGTCCATATTAAACCAAGAAAAATGGTACTTGTTTCTTAATTTACCATCTTTTCTTCTTTATTGATATCTTTGGGCAGTCGGAGGAAAGCTGAAAAAACCAGAGATTCATAGACAGTCACTTGTGGTGAATGGATGTCATTCTGTTCACAGTATCCTGAAATCCTAGTGAAAGTTTCTTGAACTCTAGGGAATCCAGAGATTCTGATAACGCCTTCTATGTACCCACCAGTCTTTCTTCCTGCTAAGACATCCATTAGAGTTGTTTTTCCTGCTCCACTGATTCCCATCAATGCTGTCAGGACTCCTGGCCTAAATGCACCACTTACCTCCCTAAGTAACTGGAGCTTGTTCTCTGTAACCCCTTGTTCTTGCATTGCCTGCCATGGTATTATGAAAATGTGAACTAGCATCAAAAGTAGGAGCCTAGCTTTAAGGTAGTATTTGGTTCGCAGAATGTTTTATTATTAAGGAATGAAATTAGTCAAAGGAATTGGAATATGAAGTAATTGAACTATTTTATGATAGTTCACTACAATGGTATAATAAGTCATACTACAGTTTCCATAGTATTACGAAAAATGTAAACTAGCATAAAATCGGAGCTTATGGTGGTGTTTGGTTAGCAGATATTTTTTGAAGGAATGGAATCTCTCAAAGGAATTGAAATGTGAATTAACTGATCCATGGTATGATAAAGGAAATGGTATGAGATTGAAGAAATATATACTTACAAGGGGCATATCCACGTAGTAATTTACGTTGTCAAATGACATGGACAGTGGAGTGAATGGAAGAACCATCCCTCTTTTGGGAGCAGCAGAATTTGCAGCCTCGAGATTTGAATCTTCATTTATATTAAGCTCATTTGTTCCAGATCGATTCTGGTTTTTCTGGATGACCATTTCTCCTGGAAAGATAATGCTTTAAAAGGAGATCCCATAACGAAAAAACTTCTTTTTATGGATGTAATATCACTTACTTGAGGTCTTTGCATCAAAAACAGACACAGATTTTGGCTCTTCTTGAGTTTCTTCATGATCGACTTCCATCACCTTGGCTGCCTCTTCTAGTATAGTTGCTTGTGGCTTTCCGGGAGCTAATATTGCCAAATAAGAACATTAAAGACATGTGAAATGCAAAATAAGTTCGATGTTCATCTTGGCCTAAAAACCATGCACAACTTACAGTCTAAATATGCAAGAGCGAAAGTGAAGAGAATGTTGAAAAGGACTGCTAAACCAAGAAGGGCAGCTGCTCCTATCCAAAACCAGTTTCTATCAGGGGTTACTCCAAAGTTACGTAAAACCACTACACCCAATTGGGTAGCATTGTCCGAGCCCTGAATTTTCAGTAAGTTTTTAATGTGATGCCCTTTCTTGGACTGTCGGAAACCAGAAAATGAATGTAGAAACAACATACCAATTTGTTCATCCACCTTGGAGCAAGCAGTTCATTGGTAGTTAAGGCATTGAAACCATAGCTTAAAGGTGAAACCCAATAGGCCCACTGCCACCCTTCTGGAATTCGACCTGTTACACAAGAAATTTAGAAGTTAAAGATATATCTCATACTGTTAAAGCAACATAAATCTTGCTAAAGTTGAACTGTTGTCGATATCTGTTTCTTCAACAGAAAGAAATAAATTTCACCTTCTATTTCAGGATTTGTATGGTGAATTTAACTCACCTTTAGGAAGGATGATCCCACCCAAAAGGAAAGTTGCTTCCAGAATTAGAGTTCCAGCAGTGTTGGCTATGGTCATGGTTCTGCAAACTGCAGCAATGAGCCTGAATATTCCTGAAGCCATTTGCTGAATCAGAAATGTTAACAGGAATTGCTTGAAAAACCTGGCAAGAGGAGAAGAAGGTTAACATTTAGTTACCTTTCCCATTAATAAGAGAGGAGCTAGATAAGTTTCTTTATGTTCACTTGACATACACATGACTACAATAATTATAAATTGTTCTTTTAGGACGCCCAACATTCCAGGTAATTAGTTGACATTAAGTTTATAGGACCAATAATTGTGTTTTTTTAATCTAAAGGCGTTACAATAGGTTGTTAGGGAGAAGTTAGGCGACCTAACAAGTTTTTTGTCGACGAAGTTTGACAACCTAATACCATATAAAAAGTAAATCATCCTATTAAACTTTTTATAAGACATTTTGAAAAGTGCCCTATGTATGAAAGACTAACCGGACACTTTTCAAAAGTATCAAAAAAGGCTAATAGGACGATTTACTTTTTCTGTCCTATTAGGTTGCCCAACCTCATATAGTTAGGACTTGTTAGGTCATCTAACTTCATTCTAACAACTTATCGTATTGCCTTTAGTTGTTGGTCCTATAAACTTAGTGTCCATTAAGTAATCTATTAGGATGGATGTGCATCCAAAAAGACCAATTTTGTGGTACTGTGCCAAGGCAAGACACCTATGGCCATCCACTAAGCAACCACATGGTGGTGATTCTACGCTTGTGCGTATCTGTAATTCAAGAGCATATAGTCCTCATCCAATACCTGCTAGCTTCAGGGGTAAATCCAATGACATAGTACGTCAAGATTGTCCAAACCGTAGACTCTACCAAAGATATTGGCACACGTAGCAGGATAGTCGGAATAGTGAACGCCCATGTTGGATGAAAGAGGAGGTCCCTTTGCTTGTATAATACAGGAAGCCTCTCTATGGTGAGTGGGAGTTCAGGAAAACCATTGAACATATTAGTGATGAGGGCAAACAATAGAGCTCCAACATAGAGGGCTCCATCTTCTTCATTTCTAGAGTGCATTCTAGTCCTCAAGAACATTGTTGCTCCAATAATTGCCACAAAGCTGATTTGGAGAGTCTTAGCTATATAGACTACAACGGTCCTCTTAATTAGTAACCATTCCTTATCAAAGGAGGCCTTAAAGAGCCCCTTCTTAGGGACTAAGTACTTTTTGAAGCCTAGAGATGCTTTTTGACTGTTGGCTTTGTTGTATGGCACAACCAGAGCATTCTTTAGTTGTAGGCCAACATGAAATTGCTTGAACTTTTCTGCAAATTGAGAAACTGAAACATAGCTAAACGGCTTGCCTCTATCCGCCCAATATTGTTCTTGATCCCTCATGGAGATGACCTGTAATAAGCACAAGTTTTAAAATTAATTTTATGCAAGATCTTTTCAGTTTTGTTTTCGATTCCTGAATCTGGAAACAGATCATGAGTTCCAACTTTTGAGCCTAAACATTTGACAAAACTGATCGAGCATATAAATTTTTGGGCAACAACTATTTTGTAAACAGATAATAATCATACTTTAAAGGATACGTAAATAGTTCAATCTTTCAGAAATCTTTACCATATGCAGTGTGTGAGTGTGTGTGTGTAAACTTCTGCATGATCAACTAAAGGTATTTTGAATGTTGAAGCTACAATTCAGGATCAAACAGTGCATCAGAACAAGAAATTTGATGGGATAGATTATTACCTCTTGCAGGAAATCAGCAATTCCCTTTCTCTCTGGACATATGAATCCTAAGCTCTCGAAGAACTCAACAATTTGCTCTCTTGGGCCTTGATATATAATCTGGCCTTGTGATAAGAGGATTATGTCATCAAACAGATTGAAAGTCTCAGGAGAAGGCTGGAGGAGGGACATCAAGATGGTGGCTTCTGTGAGATGGGCTACCTGCTGCAAGCACTTCACTATCTGAAATGTTGTTGAAGTGTCTAAGCCTGACGATATCTCGTCCATAAATAGTGTTTTTGTTGGCCCGACAATCATCTCTCCTGTTTTAAATCAAACAATCCAGAGGTTGGGGTCATACCCTTTTTTTGCAGATTGTTCTGATTTCATATTCTGAAATGATGACACATGGATTATGCTTATATGTTCATGTCTGTATCATGTATTCTCTATGTTTATTACCTGTTGTCAATCGCTTTTTCTGTCCTCCAGATATTCCTCTTATCATCTGGTTTCCAACAATAGTGTCCCGGCATATCTCAAGTCCCAGAATCTAAGTTAGTATAACCAACATAAAAGATGCATAAGCTATCTCGATTTGGTACAAGGATAAATCTGGTGGCATAATCTTGTTTAGAAATGAAAGTTAAAACTTCTTTCCTTATTAGAAACAGTCAACAAATTGATACGCTAACGTCTCTAAAGATGCTTGAAGGAGAAATCAAGAATCAAATTTTCATCATCTAAAATTCTGACCAGCATACCTTGATAATGTAGTCAGTAATTAGATTGTTCTCAACAGCTTCCATTGTTGTAGCCTGAATCAAGAATGATCCAAATGAACATTAAGGCATAATTGAAAGCTGATAGACTGAATGAAAAACAATAAATGCCTATTTGTAATGATGATTTGTTGCTACCTTCATGAAGAGGTCAACCTCTGGTTCTGGAAATATACCAGCCTCTTTCTCTCTTCTATCGAGCTCAGTAAGCAATTCTACAACACATTAGTTATTTTAAAGATAGTTCATATACCCACAAAAACTAAAACCAAACAAAACCAACCCAGTATATCCCACCTCAAGGTGGGGTCTGGGGTAGGTAAGATGTATGCAGGCCTGACCTCTACCCTAAACAGTAGAGCGGATAGCCTTGTTGTAAAAAGTGTGACAAATAGAGCAATTTGAATACAAATGTTAAAGTATTGAGTACCATATCGAGATCCAACTCCCTGGCACCTGGCTGAAAAATCAAGAGTTTCTTTGACGGTCATTTCTCCTACATGAACATCAGTTTGGCTGATGTATGAAGATGTCCTCTGCGGAACAAATTCTTCAAGTGTATGCCCATTGTAAGTCACTTTTCCATCAATCTATTCATCATGTATATATATATATATATATATATATATATATATATATATATTACCAAATACGATTATATCACATTGTGTATGTTTCAGATAATTGATGAAGATCTTCTTGAGGTTATTGCTTGAAAACTTACCATTAAGCCAGGGTCTGACCGTCCTGCCAAAGCCAACAACAGTGTTGTCTTTCCAGAGGAGGGTGGGCCTAATAGAAGGGTCATCCTGTCATTAAAAACAGTTCAGTTTACTGTTAATTTGTATATTGTTGTTAGGCCCTCCCTAATCCCTATGTTTAACAATTAAGCTTTCTAGATCAGTTGGTAGCTTAATATAGCATTAGAACTCTAGTCTTGGGAGATGATGGTTCAAGTTTGACCACTGTTTTTTCTTTCTAACAGCTTCTAACAGAAATTCAACATTGTAGAGGTTAGACGGACACAGATTCTCCTAGAGGGTCGAGTCCCTAGACCGGGAGACCTTGACCCTGATAGGCTGATACCATGTGAGAATATGTGGAACCCAATTAGAAAAACTCTCCAAATGAGCCAAGAGAAAGGATTCCGACATATACCGAGGAGAAATGGTAGTAAAAAGGACAAAACATACCTTGAAGGCCTAATCATCCCAGAAACATCATCAAGAATCGTAAGTTTTCTCTTCTTGGATAGTCCAATGCCGAGAAAACCCAAAGCCGTGTCAGCAAGGTTGTGGACTGTGTTTGTTAAAGTCGGTATAGCTCTGTTGCCAACATAGCAGTTAGTTTTCACTGTTAAATTCTCAAAACGAACTTCTACCGATGGAAGAGTAATGCCAACCCTGCAACCAAAAAAAAAAGTACAATTAATTAGCAAGATTTCAAAACTAAAGCAGGTCATGTTGATGGCTAGTTTATAAATTAGTTTTTCTAGTTTTTCAGCACAAAGGTGACTTCAAATGAGCTTCTTGTAACTAGGACAATATATTGAAATCCTACAAGTAGAAACGCAGTATATAGCTTTTTCTTATCTAGATTAGAACCTGCAGGCCAATATATTTTCAATCAACTGTCGATGTTTCTTCTCTGATTTTACGACAATGTTTGTTCATGCTCCATCATTTGTTTCTTATCTCATATAGGTGGTTTGAAGGTTATTACCGTTATTAGCATGATTGATTATGTGCAAGCATTCGATAATTAGAAGATGACGACTAGGGCCTTCAAAATAGGTGTGATTTGACAACAAATGTTACTAAAAGTTGATCCTTTTGAATTTTTAGGTACGCAACTAAAACCTTTGCAGAACGTTTTCAGACATAAAGTTCTCACTTGGGAGTGAGGTATCATGTTAAACTAATACTACTATCACTATAAGGGTCTTTTAGGACGTACATGCATCCGTACTTAATTGAGACTTTAAGGGGGCGTTGATCTATAGAATGGAATTCGGTGGAATTGGAATCTATCAAAGGAGTTTAATTTTAAAGTAATTGGAATGAAATTTGATCATGTTTGGTTGGCAGATATTGAAATGGAAGATCTCAAAAGAATTGGGGGTGGGGTGTGTGGGTGGGTGTTGGTCAAATTGGATGCGAAGGTTATTTTTGATTTTTTAGAACCAAAGTATAAAATCTGTTACATTTGCCAAGGAGTTGAATTCAATTCTTTGACTTACTGCGAAGTAATGATCAAATCCCTCAATCATAGAATTCAAAGGAATTTAACAATTTCATCTATTTCAAGAAATGAACCAAACAAAAGAATTGAAATTTGGTCAAAGAGACCAATTTCATTCATGCTTACGTTATCTCTCTGCTTATGTGTATTTATATGATTGGTGGACAGAATAGGACATGAGAATTTTTATCCAAGGGTGGTTAGGGGTCTTAAGAGACCAATTTTGTTGCACCAGATAAACTACTCTCTATGTCCAAGAAAATTGTAACAAATTTCTTTAGATTGTTGTATACGAGTGTCTTATGCTTAAGTTAAATGTCTAAAATACCCTTGTTGTGAATCAAAACAAAATAGTTTCAAATCGGTAAGTTTAGTTTTTATGGTAAAGGAAGTATTGCAGTTACACAATTTTCATCGGGAAGGAGTGTAAAGCTAAAACAAGAGTTGCATAAGGATAATAGAAATTGTGAGATGAAAGGAAGAAGGAACCTGTCGAATCTGCCTCTCAGCTTCCTCAAGAACCTTCCATTATCTACCTCCGGGACCTTAAGCAGTTCGTCGATAATCTGTTGCTGATCATCCACTCCAAGGTTTCTAACATCAACTTGTTTCTTGTTTTGCTGGTTTTCAATGTCGTCTGTAGAATAAGATTCCATGAAAGCTGTTCGTAAACGATCAAAAGTGGGTAGTTTTTCTAAAGCTGCCCATTTCAGTCCTTGTTCATCTTCCTCAGCATGACTGCTCCTTCTGCTATGATCAGTTGCACTCAAATACATCTCTTCCAAGCTCCAGCTATGGCTTCTGCTTCTGCTTCCTGCAGCTGGTTTATGATCCATCTCCATCTCTTAACAATTTTCCTTCTCTTAGATATATATATATATATATATATATATATATTATGTGTTATGGTCCCATGACGTTGGTATCGTTTAATTTCTTGGATGATTAATTAAGTGCACCATATGTATATTTTTTTGGCATTGTTTGGGTGTTAGTTGTTGTTTTTCCCTTATGTTCGGTTCCAATACGTTGAAACTGCTATGCTGTAGATGGATTAGTCCGATGACAGAAGAAAAATTACAGTAGATTTGTTGTTATCTGTTTGTTTATAAGATAGATATATTATGTAGGTTGTCATTGTTTGTGACGACAGTAGACTTTTTCAGCATTGATATTTCTAGTTTTGGTTCAATCTGCATGGCTGGGGCGGCAAGCAGAATGATCGATCCT
The DNA here is from genome assembly GCA_954870635.1 of Arctium minus. Lineage (NCBI taxonomy): Eukaryota > Viridiplantae > Streptophyta > Magnoliopsida > Asterales > Asteraceae > Arctium > Arctium minus. Next base: position 77,470,846 of record OX941088.1, on the reverse strand, counting down.
TCACCATGATTGCTGCAGCTACTGTTGATTCAAAGAAACCAATCCCAATCAAATGAACTCAGGGCCGTTCGGTTTTTTTAGATTTGTTGGGATTTGAAATCGGATATCAAACTAATATGGCATTTACATTGATCATTGAAATCTTTGAACAAGCATTGGATATAGAAATCCCATGAGGTGGTTGTATTTCACCGGATTTTATAGGATCTATTTGTAATAATGTTTTAAAATATCTTAAGAGAAATTCATTTGTAAACTCTTCCCTATTTAAATGACTTATAATTAATAAGGGTTACATATTTCATTCTCTTTATTTACTGTTGTTCTATTCCGTTTTTCATATAACACATTATCAGCACGTACGTTCCCAAAAAAAATTTCGAGGCAAAGATCGGATACTTGTGAGTTTTCTCGGGTTTGTGAATTTTTTTCGATTTTTTGGAGCAAACTGTTTGGAGACTTGTGAATTTTTTACCCAAACAGTTTGCTCACAAAATTCGAAAAAATTCACAAGTCTCGATCGACGCAAGAAGACCAAACATCTCAAATCTTAAGACATTTATTGTATTAAGATAAGGTCCTGACAACCACATACACCGAGGACTATGATCGCCACTTGGCGATGGTCGTAAGTTCCTTACGACTTACGACTAAAAATCTCTCGAAGACCAATATCTTACGACTTTCGTAATGTAACTAACGACTATAACTCATTTATTATCAACAAACGTTTTTCTCCATGTCTCATTATTTCAGGTTATTACGCATTTATGGACAACGGTCATAACGGGCTATCACCATCAAGACCATTAAATGTACGGACCGTTGGATCATTTAAAGCTCATTTATGGCGACCCAAGCTATACATATACAACCCATGTTGAGCTCAAAGACAAATCTCACACACATATTATTCAAGCATATGAAAGCCACTCAAGCTATTTTCTCTCAAACAAGAACTCTCGACGAAGTGCTCCACTTCACGATTGACTAGACAATCTTATGATTTGTTTGTCTTTTACTTGTAACATTGTCAATTGTACTCTCGATTGCTCCTTCTAAAGGACGACGTCCCTGTTTGACATATGTAGTGAATTGACGATCTCTGCTATCGTCCTCGGTTTTTACCCTTGACGGGGTTTTTCACGTCACCAATTTCTTGCGTCTTATCCTTTATTTATCTCTCGTTGCATGATTTGTCGATAGATTCTTTGCTTTAGTTGTTAAAAACTCCACACCAAACTTAAGTTATCCTTGGGTAATTTTTGGCATTAGCAGTTTGGCGCACACCGTGGGGCCCTAGCTAGGGAAAATCTTCGACAAAAAGTGCGTCCTACTAACGATTTTCTTGAAGTTTATTTACTAACGATTTTGTTGTTATTGCTCAAATGCGAATGGAACTTAACGCTGACCGTAATCACATCAACACCTTAGACGAACAGAATTGCAAGACAACCGATGAAATTTCACTACTGAGAAATCAGAATGTGGGAAATCAATTTGGACCTCAAAATGGTCCAAGGGCACCTCCTAACATGTCTTTTGCAGGTTTCAACCGCCATTGCCTCCGTATCCAAGACCGACGCAGGGTACAGGTGTCGCGACTTACTTTGCTCCAACAATGTCAATCCCGACACTGCCAATGCTGTCGACAGTGTTTCCTGCAATGCCTATTCCACCGACGTACGCACCGATTAACAGTAAAGCTGCTGAGTCATCGCATCTCAATGAATTCTTCACGACATTCAGTATAACATCTCAAGATTCGGGGTTTATTCCAGCACCACCCTTGACGACCAATGGAGTTAATCTCGACGATCCAGTCGCTCAACGGTTGAAATAGTTAGAATATCAAAACGAAAGGATGATGTCGCTACTTTCCAAGCTTCCTGGGGCTGTTGTACCTGTCGATGTCGAGCCACATACCAGATTTCAAGCATCCCCTTTTGTCGACGAGATAACCATGGTCGACGTCCCGAAGAAGTACAACATCCCGACGTTCACCCCAAAAGTATTCTAGAGTGTCTGATCCGATGGAGCATATTACACAATATAAGCAGCTAATGTGGACTGTATCGATCCCTCATGAATACCAAGAAGTGTGCATGTGTAGAGTTTCGTTGCGACTCTCACAGGTGCTGCTTTCCAATGGTTGATCAACCTCAAACCCAAGTCTATCAACAGCTTTGCGGAGTTGGTCAATCAATTTTTTCAAGAGTTTGCTAGCAGTCGAAAGATGGAAAAGCAAACTAGCGACCTCTATTACATCACTCAGAAGTCTGGCGAGTCAGACCGAAGTTACTTCAACCGCTTCAATTCAGAGATGATCAACGTGCATAATTGTGACGTCAGAACCGCGATCGAGGCTTACAAGCGAGGTGTCGACGATAGTTTAGACTTATATACGGACTTGACGAAATACCCGCCAGAAAACTTTGAAGACGTTCGAGCTAGAACGTTAGCTTATATGAAGGTCGAGGATGACATAGCCTTTCGACGTAAACATTCCAGCGACAAAAGGTCATCGAGCGTCAAGAAGCCAGACTTCAAGACCTGATCGACCCCCAAGGTTGAGCCATCAAAGTAGATTTTGAACGTAAGGTTCGACAAGAAGAAGAATGTCTCGACGACAAAGTTTCCCCAGTATCCTAAGGTCTCTTCTTATGGATTCAAGGGAACGTCCAAAGACGTGGTCGAAGCTCTCAAGAACGTACAGACGAACGTCAAATGGCTACCTAAAAACGATAGAGATGACGTTAAGAAAGACAAATCTAAATGGTGCAACTTCTATAGCGACCATGGGTACGTAACAGACAATTGTGTAGCTCTAGGAAAGGAACTAGCTTGGCTAGTACCCAAGGGACATATGCAAGATCTAATAGGCACAAACACATGACCGGCCTCCCCAGAACATACGAAGGTTGTGAATTGTGTGACCGGAGGATCAGACATCTATGGTTTGACCTATTATGCAGCCAAGAGGCACACTAGTCAAGGTCCTGAGGAATATCCAATTTCATGATCATCAAGATCGAAGCACGAATTGGAGTTGGAAGCAATGCCCATAACGTTCGATCAAGAGGATCTCGACGATCCATGGCAGAAACATCACGATGGGTTGATCATACAACTCACAATTAGGAATTGCTCAACCAAGAGAATCCTAATCGATGGAGGAAGCTCTACCAACATCATTTTCCTTAGCACAATCAAAGCTATGGGAATAGATAAAGCAGAAATCATGCGACGCTTGACAGTACTCGTAAGTTTCAATGGAGACATGGCTAACACTATTGGGGTATGCCAAGGAAATCAACAAGCAGAACAAGTTCAGTGTTATTGACTACTCATCCGCCTACAACGTCATTCTAGGGCAACCCTGGATTCATGACATGAAAGTTGTCCCCTCGATGTACCATCATACGATCAAGTTTCCAACACATTGGGGGGTTCAAGAGATTAAAAGCGAGCAGAAGATCGCAAGGGAATGCTACAAAGTTATGATGAAGCCTAGAAAGCAGAATATCTAGTAATTACAGAGCTAGGCTGACCCTGAAACTGTCGACGACTATCGTCTAGAGGAAGTCATCCTACATCAGGACAAGCCTGACAGAGTCGTCTTCATCGGTGCGTCTCTCACCCTCCTATAAAAGAACTGCTAATATCTTTCTTGCAAGAACATGTCGATTGCTTCGCTTGGACGCACAAAGATATGATCGGCATCGACCCTGAGGTCATCTCACATCGTCTCAACATCGATACCTCGTTTAAACCTATTAAACATAAATGACGTAAGTTCTCTCTATAGCACAACAAAGTGATCAACGATGAAGTTGATAACTTACTCAAGACTGGAAAGATTCGAGAAGTCAAATATCCCGACTGGCTGGATAATGTCGTGGTCGTGCAAAAGAAAAACGGAAAGTGGAGAGTATGTATAGACTTCACTGGCCAAAATAAAGCCTGTCCAAAGGATCCCTTCCTTTTACCTCTTATCGACGCTATGATCGATGCGACAACAGGCCATGAAGTTCTAACGTTCATGGATGCTTATTAGGGCTACAACCAGATCTTGATGCATCGTGACGATCAAGAAAAAACCATCTTCATGACGGATAATGGTATATACTATTACAAAGTCATGCCTTTTGGTCTTAAAAATGCAGGTTCGACATACCAGCGACTAGTCAACTGGATGTTCAAAGAACATCTAGACGACACGATGGAAGTGTATATCGACAACATGTTGGTTAAGTCGAAACAAACTATCGATCATATCAACCATTCGAAGCAATCGTTCGACATCCTCCGGGAATATCACACGAAATTAAACCCGACCTAATGCTCCTTTGGAGTAAGTGCAGGAAAGTTCTTGGGATATATGGTCACACGTCGTGGGATTGAAGCCAACCCCGACCAGATCAAGGCGATCATGGACATCAAGTCCCCTCGAAACGTCAAAGAAGTCCAACGACTTACTTGACGAATCGCAACTTTAAACAAGTTCATCTCTTGATCTTCAGATAAGTGCCATTTATTTACAATGTCTTGATAAAGAACATGGGCTTCAAATGGATAGAAAACCATGAGAATGCGCTTCAACAACTGAAGAAATATATGGTGTCGCGACCTTTGCTGTCAAAACCAAATGAACATGAAGTCCTACAGCTTTACCTGGCCGTCAGTGCAAATGCTGTAAGTGTCGTCTTAACTCGAGAGGATGAAAAACAACAACTCCCGATTTACTATGTAGGTAAGTCACAACTAGATGCCGAAACCAGGTATTCTTTTATGGAAAAATTGCTCTTGTCGCTAGTTACAACGGACAAAAAGTTGCGACATTATTTTGAATCGCATCTTGTAACTGTCGTGAGTAACCTTCCTCTTAAGTTTGTCTTTAGAAAATCTGAGTTGACAGAACGATTAGCAAAATGGAGTATCTACCTTAGTAGTTACAACATTGATTTCAAACCAAGGACAACTATTAAGTCGCAAGTTTTGGCAGATTTTGTTGCCGATTTCAGTCCATAACTGGAAATACAGATGGAACCTATGGCAACTCTCAACGACATTCCCTGGACTCTATATGTCGATGGATCATCAAACTCCAGGGGAAGGTCTTGTATCTTCCTCAAGTCGCCACAAGGGGTAAGATGATTGTGTACTCCATACGATGTGATTTCAAAGCCACAAACAATGAAGCCGAATACGAAGCTCTAATCGCAGGAATGAATATGGCTCATGACCTGGGGGCAACAGGACTTCATGTCAAAAGTCACTCTCTTTTGGTCGTAAATCAAATGAATGGAGAATTTGCAGCTAAGGATTCCAAGATGACAACCTATCTCAATGTGGCTAGAGCAAAATCCGAAGTTTTTCAACCTTTCTCCATTACACAGATCCCGGGGGATCAAAACACCGAGGCTGACACACTAGCCAATCTTGGGTCAGCACTTGGCCAATCCTCATTTGACGTCGTTCCAATAATTCACTTTGCGACATCATCTATCGATAGTGAAGACCACACTCATCTGGTGGAAGAGGAAGACGATTGGTCGAGTGACATCAAAAACTTCCTAATGAACGAAAAACTTCCTAAAGACAGAATGAAGGCCCGAAATATCAGATTTAAGGCATCCAGATATACTATAATCGGAGGAAAACTTATATCAAAGATCATCAACAGGACTAAACTTACGATACGTCGTTAGTAAAAGTCAAGTCTAGAGTATTCTACAAGAAATGCACGATGGAGAATGTGGCAACCATTCAGGTGGTTGCAGTCTAGCAAATAGAATCTCTCAACAAGGATACTATTGACCAAACCTACGACAGGACGCAATAAGGTACGTCCAAAGTTGTGACGCATGTCAGCGACTCTCAGGTATGTCTTACAGACCCTCTGAACCTCTACACTCGACCTTGATTCTGTGGCCCTTCATGAGATGGGGAATGGACATTGTCGGCAAATTACCCCCTGCCCCCGAGCAAAAGGTATTTTTGCTCGTCCTTACGAATTATTTTTTCCATGTGGATAGAAGCAGCTGCCTTCACCCAATTTCGGGATAAAGATGTTGTCTATTTTATCCAGACTAACATTATTTGCATGTTAGGAGTAGCATTCGAAATCGTATGCGATAACGGGTCAGAATTCATAAGTAACAGGACTCGACAGTTTTGTGAAGATCGTAATATTAAACTTACGACTTCAACCCCTCGTTATCCTTAGTCGAACGGACTTGCTGAGTCGAGCAATAAAGCGATCATCAACTCTATAAAAAAAAGACTCAAAGCAGCTAAAGGCAGATGGTTTGAAGAACTTCCAACAGTTCTTTTGGCCAATCGTACAACGCCTTGTACGTCTACAGGACAAACCCCTTTCTCCTTAGTCTATAGTTACGAAGCGGTCTTGCCGGTCTAGGCCCAACTACTAATCTCATGACACACGTCGGTCGACCACAACTTAGTCGACCTAAGTTACGAACTTGACGCATTGGAGAAATTAAGGGAGTCTGCACTGATCAAAATGGCGTCTCTAAGATAATCGGTTGAACGAGATTTCAACAAGAATGTTAAGGCCAAAGTCTTCGAAGAAAGCGATTATGTCTTGCAACGCATGTTTCAAAACACTCAGGAACCAAACGCAGGTAAATTGTCCACCAAGTGGGAAGGACCATATCATATAACTAAAGTCGTTGGAAAAGGTGCCTATTGACTACAAACTCTCGACAATCAAGATATCCCACGAAGTTGGAATGTGGTACATTTAAAGAAGTATTTCCTTTAACTATATCTTTTTCTTTATGATTAACTCTTCATAAACATTATTGGCTTAAGCATCGGAGAGTCATTGGCCTAGCCAACGACCCCCTCTAATGTTGTTTCATCGCAGGTTCACATGAACGTATGAATTGGTCAAACATTCGACCTTACTTATGGTTATACGATCATATCGCGACCAGGTCGCACGATCTATAATCTATTGTCTAAAAATTTTGCCCTGGTTGCAAGTTCCTTAATCTTATTTTGGGTTGATATTTTTTACTTGTCCTGCTTGCAAGTCCCTCGACCTGAGTCTGATCTAATCATTCGACGGGTTCATTACTTGCCTTGGTCGCAAGCTACATGGTTTTATTGGTTGATAGATTATTTGCTCCAGTTGCAAGTTCCTTAATAAGTTATTTTCTTGCCCAGTCGCAAGTTTATTAGTTTATCTATGACGTCCTGAGCTACTTAATTTTTTTTATTGTTTTCTATTATCTCTCGTTATCCCTTTTATGATTGTCGTGAATGACTTATGCATATTATATGTTTTGATTGGATGTTGCGACAAATTAAACTTACGACAAGTTACTTGTCAAAAGACCCTTGTATTGATATTTGAAGGATTACATCAGGTAGGCCTGACCACGAACGGTCGCTCGATCGAAAAAACAACAAAATATAAAAAGCTAAATTAAGGAGCTTGCTGCTCCTACTCCTGCTGCTATTGGGTCACGACTCCATCATCTCCACTTTGGGAGGCGTCCTCCCCTAACTCGAGCTCTTGCTCTTCTTCGGAGTCGAGATCTCTCTCGATCCCAATGGACTCTAAGAAGAAGGCCACCTTGCCTTCTACCGACGCCATAGGGTTCTTCCCCCTAAGGTGACGCCTCATTAAGGTCACACGGACCTTGAGTCTAGTGAACGCCTCGATGGACACCATTTTCTCCTTAAGGGACGCGACCTGCTCTTTAGCCGCGCCCAGCTCTGACCTAAGGGTCTCAGCTTCTTTTGCATTCATAGCTGAGATTGCCTTGGTCGCCTTCAACTCCACCTCCACCACGGAAGCTCTGCCGAGGGCCTCTTTTAGGCGCCCCTGGAGTTCCGCCTTCTCGTGTTCAACGACCTCTAAGTTATTGAGGGCGTCGTCAAGACGTACGAAGTACTCCTCTCTCTTATCCACCGCCTCCTTGGCCTTGGCCAGAGCATCCTTCTCCCTCGCAAGATCTCTCTTCTCTTTCTCCAACGCCTTGGGGAATAACCTCCTTACGTCGTCGAGATATGAGTGAAGGACGAGTGATGCCTAGAACGTCTGTAAAATTGCATGACACAAAGTAAAAGATTAGGTCGTACGACCGAAATTAAAATATAAAAATAAAGTAAAGAGATTTACTTACCATGAATGAGAACCCAACGATATTGGCTTCCATGTCGTCGACTGACGTCCTTAAAATGATCACGGAAGGTCGGCAGAAGGAAGTTGTTCATGTGAGGGAACATCTTCCTTCTTTCCAAGTTACCGATCGACATAAAATTGGCCGGTAAGGTGAAGTTCACTGACGTAAGGTAGGGGTCCTCCTCGATCTGAGGACTCTTACCCTTGTCCTACGACAAGGGAGCCTCTACCCCGATGGTGGAGCCTTGGAAACCGGCGTGGCTTTCATAACTAGAGGCATTATTGCCTTCTCCGGAACGACATTCTTAGTCCCAATTTAGACAAATCAAACAAGAAAATCAACCACAAATCTCATATTCTTCATTGATGTCAAGAACATCACAATATTTCTCTCTCTGCATCTTATATGGAGCGTATCATCTCTTTCTCTCTCTAAATCTTCTCTCTAAAATGTTTAAAATGAAAGCTCTTTTTTTTAATTACAAAGAACAAACCACTATTTATACCAACATGATTAACAAAGAAACAAAACACAAGTAAACTAAACACTTTGACTTTTACAATTATAAAGACTTTGACTTTTCTCATTTAAGCTCCTTTGAATTTCTTCATTGAGGCTTTGACCTTGACTTCACTCTTGATGATCTCGGATACAACAATATTTGCTCTAACAATCCCCCCCTTTGGATTCGAGATCATTCTTTAAAAGAAAAATTGATAATCTTCCCTTTGTATTAAATTGCTCTTCTCAAGTAGTCGAGATCATTCTTGAAAAGAATATAAGCTTTAACTATTTTCTCTTTGTAGTCAAATAATCTCCCCCTACTTTGGAGCAACTTCAGATTTTAACAATCTCCCCCAAAGTCTGTAACAATCTCCTCTTTTCAGATAATCTTCAGCAAAAACATTTTTTATCAGTTTTCCATCTTTGTAGGTGTTAGAACATAAATGTTATATTTAGAAGTTTAGTAAAGTAATCAAATTGTATTTGTAATTAGGCCTTGTATTTGGGTTTGGGCTTTACAGTGTACAAGGGTATTCAGACATAAATAGGGTCTGATAGTTATTTTGTTTTGTAATTTTCCTTTCACAATGTAGATCATACGAATTCCTGTGTTCTTTGTAGTTTAGTTTTAATAATGTGAATAATAAACTACATATTCAATCCCAATCTCTTGTTTATCTTTTATATCAATCAATCAATTTGATCTCAGTGGACCTCACAGTAGGCACAAATTATCTTCAACTTTTGCTCACTTTGCTTTTTCAAACAAAATTCAAATAAAATTTCCATGATCTTCAACAAACATTCAAAATTCTTTGAATCAACATATTCTGATCTGTCTTTCGTTCTTTGAAACTGCTTTATCTTTCTCTTGTTAAGATCAGAAATTGCTTTGCCATTCTATATCTTTTCCCACATAAACCATTTCTTGATATAATCTCCCATAATCTTTCTTGATCTTTCTCCAAAACTACTTTTTCATTCTTGATTTTCTCCCCTTTTTTGATGAATGCGAGCATCAACATCATCAAAACTTTTCATGAAAAAGCACTCTTTTAATTTCTGACCAATATTTTCATCTGATCTTTCCAACTGATATAAGTAAAATCCGTTAATTCATAATGATTCCAAATCTTTTCAAATTCAGAATAGTTGTAACCCTGAATCAATAAATGAATCAGTTAAATTGCATGTATGTAGCACAGAGCCACTTAGTACAACGAATGTACTGTACAAGGAGTTTTAGTGATGTTCACTCCCCAAGCCTTCTATCCAATCATCGAAAAACACAAGGTAATTCTATGAATGTTCCGACAACAAAACAAATTTTCTGTGTGTACGTGCTTGTGTATGAACGAATTGAAGCAATATGTGCTTTCTCACAGTCAAAATAATGTAAACTATTAAGACACAACAAGTTTTCCATGAATCAATATGCATAATCGAAGTGCGAAGGTGGGGAAATCTTCCTTCTTTTTCAATATCCAAATCTTCCGAGTGAAGATCAGATAGCATATGTGCTACGTCCCCATGAAAAATTGAAACATTTATTTGCTAAGAAAGAAATGAGTGGTTGGTGTGGTTAAATCAAGAGTTGGCATGGGCTCATTGCCTGTTTCAATGATGTTCACGAAAGAATTGTGAAACAATCAGTAATGTGGATGCCTGACTCAAGAAGTGGTTGGTGCAAAGTCTTCATATTCTTTTAACTCTGTTCTCACACCTCTTTCTTTTTATCATTTTGCTCACATCTAACCAAACTCTCATTTTCCATTTTACTGCTTAACACACTGAGGTTGTTCAACCGTATGAACTTCCTCCCCCACTCTTTGATATATGACCCCTCACCCCTCAATCACTTAGGATAACTTCTTGGGTAGGAACCATTGATTATCGTGAATCCATAGAAGTCTTTTAAGCTCTAAATAGCATTGTTCAACAATTTAACTTGAACGATGAAGAATCTCATAATATGAATCACACTTTTAGTGAATGTATGCTCCACAAAAATATCATGATTATTTGAGAATTTTGAACTTTGAAGATTTCTCACAACAAGAATAGTGAATGAATGATATGAATACAAAAGACTTATTTGAGAAACTGACAATGTATCAGAAAGATGAAATATGAATGATAAACATGAAAATTTTAGGTCATGAAAGAATTGGAATTTGTCTATATGATCAAATATAAACAATCTTGAAAGAATCGCTTATGTTTGAATGAATATTATGCTCAACAAACATTGAAATACAAACGGGTATATTACCATCAAAAAGTGTTTCATTTTGAGATTTGGTAATAACAAAACAACAAGAAAGACTGAACCCATGTGTATGAATACTTGACAGTTATATGGAAAAGATAATACACAAGTATTAATCTTTGGAAACACACAGTCAGTTAATCAATAACGATCATATATGAAAACATTTAAAATCACACTTCTAAATTCATGAAATATTTTTGAGAATTGAGAAGTGGTTTGAACAATTAGAAACATGTTTTCATGTCTGAAAGTTGTCCTTCTTTCAAACAAATTGAGATTAAGATCAGAAAAATCTTACATTCAGCTTAAAGCTCATAACTCCCCCTCAAATAATGATTATTGACCAAAAAAATCAGATAAGCTCCCCCTCAACGGATTAGAACTCGAAACAATCTCTCAAACTCTCGAATGAAGCAACCAAAAATTTACTGAAAAACGATAGACAACTCAAACAGTCGAGATGGGTTAAATTTTTTTTGATCGAAAACGTTCTTTGAAGCTCCGTAAACATGTCTTAACAGTTTATAGTTCAATTAACCAACCCAAGATCAAAACCAAATCAGCCGAAATGTTTTTCGAAAAACGATCGAAACTCGAAAAATGTGTATGCTTCTTAGATTGCATTTCTATCTCTCTCTCTCTCTCTCTCTCTCTCTCTCTCTCTCTCTTTCTGTGATGTTGATCATATTCAGAATGCATTCTTTCTCTTGAGACCAAGAAACTATATGCCTCTCTTTCTGCTTCAAAGCTTCACCACCATTGTTACCATCACAAGCTTTCTTCTTCGTATCTGAGAGTTCAAGATCTACTATTTATACAATCAAAGAACTGTTTAGAGTTTGTGGAACGAATTGAATTTGATAATAGTTGATGCAAATGCTGGAACGTAACGTTGTGGTGGTGGGGTTTTGAGATATGTACGCTTGTATGTGTCAAAACCGGTATGCATGTTTTTAAACCCAAACCCTGATATCAAGGGTTAAAAAACCTGGATGTCATGGCATCAATTCAATTCCCGGATACCATGCTTCCTTATACACGGATACCATGCTTATCAGTCCCAGTACACAAAGGTGTTTAGTCTCGGATGCAAGTCACAATACTTCAAAAGCATGGATGACAAGGTAAGGCAACCAGACAACTAGGTCTCTCAAACCCGGACAACAGTAAAGGTGTAACTCCCGAATTGAAAGGTTCTAAGTCTCGTTTCTCAAGGGTATTCAAACTCGGTGTCAACTTGAAGGTCGATACTAATATGGAAGTAACTCCCGAATGTAAAGACTTAAACTCCCGGATGGCAAGGGAATTCCTGTCCCGGATCTCAAGGATTTAAAAAACAAACCCAGATTGAGCGTTGTGATCAACTTCCAGACTCCAAAACCCGGTATTTCACATCAAACCAAACCAAATCCGGATCAAAAAAAACTTCCCGGTACGTGACTATCAAACACCGTGACTCCATAGCCGCGGCCAAATCCGTGGGATAGGATATGCAAGCCAAATACGGGAATTTTCCCCTTTTGCCCATTATTTTGCATTTTGGAGTTCTTGAGGTCGATTTTGGAAGATCCAAAAGGTAGGGTTTCCTCCCCCCTTCATTCATTGCTACTTAATGCAAGGTTCTTATGCATTTATTGGGTTGTATTAGGTTGGTGGTTGGGTTTTAGAAGTTGTGTTTCAAGCTCAAGTGTCATCTATCCTTCTCTTTCAAGTATCATCATCTAGGGTTTGCTAATAACCCTTACAAGGTGAGTTTTCTACCCATTATCCCTACATAATTTACTAGGGTTTATGTGTTGTAAGCTTTATTTATGTCTCTTAAACAAGTATTTGAGTTTGTTGTATTTTGACCTAACTATGGAACTTGGGAATATTAGGATTTTGAAACTTGAACAACTATGTTGGAAAATGTGATTAGACTGTAAATGATGGTATTTTATGACTCCCTTCATGCTTTAGAACTTACTCCTATTTTATGGGACTTTGGTGAATCCAAATGGAGACTTGGGTTTTGGTGAGACTTCAAGTATTGGGTTGATTAGTAATAACCTTATGAGTAAAATGAGTTCTATATGTTTCTAACGATAATTTTGCATTGATAAAGTCTCCTTATTTAATGGAAGCCAAGACTTGATGTTGGGAAACTTATACATGTAATGTAGCCTTAACACTTGTGTAAATGATTTAATGATGAAAGTGTTAACATGCTTTGTATTTAGTCTTAGTTCAATGGATCCATAGGCACGGTGTTCCTATGTCCCCGTTTTGGACATTGGGTTCACCACTTTGGCACGGAATAGGCATCGAGTCACCATGATAAGTAAGGTGTGGACCTATACGGTCGGGCAACGTCTCATGGGCAGTAAGGTGTAATTCCCTTGTGCTAGAGTTCCCCGTTTTGGAACTCTCAAGAATAGACCTAGAGGGGTTGACTTGATGTTTTCGAGCAATAGACTTAGAGGAGTTGAGCTCATTATGTGATTGGTGTTATTTGTACCATATTTAATCACTAATGGTTTATTTGATTTGTTAGTTTTAGCTCACGGTTATATCCTCCGCGTGACTCCGAATGGGTTTAGTACTTCCATTCTCATTTGACTTGTTCTTACTAGGCTTTAGCCTAACACTTGTTCTTTGTTGTCATGTTTGAAGGTCATCTTAGCAGTGGGGCACGTCGGGACTGAGGGAACGACCTTGGGGTCGTGAGTGGTCTTTTTGAGAATCATAGTGACCAACATACCTTGACTTTTGAAGATATACCTTTTGGAAGGATTGCGACACCCGACCATAATCTAGTTAACCAATTTAGATTAGTAGGTTGTCGCTTTATGCTTCGTTATTGGGATTGTAAATACCTTACTATATACCTCGTTATGAGATGGTACTCTTGGGTTGAATTGTTTACCTTTTTACACAGGTTTAAATTATCCCCTATTTTAGGGTGATAGGTTTCTCTATTTTCAAACGTCATATTGCCGAAATTTTAAATTTTATGTCTGTCTAAATTTTAGAGTGTAACAAGTTGGTATCAAAGCTTTAGTTTAAGTGAACTAGGTAGGAATGTAAGATGCCTAGACTTAAGCTGAGATTATTAAGCTATGAGTAATGAGGTGGGGTAGAACTCTTAAGATAGGATGATATTGAGTCGATGGAGCTCACACGAATTAAAAGTTGTAGTGATGGTAACGAGAACTCTTACGTATCATGTATTCATAATTTCATTTAGCTAACGTTATTATGAAGATGTTTTACGTGAGCATACTTGATCTACTGTTGTTATAATAATTGATAAGTGTAGTAGTACGTTTCCTTGTATTATTCCTATAGCCCATTTCTTATTCTATTTCGTGTATGTGTGTGGCAGACTAATGGTTAACACGAGAAACCGACCGGAAGGCCAAGAGGCCACAACATCCACGGCCGACCGTCCGCGAGTGACGGCGGTGGATGAACCCACTCGTCCGGTTAATGTATTAGGCGGGGGACCCAAACGCATACCCCAAAACAATTTGGAAACCGAAGAACCCATTATGGAGGAATCAACGGCAGAGACAAGAATGATGGACCGCATGATGTTAGCTATGAATAGGGCCCTGGCATAACAACAAGAGATGTTCTTGAAACTCCTGGAAGACCGAGACACCAACAACCGTAGACATGAAACGGTTGACGAGAATATCATTGTGGCGGGATCCGGGGGTACCAGACCTGTAATTCCTACTGATGGGACCACAATTCCGGGAGTCAGGCAAGCGACGAAGACTTGCACATTCAAGGCCTTTCTGGGTTGCCGACCGCCAGAATTTTAGGGTTCAGAAGATCTGATTGTTTGTGTGAGCTGGATACGAGAGATGGAACAAGCGTTCCGATCGAGCGAGTATGGAGAAGGACAGAAGGTGGTATTTGGCTCACAAATGTTGAGGGGTGCGACCCTCACTTGGTGGAACGTATATTCTGCTTCCATCGAGGTGTCAGTCTTGGCAAAACTGACTTGGGCAACATTTAAAGAGAAGTTATTAGAGGAATACTGCAACGAGAGGTCGATGGATCGAATTGAGGAAGATTTCCGAAAATTGAAGAAGGGTAACTTGTCTGTGAAGGAATACAATCGACTATTCATGGACAAACTAGGGTTGGTGGGACATTTGGTCCCGAAAGAGAAGGAAAAGATCAAAGATTACATCAAGGGCCTTCCATCAGACATGATGTCGATGGTGCGTGTATCAAAGGCCTCCAATCTTCGGGAGGCGATCGAGGAGGCGCAAATTATGGAAGATGCTTATAATCTTGGCAAAGAGGAAGGTAGTCGGTAAGTCGATAAGAGGAGATAGGAGGGTAGTTCAATGCCCTCGAAGAAGCCTAGATATGCCAACAACAATCACCGTGGTGCCGACCATAGGCGTGATGCCAAGTGGTGTTCCAAATGCCGGAGCAAGCACGTCGTCCTATTTAACTTTGTCCCCGGGACTTGTTACTGATATGATTCATTCAAGTACAAGAAGCTAATGAAAATTCAAGTGTGCTTATATGACAAGGAGAAGAGCTTGGGCCAATCACGGAACACATAAAGAGCTGGTTTCTTGAAGATTACCAACTATTGCGCCATTTCAAATAAGAAATTCATGAAGCATTATTTTGGTAGCCCAAATTGAATTATTTTCTTTTGTTTTATGTTGAATTTGAGCCCAATAAACTAGTGTAGAAAGCCCAATACGTTTTTAGGCCCATTTTAAAGTTTAGGTGATTAAAAGTATAAGAATTATGATATATATCAAGTCTAGATTCATGAATTAAAGGTATGCCTTTAATTCTTGATTGAAATTTAAGTCTTAGACTTTATGGAGAGTCTTTTGGGGTGTCTTTTGAACCCTATAAATAGGAGCCTTTGTAATCATTTGAAAATGATCATCTAAGTAATATAAACACTCTGATTTGTGAGTTTTAAACTCTTTTAGTTCCTTGTGAACTTTAGAACTTATCATGTTATTATGTAGCTTGTGGCGTTTAACACTTATCAATCAACTTAATTGGTTGATTGTGGCGTGCTCTTATACCAAGGTTCTTGCCTCTTTTATAGGCAATGGGTCGCGGTTTCCACCACAACTATCCTAGCAACCAATAGAACGATCGGGCAACACGTGTTCAAACCCATACTTGTTGGGCGAGATCACATCAATACGAAAACGTCGACCCACAAGCTAAGAAACTTGGAACCTTCGTATGAGATAGTTTAGGATGCGAATATCCCAGGTATAGGAATCTTCAACTAACCTAGAGAAAATCCTTGACCCGTTAGTTATAGAACTAAGAACCAAAGGAATCCGAAACGCCACAACATCGTGCTCACAATCTTGATAAGTTCTTGAACTATGAACGCTTTCACAAGGAATCACAACTCACAAAATGAGTTAAACTCAGAAGAAAGTGAAACTCAAAAGAAAGTGTTTATATTACTTGGATGATGATTTCAAATGATTACAAAGGTTCCTATTTATAGGGTTCAAAAGACACCCCAAAAGACTCCATAAAGTCTAAGACTTAAATTTCAATCAAGAATTAAAGGCATACCTTTAATTCATGAATCTAGACACACTCTAAATCATTATTCAAAGACTTTTAAACACCTAGACTTTAACATAGACCTAAAAAACGGATTGGGCTTTATACACTAATTTATTGGGCTCAAATTCAACATAAACAAAAGAAAATAGTTCAATCTTGGGCTGCCAAAATAATGATCATGGGTTTATTCTTTGAAATGGCCCAAAAGCTTGCAATCTTCAAATAAAAGCCTTCTTTAAGCTCCATCATTGATCCAAAGCTCCAATAAGCATAATACAGTGCGTCAATGGATTTTACTTGAATCTCCGCAACTAAACTCATCAAAGCTTATTTGATCAGTTTCGATCTTGATCTTGTAACTGGGCCAACTTGAATCACCAAGGGATCTTTCATGTGGTTGGATGGTCCTCCATCATTCTCTCCCCCATGAAAAGGATTCGTCCGCGAATCATCACCTACATCATAGGGAGAAAGATTAGCAACATTAAAAGTAGAGCTTACTTGATACTCTCCAGGAAGATCTAACTTGTAAGCATTATCATTGATTCTTTCGAGGACTTGTAATGGTCCATCTCCTCTAGGTTGCAACTTTGATCTTCTCTTTGCCGGGAATCTCTCTTTCCTTAAGTGTAACCATACCCAATCACAGGTTTAAACACAACTCTTTTTCTACCTTTGTTTGCTTGCTTCTAGTATTGATTTATCCTCTTCTCAATGTTGAGTCTTACCTTCTCATGCAATTGTTTTATCAATTCAACCTTCCATTTTCCATCTAGACTGGTACGCTCTTCAATGGGAATAGGAACAAGATCAAGGGGACTTAAGGGATTGAATCCATACATAGTCTCAAAAGGAGAATAGTTAGTAGCAGAATGCACACTTCGATTATAAGCAAACTCAACAAACGACAAGCAACTCTCCCAACTTTTCAAATTCTTTGAAATAATGGCTCTAAGTAATTGAGACAAAGTTCTATTTACTACTTCAGTCTGCCCATCAGTTTGGGGATGACTTGCAGTAGAGAATAAAATCTTAGTACCCAGTTTACTCCAAAGCACACGCCAAAAATGACTCAAAAATTTGACATCCCTATCACTCACAATAGTGCGTGGTACACCATGTAGACGCACTATTTCTTTAAAGAACAAATCAGCAATGTGTGAGGCATCATCTGTTTTATGACAAGGAATAAAGTGTGCCATCTTGGAAAATCGATCAACAACAACAAAAACAGAATCTCAGCCATTCTTTGTCCTAGGCAATCCTGGCACAAAGTCCATGGATATGTCTACCCAAGGTTCAGAAGGAATTGGTAGCGGGGTATACAATCCATGAGGCTTCGATTTTGATTTGGCTTGTTTACAAGTTAGACATCTTTTACAAATTTTATTAACATCTTCACGCATTTTTGGCCAAAAGAAATGTTCTTTTAAAACATCTAAAGTCTTTTAAACACCAAAGTGACCCATCAAACCTCCCCCATGAGCCTCACGCACAAGCAATTCACGCATAGAACACTTTGGAATGCACAACTTGTTTTCTTTAAACAAATAACCTTCATGTTTATAAAATTTGTCAAATGATCCATGTTCACTTGCAACATATAAAGAAGAAAAATCAGAATCATCCTCATACATTTTCTTAATTGATTCAAATCCAAGAAGTTTAGAACTCAAAGTGGTGATGAGACTATGACGTCTAGACAACACATCGGCCACAATGTTTTCTTTTCCTTTCATGTATTTAATCACATAAGGAAATGACTCGATAAACTCAACCCACTTGATATGCCTTCTACTTAGCTTACCTTGACCCTTGAGATATTTAAGAGATTCATGATCTGTGTGAATCATAAACTCTTTTGGTCTCAAATAATGTTACCATGTTTGTAAAGACCTTACCAAAGCATAAAGCTCTTTATCATATGTTGAATAATTTAATTGTGCCCCTTTTAGTTTTTCACTAAAATATGCAATGGGACGACGTTCTTGAATTAAAACAGCCCCAATACCCACCCCGGATGCATCACACTCAAGTTCAAACATCTTATCAAAATTTGGTAATGCAAGAATAGGAGAAGAAGTCAACCTTTCCTTCAATAAGTCAAACGCAACTTGTTACTTTTCTCCCCAATGAAAAATACCTATTTCTTCACAAGTTCATTGAGTGGGGCAACTATGGTGCTAAAGTCACGAATAAACCTCCGGTAGAAGCTAGCTAGCCTATGAAAACTTCTTACCTCCGAAACCGTTGTTGGAGTTGGTCATTCTTGGATTGCGTTGACCTTCTCAAGATCCACTTCATTTCCTTTGCCATTTACAACAAATCCTAGAAAAACAACTTTATCCATACAAAATGTGCATTTTTTCAAGTTGGCATACAAGGATTCATTTCTCAAGGTGTCCAAAACAACACGTAATGTGATCTTCCATGTTTTTACTATAAATCAAGATGTCATCAAAGTAAACGACGACAAATTTACCAATAAACTCACGCAAAACACGATTCATCAATCTCATGAATGTACTAGGTTCATTAGTTAACCCAAAAGGCATAACTAACCACTCATACAATCCAGATTTTGTTTTGAATGCGGTTTTCCACTCGTCGCCTTCTCTTATTCTAATCTGATAATATCCACTTTTAAGATCAATTTTGGAAAAAATGACAGCCCCATGCAACTCATCTAGCATGTCATCTAACCTAGGAATAGGATAGCGATACTTTACCGTGATTTGATTGATGGCTCTGCAATTGGTGCACATTCTCCATTATCCAGTCTTTTTGGGCACCACAATCACGGGAACGACACAAGGACTCATGGATTCTCAAATCCTTCCTCTTGACAATAAATATTACACTTGTCTTTGGATCTCTTTTGTCTCCTCAGGGTTGGCTCTATAAGCTAGACGATTTGGAAGAGTAGCCCCTGAAATGAAATCAATCTGATGCTCTATTCCTCGTAGAGGTGGCAATCCACTTGGCTCTTCCTTCGGAAAGACATCATCATATTCCTGCAAAATATTCACAACAAAACTCGGAAGATTTTGGGTTAGCTCACTAGTACTCAAACAAGCCTCCTTCAAAACTAAAACCATTACCCTCTTGTTTTCAACTATCACCCTCTTGACTTCACTCGATTTTGCAAAAAAAAATTGACTTGGTTTTCTCTCTTTTCTTTTCCTCCTTTTCATCTTTCAATTTGTTTTCATCACTCTGTTTTTCCCTCGTTGCACCACACTCACTATTTTTCTTTTCAACCTCTCTCGCTCGCCTTGCGGTGATCATTTTAATTTGATCCTCATGAACTTGTTGTGGAGATAACGACACAAGAACAACTTTCTTGTCATGATGTTTGAAAGTGTACTGATTATGAAATCCATCATAGATAACTCTTCGGTCAAATTGCCATGGCCTCCCCAAAAGTATGTAACTGACATGCATTGGAACAACATCGCACATTACTTCATCTTTGTATTGACCAATGGAAAAGGAGATCAATACCTGTTTGGTCACTTTCACTTCCCCACATTCATTTAGCCATTGAAGTTTATATGGTAGTGGATGTTTTAGAGTGTGCAAATTTAACTTCTCAACAACTTCGGTACTTACAACATTTGCACAACTCTCACTGTCAATGATTAAAGTACATAACTTGCCTTGCACCAAACATCGTGTATGAAATATATTTTCCCGGTGTTGCGTGTCAACCACCTTCACTTGCAAGTTCAAATCTTTTTTCACCACCAATAGTTCACCATTTTCTGCCTCGGTTTTCTCCAAGTCCTCTTCTTGATCCATGGAATCATCTTTTTCACTTTCAGACTCCACTTCACCACTTTCATGAAGAATCATGACTCTTTTATTTGTACATTGAGATGCAATATGTCCCATACCTAGACAACGAAAACACTTAATTTCCCGAGATTTAGAACGGGTAGAACCAATACCTTTACCCTTGTCCACTTTGCTACCTTTGGGAGCTTCATTTTGGGATTTTGAAATGGATGAATTGGTAGCCTTGAATGCCTCTCCTTTAAGTTTATTTAGTGATTGGAAACTAGATGCTTGACCCCTTGAATAAGTATTTCTCTTCTTTAGTTGCCTCTCACCTTTCATGGCCGTGTGCACCATGTCGTCAAGTTCCACGCAATATTGAAGTTCCATCACATTCGTAATGTCACGATTTAGGCCACTCAAAAACCTTGCCATGGTTGCCTCCCTATCTTCTTCAACATTTGCTCGAATCATAGCAATCTCCATCTCCTTGTAATAGTCCTCCACAGATTTTGTTCCCTGATTCAAAGATTGTAATTTGCAATACAAATCTCTAAAATAATGAGAAGGAACAAACCTTTTCCGCATAACCGCTTTCATTTCGTCCCAAGTAGAAATCGGCCTCTCACCATATCTCCTTCGATTTGTAACCAATTTATTCCGTCCTCCTTTCAATTCTATCCAATCTTTCCATCACACCTTCTAGTACAACTCCAAGTCGTTGAAACTGTTGTTGCATGGCTCGAACAGTAAAATCATTCTCCCTTTCATCGTTGGATGGATTTCCCTGTGAATTAGGATCCTTTTTCGACATACTTAAATATTAGTATAAAACAGATTTTTGCCCTCACAAATCTCTCGTGTTTGCACTCAACATGGCTTTTACCTCCCCTCAATTGTTCTTTCATACTCAATGCCTTTTACCTCTTGATCCCTTGTAGATCTCAATTGGTAAAAGAACAAATCAAATTTGCGCACAAACCCCGGCGTTCAAGCAAACCTTTAAGAACTTAATTCCTCAAACGGGTCTTGGGTTTTGGTAAGAAAGAAGGAATGCCTCCAAAAACTGACTTTTAAAATTGGAATTTTCGGGTGGTTACTCGATTAATATTGAGATAAGAATAGAAATTCAACCAAGAGTACAACCTTTTTTTGTTTGAAACAAATATTGTAACTTTTTTTTTACGCTTTCCTTCTTTTTTTTGGCACTTTTTTTTTTCTTTTTTTCTGACTTGGATGGATGTTTTATTTTTTCTTTGAGAGAATAGAAGAAGATGAAGGAGTAGATTTAGGAAGAAGATGGTGAAGAAGTAGAAGTAGGAAAAACAAGATAAAGATATAAAGAAATATATATGAAAGATTGATTAGAAGAAACCGAACCTTAGCTCTGATACCAAATGATACGAAAACGTCAACCTGCAAGTTAAGAAACTTGGAACCTTCATATGAGATAGTTTAGGAAGCGAATATCCCAGGTATAGGAATCTTCAACTAACCTAGAGCAAATTCTTGACCCGTTAGTTATAGAACTAAGAACCAAAGGAATCCGAAACGCCACAAGATCGTGCTCACAATCTTGATAAGTTCTTGAACTATGAACGCTTTCGCAAGGAATCACAACTCACAAAATGAGTTAAACTCAAAAGAAAGTGTTTATATTACTTGGATGATGATTTCAAATGATTACAAAGTCTCCTATTTATAGGGTTCACAAGACACCCCAAAAGACTCTCCATAAAGTCTAAGACTTAAATTTCAATCAAGAATTAAAGGCATACCTTTAATTCATGAATCTAGACATACTCTAAATCATTATTCAAATACTTTTAAACACCTAGACTTTAACATAGACCTAAAAGACGGATTGGGCTTTATACACAAATTTATTGGGCTCAAATTCAACATAAACAAAAGAAAATAGTTCAATCTTGGGCTGCCAAAATAATGATCATGGGTTTATTCTTTGAAATGTCCCAAAAGCTTGCAATCTTCAAATAAAAGCCTTCTTTAAGCTCCATCATTGATCTAAATCTCCAATAAGCATAATACCGTGCGTTACATGCAGATCTTCAATGGATTTTACTTGAATCTCCGCAACTAAACTCATCAAAGCTTCTTTGATCAGTTTCGATCTTGATCTTGTAACTGGGCCAACTTGAATCACCAAGGGATCTTTCATGTGGTTGGATGGTCCTTCATCATTCTTTCCCCCTTGAAAAGGATTCGTCCACAAAAAAAAAATTCAATTTGGGCTACCAAAATAATGCTTCATGAATTTCTTCTTTGAAATGGCGCAATAGTTGGTAATCTTCAAGAAATCATCTCTTTATGTGTTCCGTGATTGACCTAAGCTCTTCTCCTTGTCATATAAGCACACTTGAATTTTCATTAGCTTCTTCTACTTGAATGAATCATATCAGTTGCAAGTGTGGAAAACCTGGACATACATTTAAGGATTGTCCCGTCAAGGGACAGATCTGTTTCAAATGCAAAGAGCAGGGTCACGTAAGGGTCGAATGCCCAAAGTTGAAGACCAGAGGGACTGGTGGGAAGAAGGTGGAACCTCCGAGAGCGTCTGTAAGATCCTTCCAAATGACCGCGGAAGAAGCCAAGGCATCTACCGATGTGGTGTCAGGTACGTTTCTCCTAAACTCCGTACTTGCGTGTGTGTTTTTTGACTCGGGTGCTAGCTACTCTTTTATATCAGATGTATTTCGTCCAAAGCTTGCCATGTCTATGAGTAGTCTAGAGGATGCCTTAGTGGTAGAAATAGCGAATGGTAGTCAAGTAGTAATTCGGGATATTTTGAGAGGTTGCACGTTTGAGTTCGAGGGGAAGAACTTCCCCATAAACTTGATGCCTATGCAAATCGGCAGATTCGATGTGGTAGTGGGAATGGATTGGTTGGCGGGAAACCAAGCGGAGATCGTGTGTTCTAAGAAGATGATACGACTACCCGTTGCGGATGGAGAGTCGACTATAATCTATGGTGAGAGAAGGAAAGGCGAGGTGGCGATTATCTCAACGATCAAGGCGCGTAAGTGTTTGGCAAAGGAATGCTCATCCTTCTTGGCTTATGCAATCGACACCAATCTCGAGAAGAGGAAACTAGAAGATGTTAGAGTGGTGCATGAGTTTTCTAATGTATTTCCGGAAGACTTGCCCGGTTTGCCACCCGACCGCCTGGTGGAATTTCGAATTGATCTCATTCTGGAAGCGGCTCCGATTGCCCGAGCCCCCTACTGATTGGCTCCTACCGAGATGCAAGAAATGATGACTCAACTCCAAGACCTTCTTGAGAAGGGTTTCATACGACCGAGATCATCGCCTTGGGGAGCTCCGATCTTGTTCGTCAAGAAGAAAGACGACTCAATGAGGATACGTATCAACTACAGAGAACTGAACAAGGTTATAGTGAAGAATAAGTACCCACTTCCGAGGATCGACGACTTGTTTGACCAACTACAAGGTGAGGGTTGCTTCTCAAAGATCTACCTTCGGTCGGGTTATCACCAAGTGAAGGTGGAGAAGAACGACATTTCAAAAACGACATTTAGGACGCGTTACGGTCATTACGGATTCCTAGTAATGTTATTCGTCCTAACCAACGCGCCGGCGATATTTATGGACTTGATGAACCGAGTGTGCCGGCCATTTCTCGACAAGTCGGTAATAGTGTTCATCGACGATATCCTAGTATACTCCAAGAGCGAGACGGAGCATGAGCATCACCTCCGAGAAGTGTTCGAAGTACTAAGGCGGGAAAAGCTCTATGCGAAGTTTTCAAAGTGTGACTTTTGGCTCCAAGAAGTGCAGTTTTAGGGCCATGTGGTTACAAAGGAAGGAGTAAAAGTGGACCACGCTAAGATCGAGGCTATGATGAACTGGGAACCTCCTAGGAGTCCATCAGAAATCCGAAGTTTCCTAGGATTGGCGGGATACTACCGGAGATTCATTCAAGACTTTTCCAAAGTAGCCTCATCGTTGACGTCCCTAACCAGAAAGAACGTGAAGTTTGTTTGGGACGAGAGTCAAGAGAAGGCGTTTAGAACCCTACAAAGGAAACTTTGCGAAGCTCCCATCTTATCCTTACTCGATGGGACGGAAGACTTTGTAGTGTATAGTGATGCATCCAAGATGGGTTTGGGTTGTGTCCTAATGCAAAGGGGCAAAGTAATTGCTTACGCATCAAAGCAAAGCAAAGTTCATGAAGTCAACTACCCTACCCACGACTTGGAATTAGCAGTGGTGGTGTTTGCATTAAAGCTTTGGCGACACTATCTCTACGGTACGAAATGCAACCTTTACATGGACCACAAGAGTTTGAAGCATATCTTTGACCAAAAGGAGCTGAATATGAGACAACGAAGGTGGTTGGAATTATTAGAAGATTACGATTGCGAGTTACTTTACCATCCGGGTAAGGCAAACGTCGTCGCCGATGCTCTTAGTCGAAAGGATTATGGGGAAAATTCTAAAGCCGTTTTTGTACGAATTGAGTTGTCGTTGACACTCATCGACCGAATTAAAGCGTTACAAGTTGAAGCTTTGATAGAAGAGAACCTCAAGGGAGAGGTCATGTCAAAGCAACACCTACTCTTGACAGAAGATGGTCGGGGAGTAAAGCTGTTCAACGGGCGAGTTTGGGTGTCTAAGATCGGGGGTAATCGAGAACTTCTTCTCGAGGATGCCCATAAATCAAAGTATTCTATCCATCCGGGAAGTACAAAAATGTACCGAGACTTGAAATTGCATTATTGGTGGTCGGTCATGAAGCTTGATGTAGCACGCTACGTAGAGCGATGTGTGACCTGTTTGCAAGTGAAGGTCGAACACCAATGACCTTATGGAAGTCTACAGTCCTTGGAGATTCTGGAATGGAAGTGAGAGCACATCACGATGGACTTCATGACGAAATTACCAAAGACCTTGCACGATCATGACACCATTTGGGTGATAGTGGACCGTTTGACCAAGAGCGCTCATTTCTTGGCCATGCGGGAGACTTTACCTATGGACAAGTTGGAAAAGTTGTATATTGATGAAGTGATATCTCGTCATGGCGTGCCGCTATCAATTGTCTCGGATCGCGATAGTCGGTTCACATCACATTTTTGGGATGGGTTACAAAAGGAAATGGGTACACGCATGAAGTTGAGCACGACCTACCATCCCCAAACCGACGGTCAAAGTAAGAGGACAATTCAAACACTTGAAGACATGTTGAGGTCTTGTGTGATCAACTTCGAGGGTAGTTGGGACTCGCACCTACCTTTGGTGGAGTTCGCGTACAACAATAGCTACCACTCGAGTGTTGGAATGGCACCGTTCAAGGCATTGTATGGTCGTAAATGCCGAACTCCCATATGCTGGCTTGAAGCGGGAGAGAAGCAGTTTGTTGGGCCCGAGATTGTGCAAGAGACGATGGACAAAGTGAAGGGTATATGTGAACGTCTAAAGGCGGCTAAAGACCGACAGAAAAGTTAGGCTGACAAGTAAAGGCGGCCGATAGAGTTCCAAGTGGGAGATCGGGTTATGTTGAAAGTGTCCCCTTGGAAGGGCATTATCCGGTTTGGAAAACGTGGGAAGTTGAGTCCCCATTTCTTGGGACCATTCACCGTGATTAAGCGGACAGGACTTCAAGCCTATCAATTAGAACTCCCTACTGAGATGAAGGGAATCCATAACGCATTTCATGTGTGCTACCATCGAAAATGTCTAGCGGAGGAGGAGAGTGTTATCCCACTCTCAGAGATTAGAGTAGATGAGGTAAACCGTTGCATCGAAGAACCCAACGCGATTTTGGAGAAGAAGACGAAGAAGCTTCATCACAAGGAAGTCACTATGGTGAAGGTTCAATGGAAACATCATCGTGGTGCCAACGTGACTTGGGAGGCCGAAGAAGATATGAAGCGGAGATATCCACACCTTTTCACCTAGTCAAGATTTTGAGGACGAAATCTCCATCAAGTTGGGGAGGATTGTAACACCCGTAAATTTTGTTTTCTTATCAGGGACATATGTATATTCGAGGTATGTATATTCTCTCCTAGCTGCATACGTTCTCCCTCTTGTGTGAAAATTGCAAAGTTTAGGTGTTTGGGGTTTTAGGAGTTTGAGGCAGCTCCAGGGACTTACGCGGTTACCACGCGGCCTGGAGGCCGCGACCAAATCCGCGGGACTCACTGGAGTCTGCGGGCCAAGAACACGTGCGGATTACAACGCGACTCCATAGCCGCGGCCAAAGTCGCGGGATAGGATCTGCAAGCCAAATACGGGATTTTCCCCGTTTGCCCATTATTTTGCATTTTGGAGTTCTTGAGGTCGATTTTGGAAGAGCCAAAAGGTAGGGTTTCCTCCCCCCTTCATTCATTGCTACTTAATGTAAGGTTCTTATGCATTTATTGGGTTGGTTTAGGTTAGTGGTTGGGTTTAAGAAGTTGTGTTTCAAGCTCTGAAAATGTAAGATCCCAACAATTCAAGAACAATTCAACAAGATATGACAATTTAGATCTTGATCTATAGAGAGAGTGTAGAGAGAGAAAATCACAATGTCATTGATCTAACAAATATTACACGTATGACACTTAGTTTCTTACAACACTTACAACACTAAACCTATTTATATTTACAACTGAAACTCTCACAATAAATTTTCTCTCAAGTCACTAATGTTGACTTTGACTATACAGACTTTGACTTACATTGACTCAGACTTTTCACATTAAATATTGGATACAATTTATACACTAACATTCTCCCTCTTTGTATTGAAGATTTAATAAAAATTTGACAATCGTCTTCAGCGCTTTGATTCTTCAAACTTAGACTCTGACAGCTTTAAACTTTGTAGCTCTGATAGTCTTTAGTCTCTGATGCTTTGAAGAATCTTGAAAAGTCTTTCACATTTAGCATCTTTGAAAGTCAACAAGTCTTGAACACAAATCTGAATTCTTGAAACTCCTTTGAATCTCTATATTTAAGACAACTTTGAAACATCTTTGAAATCTTCATCGTTGAACTTTGAGGAATCTTTGATCTCATATCTTCATCTCTCTGATCTCTGGATCGTCTTCAGAAAACCAACTTTCTCCACAAGTCTTTTCACTTTGAACTTTCTTCATGACTTTGAAATTGAACTCTGTAAATTTCTCCCCCTTTTTGATGAATTGTGAGAATCAAAATCATCAAAATTAATTTCAATTTCAGCTTAGTCTTTGAAACTTCTTCCCCTTTTTAAACAATGTAGAACAGTCTTCATGATCTGAACATTCTCCTCCAATTGATCTGATAACGAGCTGTCAATTCATAAATGTATTCATCTGAACCTTTTCAAATTCAGACAAATTATGATTTGTAACCCTGAATCAACAAATGAAATAGTTAGGAATGCCTGTCAGTAACACAAAGTTACTGTGTACAACAAATGTACAGTTTAAGGAGCTGGTTTGATGTTGACTCCCCAGGACTTCCATTCAATCATTGAAAAACACAAGGTATTTTCTATGAATGTTCTGACAGAAAAACGGATTTTCTGTGTGCTCGTGCATGTGTCATGAAAGAATTAGGCACAATGATTGTGTTTCATAAGGCTCAAAGTATGTAAACCATTGAGACAACAATGATTATACATAGACTCAATGTGCATGATGAAGGGTCGAAGGTGGGGCAACTTTCCTTCTTGTTCAATATCAGTATCTTCCAAGTGAAGAACCAATAGCTTATATGCTGCTTCCCCAGAAAATGTGAAACATTCTCTTTTTGAGAAAAGAATGAGTAGCTGGTGGGGTGTTTGCAAGAGATAGCATGGGCTAGGTGCCTTTTTCAATGTCGTTCACGAAGAATTGTGAAACAACAGTTTATGCGGCTGCCCGACTCAGAAAGAAGTTTGGTGCAGAGTTTAATATCCTTTTACTCTGATCTCTCACCCTCTTTCTTTTTAAACATTTAAGCTCACTTCTAACCAATCTCTCTTTTCCATTTTTCCTCATCACACACCAACACTCAATCTTTTGACCCCTCTCCCCTCAATCACTCAGGGAATACTTCCTGGGTAGGAAACACTGGTTATCGTGAATCCATGGAAGTTCTTTTAAGCACTCAAACTGAATCCCATGTATTTTTCCTAAAAACATGTATTGCCTCAATGATTTTCTTGACATTAAAGTACAAGAAATTATTTGGTAGTGTATATATGATCACAAAGATAAGAATGAAATTTGAGCATTTTAAGCATTTAAGATTTCTCAAAACTTTGTATGAATGAATAATCATGAAAGAATAGAAATGTTTTGAGAATCTGACAATGATTTAATCAAATCAAAGTTTATGAAAAATAATATTTTGGGAAATCAAAGACGTAAGATGTTTATATGAACAATATATAAACATTTAAACAATGAAAGCACAAGTAATGATGAAATGATGTATGATTCAACCAACAATGAATAACAAACGGGAGTATTACCATAGAAAGATTATACTTTTGATACATGGTAATAACAAATTCAAGAATTGTACTGAACCGATGTATGTATGAATACTTGTTAGTATAAAGATATGACAATTACACAAGTATTTGTCATTAGAAACACACGGTCAGATATGCATTAAAGTATCCAAAAACATTTTAAAAATCACACTTCTCAATTCATGAAAACATTTTAGGAATGTGAAGTGGTTTGAACATTTAAGAAAATGTTTTTCATGTTTGAAAGTTGTTCTTCTTTCAAACAATCAGAGATTAAAATCAGAAGATACTTACCTTTAAGCTCCCCCTCAAATCATGATAGAATGATTTTATTCATTTAAGCTCCCCCTGGAGATTTTCAAAATATCCTTATCTTTAACATTAAAGAACGACTCCTAAGCTGTGTTACTTAGAAGTCATAGTCCTTTATCTTTGAAGTGCGGGTCTTGAACTGTGTTATTCAAGAGCCTAAAATCTTGACATTTAAGTCCGGGTTTTGAACTGTTTTGTTCAAAAGCCTTAGTTCTTGCTCCCCCTTAAACTTTGGGTGCCTGCAACACAGATTTAGCTTTTGGTACCCACTGGTATTTAGGTCCTAATGTGTTAGTTGCAGTTCTTGTGGGGGTAACCTAATATGAACCATACAATTAATTAACAAAATTATTACTTACAAAGTCATGTGCTCCACAGTAAGAACAACAAATCTTCTTTTGAGCAATCCTGATCAAATGATTAGTAGAGTAAAACATATCAGAATTACCAAAAGATTTACCTTTGTGTGCACTGTTCTTTTTGGCATTTGATGTGGAGGCAGATGCTTTATCTTTCTTCTTCTCATCCAAAGAATCTTTAACTCTCCAGACCATCTGTTCTTTCTTAGAATGCTTTCCAAGAGATTTCACATAGAAGCTCGCTGGACTATCAACAGACTTGTCATAAAATAAATTAGATGGTTGGATCTGATTTGATTTGACAATGTTCGGTTTGACACTTTTCTTTTTGAAAACATTTTCATGAATAGAACTTGAAGCTGTTTTGAAAGAACAGACTGATTCTGTTGAGTTATCAACAGGTGATTGATCAATCACACCAGCTGAAACTTTATCTAACAAATCAACGTTTGCAGCTTCCAAGTTCTTTATCTTTTCGAATAAAATGTTTCTTTCAGCAATAAGTGTATCAAACTTTTGTTTCAAATCAGATTTAGCCATATGTTCTTTAAGAATGTTTGAGGATAGAACGGTTAACTTGGAAGTGAGCTTAGATATTTCTGATTCAAAGATTTGACGTTCTTGCTCAAAATCTTTTTCTAAGTTATTGTTTTGTTCAGAAATATCTTTGAAAATCCCAACATTTCTCTTCTCAGCATTTTTCTTTTCAAGCTCAAAAGACTTTTTCTTTTCTTGAAAAACTTTTCTTTCTTTCTCAAGTAAGTCTTGTAATTCAGAGATCTGTTTGGGAAGTTCAACTGTTTTGTCTTCAAGAGCTTTTCTCTCTTTGGCAAAAGTGTCTCTTTCTGTAATTAAAATCTTTTCAAACTCAGACACTTGCTTAGAGAGTTTAATACATCTAATCTCAAGATCCTTTTTCTCTTGTAAAGTTTTCTTAGAAAGATCAGATTGCTTTTGAGTATAAGATTTCTCTAAATCAACTTTAACTTTATCTGCTTGGAGGCTTTTCTTCAGTTCAACATTATTTAACTCCAATGCAGATATCT
The DNA here is from genome assembly GCA_954870635.1 of Arctium minus. Classification (NCBI taxonomy): domain Eukaryota; kingdom Viridiplantae; phylum Streptophyta; class Magnoliopsida; order Asterales; family Asteraceae; genus Arctium; species Arctium minus. The sequence continues at coordinate 77,440,385 of OX941088.1, read as the reverse complement.
TGTCTTCAAAAGCCTTAAACTTATGTTGAAGCTCAACTGATTCAACTTGCAATTCTGAAGATTTTTGTTCAGTTGTCTTCAGTTGGCTTTGAAGATTCACAATCTTTCTCTCTTTTAGCTTGATTTCTTTTTAACAAGTCTGAATAATATTCTCTTTCAACGCAATTGATAACCCTCATTCCTGAGTGTTATTTATCACTCTTTTCCGTGTATTATTTCCTATTTATACCCACTTTTGTTCCTTTCTATCCTCTTTTGGTCTTTAATTAAAGCAAGTTATGATAATGGCATCAAAAGTAATTTTTGTGCAGAATTTGGGAAAACTGTCGGGGAGGGCAGTGAGTGCCCGCGGTGGACACCCGAAGATCTAGTGGTCACTTGCTTCACAAGGGGTTTTCTCTCTCTCACTTCCTATATAAAGGAGGCTTTGGTTCTTCACATCAATATTCTAATCCACAACATCCAACACCAAGAAAGTCACCAACAATGCTCTAGTTTTAGTTCATCTTCAAGTTACTTGTTAACTTGAAGATGGTAATTTTAATTTCAAGTCCTTTACTTTCTAGCACTTTACATTTCTAGTACTTTACTTTTCCTTGTAATTTATTTCAAGTACTTAATTTCCATTTCCGTAATTTAAGTTTATGCAAGTAGTTCTTAATTATTTCTTGTCTTTTATTCTTATGTCTCTTACTTTAATTATGAGTTAAGCACCTCTTGGGTGTGGGTGTGAGCTAACTTGGGATTAGTAGGCAGCACTTGGGTGTGGCCATTATTACTAACTCTTAAGTTTGGTCACTTGAGTCGGGACATAACTCAATGCGGATAAGCCGATCACTTTGAAGTGTTAATATTAGATCTTAGACCTCGAGAGGGGCGGATCCGAAATACGGCTTAAGTGATGCAACAAGGATTTGAGAAAGTCTTTGATAACCACATAGAGATGCGGGTTTTGTATGATTTACTAAGGTTCGGGATGCCGGTCGAGTAATCACAAAGAGATGTGGGTATAAATCTCCATACCGGTGGAACTTGACGTTTAGAGTCAAACTTAGATAAATCGGCAAGATTAAGAGTTGGTAACGATGGACACTTTGCGAGCATCTTGTAGGACCAGTCTTTAAAAATCCACTTTCGAGAGATCGGGCTTTTTATAGATTTTCTGTACTACAAAGCGCCCGACCATTTTGTTACTACGTTTGTCTCAAGGAACGTTTACACCCATACCCATTCTTTAATTATAAAAAGCTCATTTCGCATTTTCTTAGAATTAATTCACCAACCAAACAAATATTTTCCTAACTCGAAACTTGTGCAAGAAGTGCATGAAAGTCAGTATTTCTCAGTAAGTCCAGTCCCTGTGGGTACGATACTCGGTACTTGTACCATTTTATTACTTGTAGCGATCCCAGTGTTGATATATACTTGTGTCCACGCTGGGAAACTCAATGTCCATGCTTTGAGTGCACGTTATTTTGCTACCAAGTTTTTGGCGCCGTTGCCGGGGACTGGCACGATTTTACATCCTGAGATACTGATTTTTGTTCGAGCCTGTGTCACTTGTTTCACTTTCAAAGCATTTGTTGTGTTGTATGCCACGGCTACAACACGGGGAACTTGTCCTCGACCGATCCAGAAGTTTAGTGAAGAAAAGTACGGTTTGTAAATAAATTGTACAGTTTAATTTCTGTTGTTTTTGAAAAATTTCGCAGAGTGCCCACTGTAGGTCGGGAGTGCCCACCGGGAACTTTTGGCGGGAAAACGTACCAGGTAAGATTTGGAAATCATACTTTCTGGCAACAATCATTACCCCTGGTACAAAATGAACACTTGGCAAAATATGGTGGTTTGGAATCTTTTTAAAAGATTGTTTTTGTACTTTTAAAGTTTATTTTTGGAATTCAATATTTTTTTAAATCCAAACCACCAGATGGTTTTCTTTTGCCAACCGGTTTAAAAAAAAATTCAAAAAAAAAATTCAAAAAAAAAGAAAATTAAATAAAATTAAAAAAAAACAAAAAAAAATCACAGTATCCACTTGAGATTCGGAGTGCCCACTGGAACTGTTGGGCGGGAAAGCGTACTAACCGGTGTTCAGAACTTAGCCGGATCCTCCATGGGTTTGGAAGAGCAACAACGCGAGTTCCATGAAGGAGAGATTCGGATATGGACATATCAAAGGGAGTGGAACTCGGCATTCCAAAGGATCCTGCATAACATTAACCCCACGGTGACAGCTTCATTGCCTCGATTCCCGGCCGATGTACTCGCTCCGTTTCCTCGGTGAATCTTTTGATGTTATTATCATGCTCTTGCTTTGATTATCTCTTGTGTTATCACTTTTGGGTACTTTTGAGCTGTCAAACTTTTGGTAGCGCCATTTTTGTGTCTTGCTTAAACTTTATGGCGTTTGTTTTAATCTGTGGATGTTGATCAATCATTGTTGTCTCTAGCATGTTCTTTTTCAGGTGCATTTCTACATTCATGACTGTTGTTTCTGATGCGATTAAAATGATATAGGCCATCCCTTCATTCCAAGCCCATACAGTTACCCTTTGATGCCTCGCCAAGCCATATATATCTATAACTTTTGAAAATCGATGGGGACATCGAAGATCGGGGGTTCGTAATGATCATTCGTTATTGCTTGATCATATTAAAAAAAAATTATAAAGGGTCGGGGGATGAAATATGTCTTCGGAAAATTGGGAGACACGCATAACCCAAAGACATAGAACTTATGAAACATCACAAGTCATGGGAGATGCGATTGAAAAAAAAATATACGCAAAAGTGAAAAATAAAGAGAGACATAAAATCCTTTTGTAGTATTGCTCAAGTTTGAGGAAGCTAGTAAAAATTCGTACCCATCAAACACTAACCCTCAAGTCCTACTGATTAATTTCATCAGAACCTAAGTCAAGGATGGAAGAATGCACATCACTCCCGCTAGACAAAGATCAACAGTCCCTCCGTGTGGTAAATATTTTTTTTATTATTTTTCGTTCTTCCCTTTTCCGTAAAATCTCTTTTCTTAGTTTTTGGTTACTTGAGGACAAGTAACAGTTCAAGTTTGAGGATGTGATAACCCTCATTCCTGAGTGTTATTTATCACTCTTTTCCGTGTCTTATTTCCTATTTATACCCACTTTTGTTCCTTTCTATCCTCTTTTGGTCTTTAATTAAAGCAAGTTATGATAATGGCATCAAAAGTAATTTTTGTGCAGAATTTGGGAAAACTGTCGGGGAGGGTAGTGAGTACCCGCGGTGGACACCCGAAGATCTAGTGGTCACTTGCTTCACAAGGGGTTTTCTCTCTCTCACTTCCTATATAAAGGAGGCTTTGGTTCTTCACATCAATATTCTAATCCACAACATCCAACACCAAGAAAGTCACCAACAATGCTCTAGTTTTAGTTCATCTTCAAGTTACTTGTTAACTTGAAGATGGTAATTTTAATTTCAAGTCCTTTACTTTCTAGCACTTTACATTTCTAGTACTTTACTTTTCCTTGTAATTTATTTCAAGTACTTAATTTCCATTTCCGTAATTTAAGTTTATGCAAGTAGTTCTTAATTATTTCTTGTCTTTTACTCTTATGTCTCTTACTTTAATTATGAGTTAAGCACCTCTTAGGTGTGGGTGTGAGCTAACTTGGGACTAGTAGGAAACACTTGGGTGTGGCCATTATTACTAACTCTTAAGTTTGGTCACTTGAGTCGGGACATAACTCAATGCGGATAAGCCGATCACTTTGAAGTGTTAATATTAGATCTTAGACCTCGAGAGGGGCGGATCCGAAATACGGCTTAAGTGATGCAACAAGGATTTGAGAAAGTCTTTGATAACCACGTAGAGATGCAGGTTTTGTATGATTTACTAAGGTTCGGGATGCCGGTCGAGTAATCACAAAGAGATTTGGGTATAAATCTCCATACCGGTGGAACTTGACGTTTAGAGTCAAACTTAGATAAATCGGCAAGATTAAGAGTTGGTAACGATGGACACTTTGCGAGCATCTTGTAGGACCGGTCTTTAAAAATCCACTTTCGAGAGATCGGGCTTTTTATAGATTTTCCGTACTACAAAGCGCCCGACCATTTTGTTACTACGTTTGTCTCAAGGAACGTTTACACCCATATCCATTCTTTAATTATAAAAAGCTCATTTCGCATTTTCTTAGAATTAATTCACCAACCAAACAAATATTTTCCCAACTCGAAACTTGTGCAAGAAGTTCATGAAAGTCAGTATTTCTCAGTAAGTCCAGTCCCTGTGGGTACGATACTCGGTACTTGTACCATTTTATTACTTGTAGCGATCCCAGTGTTGATATATACTTGTGTCCACGCTGGGAAACTCAATGTCCACGCTTTGAGTGCACGTTATTTTGCTACCAGCAATCATTTTCTCTTTCTCCTTAATGTCTTTCTCTTTTGCTTTGATGATATTCTCTTTGATAGCAATATCTTTCTGTTTTTCATTAATCTCTTTCTCTCTTTCCTTGACGATACCTGCAAAATCAGATTTAGCAGTATTAGCACAATTTATACAATCAGGAGTTTTATTAGAATTTGACAAATTAGATTTCAACTCCTGAATCTGTTTTAGAAGAACTGAATTTTGATTTTTCAGTTTATCTCGTTCAGCTTCTATTGTCGGTATCTCAGGCATGTACATAATTGCACAGTCTCTCCCTGAGAAAATTGTAGACATCTTGATCAATAAATTTGCTTGATATGAATGATCGTTCCCAAATCAATTAAGAAAAATTTGACTGAAAGTCAAACACAGATCACCACTTTGAAAAATAGTCTCAGAAAAATTATAAGTCCAGAACTCGCAGGGCACTAGAACTCGCAAAGCACTAAACTCACAAGTAACTGTTCATAAGACTTCTCGCTAAAAGCTTCGTGCGTGAACAAGGTACTCACAGACTGCTACGTGTGCGAAATGACAAACTCGCTAGCAACGTTATGCGCGAAGTTGCTTCTCGCAAAGTGCTTCGTGCGCGAAGTAGACTTAGAAAAATTTGATCAAGTGAACTTCTCGTAGATCCAAAACTCGCAGATGAATGAAAACTCGCAAGTTAGCACTAAGCGCGTTTCACACTTAGAAATTTTTTGATAATATCGAAACTCGCAAAATGTAAACTCGCACGTCTAAGGAACTCGCATGTCACTGTTGATTTCATTTCTCGCAGAAGGTTTATGCGCATTTTAACACTTCTCGCAAGAACTTTATGCGTGAACCAACATCAAAATTTCAAAGATCATCGTGCGTGTTCTTGGTAGCTTGCACGTACTTCAGCGTGCGTGTTCTTCAGATGAATTTTGCGCGAAGTCTGGATCTAGCGCGTTCGATACTTGAACTCACAGATTCGGTCTCAAATCAATGTATACCTGCAAATTAGAACATCAAATTGTACAGGGTTTGTCGATTTATCATTTGGAACACATTTTTAATATAAGATTTCGATTAAAACAACAAACCACAAAGATTTGATTCAAAACAGTTCGATATTTCCAAAACTGAAAAATCCACAAAAAAATTCAAAATTAGAATCGATACAGTTCGAATTTCGTGATATGATCAATACAAGAAACAATCTAAAACACAAATCGAACACTAGGAATTCATTATCTTGTATCAAAGATGATTTAACAATGACTTTTAAAAATATTTTGCGAGTTCTTGATTTTTCAATAAATCGATTCACAGTATGATGATCCAATCAATCTGAATATAATTTGGTCTCACTCTGATACCAATTGAAATTGTAAGATCCCAACAATTCAAGCACAATTCAACAAGATATGACAATTTAGATCTTGATCTAGAGAGAGAGTGTAGAGAGAGAAAATCACAATGTCATTGATCTAACAAATATTACACGTATGGCACTTAGTTTCTTACAACACTAAGCCTATTTATACTTACAACTGAAACTCTCACAAGCTTACAACAGAAACTCTCACAATAAAGGTTCTCTCAAGTCACTAATGTTGACTTTGACTATACAGACTTTGACTTACATTGACTCAGACTTTTCACATTAAATCTTGGATACAATTTATACACTAACAATCTCAAGTGTCATCTCTCCTTCTCTTTCAAGTATCATCATCTAGGGTTTGCTAATAACCCTTATAAAGTGAGGTTTCTACCCATTGTCCCTACATAATTTACTAGGGTTTATATGTTGTAAGCTTTATTTATGTATCTTAAACAAGTATTCGAGTTTGTTGTATTTTGACCTAACTATGGAACTTGGGAATATTAGGATTTTGAAACTTGAACAACTATGTTGGAAAATGTGATTAGACTGTAAATGATGGTATTTTATGACTCCCTTCATGCTTTAGAACTTACACCGATTTTATGGGACTTTGGTGAATCCAAAAGGAAACTTAGGTTTTGGTGAGACTTCAAGTATTGGGTTGATTAGTAATAACCTTATCAGTAAAATGAGTTCTATATGTTTCTAACGATAATTTCGCATTGATAAAGTCTCCTTATTTAATGGAAGCCAAGACTTGATGTTGGGAGTCTTATACATATAATGTAGCCTGAACTCTTGTGTAAATGATTTAATGATGAAAGTGTTAACATGCTTTGTATTTAGTCTTAGTGCAATGGATCCATAGGCACGATGTTCCTATGTCCCCGTTTTGGACATTGGGTTCACCACTTTGGCACGGAATAGGCATCGGGTCACCATGATAAGTAAGGTGTGGACCTATACGGTCGGGCAACGTCTAATGGGCAGTAAGGTGTAATTCCCTTGTGCTAGAGTTCCCCGTTTTGGAACTCTCAAGAATAGACCTAGAGGGGTTGACTTGATATTTTCGAGCAATAGACTTAGAGGAGTTGAGCTCATTATGTAATTCATGTTATTTGTACCATATTTAATCACTAATGGTTTATTTGATTTGTTGGTTTTAACTCACGGCTATATCCTCCGCGTGACTCCAAATGGGTTTAGTGCTTCCATTCTTATTTGATTTGTTCTCACCAGGCTTTAGCCTAACACTTATTCTTTGTTGTCATGTTTGACAGGTCATCTTAGCGGTGGGACACGTCGGGACTGAGGGAACGACCTTGGGGTCGTGAGTGGTATTTTTGAGAAACATAGTGACCAACATACCTTGACTTTTGAAGATATACCTTTTGGAAGGATTGCGACACCCGACCATAATCTAGTTAACCAATTTAGATTAGTAGGTTGTTGTTTTATGCTTCATTATTGGGATTGTAAATACCTTACTATATACCCCGTTATGGGATGGTACTCTTGGGTTGAATTGTTTACCTTTTTACACAGGTTTAAATTATCCCCTATTTTAGGGTGATAGGTTTTTCTATTTTCAAACGTCATATTGTCGAAATTTTAAATTTTATGTCCGTCTAAATTTTAGAGTGTTACACAAATCAATAAATCTTTTGCAATTAAATGGATCAAATCAAAAGAGATTAGATGAAATCAATGAGATCTTGAAGAACACAGTAGCCGATTAATTTTTTTTTCCAGATCTAGTTGATTTTCTCCAAAAATTTTCAAAAATTGATCGTATCAAATCAAATTTTGATTTGATTATGCTCTGATACCATTTATTAGTTCCAATTTACACAAATCAAAAAAGAAAATCAACCACAAATCTCATATTCTTCATTGATTTCAAGAACATCACAATATTCCTCTCTCTACATCTTATATGGAGCGTATCATCTCTTTCTCTCTCTAAATCTTTTCTCTAAAATGTTTAAAATGAAAGCTATCTTTTTTAATTACAAAGAACAAACAACCATTTATACCAACAAGATTAACAAAGAAACAAAACACAAGTAAACTAAACAATTTGACTTTTACAATTATAAAGACTTTGACTTTTCTCATTTAAGTCCTTTGACTTTGACTTTCTTCATTGAGGCTTTGACCTTGACTTCACTCTTCATAATCTCGGATACAACAATGTTTTCTCTAATAGACAACCTCAAGGTCGTCACTCTTTGAAGATGGTTCCCTCGGAATCGATTTTGGCTTCTTAACCCCCGACAAAGATGTCGGGGGAGCCTTCCTCTTCATCTCTCGACCCTTTCGAGCGAGTTGGGCCAGCGCATCTCTCTTCAAGAGGCCAGTCGCCGGTTTTAGGCTCGAACCTCCTACAAAAATACACAAGTAAGTGATGTCAGTCGACTAGATCTTACGCCAAAACACAAGTAAGTGACGTCTAAACGACTAGACCTTACGACAAAAAAAAAATACGAGAAAGGAAAGAAAACCTACGACTATGCGGTGAAGTTCTACACTTACCCGTCATTGGTTCTTCTCTGTTCTCTTCGTCATACTCCTTTTCTGAATCATTCGGGGTTGCCAAAGTCCCGACAAACGTCACCTCGTCGTCCTCGTCGACAAGGGACTGGGTGAAGTTGGAACGATCCTCGATGCTGTACTCGAGGAACTTCTTGACCTTGGCAGTTGAATCTGCAAGAGGTCCGACTTCCGTGAAGTCAATCGTTGGACAAGCAAAATATGAAATCGTTAGATACAAATATAAAACTAACGACAAATAAAATAAACGCTCAACTAAAGAGTTTTACCTTGGGTATTCCACCCATAGACGAGCCACTGGTCGTCGTCACCAAGTGACGAAACCGACCGAAGACATAGCGTGTCATTCATTTGTGGTCGTTCACCACGGTCGATTAAACGAACGTCCCAGCCCCCCCCCCCCCCCCCCGGATTCGGGAGAAGAGGCTGTAACGTTGGTTCACCTCCGTCTTGACCGAATAGGCCAAGAGGAGATCATTGACAGAGAAGGGAGACACCCATTCATCTATCAATCGTTCAATCACTTGAACAATTTACCAAAATTGGGGAATCATTTGCCCCGGCGACACGTCAAAGGTCATGAGAAACGACCTCGATAGGGGTGAATAAGGACATGTGAACCCTATCTGTATTGGATACTCATATAAGACAAAGTACGTATTCGGACATTGCTCTGACCTTAATTAGTCCGGAGCATTGAAATTTACGCTCTCGGGAATTCCTGCCAGTCACCGGAACATCGTGATATCCTCCTCCTCATTAAGGGTTCTCACGGGATCTAAGGCCATAAGGAAGTTTGGAACAGACGTTGTGGCTCTATAAAACTCGAAAACCTCCTATTTTTTCTTGGGTTCCTAGCTATCGATTTCTTATGCATAAACAGGTCAATAATCGTACCTTAGATAAGCTCTAACCTTGATCGATTTTTAGCAAGGATTCGAAGCTTTCTCTCTCTAGAAGTACCAAAGGCATAAAAAGGAAAGGATTTGGCCGAATACTCCTATTTATACGCGATTCAGTATCAGGTCGAGTCGACCGAAGGTCGAGTCGACCGATGGTCGACACCTGTCCATCAACTTTTCGCGTGCTACCGTTGGATGGACGACACCTGTCCCTACGCCTGACAACATGTGCGCCCCACGTCGCCATGCCGTCACGGCCGCCCTATCTTTACGCTTTCCCACACAACGATTCGGTTATCAAGAAACTGATTTGGTTACTTTGGTCGACACACGTCAAAACCAGTTACGAAAATTCGAAAAGTCAAATTTCCGCCTAAATTTCAAATTTTGGGGGCAAACTTTTTGGGTAAAAAATTCACATCTTTGGACCGACGCAAGAAGACTAAACATCTCTAATCTTAAGACATCTCTTGTGTTAAGATGAGGTCCTTGACAACCACATACACCCGAGGACTATGGTCGCCACTTAAGGCGATGGTCGTAAGTTCCTTACAACTTATGACTAAAAATCTCTCGACGACTAATATCATACGACTTTCGTAATGTAACTAACGACTATAACTCATTTATTATCAACGAACGTTTTTCTCCATGTCTCATTATTTCAGGTTAATACGCATTTATGGATAACGATCATAACGAGGGATCACCATCAAGACCATTAAATGTACGGACAGTTGGATCAGTTAAAGCTCATTTATGGTAACCCAAGTTATATATATACAAGCCATGCTGAGCTCAAAGACACATCTCAGACACATATTATTCAAGCATATGAAAACCACTCAAGCTATTTTCTCTCAAACAAGAACGTTCGACGAAGTGCTCCACTTCACGACTGACTAGACAATCTTACGATTGGATTGTCTTTTACTTGTAATATTGTCAATTGTACTCTCGATTCCTCCTTCTAAAGGACGACATCCCTGTTTGACGTCCGTACTGAATTGACGATCTCTCCTATCGTCTGCGGTTTTTACCTTCGTCGGGGTTTTATGCGTCACAAATTTCTTGCGTCTTATCCTTTATTTATCTCTCGTCGCACGATTTGTCGATAGATTCTTTCCTTTATATGTTAAAAGCTCCACACCAACCTTAAGTTATCCTTGGGTAATTTTTGGCACTAACAATTGTTATCAACAATTTTCTTTTTTATAACTTATTGGTAGATGGATTGGTTAACATGCAATTTCTTTATTACTGCTAAAAAATAATAAATAAAACCTAGGCTTTAATATGTGAAAGTTATCCTTATTTTTTTGTTTTATGCTTACGAGTACTTTGTATTTATGGGTTAAGTTATTTTTATTTAATATTATGTTTATTAATTGAATATTTAATTACTCATAAAAAAATCTAATTATTGATATGAGCAATCATTGTATATATATTTTTTAATCTATTGTAAAACTACTAATTAATATAAATAACAATTATATCTTATTAGTTTGTTATAAATTTACTTCTTAATCGGTAATTAGTTTATAGTTGTTTATTTGTTATGAATTTGATTTTTTTTTCATAACAAAGAATACTATAATATGATTATATTTTATAATCCATAGATCTCCTCGATAACATACACATATATTTTGATTATAATTTTTAGTTTTATAAATTGTCATGTACATACATATTATGATTACTTTATTGGTTAATTTAATTGGTCAACATTATTTATTTATTTAGGCCATTACATTATTTATGACAATGCCCACTCTCATAAATTATTTTAGATGTTTAATTTTTGAAATCTATATTTATTTTTTTACATAATATTTTTAAATGTTCGCCTTTAGTTATGAGCTTCTACTTATAGTTCACAATCTTACAAATATTTTTAGAAGTTACATTTTTGCCCTCCCATATTTTTGGCTTCATGCCAAAAGCTATATAAAAAAGTGTTAAGTGCATTTTGTGCATGCATTCATATTAGTTTATAATTGCATTTTGCATCTAGTTTAATTGCTTGCACGCATATTTTATTATATTTTTAGTTAATTTTCGTATAATCATCGGTTGGGGATATTATTTTGATGTTTTGTGGTTTTGTCGGGTTTTGACAGATATTTACCTTGAAAGCATGGACATGGATGACGATGGATTTGAAGTATTTGATCATTATTTATGTGGTGGGCAAATCCAAAAAGAAATGATAAAAGTTGGATCAAGATTGAAAGAAAGAATTATTGGAATGATCTTTTGAAAGAAAAGAATTAAGAAGGGTTATTTTTGAAGGAGCTGAAATCTTAAGGGACTGAAATCGAAAATATATTTTTATAAATATGGTTTTGAAGGGTTGATGGTGTACTTCTTCCTTGACACAAAAACGGCAGGCGCCGTTTTTCATTTTTTCCTTTGTTTTTTTTTTCTCTTTTAGTTTTAATTTAGTTGTTTTGTTTTGTGATGAATCATTAGGTTTAGTTTTTTTTTCTAAGTTCGTTAGTTTAGATTTTAGGTTTAGTTTACTTTTTCATTTATTTGTAATTCGTTTTCCTTGAGTCGATGAAGATTGGATGAAGATGCAACCCTTTTGACGGATCGAAGATGAAGATGGTTATGTGACAGATTCTCATCCAACATTCAACATCCGTTGTAACGATTCATTTTCTCCTACTTTATTTTTATGTTTGAATTTATTATATAGTTAAATTTTATATTTATCTAGTGTTAATGTCCTTCTCTTTATATTACTTATACCTTCTTGATACCTTGCATTGCTTCTTAATTTATTTACCGCTTTCGTAGGCTAAAAACGATTTTTGAAGAGTGACACTCCTTGGATCGATCTTTACAGTTTTCTTAGATTAATTTTAATCGTGTTTAAATGTATGTTTGGTAGTGTAGCTTTCGTTTGATTGGGTTATGTGGTTCGGATAAAAATGTTGGGATTAACCAATTGATTTTAAAACCAATTAGATTTTAATTGATTGATTTTTAATCAACGAAAGTTGTTATGTAATTAATCGGGTTTAATCAAGTGTTTGTTAATTTGTTTAGTCGGAATATGATGATAGTTTGATTCTCGGCTTAGACCGAATTGGTTAATGACTACGACTCTAACATGTAAATAGTTAGGGACGTAGGATGAGAAAATATTTGTTTTATTTAACTGCTTCTTTTTCAATATTTGTATCATACAAAAGTAGGTGCGAATATCGTTTTAGAGAGGCTTTTCCAACTCGATAGAGGGTTAAAGTATTTTTACACAACAAGTACTCACCATTATTAAAATCCGAGACTAACATTGCCCGATCTTTGTTAGCATTTGTTTTTATTGTCTGGTCTTTCTTTTCAGTTTATTTTATAAAAAATCAAAATCACCAATTGATAAATCCCGTAGCTAGGACATAGTCTAGAATGAGTCCGTGTTTAGTCCATCGCCTCCCTGTGATCGACCCATATGCTACACCTCCCGTACGCTTGCGGTATAAATTTTAAAACACACATCAAAAAGTATTATTGTTATCTTCAAATTTTACAAACAAATAAATTGCAAAATGTAAGAAGGGTTGTGTCAAATGGGTGTAAATAGCCTTAAGGGTTGTAGAGATTTGTGATTCCCCTACTACCCGGAAATACAATCAATCGAGCGATTTATTTTGAAAATTGAAATATTGATGAAGTATCATCAACAAAAATATGCTAACATGCAAAAATCTAATATTGTTATGATATTGAAATTTCTAGCATAACATAATGATTACAAACCATAATTCGTAGTTTTAGAAAATCATATATTCTCCACTTTTTATGACATCTTGAACTCAGAATGATTTGAGTACCATAAGATAGGTTCGAAAAGAAAAACAAACAAATTTGACCATAAAAATTGAATGTTAAGGTACAAGTAAATACCTTGACATTTTTTAGTCACAACCTTCGGAGGGAATACCATTAACTAGAAACCCCCAAGAAATGCTGGACATCTCAAAATGGAAATTCAGGCATATTCATTATCATGTACTTCCTAAACTAATCATATAGTGGAATGAAAACCACTTACTCGATTACAAGAAGGTAAATAATTTCAACAAACAAATGTCGTGTCTCAAAATGCGTGTCAATCTTTGTGGCAAGGAACTGAAAAAAGATGACGCGATTCATAACATATTTTCCATCTTTCCTATATTTGCATGCATACTAATGAAACAATATAAGTTGCAATATGACCTTTAACAAACTCATTAACCTAATGCAAGTGCCTAAAAGATGTAACAAGGCTTTTTAACAACGCTAGACATATATGGATAAAGAAAATTCTCGAAGTCAATAAGGTAAATGTTGGAGGTAGAAAGAATTCTAAAGGACAGTGAGTTAAACATATTGATCCACACACATATGACAATTATGCACCATGTGGACAAGGTTGTGGAAAGGGTCAAGTACATGTCAAGAGCCGGGAAAGAATTCCAAGTAGAAAATGGAACAAGTAGCAAATCAACTTATATCATATCTACGATTGGTTTAGTATAAGTTTATTTAAAATGTACTTTAACTATCAAATTCATTGCATTTGCATATATACAACCGATCTTATAACCATTATAGATTTATAGAAATACATCAAAAACAAATACAAAAGTCTCAATATTCTCCGTTCCGTGTAGGAATGTATCAATGAGAACTTGAATGTTTTTTTAGACCTCCTACATAATATAAAGAGATAGACTAATATTTATTTCCCCCTACCATGATACTTAGACGATGGATTGTCATTTTCTTGTTAGTACAAGATTAATAGTCACTAAAGCGCTATATTATAGGAACCTTGTTAAGATATTCATATCATTTTGGAATCATATTATAAGAATGAAAATGGGTATGTGTACATCAACTTTAATGATATGAAAGAAAGATATATTAGAGAAATTAATTTTCCAAATTACTAGAATGTCTAGGTCATTAAATCATATGTCACAAAAAAAGAACTTTGGGACAATGACACATATATGTTTTGACATGTCCACGTGGGACACCATGGTCATGACATAGTGATTTGTATATTGAAAAAAACCCATAGAGACATTCTCTTTTGAGTGAAAGGCAAAATGAGGCAAATAACCAAATTGCAATTGTTGACTTCTATAGTACAAGAAGCAACACCACCATCATAATATACCCTCTAGAATACCTAGAACTTCTGTATACCCTGGTCTTTAGCCAAGACAGGAATGAGACCATCCTAAAGCTAAGGACATAATACCAAAATATTCCACTCTTAAAACGAATACAATGTAATATTTATGGACATAAACATATAGAATGTGGGTCATTAAAGTACTTTATGGTTCTGGTTTCGACATGATGAACGCATGATGCACTCCTAGCACTAGCTATACGTTTAAGGGCTCACTACCCTGATAGTCTCATGAAGTCAACATGACTTAGAATGCTGGATAATTTACATCATAAGGATTTGATAATTATTGCATATGTAGAGTTTCCTATACCCCATGCGTATATATATAATGGTCTCATAGAACGGTAGAAGTTGTCATCAAAAGAATATAGATGGTAGTGAGGACATTGGTTATGCGCACCAATTTACCCACATCTGCCTGGGGTTATTGTAACACTCGAAAATTTCGGTAAGTAAACGTCACCTTGTGTTCAGTTGTGGTTTATAGATCATAGATCTTTGTGATATAGAATTATTATTTTTAGTCCCTAGGCAAATCGAGACTACCTAGAGTACTATAGTTAGATCCTAAAAGGCATTCGTAGAATAAGTAATGACTTTAAGGAACTTAGTTTATGGTAAGTGTGCTTAGTTGAATGAAATTTTCTTGTCTCGTAAAGAACTGTCGACCAGATGATTGGTACTTGGGTATATTATGGGAGTTGTGAAATCGATGGGTTTGAGAATAACGAACTCCTTATAGATTCTATTTGTACGTCTTGGTGCTTAATGTCAGTCCAATAGTAGGACAACTGAATTAAGAATTTTGTAGATTTCAATGGTGATCATATCTTGTGATAGTTTGAGTACGAATTCAGAGCGTATAGATCTGGACTGAGCTAATTATTAGGAAATTTCGTCAAGAAAAGGGGGATAAATACTTATGATAGTGAATAATTGGAGAACTTGGTGAGAGTGTAGAGGTAGGTTTCAAGTGGAAACCTAATATTGAGGGGACTTTCATTTATAAAGATTTATCCATCGACATGTTAGTAGGTACTTCCTTAGAATAGAATAAGTCTTGTTGTAGCCGAATAAGCGTTTGCGAGAAAGAATCAAAATGTTGGACGCAGAAGAGAAGAGTATTACAACTGATAGAGGTTGTTAAGGATATTTAAGAGTGAATTTATTTTGAGCAACAGTTGTGGATTGGAGCGCTTGAAGTAGTGAGCTACTGTAGAGGTAGTATGGGACACCTAAAATTAGGAGGCACCCTGATGTCATGCGGTTAGAAATTACTCTAGCAAGGTAGATGTTCACTCTGATATAAGTGTCATGTATCAAAGTGAATATGGAATGTGAGACTTGGCATGAAAATCGATCAGACAATTTTGTCAAATAGTCATCGAATATCAATTAAGGTTGAATCGGGTTGGGGACACATCCATGGAAATTGAATTGGTCGTTTTGTCAAAAAGACTTCGAGACTTATATCATTAGAATGTCACCCTTTCGGTTGAGTATATGACAAGTCAATTAACAGACTCATGTTCCATGTGGTGTGGTATGTTAGGATAGACTCATGTTCCTGACACAGTTGAGTGTTGTGTGAGAAATAGTACTACATGTCGTTGAGGTTCGGGATATTTTTTTTGTCAAGGTTTAATTATTGCAAGAAAGAACTGAACTACCTTTAGGGAGCAAGACAATCCAATAAGTGTTGAGTGTAGTGCTTAAATGCTTGGTGTAAGAACTAAATTTCGAGGACAAAATCATTCTAAGGTTGGAAGGATTTGATAATGCAAGATCGTTCTAAATCCTAGAGAGAGAAAGTAGAGAGAAGAGTTGAAAGCGCAAATGTAGAATCCTATTAAGATGTGCGTGAGATTCTTTTAAACAACAAAGCCTCAAGGGACTTAAATACCCTTGGCTAATACAGAACATATAAGCACCCTAAACAGAGTATTAGACCAAGCCTATAAATACAATGATTACTATAAAATCTGACTTAACAATCTCCCCCTTAGTAATCATTGGCGTTGTGGTCTTCAATATTCATCTTCTAAATCAACACAAACCATCTAAGCGTCTTAGCAAAGCTTCTTGACTAAAAAAAATTTCTTCTCAGCATCTTTCAATCTATTTTGCCTTTGCTGCTTTGACAAGACTGGACCTATTTGTAATAAGCTTGAAAGAACAATCGGTTCATCAACTTGTGCTCTAGACGACATACCTTTTTCAAATGTACTCAAATAAGCTGTGGTGATCGGAGCTGGAACAACAAAAGAACTAGTAGCTGAGAGAATAGAATCTTGAGCGAATCTTGAGCAGCAGATAAACGTTTGAACTCTTTGTCTCTTTAACTTCTCCTTAACTTCTCCCCCTCATAACCTTGATGATCTGGATCAACTTGGTCATGCATACGTTGGAGACGAGACAACTTCAAATCTGCAAATTCAGAATAAAGGTGAAAAAGGAAAGTTTTGCGCTACATGTTTGTGGCGCAAACTTAGTTTTGCGCTAGCTAAAAGTGACGCAAAGTTGAGTTTTGCGCTACCAACTGTTGGCGCAAAGCTGACTTGAAATCTGAAATATTTCACCTGTTAAGCTCTTTGACTCTCCCTACACAAATGCACTAAATATGACAATTCAAGTTAGCATTCATATAGAAAAATCAGATACTCCCCCTCGAAATGAGATATGATCTTTCAAAATATTCTTCTTATTCACTCCCCCTCGAATAATGCACAAACCCATTGAAAGAGATATGAGAACACAAGGATCGAAACATCAATGTAGAAAGAAAAATATACTGAATATGTATTTTGAATCAACTAAATATATAAAATTTTAAACACTAAACAAATTAAATTCTACTCAGTAAAATATCACAGATTAATCCATCAGTTGAAGTCAAGTGTATGTTGTTGAATACAGATACAAGTTTTATTGCATATCAAGTTAAGACATGTTCAGTTTCAAAAACTTTCATCAATCTAATCAGTGTGCTAGCATGCGAACTTCGATTAGCTTCAAGAAAATGCAATTCTAAAAAATATAATAGAAAACTTTGCATGTACTCACACTAAGCCATCAAAAATTAAGATTGTCAAAAATTTATAGGTTTATCGTAACTCAAACATATCACCAAGTATCATGAGATGTGTGCTCATTGGCATCTTTTAGCATTGTGCACATTGGCATCTTCACATGAGTGTGCTCTTTGGCATCTTTTAAGCTTGTGCACATTGGCATCTTTTAATCAAAAAGTTTGGTAAGTAAAGAACATGCCGTAAACGTAACTTTCTATCTGATCCTATTGCAGGATTTGGGTCAGCCGCTCCCAGACCAATTGGCCTTAGGGGACTAGGTGTCAAGCATCCCTTGGAACTTACTCTGCCAGATCAGAAAGGCTACATCGACACATCCTAAACCCATTCATACCAGTAGAACATGACTTTCGATCTGATTCTATAGAAGGATTTGGGTTCGATCACTCCCAGACCAATTGACCTTAGGGGACCAGATGACCAGCATCCCACGGAACTTACTTTCCCAAACCAGAAAGGTTACAGGTACAAACTTCTAAACTTAGAGATTTCTGTATTTTATATATATAATTCATCTCAATCACCCAGTTTTACATCTAAGTGCTTAACCCATATTTTCATTACAATCCATAATTCTGACTTTTTAGGATTTCTAAGCATTGTAAACTATAAATATTCCGAATCACATAACTTTAAAGCAATATCAAAAGTTTCAAACATGTTGCTGACCTTTCGACTTTTGTAAGACTTGAAAGTTGAACATATAAAACTTCGATATAAACAAAGCAACGTGAAAATTTATCCTATACACACATTTTATTCAAAAGAAAGAAAAACTGTAAAACTTTTACTTTATAGAATAAACTTTGTAAAGATTTAAACTTTTAAATTCAACATGCCGAGTTTGAAAAAAAACATTATTCATTTAAGGCTTTTGTAAAGAATTCGGCAAATTGATATTTAATCGGAACAAAATAAAATTCAAAAATACCTTCTTCCACATAATGTATAATGAATTTGTATGTCATATCCAAGTTTTGGGTTGAACTTGCTCAGATTCTTGAAAAACATTTGAGATAACTGGAACAACATCATTATCAGAGATAAATGCAGCGGAATAAAGTAGATGTACTCACAATTTCTCATTTGTCCAGAAGCTAAAATGCATTGAAGAATGAGTCTTAAACTGATATGTTTAGAAGTCGAAGTCCATTGAAGTATGGGTTCTGAGCTGATTTACTCAGAAGCCATTGTTCTCTTACTCCCCCTTGACATTAGGTGCCTGCAACTTAGAATCAATCTTTGATTTTGGTACCCACTTGAATTTGGGTCCATGTTTGTTAGTTACAGTTTTAATGGGAGAATATTTGTTAGATTTGACAAAGAAAGCACAAGAAAAATAATCAGATGAATTAACAGAATCATCAGTAGAGGACGAAGCATAATCATCTGAACTTGAACCAGAGGAGGAATAGGAGATATCTTTTGAAATTCGAATCATTTGCTTTATTGAGTATTTTGAAATTTTATTACAACTAGCAAATGAATTATTTCTACAAAGTTTGTCTATATTTCGATCCTCTTCAGTCGCAGATTCATCAGATTTCAGCTTGATCCTCCATATCTGATTTGTAGGAGTCCTCAAAGTCCTATCTGAAATATTCGAATCAGAAGAATTAGAATTTTCAGAAATAACAGTAACTTGTTTCTTTGACTTCTTTGACCTTTTTCTTTTACGCTTTGGTTTATAATAATCATCATTTAGCGTAAAAGATTCATCAAGAATTTTCGATTTAAGATTTGAATCAGAAGAAACAATTTTACCTAAGAATCCAAACTGATCAGACAATAAACCTGAACTTACCTCGGAGTCAGAAAAATTTTGAGAAAAGTTTTCAGATTTTAGAACTTTCGTTTTGTTTTCTTTAAAATCAGAAGAAAGACCAGAAACAGAATTTGTAAGTAAATCTTGTTTTTGAAAAAATAATTTTTCTTCAAGACTTGTCGTCATGAAAGAAAGAATTACATCTGATTCAATTTTTCTTTGAATATTTTGTTCTTCCATTTTATCTTCAAGATCAATGATTTTGCTTTCTAACTCTAATGGAGGAATATATCTCTTAGAATCATAAGAAACTGGAGATATATTTTCTTTATTAGTGTTAGTAGCACAGATATCAAAATAATCATCAGATAATGAAGATTTAATGGGAGAAATGTCATTGAAACTGCTTATGTTCTTCTTTGATTTATCGGGAAAATATTTGGCATTTTCGCGCGGGTAAACAAAAGAAACTTCCTTTTTCTTGTTATTCATTCTTTTCTCATTTTCGATATCTAAAACTTGCTTTTCACTCATCCAATCAATTTTAAATTGAGGACCATATTTAGCAAGATTTAGATAATCGAATTTATATAAAGTAGGATATTTTTCTATCGCATTGTCTAAACAATGAGGATTTTCAAAACCAAGTCCCCATTTTTCTTTGATAGACTCATAACTCTGTGGTTTGTTCAAATAAATAGTTTGTTCAGTTTGATTCCGTTGATATAATTTTTCTTCCAACTCATTTATTTTAGTCGAAAAATTTTCTTTTTGTTTGGTCATTTCTGTCAAAGAATCAAGATAAGTCATATTTGATTTTTCTAAATCATGCAATTTCTTTTGAAAGATTTCTTTTGTATGAGCCAAAATAGATTTTTCATCTTTCAAAGAAATTTGTAATTTATCAATCAAATTTGACTTTTCTGAATTTAATTGTTTTTCAGATAATAACTTTGAGCGTAAATCATGTAAGGCAATTATAATGATATTCATCTGTGAAGAAATAAATGTGTAATCAAACTCAGAAGGTACCTCATCTTCATCAGTTGTGGAATCTTCATCATCATCATCGCTTAGATCATTGTAGCAATTTCCTCATTACCAGCTTCATCGTCAGAGTGATCTAACCAGAATTATTCTTCAGCTAGCAGAGCGGTTCCATTCTCTCTTTTCGGCCAGTTCCATTTTCTTCCGATAATATGCCGAATCCCGAACTTTATTCACTCGACACTCCTTAGCGATGTGACCCGACTTTCCACAGTTGAAACAATCAGCAGCTTTCTTATGCTCGAGCACTTTGACCTTAGACCCTGAAGTGAAGCGAATGTTGTTGGAACCCGAACGATGTTGGAACTTTTTATTGTAGTGTTGAGAGAGAAGAATTATTGCCTTTTGTAGCTCTTCGCCATCATCATCATCAGTTGCACCGTCATAAGTATTCTCGGATAATGCTTGTTCAGACAGTTTGCTTGTGAGAAGTGCAACTGGATCCACTGTCTTTTTGTTTTTCTTGTCAAGTTTGGCCTTCTTCTCATTGACTATGCACTCATCTGTCAGCAAAATCTCATACATCTCTTGGATTTGCATGGTAGATATCCGGACATCATTCCTCAGGCGATGACAAGTTTATTCCATTCCGGTTGCAAAGTGTTGAGAAACTTCAGATTAGTCTCCAGCTCACTCTTTTCCACTTTTATCTTTCGCAGATCGTTTATCACCGCACATAACCTGTCAAAAATACTTTTCAGAGATTCCCCGTCTTTGGCTTTGAACTCTTCAAAATTGTTTATGAAACGCGTATGCCAAAGTTGTGTTGCAACTGTAGACCCAAGCATAATCTTCTCTAGCTATGCCCACATTAGTTTAGGATTGTTTTTGTAACAATCAATCCTGTTGTAGATAGAATTTGGCATGGCTATCATCAGATTTGCCTTTACATCACAATCGAATTTATATTGCAACGACTCATCGGGTGTGTATTCAGAGATAGGCTTTGTCATCCCAGAAGCTAGTATGGGCTTTTCAAAAGATCCTTAAGTTAGAATCTTCATCATGTCATCTCCGTTCTTTTGACGCTCGATGAAATTAAAAAACCTATCTTGCTATTGAGTAAACTCATTCCCCTCAACCAGAACTGGAGGACGAGTTTCTGTGCCCAATGACATTATGATATCATTTTTGTAGAACTGAGCTTGAAACACAAACTTTGCAGAATCCATATAGACAGAAAGATCAGAAGAAAAAAAAATCCAAGTCTGAAAGCAGAGACTAGCGCAAACTAGAGATTTGCGTGAATAGTGACTGGCGCAAACTAGGTTTTGCGTGAACAGAAGATGGCGCAAACTTGTTTTGCGTGAAGTGTTGCTGGCGCAAACTTGACTTTGCGCTAGACAAAGGTGGCACAAACTGATCTTTTCGTTAGACGAAGATGGCGCGAACTGATATTTGCGCGAGACGTTGTTGACGAGAATCTTTCTTTGCGTGAGACGTATGTGGCGCACACTTAAGCTTTGCGCGAGAACTGAACTTTTCGCGAAAAACTAGTTCCTGACTTGTCGAAAACTCGAAAAACAGAAGAATCTGGCGCAAAGTCTGGATAAACTGGCGCAAAACTCTGATGAATCTGGCGCAAAACTCGAAGAACTCGAGCAAATCTCAAATCTGGCGCAAAACGTGAGAAAATCAAGAAACTTCTAAAAAATTGATTACAAACTTGAAATTGATGAGATTTTTATGCACAGAAGTGATTGAAAACAAGTTTCTAACAACTTTGAATCAATTAATTCGATAAAAAACCACAAAAACTTCAATTCGTGTAAAGAACAATACGCAACAACGACTTTTCAGAAACTCGAAAATTTTCAAAATTGAAATTTAAACACTGATTTTCTTGCAAAATGATGTGAATCAAAGATATTCTACTAAAAAAACGGATCCAACAAACCAGTTTTCAAGACAAATCGTTCAAAAAACAGTCTAAACTTGATGAAAAATCAAAAAATGAGATTTTCTTGAAAAAATCAAGAAAATCAATCAAATTTTCTGATTCAAACACAAATTCAGAATCGAAAAACGTTTCTCTCAATTCTCTCAGATTTAGATTAGGCTCTGATACCAATTGATAATGCAAGATCGTTCTAAATCCTAGAGAGAGTTGAAAGCGCAAATGTATAATCCTATTAAGATGTGCGTGAGATTCTTTTAAGCAACAAAGCTGATCATAGATCTTTATTAAGATGTGCGTGAGATATTGTAACACCCGAAAAGTTCGGTAAGTAAAAGTCACCTTGTGTTTGGTTCTGGTTTCTAGATCATAGATCTTTGCGATAGGGAATTATTATTTTTAGTCCCTAGGAAAATCGAGAGTGTTTCGTGCAAGAAAAGTCTGATTTCGGGGCTCGATACTGGTCCGACTACAATGTCAAGCGACTATGACAGATGTCATTGTAGCCTGGAATTGTAGCAGAAGAGGAGGCACTCTCTGGGGTCTGGGAGTGACTACGCTAGGATACATTGCCATGTCATAGTCGTATGGCAATGTAGCACAGTGTACCAGAGTGATAAATTCAGGATTTTCAGCCATTTCTCATTTTCTCACTTCTTAACTCTCTCCTTTCTCTCCCAAAACGAATTCCCTTCACCCAATACAAACCCTAACTAATTTTGGAACTCTTTCATGAAGATCAAAGTGTTTCTCATCCACCTTAAACTAGTAACTTCATCTTGAATTGCAAGGTCAAGTTTTCATCATCAACTTTAGAGATTTTAGAAGTTTTCTAGGTTTTGCTCAAAATCTAAGTGGTGAGCTCATCCGCCTTCTTTCTAAACTTTTGTATGAGTAAATAATGCTCCATTTATGATTTCTAAGTATTCCTATTTCTCAAATTTCGGTTTATATGATTTTTAGGAAAGTTAGGTCAAAATTAGGGTTTTGGTAAAAATGGAGATTTTGGTGAAATGTGTTTGGAGAATGATTCTAAGCATTTAGATTTGTTTGTTTTATGTTTGGAGCTTGTGAATCTAGATTTTGGAATAATTGCTTGTGGATTCAAGTTTTTTTAAGGAAGCTCAAATTGGGGTAAAATATGGATTTAGCCTAAAAATAGCAAGGTGACTTCAAGTTGCTTTGTAAAAACTATGTACATACCAAAATGTGTATTTTGAAATAATAATGTGTTTACTTGGTATTTATCAATGTGTTGAGTATTTTGACAAAGTTTTCATATTTGGTAATTTGTGTTGATAAATCTTATGAAATGCCTATATTTGGATTTTTTTAGGATCTTTTGACGAGTAAATCTCATAAATGTGTTCTTTTGGTGATTTATCGTACAAATGGAGTCTATTTGACGATTTATGAATTTTGGTGTATTTGTTTTTATAAACCATTTGGAAAATGCAAGTTATCGTGTTTGAGGCGTTTTGGAAATATAAGGGTATAAGTTGTAATATCCGGATCCGAAATTTTTATTAATTTTGGAAGTTGGGTGAAAAGTTAAACGAAACTCAAAGTTCAGGGGGTTATTTGAAACTTTGGTTATATATAACCATAACCCTCAGATATTTGTTTTCATATCTCATACTTGAAAACTTTTGAGACCGATATCAGATAAAGAAAGAACAGAGCGAAGCAGGGAGAAAGAGAACGAGGTGGTAAGAATCGATCAGTTTTTGTCAAATAGAGGTATGATTCTAGCTTAATACTTCTATCTACATGTTATAGTCGGTAAATAGTCTTGTTATTCAAGATTTTAACCGTATATTTGATCGATTTAGATTTTTGAAGGTTTTCTAGGTTTTCTGTAAAAGTTGCCGACTCTGTATGAATATCCGACCGGAACGAAGGTTCTGACCGGTATCGACCGGACTAGGTTGTGTTGACCGGTATGTTGTGCTGACCGATATGTTAGCGACCGATATGTTGTCGACCGGTATAATGTCGACCGGTGTAGGCGAACGGTGTTAACCGACCGGTATAGTGACCTGACCGGTATAAGTATTCGACCGGTATTTAATTAGCGACCGGTAAGGTGCACCGTGGTGTGTCGACCGGAGGGGTCTTGACCGGGTGCACAGTGTGTTAATTTGTTTAGAGAAGGACAGAATGTTAGTAGCGAGTTAGCTTACCTTTGTATTTTGATAACATAGTAGGTGGTGTTAATCGTTAGAAGGCAGAGTTTAAGCAAGAAGAATCAGAGGTGAGTCTTTCAAACTAAATCTTTTATGATTTTGACAGTTATTTGATAAATGTGGGTTTTATAAACTGCACGTTTATAGTATTGAAAGTTATGCAGATTTATTGAAAAAGGTTGATTTAATCAGTTTGGCATGTTTATGCTATGTTTATATAAACTTGTTTTATATATAGTCAGGACTAAGTGTATGCATACATTTGAGTCAGAAGTCTGACCTAAGTAGGGAAGTGTGACCCGCCTGTTCGTACCGGGAGTGTGGCCCGTTTATGCCATTAGAGTGTGTCCCTAAAATAAGGCAGTACGAGACAGACATACCGTCTTTGACGGCAGTGTTGGTCAGTAGCTTAAAGTACGCTTGCGAAGCGTAAAAAGTGGTCAGTGATGGCCAGTAGATTGAGTTATGCCTGCGAAGCATAAAGTATTTTAATTTTTGATTAAAAGAACAAGTTATGTTTTTGAGATATCAAGTTTTGTTTAAATGTTTTAAATAATATTTGAACTGTTGCAGTAGTGATTAGAGGGGACTCACTAGACCATTGGTCTAACCCTCGCTCTTTCAAAATTTATAATCCTGTTTCAGGTTATCGAAAGGTAGCAGGTACAGATAAGGGTAAGGAGAAGATGTGAGCTATTTTCAGGAACTAGAAGACTTCCTGCAATAGTTTACTTTTTGGCTCAGTTGTGTAATAGGTGATAGTTGTAAACCTTATACTCTGTAATGTAAGCTTTGGGCAGTTTTTAGACAGAAATGTTATTTTGATATTGTATAAAGTTACAGGTTGTTACATAAGTTCATTTGGAAAATGGTTTGCCTCAATAAATGATGAGTTTTTTTTGGTTAATCTTATCTTTGAGCTATCTGTTTGCATAAACGCCGGTTAAATGTGTTTTATTGTCGAGGACCTTTATTAAATGGTCAATTGAGTTTTGAGCATTTTGGCTCGGTATTGACTTAAATGAGTCTTGGGGACATTTGTCCGGTTTAATAGCTTAATGTAGAGCTTTGGTTATGATTTTCATTTACTGCATCTTATTTGGGAATTACATGTTCTGAGCGCGTTAGTCATTCATTTGGAGTCATGTAATTTTGACTGTGTTGTATTGGATCCATAGGCACGTAATTCAGTCTCTTGTTGATGGTCGATTGGGTATTATAGGCATGGACTCTGGGACCCATGTTTTATGAACTTAACTTTTCAAGTAGACACTAGGAGGGTTGAGTCTGAGGGGTGCTACCATGTGGGTAGGCATAGGACCTCCGCCATTCAGGGTAATTCCATGGTTGTAGTCCTTGAATGTGTCAGGCTTTTTGGTGATAATTCATAGGAATAGACACTAAGGTCAACCGACTCTTTAGGTGAAACTTGATGAGGAGTCATAGGGATACTTGGACTTCATGTCGGGAGTGTTGTGCGATTAATGTTCTATAAGTGACATACTTATGTGTTCCCTTCAATCTCAACGAATACATATCACCCCCGTTGTTATCAAACATTATTTTCAGATATTGTAACATCCATGCTTTAATATTGTTTGGGTTTTGGGAAAGTAGCTGTGATTTATGACCTTGATATTGGATCCCCTCCACATATATTAAGGTTTTGAATGAAGGAGTTATTTCCATGTTTTGGTGTTTGGACTTTAATCCTATTTATACTTCGTGTGAGTATTCGGCTTAGTTTCATGTTTTCGGAGTATTTCTACTTAAGCGTTTTATGACGAAAAGACATCACTATTATTCTAAACATTTTGCATAATGGAAATTGTGATTTAAATAATATCCTTTCCGTTTTATTGTTTATATAGTGATGAAAACTTTTGAACTCACTAGGCGTTAAGCCTAACCTTTTTATTTTTCATCATGTCTTTAGGTCCTTGATGGAGGAAATGGTACTAGCGAAACCGTGAAGAGTTGAGTGCTAGTTAGATGCACGAGAAGGATGTATCTAGTGAGTGATGTTTCCGCATTCGAAGATAGTGACTGATATGGGGTTTTAGTAACACCCAACCTTGATTTAGTCCTTGAATAAATCTTGAGTTAATAACTGTTATGGTTAACAATATAATTTAATCTGAGATATTTCAAGTATTGAATTGTAGAAGGAGGTTTTATCCCTTATGTGATGTAATATTGAAAATTTTAAATTTGTTGCTCTTTCCAAATTTGAGGGTGTTACAGTTATGCAATTTTACATACAAATTTAATTATTCGTTTTTAGACCCACTACTAGCCAACCAGTCTCATGCGTACTAGTTAGTAACTGGATATAAGTCATATCTTTTACATTTACGCATGTTTAGTTGTATAGTATATGTGCCAATTGCGCCCCCACAACGCACCAAAATGGGTCCTTAGAAACGATTAAGTATATATGTTGGATATGAATCTCTAACAATTATTTGCTATTTAGAACCTTTGACGGGTGATCCTTATATCGCACGATTTGCGGATTGTCACTTTGATGACAGTTTTCCCGTCGTTAGGGGGAGATAAGAAAAAGTATTTTTCAAGGGAACGATAGGAACTATCATGGAATGTTCACACTATGTCTCATTTTGATCCCCAAACTTTACAACATAAAGTTGAAGCCAAACGAATCAGAGTCGATACCTGATACGTTCAATATTATTCCAGAAGTGACAAGATCACAAATACGAGCTCCTAATATACCCGTAAGGTTAAAAGTCCCCAACAGGGTCACAATGCCATTGGAAAGTGCATTGCAATCACACATTGTGGAGGTGTAGGTGAGGTCGTAGCTACCAAATGGAAATAGTGGAAGCTACTTGGTTCGATGATACTCTTCTAAAGGAAGAGAAGAGTAAAGCACATCCATTTATCATGAATACATAAAACTGTCATGAGATTATATCTAATTATAATTATGTCCATTAATCATCATTGGAGGACGCCCGGAGTTAATATTGATTCTAGAGAAGAAAGAAAATCTCAAATGAACTATGAGAGTACATATGAGTCGATGTACATATCATACATACTCATTGATGATATATTCACATTGCTCATAAGGTGATAGAACACGATGACATCAAACCATGCTTAGTTGAAAAATGTCAACAAAGATCCTATTGGCCTAAATGGAAAGAAACAATCCAGAAAGAATTATATTCTTTGAGAAAGGATGGGTATTTGGTTCGGTAGTGCTAAACCACCAAGTGTAAAGCCCATAGGACGTAAATAAGTCTTTGTTAGAAAGCGTAACAAGAATAATGAAGTCCTAATGTATAAGACTCTCCTTTGGCGCAAGGTTTCTCACAACGCCCTGGATTGACCATAAGGAGACTTACTCTCTCATGATGGATGTTATGACGTACGACTAATTAATTAGCCTAGTAGTTTGAAGGACTGGAAATGAAACTCATGGATGTGGTTACTACATATCTCTATGGGGATCTAGATTTAAAATAACTCTAAACCACGAAATACGTTTGCAGTAAAACTGAAATCCTCACTTTATAGATTAAAGCAATCTAGGAAGATGTGGTATACCAGCCTAACTAAATATTTGCTTGGGAAAGGATATAAAAATGATGAACTGTGCCCTTGCGTATTTATTTAGGAAAACAAGTTCCAGATTTCTAGTGTAGCTCTATATGTTGATATTACGAACATAATAGGAACTCTTGATGAAATAAGAAAAACCACAAGCTACTTGAAATATGAATCTGTGATGAAAGATCTTGGGGAAACTTGGTTTTGTCTATCTACTTGAGCAAAGACACCGAGTTTGTGGAATATTAATCCACTGCTCCGCATATATCCGGATAGCACTCCCATTAGCGGTCAAAGTGTTGGATATAAAGAAAGATCTATTTCGTCTTAAGGATAATGACAAGGAGGCATTGGGAGCTGGAATTCCATACCTATGTACAATAGACGCATTATTGTACTTAGCACTATGCACTTGACCATATATTGTATTCTCAATGAACTTGTTAGCTAGATTTAGCTTAGCGCCAATGCAACGTCATTGGAATGATATCGAATTAATCATTCAGAACCATTGACATGGACTTATACTTTCCCTATAGAAACAAAAATGTGATTGATAATGGAACTTCAATACCTACTAAGAATGTGAGCGACTAATGTACCAATCCTTATAGGAAAAACAACAAATAATGTATTTATATGTATTTGCTTAAATTAGGTATTTGTCTGGCCCATACAAAGGTTGTTCCTTGATTGGACAAGGAATTACCATAGAGAACATGTTGATTGCTTGGAAGTAAACTAATCAAATCCTTGTAACTACCTTTTATAACTATTCCAACAATATTACTCTACATAGGACTGTTCAAGAGTGTACATGGTTAAGGACTATCATTATACGTATTAGAGAAACTAGTGTTTTGAGTTCAACCAATATCCTACCCGCAAATATGGAAATAATGTATCATGTATCAAAGAAATGAAAGTACGATACATTAAGAGTGATAACACAAAACATTATCGGCTTAAGTTTCTATATAATCAACAACAATAAACTCTCCTCAAGATTCAAGTATATCAAGTAAGGTATGAGGAAAATATGGAAGATTTTCTTTCCAAATCATTTCCTAAAGTTACATTTGAGAAACATGTAGAAAGCATTAAAATTTGAATATTTTCTAAGCTCTCTTGATTGATGTACGAATCAGGGGAAGTAAAAGACAAAAGGAGGTGTCTACTAAAGGAATTGTTTATTGGTGTCTTGTACTCTTTCCTTCGTCTAAAGTTTTTATTTTTCCCACTAGGTTTTGTTTCTTTGGCATAAGGTTTTAATGAGGCAAAAACTATGCACCATCACTCCTTTAACTTGACACAAGGGGGAGTGTTGAAGGATTATGTGTTGTTAGAGAGTAGGGGGAAAATGTCGATCAGTTACCGGATTTCTTGAGAATCGTGTAAGTCACTTTCCGAATTGGTATTTCGACCCTATGCCTGGGTTGCACGAAATCCAATATGGGATAAGACTCAAGAACACTCATGTTTTTAGGCACAAAAACGAGAGCAAATTTGCTGGAGAGTATGCAGAGATTGTTTAAAATCGTGAGTCTAAAACACAAGTATATACGGTATATATACTAGTCCCATTCGTAAAATAGGAAATAACAGAAAAGGCAATGATTACAAATTACTATCAATTATAGTCGGTTACAATCAATTTAGCTAAAATTAAGGGCAGGAAATAACTGAGCATTAAATGTTCAGTAAATGCAGATTTAGTCCAAAAAAAAAGACACCAAAGTTTCTGGTCTAGAGACGCCCATCCGAGGCTCTGTTGTGCCAAAGAGGCTCTGACGTGCCAAAGAGGCTCTGACGTGCCAAAGAGGCTCTATAGTGCCTTAAGAGGCTCTGTCGTGACTTAAGAGGCTCTACCATGCCTTAAGAGGCTATGATGTGCCAAAGAGGCTTAGAGGCTCTACCGTGCTTTAAGAGGCTATGTAGTACCTTAAGAGGCTCTGTCGTGCCTTAAGAGGCTCTGATGTTCCAAAGAGGCTCTGACGTGCCAAAGAGGCTCTGACGTGCCAAAGAGGCTCTGAGGCTCTACCGTGCCTTAAGAGGCTCTGTTGTGCCTGAAGAGGCTCTGACGTGGCAAAGAGTCTCTGACCTGCCTTAAGAGTCTCTGTCGTGCCTTAAGAGGCTCTGCCTCTTGGATCACCGCCAGGGGCGCTGCCCCTTGACCCCCCACCATTTCATCGTGTCCGGGATTAAACTCGTCTTATAACCACTGTGCACTCTGCAACAGCTAACTTGTATTAGATCACTGTTTGAAACCCATTAGTGCTCGTGTTATAACCAATTACACTTAAATGCCTGGTGACACTAAAATCACCAACAATCCTCCCCCATTTTAGTGTAACCCATGAAAAAACACATTAAATTAAACAAACCAAACTTTCACATAAATGAAAATATCGAAACGATTGAATTTCCACATTAGTATTTTACACATGCCAAATATTCGAGAATCAAGGTGCTCAAGGATTGAACCCATCAACTCATTTGAATACCTGAAGATAAAGTACATACAAATTTCCTATACGTCCACCAAATTAAAACATGACACAATTATAAAGACGTGTGTCCTAATCCTCTCATGATTGTATAAAGGCCAAGTCCCCAAACTTTTGAAATGCAGTTACACTCCACAATCACATAGGTAATTCCTTTACTTTGTGTACCTGCAAATACACTTTATCAAAGGAATTATTAAGAATATAAACTTCACCCTAACCACTGCAGGACTGAACACATACCTGGGATGATTCAACTTGTGTTCCAATTTCTATGTATGAGCTTTCCATATTGAATTCAACTTCTAATGTCATATTAGAAGGGAATTGGGTGTCTCACCTTTATAAATTTATAAGGACTTATCGCACTCGCAGACTTGTGCACTAAGTCTCTTATCGCACCTTTAGTTAAATGATCTGCCAAATTTTGTTGCGTTATAATAAACTCAACGAAGATTACACCATTCATGATTAATTCTCTAATCATACTATGTCTAACACCCAGGTGTCTAGACTTACCGTTGTAAACTTGGCTATAAGCCTTAGCCAAAGTGGTCGCACTGTCACAATCGATTGAAATAGGTGCAATCGGCTTTGGCCACAATGGAATCTCATAAATTAAATTCCTTATCCACTCCGCCTCTTTATCGGCGGCGGATAGTGCAACAAACTCATATTCCATTGTTGAGTTTGTAATACAAGTTTGCTTTTTAGATGCCCAAGAGATGGCACCTTCTCCAAGCAAAAATACCAAACCATTAGTTGAGGAATGATCCTCCATGTTGGATATCCAACTTGCATCCGAATAACCTTTTAAAACTGAAGGATATCCTAAATAACTCAAACCATAATCCATGGTTCCCTTGAGATATTTGAATACTCTTTGAACCGCTTGCCAATGTTGAGTACTAGGATTACTAGTATAACGACTCAATCGTCCCACGACATAAGCTATATCAGTCCTGGTGCTTGTCATGGCGTACATCAAGCTACCAATAGCCTTAGAGTATTCAAGTTGTGAAATAGCCTTACCCGTATTAGGCATTAATTTCACACTTGGATCCATGGGAGTGCTTACGGGAGAACACTCACGGTAATTAAACTTATTGAGAATTTTCTCAATATAATGCGATAACATCATAACAATCCCTTTATTAACCCGTTTAATCCTTATACCAAGGATTACATCAGCCTCTCCCATGTCTTTCATGGAAAATTTAGATGACAACAATTTCTTAGTGTCATCTACATGATTTTGGTCAGTCCTAAAAATTAACATGTCATCTACATACAAGCAGATGATCACACCCGCACCAGTAGCATCAAATCTACTATAAAAACAACTGTCACATTGGTTTAAAGCAAAACCACATGACAAAATAACTTCATCAAACTCTTGATGCCATTGTTTAGGTGCTTGTTTTAGCCCGTACAAGGATTTCACAAGTTTACATACCTTATGTTCGTTTTCGGGCATAACGAAACCTTCCGGTTGTTTCATGTAAACTTCCTCATGAAGATCACCATTCAAGAAGGATGTTTTAACATCCATTTGATGTATAATCAGATTGTGTATTGCCGCCAAGGCGATTAACAATCTAATAGTCGAAATACGTGCCACTGGAGCATACGCATCGAAATAGTCAATACCGAGTTTTTTCCGAAACCCTTGAATTACTAACCGGGCCATGAATTTATCAATCGTCCCATCAATTTTCATCTTCTTTTTGAAGATCCATTTGTATCCAAGTGGTTTAGAACCTGGAGGCAAATCCGATAACACCCAAGTGTTATTCGCAAGAATTGATGATATTTCGTCATCAATTGCTTCTTTCCAAAAGGCGACATCTCGAGACTCCATCGCTTCTTTGAAAGTCTTTGGGTCATCCTCAATACTATAACAATAAGAGTATTGAAGCCCAAGCTCATCCCTTGAACCTTCCACCAAATACAGTTGGAATTCAGGACCGAAATTTTTGGTCATTCGACCTCTTTGGCTTCTCCGGACCTGCTGTGTTTCTGTTCATGAAACACCATCCAAACTTTCTGGATTTTGCACTTTATTGGTGCTAGGAAACAGGTCCTTAGGTCTTTGTATTGATGAAAATCTCATCTCATCAAAAATCGCATCACGCGACTCGATTACGGTGTTAATCGACACCGAATCATTAGGTTCGATTACGTAGAACCTATAAGCCTTGGAATTTTCTGCATATCCAATGAATATACAATCAATTCCAAATTCACCCAAAGTTTTCCTTTTGGGTTCGGGTAGTTTTACAATATCCCGACAACCCCAAATTCGAAAATAATTCCAATTCGGAGTTTTCTTGAACCAAAGTTCATATGGGGTTCTTTTGTTCCTTTTATTTGGAACCCTATTCAAAACATAATAGAACGTTAACATGGCCTCTCCCCAAAATCCCTCACTCAATCCTGAGTAAGAAAGCATCGAGTTTACCATTTCCTTTAAAACTCGAATTGTACGTTCGGAAACCCCGTTTTGTTGAGGTGTGTATGGTGTAGTTGTCTCATGGATGATACCAATTGATTGAAAATATTGGGGATCCATATATTCCCCTCCCCTATCAGTTCTAAGACATTTAATCGAATTAACCAATTGTAGTTCGGCTTCGGTTTTGTAATTTTTAAACTTATCTAAAGCTTCATCCTTTGCATGCAAAAGATATACATAACAAAACCGAGTATTGTCTTCAACAAAAGTGACAACATACTTCTTATTTCACAAGGAAGGAGTGGAGTGAAAACAACACAGATCACTGTGTACAAGCTCCAAAACATCCGTATTCCGTTTAACGTTCGAAAAAGGTTGTTTTGTAACTTTTGTGAGCATGCAAGTTTGGCACCTCTCCGCATTAATGTCAAAGGTTGGAATTAATCCATCTTTTGACATTTCATGCATCCTTCTAAAATTCACATGACCCAATCTAGCATGCCATAACATTGAATCAACAATTTTAGAAGAAGACGATGACGATATAAAAGCAGAATTTTCAGAACATAGAATTTTATAAACCACATTTAAACGGAACATGCGATTACACAAATATCCAAAACCAATAAAACGACCACCTCGAAATAGAATAAACCTATTCGATTCAAACACTTGCTTAAATCTAAGATTTTTCAAACAACTACCACTCACTAAGTTCTTACGAACTCTAGGCACAAATAAAACATCAAACATTTTAACATTATTTCTAGAAGAAAATTCTAAATTAACTACTCCAACTCCACAAACTTGTACACTCGGCTCGTTTCCCATATTCAGCACCGAACCGTCTTCAACCGGTGTCAATTTCTCGAACCACCGACGATCCTTGCAAATATGGCTTGTCGCTCCCGAGTCGATCCACCATGTACAGTCATCATCCTACACATAAAAAGACTCAGGTATAAGTGAAACATAATAATGGATGGAATTATCAAAGTTAGTCAAAAACTGACCTCCTTTCACTTGATCGTGATCATTAGACCCTGATCCACTTCCACTTCCACTCGAACCAGAATCATTATTGTTCAACTTCACTCGACAATCACGTTTGTGATGACCCACCTTGTTGCATCTCCAACACACCAAATCCTTTTTTCCTTTAACGGATTTGTTGGGCCCATCAAACTTACGTTTCTTTCCTTTTCCGTTGTTGTTGGAGTTAGATTTCTTCTCCTCAACCATGTGAACAGAGGGCTATCCAGATTCAACTTTCCCCTTGGATTTGTCATTTTCTTTCACCCGAAGAGATTCTTCGATGCGCAAATGACTCCCAAGATGAACCAATGACAGTTCCTCTTTTTGATGTTTCAAGTTATGCTTAAAATCTTTCCAATAAGGTGGTAGTTTGTCAATTACACTCGAAACAACAATAGATTCATCCATATGCATGTTGTGTAGTGTAAATTGACCCAAGATACGAAGGATTTCATTATATTGTTCCATTACGGGTCTCGAGTCCACCATTTTATAACTATTAAAATCACTAACTAAGAACTTCTTACTAGAAGCATCTTCAGCGATGTATTTGGACTCGAGGGAATCCCATAATTCCTTCGCACTTGCCATGTTTTGGTAGATATCAAAAAGGGAATCGCACATACCGTTTAAAATGTGTCCTCTGTAGATATAGTCATCGTTCTCCCACTTGCTCCTTCTCCTTGTGTACTCCAGCGTCTCATCCTCTATCACTTCTAGCATGGATGTACTCAACACATACACTACTTTCAGAGCAGTCAGCAGAAAGTGCATCTTTTTCTGCCAACGTCTGAAGTCAGTGCCTTCATACTTCTCCATCTTTCCAAACTTTGAGGTCATCTCTTTCACATAATTAGACATGATCGACATGTCGAGATACCAATTCGATTGTTAGAGAGTAGGGGGCAAATGTCGATCATTTGACCGGATTTCTTGAGAATCATGTAAGTCACTTTCCGAATTGGTATTTCGACCATACGCCTAGGTTGCACGGAATCCAATATGGGATAAGACTCAAGAACACTCAAGTTTTTAGGCACAAAAACGAGAGCAATTTTGCTGGAGAGTATGTAGATATTTTTTAAAATTGTGAATCTAAAACATAAGTATATACGATATATAAACTAGTCTCATTCGTAAAATAGGAAAAAACGGAAATGGCAATGATTGAAAATTACTATCAATTATTGTCGGTTATAATCAATTTAGCTAAAAATAAGGGCAGAAAATAACTGAGCATTAAATGTTCAATAAATGCAGATTTAGTCCAAAAAAAGACACCAGAGCTTCTGGTCCAGAGACACCCATCAGAGGCTCTAACCTGCCAAAGAGGCTCTGACGTGCCAAAGAGGCTCAGAGGCTCTACCGTGCCTTAAGAGGCTCTGACGTGCCTTAAGAGGCTCTGTCATGCCTTAAGAGGTTCTGACGTGCCAAAGAGGCTTTGTCGTGCCTTAAGAGGCTCTGACGTACTAAAGAGGCTCAGAGGCTCTGTCGTTCCTTAAGAGGCTCTGCCGTGCCAAAGAGGCTCTGTCGTGCCTTAAGAGGCTCTGCCTCTTGGATCAACGCCAGGGGCGCTGCCCCTTGGAACCCCCGCTATTTCATCGTGTCCGGGATTAAACTCGTTTTATATCAAGTGTGCACTCCGCACTACCTAACTTGTATTAGATCACAGTTTGAAACCCATTAGTACTCGTGTTATTACTGTTGATTCAAACTCTCTTAGTGATTTGATAACGATCTTCTTCTATACTTAGTGAAAATTATGGTTTAATATGTATTAGTGTTTCACCATCAGCGATCAGACTGAGTCTGTTCAGTTATCGCTGATGACTTTTCTTGTAAACATTTCATATGTATTAGTGTTTCACTATCAGCGATCGGACTGAGTCTGTTCAGTTATCGATAATAGTTTCTGATGTAAACAATTAACGTAATCCCTGAAGACAAGTCTCGCGTCAACAGATGTTCATAGCTGAATAGAAGACGAAGCCACTGAACAAAGACAAGTCTACTAATGACCTGATGCAGATATCAGTGAAGCAAATACGACTCTACTTATACAAGAAGAAACATGAGAGAAAGCTTCAGCGATAGCTGAACTTCTTCGTATCTCTGAAGAAAGAGATATTCAACGATCAAACGATCACGTAGCTTATGCCTCAAGTCTCCTTTTGTCTTACCTTGGACAACCAGTACGATGTGTCAGAACGGACATACCTCTGCCATAATTCGTACAACAACTCTGTCAACTACACTATTCATGATACGGCCGAAAGCATGTCTCCCAAAAGTCAGACTCCCAAAGCCAATCACTTAATGACACGTGTAAAGTACCCTGCCATGCATTTAATGCATAGGGTATAAATAGAAAGTTCACCTCTCCATCTGAGAGTGTGATCTATTCTTGAACCCTTATAGAAACCCTTGTTTTCTATACTCTATAATCCCCCATTCTCTACATTCTTGTGCAACCATCTTAGTGTTTTTTTAAGTTTGTTTAGATTAGGTTCTACTTAATCTTATTCCGCAACAGACTTGTAAATTGTGTTTGATTTATCAATAAACAATTTATTAAACTTTAAATTCTGTGTTTGTATTCAACCCCCCCCCCCCCCTTCTACAATCTTGTTAAGCACCTCCGGGACCAACAAGTGGTATCAGAGCAGACTGTTTAATCTGATAAACAAGATCTTGCTTTATTCTCTTCCTTGCTATTCTAAAATGGTACTTAACACAAACACAAACTACTATGTTAATGGTTCACTTTCTAAACCTCCTCGATTTAGCAGAGATAACTTCTCTCTCTGGAAAAATAGAATGATGCTATTTCTTGAAGGTGCAGATCCCACTATACCTGAGTACGTAGCAAACGGACCCTATGAACCGGTCCAAATCATAGCTGTCGTTCCAGCTACTGCCACCACTCCATTTATTCCTGAACGCTATATTGCTAAGGAAATCAGACAATTGAGTGATGAGGACAAAAAGAAGGTTGGTATTGATGCATGGGCAAAGACCATTATCTCTATGGCTCTGCCTGATGAAGTTTTCCATTCCATCATGCATCTTAAAACTTCTAAAGAAATGTGGGAAGCCATATGTGTTCAATATGAAGGCACCACTGAAATCCAAGAGACTTGAAAGATTAACTTGGTAAGACAGTATGAAAGTTTCATCACTGGTAAGAATGAATCTCTCTCTAATGTTCATTAGTGGTTTAACTGCTTAATCATTGATCTAAGAACTGTTGGTAGGACCTATTCTAACTCTGAGGTCCTAACAAAATGTTAGCACAGATCTATTGGATTCAAGATCATCCAATCTGAAGATCCAATCTGAAGCTAAATCCGGAAAGTCACTCTTAAATATTAGTTCTAATGTCGTTTGTAATAAAATGTCAAAGTTAGTTTTAGTATTTTATTATTAATTCTAAATATCTAAGTTATTAGATATTAGTTAGATATTATATTTTAGATATAATATTAGTTTTATTAGTTTAGATATTATGTTTGCAAGTTGTTGTTAGTGTGTTGTAGAAGCAAGGAAGTAATCAGATCACACATTACACACACCCACACACACTTTACTATTCATCAGAGAGAAAGTCGAGAGCTTCAAGTGTAAACATCAACCTTGTGATCGATTGATAATTAATTAAACAGGTTGGTAATCGTATATGTGTTTTGAGTCGATAAGAACTTGATAATATTGTGGACCGACACAAAATTCTTGGAATGTCTTCCTGAATGCTGGGACAGTTATTCAATATGTCTCAAGCTGACAAAAGACTTAAATTCTCTTTCTCTCAGCACCTTGTATGGAATATTGCTTAACTATGAGCAATCAAACCTTTTGAAGAAGAATCTTATAAAAGATTCCAAAGACTCCAAAAGCACTCTTGTTGCTTTAGTCTCTTCAGAGATAATTCCATCTCAGCGATCTACTCTCACCATCACTGAGTTAGATTCTGAATCTGAGGATCTATCAGACATTGATCTTTCAGAGCTTGATGAGTCCTTAGCACTCTTGACAAACTCTTTCAAGAGATTTGCAAGAAAGAGCAATTTCAAAAGAAATAAGCCTCTCTCTCTCACTGACAAGCCAAAATCAACCCCGGTTGATAAGGCTACTGCTACTTGCTTTAACTATGAAAAGATTGGACACTTTGCAAGTGAGTGTAGGTCGAAGAAAGTCTTCAAACCTTCTACCTCAAGAAGATCCAGCGATGAAAAGTACCTAAAGCTGAAAGAAAAATATCAAAAGCTGAAAAGCTACAAGCGAAAAGGTAAAGGTCTCATTGTTGAAGAACACGACTGGGCCGAATCAGAAGAATCAAGTTCTGATGAAGAAGAAGTCACTAATCTATGTCTCATGGATGATATTAAAGAAGAAGTGGAAGAACCAACTGAAACTTCTATGAGCTATATATCATCTCAGGTATCTATCTCTACTAATCCCTCTATACTTGAAGCTGAGAGAAGTCGCGCTGTTGTTATACTGACGATTGACCTATACAATGCTCTAAACGGCAAAACTCTAGCTGAAAACAAAAACGTTGATTTAACTGAACAACTAGAAAAATGTCATGAAAAGATCAGAGAACTGACTCTTTTAGAGGAAAGTTTAAAAGATCAAGTCATTATTAGTGAAATCATCAGTATTGAACGCGAACAAGCCATCGCTGCTCTAAAAGCAGAAAAGGCTACTGTTGAAGGATTGTGCAAATCCTCAACAAAGATCACTGAGATTATAAGTGCTCAGATTCCTGCCAGTGATAAAACTGGTCTTGGTTTTTGGAAACCACAGGATGAACCCAAAGAGGACAGTTCCATGCTAAAGTTTGGAACATTTGTCTCTTCCATTCCTGACACTTCAAAGGCTCAGTGCTCTTCATCATCTTCTTCTAATCCTATCCCTGAGGAAATATCTAAATGTTCAATGCATACAGATAAAGAAAAATCCAAAGGCTCTAAGTCTGTGGATAAAGGAAAATCCATTTTCTATCCTCATAAGGCTTCCAAGAAAACAAAGCTGAAGGTTCCTTCTAAACCTTCAGTAAAACAATCTTCTAGCTCTGTGATAGAAATATTTGATCTCTGTCCTCCAAAGCTAAAGATTGATCTTAAGCCTAAGAGATCTGAAGATATGAAAATCCCTCCCAGATCTCATGCTAAAAGCATTCTTGTACCTGGCCCTTCTCATCTTAAATTCTCAAAACCTCTCACTTCTGGTCCTAAAACCACTTTCAAATATAGAAAATGCTATCACTGTGGATTTACCGACCATATTGCAAGCAAATGTCCAACTGCCACTAAAGATGATAAATCAGCCAAAGCGAAGATGAATGCCTCCAAGGCTGAGAAGGTCATCAAAGCTGAAAAATCGACCAAGGTGAAGAATACCACTAAGGTTAAGAAATTAACCAAAGTGAAGATTACCACCGAAGCTGAATCTTCATCTGCTATGAAGATTGCTGAACATTCCATCTCCACTAACCATAAAGGACCCATTGAAAAGTGGGTACCAAACAAAGCTTAATATTCCTTATGTGTGCAGGGATCAAAGGGCATCTGGTATCTCGATAGTGGATGTTCTCGTCATATGACTGGACAAAAAGACCTGCTCACTGAATACAAGGAAGAGAAAGGTCCCTCTGTGACCTTCGGTGGAAATGGAAAAGAATATACCCGAGGGTTTGGTGTCCACAACAATGGGACAACTACCTTCAGAAGAGTCGCTTATGTAGATGGACTGAAGCACAATCTTCTGAGCATCAGTCAGCTCTGTGATAAAGACTATGAAGTTCACTTTTCCATGAAAGCATTTTTAGTGGTAAATGAGAAAGGAAAACTTGCTCTCAGTGGTTATCGCAGAGAAAATGTCTATGTAATAGATATGGACTCTACTATAACTGAAAACGTATGTTTTCTCTCTAAAGCCTCTTCTGATGTCAACTGGCTATGGCACAAAAGGCTCTCTCATCTAAATTTCAAAACCCTGAATTCTATCTCTTCTAAGGAACTGGTTTCTGGTCTTTTTCAGCACTCATATGCTAAAGAATCTCTCTGCTCAGCATGTGAAAAAGGAAAACAGACAAAAGCTAGTTTCAAGTCTAAACAAGTTTCCTCAGTGACAAGTCCTCTTCAGCTCTTACATATGGATCTGTTTGGCCCTGTCAATATCCAATCAATAGCTGGAAATAAATATATGCTTGTCATTGTAGATGAATACTCTCGCTACACCTGGGTTGTCTTTATTCGCTGCAAGAGTGATACTCTAAAAGAACTAATATCTTTTGTTAAAAAGATGGAAATGCTGAATAATCTCACTGTTCGTTCAATAAGAAGTGATCATGGAACTGAATTCAAAAACAGTTCTCTGAACATTTTCTTTGAGAACAAGGGAATCTCTCATAACTTCTCTTTAGTGAGAACACCTCAGAAAAACGGAGTCGCTGAAAGAAGAAACAGAACAATCATTGAAGCTGCTAGATCAATGCTCAGCGATTCTCACCTCCCTACTCAATTTTGGGCTGAAGCTGTAAACACTGCATATTTTACTCAAAACAGATCGCTGATAGTAAAGCGATTTGGAAAGACAACTTAAGAACTTTTTCATAGAAGAAAGCCTTCTATCAGCTTTCTTCATATCTTTGGTTGTCAGTGCTTTATTTTAAACAACAAAGATCAGCTTGGAAAGTTCGACCCAAAAGCTGATGATGGAATATTTCTAGGATATTCCTACATCTCCAAAGCCTACAGAGTTTTCAACAAGAGAAGACAATCTGTGGAAGAAACAATTCATGTCACTTTTGATGAAACTCGCTCAGCGAACTCTAAACCAATCGCTGACAATGAAGAGTTAAATGCTTGGATGTTTTCACATTACAGAGAAACAAAACCTTTCTTCTCAAACCATCAGCATTCAAATCTTCCAGCTGCTAATGATGATCCAAACATCATACCTCCTAATGCTGAATCCAACTCATGGATCTCAACAGAGCCTCTAAACACCTTACTTCCATCAGATCCATCTTCGTCTGAACACCTCTCAGAAAACAATGGTTTGTCTGACACTCAACAGCTAATCGCTGATGAACCTCAAGCTTCTTCATCGGTGAACATTCCCATTGTTGATCCAACCTCTGAAATGAGTGATCATGCTCATGCTCAACGATGGACCAGAGATGACCCTATAGATCAAATTCTTGGTGATCCCGATGCAGGTATTAAGACACGACGAAGTTCAGGTAATATCTGTCTCTTTGTCAACTTTATTTCTTTAATAGAGCCAAAGAAGGCTGATGATGCCCTCAGAGATCCAAACTGGGTCAGCGCTATGCAAGAAGAGCTGACTGAGTTCACTCGCAACAAAGTTTGGAATCTCGTTCCTAGACCATCTGATAAAACTGTAATAGGCACTAAATGGGTGTTTAGAAACAAGTTAGATGAAATGGAATTGTAACCCGCAACAAGGCTCGACTTGTTGCTCAGGGATACAGACAAGAGGAAGGCATAGACTATGATGAAACCTTTGCCCCTGTGTCTAGGCTCGAAGTAATTCGACTATTCTTAGCCTATGCAGTTTATAAAGACTTCATTGTTTATCAAATGGATGTAAAATCAGCATTCCAAAATGGAAAACTGAATGAAGAAGTCTATGTAGAACAACCTCCAGGGTTCTATGACCCTAAGTATACAAATTATGTTTATAAATTGGATAACGCTCTCTATGGTCTAAAACAAGCCCCTCGTGCTTGGTATGACACTCTCTCATATTTTTTTATCTGTGAAAACTTTGAACGTGGGAAAATTGATAATACATTATTTTTCAGAAATATAAAAGGTCATATAATTCTTGTACAAATATATGTCGATGACATCATATTTGGTTCTACTAACCCATCTCTGTGTACTCGCTTCGCTGAAAGAATGAAGAAAGAATACAAAATGAGTATGATGGGTGAGCTGACATATTTTCTTGGCCTTCAGATCAAACAATCTGACAAAGGTACTTTTATCAGCCAAGGTAAGTATATTAAAGATATGCTGAAGAAGTTTGATCTTACACAAACTTCAGCGATGAAAACCCCTATGGCATCTCCTCTGACACTTAACAAAGACCCATCTGGAAAACCTGTTAATGTCACTGCCTATAGAGGAATGATAGGCTCCCTGTGGTATCTTACAACGAGCCAACCTGACATTATGTACTCTACTTGTTTATGTGCACGCTATCAATCTGAACCCAAGGAATCCCATCTGATCGATGTTAAGCGAATTTTCAGATATTTGAAAGGAACTCCTAACCTCGGTCTTTGGTATCCCAAAGACTCAGGGTTCGATCTAACTGGATATTCCGATAGTGATTTTGCAGGTTGTAAACTCGATATAAAGAGCACCACTGGTGGATGTCAACTCCTAGGTGGAAAGCTGGTAAGTTGGACGAGCAAAAAGCAAAATTCAATGTCCACTTCCACAACTGAAGCTGAATACGTAGTCGGTGGAAGTTGTTGTACTCAGGTCTTATGGATGAGAAATCAACTATTAGACTATGACCTTCCGCTATCAAAGATTCCAATCTATTGCGACAGCAGTAGTGCTATCGCTATAGCAAATAATCCAGTGCTACATTCAAAGACGAAACACATAGAGATCAGATATCACTTTATCAGAGATCATGTGATGAATGGTGATATTGAACTTCATTTAATCCCCACTGATTATCAGCTTGCTGATTTATTCACCAAACCTCTTGATGAGACAAGGTTTAACTTTCTCATCAGTGAGCTTGGAATGCTGAATCTTGAAGAATAAATCTTCATTGTTCATGCATTATGTCAGTGACTCAAAGTTCCCCTTTATCAGTTAATCTCTAAATAAATATCTGACTCTCAGGTATGTTATCTCACTCTCTACAACTGAATCTTCATTCAGTTAAGATGTTTTTCAAAATATAAACCTGAATCACTGAATTTTCTTCAAATTATTAAAAGCTTTTTGATAAACAAAATCTATCGTTGATATTTCTCTTCAGTGATCCTTCATACAAATACATCCCTAAATTTCTATCAGGGATACTTTCAAAAAGAAAACTTATCGCTGAATTTTCTTCAGCGATAATTTCAAAAAGGACAAATGAAATGTTTTTCTCTCTCCTATGACGTCATTTGAACCGATAATCCACGACATGCTTTTTCTGACACGTTCGCCCGTTTCTCTTCTATCCAATCAACTTCGTGGGACGTGTCCATGTCATGATGAGCATTTGTTTTCCCACCCCACTCTCTCTCTCTCTCCTACTCTCAAACGTATAAAAAGAATGTTTTTCCATTCTTATCATTTTACGCTTTCTGGAAATCTTTTTGAGCAAGAAATTCTCTCTCAAGCATTCACTCTCAAGCAATTTCAAAGCATCTGCATCATCCTCATTCAAGATCACCAGAAATGGCTCAATCCGCTCTTGTTGCTTCTAAGAACGTCAAGTTCGCCATCACTGACTCTGAAGTCCCCAAGAACAACCATCTTGGATGCCTAGACTTCGATGGAATCAAATACCCACACCTTGTGGATGCTGCAAAATTCCTGAAGCAATCTTGCATTGCTTACGCTCTAAATGTGGATCCCAAGCCATCCAAAACTCTACTTCAACAG
Organism: Arctium minus; assembly: GCA_954870635.1. Taxonomy (NCBI): domain Eukaryota; kingdom Viridiplantae; phylum Streptophyta; class Magnoliopsida; order Asterales; family Asteraceae; genus Arctium; species Arctium minus. Next base: position 77,396,734 of record OX941088.1, on the reverse strand, counting down.
TTTTGGTTCACAGCCGACGAATCCACCATCACCAACAAGAAAGGTGACCAGGTTCCTGCCATTTCTCTCTGCACTAACCTAGGATTAGGAATGATGAACGCTTTTATCTTGAGGAAGGCCCTCAGGTTTCCTGACAAACCCAAGGGTGGGTTTGACGCTCTGCCCATTGACGCTGAACTCATCTAGTTTCTGGATGCTATGGAGTACTGTTGGGACAACAAGCCACGAACAACCATCCCTAACAAGCGGCTAAGTCTTATCAAGAAGGCGAACATGCATTCTCAGCTGAAATTTATCTTTTCTCACTTCACTCAGTACATGAGTGGGAAAAGTGGTTCACTTGATCAGGCCAGCAAGGTTCAGCTCTAGATGGCCTACTCAGTGATCACTGGTAAAAACTTTGATTTTGCCACCGCTATCTTTGACGATCTCAGGTCAAAGATAGAGAAGACAGAAAGGGATCCCAAGATCCCATATGTACGGTTCATTTGTGCATATCTGAAGTTTCTCTACATCAACTCTTACCCCACTACTCCTGATGGCTCCTTCACCAAAGTGGGTCAGCGTTCTCTAAAGGTCAAACCGCTGGATAACGAGGTAAGTATCTCTACCCTACGCTCTCTTCTCTCTCTCCACACTTCTTCTACTTCAGCGGCCACGCAGGAGGTTCCTTATTCTGCTATCCCTGCCGCTACCACCGCTTCAAAACACCTATCAGCTAGTTCCTTTGGTCCTTCGAAGAAGGCCAAAGTGACTAAGGAGACAAGCGCCACTAGTTCAAGGCCTGAGGAAGTTTCTCGACAAACTTCCTTGGATGATTTCGTGGTTCTCTCCTCCACATCCTCAGCACTCACATCATCAACTGTGCCAGCGATCTCGATCGCTGTCACATCAACAGTGACACCGCCTATCATCTCAGTTCAACAACAAATTGAGGTAACTACCCAACTCCAAACTTCTTCTATCCCTATTACTAGTCCTCCTACTTCTTTGTTCTCTAACCCTTCATCTTTTATGCATCAACCTCATGTTGCATTTCTAGGACCTGATGCTCAAACCTTTGAAAGAGACATGCAATTTTTCAATTTGTTTGAACGTTCAGGTATACCTAAACCCCCAAATATACCTCCCACCTATCCATATAAGCCTGTTACTCAGAAACTAACTTTTCTTTCAGGTCCTAGTATGGCGACTGTTGACGCTAATGTCAACAGTTTGGGAGTCAAGGTGGATTCTATCACCACCTCGACCAACGTAACCACCAGCGCCGTTAATATCGCTGGTGAAGAGTTGAAGCAGTTGAAAGCCACCTGCTCCACCAAAGCTGAAGCCTCTCAAATCTCCTCACTTCAGGGAGAGCTTGTCCAAGGGAAGAACGATACTAAACTTCTTCAGGGAGAGCTTGTCCACGTGAAGGAGGCTACTCAACTTCTTCAGGGACACTTTGATTCTTTAAGCAACGATGTCCAGGGATTATCTGTGAAGATTGATTCCTGCACCTTTCTCCTTCAACAGGTCCTTGGGAAGCTGAATGAACCAGCTCTGACTATTTCCCCTTCTTTCACAGAGGTTGATAGCACTTCTCTGAACTTAGTTGTTGAATTCATTCATCAGGCTACTTCGGATATCCCTGTGATTGAAGGGTGCCTGGAAAGTCTGGAGGCTGAAGTTCGAAAATTGGCCGCTGCACAACCTTCCTCTCTAACCGAAGATCTCTCCCTAATTGATAATGAAAAAGAGGGGGAGAAGGATGTTGAAGAAAATCAAGAGGAAGAGGAAGCTGCTGCTGAGGTTCAATAGGACGAACCTCCCTCTCATGTTGAGGGGGAGAAGGTTGCTGACAAAGCCCCTCCTTCTGTCAAAGACTTAGTCGAAGAAGAAGAAGAAGAAGAAAATCTTGATCTTCAATATCAAGAGGACGAGCAACCTCATCAAGAAGATGATGATGATGACGATGAAGAAGATCAGTCCTTATGGTGTTCTACAACCATCACATCTTCAGTGATAACTTCGAAAGAAGTTGTCACAGCAGGGGGAGTCATGAAACATCCTCAGGAACCCCTTCCCAAAGCAAATCCAAGGGTGCAGTAGCTGAGGGAAGCATGAAGACAGTTTCACTATCTGAGGAGAATCCTTCTCAGGTATGCCTTTCACTTGTTCCCATATCCTACTATAAATTCCCTACCCCTGTTTTCTTCTAGCCTTTATCTTCCTTCTTCCCAAAATAAACACTAACTTTGTTTCTTTCTATTTTCGGACCAAACAGTTCTCTCCCCTGCTTAAGGGTAAAGAACTACAAATAATCCCAGCTTTCATAGCTGATGAAGAAATAATCCCAATCTCTGTAAATGAGATTGATGAAGAATATGAAGAAGAAGAAGAATCCCAGCAACATCCAGGAAGGCCCTCTAGACCATCTCACTGGTTAGGGGAAGAGATGAAGAGAAGAACATATTTGATCTCTCATCTAGAGAAACAACGACTGAAGGTCCCTACTCAATCAACAGATCTAGAGTTCCTGACTGAAGCTGAAATCGAAGAATCTATCAGGGCTGAGAAGCTGATAACTGATTGTCAAAGAGATGCCTCTCCTGCTCTCAAAATTCAGTCCTCTCAAGTCAAAGACAAGAATCTGAAAAACAAACCACTGGAAGTCCAGGCTGCTCTATTAAAAAGATATTGAAGAGGAGCGCTCAAAAGAACTAGCGGTCAGCGATAACACAGTCGATTGGTGCAAGCATAAAATCGACTATCGCTCTGATCCAATGAAGATCGTCGTAGTTGTTATCTCAGGGATAAAGAAGAAGGACAAAGTTTCTGTCACTATGGAGATTACCAGAGAGGATGGAAGTTGCAAGGCTATGTTCGTTTCAAAGATGGAAAGCTTCGGCTACATGGAATGGCTTGAGTTCAAAGATGCGCTGAAGAAATCGAAGTCAATCTACAGAGGCTATGTTGAAGGGATAAATGATGCTCTCATCAATAGAGTCGCTGCAATCCTAAAGGTGCCATCTGCTCTTCCTTCTAAGCCAAAGCAAATCAAAAGAAAGCTTGTCTCATCCTCGTCTGAAAATGTCGCTGTGATAAGAAATGAAACCTCCATCAAATTCTCAAGAGAAGCTCGGTTTGGTCCTCCTCTTGATCTTTCAGTTCTCGATCTATCTCTGCACCCTGGTGGACCATATATTGCAGGACAAGTACTTAAAGAACCTTTTGGAATCTTCTTCAGAGATGATGAGGAAGAGATTAGATTCCAAAGAGTATGTGAAATTCCTATTTGTCCCCTCAGTCATCTCAAGGATCTCTTGTGCTTATGGTGTGACTTCTCTTCTGCTGTTGAGCCAATCAAAGCAATCATTAGCCAATAATCTTTAGAGCGAAGGCAAAAAGGAGAAGAAATACGTGAGTATATGATTAATCCTCCAAAGTCTTCTTTCGATAGCTGATAGATTAGTTTCCTATTTCTTGTAATCTATTAGTAAAAACTTATAGTAGTTAGTTCATCACTTGTACTTGTAATTTTCATACCTTGTAATTCTTTCTTTGAATTAATGAAAATTTTAGTGAAGTACTTAACTCTATCATTACTGTAAAAGATCCCTCAAAATAGTAATTGGGACATGTATGTTATGAGTCCTGATTATTCCATTATTTTGAACTATAAAGTAATTTTCTTCAGTTACTTTGTCATTATCAAATAGGGGGAGATTGTTTATCCAAACTCTCCCAGTGATTTGATAACGATCCTCTTCTATACTTAGTGAAAAAGTACGTTTTAATATGTATTAGTGTTTCACCATCAGCGATCAGACTGAGTCTGTTCAATTATCGCTGATGACCTTTCTTGTAAACATTTCATATGTATTAGTGTTTCACTATCAACGATCATACTGAGTTTGTTCAGTTATCGCTGATAGTTTTTGATGTAAACAGTTAACGTAATCCCTGAAGACAAGTCTCACGTCAACAGATATTCATAGCTGAATCGAAGACAAAGCCACTGAACAAAGACAAGTCTACTAGTGACCTGATGCGGATATCAGTGAAGCAAAGACGACTCTACTTATACGCGAAAGAATATGAGGGAAAGCTTCAACGATAGCTGAACTTCTTTGTATCTCTGAAGAAAGAGATATTCAGCGATCAAACGATCACGTAGCTTATGCCTCAAGTCTCCTTTTGTCTTACCTTGAACAACCAGTACGATGTGTCAGAACGGACATACCTCTGCCACAATTCGTACAACAACTCTGTCAACTACACTGTTCATGATACGGCCGAAAGCATGTCTCCCAAAAGTCAGACTCCCAAAGCCAATCACTTAATGACACGTGTAAAGTACCCTGCCATGCATTTAATGCATAGGGTATAAATAGAAAGTTCACCTCTCCATCTGAGAGTGTGCTCTATTCTTGATCCCTTATAGAAACCCTTGTTTTCTATACTCTATAATCCCCCATTCTCTACATTCTTGTGCAACCATCTTAGTGTTTTTTTAAGTTTGTTTAGATTAAGTTCTACTTAATCTTATTCCGCTACAGACTTGTAAATTGTGTTTGATTTATCAATAAACAATTTATTAAACTTTAAATTCTGTGTTTGTATTCAACCCCCCCCCCCTTTCTACAAACTTGTTAAGCACCTCCGGGACCAACAATAACCAATTACACTTAAATGCTTGGTGACACTAAAATCACCAACATATGCCATCATCAAAAGTAAGTGATTGAAAGAATACTTTCCTTTATTAGAATTTACCATAATGAATGTTTCATTTTCTTTGTAAACTCATCCCTATTTAATAGGCTTATGATTAATAAGAATTACAGATTTCATTCTCTCTATTTACTATTATTCTATTCCGTTTTTTCTATAACAGTTTTGTATTAATCAACTAATAAAAGATAATTTAATTATTTTTATAATTATTTATAATTTGTTCTTGGGAATTATCCATAAAGAATGAAATTCAATTTAACTCTATTCCAAATCCACAAACCAAACACACCAAAAATTTATACCCATCTACGAAATCCAAATCACTCAAAAACATTCATTCAAACCAAACGACCCTCATTAAAACCCACAAGGAGCTAGTGGTGTCCGGGAACGATAAGATGTATGTGGCAACCTTTTTGGAGTAGATAGGCATCATGTTTCATACACTACAAAACAAAGAGGCTACATCCACGTACTTTCTGACGGTAACTTCCGATGGTTCACCGACCGATTAACTATCATTGGCGAATTACCGATGGATTTTTTCGTCCACTACAACAAAATTGGGTTTCTCTCTCTCTCTTTCTATATATATATATATAGACATACACACACACATGCATGCACACACACACACATACATACACACACACACACACACACACACACACACACACATATATATATATATATATATAGAGAGAGAGAGAGAGAATCAGGTTCATACGAGAATATTAACAAAATAATAAAAACGGTCGAATTATATGTGATTTACACTAAATGTGATTTTACACGTGATTTGGTTGTTTTCTTATTTTCTTATTGTATTGATGTTTCCATTTGAATCTCTCTCTATATATAGCCATAAGTTCAAATGAGAAATACTAGGTGTGTGTGAAATAGAGAAGTAATCATAACTATTCATACGGTCAAGATCGGATTTGACTGATCAAGAATTGCGGCTTTGACTGGTCAAGAATTTGCATCTTTGACTAGTCAAAAGTTGCGGTTATTCAAAAAATAGGAGAGTTTCTTAACTTTTACAAATATGCGGGATGAATTCATATATGAAATTGTATGATTCACATATGGAACTATATGTTCATATGTGAACTCATGTAATTCACATATGAATGTTTGTGATTTATATATGAACTAATTAACTATAGGTTCATATGTGAATCAGTTGAATAATTAACAGATTCACATATGAACCTTTGTGATTCACAAATGAACTAAATTGATTCTCATATGAACTAGTTAACTGATTCACATAGTTCATATGTGAATCACACAAGTTCACATATGAACTCGTCCCGCATATTTTACGAAACTACCCCTCTATATTCTGCATACCACACTAGGAATTATCCGGTGCTTCACAGTCAAAGCTGCAAATGTTGACGAGATAAAGGGCTAGGATCATTTATCTATTTCTCACACACTTAGTATTTCTCATTTGAACCTCTCCCTATATATAGAATCGAATGAGAAACCCATAAAATTTGAGAATGTGAGAAAAGATCTCAACTATTGAATGAGATTTTTCAATAACTAAGATTATAAGGAAAAAAATATGTAAGTATAAAAAAATTTACGACTATTTAAAGAACCTAAGGAAGTGGAATGGAAGCATTTGAAACTTTTGTATAATTAAATCACTAATCCACTCTTTTTTCAAAAAAATTACTCACTTTCTTTTTTAAATAAAAATTAGATTATCCATTTATTTTAAATTAAATTATCTAAAACATTATGAATATTTTATTTAAATAAATTATACCAAAAAACGAGAATTTCATTACCTTTAAATTAAGATCAATGATGATATAAATCTTTTAAGATTCACATATGAATCTTAAACTGATTTAGAATCTTGATTGTCAATTGTAAATTGACTCACGTACAAGTTATAATTAAAATTCACATGTGAATCTATGTTAAGATATTGGTTCACATGTTCACATATGAATTATAAACTGATTCAGAATCTCGGTTATAAAATTTAAATTGATTCACGTACCAGTTATGATTAAGATTCACATGTTCACATATGAACAAAAAAAAAAAACAACGATATTCATGTTCACATATGAGATTTAGATGAATAAGATTTAATTCAGTTTGTAAATTGTAAAATCGCCAATTATTTTGAGATGAAAGATTGGATAAAATCAAAGTTCTAAAAAACGCGTTATGGCATGCCATATCTTCGAGGTATGGCCTTGCCGGTTGCCGCCACGTTAAAGCCCATGGCGTGACTCTGTGGCATGATTTGCAGTATGGTGAGTTACGGTGGGTAACAACGGGTTAAGGCGTCAATGGTTTTATTTACTTATTTTATATATAATTTATGGCTTGTTAAATCAAACGTTAATAATCCTAATTATTCACTGAAAAAGAAATTTACTAACCACAAGTTGAAGGCAAGGAAGATTTTGAATTCAATGCTGATGACGAAATAAATTATGAAGATTACATAGACGGATAATTTATTTACAAGATACATCTAATCTAATTTAGTCTAACATACTTCTGGCATATGATATTAGAATTTTAGATTAGAAATGTATGAATTATGAAGCCATTAGTAAAACAATTTTTTGTTATGATCTCTTGATATCATCTTTGTAAACTTTGTATATTTGATATCAAATTACCAATGCATGGTTCTTCTTTTGTTTATAGTTTTATATGAATTTAATTTGCTTAACAATTATTGTTCAATACACTGACTCATATATATATATATATATATATATATATATATATATATATATATATATATATACAGATTTGTTCCCTTAGGTTGTGCCTTGAAAAAACGTCACGACCTCGCGGTAACTCGTAAGGCTTGAGGCTTGACCTTGGCGCCATGCCACGCCTCACACCATTTGAAACCTTGTATAAAATCAATGATTATCAATGTCCAGAAAACGTTATAGAAAAATAGAAGATAAATTAGGACATTTGTTTTTTTCCCATAATTATCTTAATTAGTGAAAAAAGACTTGGGATTAGAAATTTTAAACTAGTGGTTGAAATTGTTTATCTTATTCTTAAAATATTGGGTCTTCTAATTTGATACTAACACTATAAATACACGCACACACGCACGCACGCACGCACGCACGCACACACACACATACATATATATATGGACATAGGTTCAAATGAAATGGTAAGTGTATAACAAATAGAGAATTAATCCTAAATAGTCATACGGTCAAGATCGGATTTCACTGGTCAAAAATTGCAGTTTTAGTTGGTCAAGAATTGCGACTTTGACTGGTCAAAAGTTGCGGCTATTCCAAAAATAGAAGGACAGTTTCGTAACTTTTACAAATGCGCGGGTCAAGTTCATATGTGAACTTGTGTGATTCACATATGGAACTAAATGTTCATATGCGGACTCATGTAATTTACATATGAACTTTTTTTAACGGATTCACATATGAACCTTTGTGATTCATATATAAACTAATTAACTAATTCACATATGAACTAATTAACTGTAGGTTCATATGTGAATCAGTTGAAGTAATTAGCAGATTCACATATGAACCTTTGTGATTCACATATGAACTAATTAACTGATTCTCATATGAATTAATTAACTGATTCACATATGAACGTATAGTTCATATGTCAATCACATAGGTTCACATATGAACTCGTCTCGCATATTTTACGAAATAACCCCTATATCTTCTGCAGACTACGCGATAAGTTATCCGGTGATTCACAGTCAAAGTCGCAAATGGTGACCAGATAAGGGCTGGAATCATTTCTCTATTTCTCACACACTTACATTTATCATTTGAACCTCTCCCTATATATATATATATGTAAATAAATGAAAAACCGAAAAAAATTCATCAACCGTTAGTTTAATCGATCCAATTGATGTGATTAAAGAGGAGGTTACAACTTTATTTTTAACTTACCAAAATCACCCACCCCTATTTTTAAATCGAAAAAAATATATGAAATATGATCAAAATTCGAGCGAAACAAATTACACCAAAAAGTTGATCATATTTTTACGTTTATTTGACATCGATGTTGATATACATTTTTATCAGTTTTTTCATTGTTGTTCGACTTTCCATTTATTTTGCACTTTCCCCTGAATCTAACCATATATATATATATATATATATATATATATATATATATATATATATACATAGGGAGAGGTTCATATGAGAAGTGCTAAATGTATGAGAAGTTGAGAAGTGATCCTAACCTTTCATTTGGTTAGCGTTTACAGCTTTGAATGTGAAAACACCGGATAATTCCTTGCATTGTTAGTAGAAGATAGAGAGGTACTTTTGTAACTTTCACAAATAGACGACAAACAAGTTCATATGTGAACCCTTTGATTAGTTCACATGTGAACTATTTAACTGATTCACATATGAACATATGGGTTCATATGTGAACCAATTAGTTAGTTCATATGTGAATCAGTTAGTTAGTTCATATGTGAATCACAAAGGGTTTATATGTGAATATTTTAATTAGTTCATATGATTCACATATGAATTAGTTCATATCTAAATTAGTTAAAATAGTTCATATCTGAATTACATGGGTTCACATATGAACATATAGTTCATATATGAATCACACGGGTTCACATATTTGTAAAAGTTACGAAACTACCCCTCTATTTTTAGCATAGCCGCAAATTTTGATTAGTCAAAGAAACAATTTTTGACCAGTCAATTGCGATCTTGACCGTGTGAAGGGCTTGGATTACTTCTCTACTTCTCATATATTTAGCACTTCTCATTTGAACCTATTAGGGGTGAGCATTGGAAGCGGGTACCCACCTTTGAAACCGGAACTTCTTCGTAACTGTCTGTTCCGGAACCGAAACCGATGTGATTGGTTCCGGTTCCTAAAATATCGAACCAATTGGGACCGGTTCTCATTTTTTTTGGAACCGTTAACCGCTGGGTACCCGTCGGGACCGGGTAACTGGTCCGTTGGGTACCAAGAACCGGAACTGACGGGTACCCGCTATTTTCTTAATGAAATATATTTTATTTATTTATAAAAACTAAATAAACTACCTTTTAGGGAAGAACCATTTGTAATATTTATTAGCATCAACTAATTTTAATGACGTGAAGTGTTTTGAAAGCACCGTTTGTAGTATTTATTTGTTTTGGAAGCATCGTTTATAATATTTATTTGTTTTGCAAGCATCGTTTGTAGTATTTATTAGTTTTTAGTTTTTATCGTATTAGTTTTCACGTTTGTGGTATTTTACTATGTATATTATCATATGTAATGAAGGCATCATTGTTGCATCTAGGGGTGTAAATGAAGGCATCGTTGTTGCATCTAGGGGTGTAAATGATGCGAGTTGAGTTCGAGTATTGGTATACTCGACTCGAACTCGATAGTACTTTCCCAAACTCGAACTCGACTCGAAAACTCGCGAGTAATTAAAAACTAAAACTCAACTCGAACTCAATTGCAATTTTTGAACTTGAGCTCGAGCTCGAATTCTTTTGAAACTCGGACCAATGTCAAATTCAAAATCCAATCAAGCTTAAGCTTGAACTCGAACTCGAACTCGAATCATGCTCAAACCAAACTCACCTATTGAATTTTATGAAATTTTAGGGTCTTCTCCTAAAAATTATTAAACTTAAAGGTGTTCTCCTATATTTTAGAAAACTCAATGATGCACCTCAAATGTCATCATCAAAATGACAAAGTTTCAAACCCCAACCACCTCTCTTTCTTTTTAACACGTCTTCACCGTTCCTTTAGTATATCTCTTCTAATGTGGGACAACTTCACCATTTAAGATCTCTCTTCCATTTCGGGACAACTTAATCAAAAATTTTATAGTTTTTTTTGTTCTTTTCTTAAATATGATTTTAATAGAAAAATCAGTACTACAAGAAAAGACTTTTTACACAATTGTAAAAGGGTTTTTACATGAATTTGGAACCGTGTAAATGCCCATCGTATAAGAAAGTGTGAGACCTTTTTACACAGTTTTGGAAGCCTGTAAAAATATCCCTTGTTTACACGATTCCAAAACCGTGTAAAAAGGTGAGAAAAACCGTGTAAAAAGGACTCCATTTTACATGGTTGTTAGGCAGAACCACGTAAAATGTCGCATCTTTTTACACGGTTGCAAATAAAAACCGTGTAAAAAATTATGAGCTTTTTACACGGTTTTGGAAAATAATCGTGTAAAAAAGGTGATATCTTTTTACATTGTTCTGTCTCACAGCTGTGTAAAAAAATATTTTTTTTATCAACCAAAATCTAGAATACCATCATATGAATCCATGTTAAAATACAAAGAAAACCTAACTAACTTTGTACTAACAACAACAACAACAACAAATAAGAGAAATGCAGAGATAGCTAGCTAGGGTCGACCCTTCTCCTTTATCCGCGCTTGGGACCGACAATGTCATGTGTTGACATGGGCGGAGTTACCTATCCCACCCACATCTAAGAATAAAAAAGAAAACCTAAAAACCCATGCCTTTTCATGCCTATTTAACTCAAAATCAACTTAAAACTTAACAAAGTGAACACTACACTACCCAATGAACTAATTACAATAAGATACAAAACAAACATTTACCAAACTCATGTAACATGTTTTTCCAAACTAATCAACATCCATAAGCTAGCATAAAGATCCACTCAAAAAAAAATCTCAAGTACTATTCATCTTGCATAAAAAGTAACTTATGAAACTACATAACATAATAATAACTTGAGTAAAAACTTAGTTATTATCTAAGAACCGAAAGTGCAACTTACAAAGTCCATATATTGGTTGAACCGAAAGCAAATGCTACTAGCAGAACATTTTTCTCTCCGACATGCGTTTCATAGTGAATGATTGTGCCATAAGGCAAGTCATCTCTTGTAGTTGTTTCATTGTAAAATGAGCTTCAGTCGTCCATGTGCCCTATGTATATAAATTTAAAATAGAACATGTTATTTAACAAACTAAAATCTTTTTGTGCAATATAGAGATAAAGTGTAAACAACTTTTAACAAATATGTACTTCATTTGAGAAAACATATTGCTCATTTATCACAAAATTGAATAGTTGTTTGATTACATGGTAACCACACTTCATCCCTCTTTTTGATTACACTAAATTATAATTAAAGTAATAATTAGACATTTTTTTTTGAGGAATACTCCAGGTAATATATTAAGAATAGAAAAAAGAGGCAAAAGTCTAATACAAATACAAGTCCAGACCTACCAAGGTCACATCACCAAGACAGGCGACAAAAAACCAAAACAACGACAAGGGTATGGTAACAAAGCACATTCAAAAGAAAGTAAGAGCACCAGCTCGCCCAAACTCCAACCAAAAGAAGACACCAAAAGAAGACACCAAAACAATCCTCAACCATCATGAGAAAACATAATCGAAGAATGACCGCTAAACTTCCATGCCATCCGCATGAGAATCACTTCCTTGATCTCTTTAAAAAGCTCGACAACCGATCTCCTTTGATCCGTGAAAAGTCTTCTGTTCCTTTCTCCTTTAATTGTAAATTACTCTTTACAATTTCTCAAATCACATGCTTATGTCTTTACTAGATTTTGGGGAATAAACCGATGTATGCGATTCACGTCGGGAAGTTTTATTTCATGTCATTTCATGGTTAAATGAAAAATTTTGGGATTCAATTTCGTGAATATTTTTCCCTTCTGAAGTTTTGTACAAAAGCTTCGTTATGCACTGTTTTAGTACGTAAAACTACTTCTCATTTGTGACACCAATTTTTACGTGTTGAGAACATAGCAGTTCCTTTGAAAATGATTGTTGAAATATCTTTCGTTGGTGTCAGTATTACCTTGATTATTGATCAATTATTTTCTGAAATGGTTTTATATGTGTGGCGGTTGTGACCACTCTATACACCTACCGAGATAAGGTAGTAGATTTTATTCGTACGATTAATCTTTATAAAGCCTTTACGTTTTGAGATTTTATAAAAGTTCAAATTGGCATAGTGATGTGAAAAAATTTGAACTCATTAGAGCTATAGATGTAATCCCCTCGTGTTAGAGGTCGAGATTAAGGACTAAAAGAGTCCTTGGAGTTTGAGGCGTTAGACCTGTGCTTTCTCCCAGTTAGTTAAGTAATGATCTTTGTGCTCCGTTAAACCTGCGGGTTAAAACCGTGTACGGTTGTTTGGGTATGGTTGGTTTTGAATTTGTGGATTAATGGTATAACGGCATGCTATGTATCTATGGTGTATCACCTTAATGGGTATCTATGAATATTGATGATGTTATACTGGCTAGTAAGGATGTTTGATTTGGGTGATCATTTCCAAGAATAGGTGTCAACCTCGAATCGACATTGCAACTCGGGAGCAAAATGTTTGGTGGTATACCCATGTTAGCAAAATGGCCATTCCGAGCATAGGCGTCGACCCTCTATTTTGAGGACAACAATTGTTGGTGTGCTTCAGTGTACTTCTGTTAGATCTGGTGTGTCTGCAAGACAAGCGGTAACCTTAAGAAAATTAGATGTTGACAATTAAGAATCAATCATTGGTGTTTTGATAATTGTCAGGACTTTCGCTGATCTGGCAATCGAAGCTTGAGTTCATGGTGGGAGTTTGGTGGTAATGTTTATTGGATACATTTAGTGAGAATGTCGAGGTGGACTTTAAGTACAAATCGTTTATCGAGGAGACCTTGACGCGTCGTATTTAGTGGTATCTAAGGGAAATGTTTGCTTTGGGGTATTCTTGGTGGAAATGACTAAATAAGGTCGTAAGTTACTCTCGAGGTAATATGAACAACATAAGGTTGGGAGGCAACCGAGATTTAATGATTAAGAAAATGGTTAATCAGGGACTCAACGTTCATCCTGACGTCGGTGAAATATATTGAACTTTAAGATTTAGGTTGTAACGATACGTTATGAGAAACGCAGAGACAACCTCAACCGGAGTGTAATCGGGTCCGTATATGAGGTGAAGTTTCATGAAGGCATCCCTTTGGGATAGGGAATCAATCGATCTTTCAAGTGTAAATGTTGGGTGCTTGGTGATATCAGATTTCGAGGACGAAATCTCTTTTAAGGTTGAGAGGATTGTAACACCCCGATTTTCGAGAGGTATCAATTCAAGTTAATACAGAAACCGATATATTAAAGAAAAATAAGATATTTGATTTTGGACTTGAATCCTAGATTTTATAGTCTTGATGGATAAATGATTCAATTACGAGTCCAACGGTTATTTCCGGAGCGAAAACGGAGCTATAACGAAGAAGTTATGACCAAAACAATGTTACGGGCATATATTCACGGTCTGTAGGGGCGCACGGGTTGTGAGTTTTCCCTTCACAAAATTCGCACAGGTCGTGCGCAACACCAGAAGCTTCAGCTCGGGTTAAAACCTGATTTCAGCCTCATTTCACCCAAAACTTCATTTCTTCATATCTTCTTCATCCCAACTCCGATTTCGGTGATTCAAGTGGCCACAGTTTCGTTTTTGAGAGCTCTTCAAGGATCTAACAAGATATTGGAAGTCAATTGGAGTAGACAATAGTATTTTGTGGTGGTAAGCTCCTCATCTCTCCCACTTCATATTATTCACCAAAGTTTTCTTGGGTTTCATCCACCCTTTGTTATCCCTTTCATAGATTGGAGGTTTGTAACCATTTTGGTGAACTAGAGGTGTTTTGTTTGGTGGATTCAAGCGTGGGTTATGGTAATCTTCTATTCTCTTCAATTATGGAAGTTAGGGTTTCGGTATCAGTTGAGGTATTCATGTATAAGGTTGGGAAACGATTATTTGTGGTTGATTATGTATATTTATGATTTGAACCTTGTGGATCTAGGTTTTGGAAGATTTGGTTTGAAGAATCAAGTTATTCAAGGAAAGCTCTAAGTGGGTAAAATCTAGGTTTATCATAACCTAGCAAGGTGAGTTCAAGTTGATTTGTGAAAACGTTGTACATGCCAAAATGTCTATTTTAAAGCATTTATGTGTTTTACAAGAAATTATCAAATGTTGGGTTATTTGGTAGTCTTTGGTTATTTGAAATATTTAACCTTATAAACTTTGTAAAACACCCACATTTTGGGATTTTTGGGCATTTTGATAAGGTGTCATAAATGGTTATGTTTTGATGATTTATCGCATAAATAGATCTTCGGTAAAAGAAATACACTTTTAAATGTTTGTCGGGTTTTATGCATCATTCCTGAAATTAGAGGTTTTATAACGTACTACTTGCACATTTATGTGAGGTACTTGAAAGAATGTATATAGTCTCGTTTTATGATTTTCATTCTTATCAGCAGTTAAACATGGAAATGCATTTTGGGATTAAAATGTTTTTGGAACCATATGACTAACTATGGTTGGTCACAATGAATTGTGATAAGTCTAGACTATTACTAGTGGATCCCTATGTATTGAGTCGGCGATTATTATTGGGATGTCTTTTCCCCTTTTTGTAGCTATGGATGCATTTGACCCTCGTGGGCCTTTGGTACGGTTATGTGAGATCGGTTACTAGCCATGGGTCATAATGTAGTCCTAGTGAACGAGTATGACTTGGTTTCCTCGGGGGCCCTCCCTCACATCTTCGTACGGACCGACGTTGTTCGTGGCCATGGATTCTCAGTATTTAGCTCAGAACTCGGATTGTGGCTTACTAGGTGTTCCGCCACAATCCTTGGTAAAACGGGTATCCCCTGTCATCGTAAGATGAATTTTGGACCGAACAGTCCCTATGTGGCAAATATTTCTTTAGTAAACTCAATTCTCTTGCAAAGTTTTCCTTTTATTACATTTGTCTATATTTCTTCGAATTATAAACTAAGGTATTGTCTAGAGGTATTTAGTTTTACCCTTGTTTTCGGGGACGCTTTGAGTTTGGGTCATCTCCCTTATGCTATAATTTTGTAGACTTGAGTTCACTCATATTTTGGTCATTTGTTTTATAAAGTTTACTCAAATTTCATTATCCGAGCATTACCATTATTCTTGTTTTAAGTAAGTGTTGGATTGCATTGTTTCATGAAAGAATGTTTGGTGTTAAGGCGTCCATCTATAAAATGCATATTATTGGTAAATGAGTTGTTCTCTTATGTCAGGATCGAATTCTCAACAAGAATAAACTCTCAGAAACTAATATCAAAGAAGTTGCGGAATAACACTTTGATATTCAATGTAACAGTAAACAAACAGTGAGTATGATTAACAACTTGTAAACTTGTATTGAATGATTAAAATCACAAGATTACACACTCAACCTCAATCTTGAAGAACAGACTCTTTCAAGACGAATTCTACTTCTCTAGAATTAGGAACTATGCCTTGAGGTTGATTTTTCTCTCTAAAACAAAAACCTTAGAATGAACTATTATCAAAAGTTATCTTACTATTCTAAACAATACAATATATATACTGAAGATAAAAGATAATTACAATTTATACAATATCTCCAGAATATCTTCCATCATTATCTCTAAGCTTCCATGAATATCTTCAGTTTATCCAGCTGTCATCCTTTCCATACAGATCTCCATCTTATAAGCAGTATTAATCATAAGCAGCATTAATACTCTGAGCAGTATTAATCTCTTAGCAGTAGTAACTCCAGCAGTACTAATCTTGAAGAGCAACATTAACTTTGTTCCAGCAGCATTAACTTAGCATTAATACTCTGAGCAGTATTAATCTCTTAGCAGTAGTAACTCCAGCAGTACTAATCTTGAAGAGCAACATTAACTTTGTTCCAGCAGCATTAACTTCAACTGATAGCATTAACCTCAGAAGTATTAACCTCAGAAGTATTAACTTCAGAAGTATTAACCTCAGAAGTATTAACCTCAGAAGTATTAACTTCAGAAGTATTAACCTCAGAAGTATTAACCAAGTTTTTCTATCAGCATTAACTTCAGAAGTAGTAACCATGTTGAACTAGCAATATTAACACATTCAACAGTAGTATCCATCCTTGACATCTTTCAGACCCAACAATCTCCCCCTAACTTAACTTTTCAAAACTGAGAAGTTAAGTTCTTCAGCATAAGGTCTTTATGATAATTTCAAAACTTTCTGTAATTTCCAGTTCTTCTTGATTCAGTTTCTGCTGTTATCTTCTTTTCTTTTTCTACTGTTATCTTCTTTTCTGTTTCTGATGTAGTTACTGCTCTGTTTAAGCTTCTTCACTTATCTCCCCCTCAAAATAAGATTTCATACAAACTTTAATTTTCTTCTTTTTCAGTACCAGCTTCTTGAAATGATCTATCTGCTAGTGATAAGAAGTGATCACCTTTTCATCTCTTTTATCTCCATAATTTGATTATGAACTTTCAGACTAATTATACCAAGTGTATCCATCAATTCTTTGTAGTTAAACTGTCCTCACCTCCTTTAGGTGTTTTACCCACCCTTGAAGGATCATTGGAATCATTTTCCATCAATTCATTGTAGTTATATCTGTCCTCACCTTCTCCAGGAGTGTTACCCCCTTTTGAATGATCATTGGATCTTTTAGTAGTAGAAGCCTTCTGCCTAGCAGAAGCACTATCCACCCCCTTGGGTTCTTGGCACCTGGGACCCTTGGATGATTGCTCACCCAAAGTTGCCATGGGGAAGGTCTTAGAGATGTTACCACTGTCCTTCTCTGTGCTAGCAGAAGTAGTGGCAGCCTTCTCACCCATATGCTCTTCCATCTCCTTAGAGAGCACCTCCTCAGTGTTGGGAGACACCCTATTGGATTCCCTTTGGATATTTTCTATTGGAGAATGCTCCAATAGAGGGCTTAAAGGCTTAGTGGGTGAAGGTACAAGAAGGGAAGGAGCCTTCTTTACCTGTTTTCTTTGATAAGTTTGGGTGATTGGAGAAGTTGGCTTATGAAGGAGAGACTGTGGGATAGATATAGAGTGGGAAGGTTGGGTTTGGCAAGCAGTGGGAATGTCTAATGAGGGCCTTGACCCTGCTGCCATACCTTCTTGTGGTTGGGACACCACCATCATCGTTGAGAACAATGGGGTGTCAACTCCTTCCGAGTCCCTAGCAGATCTTCTCATGTTTGAGAAAACCTTGCCTTTAGGGGGTTTAGGTACATATACCCCATCAAAATGAGGTATGTCCGTCAATTCATTAGTAATAACTGCCTGAACAAACCTGAAACACTTACAGACACAAGGTTAGTAGTACCATATACCATAAAATTTTCAAAAGTTACTTTATCTTTTGAAAATATACCTTTTTCACTTTTCTTACCTTCTGCTGGATCAAAAGTAACATGTCCTCCATCAAATCTTTTAAAGAATTTGAAGGCAGTCCATGTTCCTTGTTATGTGCCAAGAGCAACCATTATCTTCATTCCAAATGCTCTTCCTCTTGAGCTTTTGGTTGCCCTGCACATTTGATAAATCAGTTAGTCTTTGATGGAACCCAAGCCAAAGTGGTCTTGGGTTGACCTTTCTCATTAATATAATCTGTCAGTTTGGTCTAAATGAGTTGTTTAGGAATCTCATGACTGGAGTACTTTGTCAAGATTATAGGCTTGGCTGCATTACTACTAGAAGCAGCACTAGCCTTGTTAGCAGTACTAACTTGGTTAGCAGTACTAATCAAGTTAGCAGCACTATTCTTGTTAGCAGTACTATCTGGGATAGCAGTACTAACAGGTTTCTTTGCAATTAGAACCCAAACTTGAGCAAAGTTGTTTGCTTTCTTTGTCTTTAAGTTACTCCTTTGTTTATTTGAAGTATTTTTCTTAGTTTTAGCAAACTTGTTTTGAACATGAGACTTTTTAGGTGCTCTGTTCTCAGCCATTTGATTCCTTCCTTGCTTCCTATAACCAAAGGAGTTTTGAGTTTATCTTTGAAAATTAACTCTTTGGGTGATAGGATTGAAATAACAGTATTTGGCAACGTTATTAAGCTTTCCACAGATAAAACAAGGTTTTGGTCTATTGATTTTACTCAGATCAACCCCTTGTTTTTGTGCCCATTGATTATTCCAATTTCTCTGATTTCCCCTTGGTTTATCATGTTTTTGGGGCTCAGACTTATTGCAAGAACACTGTTTACAAGGGACAGGATTCACAACTGTGGTCTACTTATAATGGACCTTCTCAGACTTTCCCTCAGTCTTCTCTATGTCCTTAGATTTGACCCAAGTCTTTCCACATCCCTCATTGGTGATAATGTGATTTTCTAGAGGAATCTCATCACTCACAGTGTTCTCATTACTCTTATCATTAGAGTTCTCTTCTTCAGAGTCTGTTTCAACCACCACTTTGTCTAATGGATCTACCTTAGTGGCTTCATCAGACAATCCCTTCCTATTCTTGGTCTCTAGCAAGTCTGATATAGGAGGGATGTAATTGTTGTTGTATGGTGGTGGTGTGGTGTTATAACCTATTCCTCTTCTAAGTTTGTCATGGATTTGAGTTTGGAGCAAAGAGTCCATTGCTTTAGAAGCATTGGAAAATTTCTCAATATCCAGCTTTGCTTTCTCAAACTCACTCTTTATCTTCTCATTCTCCTCTTCTTTCTGTTTAAGCTTAGACTCATACTGATCTTTCTCCCACTTCCAGTAGTTTGTGTCATAAGAGTGTTGAAGCTCATTGGCTTGGAAACTCTTAATCTGTTCCTCAAAACTCTCAACAATTCTTACATAGTCTTTTATATCTCTCTCTAATCTTTTAAGGTCATCACTCATTGTCTGGTTGTGATCCCTGTACCTTTTAACAATTTCCATACACGTTTTAGAGCAAAGATTAGACATTACCTCTGTGGGGATTTCTGTGCTTGAAGAATCTGAAACTTTAGCCATTGATGATTTCTGATTTCAAGGAAGAATGATGATTGCAGGTTTCTGAGAATACTAGCTCTGATACCACTTGTCAGGATCGAATTCTCAACAAGAATAAATTCTCAGAAACTAATATCAAAGAAGTTGCGGAATAACACTTTGATATTCAATATAACAGTAAACAAACAGTGAGTATGATTAACAACTTGTAAACTTGTATTGAATGATTAAAATCACAAGATTACACACTCAACCTCAATCTTGAAGAACAGACTCTTTCAAGACGAATTCTACTTCTCTAGAATTAGGAACTATGCCTTGAGGTTGATTTTTCTCTCTAAAACAAAAACCTTAGAATGAACTATTATCAAAAGTTATCTTACTATTCTAAACAATACAATATATATACTGAAGATAAAAGATAATTACAATTTATACAATATCTCCAGAATATCTTCCATCATTATCTCTAAGCTTCCATGAATATCTTCAGTTTATCCAGCTGTCATCCTTTCCATACAGATCTCCATCTTATAAGCAGTATTAATCATAAGCACCATTAATACTCTGAGCAGTATTAATCTCTTAGCAGTAGTAACTCCAACAGTACTAATCTTGAAGAGCAGCATTAACTTTGTTCCAGCAGCATTAACTTAGCATTAATACTCTGAGCAGTATTAATCTCTTAGAAGTAGTAACTCCAGCAGTACTAATCTTGAAGAGCAGCATTAACTTTGTTCCAGCAGCATTAACTTCAACTGGCAGCATTAACCTCAGAAGTATTAACCTCAGAAGTATTAACCTCAGAAGTATTAACCTCAGAAGTATTAACCTCAGAAGTATTAACCTCAGAAGTATTAACTTCAGAAGTATTAACCTCAGAAGTATTAACCAAGTTCTTCTATCAGCATTAACTTCAGAAGTAGTAACCATGTTGAACTAGCAATATTAACACATTCAACAGTAGTATCGATCCTTGACATCTTTCAGACCCAACAACTTATTTCAAAGTAAATCATTTTAAAGGATCATGATTATAAGTTACAATGTTTCCATTTTACGCTTTCCTCTATAATCATGATATAAAACTCTTGAACTCACTAGGCGTTAGCCTAACCTTTTTATTTGTCGGCATGTGCATCAGGTTTCATCTCGGGATTAGTTCTAGCGTCACCGTGAAGTGATGAGTGCTAGTTGTGTGCTCGATGAAGTGATTTAGCTTGATGAAGTCTTCCGCATTATTATTGGAGATAGCGATTTGGTATTGAGTTATAGTAACACTCGACTTTAGTTAGTCTTTATGTAAGACTTTAATTATTTGTTGATGGTTCAACCTATAAATGTATTTCAATTATGGACTGGTAGTAAGAGATTTATTATCCTTTAAGGTATTGTTGAAAGTTTTTAATTAGTCGCTCTTTCCAAATTTGAGGGTGTTATACACAAGGGTTATAAAGCCAAACATTTCAAATGATCAAAACCCACCAAATAACTCAACAAGTGATAATTTCACGAAAAAAACATATACACGTTAAAATGAACCTTTTGGCATGTATAATTTTTCACAAATCAACTTGAACTCACCTTGCTAGATTTACGCTAAATCTAGATTTTTTCCTAACTTGAGCTCCTTTGAAGAAATTCGAATCTTCAAGCCAAAACTCTCAAAAACCTAGATCCACAATTTCCAACCATAAATATACGTATTCAACCATTTAGAATCGATCCCCAAACATATTACATCTAAATCCCCAATTTGGCCAAAACCCTAATTTTGACCTAAATCCTCCAAAATCTTCCAAACCGAACTTGGAGGAATAAGACACTAGGATATCATCAATGAAGCATTTATAACTCTTAAATAAGTTTAGAATTGGTGAGGATAAACTTACCACTTAGGTTTTGGTGAAAACCTAGAAAACCCTAAAATGGAGCTTAAGGTTGAAGATGAAGATGGAGATAGTGAACTCTTGATCATAACTTCCAACTCGACCACTTGATGATGGTTTACCTCCATAATACCCAAGGATTTGAGCCAAGGATGACACAAAATCACCATATATGGTTTAGGTTAGTTCTAGAGAGTGTTTGGGAAGAAGTGGAAGTGAAGAAATGGAAAAATGAGTTGAAACCCGCATTTAAATGCCCCCTGCCCCTTTTGTGCGACATTGTCAGGCGACAGTGCCCTGGGCAATGTCGCTGGTCATTGTTGCTGGATGACCATCAACCTTTGTTTCTTGCTGCTACATTGCCAGGTACGACTATGATACTGTCATAGTCTCCATTCATTGTAGTCGTGCCCGTACCAAGCTCCAAAACTCGACCTTTTCTACACCAAGACCCTCGACACTCTCAGGGACTTTAAGTAATGTTTCCCAACATGAATCCCACCATTTACAAGTTGCAAAAACATCTGGGTGACCTTTACTTACCGAAAATTACGGGTGTTACAATCCTCCCAACCTTATAACGATTTCGTCCTCGAAATCTAATTCTCACCCAAGGCATTTCATTACCAACCTTAGCACGTATCGAGTTTCCTCGGTCCCCAAGAAGGTAATGAACTAATCGTAGACATCAAAGATGCTATTCTTCCAGATCGACCGTCTCCCTTCCCAAGGGATTGTCTCTAATCCACTTCATCCTTTTGCCGAAACTTGATGACTTCCTAACGCAACTGCCATACTGATTTTCATGAAGACTCTCACATCTAATATCCGTCTTGATATGTGTGTCCTAGATTCTAGTTTCTAATCACAAACAATTAATCAAACAAACAATTCAAACCAATTACCTGTTTTGATTTCAATTCAATTCAAAATACAAACTTTCTCTCTCTAGAACTTTCTATCTCTCTCTCTACAAATCTCTCTCTGGAAACGTATTCACAGACTCTCTCAATTAGATCACACTTCTAGACTAATTCTGTTAGTTATATCTACTAAAAACAGAAAATACAAAGCTATTTATACCTACAAGAATTAAAAGGAAAAACAAGTCTAGCTCTCGACGACTATCTTGGACTTTTTCAGATAAACACGGTATGCTGCAGATGTTGAAGAGTATCCAATGAAGATGCCTTCGTCCGCCTTAGCACTGAATTTTTTCAGATTCTCTCTGTCGTTAAGCACGAAACACTTACACCCAAATATATGAAAATACTTGATTGTCGGTGTTCTGTTGTTGATCATCTCATATGGAGTCTTTTGGAAACGGCGGTGTACCATGGAACGATTTTGAGTATGACATGTAGTTGACACAACTTATGCCCACAAGAATAGAGGTAAGTCAGATTGGCTCAGCATAGTCCGAGCGGCCTCGACTAGCGTTCGATTTCACCTTTCGACTACTCCATTTTGTTCAGGCTTACGAGCAGCAGAGTACTGATGTGATATCTCGACCGATTCGAGATATTCTTCAACAATCTTGTTTTTGAACTCTGTGTCGTTGTCCGTTCGAAGACACTTGACTTGTCTTTGCATATTCACCTGGGTCATCTTTAAGAAAGTAATGAGAACTTCGGGCGTCTCATCTTTTGATCGAAGAAATTTGACCCACGTGTATCTTGAGTAATCGTCCATAATAACCAACACGTATTTCTTTCCACCTAAGCTCTGAGTTCTCATTGGACCACACAAATCCATATGCAATAATTCTAACGGAGAGCTGGTGCTTGGTTCAGGCTTCGGTTTATGCAGAGTTCTCTTCATCTTACCCTTTTCACATGCAGCACATAAGTGTTCTTTCTCATATTTCAGCTCAGGAAGTCCTTTTACCAATTTTCCACTAAACAGCTTGTTGATGTAACGAAAATTCAGATGTGATAGTCGTCGGTGCCAAAGCCAACTTTGCTGCATCGAAGCTTTTGACAATAAGCAAACGTGACTGTCATTCTGTACCTTTGAAAGATTGATGGTATAGAGGTTTGTCTTTCGATTTCCGACTAAGAGTTTATTGTCGTCTTCAGTACGAACATAACACCTCTTAGCTTTGAAGTTGACCTCTAACCCTTTATCACAGATTTGACCAATGTTAAACAAGTTCTGCCCTAAACCTTCGACATAACTCACCTTCTTAATCGTTATGTTGTCTTGAATGATGTCACCATATCCTAAGATTGGTGAAAGTTGATCGTTTCCAAATTTGACATTGCCGCTGAATTTCTCTATATAATTAGACAATAAAGCTTTTTGCCCAGTCATATGCTTGGAACATCCACTGTCCAAGTACCACATATGCCGAGTCTGCAAGAGAAACCAGGAAACAATAGATTTAGGTACCCATTTAAAAACGGGTCCTAACAGATTAGCACAAGATTTTGGTATCCATTTGAAAATGGATCCTCCTTTTCTTTGAAAACTTTTAAAAACATTTGATCTTGAAGAATACACATGATAAGATCCAAACCAATTAGTAGAATTATGAGAATAAGCAAAATCATTTCTCCGATAATGATAAGATTTAGTAGTAATAGGAGATAATTGAATCAATTGCTTTATTGAATAACGCTTGTAAGAAGTTACAAGGTTTTGTTTAGGTTAAGCAAGTTGACCAACTACATCATTATCACTACTAACTGATCTATTACAAGAGTTATCAGAAACTGATTCAGCTATCTCAACATTCTTCCTTTTTGGTCGCCATTCGGTTCGAGCTTTCGACCTTTTCTTGCTTATATCTGAAACAAAAGATTTAGATTTATTAGGAAAATCAGATTTCTGAGATTGATTTTTCTTTTGTGTACAAGTGTATTTCTGTTTCTGTAATCGCTGTTTCTTATGTTTCTTAACTTGATCATAGTAATCAGCAGTTACAGAAACTGATTCACCAACCTTAACTGATAATTCACTAATATTAAAACTACATGGTAACACTTTTTCATTTATAAGACAAGTAGAATGATCAGGAAGAGGAGCATTGAAGTCAAACATATTAACTTCTTCTATGTACCCTTCATCAGAATTAAGAAAGTCATTTGCAGACTCAAATAAGTCATCAAAGTTATCAGTCGAAGTTTGAGGTGCCTTAGAAACTTTAGAACACTTTGTAGATTTAGTTTGAAAAACAGTGTTCTTTAAAACTGTAGAAAACACACTTTGTTGAATATCAACCAAAAGTTTTTCATCAGATAAAACATTTTCCAGCTCAACTATTTTGCTTTCCAGAACGAGTGGAGGAACATAGACTTTTGCAATAGAAGGTTTTGCCTCCATCTCAGAAACAAAATAACTAGCAAAATAATCGTTTGAAAGAACTTTTGGTGTTTCTGAAATATAACTATCATTTAACTTTGCATAATTAAATGGTAGTTGAATTTTCTTTACATTCTTTCTATTTTCAGTTTCTTTGGCCTCAACTTCTTCTGGTAATTTGGTAACAAATTTGGGTTTTAAATGAGTATGTTTACCAGCACAAACAAGAAAATCAAAATTATAAAGTGTTGGTTGTTTTCTGATGGCTTTCTTTAAGTAATGGGGGGTTTTCAAAACCAAGTCCCCATTTTTCCTTAATATCAGCCTCTTCGTTAGGTGCATTAAGAAAAATTGTTTGATTTGTTTGGCCTCTCGCATAAAGTTTGGCTTCCAGACCATTTACCTTCTTATTCAAGAGCTTGTTTTCAACCTGCAATTTATGAATGGTTAGTGCAGATTCTTTCTTCTCAAACTCATATTTAGAAATTTTAACTTCAAAATCAGAAATCTTCTTTTCAAAAGAATCTACTTGAAGTTTAGAATCAGAAGCAAACTTGCGTAAATAATCAATTAGATCTTTGTTCCCAATAACAGACTTATTAAGCTCAAAGATCTTGTTGTTTCTTTTAGCAACTCTGTCATTTTCTTTCTTCAGTTTTACTTGAACATCATTAAGATCAACCATCATAGCTTCCATTTTGGTTATGAAATCTTTTTCAGTTAAATTTAATACCTCATCAGCTGTCTCGTCATCTGACTCATCATCCTCTTGATCAGAATGATCCAACCAAAATTCGTCTTCAGCCATTAATGTTATGCCAGCTTCTTGCTGTTTGGCCAATAGCAGTTTGTTCTAATAGTACTGGGAGTTGGGAACCTTTGGCTTTCGACATTCTTTAGCAAAATGTCCAATCTTGCCACAGTTGTAGCATTTAATTGGATCATTTGTTGGCTTTTTAGCAATGGTGTAATCATTCACAAACTTCTTCTTTTCTTTTGGCTTCCTATCCATATACATGTTCTCTTCATATCGCTTTCCTTCAACTCTTTCTCGGTGCTCATGATTCTTAGAGCTTGATGAAGAATATCTTTGAGAATTGGATCCCGGCTTCTTGTATAATTTCTTTTGAAATGCACGGGTCAGTAAAAGCATTGCTTGTTTGAGACTTTCTCCATCATCACCATCAGATTCCGATTCCGATTCAGAACTTGTAAGCACTTTCTTCTTTTTCTTCTTCTCTTTCTTTTCTTTCTTATTCTCTCCGGCTACCAATGCAATAGGATCGGGAAATTTTTCTACCTTCTTTTTCTCAGCTCTTTTCTCTTCCACTTCTTCTTCATTTTGCCTCAAAGTCTCGTAAACCTCATGTAACGGAATGTCATTCAAATCCTTCATCTGTTTCATCCTACGTGTATGCTTCTTCTATTCAGGTTGTAGGATACTCAGGAATTTGACATTATTCTCCAGCTGCTTCTTTTTCACTTTTGTTGGGAACTGAAGAATTGCTAAGTGAAGTTAATGCTGCTGATACAACTTAATGCTGCTCATCAAGAATTACTACTACCAGTACATCATGATTACTACTGCTAGTAGTTAGTACTGCTGGAGTTAGTACTGCTAGAACAAAGTTAATACTGCTGAGCATGGTTAGTACTGCTGAACTTAATACTGCTCAGAGTATTAATGCTGCTTATATGATGAAGATTAATGTTGCTTATATGATGAAGATTCGTATGGCAAGGATGACAGCTGGATTGAAGATATCTATGGAAGCTTAGAGATAATGATGGAAGATCATACTGAAGATCTTTTATTATTTTGTAATTATCTTTATCTTCAGTATATGTATAGAATAGTTTTTGTTTTTCTTGAGTAGTAACATTCATTCTAAGTTTTAGCTTTCATAGAGAGAATCAACCTCAAGGTTAGAACCCTAATTCTAGAGAAGTAGAATTCGTATTGGTGAGTCTGTTCATCAATATTGAGGTTGTGTGTAAAAGCTTGTGACTTTCAATCATTAAATAAAGTTTGCAAGTTGTTCATCAGATTTACTGTTTTGTTTACTGTTTCATTGAATATCAAAGTGTTATTCCGCAAACTTCTTTGATATTGTTTTCTGAGAGTTTATTCTTGTTTAGAATTAAGATCCTGACAAGTGGTATCAGAGCTAGTATTCTCAGAAACCTACATTCAAAATCACATCATCATGGCTAAAGGTTCAGAGTCTTCAAGCTCAGAAATTCCTACAGAGGTAACATCTAATATTTGTTATAAATCCTGTATTGAAACTGTTAAAAGGTACAGGGATCACAACCAGACAATGAGTGATGACCTTAAAAGATTAGAGAGAGATATAAAAGACTATGTAAGAATTGTTGAGAGTTTTGAGGAACAGATTAAGAGTTTCCAAGCCAATGAGCTTCAACACTCTTATGACACAAACTACTGGAAGTGGGAGAAAGATCAGTATGAGTTTAAGCTTAAATAGAAAGAAGAGGAGAATGAGAAGATAAAGAGTGAGTTTGAGAAAGCCAAGCTGGATATTGAGAAATTTTCCAATGCTTCTAAAGCAATGGACTCTTTGCTCCAAGTTCAAATCCATGACAAACTTAGAAGAGGAATAGGCTATGACACCACACCACCACCATACAACAACAATTACATCCCTCCTATATCAGACTTGCTAGAGAACAAGAATAGGAAGGAATTGTCTGATGAAGCCACTAAGGTAGATCCATTAGACAAAGTGGTGGTTGAAACAGACTCTGAAGAAGAGAACTCTAATGATAAGAGTAAGGAGAACACTGTGAGTGGTGAGATTCCTCTAGAAAATCACATTATCACCAATGAGGGATGTGGAAAGACTTGGGTCAAATCTAAGGACATAGAGAAGACTGAGGGAAAGTCTGAGAAGGTCCATTATAAGCAAACCACGGTTGTGAATCCAGGTCCTTCCAAACAGTGTGCTTGTAAGAAGAATGAGCCCCAAAAACATGATAAAAGGAGGGGAAATCAAAGAAACTGGAATAATCAGTGGGCACAAAAACAAGGGATTGATCTGTGTAAAATCAATAGACCAAAACCTTGTTTTATCTGTGGAAAATTGAATCATCTTGCCAAACACTGTTATTTCGATCCTATTAACCAAAGAGTCACTTTTCAAAGACAACCACAAAACTCTTTTGGTTATAGGAATCAAATAAGGAATAATATGGCTGAGAACAGAGCACCTAAAAAGTATCATGCTCAGAACAAGTTTGCTAATTCTAAGAAAAATACTCCAAATAAGCCAAGGAGTAATTTAAAGACAAACAAAGCAAACAACTTTGTTCAAGTTTGGGTTCCAATTGTAAAGAAACCTGTTAGTACTGCTATTCCAAATAGTACTGCTAACAGAAATAGTGCTTCTAACTCAGTTAGTACTGCTAACCAGGTTAGTACTGCTAACCAAGTTAGTACTGCTAACAAGGCTAGTGTTGCTTCTAGTAGTAATGCTGCCAAGCCTATAATCTTGACAAAGTATTCCAGCCATGAGATTCCTAAACAACTCATCCAGACCAAACTGACAGATTATATAAATGAGAAAGGACAACCCAAGACCACTTTGGCTTGGGTTCCCTCTAAGACTAACTAATTTATCAAGTGTGCAGGGCAACCAAAAGCTCAAGAGGAAGAGCATTTGGAATGCAGATAGTGGTTGCTCTTGGCACACAACAGGTAACATGGACTGCCTTCAAATTCTTCAAAAGATTTGATGGAGGACATGTTGCATTTGATTCAGAAGGAGGTATAATAAATGCTAAAGGCATGAGTTAAAAGGTAAGTTGACTTTGGAAGATTTCATTGAGCATGATGCTACTAACTTGTGTGTTTAAGTGTTTCAGGGTGCATTTAGTAATAATCCAGAGGGAGTGATGATCATGTAGGATCAAGAAGAAAAGGATCACGGAATGAACAAAGTAGTAAAAAGTATGAGTAAAAGGATGGTGTCAAAAAGTGTAAGTGTAGTTAATGCTGCCAGTGCAGTTTTAATACTGCCAGTGCACAGTTAATACTGCTACTTAGTTAATACTGCTAGTGGTTAATACTGCTCTCAGTTAATACTGCTAGTTAGTTAATACTGCTAGTGGTTAATACTGCTCTCAGTTAATACTGCTAGTTAGTTAATACTGCTAGTGGTTACTACCGCTCTCAGTTAATACTGCTAGTTAGTTAATACTGCTAGGTGTTAATACTGCTTATGTCCCGAATCGTATAAATACACTCTTTGCCCGCCCAAAAGCTCATAACGACTCTTTGCATACTGTTCACCTTCTCTCTAACCCTTTTCTCTCAAGAATCAAGTGTTTCAGGCGAGAATACTCCAGCTCAATGGCGTCTATGGCATTCATTGACGAGCACAATGAAATCGCGATGCTACAAAAGCCAAAGCAAGCTGCAGGATTTAATCAGATAGTGGATTTTCTGAAGACTAGCCATATCGCCTATGCTCTGACAGTGTCTCCATCAATCTATATCGAGCATCAACGACAATTTTGGGCTAATTCCACCATTGTTACTGAGAATGGTGTGCAAGTGATCAAGACAAGGGTGTGTGACAAACCCTTGACAATTACTGAAGAGGTAATTCTCATCAGTCTACGTCTAGATGATGCCTCTGGTATCTCATCTATCTCAAATGATGAACTGTTTTCAACTCTTACAAAAATGGGATATGGAGGCCCATTGGGTGTCTTTAAGTTCTCAAAAGCTAAATTTTCACCCCAATGGCGTTTCTTTGTCCATACCCTTATGCACTGCATTTCCAAAAAGACTACTGGATGAAGTGAGTTCAGCAGTACCATTGCCTATGCTTTGGTCTGCTTGGCCACTGCCAGAAAGTACAATTTCTCTAAAATGATTTTCAGTGATCTTGTATCAAACCTGGGAAGCAAAAAGAGCTTTTATATGTACCCCAGGTTTGTACAAGAAGTTATAACTCATGAATTGACGGATATGCCTCACTTTGATGAGGTATATGTACCCAAAATCCCCAAAGGTAAGGTCTTTTCAAACATGAAGAGATCCCCTTTGGACTCGGAAAGAGTTGACACCCCATTGTTCTCTACAATGATGGTGGTGTCCCACACTGAAGAAGGTATGGCAGCAGGGTCAAGACCCTTATTAGACCATCCCACTGCTAGCCAATCCCAACCTTCCCACTCTATATAAATCCCCCAGTCTCTACTTCAAAAGCCAACCTCTCCAATTACCCAAACTTATATAAGGAAAAAGGTAAAGAAGGCTCCTTCCCTTCTTGTACCTTCACCCACAGAGCCTTTAAGCCCTCTAAGGGAGAATTCTCCTTTAGAGAATATCTACAGGGAAACCAAAGGGGTGTCTCCCAACCCCAAGGAGGTGCTCAATGAGGAGGTGTATGAGCATATGGGTGAGCAGGCTGCCACTACTCCTGCTAACACAGAGGAGGACAGTGGTAACATAAATAAGACCTCCCCCATGGCAACTTTGAATGAGCAATCATTCAAAGGTCCCAGGTGCCAAGAAACCAAGGGGGTGGATAGTGCTTCTGCAAGGCAGACGACTTCCACTACAAAAAGATCCTATAATCCTTCAAAAGAGGGTAACACTTCTGGAGAAGGTGAGGACAGATATGACTATAATGAATTGATGGAAACCATGGGCAACATCAACCTGGATGTTATTAAACAAGGCAAATAGATAGAAGAAATGAAATTGGTAATCTTGTCCCAACAAGTACAGATTGCCAAATTAAAGAAAATGGTGACAAGGTTGGTGCAAAAGAAGAGGATAAAGCAGTTTGTTTTGAAAAAGAGGTCAAATGATAAAGATGCTTCCAACAAGGGGGAGAAAGAGGCTGAAACAGAGAAAGAAAGTACAGCTGAGAGGGCATTTGAGGTTGAGGGGGAGAAAGAGGCTGAAATAGAAAAAGAAATAGAATTTGCTGAAGTAGCAGAAACTGTTAATGCTGCTGAAGCAGCAGAAACTGTTAATGCTGCTGAAGCAGCAGAAACAGTTAATACTGCTGAAGTAAAAGAAGCAGTAGTAACAGGGCTCTCTGTAGAAGAAATGGAGATTGCAGAGACTTTGGTAAAAGCCAAGAATGACACTCTTGAGCCTAGTAAAAAGGCCAAAGGAGTGGTCATCAATGAAGGAGGTCTCTCAAAGAAAAGAAAAGAAACAAGTAAGGCAAGTCTGAAGGATGCTAAGGGAAAAGGAAAGATGGTTGAACCTGAACAACAACCTTTAAAGAAGAAAAGTCAGATTGAGCTAGATGAAGAGTTAGCAAAGCAGCTTCAAGAACAGATGGAAAAGGAGGAACAAATCCAAACTGAAACAAATAGAGAGCTTGCAAGGATAATGGCCAGAAAACTCAATGCAGAATATCAAAAGAGCTTAAAAGCAGCAGTTGAGGCCAAGAAACTTCCAGTCAAAAGAATGCCACTCAAAAAGCAGAAGAGACAACCCTCCAAGACCTTTTTGGCCAATCAGGAAAGAAGAAAAATGATAAATTTCCTGAAAGGTTCAATTGGTGTCAAAGGGGAAATGTTTAATAATATGGCATACAGTCAAGTGGAGGAGCTGTATAAGAAAGAGATGGCTAAGCTGCAAGGGACTCCTCACAAAGGGAAGAGGCTGAAAGAAGAATGAAGGAGAGACATGATCTAAACATTCAGCAACCATTCCCTGAGGAAGTCACACCTAGAAAAGAGCATAAGGAAGACTCAGAGAATGTTGGTATAGAGGCTAAATCTGCAAAGAGGGTGAAGACTATAGCTTCCAAGAAGCAGTCCAAAAGGCCAAGAGTTGAAGAAAGAGCAGAAACTGCAGCAGAACCTTCAGTTACTCCTTCAACTGAATTTGTGCAGAACCCAGAACAGTCCAATAAGCAATGTAATCTTGAGCTTTATATGAATACAACAGCTGATGAACCAGTTCAAGCTGATCCCATTTCTATGAAAGCACCAGAAGTCATCTTTTGGGATATTCTGGAAGACCAAAGAAAGAAATACTTCAGGCTTAAGAGAGTGGGAGATGTATATGAGGTGTATTCTACTTGGGGTAGACTCATCGGAAGCTGTTCAAGATCAGATTTAGAAGAGATGTTTAAAGTTGGATTGGATTTATATGAAAAGGAGCTGAAAGGAGAAGGAATGAGCTTAATTAGATTAGCCATGGAGTACTTGTGCATGATGTTTGATCCTAGCAAAGTTCAACATGTGATCAGAGATTTGCATCTACAGAATAAATTCCAAAGAATAGAAAACTGGATGATATTTGAAAGGTGTGGAGTTTATGTCATCACTGTAGACAGAGCTTATCATGAGTACTACTTGGTGATAAAATCTATGATCACAGCAAGGCTAAATTACAAGCAAAGTTGAATGCCAAGCTTACATGTTCAAAAGATTCAGAAATGGCAAAGATTGTGGATAGCAGAATCATTAATCAAAGCTTGGGTTTGGATCCTAATCTAGGGGTGTAAACTGAAGTGTTGAAAGCATTTTGAAGACTAACTGAAGAACTTGACTTCTCTTCCTAAAAGTCAAGTTAGGGGGAGATTGTTGGGAATTGAAGAATTGCTAAGTGAAGTTAATGCTGCTGATACAACTTAATGCTGCTCATCAAGAATTACTACTGCCAATACATCATGATTACTACTGCTAGTAGTTAGTACTGCTGGAGTTAGTACTGCTAGAACAAAGTTAATACTGCTGAGCACGGTTAGTACTGCTGAACTTAATACTGCTCAGACTATTAATGCTGCTTATATGATGAAGATTAATGCTGCTTATATGATGAAGATTAATGCTGCTTATATGATGAAGATTCGTATGGCAAGGATGACAGCTGGATTGAAGATTATACTGAAGATCTTTTATTATTTTGTAATTATCTTTATCTTCAGTATATGTATAGAATAGTTTTTGTTTTTCTTGAGTAGTAACATTCATTCTAAGTTTTAGCTTTCATAGAGAGAATCAACCTCAAGGTTAGAACCCTAATTCTAGAGAATTAGAATTCGTCTTGGTGAGTATGTTCATCAATATTGAGGTTGTGTGTAAAAGCTTGTGACTTTCAATCATTAAATAAAGTTTGCAAGTTGTTCATCAGATTTACTGTTTTGTTTACTGTTTCATTGAATATCAAAGTGTTATTCTGCAAACTTCTTTGATATTGTTTTCTGAGAGTTTATTCTTGTTTAGAATTAAGATCCTGACAACTTTGTTCTTTGTCAGTTCATTCAGAAGCAAGACAAACCGTTCATAGGTGTCTTCCAAGCTTTCATTCTCTTTGGCTTTGAATTCTTCATAGCTATTGATGCAATTATCCACTTTCATCTGATTCCCGACCTTGGATCCCATCATCATCTTTTGCAATTGATCCCATATCTTCTTAGCATTTGCCTTGTAACTATCAATCTTGATGTAGATCTCATTCGGAATGCTCTGAAGGAAGTAAGGATCTTGCTTGTTTATCTTCTTTATATCAGCTTTTCTATTCTTCAGAATACTGAGCATATTCAACTGGAACTGTTTTCGTTTTCTGATCTCTTTCCTCAGTACCATCTTCACTATCAGATGAGTCATCATCAGGTATTTGAACTGTGATTGGTACCATAGGACCTTATGTAATTGATAACATAATGTTTTCCCCGTTTGCATGTCTGTCTACAAAATCCAGAAATCTGTCTTTCCACTGTTCATATTCTCTTTTGAACAGTACTGGAGGCTTGACATCAGTGCCAATAGAAAGAGCATCTTTAGAAGTCATCTTTAATGAACCTGTTTTGAAAAATATATGCAATAAGAAACTAGAAACTGATCGTTAGTCCAAATGAAACAATCAAGAAAATACTGAAAACTTGAAATATAAAATTAGAAATTTTGATCACAAAAAGAAATATGTCCCCCTTCGCAGACTTAGCATGGGGGTCTCCCGGCAGCGCCCCTAGAGAAAAAAATTTCACTATTAAAGGCCATATTACAGTTTTGAAAAATTTCTTAGAAAAAAAAATTCTAAGTAACAAAACTCGCAAAGCACTGTAAAACTCGCAAGCGCTGAAACTCGCAAACCACTATTCAAAGTGAAACTCCCAGGCTTAAGCGTGCGTGTTTATGAAACTCGCAGAAGCCTAGATGCGCGTTTGAACAAACTCGCATATCAATCTAACTCTTAAACTCGCTAATGGTAGCTTGCGCGTTTTCTGAAACTCGCAGATTGAACAAACTCCCAGATCACTGTTTCCGAATAAACTCGCAATCTTAGACTTGCGTGTTTGTATAACTCGCTAATGGCTACGTGTGCGTTTCAATACCATGAAAATTTTCTCATTTCTTCAAACTCACAGACTTCGATCTGCGCGTTTTATCCAAATATCAATTTCCTTCGACTTGCGCGTTCTTCCAGATGAACTTGCGCGTTTCGTAGATCTTGCGCGTTCTTCAGAATATCGACCAAAACTTCACTTTTTCATCGTTTTTCGACTCAAATTTTCTTCAATTGTTTCGAAACTTTGCAGAAATCCTCGAATTCAACTCTAGAACAGATTACAATGCAAGAATTTCAAAAACAAATACAAAATGATACACTTTGACTCGATTTACAGTGAATTCGAAACTCGTGAACTCGAAAAATACAAAATCACAAAATCAAGATCAAATACAGTGCAATTGCCAAATTAAACTATACAGAATCGATCGAATTCACTCAACATACATATTCTAATCGTTTACAACTCAAAAATTGCACAAAAACTCAAAAATCGATCTAGATATTCAAGAACACAGGGTCGAACATTTTCTTGAATTGATTTCACTTTTGGATCTGCTCTGATACCAATTGTGTGTCCTAGATTCTAGTTTCTAATCACAAACAGTTAATCAAACAAACATTTCAAACCAATTACCTGTTTTGATTTCAATTCATATCAAAATACAAACTTTCTCTCTCTGGAACTTTCTCTCTCTCTGTCAGGATCGAATTCTCAACAAGAATTAAGTCTCAGAAACAATATCAAAGAAGTTTGCGGAATAACACTTTGATATTCAATGAAACAGTAAATCAACACAGAAAATATGAATAACAAACTGTAAGCTTTTATTAAATGCTTTGAAGTTACAAGATTACTCACTCAACCTCAATATTGATGAACAGGCTCACCAATACGAATTCTACTTCTCTAGAATTAGGATCTATGCCTTGAGGTTGTTTTTTCTTTTCTCTAAAAGAAAAACTTAGAATGAATAAATTAATCTCTATCTAAACTATTCTATCAAATCTATACATATACTGAATAAAAAGATAATTACAATAAATAAAATATCTTCAGTATATCTTCTATGTATATCTCTAAGCTTCTATGTATATCCTTTCATACGAATCTTCATCATATAAGCAGTATTAATCTTCAGCAGCATTAACTTCCTTCTAGCAGTATTAACTGTAAGCAGTACTAACCACTAGCAGTACTAACTAGCTAAGAAGTACTAACTTTGTTCAAGCAGCACTAACTTTGACTAGCAGTATTAATAGTACTAGCAGTAGTAACACTCAGCAGTACTAACCTTTAAGTCTTCTAGCAGTATTAACTCTGAACCAGCAACATTAACCATACTTGAGTTTTTCTTCAGTTCCCAACAATCTCCCCCTAACTTGACTTTTAGGAAGAGAAGTCAAGTTCTTCAGATTTTCTTCAAGATGCTCCCAAAACTCTATCAATGCCTAAATCCCAGTGTTTGCATCCAATCCCAAACTCTGATTGATGGTTCTTTGAATCAAGTATTTAGCCATTTCTGAATTTTCACCACATCCAAGCTTCTTCTTCAACATTAAATGAAGTTTCAATCTGCTATGGTTGTATACTTTATCCACTAGGAAGTATTCAATGTGATTTCTATCCAAAGTCACAGAATATACTCCACTAGTTTCATACAAAGTCCAATTTGTAACTGCTTGAAAAACACTCCTTATGATCTTCTCCACTTCATCAGGTTTGAACATCATACACAGATACTCCATCACCAGTTTTGTAATTGAAATCCCTGGAGCTTTCAACTGATCTGCATATAATTTCATCCCTATATCAAACATTTCTTCAATATCAGACCTTGAGCATGTTCTGACAGTTTTAGCCCAAGTACTGTAGACTTCATATTTTTCATCTTTTCTCTTCAGTCTGATATACTCCTTGCCATCTACTTCCAAAACATCCCAGTGAATGACTTCAGGAGGTTTAACTCCTACAGGTTCTGCTGCAATTGGTTCAGGCACTTTGTCCATCACAACCATGTACATCTTGACATCCTCAGTACTTGCAGGTTCTTTCATTGTAGATGACTCAGGTGCCTCTTCTTCTTCAGCAACCTTTTCAGCCTCTTCTTCCACTAATCTAGGCTTCTTTGTAGGCTTTCTCCTGGCAATCATCTTTGTTCTTTTTAAAGTCCTTAGACTTTCACCAATTGTTGTTTCCTTCTCTGGAGTTTCTTGCTCATCAGGGAATGGTTTTTGTAAGAAATCATTGCTTTCTTTCATTCTTTTCTCCATTTCAACCCTTGCAAGATCATCCCCTTGAAGTTTTATCATCTCAGCATCATACATCTTCTTGAGCTTCTCAAAAGACATCTTTGAAAACATCTCTACCTTGACACCTACTGCACCCTTGAGGAAAGTAATCATTTTCTTTCTCTCTTGAGCACCCAGATATGTCTTTGAAGGTTGTCTTTTCCTTGCAGCCATTTTGATCTTAGTAGGCTTCCTCAAAGATGTGGCTTTCTGCTTGGCTTGTTCTGTTGCTAAGCTTTGTTGATAGGCTTTGTTTAACTCTGCAGCCATTGCTTTAGCTATCTCTCTATCCTTTTGCACTTGCATGGTTTCTGCTTCTTCAAGTTCAGCCTGTATCTTCCTAGCTAGAGCTTCATCTGATTCAATCAGCTTCTGCTTTTTCATTGGTTTATCAGATTCAACTAGCTTTGCCTTACCTTTCTCTTTACTCATCACCTTCTCAATGCTAGAGTTCTTTGCTGCATCACCTCTTTCTTTTATGACAACTCCTTTGGCCTTTGAGGTGACCTTGGGAGTATCATGTTTGGCTTTGATGAGTGTTTCTGCAACCTCAAGCTCTGTAAGGACCTCTTTTACTGTTTCTGCAGCTTCTTTCAGCTCAGCAGTATTAACCATTTCTGCTGCTTTACTTGAACTGGCAGTATTAATGGTTTCTGCTGCTGGCTCTGTTTCTGCTGCTTGCTCATTCTCCCCCTCAACATCATGTTTTTCCTCTTGCTCCCCCTTAGCTTTGGCATCAGCTTCTGACTCCCCCTTTTTGGGAGCATCAGTCACTGGATTCCTCCTTCTGAGCACAAATTGTTTCTTCTTCCTTTGCAGAATCAGTTTCCTTACCATTTGCTTCAACTTGATGATTTGTTCTTGTTGTGACAGAACTATGAGTTTAAGCTCTTCTATATCTTTGCCCTGTTTGAGTACATCCATGTTGATGTTGCCCATTGCCTCCATCAATTCATCATAGTTATATCTGTCCTCACCTTCTCCAGGAGTGTTACCCCCTATTGAAGGATCATTGGATCTTTTAGTAGTGGAAGTCTTCTGCCTAGCAGAAGCACTATCCACCCCTGTGGTTTCTTGGCACCAGGGACCTTCAAATGATTGCTCATTCAAAGTTGCCATGGGGGAGGTCTTATTGATGTTACCACTTTCCTCCTCTGTGCTAGCAGGAGTAGTGGCAGCCTCATCACCCATATGCTCTACCTCCTCCTCAGAGAGCACCTCCTTTGGGTTGGGAGACACCCTTGTGGATTCCCTTTGAATATTCTCTACTGGAGAATGCTCCAATAGAGGGCTTAAAGGCTTGGGGGATGATGGTACAAGAAGGGAAGGAGCCTTCTTTACCTGTTTTCTCTTGTAGGTTTGGGTGATGGGAGAGGTTGGTTTTTCAAGAAGGGACTGGGGAATTGATTTTGAGAGGGAAGGTTGGGCTTGGCTAGCAGTGGGTTGGTCTAATGGGGGCCTTGACCCTGCTGCCATACCTTCATTGGTTTGGGACACCACCATCATTGTAGAGAACAATGGGGTGTCAACTCCTTCAGAGTCCCCAGCAGATCTTCTCATATTTGAGAAAACCTTGCCTTTGGGGGTTTAGGTACATATACCCCAACAGGTTGAGGTATATCCGTCAATTCATGGTTGATAACTGCTTGAACAAACCTGGGATACATATAAAAGCTCTTTTTGTTTCCCATGTTTGAGACAAGATCATTGAAAATCATTTGTGAAAAATTGTACCTTCTGGCAGTGGCCAAACAGACCAAAGCATAAGCAATTGGACTGCTGAACTCACTCCATCCAGTGGTCTTTTTAGAAATGCAGTGCATCAAGGTATGAACAAGAAAACGCCATTGAGGTGAGAATTTAGCTTTTGAGAACTTAAAAACACCCAATGGGCCTCCATACCCCATTTTTGTCAGAGTAGAAAACAGTTCATCATTAGGGATAGAAGTTATACCAGAGGCATCGTCTAGACGTAGACTGATGCGAATTATCTCTTCAGTAACTGTTAATGGATTGCCACATACTGTCGTCTTGATCATTCGCACACCATTCTCAGTAACAATGGTGGCATGTGCCCAGAATTGCCTTTGATGCTCAATGTAGATTGTAGGTGATACAATAAGAGCATGAGCAATGTGGCTTGTCTTGAGGAAATCCACAATCTGATGAAATCCTGAAGCTTGCTTTGGCTTTTGTAGCATTGCAATCTCGTTGTGCTCGTCGATGAAAGTCATGGATGCCATTGATCTTAGTGAAAACTTGCCTGAAAACTTCGAACTTGAGAGCGAAAAGGTTTTGAGCGCAAGAGAACAGTATGCAAAGAGTCGTTATGAACTTTTAGGCGGGCAAAAAGTATTTATAGTATTCGGAATATAAGCAGTATTAACCTAGAGCAGTATTAACTACTAGCAGTAGTAACGGCTAGCAGTATTAACTAACTAGCAGTATTAACTGAAAGCAGTATTAACCACTAGCAGTATTAACTGAAAGCAGTATTAACTGAAAGCAGTATTAACCACTAGCAGTATTAACTGAAAGCAGTATTAACCACGAGCAGTATTAACTGAAAGCAGTATTAACCACTAGCAGTATTAACTGAAAGCAGTATTAACCACTAGCAGTATTAACTGTACTTACTCCTTTTAAACTTGCTAAACACTGAGTACTGCTATGCATATCCTGAAAAAGAAGATTAGTAACACCAAGAATAAAAAGACACAGGTATAAAACCACTTTTTGAGAAGAAGATTATTTAGAGTTTATCATTCCCACACTTGTTACCAAGAAAGTGAATCTACCCACATCAAAAGCTTTAGTGAATAGATCAGCAAACTGATTATCAGTGTGAACTTTGACAACTTGAATAAGTTTCTTTTCATTACAATATCTTATAAAGTGATACCTGATTTCAATGTGCTTTGTCTTTGAGTGCTTGACTGGATTATTTACAATGCTAATAACACTGCTGTTGTCAATAAAGATTGGAGTGTGTAGAAAGGTTACCCCATAATCCAACATTTGATTCTGAATCCATAAGACTTGAGAACAGCAACTAGCAGCTGCTATGTACTCTGCCTCTGTTGTAGATGTGGATACTGTGGTTTGTTTCTTGCACTGCCATGAGACTAGTCTAGCACCCAAAAACTGACATCCTCCAGAAGTAGATTTTCTGTCCAAGTTTGCCCCACCTAGATCACTGTCTGAGTATGCTATTAGGTCAAAAGGTGAGTTATAAGGATACCAAAGTCCCAATCTGGGTTGCCCTTTGAGATATCTGAATATCCT
Source organism: Arctium minus (assembly GCA_954870635.1). Lineage (NCBI taxonomy): Eukaryota > Viridiplantae > Streptophyta > Magnoliopsida > Asterales > Asteraceae > Arctium > Arctium minus. Next base: position 77,357,137 of record OX941088.1, on the reverse strand, counting down.
CTTAACAGCTTGAAAGTGAGATTGCTTTGGCCTAACTTGAAATCTTGCACATACACAGACTGGAAACATTATATCTGGCCTTGATGCTGTGAGATACATGAGAGAGCCAATCATGGATCTATAATGATGCACATCCATATCCTCCCCCTCAAGATCTGCTGTGATCTGCTTGTGTGTTTCCATAGGTGTGCTGGCAGGTTTTGATTCTGAGAAACCAAACTTGGTTAGAATATCCTGCACATACTTGGATTGACATATGAAAATGCCATCTGACTTCTGTTGAACTTGGATTCCAAGGAAGAAAGTAAGTTCCCCCATGGAACTCATTTTGAACCTTTGATGCATTAAATCCTCAAACTCCTTGCACATGTTGTTTCTTGTAGATCCAAAGATAATGTCATCAACATAGATTTGGACCAGCAAGATATCCTTCTTCTTTCTTTTGATAAATAGAGTCTTATCAATGACTCCTCTTTCAAAGTCATTTTCCAAGAGATAGGATGACAGAGTGTCATACCAAGCTCTTGGAGCTTGATGTAGTCCATAAAGTGCTTTCTTTAATTTGTATACCCTGTCTGGATAGCTTGGGTTTTCAAACCCTGGTGGTTGACAGACATATACTTCTTCTTCAATTGATCCATAGAGAAAAGCACTTTTTACATCCATTTGATAGACTTTGAAGTTCATGTAAGAAGCATAGGCTAGGAATAGTCTGATTGCTTCTATCCTTGCCACGGGTGCAAAAACTTCTTCATAATCTATACCCTCTTCTTGAGTATAGCCTTGAGCCACCAGCCTTGCTTTGTTCCTTATGACAATACCTCTTTCATCTCTCTTGTTTCTGAAAATCCACTTTGTGCCAATTGCTCTGTGACCTTTAGGAAGGTCTACTAGATCCCATACATCTTGTAGTTTGAACTGTAACAGTTCTTCTTGCATTGCTTCTATCCAGCTAGATTCTTTCATAGCATCATGTGCCTTTTTAGGCTCAAGCTGAGATAGAAAACAAGAAAGGACTGTATGCTGTTGATCTTGCATTTCTTGAAGCCTGCTTTGATGTCTAGTCATCATAGGAGAAGAGATATCTCCGATTACCAGCTGTGGAGGATGATTCTTTTGAACTCTTGTGTTATGACTAGGTTCTTCATTCAGTCCAGCCTTTAGATTAGAGTCATGCAACTCAACTGAAGTGTTTTCAGATGCCACTTCTGATTCTTTACTTTCTTGAGTCTCCTCATCTCTAGTTTCTTCTTCACTCTGATTTGGTCCAGTAAATGATTCCTTTTCACTGTCTTCAACAGAATTCACTGTGGGTATGGGAAATATCACAGATTTAGATATACTTTCTGAGACTTGTGTGATCCCTGATCCTCCACATCCTGTTCCTGTAGAATCATCACTACTGAAACCAAACGAATTAGTTAGTGAATCAATGTCAAATAGCCACTGAGGTCCAGATCCAACAGGATTTGGTGTGCTCTCATTGCATTTGACATTGTCACTTTCTTCAATTATTCTAGAAGAAGAGTTAAATATTCTGTAGGCCTTACTCTGAGATGAATATCCAACAAGAAATCCATCATCTGCTTTGCTATCAAACTTACCTAAGTGAGATTTGGTATTTAGAATTGTACAAGGACACCCAAAAGGTTTGAAGAAACCAATAAAAGGTTTTCTTTTATTTAAAAGCTCATATGGGGTCTTGTTCTTTTGCTTGACCACTAGAACTCTGTTTTGGACATAACAAGCAGTATTAACTGCTTCAGCCCAGAAGGTAATTGGCAATTTTGAATCAGCCAACAGAGATCTAGCAGCCTCTATTAGTGTTCTATTCCTCCTTTCAGCAATACCATTCTGTTGAGGAGTCCTAGGAGCACTATATTGCCTCTCAATACCTTTTTCTTCACAAAAGGTGTTTAGATCATGATTTTTAAACTCAGTTCCATTATCTGATCTAATGACTTTTACTCTTTGATTAGTTTGGTTTTCAATTCTTAGGATAAAGGATTTGATAAGACCACTTGTTTCATCCTTAGTCCTTAGAAAATATACCCAAGTAAATCTGGAGTAATCATCAACAATAACTAAGCAGTAAGATTTCTTGCCTATACTCATAACATTTGTAGGACCAAACAGATCCATATGTAATAACTGGAGACAAGTAGAAACAGAATTTAACTCTTTGGTCTTATGAGAAGTTTTGTGTTGTTTGCCTTTAAGACAAGCAACACAATGATCATCACATGAAAATACTTTTGAAGGTAACCCTCTTACAAGGTTATTTTTAACAAGATTGTTCATAGTCTTGAAATTCATGTGACACATCCTTCTGTGCCATAGAGAGGATTCATCTACAGAAGCTTTTGAAACAAGACAATTTAGAGATGAATCACTATCAATATTGTCCATATCAAGACAGTACACATTGTCCTTCCTTGGAGTTCTAAGTAGTATCATGCTTTCATCAACTACCTTGAACCTTGGAGCAAGGATCATACACTCAGTATTTGTAAACAATATACTATGTTGTTTGTCACAAACCTGTGATACACTTAACTGGTTGTACTTTAATTGATCAACATAGTAGACATCCTCAAATGTCATCTTACCTTTGGTGACATTACCTTTTCCACTTATCTTACCACCAGTAAGATTGTCTCCAAATGCAACATGTCCTCCATTGATATACTTGAAATCCTGAAGGCATGACATGTTGCCTGTCATGTGCCTAGAGCAACCACTATCAACATGCCAAATGCTCTTTCCCTTGAGCTGTTGGTTGCCCTGCACATTAGATAAATCAATTAGTATGATTTAGGAACCCAAGCCAAAGTGGTCTTGGGTACCCCTTTCTCATCAAAATATTTTCATTCTTTCTTGACAAGATTTTTGAACTTTAACTCCTCATTCTTGGAGTACTTTGTTACAATAATAGGCTTGGAACTATGTTTGCTAGTATCAGTACTAGTTTTAGAAGTACTAACTACCTTGGCAGCACTTGCATGCTTAGCAGCACTAACTTTGTTAGAAGTAGTAACTGTGTTAGCAGCAGTAACTGTGTTGGCAGTATTAACTTTTGAAGAGGTATTAACAGTATTAGCAGCATTAATATTTTCAGCAGTACTAACACTGTTAGCAGTAGTAACTGTGTTAGCAGTACTAATATTGTTAGTAGTACTAATACTGTTAGTACTTCTAGGCACCCACATTTTGATACTTTCTTTTAAAATCTTTTTCTTTAAAGTGCCTTTACTTTCAACATATTTCTTTATCACATGTTTCTTTCCAGCCTTCCTATAACCCACAGATTTTTGCACAAATCTTTGAAAGTTCATCTGTTGGTTAATAGGGTTAAAGTAACAATACTTAGCCAAATGATTCAACTTGCCACATATAAAACAAGGTTTTGGTCTATTGATTTTATTCAGATCAACTCCTTGTTTCTGAGCCCATTGATTATTCCAGTTTCTTTGATTTCCTCTTTTTAAACCAGAGTTTAGGCTCTTGGCTTTATTGCATTCACATTGTTTGCATGGAATAGGGTTCACAACAGTGGTCTGCTTATAGTGAACCTTCTTGTTCTTTCCCTCAGTCTTTTCTATCTCTTTGGATTTGATCCAGTGCTTTCCACATCCCTCATTGGTGATAATATGATTTTCTTTAGAAATCTCACCACTCACAGTATTGTCCTTATCCTTGACAACTTCTTTCTCAGTTTTATCCTTAACAACCACTTCATCTAAGGGATCTATTTCAGTGGCTCCCTTAGGTAGATCCTTCCTATCCTTTGTTTCTAACAACTCTGAACTAGGAGGGATGTAGTAGTTGTTATAGGGTGGTGGTGTGGTATTTTACCCTATACCTCTTCTCAGTTTATCATGAATCTGAGTTTGTAGCAAAGAATCCATTGCTTTGGAAGCATTAGAAAACTTTTCTACATCAAGTTTGACTTTAGCTAGCTCTCCTCTTAGCTTTTCACTTTCTTCTTTAGATCTGGTCAGTTGAAGTTCTAAGTCATTCTTCTCCCACTTCCAGTAATTTGTGTCATAAGAGTGTTGAAGCTCATTAGCTTGAAAACCCTTAATCTGTTCTTCAAATCTCTCAACAATCCTCACATAATCTTTTATGTCCTTTTCCAATCTCTTAAGGTCATCACTCATGTTCTGGTTGTGATCCCTATACCTTTTAACAGTGTTAATACAATTTTGAGAGCAAAGATTGGAAGTTACCTCTATAGGGAGACTAGACACCTCTGCCATTAGAGCTTGATTCTGAATAGCCTCTTCAGCTTGATCACTCCAATCAAACCCCATACCTTGTTGAGATACAAGGGCTTGTGCAGAGTTTCTGTTGAAGCTTCCAGATTGAGCTTGTTGGTGGTTGTTATTCTGAGACATTCCACTTCTGCATTCTCTAGCAAAGTGTCCCTTTTGATGGCATTTGTAACATTCTACCTTGGACTTGTCAAATCCTGCTCCATCTTCTCTTCTTTGGGAGAAGTTGTTCCTCCCAGTTCTTTTGATGAACTTTTTAACTCTCATGGAGAGCATGGCCATCTGCCATTTAATATCCATCTCTTCAAGATCATCTGGATTGAGTTGTTCCAAGTCATCATTAATGAGAGAAGAGTTTCCATGATTTGCCAGAAAGGCCTCAAACACAGTTTCAGTGCCTTTCTCTTGGTTTGTTCCATTGGCAGGACTACCTGATTCAAGGTTGGAAGTAGAATCAGTTGATGCTGAAAGGAGTGCAGCATTGTGAACATACCCAGAAGGCCTCTTTTTAGCCTCTACCTCAGATTCAAAAACTCTTAGATCATTATAAAGATCATCAAGTTCCTTTTCTTCCAGTTGATCATTCTGTCTGAAAGACACAATATACATGGTCCATGCATCACTTAAGGACCTTAGAAACTTTCTGTTCAGATCATCTTGATCAATTTGTACTCCCACTGTAGCTAGTTCACCAATAAGTTTGTTGAACCTGTCAAAAGTTTGAGTCATGGACTCATTCTTAGTTGACATAAAGTTCTCATATTGTTGTTTCAGAATGGCTTTCTGATTTCTCTTGGTACTTTTGGTACCAGAGAATCTCTTCTCCAGAGCATTCCAGAGCATCTCTGCATCAGTGCAGTTACAGAACTGATGTTGATATTCATTAGGAATAGCCAAGAGCAAGGTGCTCAAGGCTTTCATCTCTGTCTGTCTGATCTTTCTTTCTGCATCAGTTTTTGGTGGAGTTCTCTTTCCATCTGCACCAATCTTTCCTGCTTCAGAAGGACCATTCTCTATGATGTCCCACATGGAATAGTCAGTGAGGAGTATGTACTGCTTGATTATGATCTTCCACATATCAAATTCATTGGGTCTAAGCATTGGAACCTTTGAGACCAAAGTACTGCTTGATTCTGCAAGATTTTCCATGATGAATAGTTGTTTCTGAGAAATCAGGCTCTGATACCACTTGTCAGGATCGAATTCTCAACAAGAATTAAGTCTCAGAAACAATATCAAAGAAGTTTGCGGAATAACACTTTGATATTCAATGAAACAGTAAATCAACACAGAAAATATGAATAACAAACTGTAAGCTTTTATTAAATGCTTTGAAGTTACAAGATTACTCACTCAACCTCAATATTGATGAACAGGCTCACCAATACGAATTCTACTTCTCTAGAATTAGGATCTATGCCTTGAGGTTGTTTTTTCTTTTCTCTAAAAGAAAAACTTAGAATGAATAAATTAATCTCTATCTAAACTATTCTATCAAATCTATACATATACTGAATAAAAAGATAATTACAATAAATAAAATATCTTCAGTATATCTTCTATGTATATCTCTAAGCTTCCATGTATATCCTTTCATACGAATCTTCATCATATAAGCAGTATTAATCTTCAGCAGCATTAACTTCCTTCTAGCAGTATTAACTGTAAGCAGTACTAACCACTAGCAGTACTAACTAGCTAAGCAGTACTAACTTTGTTCAAGCAGCACTAACTTTGACTAGCAGTATTAATAGTACTATCAGTAGTAACACTCAGCAGTACTAACCTTTAAGTCTTCTAGCAGTATTAACTCTGAACCAGCAGCATTAACCATACTTGAGTTTTTCTTCAGTTCCCAACACTCTCTCTCTCTCTCTCTCTACAAATCTCTTTGTGGAAACGTATTCACAGACTCTCTCAATTAGATCACACTTCTAGACTAATTCTCTTAGTTACATCTACTAAAAAACAGAAAATACAAAGCTATTTATACCTACAAGAATTAAAAGGAAAAAGAAATACAAATACAAAGACTTTGACTTTAATTAAAGTTGACTTTCTCAGCTTTGACTTTCTTGAACTTTGACCTTCAGTCTTCTTGATCTTGTATCCAACAGATTTATGCTCTAACCTTATACGCTACACTCCTACTAGAGTAAACGTTGAAATTTACTGGGGCAATTTCCAACCATGTGACCTCGGTTGCCTCCCAACCTTAGGTGACACCTACTACCTCTAAGGTAGCTTGTGACATCAACCTCTCTCTGACAAATTCGTTCTAGCTCAACACGATTCTGAATCCGAAATCCAATGGTTGACACCAAATCCAAAGAATCCCAAAATTCCTTCGTAATTCGCCCTTACTATTGGCAGAGCCAACCTTCAAGGGACGTGCCAATACGATTTACAAGGAGTCGGTTAATTCCAATTCGACTATTGCGCAACTCCAAACTACACTCAAACATCCATATTCAGCCGGTATAAACCTTTACCATAACAAGACAATCTTAATCATCGATACTTAATTGCTAACGTCTAATACCCTTAAAGTTTCCAAATAAATTGCGATCACACATGATTCATCGGAGTGCAATGAAGCACCCCAATGGTCCTTATCCTCAAATTCGAGCGTCAACACCTATCCTCAAAACGACTATACCGCAACCGTGGGCGTACCATCAATTACTTCATCCCAGATTTGCATTGTCGAATGAAAGTTGAGACTTATCATGGCACAAAAATTCTAATCTTACATCTCAAACAATGCACCACAATTTTTCCTTTATTCGCGAAGGTTCTTCTAGACGGTACACCACCAAAACACAACATGCCGTCAAACGAATAGTCCATCGAATGAAATCCAACCGTGCGCAAGCATCCACGCCAGGCTTTAACCCGAAGGTTCACCGAAATGGAAAGATCACCACCTAATTAACTGGGAGGGAGAATGAATCTAATACCTCAATCATTCATCTATGCACCAATTCATAAACTGAAACCCAAAATTCAAAACTGACCACAAGTCGGATCATCCGACACTTCATTTCCCAAGGACTCCTCTAGTTCCTAATTACAACTCATTTCATGATAGGGGTTTAAATCTATGGCTCTAATGAGTTCAAGGTTTTTCAATTATAGGACTCAACAAATATGCCAATTGAAATTTTATAAGACTGTTAGCTCCAACTCATCTGTATAGAAGTATTGAAAAATAGGCTAAGTGTACAAACCTCAAAAGACTGCTCAAATCACCAAGTACACCACAGAAGTTGCAATGCTTAGAAGACTCTGTCGACCATCTACCAAGAAGATCACAACCTGAAGTTTGGACTCAAACCACAGAGCCTCGGTGATCCCTCATAGAGCCTCTGTGGTGACTAACCTCTTGAGATGGAAGACTTGAAGATTACAAGACAAATGGTTCAAGACAAGATCACGTGCTGAACACGTGAGCTTGTTGTACGAAGATTCTCAGGATCATTTGTGCGTGTCCCACGTTGTTTTACTTTTAGGTGGCATTCCTTTTATGGAATGTCAGCCTTTATCTTGTACTATTGTATGCTCCTCGTCCTATATGAGGGGAGCACCTCTTGTTTTGTAAATAACGCGAGCACACACTTGTGAGTCCAAGATCTTATGAATCCTAGAGAGAGAAAGTATAGAGCGCAAACTAAAGTCTGATATATTTCAAATGAAAGCCAAAGTTACAAAACAAAGGCTATAAGGGGACTTAAATACCCCTAGCCTTTACAATACAGATATGAACATTAAGCACAGTATAGGCTAGAAAATAAATACAATGATTACTACAAAATTAGACTTAACAATCTCCCCTTAGTAATCATTGGCGCCGTGGTCTTCAAAAACAGTCTTCAAAAACAGCATAGACCAACCAGGCGACTTTGGAGAATCACTGACGCTCTTCTCTTTGACGAAGTCGATTCAAACAAACTAAAACTTCCAGTCGTCTTAGAGTTGAGCAGAGATTCAATCTCTCTTGAATTGAATCTAAAGTGTTTTGATGAAGTCGGATTTCATCATTATCAACCAGGAATGCATTTTCTCTTGTTTCTAACAATCTTCTTTTAGCCTCCTTCAGATGTTGCTCCAACTGAAGCTTAATCAACTTTAAAGTTCCATCAGAGTAATGAGCAATTTCTTCAAATCTGAGAAAGCATTTTTCATTTGAACCATTCTTGTACACAACTCCATATGGATCATCAACTATGGTGAGAAGAGGATAAGACTCTAAGTTAGGCAAGCTTCTGTTGGGCCTTAGAAGATTTACAACTGGTTGGAAGCTTTCAACAGCCATCTGGAAATCAAAAACCCTGAAGAATCGAATTTGACGTCGAATGAATCTTTTGATGACGAACAAAGCTTGTGAAACATCCTGTGATCTATGATAGAGATTCCTGAAATGGTCATATAAGAACTCCATGTCATCTATAGAAAGGTCAGCGAAATCTGCCTCTGAAAAGATATACCGCCTGCAGTCTCTTCTTTCAACTTCAAAGTCAGGATACCAGATATACACAAACTTATTGATTGTGACACTGATGACTCGAACAATCAAATGAGGAGAAGACACGATATTGTTCCTTTTGCGTTGGCACTTAATAAACATTAAGTATTCATATTGATAGGCATCTGATTCTTTCTCTACTCCAAGGATTGCATAGATGTTAATCGGCCTTCTTCTAGAGACAAAGATGTTTCTCTGAGTGTCTTATAGAAAGGCTGATCTTTGCCTTGATGCCAAATATCTACGATGCAAATTTCTTTGTCTTTGATGTCTAGATAAAGCTGGTCCTTCTTCTAGAATAGAAGGTGGAATCACAGGATCAGAAGGTGGAACATCAGCTTCTGCTCTTGACGACTGACCAACTTCAAATGAACTTGAAGGAATAGTGGTAGTCGGAGCTGAACTAGCAATAGGAGTAGATGTAGCTTTAGCAGTTTCAGGAATCTCATCATGAGCAGGAAGATCACTGTATAACAAATCTGCTTCTTCTTCATCTTTCGCATCCATGAACACTGAGTCATCTTCTGTATCTGAAATGATAACGATGTCATTACAGTCTTCTTCTATGACTAGACATATCTTTTCAAACCTGACATCTTCATCATCATCAGAATTAATCTCTATGAAATTAGCAAAGAATGTCCTCATGTCATTTGCAGCTTCAGATTCTTCAACTTCATAAACATTTGCAGAAACATCTGGATCCATATAAACAACAATTTGCATATTATTGTTAATATTACTCTCAGAAATATTCAGTTCATTATGCAAGGAAGACAGATCAACATTTTCAATCATAACATTCACTAAATCCTGAATGTTGCAGTATTGAACATTTTCACCACTCTTTCCTTTATCACCAGCCACTTCTTCTTGATTATCTTCTCTAGCTTCAGAAGATCCTTCAACTGTCGGTCTCTTTGCCATCTCCCCCTCATGGCCTTGATGATCAGGATCATCTTGGTCATGTCGACGCTTAAGAGACGGGCCGACATCAGTTCTGCAACTTTGTTCATGAAGATCAAGCCTGGAAGATAAATCAGAGAAGGCTTGAGACATAAAAGATTTGAGATCAGAAAAACTTGTTCGAACTTCTGATCTGAATGCATGAAACTCATCAGATAAAGCAGTAATCCGGTCAGATTCAGAAGAAGAAACTGGAGGCGGCGTAGGTTGAAAGTTCCTTAGCAAAGAAAGAAGATCTTGATCCTGATGTTGTGGCGGTGACATAGACAGTAGACGCACATATAGTAGATCAGTCAACTCAGAAATAGGAAGTTCATGAAGAGAAGACCTTGAAGATGTACCAGAAGGAGCAGGCATAGAAATTCCCGCAGAAATAGAAACCACCGAAGGAAACGTAATAGAAACAATTGGAGAAGTTGTTGAAGTCACAGCAGAAGAAGGTTCACGAAGAACTACCCCAGTTGGTTGTCTCAAAGGAATCTCTGGAGGAATCACTGAAGTATCAATTTCAGGCATCTTACCTTTGAAGAAAGTCTTCAACTTCAGAATTTGAGCTTCCTTTTCTGCATCCATTCTCTCTGATAACTGACGAATGACATCGTTCAAAGTAGAGAATTTGTCGGTAGAAACCCGAGCTTGATCAGAAGTAAGCTCTACAGCTGAAACTGTTGTAGACTGAATGGCCGCAAGAGAAGTTGCTGGAGCTTGACTTTGTACCGAGACTGAGGCTTTATCAAATGCTGTATCTAATTCATCTACTTGAAGACAAGCAACATAAGGATTAACAAGAACAGAATCATCTTCAGAAACAACTTCTGTTGAAACAACCACTTCCGGTGTTCTGATCTTTCTTTCATAAATCCGAATACTCGGTTGATCAGCATCATCACCATCATCATTATCACTATCAGAATCATTAGTTGCATCTTCATCATCATTTTTCACATCTTTATCACTAGAAATATCCGCATCAGCAGTAGTATCATTAACTTCAGGACCAATATCAGCTAGAACAGCACCAATTTGTTGAGATGCAACGACGGCCTCATCTTCTTGTGCTACAGCAATCTCAACCTCTTTTCCAGCAACTGTTTCAATCTCTTGTTCAGCAGCTGCTTCAACTTCAACTTCTTGAGTAGCAACAACTTTAGTGTCATGAGAAGGCTCATCTTGTACAACCTCCATAAACTCATTCTCCATGCAATATTCTATAACATTCTCATCAGTAACATCAGCGTAGTTGGCGATAAGAACATATGGAATGGTCATAGAATAGTTGAAAGACCTCTTCTGCTGCTGAATATAAGTCATCTCGGTGTCTGAAACCTGAGGCCAAGATAATCTGCGAGGAATGGCTGAATTGCTTCTCATCATACTTCGAACAATAAGCTTCAGAAATCTAACGAACGGAATGAACTTCCGTTTCTTGTTGGTGAACTTGTCATGTACCACCTCCGAGAGTTCGGTCCAAAAAATAAAAGTGTAGTCGACATGCAAGTCATAGACGACTGCATGGAACAATCGGAGATACAGTAAACTTGCACTGTCTGTGCCAGAATGCTTCGATGTCAGGCACCTGATGATAACTGAGAACAGTGCATACCATACTGGAGGTAGATTAGACTTGTCAAAGTCTGTAACTTTGTTCAAAGTACCAACATATCCAAGATTCCTTATCCCTTCAAATACTTCCTCTTCAGATGGAAAGTTGTCATATGTAGTTCGGCCAGGTCTGGAATTAGGCTCCGGAAGCTCCAGTATAAGTCTGAGACGCTTGTATGAAAGATAAGAATCATACTGATCTATTTGAAGCTCAAAGCGGTGCGGACGAGCCAGTTCATTATTTGTAATTGTATGCCATGCCTGCTGTAGATAAACTTCAGGAACATCTGCGCAGTAAGAAAGAGCAGGAGCAAGTGGATGACCTCTGAGAATTGCTCGTATCACCGGATGTATCTTTGTTCTGTCAAATTCCACGTGATAGTTGTTTGGTTTGTATAGCATATACATGATTATTGGAAACACATCATTTGGTGTACGACGAGAAGCAGAAAGATCGACCCCAACAGAAGGGTGAGGCGACATGGGAGTCTCATGGGAAGCTCGATTAGACGGATCATCGAGAATGACATTCTCGTCTTGAATCATGGGATCTGTATTGGATTTAGAAGACATAGCAACCTGGAACACAAAATGAAAAAGAATAAGACAAAATAAGAGAAAGAAAATTTCTAAGAATGGTTTGCGTGTCAAGAAGGATACGCAAAGTACACTTTGCGTGTCCAACGGGATACGCAAAAGAGACTTTGCGTGTCCTCTATGATGCGCAAAACACAAGCAACAAGGAGTTTGCGTATCATGTGTGATGCGCAAAGTTCACTTTGCGTGTCCAACGGGAAACGCAAACTAGGCTTTACGTGTCCTGTTGGTCACACAAAGTACACTTTGCGTGTCAACATGATAACAAACATGAAACACAAACAAAGAGAGTTTGCATGTCAATGAGGATACGCAAGGTAGACTTTGCGTGTCCTTGTTGATACGTAAACTACACTTGAAAGAACAAAGAAAACAAAAACAATAAGTTTGCGTAACAAGTTAGAAGTGCAAAGTAGACATTGCGTTTTCAGTTAGACGCGTAAAGTTCACTTTGCGTTTCTAGTTAGACGCGCAAAGTTCACTTTGCGGGTCTATCATACTTGTACAGAAACCTAGTTTTCGCGAGAAACAAACCGAAAACCACAAAAACCAAAATTAAAGCAAGAAAACAAGAAATAAAAGATAAAAGAGGCATACCTGATGATCGATTATCAGTTCTAAGCAAAACCCAATACTTGATTTAAGTAAAAATTCACGAAATCACAATATGAGATTTTGGAAGATGAACAGTTCGAGAAAAGCACACATCAGGTTCATGAACACTTGAATCAACAATAAGCATAATGAAACATTACTAATCTGAAAGCACCCTGTATTTTCTTTGCGCATCTTAGCACACACAAGTGCATGTTCTTGGTGTAAAAACAAGTTTGTTCAAGCAGATTCTTCAGCAATCATTCATTACTTGTTTATGATTCTGTTTGTTACTTGTTGGTGTGTTTACTACCATTCAAAGACTATATTACTACATTCTAAAACGCTTTCGCACTCTAAATCATCTTTTTAGTGTAGTTTATAGTTAATCAACCTATAAAACACCATATTTGGGATCAACAAAGACTTTCAAACACAAAATCTTTATAACAACTAATTGTACGTGTAAAAATTCACTACCACTTACTCGGTAGTTGTGCAAAGTGGTCATAACGCCACACATAAAAAACCATTTCACAAACCATTTGACCATTACCCAAGCTAATAACAACAATAACAAAAGATGTGTAACAAACTTTCAAATGAGCCACTATGGTCCTAACGTGCAGCGATTCACGTCGTATACGTGAAATAATTTTTAAGCATTAACATAATGTGCAACAAAGTGTTTGTACAAAACTCCCAAAGAAGAAGTTTATCAAATCAAGTTCCATAAATTTGTCATTTAACCACAATACGACATGGAAGAAAACTTGCCAAAAAGACCTGCATACCTGAGTTCACTTCTAAAAATTAAACAAGGCAAAACGTGCATGCGATTGGTCGAAATGTAAAATAATTTAGATCGACTTTAAACTTTAAACCGGTCCACCAATATGTTCTATGTTTTAAAATAGTGTCTACAATGTCATGCATGCCAATAAACCAGAATAACGTATTACGTGAAACCATAACAACAAAATTAACAACCGAAGAAGCTATAAAGCAAAAGTTCAGTTCGAACCATCATAGGTCCTTCATATGCTTACTCACACAAAAGTGTAAATAAATCCAAATATTAAGTAGGGTACAACGAAATATACTTGTGTAAAACTTTAAAGTGCAATTATGCGATATCCAAGCCCTTAAGACGTCTCTTACTGTTGCGAAAAGAAATGTGCAAAATTGCATGAGACAATAATGTTAAACAACAACCTGTAAGTTAACGCACACAATAATTCAGCATACGCGTTTCGAAGTTCATCTACGTGACACAAATGTCGTAAAAAAAACTCCATAAGATGCAACTAAATTTCCATAAAACTCAATGAAACTCAATGACACTAAATCAACTGGTGCCAGAATCTTCATTCCCCAAAAATAAAATAAAAGTATGAGACGAGGTTATGACTAAAATGTCAAAATTCCAAGAGTTTCCCTTTTATCGCAATGGGATATAAAGCCTACGCAAAACTCATAAATTTACACGCAACATAATTAAAGCCTACGCATTTCAAGGTTCACTCATGTGTTGAAAAACGTCGTAAAATAATACTCTATAAAACTCAACAAAACTTGTACGAAATAAAATTCCCAAGAAAACTGAGACGCAGAAACATGGAAATAAATTTTCCTTTAAAACCTTAACATATGTGGAGAAATCCAATGTCAAGATCATAAATCACATTTATTTGCCCGAGACCCTAAACAAGGTTAAATCGAAAATATCACGATATCCGAAAGTAGCATTCGACAAAAACAGGGATAAAGAAATATCAACAAAGTTTGCAACCATGTGTAATAAAAAAAAATTATGCATGTTTAAACTCATGGTTTAAAATCTCGTGCAAGTAAAACGTCTTTCCACGGATCCAAACTACGACCCGGATGACAATTTGGGAAAGTATTAAATGCTTTATGCAAATTATTTTAAAAGTAAGTTTCGTGCAGGAATTTTGGTCGAGACCCAAAATCTTAGGACCGAGCTAACCAAGTCCAACGATCTTACTACCAACATCAGGATGCTCAACATCTTAAGGTAATGACGACAACTAAATCGGTTAACCTTACAATTTCTCCTTGAAATAAAGTCGATTCAATAGGCTTATGGTCCTAATTCAACCAACAGTCCTGACCAAAAATGGTCAGCTTAATGTATTCACCACGCTTAACCGTCACTCGAAGTGACAATGCTATAAACATTAACTTCTTCTAACTACCATTCCTCAATAATCCCTCCACTACCCCATCGGTCATCACATGAAGTCGATTCAAGTACACACATGTAACGTGTAAGTTCACTATGACACTGGCCAGGTGCAATTATGAACGTACCATACATGATTATCTTTGCTACCCTCATTATGATTCCCGATCCCAGTGACTCTATTGACCTCAAAGTATCCTATTTTAAAGTGCCTAATCGTACAATCTCGCTTTCACATGCTTAGAAGAATTCTAGCTTGAGTCTAGGCATCCAAACTCAATACCTAAATCTCTCAAACTTATGCTCTGATACCAACTTGTAACACCCTCGAATTTGGAAAGAGCAACTAATTTAAAATTTTCATCATTACATCACATAAAGGATAAAATACAAATCAATACTTGGAATACCTCAGATATAATTCTAGATTTAACCTCAACAAATAACCACTCAAATCTTATATAAAGACTAAATAAAGGTCGGGTGCTACTAAACCCAAATATGTGTTGCTATTCCCAAGATAATTGCGGGAGACTTCACCAGGCTACTCACCCTCGTGCATTGAAATAGTACCCATCTCTTCACAGGGTCGCTAGTACCCTTTCCTAACCGGGACCTGCTGCACATGTCGACAAATAAAAAGGGTTAGGCTAACGCCTAGTGAGTTCAAGAGTTTTCAACATGATTAAATATATGGTTAAAAGAAAAGAATACAATTTAAATCATATTCTTTCAAAATGATTTACTTTCAATATGGAAGCGACTCGTTTTCCAATAACATGGATTTTTAAGGATGAACGCCCCAATACAAAATATTCTTTATAAAGTAATGCAACCTAAAACTCACTCAAACGTGAATACAAAACGGACTTCCAAATATAAAAACGCGGATAAAACTTTATATCTCGCAACTCCCAAAACACTGGTGGGGCATAATACTCAACTCATATATCATGTAAAACAATCCAAATAAATATAATAATCCCCCAAAAACATGAAACTAAAGTTCAAATACTCACGCGACCATAAAGTGGAATGTGTTGTTCCAGATTCAAGCACACATAAATATTATCAGAGTAATATCAATATGAATCACAGGAAGGAAGAAGATTATTGAGAAAAGACTGATGTCATATGTTTCATTGAAAGATATGATGGCTACAATGATTGAACATTCTATTGTGTAGCATCTAACCTAAAAAGGTAAAACAAGGACTTTATATAGGGTCAATAACCTTGACACATACACAAACTAAACTAACACAAAACTAACAGAAATATAACGAAGGACTAACAATTACAACTTGATTAAACTAGATCTAACAATCTCCCCTTTTTAATCAACGTTGTGATCTTCATCGGTTCCACTGGCTGAAACTGGTTCTTCTCATCCCCAAGAAGATTTCAAACCTACGGATGCATTCTATGAATTTGATCCTTTCTTTGATAGCTTCAATCATCTTCTCCATTACAATTCTATCAGCTTTGGGCATGTGATCTCCCATTTCTAGTCTCTTCATCTCAGAGTCTTTGTGTCGATCTTTAAGTTCTTTCAACACCATTTTCAAGGTTCCATCAGAGAACTTGGCAACCTCACTGGCTCGCATGTATTGTTTCTTGTGAGTCTCTGTATTAACATATATAACTCCGAGCTCAAGAGTTACGACAGGTTTGAAGAATGGTAAGTCCTCCATCAAGTAGTGACTGAAGTTAGGAGCAGTCAGGTTTATGATGTTCTAATTAGTTTCCGCTCCCAACTGGAAATCAAGGATGTAAGAGTTGTTGACTTGACGCCTCATGAACCTTTTTATATCTTCAAGCTCAAAGACCACATCTCTGGGTCTGATCTCTCTACTTCTGAATTTGTGATAAATAAACTCCAGGTCAGCTACGTTCAGATTTTCAAAATCTGCTTCACTAAAGGTAGATTTCTTTAGATCTATTCTTTGAACATCAAACTCTAGATACCAGACCTCAAAGTAGTTGTTCATTATGACTTCTTTGATCTGAAGGATTCCAGGTCTGTGAGCATAACCTTTTGTTCTTGAAACGTTTTCAATGAACTTCAGATAGTTTCTTTGATAGTCCAGAGGTTGGTCAATTATGTCATACAACTTGCAAGCATCAATCACTGTCTGTTCTTTTACAAAGATTTTGATGGATTCCTCAAGAAATGGAACCCTAAGAGACTTTCCGATCAGCTTGATAAGCTTTAGAGATATACCATTTTTGTCATACTCGGTATATGGAGTAGATCCAACTCTGACTGGAACAGAGGGACCATCTTGAGTGTCCTGATGTTTCTTTGCTAGAGTTTCTGCTTCCATCGAAGTGACAAATACCGGCTTTGGTCGTTCAGCTCCACTTAGAATCCTTGGACTGTCAGGATTTCTAAGGTAGGGTAAGGCTTCTGCTTCGGTTCTTTCTCTTTCAGCTCTTTCCTTTTCTTTTCTTTCTTCTGCTTCCCTTTTTCTTCTTCGTTCTTCTTTCTCCATCTTTCTTCTTTCTTTTCTCAAAGATTTCTTTAGCTTTTCCATATCGATCACTATTGGAGCGGTAAGATCTGAGACATTCTTTTTCAACACTCTTTCCACTAATTTGTGCAAAGGCAAAGCGACATTTTGAGTAGATGGAGTTGAGGCTTCAACAGCAGATGGGAAAACGCAGTGTCTATCAGGAGAAACCAATGGAATGGTAGTATGGACGTATGACTCATCTACTTGAGTTGCCACACTCACTTGTTCTTGTTCAGCAGATTGTGCTGGTTCAACATCGTCATCTTCATCTTCTTGATCATCCATTCTGAAGTCAGCACCAAAGATATCTTCAAACACACTCTCACCTAGTACACTGCCAGGAACCTCTGTTTCTGAAGCATTTCTGACATACTCTTCAACATTCACAGTGTTTTCTGGTTGAGTTGCATCTTGAAGACCAAAATCTATTGCTCTTTCACCTTCTTCTTTCATCTTCCAGAATAACTCATACTTGGCAATTGCTTGTTGATCGGTATCTAAATCATCAACATTGATAATATTGCAAGTTGAGATGCTCATTTCCTCCATAACCTCTTCACAAGATGCAATCTTAGGCTTTTCAACCCTTGACTCATAATCCACAATGTATACAATTAAGCTTCTTGACTCTCCGTGTTCCAACACTTCTTCATCATCAGCTCTTTGACTTGTACATGTACCTTGACTGCTATAAACTTTTCTTCCGGGTACACTACTAATGGGCACAACACTTTCTACTACAACCAATTGTCTTTCGGCTGCAGACTGTTCTCCTTGTGTCTCCCCCTCATGATCATGATCGTGATCATGGTCATGCCTTGTAATCTGAACAGCTGCTTGAGTTTGGCATGATAACTGAAATGATTGATTGAGAAGATTGAAAGCCTTCAAAACATCAGCATCTGATGGTTGTTGTTGCTGTTGATGAGAATGTAAAAGTGTGAATAGATCGGCATCCTGTTGATTATCAGGAACTTGAGATAGAAGTTTTGCGAAAAGCAAAGTTTTGAGCTCGTCAATTGAGAAATCGGAAGGATTTGGTGTGATTGGAGGTGGAGTTGGTAGTACTGGTTCTCTTCGTTCTGGCTCAAGTTTAGCAACTTGCTTCCCCTTTAATAATCGCTTGATGTCTCCCCGTTCTTTCTCAATACGATCATACTTCTCCGACCACCTGTCTTCAACAGCCTTTAGGGTGCCGTTGAGGTATTCCCTTGACACAAAGTCAGATGAACTAACACTGGGATCACGTAGATTACTCGTTTTCATCACAGCAGATGAATCTACCGTGTGACCTATTCTCATAGCTGGCATGGTGGTAGCTATGACAGGATTTCCATCCGGTCCTCGTAGTCCGGATTGCGGATCTACTCGGGATGTTCCACTCAGGTCACGAAGACGACTGAGATCTAGTCCTGCAAACAGTGTCCTATCAACAAAAAATGGTGGACTGACAATAGGCTCTAGGACTTGTGCACTGAAAGAAGTTGAGATATGGGGCAACTGATCTCTAATTTCAATATCAGATGTCTCTGAGTGAGACATTGATAGATTGTGTGCTTGATCCCCGTGTGAAAATGAAACTAATTCCTGTTGAGAGGAATCAGAGTGGGTGGCTAAGGTGTGCACATGCATGAGTGATCTGCTCATGTCTACATCTTCAGGCAACACATGCACTGAAGTGTGAGATTTGGTTGATCTTCTGCAGTACTGGGTTGTGGGTCTCTCTCTCTTGTCATTTTCTTTTCTTTCCCTTTCTCTCACAGTCTCACTTACATCTTCAACTAAAACTCCATCTGTTCTCCTTATGTCTCCACTAGCACTAATAGTAACTGCAGCTACAGCTGTGGTAGTAATCTCTGGAGCACCGGTAGTCACATCCATACCAAAGAAATCATCAGCATCATCATCACCATCATTTCCATCATCTTCTTCTCTGTTTTAAGTGTTTGTCCTTTCAAAATTTGAGCTCTCACTGCCCAAGTCAACATTTTCTATGACTCGGTCAGGTGAACTAGCAACAGAGTGTACTTCTTCCCCAGTTTGTTCTTCTCCCTCTAAATCCTCTATAGTATGTTGTTCAGGTTGATCCGAGGCATTTTCAGAGCCTTGACCTTCACTGACCTCATGTGTCACACGAGGTGGGGTAAGAGCCCGTGAACCTGAAGTATCCAGTCTTGGTCTCCGACCCCCGTCGGTTCCCCTCTCAGAGTTTTTTCTCTTCTCTCCCTGTACCCTAACTCCCTGAGTTTCGGGTACCCTCACAGACACCTCTCTCCTAAGGGATGAACCTTGGGAAGGTACACCCAGTTCTGGCTGTGCCATAGATTCTCTATAATCTACTAGACACTCGGCCTCTGGATCAACATAACTAAGTAGAGCTTCGGGGATTGTCATGGAATAGTTAAACTGTTTCTTCTGTCGTACTAAGAACTTCATCTCGTTCACTTCAGCCATGTCATGAGAGCTTCGCCTAGGAATCTGCTTGTTCCCCCTTAGTACACTTCTGACTAAGATTGTCATGAACCTCTAATAGGGTAGGTAGTTGAGGACTTTGACAGTGTTCTTCTTAGCAGAGATCTTCTCAAGCAGTTCAGTCCAAAATACTATAGCAAAGTCTATATGCAAGTCATGCACTATAGAGTAGAAAATCTTTAGTATATGGCTGCTTGCATTGTCAGTTCCATATGATTTAGCTGTTAAGCACCGGTTGATGACTGAGAACAGTGCATAGTAGAAGGGTGGCAGATTGTTCTTTTTGAATTGGCTAACTCTGTTAAGGTCACCAACATATCCTATTTCCCTTATTCCGACAAGAGTTATTTCCTCTGTGGGTAGATCATCAAATTCAGTTCTGCCCTCCCTTGAATTTGTTTCTGGTAATTGAAGGGATCTTCTGAATAGCTCAAGATCTATGTTAGCGGAGAAGAAGTCAACTTTGCTTTGAGGATTGGACATCTGATTTACCCAACAGTGATGTGAGTGAGATGGATAGTCTTCCAAGCCTGTTGAACATAGATTTCTGGCACATCCGCACTCTCATACAGTGCTTTGTTCAGAGGGTGATTCTGAAGGATGAGATTCACCAAAGGTTGGATGTTCAACTTAAACTTAAACTTGTGGTTGTTTGGAGTCTGAGGCAGATATTCTGATGACACTATGAGCAACCTGTCAGAGTTGACATTTGAAGGTGGAAGTTCAGCTATTCTTTGTGATGGAATGGAGTGCTCTTGCTCAGCCTCTTGAATAGAGTTCTCATCCATCTGAACATTCGGTGAATTGCTTGATGCCATTAGACTTGAAAGATAAGACAAAAGGGTTTGGACAAGGTCCAAAAAGTCAGAATCAGTACTTGAGATTTGAACAGTTAAAAAAAACTTTTTGAGATTCACCAAGTATAGGATTCGCAAGATAGAAGATTGCGAATTCCTACACATAGGAATGAAAAATTGTTCAGGATTCGCAGGTGTGCTTTCTACGAATCCTTCACTTAGAGGATTTGAAAGAAGACTAAGAATACGTAAAATGCCACTTCGCGAGTTCTTTCCTTAGAACAGATTTGACATTTGAAGGACTAGCAGGATTCGTAGAAATGATGTTAGCGAATCCTGTCCTTAGGGTTTTCTAGGATGAGATATGGCCAAGAATTCGTGGACAATGAACTTCGTAAAACACTTAGAATCTTCAAAAAAACCTTAGAACAACAAGAACACTGACTTTGAACCCAGATTGAAGAAATCACTAAAATTGATTTTGGGTTTAGAAATTGGTACTATTGTGATCGATTTAGTATTTAAAACATGATTTAAACATTTAATTTTGTCTTTAAACACAGATTGAATTCCAAAATTTGAAATTTCCTCAAGAACAGTCGATGGTTTTTGAAGAAAACCATACGACAAAATCAGTGAGATGAGTTCAAAGTTTAGGTTTTCTATCAATCAAGCATTTTGTGTGATCTAAATCAGTATTACGAGGGTAATGGAATCATTTAAACATCAAGATTTAACATTAAGTTCCAAAAAATTTAAGAATAGTTCACAATGCTCGCTCGAAGTCCAAGAGTCCAAAAAGTTCAAGTTCCATCCTAAAACTAATCCAAGTCAAGGAAACCTGCAAAAAAAATCACAACAACATATTCAATGACACAAATAATCAAGATTTTTAACAATGAACAACCTTTAGAAGATGAGATGAAATCGAAGGGTTTTTGAGAAAGTTCGTGAACAAGGGGTTTTGAAGGGTTTAAGTCTTTCGCGAAGCGTACTGATAGAAGGTAATGAGATTTTTTTTTCCAAGTGTCGTATTTATAGTCGAGAATGACTAGGACACGTGTCAAAGGAGTATAGGTTCTCAGCTTTCGCAGAAAGAAGTGGCTTACTGAAGAATTCGTAAGCTATGGGAGTGAGGATTCACAAAGAACTAAGTCACGAATCCTTGTGCAAGGTTAAACTTTCGCAAGTGCCTTATCTGTGAGTTCTTAAGCTTTCGCAAGCAAATAAGTTAAGAATCCTTAAGGATTCGTAGATGGTTCATCTGCGAAAGTTCAACATTCGTAGGCCTATAGTCTGTTAATTCTACAAGTTTCGCAAGTGTTTTCTTAACGAAAATTGAAGCTTTCTCAGACTAATATGTTGCGAATTTTGAACTTAGCACAATTTCCTTACTTACAAAAACATTCCAAATTGGGAAATTGTCTATTTTGGGAAACCTTTCAAAAACTTACCAAAAATAGAAACTTTCTAATTAAAGAAACTTTCCAAAAATGGCATTTTCATCAATTTTAGTTCTGAAAAGATTTTACACACACCCCACTTACAACACATCTTTACTCCCTTTTGATGTAGTAGTGTAGTACTCCCTTGTGCTCATCAGATACTCCCCCATGATCTCATCTCTGGTTGATCTTGCTGATGTTCTTGTTGTATGTAATTGCTTCTTGCAGCTCCCCTTTAACATGTGATGGATCTTTGTAAAGGTTTGTACAGATATGATTCCCCTTCATATCTGCATGAATGGTTTAACAATTTAGCTCAAGATCCTTCAACTTCTTCAACATACAAACATGACATTAGAAATATCAATTGTTGAAAGTAACAAGCAGTGTGAGACAGAGATTTAGAGTAAGAGAAACTCCCTGTTTTCCAGATGATCACCAACTTTTGACGGTTGTGTATGAGTTCTAAGTTGTTGTACTTAGAAGTCATTGCTTTGACATTTAAGCAAGAGTCCTGATCTGTAGTAATCAGAATTCATTGTGCCTTTAGTCTTTCTTGACTGGGACATCTTCTATCTTCTCTTTTCCTTTTTCTGCCTGCACCACAGGTTTACGTTTTGGTACCCAGATATACTTGGGTCCAGTTTGGTCAGTTCTTGAGAATTTCTTTGAGTGATTCTCATATTTGTGATAGGCACTATGATGATAAGATCTGCTATATGCTTGTGCTTTGTGAATGAACTTATCAGAGTAACAGTGAGAGCAACATAACTTTCTTTTTGCTAACCTGATCAAATATGTTGCTGATTTGACAAGACCAGGTTCAAAAGACTTACCTTTTGAAGTTGTGTTCTTCTTCTTCTGATTAGCTCTGTGAAGCTTTACTGCCTCTGGAGAACCTTTAACAACCCAGACCATTTGATCTTTCCTCGGAGACTGAGTTGGAGATTTTTGAAAATGATTAACACTCTTATCAACTGATTTCACATAAAAGGTCTTTGGAGTTTTAATCTGTCCTGGTTCAGAAACATTAAATTTCACAACTTGTTTTCTAAAGATCATTTTCTGAAACATGTTTGATACTGATTGAAAAGAACACACTGATTCAGCAGAATCATCATCATAAGAGGATGAAGTAGATGCATCAGTGGTTATCTTGTTAGACAAATCGGTGTTATCAATCTCAAGTTGT
The DNA here is from genome assembly GCA_954870635.1 of Arctium minus. Taxonomy (NCBI): domain Eukaryota; kingdom Viridiplantae; phylum Streptophyta; class Magnoliopsida; order Asterales; family Asteraceae; genus Arctium; species Arctium minus. Next base: position 77,333,951 of record OX941088.1, on the reverse strand, counting down.
TGAATCTTATCACACAACTTGGATTTCTCATTTTAAAGTTTATCAAACTTGCTCTGAATTCCAGATTTACTCCTTTTCTCCCTCATGATCTCAGTAGACAAGTTTGCCAATTTGCTTGTTAGCTTAGAGATTTCTTTTTCAAAAATCTTTCTCTATTCTTCAAAATCCTTTTCTAAAGTCTGGTTTTTATCTGAAATTTCTTTGAACAGATTAACATTTTTTCTTTTAAAAAATTTTCTCTCATGATCAAAGGACTTCCTTTCAGATATGATGAGTTGTTCAAAGTCAGAAACTTGTTTTAAAAGATTTGAGACTTTAATCTCCAATTGTTTCTTTTCAGACTCAGACTTCTTGGAAATATCAGACAGTTTTTGGTTGAAAGTCTTTTCCAGTTCAGCTATTTGCTTGTTCTTTATGTCATCCACTTTCTTAAGCCAGTCATGACCTTTGTCTTGATACCGTTTCACTTGAACTTCCGCTTTTGTCGATTTGACATTTAAAGCATCAATGTTATCTCTTAATTTCTTATTTTGACATCTGAGAGTTGCAAGTTCAGCTTCTATTTTGGGTATCTCTGGCATGTAGGATAGAGAACAGTCTCTTGGAGTGAGTATAGTATTTCCCATATCATCCGTGTAAGGCATCTTTCTTGTGTGTCTGAAATATGTGCTTGAAGTGATCTTTGATTAGAAAATCAGATATTAAGTACAGAGGATCAACAAGTATGCAAAAATATGAGAAATAAGGCAAGAATTCGCAAGTAATAGGCAAGGATACTCAAAAGAATATAACTTTCGCAGATCAAAGAAGCTTGGACCAGAATTCACAAGTGCTTGAGTTGAGAAAGTTGATAGATTCGCAAGTCTGTTGTCAGCGAATCCTGAGATATTCGTAGACTGTATTCTGCGAATTCTATAGAATTCGTAAGTGAGTAGTCTGCGAATCCTGTACTTGGAATGATTTCAACTTTAAACTTGAGAATTCTCAATCCTGCAAGTTCTAGGAACCTTGCAAGTTCTACACTGTGTTCTGCGAGTTCTTCACTCTGTCTTGCGAAAATTTCATACTTCGAGCCTTTTCTTCAGTTTTTCACCAGATCCATGGCAAAACTTGTTCAATCAGTGCAAAATTTTGACAATATACTCTATGATTGATCGTGAACAAACCCTTATCATTTAATTTTTAAAAACTTCAACTAATCTGACTTTTTGATTTTGGACAGGTCGCATATGAATATGTCTGAAAATCCAAATACTTATTAAATACACCAATCAAATGTGATCAAATCTGTTTCTGATCAATATGAAACATGTTCATAATCATCATACGCATCTAATGAGTGTAAAAACACATCAAAATGACCACTAAATCACAAAATCAGTAATGGAACAGTGAAGTTTTCGAAAATAGTAAACTGGGATTGGTTTCTGCACAGATTGATTGATTCTGAGTTTCTGATGTAGCACTGATACCAGTTGTTGTTCCAGATTCAAGCACACATAAATATTATCAGAGTAATATCAATATGAATCACAGGAAGGAAGAAGATTATTGAGAAAAGACTGATGTCATATGTTTCATTGAAGAGATGACGGCTACAATGATTGAACATTCTATTGTGTAGCATCTAACCTAAAAAGGTAAGACAAGGACTTTATATAGGGTCAATAACCTTGACACCTACACAAACTAAACTAACACAAAACTAACAGAAATATAACGAAGGACTAACAATTACAATTTGATTAAACTAGATCTAACAATTGTCAACCACTTTTGGATTGAGGGGGAGAATTGTATTGTCAAACACCTTACGTCTTTGATCTCTCCAAATCTTTATTCTTCATGAGTAATTGTGCTCCTTTGTACTTTCATGTACAAATGACTGTTGAACAACGTGTTCGCTTTGGACAATACGTGATTCGATATAAGCTTAACAGAACTTCCATGGATTCACGATACCAGTGTTTCCTACCCAGGAAGTTATCCTTTGTATGTTTGAGGGGAGAGGGTCAAAATTTTGAGTGTTGGTGAGTGAAGAGTAAAATGCAAATGAGAGTTTGGCTAAAAGTGAGCTAAATTGATTTAAAAAGAAAGAGGGTGAGAGATCAGAGTAAAAGAATTCAATATCCGAGTAATCCTTGGTGAACAATATTGAAACATGCAACTAGCCCATGCCACCTCTTGCTTATAACCCCACCAACTACTCATCTTCTTCTCAACAAGAAGATGTTTCATATTTGAACGGGGAAGCAGAACATACTCTATCCGATTATCACTTGGATTACTCGGATATTGAACAAGAAGGAAAGTTGTCCCACCTTCGACCCTTTCTCATGCACATTGAGTCTTTGTATACTTTGTTGCTGTCTCAACAAGTTTACATACCTTGAGCTAAAATCAAAAAACAATCATCTATGCTTAATTCTTTCGTTCACATGCACGAGCACACAGAAATCTGTTTTTTTTCAGAACGTTCATAGATGACCATGTGTTATTCGATGATTGAACGGAAGTCCTGGGGAGTCCACATAACAACCAGCTCCTTATATAGTAACTTTGTGTTACTAAGTAACTGTATGTTACTGACAGGCATTTCGAACTGAGTCATCTGTTGATTCAGGGTTACCACTCATCAATTGTTTGAATTTGCAAAGATTAAAATAATTACACTTTCTCTATCTGGCGGAGATTGCTCTTACTTTCCACAGAGGGAGCTATACATGAAGACTGCGCTTAATTGTTAATTTGGGGGAGAACAGTTCCTAGGTTGATTTGAAATGTTTGGATGATGCTGATTCTCACCACTTATCAAAAAGGGGAGAATACTCAAGGATTTCAAAGTCAAATCTGAGTTTGTTTGTTCAAGAAAGAAAGGTTGTTGAAGATTGCTAAAGAATTCAAGTTTTTCAAAGATTAGAAAGTGTTTGAACCTATCTGAATTATCAAAAGCCTGACTGAAGTTGATCGTCAGAAGGACACTTCATTTAAATTTCAGCAGAAAGAGGAAGATATTAGTTTCCTCAAAGTTGTGAAGACTGTGTAAAGCTACAAGCATTGAAGCTTTTAATGTCATATCTGATACAGTTTTCAAGAGATGTGAAGACCCGAAGAAATTGCCAAAAAAAATTTAATCTTGAATCCAAAGGGGGAGATTGTTAGATCTAGTTTAATCAAGTTGTAATTGTTAGTCCTTCGTTATATTTCTGTTAGTTTTGTGTTAGTTTAGTTTGTGTAGGTGTCAAGGTTATTGACCCTATATAAAGTCCTTGTTTTACCTTTTTAGGTTAGATGCTACACAATAGAATGTTAAATCATTGTAGTCATCATCTCTGTCAATGAAACGTATGACATCAGTCTTTTCTCAATAATATTCTTCCTTCCTGTGATTCATATTGATATTACTTTGATAATATTTATGTGTGCTTGAATCTGTCACAACACTTTCAAATCTTCTGATGCCTTCTCTAAATTCAATACTATCTCTAATTGCTTGAATCATTCTTTCCATAGCAATTCTGTTAGATTTAGGCATATGATCTCCCATTTCAAGTCTTCTCATTTCTGAATGTATGTGCTTCTCTTCTAGCTCTCTCAGCACCATCTTTAAGGTTCCATCTGAGAATTTTGCTACTTCACTTGCTCGCATGAAATGTTTCTTAAAAGTTTTAGTGTTGACATATATAACTCCAAGTTCAAGAGTTACAACTAGTGCGAAGAATTCCAAATCTCTCATGGCAGTCAGGTTTACACTATTCTGATTTGTCTCTGCTCCCAACTGAAAATCAAGAATGTATGAATTGTTGACCAGATACCTCATGTACCTCTTCACAGCTTCAAGAGAAAAAACTACAGCTCTAGGTCTAACCACTCTGTTTCTGAATTCATGGTAAATGAACTCCAGGTCTGCTATGTTCAGGTGTTCAAATTCATCTTCACTAAAGGTTGATTCCTGTAGATCTCTCCTCTGAACATCAAACTCTGGATACCAGAAAATAAAGTAATTCGTCATTATAACTTCCTTTATCTGAAGAATTCCAGCTCTGTCAATATATCCTTTTGTTCTTGAAAAGTTTTCAATAAACTTCAGATTATTTCTTTGGTAGTCGAGAGGTCTGTCAATCACTCCGTACAAATTGCAAGGATCAATCTTTATCAGTTCTTTCACAAAAATCTTGATGGATTCTTCAAGGAATGGAACTCTGAGAGACTTTCTGATCATCTTGATAAACTCTAGAGAAGTGCCCTGTTCATCATAACCTGTAAATGGTATAGATCCAACTCTGACTGTAACAGAGGAACCTTCTTCAGCATCCTGTTGTTTCTTTGCAAGAAATTATGCTTCCATAGGATTACAAACACAGGCTTTGGTCTTTCAGCTGCACTCAGAATTCTTGGACTGTCAGGGTTTCTTATGTAGGGTAAAGCTTCAGCATCAGCTTTTTCTTTGTCGACTTTCTCTTTCTCTTCTCTTTCTCTGGATTCCCTCTTTCTTCTTTTCTCTTCTCTTTCCATTCTCCTCCTTTCTTTACTCAGAGATCTTCTCAACTCTTCCATGTCAATCAAGATAGGAGCAGTAGGATTTGAGACATTTGATCTGAAAACCCTTTTTATAGACTTGGGCAATGGTAAGGCGACATTTTGAGCATTAGGAACAGAAGCTTCACTAGCCGTAGGAAAAACACAGTTTCTGTCAGGAGAAACTATTGGAATGCTAGTTGGAATGTAGGGCTCATCTTCTTGTGCAACCACATTCACTTGTACTGGTTCATCATTCTGTACCGGCTCAGAAATTTATATAGGTTCATCTTCTTGATCATCTTCCTGATTATCTTCTTGATCATCTCTTCCAAAATCATCACCAAATATGTCATCAAAAACACTTTCATTTAGAACACTTCCAGGAATTTCTGCTTCAGATGCATTTTTGACAAATTCTTCAGCATTGACAGGGTTTTCTGGATGACTTGCACATTGTAGACCAAAATCCATTTCCTTTTCACCTAGTTCCTTCACCTTCCAAAACATTTCATACTTAGCTTCAGCCTGGTCATCCGTGTCTAGCTCATCTACATCAATAAAGTTGCATGTTGTGATTCCCATAGCCTCCATCACTTCTTCACAAGTTATTGTCTTTGGATTTTCAACCCTTGACTCATCATTAGCAATATCAACAACTAAGCTCTTTGTCTCTCCTTCTTCTAAATCTTCTTTATTATTACTAATATTTTGTACCATGTCCTGATTAGATCTTTCAACATGTTCAGCTCTCTGACTTGTACTTCTACCTTCACCTTAATTGTTAGATCTTTCTCTTCCAGATACAGTACTTATGGGCACAACATTCTCCACCACAACCAATTGTCTTCCAGAGGCAGACTGTTCTCTCCTTGTCTTCCCTCATGATCATGATCATGCCTTTTGATTTGAACAGTTGCGTGGGTTTGACAAGATAACTGAAAAGCTTGATTCAAAAGAGTGAAAGCTTTCAGTACATCTGTATCAGAGAAGTTTGGCTTTGTGGCTCTACCTATATCTGTTGGTTACACATATATCGGTGGTTGTTCTTGTTGTTGGTGATGGTGGTGGGAGTGTAGAAGTGAAAAAATATCTGCATCTTGTTGATTATCCGGAGCTTCAGATAAAAGTTTTGCGAGAAGCAAAGACTTTAGCTCATCAATGGATAAGTCAACAAGGTTTGGTGTATTTGGTGATGAGGTAGGTACTATTGGTTCTCTACTTGTGGGCTCAAGTTCAACAACTTGCTTCCCCTTTAACATTCTCTTTATATCCCCCAGCTCTTTCTCAACGCTATCATATTTCTCTGACCACCTGTTCTCAATAGCCTTTAGGGCGCTGTCAAGATATTCTTTTGACACATAGTCGGGTGAGCTAACACCGGGATCACTTAGATTGTCCGTTTACACAATAGTAGATGATTCTACTTTGTGACATGTGCTCATAGTTGGCATGGAGTTAGCTATGACAGAATTTCCATCCGGTCCTCGTAGTCCGGATTGCGGATCTACTCGGGATGTTCCACTCAGGTCACGAAGACGACTGAGATCAAAACCTGCAAACAGTGTCCTATTTACAAAAATTGTATTTCTTACATGTGGCTCTAGAAATTGTATTTCTTACAAGTGGATCTAGGACTTGTGCATTCAAAGGACTTGTGTACAACCTGCAAACTGATCTCTGTTTTCAATATCAGATGTCTCCGAATGAGACATTGATAGATTGTGTGTTAAATCCCCGTGAGAAAATAAAACTAACTCCTGTTGAGAGGAATTAGAGTGGCTGGTTTGGGCGTGCAATTGCATGAGTGATCTGCTCATGTCTACAGCTTCAGGCAACAAATGCACTGAAGTGTTTGATTTGGTCGATCTTCGGGAATAGTGGGTTATGGATCTCTCTCGCTCTCTCTCTTCTGTTTCTGTTCTCTCCCTTTCTCTCAAAATCTCACTTTCATTTTCTACTGAGTCTCCCTAAATTCTCCTTATTCCTCCAATTACATTATCAATGACTGCATCAGCAGTGGCAATATTAAGTTCAGCAATATTGGTATCCATTTCCATATTATGGAAACCTGCAAAGGCATCTATTTGTTCATCATCCTCAACATCTAAAATTCCTGCATCACCATCATCATTATTGTTGTCATCATTCTCATCATCTGATTCATCCACATCATTTCCATCATCATCTCTTCTTTCAGTTATGGTTTTCTCAAAATCTGTTTCATCTCTTTCCATGTCAACATTTTCAGTGATTCTGTCCGGTGTACTAGTAGCAGAATTCACTTCTTCATCACTGCTTTGATCTACCAACTCAAGAGCTTGAGTTTCAGATTGTTCATTAGCTTGTGCTTCTCTTTCTTGTTCTTGTTCAGTGATATGTTGTTGTTGATGTTGTTGATCCAAAGCATTTGCAGAGCCTAGACGTTCATTGACTACAGGTGTCACATGAGGTGGGGTTAGAACCCGTGACCCTGAAGTCTCAAGTCTTGGTCTCCGACCCCCTCCGGTTCCCCTCTCTGTATTTTTTTCTTTTCACACCCCGTACCCGAACTCCCTAAGTTACAGGTACCCTCTCAGACTCCGCTCGCCTAGGGGTTGGACCTTGGGTAGGTACATACGGTTCTGGCTGTGCCATAGTTCTTCTATACTCTAGAAGACACTCGTCCTCTGGATCAACATATCTCAGTAACACTTCTGGAATGGGCATGGATTAAGCAAACTGTTTCTTCTGCTTAACCAAGAACTTCATTTCATGCACCACAGCCGCTTCATGAGAACTCCTTCTGGGGATCTGCCTTTTCCCTCTCAGTACACTCCTGACCAAGATAGTTATGAACCTCTGATATGGCAAATAATTGAGGGCTTTGACAGAGTTGCTCTTGGCAGATATCTTCTCAAGCAGTTCAATCCAAAATATTATAGCATAGTCTATATGCAAGTCATGTAATATAGAGTAGAAGAGCTTCAGTATATGGCTGCTGGCATTGTCAGTTCCATATGTTTTTGCTGTTAAGCACCGGTTGATAACTTAGAACAATGCATAGTAGAAGGGTGGCATATTGTTCTTCTTGAATTGGCTGACTCTGTTTAGTTCACCAACATAGCCCATTTCTTTAATTCCAGTAAGAACAGTCTCTTTAGTGGGTAAATCATCAAATTATGTTCTTCCCTCCCTTGAATTAGCTTCTCGCAATGTAAGGGATCTTCTAAACAATTCAAGAGAAATATCAGCAGAGTAGAAGTCAACATTGACTCTGAGAACTGGACATCTGATTTGTCCAACTGTGATGTGAGTGAGATGGATGGTCTTCCATTTCTGTTGAACATATATTTTTGGTACATCAGCACTATCAGACAGTGCTTTGCTCAAAGGATGATTATGAAGGATGTGGTTCACTAATGGATTGATGTTCAACTTGAATTCAAATTTATGGTTGTTTGCTGTTTTAGGCACCATGTCAGAAGGTAGGATGAGCAACATGTCATAATTGACATTTGGTGGTGGATGGACAGTTGTTCTACTTGATGGAATGGAGGGCTCCTGATGAGCCTCATGGACAGAGTTTTCATCCATTTCCACATTTGGAGAAGTACTGGTTGCCATTTGACATCAAGTTTTAGGCATTAAGTTCCAAAAATTTGATATTTCTACAAGTGTTCTTTCGAAGTCCAAAGGTCCAAAAATTTTAAATCAGACCCTAAATCTAATCCAAGTTGAGGAAACCCTGCATTAAACAATCACATTGATAATGACAACATAAAACAAACAAGATTTTGAATAACAATCAACTTGTGATGAAACACGAAGAAGGAATCAAAAACATCGAATGAAGAACTCATGAAAAAGGGTTTTAGAGGGTTTTAGCTCTCTGAAGGTTGCGAACTTGAAAAGTGAGGATACAAAATATCAAGTGTCGTATTTATACAAAAAAAAATGACTCAGACACATGGCAAGAGTGGAATGGACCTCAAACTTTCGCAAGCTGATGTGGCAAGGGTGTTGCTCACTGAAGAATTCGCAAGCAACGTGTGTGAGGATTCACACGGAACAAATTTATGAATCTTGTGCAAGATAGATAACTTTTGCAAGTAAGTGATCTGCGAATTCCGAAGCTTTCGCAATCAAGAAGGTTGCGAATTCTTAAGAATTCGTAGATAGCACTTCTGCTAATGTCTAAAATTCGTAGGCCTTTAGTTTGCGAATTCTCCAGCTTTCTCAAGTGTTCACTTTGCGAAACTTGAAGCTTTCTCAAACTAGTAGGTTGCGAATTCTAGACTTAGCACAATTTCCATTTTTCAAAAACATTCCAAATTGGGAAATTTGCTATTTTAGGAAACTTTTCAAAAAACTTGCCAAAAATATAAACTTTCTATTTAAAGAAACTTTCGAAAAATGGCATTTTAACCAATTTTAATTTAGAAAATATTTTACACACACACCACTTACAACACATCTTTACTCCCCCTTGATGTAACAGTGTAGTACTCCCTTGAGTTCATCAGATACTCCCCCTTGATATGATATCTGGTTCATCTTGTTTGACATTATTTGTTGTTGTCAAATATCTGATATTCATTGATGTTTGTGATTTCTTCTTGTAGCTCCCCCTTAACATATTGTGGATCTTTGTTAAGGTTTGTACAGATATGCTCCCCCTTCATATATGAATGTAAAATTTAACAATTAAGCTCATTTTCCTCCTATACCTTCAACATAAAGATATGACATTGAAAATACCAATTGTTGATACCAAACATAGTGAGATAAAGAGTGAGAGTAAGAGAAACTCCCAGTATTCCAAAAGATCACCAACTTTTGACAGTTGAGTATGGGTCCTAAGTTGTTGTACTTAGAAGTCATAGTTTTGACATTGAGGCAAGAGTCCTGATCTGTAGTAATCAGAAGTCATTGTTCCTTCAGTCCTTCTTGACTGGGACATATTCTATCTTCTCTTTTCCTTTTTCCTTTACCTGCAACACAGGTTTAGGTTTTAGGACCTAGATAAACTTGGGTCCAGTTTGGTCAGTATTTGAGAATTTCTTTGAGTGATTCTCATGCCTGTGATACGCACTGTGATGAAAAGATCTATTATATTCTTTTGCTTTGTGAGTGAACTTATCAGAGTAACAATAAGAGAAACATAATTTTCTTTTTGCTATCCTGATCAAATGAGTTGCTGATTTGACAAAGTCAGGTGCAAAAGACTTACCTCTTGAAGCTCTGTTCTTCTTCTTGTTAGCTCTGTGAAGTTTTGCTGCTTCTGGAGAACCCTTTACAACCCAGACCATTTGATCTTTCCTCGGAGACTGAGTTGGAGATTTTTGAACATGATTAGCACTCTTATCAGCTGATTTTACATAAAAGGACTTTGGAGTGTCAATCTGATCTGGTTTAGAAAAATTAGATTTCACAGTTTGTTTTCTAAAAACTATTTTCTGAAACATGCTTGATACTGACTAAAAAGAACACACTGATTCAGGTGAGTCATCATCATTGGAAGATGAAATAGATGTATCAGTTGTCAACTTGTTAGACAAGTCAGTATTATCAATCTCAAGTTGTTGAATTTTATCACACAACTTGAATTTCTCATTGCAGAGTTTATCAAATTTGCTCTGAATTCCAGATTTACTCCTCTTCTCATTCATAATCTCAGTAGATAAGTTTGCCAATTTACTAGTTAGCTTTGATATTTCCTTTTCAAAAATATTTCTCTCTTCCTCAAAATATTTTTCTAAAATCTGGTTTTTATCTGAAATTTCTTTGAACAAATTTACATTTTTGTTTTTAAAACCTTTTCTCTCATTATCAAAGGATTTCCTTTCAGATATAATGAGTTGTTCAAAGTCAGAAACCTGTTTTAAAAGATTTGAGACTTTAATCTATAATTGTTTCTTCTCAGACTCAGAATTCTTGGAAATATCAGACAGTCTCTGGTTAAAAGCCATTTCCAGTTCAGCTATTTCTTTGTTCTTTCTCTCATCCACTCTCTTAAGCCAGTCATGACCTTTGTCTTGATACAACTTCACTTGAACTTCAGCCTTTGTCACTTTGACATTTAAAGCATCCATATCATCTCTCAATTTCTTGTTTTGACATCTGAGAGTTTCAAGCTCAGCTTCCATTTTGGGTATCTATGGGATGTAGGATAATGCACAGTCTCTTGGAGTGAGTACAGTAATTCCCATATCATTTGTGTATGGCATCTTTCCTGTGTGGCTGAAATATGTGCTTGAAGTGATCTTTAGTCAGAAAATCAAATATTAAAGTACAGAAAATGAACAAGTATGCAAAAATGTGAATAATAAGGCAAGAATTCGCAAACAATAAGCAAAAGATACTCAAAGGATATAACTTTCGCAAACCAAAAGAATTTGAACCAAGATTCATGAGCAATTGGGTTGAGAAAGTTGTGAAATTCGCAAGATAGTTGTCTGCGAATCCTGAAACTTTCGTAAGCTATACTCTGCGAATTCTCAAGAATTCGTAAGCAAGAAGTCTACGAATCTTTTGACTTTCGTAGCGAACACTTTTGCGGATCTTGTACTTAGAGTATTTTCAACTTCAATCTTGAGAATCCTTAATCCTGCGAGTTCTATGAGTTTTGCGAGTTCTTCACTGAGTCTTGCGAAAACTCTATGTTTTAAACCCTTTCTTCAACTTTTCAACAAATCCATAGCAATACTTGTTCAATCAATACCAAATTTTGACAGTATGCTCTATGATTTATCGTGAGCAAACCCTGATCACTTAATTTCCAAAAACTTCAATAAATCCGACTTTATGATTCTTGACAGTTCGAAGATGAATATGTCTAAAAACCCAAAGATTGATCAAATAGATTAATCAAACTTGATCAAATCTTTTTCTAACCAACATGAAACATGTTCATCTTCATCATACGCATCTATTGACCTTAAGATTGCATCAAGATAACCACTGAATCACAAAATCACTAATGGAACAGTGAAGTTTCCGAAAATGGAAAACTAGAACTGATTTCTGCACAAATTGGTTGAATCTGAGTTTCTGACGTAGCTCTGATACCAATTGTTGTTCCAGAATCAAGCACACATAATAATAATCAGAGTGTTAGTGCACAGATTTGTTGGATGCAAGATCATAATGTTTGAAGGTCAAAGTAAAGCAAGTCAAAGCTCAAAGTCAACTCTCAAAGTGAAAGTAAATGTCATTTGTAATAAATGTCAAAGTCAAAGTTAGTGTTTTGTTTCCTTGTTGTTGTTTCTAGGTATAAATAGCCTTTGCCTTTGTAGTCTTTGAAAGAAACTACGCGGAGCTGATTAGAAAAAGACATTGATTGTATATCATTCAATTTAGTGAGAGAAAGTAGAGAGAGAGAGAGTGGTTGTAAACTATAATGTTTGAATCAATGGTATATGACTACGAAATTCTCATCTTGTTTGTGTTGTTAGAAATTAGAACTTGAATATGGGATTTAACAATTGGTATCGGAGCAGATGCATAGAGAAATCAAGAAAATATGGAAAGTTCGCACTGTTCATAGAGTCGTAGATCAATTTTTAATTTCTGTGCAAATTTGTGAGTTTAATTGATTAGAGTTGGTTCGAATTATGATTTAGAACAATCTTGTATAGGTGAATTGGATTCTTGCACTGTAATCTTGGTTAATTTTGAGAATTTTCGATTTTTTGAGTTTCACGAGTTTTTCACACTGTAATGGGATCAATTTTCTTTGTTGAGTGTATCTTGTTGAAGATTTCATGAGTTATTGAGAAAATCAGATCGATTTTTCTTCGAGATCTCAAGACCTCGTATGGTCCTGAAGAACTCGGAGAAAGAACTCGCAGAACCATTGGAATTCTCATAATCAAAGGATTTCGCATAAGTTTGAATTCTGAAAATATTCAAGTATAGATTTCGCATATGTCTATTATGCGAAATGTCTTGAATTCGTATATGTGTGTGTTACTAATCATTCAGAATTCGCACGAGTGTATCTGCGAAAAGCTTGAATTCGCATAGTTGTTTATACGAAATGTTTTTCTGAGAAAATCTTTACAAGGCAAGAATTCGTATAAGTTGTTGTGCGAATTGATCAGATTTCGCATCTGAGTGTCATGCGAAAAGTCTAGATTTCGCATAAGTGTGTGATACGAATTCCTCAGAATTCGCATAAGGATATCATATGAATTCCTTTGTGTCTCATAAAAGTTTTTCAAAATTTTCGAAGTGTTGGATTCGTGTGTCTCTGTCTTGCGAATTGTTGTATGCGAATTGTTGTATGCGAATTCTGAAGGTTTATTGTATGCGAATTATGGATTTGTCTTGTATGCGAATTCTTGATTGATTGTTCTTGTATGTGAATTCTTGGTGTTTCTAAATAACCTGCAAATTCTTTACTTGGTGAATTTTGGAAATTTCATTTCTGAACTTCTTCCTAAGTTTTTCTATTTTTCTGATTTCATTTGGACTAACGATCAAATTCAAGTTCTTTTTGTGATAACAGGTGTAAAGATCAAGATGTCATCAATAGAAGAGATTGCTAAACTTAAAACGAAGATTCTTTCTCTTGAGGGTAAGATTGCACAAAAGCGTGAGAACATTTTCAAGTTAAACGTTGAAGTTGTTGTATCTAAAGACCAGATTGAATACTATCAGAAGAAAGAAAGTGACAGAGTTGCTATTTTTGATAGTCTTAAAGAATGGATGCATGCTCATATTGCTTTACTGAAAAAGGCAACTAATTCGGGAAAACATTCAGAATTCTTTGCAGAATATAAAAATCATATTAAACTACTTGAAAGAGAAGTTCTTCAAATTTTGAAAGAAGATAAATGGATGGAAGCTGAGAAATTGAAGACTGAGATTATTGAGCTGATTAGAAAGATCTCAGACTTGGAAGATCAAAATGTCTAAGTCCAGCAAAGAGATTCTGTTGATAAGAATGAAAAGAAGGTAAAGAGTTTGGAAGCTACTAATGAAGACCTGATAAAGAAGATTTCTGAGCTAGAACTGCAAATTGCTGAAGAGAGATCAGAATTTGATAAAGAAAAGAAAGTATTTGCTCAGAAATTCTTAGAGTTTTCAAGAAAATCATTTGAAGAGAAGAAAGCGGTTGAGATCAAATGTATAAAGCTTTCTCAACAAGTTTCTGACTTTGAGAAAGTGATCATTTTGGAAAGGGAAAAGTTCGACAAAGAGAAGAAGATCATAGAATAGAAAAATGTAGGATTCTTTAACGAAATATCCAATGAGAGACAGAATATGGAGAAAGACTTTGAAGAAGAAAGACAGATGTTTGAGGAAGAGATAAAGAAGCTGACAGAGAAGTTATCTGAACTATCAACTTGTGCACTGAAAGAGAAGAAAGCAAAGTTTGAATTTCAAGAAAGGATGGACCTGCTTGTCAAAGAAAGAGACAGTTATTCTTCAAAGATAAAAGAGCTTGAAGACATTGTTTTAATGGTGGTGGTGACTGAGCAAACGACTCCAGAGTCAAAAATCCACACACCTAGAGATGATTCAGCTGATTTTGAATGTTCATTCAAGACAGCTGCAAGCTCACATCAGAAAATTGTTTCTTGAAGAAGGTCACTTAACTCATTTGATCAGATTCGTACTACTAACATCTTCTATGATCGAAATGTAGATGGTTCAGGTGCACATAGAAGAAGAAGATATAAAGAAGATAAGCTGGTCTGGAAATTGAAACCAGTCGAAGATGAAAAGAATGACGATAAGAAAGGAAAGAAGTCATGTGTACATGTGACAAAATCTAAAAAGAACAATGTGCGGAAAGGTAAACCTGAGTTTGTCTACTCGAGAGATCAATTAATCAGGTTTTCTAAAAAGAAAAATTACTGTTCTTATTGTCGTACATATGACTTTATTCACAAAACGAGTGATCATTACTGGTATGGTTCTTACTCAATTACTCCTAACAAAACTGCAACTAACAAATATGGACCCGAATACCAGTGGGTACCAAAGTCGAAAGATGATTCTGTGTTGCAGGCATCTCAAGTCAAGGGGAGTAAGAGAAACAAGGCTTCTGAATACTACAGTTCAGGACCCGTACCTCAATGATAAGGAGTTTGACTTCTAAACACAACAGTTTAGGACTCGTTCTTCAATGATCAAAATAGATGATGCTCCCGTGCTGATAAGAGATTGTACTTCGATACTCAAATGAGGAGATAAACCTTCAAGGGGGAGTACATATTTTTACTGAAAATATGCATCCGCAAGATAATGTGATCTACATTTCAGGGGGAGTTGTAGATCTCTATCATGTTTTTCACTGACATATTTTATGATGCATAGGGGGAGTATATGATTTCTGATTACTTCTTATCAGAACTCGTACATTCAAAGTTTTACTGCTTTATGTCATTTACTTTTCAATAATTGTTGTGAATAAAGCTTTGTGCTTTGATGACTTTGTGACTTTTTGCAGATTGAGAGGATGCTTACAAGATCATATCTTATATGACTTGAAGCTTGACTTCATGAGATTTAAGACTGCATGAAAAGGTTTATTTCTAATCTAAATCGCATACATGTCTAAAAGAAGGACAACTTTCAGGTATAAAAACATGTTTTTAAATGTTCAAACCACTTCTGATTCTTAAACAGATTTCATGAATATAGAAGTGTGATTTTAAACGTTTTCTTGACTATTTGTGCTTAATTGTTTAATATACCGTGTGTTTCCAAAGATACATACTTATGTATTATCTTTTCCATATACTTTCAAGTATTCATACACACCGGTTTGATTTTTGTTGGATATGTTATTACCATGTCTCTAAATTGAAACAAAATTTTGATGGTAAGACACCCCGTTTGAATTTTAATGTGTTGAGCGTGATTTCATTTCAAAACGTTCTTTCAAGACTTGTCTATATTTTCATTCGTATAGAGAACATCCAATTTTTGTTGACCTAAGCCTTAATTGATAAATCATTCCGATATTTTGATCTTCTTCATACAATGTCAGCTTTTCAAACAAGTTTCTTGTATTCATTTCATTCATTCAATATACTTGTTTTGAAAAGTCTTCAATGTTTTTAAAATGCTCAAATCTTCATGATTATCTTATTGAGCATACAGACATCTGACTTGTATATTTTGTGTCTTAACTGAAAAGTTAAATCAGTTAAACAACATGTTCTTTTAGGGAAAACATGGGTTCATTGTGTGAGAACTTAATTGAAACTTCTATGGATTCACGTTAACCAGTGTTTCCTACCCAACAAGTTAATCCTTAGTGATCGAATGTGTGAGGAGTCAAATACTGAGTGTGGGTTGAGTGCTGAGGTAAAATGAAAATGAGAGTATGGTTAGAAGTGCGCTTAATGATTAAATAGAAAGAGAGAGTGAGAACAGAGTAAAAGAATATCAAACTCTACACCAACTTTTTCTGAGTCGGGCAGCCACATTACTAGTGTTTCACAACTCTTCGTGAACATTATTGAAACAGGCAACTAGCCCATGCCAACTCTTGATACAAACCCCACCAGCTACTCATTTTCTTCTTAACAAGAAAATGTTTCATATTTCAAGGGGACGCAACACATATGCTATCTGGTTTTCATTTGGAAAATCTGGATATTGAAATAGAAGGAAGTTTGCCCCACCTTCGCACTTCGATCATGCACAATCGAGTATGTGTTTAATTACTGTTGTCTCAGTGGTTTACACAATTTTGAGCCTATAAAAGCAATCATCTGATTTAATTCTTTCAAACACTTGCACGAACACAAAAGGAATATGTTTTCTTGTCATAACATTCATAGAAATTCCTTTGTGGTGTTTCGATGATTGAATGGATGGCCTGGGGAAGTGAACATAACAAAAGATCCTTTCCATTGTGTATTTGTTAGGCATAGTGACTTCATGTTTCTAACAGACATTTTAACTGATTCATTTGTTGATTCAGGTGTTACACTCATATTTTGTCTGAATTTGTAAAGATTCGGATGAATATCTTTTTGGATCAATTGATGGTCATAGTCTTTTGATAAGATCTGTGGTCAGGATAGATAAAGTGACATTTGTTGTGAAAGTTTTGATGGTTTCATGCTCCAATCATCAAAAAGGGGGAGAAGCATTCAAGAAATGTTAAAGATGGGAGAATTGATCAAGAATTGATTGTGAAAGAAAGATGTTAAAGAAAGATTGTTGAAGTTTGTTGAAAGACTAAAACAGTTCAAAGATTACTGAAATTTTATTTGGAGATAATTTGCTAAACCAATCAGAGTTATGTCACCTTTGGGAGAGAATGATACTATTCTTAAAGATCAGGCTTTGAGGAAATTGTTGAAAGTTTTGAAGAATTGTTTTATCAAAGAAAGGGGAGAATGTTTTAAGCATAAAAGAGGAGTTTGTACTTCAAAGATTATGTTTATTTCTGAAGACGATCTGAATTTTCAAGAAGTCTACAAGGGAAGATAAAGTTGATCAAAGGGGGAGATTGTACAAATTGAGCATAAAGAGAGAAGATTGAATTGCAAAATCTTTTTAGAGATGATATTGATCCAAAGGGGGAGAATGTTAGTGCACAGATTTGTTGGATGCAAGATCATAATGTTTAAAGATCAAAGTAAAGCAAGTCAAAGCTCAAAGTCAACTCTCAAAGTGAAAGTCAAAATCATTTGTAATAAATGTCAAAGCCAAAGTTTGTGTTTTATTTCCTTGTTGTTGTTGCTAGGTATAAATAGCCTTTGCCTTTGTAGTCTTTGAAAGAAACTACGCGGAGCTGATTAGAAAAAGGCATTGATTGTATATCATTCAGTTCAGTGAGAGAAAGTAGAGAGAGAGTCGTTGTAAACTATAATGTTTCAATCAATGGTATATGACTACTAAATTCTCATCTTGTTTGTGTTGTTAGAAATTAGAACTTGAATCTGGGATTTAACACAGAGTAATAACAGACATGAATCAAAGGAAAGAGATAATTTATTGGGAAAATACTAAATTCATACATCTCACAAGAGGAGGCTGCTACATTATGAATGAGATGGTTTTTTTAGAGTTTGCCTAAAAAGGAAATTGCAAGGGACTATATATAGGGTCAATTTACTTGACTCCTACAAAAGTCAAACTTAACAAAATACATAACAAAATGTAACAAAGGACTAACTATTACAACTTGATTAAACATGATCTAACATTTAACTTTGGCTCAAAGTATGTAAACTTGTTGAGACAGCAACAAATTATACAAAGACTCAATGTACATGAGAAAGGGTCGAAGGTGGTGCAATTTTCCCTCTTTTTCAATATCCGAATTATCCAAGTGATAATCAGATAGAGTATGTGTTGCTTCCCCGTTCAAATATGAAACATCTTCTTGTTGAGAAGAAGATGAGTAGTTGGTGGGGTTATATATAAGAGGTGGTATGGGCTAGTTGCCTGTTTTAATATTGTTCACCAAATACTGTGAAACAATAGATTATTTGGTTGCCCGGCTCAGAAAAGATGTGGTGCAGAGTTTATTTTTCATTTACTCTGATCTCTCACCCTCTGTCTTTTAAATCAATTGAGCTCACTTATAACCAAACTCTCATTTTCATTTTAATTTTAACTCAGCACTCTCCCCATCTCTATTTTTAATGAACCCCTCTCCCCTCAATCACTCAAGATTACTTCCGGGGTAAGAAACACTGGTTAGTGTGATTCCATGGAAGTTCTGATAAGCTCACACTGAATCCCGTATTTTCCTAAGAGAGCATGTTGTTCAACAGTCATTTGTACATGAAAGCACAATAAATCAATGTCAGTAAATGTATGCTCAGGACAAGATAAGAATGAATTTGGAGCATTTAAAACATTTAAGATATCTCAAAACAACTAGAGTGAAATGAAGTGGTTTGAGAATCTGACAATGATTCCTTTAAGAGCGGAAGCTAAAAAGGATGATTCCTTTACAATCAAATCTATTGATCATGAATAACAAAGATTTGGAAGACCAAAGACGTAAGGTGTTTATACGAACAGTGTATAAACATATTGGCAATGAAAGCACATGAAAATGAAATGACGTCTGATTTTCAAACAAACAATGAATTTTCAAACGGGAGGATTACCATCGAAAGATTTATCTTTTGAGATGTGGTAATCACAAAGTCAAGAAAATGGGTGTACTGACCAATGTGTGTAAGAATACTTGGTAAAGTATAAAGAAATGACAAGTACACAAGTATTAGTCATTGGAAACACATGGTCAGTTGATGTCATGGAGTCTAAGGATTAGAAAGATATACCTTGAGTATGATATCCTTAACTCCCCTAAAGATATTATCTATTGAGTTATGTGACAAAAACTTAGGTTCTCCCCTATGAACTGTGAAAAGTCAACTCATCAGAAAAATATGACAATATCAACACGCATATCTTTTCTCTCTAACAGATATAACAGTTAAAGTTTCAACATTTCTACACTCAAAACAAAAATATTTGACAGTTAAGCTCCCCCTCAACGCCAAAACTTCTAGAATGATGTGAGCTTTAAAGCATCCTTTTCAGAAGAAAATCATTGAAGTTCGTGTTCTAATCAGATGTAATCAGAAGCCAACTCTTTTGGCAATTAAGTGCGGGTCCTGATCTGATATGACCAGAAGCCAAAGTCACTTGAAGTATCCTGTAAAAGAGAATATTGGTAATCATTTATAAAAATGATTCCGCTTCCGTCAGTAAAAGATATAAATAGCAACTGTTTGAGAATCAATACACAAGCAACAAGATTAAGATTCAGAAAACTCCCCCTCGAGTCATGAGAAAAGGTTTAAGTAGACATGTTCAACATTCCAAGTTTGGTGATTAGAAACTTGAACCTTATTTCATCTAACGTCTTGGTGAAAAGGTCAGCTAGCTGGAAGTCGGTATGAACAAAGTGCATTTCAATATCACCTTTTTCTACATGGTCCTTGATGAAGTGATAGCGTACATCTATGTGCTTGGTCTTCGAGTGATGGACCGGGTTAGAATTTATTGCAATTGGGCTCTTGGAATCGCAATAAATAGGCACTCGCTTGTAGTTATACCCAAAGTCCTTCAACTGCGTCTTCATCCAGAGGACTTGCAAACAGCAACTAGCAGCAGATACGTACTCTACCTCAGTAGTGGATGTAGAAACATAGTTTTGTTTCTTTAATGTCCAACTAATAAGTTTGTCTCATATGAATTGACATGATCCAGAAGTACTCTTACGGTGTAGCTTACACCCTGCATGGTCAACATCTGTAAAGACAGTGAGATCAAAACGATAATCCTTTGGATACCAACGACCTAAATCAGGAGTGCCTTTAAGATATCTAAAGATTCGCTTAACAGCATTAAAGTGCGACTCTTTGGGATTAGCTTGATATCTCGCACAAAAGCAGGTTGCAAACATGATATCTGAACGACTTGTAGTCAAATAAAGTAAAGAACCAATCATGCTACGAGACACCTTTTGATTATCAGGTTTACCAGATAAATCTGCATCTAAGAGTGTACCAGTAGCCATTGGTGTTTTTATGACAGAACTGTCTGACATATTGAACTTTCTCAAAATATCTTTAATATATTTGGCTTGATTAATGAAAATGCCTTCGGGTAATTGCTTTACTTGCAAACCAAGAAAGAAATTCAATTCACCCACCATTGATGTTGGATCCCAGATCTAATCTCGTAACAATGATATAAACAATAAGAGTAATGACAGCGGAAGTAATACAGTTTAATATCAAAGGAGATTCAAATATCACAGTTCATAAAGCATATAAAGATAAACAAGATATTCTTAGAATAAAATATTCAACTTATATTATCAGATATATATCTTCTCAAGCACACCTTGAACAATAAGGTGATGGTCCTATTTATAGGACCATAAAGTAAGCAGTGTACTTGTATGACAAAAAAAGAAGCATGCTGAACAGTGACCTACTCTAGAAAGTAAATCTTATCACTAAGTGACGTGTCATCTGTTCTTCTGTTCATTCGTAGAAAACTTGTGAACATCTTTAGAGAGAATGTCTTCAGAGCTCTGACGTTGTCTTCCGAGCCTCTGATGAAGCTATCTCTGATAAGTACTTCAGAGGCAGGTTTGTCCTCTGAAGTCTTCGTCCTCTGAAGTCTTCGTCCTCTGAAGTGTATCTTTTGGAAGTCCTCTGAAATAGGACGGGTATTTTCAACACTTTAACAAACAGATGATTTGGAGCTAACAATCTCCCCCTAAGTGTCGAAAATAAAAGATACAAAAATAACAGAGAATTGAATTTTAAACTAGAAAGCATAGAGGAGAAAATCATCCTCTTAAGTATTACTTCTTAAACATTTGGAAGTTTAATACAAAGAAAGTAAAATAAAGAAACAGACTACAATTTGTCACTTGAACAGATTCCATGGAATTTGATGATCAGAGCTCTGAAGTTGATCATCGAGTCAATCTCTAAGTCAATCTTTGCCAGTAAATCTGCTCTGTGCCTTTCTTCCTTTGCATGGATCAATTTCTTTATACCTCTCAATGTTTCATCAGAATACTTCAACACTTCCGAAGCTAGAAAGATCTTCTTTTCTTGATTTACTCTGAAGACGAAACCTAGAGGTTCTGCAACGATTGATCCAGTCTTCTGTTCTTCAAGTTTGTCGAATGACTCCACAGGTTCAGTTACCTCCAGCTTCTCTTCCCCTAGGTTCAGAGCTATTTGAAAGTCACATTTTGCTCGGTGTTTGACATAGGCCTCCATTGCCCGTCGGACTTCAACCATGCCCATCCTTATTTCCCTTCTTCCATGATCATACCTGGCAGAGCAATAGGCATATAAATGTGGTAAATCATATGGATTTAGATTTACGAGATCATTGTCATTGAACTCGTAAATCTTCTGATCAGATCGAGGTACCACATAATTCCTATAGATAATCTTGTTGTAAGCAAAGGTCTTTTCTGAGATTTTGTTTATTTTGATGATTGGATCATCAGAGAGGACCTGTGCTCTTGGTTTGGTTTTATCTTTGATAAATCTTCGCTCATAGTCTGGCATGTTCTCTCTGATTCTTGGATTCAGAGGAATGACTAGTGTGTCTGCCATGTTGAACTCACAGTAGATGTATCTGAAGTGGTCTTTTATGGAAGCTTCGGGATTTGATTCGAGGAATGTGGGAGGTTTATTGAAAACTTTTGCTGGAAGACCGATGCTTGCTTTCTGAACAGGATTCTCTGAAGGAGCCTGTTCATTAACAACCATGGTTTCTGGTTCCTTCGTCTGTGGAGGATCTTCTTTTGAGGGTTCAGAGATGTAGCCATCTATCTATGGTGATTCCCTCAGCTCTGACGTTGTTGAGGTATGATGTGGTTGAGCATTCTTGAAGACATACTCTTCGACATCAACTACTTCAACTTCTTCTTCAACCTCTTTTCCAGAATCTGATTTTTCTTCTTTTTCAGATTCTGATTCGTAAGCATCTCTCATCACATAAGTTGGTCTTTCTGGTGATGAGAATGCATCTTCTGATGTTGAGAAGTCTACGAGCTGTTCATCTTCTTCTTCGTCCAGAGCTCCAATAGTTTCTTGAGATGCAGCTGTGATTTGTTCAGCTGTGATTGGAACTATTGGAGCACCTGAAGTGGATGGTGCTAGAAAGATGACAGGTACTGGAGACTTTAGAGTGGCCTGAATATCTTCAGCAGAGGTGGAGGTTGAACGTCTCTCTTTTCCTTTCTCCTTGTGTTGGTTTAATTCAGAGGGAGTGGACTCCTTTTGTGTTTCAACAGGTTTTGGAGTAGGAGTCTTCTCCCCCTTATGAAGATCGGATGACCCCTGAGGTTGGTCATCTTCGTCATCAGAATCTTCATACGTAGCCTTCTTCCGTGCTTCCTCAGAGCATGCGACCTCTGGTTCCTTTCTCTTCAATACTCCCTCTGAAGATTTGACATTCTTCAGAAGGTCTTCAATCTTCTTGTTCTGCTGAGTGGTCTTGGAGACGAACTTGCTGGAGATAGTCATTACATTGCTGGTGATCTTCTTGGAGAAGTTGGTCAGGTCAGCCTTTGTAATGAACTCTGTTGTAGCAGGAGCAGCAGTAGAGGAGGTAGGGATCTTTGCAAGTACCTCTGCCAAAGAACGCAAGACTTCCTCTTTGAATTGAGAAAAGTCTACATGTGTTGGAGTGGGGGCAGAGGTAGGTGGAATCTCCTGGAGGAGCTCTGTTTTCGAGTTCTGAATTTCTCTGGACAATACGGAGTCATTTTTTATGACCAAGCTTTCCAGAGCATCCAGTTTTTCGTTCTGATTGAGAACTGTCGTGCGCAGCTCAGAGACCTCTGAAGTGAGTTTTTCAACTTCAGAGTTAGAGGCAGAGGCCTCTGAGGTCTTCTCCATTTGAAGTTTTATCTCCTTCAGATATTCTCTGATTTCATCACCAAAGATTTTGAACTCCTCTTTGGTAACGTAATCAGAGGGGATAACCTTAGGATCAACACATGATTCTAAGTTTCCCTCGAGTTCAGAGGGGCCTTCTTTCGGAGGTGGTTTGATGTTTTCTCCGGAAGGACTTCCCATTAATCCTTGGGGACCCTTTTTCAAGGATTTCCCTATAATGGTTCCGATTGGTCTCTGATCATCAGAGTCAGAATCTGATGATGAGAACCGAATGTGTTTGGAAACCTTGCTGTCCAGGCTAAGGATTCCTTGTGCAAGAAGGTCGTGCCATTCTTTTTCTGACAGGCAATCCTTACGTTCTAAGGCACGGTCCAACTTAGTTTGAGCCACAAAGGCATCATGTGTGGGTGGAGGTGACATACTCTAGGGTGATTGAGTATTTTTATCTTGGTCTAAGTCCTTTTGGGAGGACTTAGCCGTATCAGAGGTTTCCCCTCTGGTGCATGCTTCAGAGTCAGAAACAGATGCCTCTGAGCAGTTAGGATGGGAAGGGTTAGAGGTGTCCACCTCTGTTTCAATGTCCATTGATGCTGGACCACCTTGGACAGTAAATTTGTTTGCACTGGGATTTGGGCTTTGGATTCTCTCATTTGTGTCGTCTAGGACATCTTTTTCTACCTCACCGTCCTCAGATTCTAAGTTTAGAAACTCACCCTCTGGAAATCTCTCTTCCTCACCTTCCTCTGCTCTGACAGAGTTATTCTCTTCGTCAGAGGGAGGGTTCTCATGTTCTCTCTTCCTCACTCTCTCAGAGCCACCCTCTGGTTGCGCTCTGTTAATGTTTTGAGCAGTATCAGAGATATCACTCTCCGATTCAGGCTCAGGCTCAAAACCTAAGTGTGTTGGGGATCCCATCATCGGTTCTGATGATTGGGCAACACGACTAAGTAGGAGATGGGTAGGAGAGTCAGCAGCAATTACCTCAATCATGGTGTGTAGGAATCGTCGGTCATGTGGATATGGAGGAACCTCTGTTGCTTTGAATGAGTTCATCATAAACAGAGGTGTCATTGGGCCCTCCTCAGTGATGGAGAATTTCTCCATTGCTCTTTGAATGACCACAGAGATGAATCTGGGAAATAGTACCGATATTGGTTGTTTTCCTTTGGCCAAGTCCTTGTTCTTCTTGTCCACCGCCGTCAGCATCTCACAGAAGAGAATGTGAGCCATATTGATGCTCCTGTTGAAAAAGAGAGCATACATTATGGCTATTATCGCTGGATGAGTCTGATCCTGACTTCCAATCTTGCAGGTAATTGTTCTGTTGAGAACACTAAACATAAAGTTCCATTTGGGAGGCAGGTACTGACGTCTGAATTGACTTAGGCGTGATATTTCTTTGTTGTAGCCTAAGTGGTGGAGGAACTGAAGAAGGACTTCTTGACTTGGTAGTTTCTCAAAAGCATCTATTTGAAGATCAGTTTTCGTGAGGAGGTTGAATCGACGAGTCAGGGTTTGTGGGGTGATTCTTATGGTCAGGCTTTGTTCTCCTAGGTCAATGTGCCCAACAAGTCCTTCCTTTTCAAAGTCGTATTCACTTGAATACCACCATTGTTGGACAAAGCGAAGGGGAATATCTGAGGCATGTTTGGTTAGAACATCATTGAGTTCGCAGTTCGTGAAAAAGTCGAGGATTGGGCGAAACTGTTCATCGTATTTTTATGGGGTGACGTCCAGAAAGTAGTTGTTTCCTTTGACTGGAACATCGAACTGTATCATATTCAAGCTTGGAACAAGTTTGCTTGAGTTTTCTGAAGTTTGGGAATGAGCCGCCATTGTTGCAGGTTGAGAAAGATGAAAGCTTAGAAAGAGAGATTTGGGATTTTGGATTTTGAGAGCGTAAATGAAAAGTGAAACAGGGTTTTTATAGACAAAGGGTAGAGGGAGAGGTTATGGAAACGGCGAATGAGAGTCCCTAATGTCAGAAAGGACGTTCCATCATCCCCTAATTAATAGGTGACACGTTTCGGTATGTAGGGGAGAGCCGCTTTGTGTCAGAAAACCGCCAGTTGGGTTTAAAAAGAAACGAATGGTTATCCAAAAAGATTTATTATTAAAAGAATTTCTTGGAATATTCGTTTAATGAGAAAAGATCAGAGACTCTGATATAAATATCAGAGACAAGATCAGAGGATATAAATATCAGAGACAAGATCAGAGGCTCTAATATAAATATCAGAGAAGATCTGAGGCTGATATAAATCAGACAGGATCAGAGGCTCTGATATAAATATCAGAGACAAGATCAGAGGCTCTGATATAAATATCAGAGAAGATCAGAGGCTCTGATATAACTATCAGAGACAAACTTTTCTTCCCCTTGAAAGCTGAAAGGGTCTTTGTCTCCCCCTTGACCAAAGAATGAAGTCTTTTATGTTCTCCCCCTTGACACATGCTTGGAGAAAACAAGTGATTTTTACCATTTGTGAAAAAGTCCAGAGGCTCTGATGAATGGATCAGAGACTCTGATGTTTTCTTGTGTTAAGCACTGACATATGCTACTTGGTTCAGAGTCTCTGATAATTGATCAGAGACTGAGTTTACCATTTTTTGTTAGGTAGACATATTCAACATTCCCAACTTGCTAATTAAAAAATTGAACCTTCGTTCATCTAAAGCTTTTGTGAAAATATCAGCAAGTTGTAGTTCAGTTGGTACAAAATACATCTCTATTGTTCCCTTTTCAACATGATCTTTCAGAAAGTGGTACCTTACATCGATGTGCTTGGTTTTGGAGTGTTGTACTGGATTGGCAGAGATGGCTATGGCACTTTTTGAATCATAGAGAATTGGAATTCTTTCAAGTTGTTGGCCATAATCTCTGAGCTGAGTTTTCATCCATATTACTTGATCAGCAACTAGCAGCAGCAACATATTCTGCCTCTGCAGTTGAAGTTGAAACACAGTTTTGCTTCTTGGATGACCAACTTACCAGCTTATTGCCCAATAACTGACAGCATCCTGAGGTACTTTTTCTGTCAAGCTTACATCCGGCATGATCTGCATCAGTGTAAGCTGTTAGATCAAAACTAGAAAATTTTGGATACCAGAGGCCTAATGAGTGTGACCCTCTGAGGTATCTTAAAATTCTCTTGACAGCAGATAAATGAGATTCTTTTGGATTTGCTTGATATCTAGCACAAAGACATGTTGCAAACATTATGTCAGGCCTACTTGCAGTTAAGTATAATAGTGAACCTATCATGCTTCTGTAGGTTTTTATATCCACAGATTCTCCTGAAGGATCAGAGTCAAGTTTGACTCCGGTGGATAGAGGTGTTCTCATTGAAGTTGAATCATTGAGTTTGTACTTTTGCAAAATTTCAGAGACATACTTAGATTGACTTATGAATGTACCTTCTGAAGTTTGTTTTACTTGTAAGCCCAGAAAGAAAGTTAATTCTCCCATGAGGCTCATCTCAAATTCACTCTTCATCAACTCTGAGAACTTGTCACAATACTTTTGATTTGTAGAGCCAAATATAATGTCATCAACATAAATTTGTACTAAAAGCATCTCATTCTTGTACCTTTTGACGAATAAGGTAGTATCAATTGTGCCTTTTTCAAATCCATTTTGAGTTAGAAAGGTGGACAGAGTTTCATACCAAGCTCTTGGGGCTTGTTTAAGTCCATACAGAGCTTTATCCAAATAATAAACATGATTAGGATACTCTGTACTTTCAAATCCAGGTGGTTGCTGGACATAAACTTCTTCATTTAATTTACCATGAAGAAAGGCAGATTTAACATCCATTTGATAAACTTTGAATCCTTTGTGTGCAGCATAGGCTAAGAAGATTCTGATTGCTTCTAGCCTAGCTACAGGTGTAAAGGTTTCATCATAATCAATGCCTTCTTCCTGGCAATATCCTTTTGCAACCAACCTTGCTTTGTTTCTGATTATTATTCCATCCTCATTCTTTTTGTTTCTGAAAACCCATTTCGTTCCAATTGCAAATTTTTCTTTGGGAAGGGGAACTAGGGTCCAGACTTTGTTTCTTACAAACTCTTGAAGTTCATCCTGCATTGCAAAAATCCAATGAGGATCTTCAAGAGCTTCTTTTACCTTCTTTGGTTCAATAATGCTCAAAAAGTTTACATATAAGCATTCATTGATAGTGGCAGATCTTGTTTTAACTCCTTCGGATGAGGATCCAATGATTTGATCAATTGGATGATCTTTTGTCCATCTTGTGATTGGAGCAATAATTTGTGCAGTTTGAGCTTCAGAGGATCTGACGTTTGGTGACACCTCTGTTGTATTGTTCAGAGGCTCTGAAGGTGATACCTCTGTTGTACGGTTCAGAGGCTCTGTTGGTGATGCCTCTGTTGTACTGTTCAGAGGCTCTGAGTTTTGTTCCAGAGATGAAGATTTTTGTTCATCATTTGGTTCTGGAGTTGCTTCAGATACTTCTTGATCATCTTCTGATTCACTTTGCTGATCTGCATTTAGTGAAACAGAAGGTGTTGGTTCAGAGGGACCTGAAAGGGTTGTACCTGTTTCTTGAGGTTCTTCTGAATTCTCTCTCTGTCTATCTCTGAAGATAACTTCAGAGATATCTTCATCATCAAAGAAATCTTCAAATATTTTATTTAATTCATATTCCCTTGATGATTCAGAGATTGGTGATGAACTTTCTTGTTGTTCAGAGCTTTTATTGTCGTCAAAAGTGATATTGATGCTTTCTTGGATAGTTCTTGTTCTAAGATTGAACACTCTGAAAGCTTTTGAGGCTAATGAATATCCAATGAATTTGCCCTCATCAGCTTTCTTGTCAAACTTTCCAAGATATTCTCTATCTTTCAGAATGTAACACCTGCATCCAAAAACATGAAAATATTTAATATTAGGTTTCCTATTGTTAATGAGTTCATAGGATGTTTTCTGAAATCTCTTGACAATTGTAGCTCTATTCTGAGTGAAGCAGACTGTTGCTACTGCTTCTGCCCAAAAATTTGTTGAAAGATCAGATTCAGCAAGCATTGTTCTGGCAGCTTCAACAAGTGTTCTGTTTTTCCTTTCAACTACTCCATTTTGTTGAGGAGTTCTTGTTGCAGAGAAGTTAGGGGTAATGCCTTCTTCTGATAGATAAGAATTGATTTTGGCATTTCTGAACTCTGTTCCATTATCACTTCTTAGTTTCTGAACTTTGCTGCTGAATAGAACCTGTAATCTTTTCAACAACCATATTAATATGTCAGGTACATCAGATTTAGCTCTAATGAATTGTATCCATGTGTATCTGGAAAATTCATCAATTAGAACCAGAATGTATTTCTTACCTGCTAGACTCTGTACAGAGATAGGACCACAAAGGTCCACATGAAGCATGTGCAGAGGTCTAGGACAGTTGTTTTCACTTTTGGTTTTATGGGAAGATCTTTTCATTTTTCCCATCTCACAAGCAGAACAAAGATGATCTTTGTTAAACTTTAGAGATGGTAATCCCTTAACCAAATTAAGTTTAACTAACTTATCAAGTGAGGAAAAGTTTAGATGTGAAAACTTTTTATGCCAGAGCCAGATTTCCTCACTATTCAGAGATACAAGACAAAGTTTCTCTGAATCAGTGTCTGTGATTTTGGTAAAGTTCATTCTGTAGAGGTTACCTTTTCTGTCTGCTCTTAGCATTTCTTGACCTGATTCTGAGTGAAGAAGTGAACAATATTTTCTTTGAAATTTCACATCAAAACCATGATCACAAAGTTGACTTATGCTTATCAGATTGTGTTTTAATCCATCCACATAAGCAACCTTTGATACTGAAACATTTCCTCTTGATAACTCACCATATCCTCTAATCTGTCCTTGCTTGTTGTCTCCAAAAGTAACTGCTCCTCCAGATTTTGCTTTGAATGAGGATAGCAGTTCTTTATTTCCAGTCATATGCCTTGAACATCCAGAATCTAGGTACCAGATTGGTATTGACTGTTTCTGCAAGACAGATTATTGTTTCTTAGGTACCCACCTCATTATGGGTCCTTTTGTGTTAGACTTTGGTGGATTTGGATGACTTTTTGGCATCTCATCTTTTGATGTCTTGCCTTTACGTGTCTTCTTTTGAGATTTTGTCTCTGAGATATTTTTCAGAGATTGATTCAAAAGGCAGTGTGATCCTTTAAAATGATTCTCCAGTTTCATCAAGAGATAAATGCAGTTACAATTAATAGAACAAGAAGAAGTAGGAGCAAAGTTTTTCTTTTTATTAAAAGTATTTGTTACATTTTGACTTCTTTTGAAACTAGCACTAGGAATATTACATTTATCCCTAACTACTTCTTTTCTTTTTGCTTGAAAGACAGTCTTCTTTTCAAGTTGCTTTTTCTTGTTCAAAAACATCTTCTTTTCTTTGCTGCTTACTGCACAGACAGGATCAATATGGTTAGTTTTTGTCCATTTGCCCTTTTGTTCAGGAGAGAATTTTATTGTTTTATAGGTGTAAGAGCCAGAAGTGTTTGTTTTATTCTTTGCCTTTTCTTGCAACTCTTTTTCAAGTTCCAGAGATGTTTTTGCTTGTAAACACATATTTGCAAAATCAGGACTTATTGATATTCTGGTTTTGGTTTTCAATACTGAAATTGGAACATTCAAAATACCAGAGCCAACAGTTTTTATCTTCTTGTGAATTACATTCCCTGGTTTACAAAAAATCTGTTCATCAATCTCTAAATCAGATTCTGAATCAGAGTCAAGAAAGTCTCTCTTAGATTTAATAGAGATATCTACCTCTATTGGTTTTTTAATTTCTTTTGATCTAGAGACTTTGATGATCCGTTTCATGCTTTCTTTTCTTTTTAAGTCCTCCATGACATTTTCTTCTCAAATCTTTTGAACATCATCTTTAAACGTAGTTCTGATGTTTTCATCTGACTTTGGTGAATACAGAGGAGCATTTGGATTAAGTGAACTCTGAGATTCATTTTCAGAAGTACTTGTATCAGAGGTACTTGGTTCAAATGTCTCTGATTCACTTGAGATGAAGGCATCAAATCTGAAAATTTATTTGGAATCATAGCTCTGAGGTTTTGTAAAGTGTACCTCTGAAGTTTCTTCTTTTATCTGTAACACAGATTCTTTAATGTCTTTTACTTCAGAGTACTTTGTATTTTTGAAATTTAAAGCTCTTGCTTTTGATCCCTCTGATGTTTTCATACTTTTGAAATTATTCAGAGATGGGTCTTCAGAGCTTTGGACCTTTCCTATACAGAAAGTGGAAGAAAGTGAAGTTTTCTCCAATCCATTGAATGAATTCAACTCATTGAATCCTATCCCTTGAGAGTCCATTTGAGATTTTATTTTGTCGAAGACACTTTGTGCATTAACATAGCTTTTGATTCGAAGATTTTTTCTATCTAGAGATTGATGTAAGATTTCTCTTTCCTTTTGAAAAAATTTGGTTAAGGCAATAGAATTGAGCCTTTCATACTCAGATTTCTTTACTTCTTCTTCTTTTCCTTTTAAAACTTTTTCAATCTCTTTTATTTCTTCTGAAAATGATTTTTATTTTTGCTTGTTGATTTCTTCAAGTTTGGTTTTTTCAAGAAAAATTTCTTTCTTTTCTGATTCCAGAAGATTCTTTTCTCTTTTGTAAAATATGAGCTCTTTTGTTACTTGCTCTCTTTTCTCTTTTTCTTCAACAAACTTTTGCTTTAGATCCTGAAGTTCATTAATTAGTTTAAAAGCATCTATTTCAGGATCACTGTCAGAGGTGTAAAGAGAGTTTACCTTTTCAGAGTTGTCTTCGGATGCTTCATCAGTTTGATTTCCATCTGAAAAAGCCATACCACAGAGATTGGTAGGCTCTTCCTCACCATCACTTGTCGAGTCAGATAGCCAGTCTTCCATTTCTGCTACAAGAACTCTTTCTTTTACATTGTATTTGTATTTGTTCTTGTAGTAATCTTGGTCTTTGACAAGTTTTCCTCTGCAGTTTGCAGAGAAGTGGCCTGGTTTTCCACATCTGAAGCATCTTCCATCATTTTGATTTGTTGGAAGAGTGGCAGTACTTGTCCCTGGCTTCTGTTCTTGAGGTTTGAAGTATCTCTGTGGTTGTGGATACCTTGGTTGGAATGGTTGTTGTGGTCTTGTTTGTTGTGTTGCATCATCATGATTGAAGTTTGCACCCTTTTGATCACTATATGGAGTGAATCTGGGTTCTTGTTGAAATCTTCTTTCCGGATTTCTTCTTTTTTCATTCTCTCTCTTTCCTTCAAATACCTTCTTACCAAATTTCTTGTTAAATTGATGAGTGATTAATGCAAGAGATTTGGCGAAGGCATTGATATCTTCATCTGAGTCTGAATCTGTATGAGTTTCTTCTGCCATCAAGACCTTTTTGGATCTTCTTTTTGTTTCCAAACATTTTTGTGACTCTTCACAGTTGTTTTCTTTCGATATTTGTTTTGAAACAAGCGCAAGGGGTCCACCCAAAGAGGTTTTTGATTTTTGCTTCATAACTTCTTTTTCATGTGCAACAAGAGTACCATAAATGTCAGTTAATGACCATGACTCAAGATCTTGATTAGCCTGTATAGACATGGACAGTTGTGACCATTCTTCATTCAAGCTTTTCAAAAAAAGAACATTGTTTTCCTCTTTTGTTCTTATTACTCCAAACTTTCTGCATTTGTTTATTAGAATGTTGAATCTTGAGTAAGTTTGGTGTAATGTTTCTTCTGGTAGAGCATGAAAAACATGATATTCATTGATGCATAGATTTCTTCTATTTTTCTGGGTTTGTAGGCCACCTTCAAGTTGATTTAACAACTAATCCCATATCTCTTTTGCAGTTTTACAAGAATCAAGTTCTTGAAAGATATCATTGGGAATGGCCATTATGAGTAATCTAACAGCTTTTGAGTCATTATCCATCATATTATTTTCTTCATCAGTGAAGTTTGTGATTTTCTTTTCATAATATGCAGGTATTTCGGCAGTATCTGTTGTTGCAGGAACTCTTGGCACCAACACCATTGGAATGTGAGGTCCAATGTTCACAGATCTAAAAAGATCCCTGTCCATACCTTCTAGGAAATTTACCATCCTTATCTTCCATTGGGGATATTCATCCCTTAAAAGTGTAGGAGGTTTTGTTAATGACCCAGCTGTATAAATGACACTTATGCTTGAGTTTGCCATTTGTAAAAAAAAATGAAGATTTGAAGAACTGATGCTTTTTGTAATGAACTGAGATTTACTATCAAATCATGATGTTCTTTAATAAACTGGGTTTATATGAACATGCACAAATAATGAAAGTTTAGAATCAATGAGATGTAAATCTATCCGAGTATGCAGATATGATCTTTCTTTGTTTAGAAACAAAGGAAGCTCTGATACCAATTGTTGGATCCCAGATCTAATCTCGTAACAATGATATAAACAATAAGAGTAATGACAGCGGAAGTAATACATTTTAATATCAAAGGAGATTCAAATATCACAGTTCATAAAGCATATAAAGATAAACAAGATATTCTTAGAATAAAATATTCAACTTATATTATCAGATATATATCTTCTCAAGCACACCTTGAACAATAAGGTGAGGGTCCTATTTATAGGACCATAAAGTAAGCAGTGTACTTGTATGACAAAAAAGAGCATGTTGAATAGTGACCTACTCTAGAAAGTAAATCTTATCACTAAGTGACGTGTCATCTGTTCTTCTGTTCATTCGTAGAAAACTTGTGAACATCTTTAGAGAGAATGTCTTCAGAGCTCTGACGTTGTCTTCAGAGCCTCTGATGAAGATATCTCTAATAAGTACTTCAGAGGCAGGTTTGTCCTCTGAAGTCTTCGTCCTCTGAAGTGTATCTTTTGGAAGTCCTCTGAAATAGGACGGGTATTTTCAACACTTTAACAAACAGATGATTTGGAGCTAACAATTGATATTTCAAATTTCGTTTCCATGATCTTTGAAAAGTTCTTGCAGAATTTCGGATTTGTCGACCCAAAGATAATGTCGTCAACATAAATTTGTATGAGAATCAAGTCCTCACCTTGCCTTTTTAGAAATAAGGTACTGTCAACTGTACCTTTCTTGAAACCGGAAGCTAGGAAAAATTTAGTAATAGTGTCATACCATGCTCGTGGTGCTTGTTTGAGACCATATAGCGCTTTGTCTAATACGTAGACATGATCAGGGTGATGAGGATCAACGAAACCTTCAGGTTGAGCAACATAAACTTCCTCATGCAGAATGCCATTCAGAAAATCTGAATTTACGTCCATTTGATAGACAGTAAAGTTTTTGTGCGCTGCATATGCTAAGAAGATTCTGATTGCTTCTATCCTCGAAACAGGGGCGAACGTTTCATCGTAATCAATGCCCTCCTGTTAACAGTACCCTTTTGCTACCAAACGAGAATTGTTTCTTACCACTACTCCAGCCTCGTCCTTCTTATTTCTAAACACCCACTTAGTTCCAATAACTGATTTACCTTGACATAGTGGGATCAAGCACCAAACCTTGTTCCGTTCGAATTGTCGAAGCTCATCTTGCATAGCAGAAATCCAATAGGGATCGCGTAGAGCTTCTGATGCTTTCTTTGGTTATAAGAAACTAAGGAAGCTTGAGAACATACAGAAATTTGCTAACGATGCACGTGTTTTGACACCAGATTGTACGTTACATATCACGTTGTGTAGGGGATGATCCTTTGTTCATCTGTGTGTGCTTGGCAAAGACTCAACGGTTTGTTGCGTATTCGTCTCATTATATTCATCATAAACTGCAGGTTGATCCTCAAATGTTCTCGGGACATCTTGTACAGGAGTTTCTGATACTGAAGCTTCAGGAATCACAGGTGAAGTACTCGGGACTTCATTCCCAGAAGGAATATTTGTAGGAGCAGATTCAGTACTAGTCGGATCAGAAACTATCGGTGTGGTTGTACCTGATGGGGTTGCAGTTTCAGTGACTTGTTCAGAAGATCCAGATATGTCTTCAACAAGAATGGGAACCTCCGAACTTGGTGTTGACGTGATTATGCCTTTATCAAAGTCTGCACAAATTTCATCAAAGGCATCAATAAATAACAAATCTAACTCAGATGAAGTAGAGTTTGAGTTAGAAGAAGTAGACGATTTGGAAGTTGGTTCTATTATGGGTTGAATAGAAGCTTTGTGCTTAAGTCCGAGTTATGAACGGTTGTGTTTAGAAGTCCAAGTAGAATTCTCATCGAAGGATACATTCATGCTTTCAACAACTGTCTTGGTTCTTGTATTGTAAATCCGATAAGCTTTGGATGTCAACGAGTATCCAACAAGATAACCTTCATCCGCTTTCTTATCGAATTTTGAAAGTCCTTGACGCTCTATTAAAATGTAACACCTGCAACCAAAGACATGAAAGAATTTGATATATTAGGTTTATGATTTTTGATCAACTCATATGTAATTTTATTGAAGCGTTTGATCACTGTGGTACAATTCTGAGTAAAGCAAGTTGTCGCTACTGCCTCATCCCAAAGATACATTGGTAGTTCAGCATACGCAAGCATGGTACGAGCAGCTTCAACAAGGTTGCGGTTCTTTCGTTCAACAACGACGTTCTGTCGTGGAGTGTAGGCCGCAGAGAAGTTGTGTGAAATTCCCACAGAGATGAGATAGCTTTGTAAGGTGTCATTTTTGAACTACGTGTCGTTGTCACTATGAAGTGTCCGAACCGACAATTGTAGACGTACTTAAATACGCTTAATAAAAGCTATAATCAGTTTTGGCGCATCCGACTTGTTCCGAAGAAACTCGAGCCATGTGTATCTTGAATAGTCATCTATCATCACTAAAACATATTTCTTTCCGTTGATAGACGCCTTTCGCATTAGGCCACAAAGATCCATGTGAATAAGTTCTAGCGCATATGAGGTTGATGATTCAGTCTTAGACTTGAATGAGCTTTCCTTCATTTTACCCATCTCACATGCTGAACATAGTGAGTCCTTTTCAAACATCATTTCTGGTAGACCTATGACCAGAGCTTGTCTCTGAAGCTTAGCTATTGATCTGAAATTCTGGTGAGACAAGCGGCGATGCCACGTCCATGATTGTGCTTTAGAAGCTTTAGCTAGTAAGCAAACGGGACGTGTGGCGAACAGAGTTGGAAAGTCTACATATTATAGATTTCCACGACGCTCAGCTCTAAAGATTTTGTAACCATCTGGATCCTCAAGATAGCAATGAGATGTTGTGAAGCGAACTTGGTATTTCATGTCACAGAAGTGACTGGTGCTAAACAACTTATAATCAAGGCCATCAACATATAACACCTTCTGTATCATCACAACTCCGTTATCAAGCATTCCGTATCCTCTGACATGTCCTTCTGTTTCAGAATTGGCAAAACGAACTTTTCCAGCAGGCTGCTCCACATATTTATGCAGTAGGTGCTTGAATCCTGTCATGTGGCGTGAACATCCTAAATCTATCACCCACAATCGACAGACCTGCAAAAGAAACAATTAGTTTCTCTTTGGTACCCATATCCAAATGGGTCCTTTGTTGTTAGCTTCAAGCAGTTCAGGAATATCAATAGATTTAACTTTTACTCTCCATTCATATCATGGTTTCGGAACCCATTTCCAAACCATTCTAACATCTAATTCCAGAAGTTGCTTTTTAGATCTCAGCTTAGTAACCTTAGCACGAAAAACTTTAGGTTGCATGGAAGAATTGGAATTAAAGTTCATTTTAACTTTCTTTTTGCTTTTCATGGACTTAGGTGTGGAGTTGTATTTAAAAGAATTGTCCCTACAGTATTTGCAATATAAGTTCTTTCGAGTAAATGTCATAAATTTAGATTTATCGGAACAAATCTGACATTCATACTCATCAAAAGAAGTACATCTCAAATCATCACTGTCTTGGGTACAACTGTTTTCAATATCAGTTTCACAAACATTTAAACAATCATTTTTATTCTTTGTTCTCCTCCAAACTCCATTACCATTCAAATCTGAAATAGAAACAGAAACCTTGTCAGTCTTTTTCTTAGAAGGCAATCTTTTTCTTGAAATACCTGAAGTTTCACCCTTCTAAAAAATACTTGGTTGATACTCAGAGCATTCAGAATAAATGATTGGAGGTTTTGTAGACTCATTAAATTCTGGATTAGATCTTACCTTCCAGCTTTGATCATTAAGCATATGTTTATCATTTGAAACATTTTTAAACAAAGTAACTTTCAAATCATTGATCTCTTTGTAAAGCTCTTGATTGTCTTTCAAAGACTTTTCAAGTTTAAATTTGAGATCAAAGTTTTCATCTTCAATTGCATCAAGAGATTTTTGCAACATATCAATTTGTTTCATCAAATCAGATGTATGATCACTCACATAATTTAACTCTTTTGAAATAGAAACAGGATAAGGGTCTGAAGCATTCATCATTTCGGAAAATATTGCTTTAGTCATGTTCTCAACAAACTCCATTTGATCATTCTTAAAACAAGTTTCATTCGTGACATTGGCCTCTTCTTCAACCTTTTCAACAAGTAAAGGTTCAGGAGCAATAGGGTTTGAAACTGATGGTATAATTAATCAATATGCATCTGATTCATATTCATCGTATTTGCATTCAGTTTCAGGCAGGATTTTTTCATTGTTGACTAATTCATTTGAAGGTGTGGTAAATAGTGATTCAAACTCAACGAATTCAATCTTTCGAGTCTTATAACTCTTATTTAAATCACTATATTTAAAACCAATCGATTTAAAAGAATTTTGCAAATTAGTACCACTAGACTTATCCTCTCCTATTACTTCTTTACCTTTGGTCTCTGTAAGAGGTTTAGAAGTATCAGCTTTAACAAAATTCGCAAGAATGTTAGGAATGGGTTTAACCGTGGAGCCAAGTCTGTCAAAATTATACAAGTGCTCTGGGGCCTTTTTCAAAACTTCATTTACTGGCAAACCTAAACCTGGTTTTACTTTATAAAATCTTTCATCTTGGAGTTTATTTGTCAACAGATTTAATGTTTGCTCAGTCTGACCATGTTTCATGTTTATGTCCTCTAGTTGTTTAATCTTAGTGTAAGCTTCATTTCGCTCATGAAAACATACTTCAAATTTAATTTTAAAATCACCTTTTTCAGCATTAAGATTAACAATATCCTTTTCCAAAACATATATTTTTCCTTTTAAGGTTTCATTTTTAGCTTTTAAATTATCTTTCTCCTTTTTCTTTTCTTCCACGACAACTTTCAGCAGAGCGTTTTCATCATGAAAACTCAAAGCTGTTTGTCGTTCTTAGCTAAGTTTACCTTTAAACAGTTCAAATTCGTCTTTCATGTTGTGGATTTGGGCCATAAGTGATTCAATAAGTTCAGAGTTTTCGTTTACCTCAGAGTTTTCGTCCTCAGAATGATCCTTAGAAGTCTCATCATCATCATTAAGCTTTGCCATGTAGGAGACTTGAGTGAAGTGTGATTGCTCCTCCTCGTCCGAGCTTTGAAACAGCCAGTTCTCCTCCTCGGCCATGAGAACCTTCCCTTCCTCCAATTTCTTGGCAATCAAAGACTTCCTTTCTTAGTACTCCAAGTTCTTGAATCTTTTAAACTTGCAGTCCTTAGCGAAGTGTCCAAACTTTCCACAGTTGAAGCACCTTCCTGCTTCATCCTTCTTCTCTTCCTTCTTGTCTTCTCTCTTTTCTTCTTTCCTTTCTTCTTTCTTCTCTTCTCTTCTGTCCTCTCTCTTCTCATCTCTCCTTCTGTTGGTCCCGAAGGTGCTTAACAAGTTTGTAGAAGGGGGAGGGGGGTTGAATACAAACACAGAAATTAAAGTTTAATAAATTGTTTATTGATAAATCAAAATACAATTTACAAGTTTGTTGCGGAATAAGATTAAGACAGACTCAATCTAAACAAACTTAAGAAACACTAAGATGGTTGCACAAGAAATTCAGAGAATGGGGGATTTTTAGAGAGATAGAAAACAAGGGTTTCTATTTTGGAGTTCAAGGATTGAGCACACCTTCAGATGAAGGGGTGAGCTTCCTATTTATACCCTATGCATTAAATGCATGGCAGGGTACTTTACACGTGGCATTCATAGATTGGCTTTGGTAGTCTCACTTTTGGAGACATGCTTTTGGCCGCTTTATGAACAGTGTAGTTGACAGAGTTGGTGTACGATTTGTGGCAGAGACGTGTCCGTTCTGACACATCGTACTGGTTGTGCAAGGTAAGACAAAAGAAAACTTGAGGCATAAGCTTTGTGATCGTTGATCGCTGAGTATCTCTTCTTCCAGAGATAAAGAAGTTCAGCTATCGCTGAAGCTTTTCCTCAGGCTTCTTCGCGTAAGTAG
Source organism: Arctium minus (assembly GCA_954870635.1). Lineage (NCBI taxonomy): Eukaryota > Viridiplantae > Streptophyta > Magnoliopsida > Asterales > Asteraceae > Arctium > Arctium minus. The sequence continues at coordinate 77,295,710 of OX941088.1, read as the reverse complement.
ATGTCTGATCTTCGCTGATATCCGCATCAGGTCACTAGTAGACTTATCTATTGTTCAGTGGCTTCGTCTTCGATTCAGCTATGAACTATGTTGACGCGAGACTTGTCTTCAGGGATTACGTTAACTGTGTTACATAGGAAACGATCAGTGATGACTGAACAGACTCAGTTTGATCGCTGAAAGTGAAACACATACATATTAATGTTTACAGAAAAGTCATCAGCGATAACTGAACAGACTCAGTCTGATCGCTGATGATGAAACACTAATACATATAATAACATAATTTTCACCAAGTATAAAAGAGGGTCGTTATCAAATCACTGAGAGAGTTTGGATCAACAATCTCCCCCTATTTGATAATGACAAAGTAACAAAAGAAAATTACTTTGATTCAAAATATAGGAATAAAAAGGACTCATAGAATGCATGTCCCAATTACTATTTTGAGGGATCTTTTACAGTACTGATAGGGTTAAGTACATCACTGCTATTTTCATTTAATTCAGGGATGGAATTACAATATATGAAAAACATTACAAGTGAGTAACTAACTACTGTAAGTATAACTAACAGATTACAGAGAAGAAAACTAATCTATCAGCTATTAAAAGAAGATTTAGGAGGATTGATCATATACTCAGGTATTTCTTCTCCTTTCTGTCTTCGTTCCAAAGATTCTTGACTGATAATTTCTTTAATTTCTTCAGCAGCAGGGAAGAAGTCACACCATAAGCATAAGAGATCCTTGAGATGATTCAGAGGACAGATAGGAATCTCAGAGATTCTTTGAAATATGAGTTCCTCATCATCATCTCTGAAGAATATTCCATAAGGATTGTTGATTACTTGACCAGCTTGGAAAGGACCACCAGGAGGCAGAGATAAGTCCAGAACTGAAAGATCAGGAGGAGGACCAAACAGTGCATCTCTTGAAAATTTGATAGAAGTTTCATTCCTGATGATGGCGACATCTTCAGAGGAGGAGGACCCAATTTTTCTCTTGAGTTTCAAAGATTTGGGAGGAAGAGGAGATGGCAACTTTAGTACAGAAATGACTCTATTTATGAGGGCTTCAAGAAGTCCTTCAACGTAGCCTCTGTATGTAGATTTGGATTTCTTCAGCGCATCCCAGAACTCTAACCATTCCGTAAATCCGAAGCTCTCAAGTTTTGATACGTACATTGCTTTTTGGGTTCCATCCTCTCTGGTAATCTCCATGGTCACTGAGAGTTGATCTTTCTTCTTGCGACCAGAGATAGTCACGGCTGATATTGGAAGAAGATCAGAACGATAATCCATCTTTTGTTTGCACCATTCGATAGACTTATCGTTGATCTCTTGTTCTTTGAAGCGTTCCTCTTCAATTTCTTTCAGTAGTGCTGCTTGAACTTCCACAGGTTTGCTTTTCAGCTTTTTGTCCTTAACTTGAGAGGATTGAATCTTTAAAGCGAGTTAGGCATCTCGTTTGCATTCAGCGATCAGCTTCTCAGCTTTGGCAGATCTTCTCTTTCAGCTTCAGTGAGGAAGTCGAGCTCTGTGGATGTTTGAAGAGGGATTTTCAGCCGTTGACTTTCTAGTTGAGCGATCATTTCAACTCTTTTCTTTACCACTTCCTCTGACCAATGAGATGGTCGAGAGGGCCTTCCTGGATGGACCAGGGAATCTTCTTCTTCTTCTTCATCAATCTCAGCGATAGAGATTGGGATTATTTCTTCAGCGATAGCAGCTGGAATTATTTGTAGTTCAGAACCCTTAAGCAGGGGTGAGAACTGTCTGGTTAGAAAAAGAAGGAAAGAAGGGATAAGTGTATTTTTAGAACGAGAGAGATAAAGGCTAGAAAGGAATAGGGGTTTGGAAAGAGTAGAAGAGTGGTACAATTGAAAGACATACCTGAGAAGGATGCTCCCCCTCAGATTGTGATCCAGTCCTCAAGCATTTTTCAGCGATCGGTTGCTTGTCTTTGCTTTGCGAAGGAACACTTGAAGATGTATCACCTCTCACCCCTGTTTTGACAACCTCTTGCGAAGTTGTCCCTGATACGACGTTCGGCTTAGAGAACCACATAGATTGGTCTTCATCGTCGTCGTCGTCATCGGAGGGCTGATCCTTTTCTTGATCATCAAGATCTAGATCATCTTCCTCTTCATCGTCTTCTTCCTCATCCTCTTCAAAGAGAATGGAGTGAATTGATGAGGATTCTTTTGCCTTCTCCCCCTCAGATTGAGAGGGAGGTTCCTTTGGAGTCTTAGCTTCCCCAGCAGCAGCAATAGAAGTTTCTTCAGTTTTCTCCCCCACTTTGTCATTATCAGCGGTAGGGGATTGTTCAGCTGCTGGAGTAGCTGTTGAAGCTTTTAGCACTTGAACGTCAGCCTCCAGACGCTTAATCCGGTCTTCAACCGCAGGGATGTCGCATGTGGCATCATGAATGAATTCCACAGCGATGTTGAGGTTGGTACGATCATCTTCAGTGAAGGAGGGAGGCAGCGCTGGAGCTGGTGCATTCACTTTCTGTAGAATTTGCTGAAGAAGGGACGTGCAGAGGTCAACCTTTGAAGAGAGACCCTGAACTTCAGCGGTAAGAGACTCAAATCGCCCTTGAAAGAGTCGAGAGGACTCTCTGAGTTGGACGACTTGTTCTTCAACAGCTGAAAGTTGAGAGTTCTCAGCTTTAGATGAGCAAGTGGCGGTCAACTTCTTCAGCTCCTCACCAGCCTGATTTACGGCGCTGGTGGTTTCATTGATGGTGTTGGTGAGTGCGTCCACCTTTTCTCCTAGACTGTTGACATGCGTGTCAACAGACGCCAAGCTAGGACCTGAAAATAATGTTAGTTCAGATATGGGCTTATTTGGAGAGGGGGGGAGAGAAGTGTTTAGGATTATAGGTGTACCTGACGTATCAAACATTTTGTAGAACTGCATAGATTCCTCAAAAGTTTGATGCTCAGGTCCTATAGGGAAAGAAGAGGTGGCGGGTTCAGAGACCAAGTGAGGAGAGAAGGGAAGAGTTTTGGGGATAGAAGTAGGGATGGGGTTAATCTCAGTGAATGAGATAGTAGGTGGGGTTACTGATGATGTGACAGCGAGTGAGATCGCTGACACGGCAGTATGAGTGACTGCTGAAGTTGTGGAGGAAAGACCCACAAATGCATCTAAGGTAGCTTGTTGAGAAGCTCCCTCAGGTATAGTACTAGAGGGTGTACTTTCCTTAGTCTTTTTGGCCTTTTTGGAAGGACCAATCGAACTAGCTGATGGTCGTTTAGAAGTAGTGGTAGCGACAGGGATAGCAGACGAAGGAACCATCTGCGTGGTCGCTGAAGATGAAGAAGAATGGAGAGAGAGACGAGAGCGAAGGAGAGAGATACTTACCTCGTCGGCGAGTGGCTTGACCTCCAGTGATCGTTGACCTACCCTGGCAAAGGTGCCATCATCTTTGGTGGGATAGGTGTTGGGATAGAGGAACTTGATATACGTACATATGAAACGTACGTATGAGATCTTGGGATCTCGTTCAGGCTTCTCTAATCTCGACCTCAGATCTTCAAAGATGGCTGTGGCGTAGTCAAAGTTTTGACCAGTGATAACGGAGTAGGCCATCTGCAGTTGTGTTTTGCTGGCTTGATCCAGCGAACCACTCTTCCCACTCATGCACTGAATTATGTGCGAGAAGATAAAGTTCAGTTGTGATGGCATCTGAGCTTTTAGGATCTTGGTGAGCTTCTTGTTGGGAATAGAAGATCTTGGTTTGTTTTCCCAACAATAGCCCATTGCGTCCAGGAATGATATCAGCTCATCATCAGTGGGGAGTGCGTCGAACCCACTCTTTGGTTTGTCAGGGAATCTTAAAGATTTTCTGAGGCTAAGAGCGGTCATGCTCCCTGGCCCTAATTCCGTGCTGAACGAGATAGCAGGGACTCGTTCGCCTTTCCTGTTGGTAAGTTCAGTTGCATCAGCAGTGAACCAGAACTGCTGAAGTAGAGTCTTGGAGGGCTTTGGATCCACAGTGATTGCGTAAGCTATGCATGACTGCTTGAGGAATTCAGCAGCTTCCACCAGATGTGGGTATTTGTCAGCTTTGAAGTCGAGTCTGGCCAAATGATTACATTTAGTAATCTCAACTTCAGTGAGAGCGAATCGTACATGCTTGGAAGCAACGATTGAAGACTGTGTCATTCCTGTTATGGAAAGAGGCATAATAGAAGAAATGATTTAGATTAAAAATAATATGATTACCAGTTTCCATAGAAGAAGGGAAACTGGAAAACTATCAAGTTATTTTTAGGAGAAAAATAGTGTTCTGGGTAGAAAGAATGAAGAACACTTTAAAACCAAAAGGTTTTTATTTAAAAACATAAAATCAGAAAGAATGATCTTTAGTTTTTACAAAAAAAACGTTTTATAAAATCCATAGAAAGCGAGTAGGATTTTAAAAAGAATAAAAAGCATACGAACAAAGCATATAAACATGAAATAAACCTGTGTATCTTGAAGAAAAAGAGTTGCAGATTCAATATTCTGGGTTTACTTGCTTGAGTGTTCTTGAGAGAATGCTTCTTGCTTTGAAAGTTTTGAAAGCGTAAACCGTATAAAGGAGAAAAGAATTCCTTTTATACGAAGAGAGAAGAGAGAGAATGAAGCGGGAAAAGAAAAAAATCATCATGACATTGACACGTTCCACGAAGTTGATTGGATAGAAGGGCAACGGACGAACGTGTCAGAAAAGGCATGTCGTGGATTGTCGGTTCAAATGACGTCATAGAAGAGAGAGATTGTACATTTGTCCGTTTTGAAATGATCACTGAAGAAAAGTCAGCGATAGATTTTCCTTTTTAAAAGTATCCCTTTTAGAAAAGATAGGGATAGTTTTTCCTTTTAAAGGATCACTGACTAGAAATATCAGTGATTAATGTATTTTTCAAAAAGCTTTTAATCATTTGAAGAAAGTTCGGTGATTAAAGTTTATATTAAAAAAAATCTTTGAGGGAAAGGAGAAAACATACCTGAGAGTCAGAATGTTTATCAGAGAGAATGATGAGAGGGGAACTTTTGATTACTAACATAATACATGAACGCTGAAGAATTATTCTTCGAGGTTCAGCATTCCAAGCTCACTGATGAGAAAGTTGAACCTTGTCTCATCAAGAGGTTTGGTGAATATATCAGCAAGTTGAAAGTCAGTAGGGATAAAGTGAAGTTCAATATCACCATTCATCACATGATCTCTGATAAAGTGATATCTGATCTCTATGTGTTTTGTCTTTGAATGTAGCACTGGATTATTTGCTATAGCGATAGCACTAGTGCTGTCGCAATAGATAGGAATCTTTGACAGCTGAAGGTCATAATCTAATAGTTGATTTCTCATCCATAAGATTTGAGAACAACAGCTTCCAGCGGCTACGTATTCAGCTTCAGCTGTGGAAGTGGACACAGAATTTTGCTTCTTGCTTGTCCAGCTTACCAGCTTTCCTCCCAAGAGTTGACATCCACCAGTGGTACTTTTTCTGTCAAGTTTACAGCCTGCAAAATCACTATCAGAATAACCAGTTAGATCGAACCCTGAGTCTTTGGGATACCAAAGACCGAGGTTAGGAGTTCCTTTCAGATATCTGAAAATTCGCTTTACAGCGATCAGATGGGATTCCTTGGGTTCAGATTGATAGCGTGCACATAAACAAGTAGAGTACATGATGTCAGGTCGGCTTGCTGTAAGATACAGCAATGAGCCTATCATTCCTCTATAGGCAGTGACATTAAAAGGTTTTCCAGATGGATCCTTGTTAAGTATCAGCGGTGGTGCCATAGGAGTTTTCATCGCTGAAGTTTGTGTGAGTTCAAACTTCTTTAGCATATCTTTAACATACTTACCTTGGCAGATAAAAGTACCTTTGTCAGATTGTTTAATCTGAAGACCAAGAAAATATGTCAGCTCACCCATCATACTCATTTTATATTCTTTCTTCATTCTTTCAGCAAAGCGAGTACAAAGAGATGGGTTAGTAGAACCAAATATTATGTCATCGACATATATTTGTACAAGAATTATATGACCTTTTATCTTCCTGAAAAATAACGTATTATCAATCTTGCCACGTTCAAAATTTTCAGAGATAAGAAAAGATGAGAGAGTGTCATACCAAGCACGAGGGGCTTGTTTTAGACCATAGAAAGCCTTATCCAATTTATAAACATAATTTGGATGCTTAGGGTCATAGAACCCTGGTGGTTGTTCTACATAAACTTCTTCATTCAGCTTTCCATTCAGAAAAGCTGATTTTACGTCCATTTGATAAACGATGAAGTCTTTATAGACTGCATAAGCTAAGAATAGTCGAATTGCTTCGTGCCTGGCCACAGGGGCAAAGGTTTCATCATAGTCTATGCCTTCCTCTTGTCTGTATCCCTGAGCAACAAGTCGAGCCTTGTTGCGGGTTACAGTTCCATGTTCATCTAACTTGTTTCTAAACACCCATTTGGTGCCTATTACAGTTTTATCAGATGGTCTAGGAACGAGATTCCAAACTTTGTTTCAAGAAAATTCAGTCAGCTCTTCTTGCATAGCGCTGACCCAGTTTGGATCTCTGAGGGCATCATCAGTCTTCTTTGGTTCTATTAAGGAGAGAAAGTTTACAAAGAGACAGATATTACCTGAGCTTCGTCGTGTCTGAATACCTGCATCTGGATCACCGAGAATTTGATCTATTGGGTGATCTCTTGTCCATCGCTGAGCAGGAGCATGATTGCTTAACTCAGAGGTTGGATCAACAATTGGAATGTTTACTGATGAGGATGTTTGAGGTTCATCAGCAATTAACTGTTGAGTAGGTTCACTAGAGAGGTTTCCAGATGAAGGCAGATTTGATGGTGGTAATGTGTTTAGAGGTTCAGCTGAAACCCATGAGGTGGATTCAGCGGTGGGAGGTATGATACTTGGTTCTTCATCAGCAATTGGAGTTTCAGTGTGCTGATGGTTTGAGAAAGGTTCAGTTTCTCTATAGTGAGAGATCATCCAAGTATTCAGTTCTTCATTGTCAGCGATTGGTTTAGAGTTCGCTGAGCGCGTTTCATCAAACGTGACATGAATGGTTTCTTCTACGGTTTATCTTCTTTTGTTGAAAACTCTGTAGGCTTTGGAGATGGAGGAATATCCTAAAAATATTCCATCATCGGCTTTTGGGTCGAACTTTCCAAGTTGATCTTTGTTGTTTAAGATAAAGCACTGACAACCAAAGATATGAAGAAAGCTGATAGAAGGCTTCCTTCCAAGAAAGAGTTCATAAGCTGTCTTCCCAAATCGCTTTATTATCAGCGATCTGTTTTGAGTAAAACATGCAGTGTTTACAGCTTCTGCCCAAAATTGAGTAGGGAGGTGAGAATCGCTGAGCATTGATCTAGCAGCTTCTATGATCGTTCTGTTTCTTCTTTCAGCGACTCCATTTTGCTGAGGTGTTCTTACTGAGGAGAAGTTGTGAGAGATTCCCTTGTTCTCAAAGAAATTGTTCAGGGAACTATTTTTGAATTCAGTTCCATGATCACTTCTTATTGATCGAACAGTAAGATTATTCAGCACTTTCATCTTTTTGACAAAAGATATTAGTTCTTCTGGAGTATCATTCTTACAGCGAAGAAAAATAACCCAGGTGTAGCAAGAATATTCATCTACAATGACAAGCGTATATTTCTTTCCAACTATTGATTGGATATTGACAGGGCCAAATAGATCCATATGCAAGAGCTGAAGAGGACTTGTTACTGAGGAAACTTGTTTCGACTTGAAACTAGCTTTTGTTTGTTTTCCTTTTTCACATGCTGAGCAGAGAGATTCTTTAGCATATGAGTGCTGAGGAAGACCAGAAACCAGTTCCTTAGATGAGAGAGAATTCAGGGTTTTGAAGTTTAGATGAGAGAGCCTTTTATGCCATAGCCAGTTGACATCAGAAGAGGCCTTAGAGAGAAAACATAAGTTTTCAGTGATAGTAGAGTCCATATCTATTACATAGACATTTTCTCTTCTATAACCACTGAGAGCAAGTTTTCCTTTTTCATCTACCACTGAACATGCTTTCTTAGAAAAGCGAACTTCGTAGTCTTTGTCACATAGCTGACTGATGCTTAGAAGATTGTGCTTCAGTCCATCTACATAAGCGACTCTTCGAAAGGTAGTTGTCCCATTGCTGAGGACACCAAACCCACGGGTAAATCCTTTTCCATTTCCACCAAAGGTAACAGAGGGGCCTTTCTCTTCCTTGTATTCAGTGAGCAGGTTTCTTTGTCCAGTCATATGACGAGAACATCCGCTATCGAGATACCAGATGCCCTTTGATCCCTGCATACATAAGGAAGATTAAGCTTTGTTTGGTACCCACTTTTCAATGGGTCCTTCAGAGTTAGTGGATAAGGAAGATTCAGCAGTCTTCACCGCTGATGAAGATTCAGCTTCAGTGGTAATCTTCACTTTGGTTAATTTCTTAACCTTAGTGGTATTTTTCACTTTGGTGACTTTATTTGCCTTAGAGGCATTTTTCTTCACTTTGGCTGTTTTATCAGCTTCGGTGGTATTTGGACACTTGCTCGCAATATGGTCAGTGAATCCACAGTGATAACATTTTCTATATCTGATGGTGGTTTTATAACCAAAAGGTTTTGAAAACTTAAGATGAGCAGGTCCAGCTCCAAGAATGCCTTTAGCACGAGATCTGGGAGGAATTTTTATTTCTTCAGATTTCACGGGCTTTAGATCAACCTTCAGCTTTGGAGGACAGATATCAAAGATTTCTGTCACTGAGCTAGAAGGTTTATCCACTGAAGGTTTGGAGGGAACTTTCAGTTTGGTTTTCTTGGAAGCCTTCTGAGGGAGAATAGACTTTCCTTTATCTGCAGGCTTAGATCTTGCAGATATCTCCTCAGGGATGGGATTAGAAGAAGAACAGGGATAGAATTGATTATAAGAAGTGTCAAAGAAAGATGTGACAAAAGTTCCAAACTTAAGCGAGGAACTTTCTTCTTTAGGATCATCCTGTGGTGTCCAAAAACCAAGACCAGTTTTATCACTTTCAGGAGTTTGAGCATTTATTATCTCAGAGATCTTTGTTGATGATTTGCACCATTTTTCAACATGAGCCTTTTCTGCTTTTAGAGCAGCGATGGCTTGTTCGCGTTCAATGCTGATGATTTCATTTATAATGACTTGATCTTTTAGCTTTTCTTCTAAAAGATTTAGTTCACTGATCTTTTCATGACATTTCTCTAGCTCTTGTGTTAAATAAACATTTTTATTTTCAGCTTGAGTTTTGTCGTTTAGAGCATTATAAAGGTCAATCGTCAGCACATCAACAGCGCGACTTCTCTCAGCTTCAGGCAGAGAGGGATTTGTTGAGATAGATACCTGAGATGATATGTAGCTCATAGAAGGTTCAGATGGTTCTTCTACTTCTTCTTTAATCTCAGCCATGAGGCAAAGATTAGCGACTTCTTCTTCATCAGAAGATGATTCTTCTGATTCAGCCCAGTCATGTTCTTCAGCGATGAGACCTTTACCTTTTTGCTGATAGCTTTTCAGCTTTTGATATTTGTTCTTCAGCTTATGGTATTTGTCATCACTGGATCTTCTTGAGGTAGAAGGTTTGAAGACCTTTTTAGACCTGCACTCACTAGCAAAATGTCCAATTTTTTCGCAGTTATAGCAAGTGGCTGTAGCCTTATCAACCGGAGTTGATTTTGGCTTTTCAGTAAGAGAGAGAGGTTTACTTCTTCGGAAGTTACTCTTTCTTGCAAATCTCTTAAAAGAGTTTGTCAAGAGTGCTAAGGACTCATTAAACTCTGAAAGATCAGGGTCTGATAAATCCTCAGATTCAGAATCTAACTCAGTGATGGTGAGAGTAGATCGCTGGGATGGAATTATCTCTGATGAGACTAAAGCAACAGCAGTGCTTTTGGAGTCTTTAGAATCTTTTACAAGATTCTTCTTCAGGAGATTAGATTGCTCATAGTTGAGCAATATTCCATACAGAGTGCTTAGAGAGAGAGTATGTAAGTCTTTTGTCAGCTTAAGACATATTGAATAACTGTCCCAGCTTTCAGGAAGACTTTCCAAGAATTTTGTTAGGACCTCAGAATTAGAATAGGTCCTTCCAACAGTTCTTAGGTCAATGATCAGGCAGTTAAACCGCTGATGAATGTCAGAAAGAGATTCATTCTTACCAGCGATAAAACTTTCATACTGTCTTACCAAGTTAATCTTTCGGGTCTCTTGGATTTCAGTGGTGCCCTCATATTGAACACATATGGTTTCCCACATTTCTTTAGAAGTTTTAGATGCATGATGGAATGGAAAACTTCATCAGGCAGAGCCATTGATATAATGGTCTTTGCTCTTGCATCTATGCCTACCTTCTTTTTATCTTCATCACTCCACTGTCTTATTTCCTTAACGACATATCGTTCAGGGACAGCTTCAGTGGTGGCAGTAGCGGGAACCGCAGCTATAATTCTAACAGGTTCATAGGGTCCGTTTTCTATATATTCAGGTATAGTAGGATCCGCACCTTCAAGAAATAGCATCATTCGATTTTTCCATAGAGAAAAGTTATCTCTGCTAAATCGAGGAGGTTTAGAAAGTGAACCATTATCATAGTAGTTTGTGTTTGTGTTTAGTGCCATTTTAGAATAGCAAGGAAGAGTATACAGCAAGATCTTGTTTATTAGATTAAACAAACTGCTCTGATACCACTTGTTGGTCCCGAAGGGGCTTAACAAGTTTGTAGAAGGGGGGGTTGAATACAAACACAGAAATTAAAGTTTAATAAATTGTTTATTGATAAATCAAAATACAATTTACAAGTTTGTTGCGGAATAAGATTAAGACAGACTCAATCTAAACAAACTTAAGAAACACTAAGATGGTTGCACAAGAAATTCAGAGAATGGGGGATTTTTAGAGAGATAGAAAACAAGGGTTTCTATTTTGGAGTTCAAGGATTGAGCACACCTTCAGATGAAGGGGTGAGCTTCCTATTTATACCCTATGCATTAAATGCATGGCAGGGTACTTTACACGTGGCATTCATAGATTGGCTTTGGTAGTCTCACTTTTGGAGACATGCTTTTGGCCGCTTTATGAACAGTGTAGTTGACAGAGTTGGTGTACGATTTGTGGCAGAGACGTGTCCGTTCTGACACATCGTACTGGTTGTGCAAGGTAAGACAAAAGAAAACTTGAGGCATAAGCTTTGTGATCGTTGATCGTTGAGTATCTCTTCTTCCAGAGATAAAGAAGTTCAGCTATCGCTGAAGCTTTTCCTCAGGCTTCTTCGCGTAAGTAGATGTCTGATCTTCGCTGATATCCGCATCAGGTCACTAGTAGACTTATCTATTGTTCAGTGGCTTCGTCTTCGATTCAGCTATGAACTATGTTGACGCGAGACTTGTCTTCAGGGATTACGTTAACTGTGTTACATAGGAAACGATCAGTGATGACTGAACAGACTCAGTTTGATCGCTGAAAGTGAAACACATACATATTAATGTTTACAGAAAAGTCATCAACGATAACTGAACAGACTCAGTCTGATCGCTGATGATGAAACACTAATACATATAATAACGTAATTTTCACCAAGTATAAAAGAGGGTCGTTATCAAATCACTGAGAGAGTTTGGATCAACACCTTCCATACATGGGCTTATACCTCAGCTCAAACTTGTCCTTCTTGTACCCTTCATAATTCGGCTTTGAATAATATTTCTTTTTGCCAAAGTTTCTTTTAAATTGACGCATAATCAGGGCCAGGTTTTCAGAAAATCTCTGTATATCGTCATCAAAATCGACCTCCAATTCCTCCTCACTAGTAGCAGAGTCTGAATCAGTAAGCTCAGTGACAAATGATTTCGACACTTTCTTCTTTGATTTTAAAGAAGAAACAGGACCAGAACTATAACCTTTTCCATTCCCAGCAATAAGAGCTACTGAGTCCTTCAGATCCTTAGACTCATTGTTGATTGATCTCACTTCATCTTCATGTTGGGAAAGAGTGGAGAAGATGTCAGTCACATTCTCTTAGGCCATATTCTTTGACATCTGAAGATTGATGGCAAAGTTCTTCCACTCTAGGTTCAAGTTCATAATAAATTTATAGTTTATTTCGGAAGCAGATTTGGTAATGTTGTTCCTCCTCAAATCATTCAAGATGATGTTGTATCTGTTGTAAGTGTCCAGTAGTGTCTCCCCTTCCTTAGCATGAAATCCCTCATATGGATTGATGCACAAATTCTGTTTAGCTTGGATTGAAGCTTCACTACCCTCGAATTGTCTTGCCAACTCATCCCATATCTCCTTTGCAGAACTTCTGCTGTCTACACGATTGTAGATGTCATTAGGAATGGCCATTGTCAAAAAGATGAGAGCTTCTTCATCTATTTGTACAATTCTTTCTCCTGTTCAGTGAAGTATTCTTATGGTTTTGGAACAAATCTATCAGGAGTCTCAGGAGAGGTTGGTGTAGTAGCTTGACCAGGCACTCTGATCATGGGGTTCACAGGACCAGAAGTAATAGAGTCCATGTAATCTCTGCTGTTATGATTCAGAAATTGGATCATTCGTTTCTTCCACTGTTGGTACTCATTGGCTAACAGGACTGGTGGTTTGGACTGAGAGCACATGGAAAGGTGATGATTCGACATCTCTGGCGGTTGGATTAGTATGCAAACTTATCTATACAATTTAAATCAACTAATAAGATTTTGAATCAAGAACTGGATAAAATCTACACTAAAAAATTTCCAGAAAAATAAATTTCTAAAAATACTCAAGTGTAGAATTCGCAAGCTTTAAGAACCACAGAATGATTCGCATACTGAAGGACAAACTTCAAAATTCGCAAACAAGATAGGTAGAATTCGCAGACAAGTAGAATTCGCAAACAAGATTTCTGCGAAACCTTAACAATTCGCAAAGCAATACTAGCAAATCCTTGCCTTAGAATAAATTCAGAATGCTAGCTTTCGCAAGTAGAATTCGCAAAGTATAGAGTTGCAAGTTCTATACTTAGAAAATATTTCAGGTTGCAAGTTTTCGCAAACAACAAGAAGAAATCACTTTTAAGATCTTGCGAGTTTTGGACTTAGAAAAATTCAAGAAAGTTTTAACTTTCGCACATCACAGCTTTCGTAAGCAAGGATTCGCAAACCATAGACTTACGAATCCTGGACTTAGAAAATTTTGAACTTTTCACTTAACTTTCGCAAATAAGCTTTCGCAACCTGAATAGAGTTAAGATTTTTATGAAACTGCGAATCCTATACTTAGTGAAAATTTTGGAAGTTAAAGATCAAAGATTCGTAAACACAACTTGCGAATCTTAGGGGATTCGCAAACTAGTAGCATGCGAGTTCTTCAGTATTCACAACCAAGTCACTTGTGAAACCTGTACTTAATCAAATTTTCAATTTTTAAAAGTCCTGTGAATCCTAACTTTTGTAGATAAAGGTCTTGCGAATCTTGAGGTTTTCGTAACACTAACACTAGCGAATCCTATACTTAAACAATTTCAACAATCTCTGCGAATTTCATAGATCTTGCGAGTTCTTCCTAGAACTTGCGAGTTCTTCATAAAATTGTCCCAGTACTCGACTTTTAATCCAAAAACACATCAAATGGTTAAATCATAGTGTAAAAATCACACAATTCATCCACCTACATACTACGAACAAACCCCAATCAAAATCAATCACCAAAAACAACTTATATGCACACATTCGAATGGAACAGTGTTCGAACTTCATATGGACAAAAACTTCGAAAATCTTGAAAATAGTAATCTATTGATGTTTTTAAATGAAATCAAGCAATTTGATGATGTTCTGTAACCTTATGTGCACCTAATCAAATCATTTTTAGGCTAAAAAATACAATAAATCTCAAAAACGATTTTCACACAATGAAGTTTTCGAAAAAGCACTTTTCAATCCAAAAACCTTGATTCTTGGCTCTGATACCAAATGTTTAGAAATTGATAGAAATTTGTTTAGAACTGAGTTTTGATTGTATTAGTGTACTTTCAAGAATCAATTTGGAATCTGCGAGTTCATCACTTGGTCTGCAAGCAGTTTGCGAGTTCATGTTACTTGATCTGCTTGGTCTGCGAGTTCATGATTTTCAGTCCATTTGACTTGCGAGTTTGAATTCTTTGATTTGCGAGTTCTACAAAAAATGCAAACAAACTTCTGCGTGTCTCTGTTACAAGAAATCTGTGAGTTATGCTAACCCCGGTCGAGTTCCTCAACACCGATCGACTCTTATCACACCGGTCAACCTTATAACACCGGTCGAGTTGTCTTAACACCGGTCGCTTCAAAACATCGGTCGCATCTCATAACCCCGGTCGAATCTTATAACACCGGTCGCTGAATTTCAAGATGATTTCATGTGATTTGCGCGTTTTAAAATTCATTCGATCTGCGCGTTTTAAAATCCATTCGATCTGCGCTTTTTGAAGATCAATTGATTTGCGCGTTTCAGCTCAAGTGTTTTGCGCGTTTCAGATTATTCAGTCTGCGCATTTCAGGATATTTGATTTGCACGTGCAATTTCCTTCAATCTGCGAGTTTTGCAAACACCGGTCGCCCCTCAAACCCCGGTCGAGTTCTTCATGACACCGATCCACTCTTGATACCGGTCGACTCTCACAACATCGGTTGCTTCAAGACCCCGGTCTCCTTGTATCACACCGGTCATTTATGTTGAAAGTTTTCATTTTCAATTGAAAGTTTAAAAGTTAGTGGGACGGTGAATTGTTTATTCAAATCGGCGGCAGATAGTTTTTTGGTTTTCAAATCGTCGGTGGCTGCAATCTTTAAAATGTGATTGGATGATAGTTCGTAAATGGGATGGTGAAGGATTTAATCATGGTGGAATTATTTTGAGATTGGCGGCTGTGGTTTACATGGTGACCCAACGGCTGTTGTTTGTTTTTTAATTGTTAGAAGTTTTGAAAATTTAATCATGGGTCGGTGATGTAATTGGTGAAACATGGTTGTGGCTTAATCTGCAGGTTTCTTGATCATTTTGTATGCAGGTTTCAAGTTTAAAGGAACTTCTGTGTTTCAAGCTTCTGTTTTCAATTTCAATGATCAAAGATTCAGTTTCAATGATCAAATGATCAAAGTTCTGTGTGTTTCAACTTCAGTTCCAAAGTTCTTGTTTTACACAGTCTGCATCTGCAAAGTTCAGTTTCAAAGTTCTGTGTGTTTCAACACATAGCTATCGAGTTTTAGCTTATTTGATCTGAGTTTTAGCTTATGTGATCCAAGTTTCATTTTTCAAAATTAATCTGTGATTGGTGAAAGATTACACAATCTGCAAATTCGATTTCATTGAGATTTTCATGTTCATGCAACCTGCAAGATTTTGACAAAACACTCATGCTTTCATCTGTGAATTTTAATCTGTGAACTCTAATCCAAACAAGCATTTGTAACCTGTGTTTCAGTTCTAAGCAGTCTGCATGTTTTTGAGTAACTCAATCTGCAAGTTTATGAACACAGCCTGCAAGCATCTGTGAAGTTCAAGTCAAGTGATTTGTGGTTTTGGGTCTACTTAATTTGCAATTCTGATTGATTGGGTTTCAATTGAGGAAATCTGTGGTTTTCTAGTTTAAAGCATTAAATCTGCAAGTTTGGGTTTCAATTGCAAGTGATCTGTGTTTTTCAGTTCATAACACATGACTTGCAACTTATAATTCAGGTGTGTGATCTGAGAATTCCATTGCTTTGAAAGTTTCAGAGTTACAATTTTTTAGAGATTTTTTTTGTGCTGATCTAAGTTTGACTTTCACTCAAATCTTCTGAATTGTTTGGGAACGATCATTTTTATCAAGCTAATCATTCAAAATGTCTTCTACAGGCAAACATTCTACAGAGAGAAAGCGGATGATCAACAACAAAGATTTGGAGCCTATCGTTTTAATTCCACGTATAATTGAGACGTATGGTGAAACTGGGACTACCTCAGTGACATCAGGAAATGAATCTAATACTACATCATTCATTTCTGATTCATCTAAAATAATAATTGCATGTCCAATTATAGTGGATGGAAATGAAACTGTGCATGGGATACCGAGAAAAGAAGCTGAACGAGATAGACTGAAAGATCAGAATTCAGAGCTTCCTAAGAAAATTAAGGAGTTGAAACTCCTGTTTGTACAAAATGTACTGATCATGCTATATCCGATTGTGCAGGTATCGTCAGTGCAAGACAGAAAGAAATAAAAGAGAAAGAAAAAATAATTGTTTTAAAAGAAAAAACAATTGTCACATGTGAAAAAGAATTAAAATTGAAAGAGAGTAAGATTTAAAATCTTCAAAGCCAATTGAAGACAACTGAACAAACGTCATTTGCATTACAAGCTGAATCAGTTGAGCTTCAAACCAAGTTTAAGGCTTTCGAAGAGAAGATATCTGCATTGGAGAAGAAGAATGTTGAACTGACAAAAAGTCTCCACGCAGATACTGAAAAAGATAATATGGAGATGGATTCCATTCAAAAGCTTTCTGATTTTTCAACGAAAGCTAACCAAGAGAAAAAGAATCTGGAGCTTAGATGTGTAAAACTTGCTGTTCGATTTGATTTTATAGTAATCATTGTATTTATTTTAAATCTTTTACTACTTTCAGTAGTGTAATATGTTTTGTAATTGCCTTGGGGTATTTAAGTCCCCTTGGGTTGTTTACTTTGTAAGAACGTTCACTGTTGGAATACAAGTTACTGTTACATTTGAAGCGCACTTTTCTCTCTCTACAGATCTTGTGATCTTGGCTCATCAATTGGTATCAGAGCCTTCAAGATCTTGAGAGAATTGAGATTAGTGTATTTTTGTTACTGATTTGTGTAGATAATTCGAAAATTTGATCGATTTTTTTTTGTTTTTCAAGAAAAATCTCGTTTTCTGGATTTTCACCAATTTCAGTCTGTTTTGTGATCGAATTGCTTTGAATTTGATGTTATTAGATGCGTTTTAGTTAGTCGATCAAGTTTGATTCTTGTTATTTTGCATAAAAACATGATTTGTTGTTTCGATTTTGATTTTGTGTATTTTCTGAAAAAGTCGAGTTCTATGTTCTGTTCGTTTTAATTTTTGAGTTTTGGAGTGTTTTGATCGAAATTGTCATTTGAATTGTATTAAAAACTTGTTTTCGATTAATATTGTGCAATTTGTTTTGGGTTTAATTTCAGTATTATGATTGATATTGCAGATTTATAGTTGATTGTTGGTATACGTGTCATTCATATGATATGCGGGTCATTCATCCTGATATGCGGGTCATTCATCCTGATGTGCGTGTCATTCATATTACTGTGCATGTCATTCATATGATGTGCGGGTTGCATGTTATTAATAGGATTTGAACTGTGCGTGTTATTCATATAGTATGCGGGTTATTCAAGAATTATGCGGGTTATTCATCTTATTAGTATGCGTTTTGTTCATGAAATCGTGTGTAACTAACTTTTAAGTGTTAGTGTTTTTCTCAGGTTGTTGATTCTCTCTTGGAAACGCATAGATTCAAGTGCGTATCTTTAAGTGCGTATCTGTCTTCACACGCACAACTTCAAGTGCGTGCCCCATTGAACACGCACAACAGCAAGTGCGTGTCCTTCTGAACACACATATCTATCTGGACACGCATATCTTTCTGGACACGTATATCTCTCTGAGGAAAGCATCGAAGAGCGTATCTCTCTGGACACGCATAGTCAACCTATGTCCCAGATAGTCCTTGTTACTCTGAACACGCATTCCTTGGGTGTGCGTATCATCAAGGACCCGAATTGTTACTCTGAACACGCATTCCTTAGGTGTACGGGCCTTCAAGACTTAGTTATTTTTCTGAATTCCAGATTTCATCAAAATGTCTCTACAAGTTCAACTTTACAAGAACGACCTCATGATGTCGTTGGGGTCTGATACTTGTCCACCTGTGCTGATAAATGAGAACGAATTTCAACAATGGCAGGACCGGTTTATTAATTTCATCGAAAGGCAATCAAATGGGGAAAATATGATGAAAGCTTTGGCTGAAGGTCCCATGGTCAAGCCAAGGAAAGTTATACCAGCTGTTGGAAACACTCCAGCTACTAATGTAGAAAAAGCCCTGATAGAATATGAGGCTGATGAACTTCTAAGATACCAAGCTGACAATCAGGCCAAGTCGAATTTGATTCTTGCTCTTCCAAATTCCATTTATAATAGAATCGATTGTTTCAAACACAATCCTATGCTGATGTGGACACAACTGGAGAAAATCATGTTTGGTACTGCAATGTCTACCCAGCTTCGTCAGACAAGATACATGAACAATTTTGAAGAGTTCAAGGCTAAGGATGGGGAAAGTCTGAAAAGTGTCTTCGACAGATTCTGGACTGTTATTAATGATCTGTATAAGATCAAGGTTATAAAGAATGAGCTTGAAACAAATTTGAAGTTTCTCAATGCACTCAAACCTGAATGGGAAAAATCCTGTCATCGGATGAGGAATGATCCCAGAATTTCCAAAATGCCCATTCAGGAAATGTTTGAAATTCTGATGTCTGATGAAGCAATGGTTCTGAAGAAGAAAGCTAAGCTGGATAGGCAAAAGCCAAAGACTGTGGATCCAATCGCTCTTTTAGCTAGCCAAATGGCTGAGCAAGCCTTGACTGAGTCTGCTTACGATGGGTCAACAGATGACGATGGCGAAGCATTGGAAAAGGCCATGATTCTTCTAAGTCAGCATTATCAAAAGAAATATCATAAACGGTCAGGTTCAAACAATCTTCGTTTCTCATCTGGATCAAAGAAGATAGAACCCGATTCTACATCAAAGCCTTTCTTTCCCAAGTATGAGCATGCTACAGTAGTTGAACCAAAGAAAGAAGATAAGAAGGTTGTGACTTGCTACAACTGTGGCAAACCAGGGCATATTTCAAAGGAGTGCAGAACGAAGATTGTGAAAGATGTTGATTTCTATAAGAAGAAATTAGCTTTGGCTGAGAAGAAAGCAAGTGGAACAATTATGTTGGTTGAGGAGGAATATTGGTTGGACCACTCAGACAATGAAGCTGATAATGAAGAGACTGCTGCCATGTGTTTTATTGGAGACGACAACAGTGATGATGAGGATGAGGAGACTTCAACTGATGAATCTGAGGTACCATCTGAGTTTGATTTTAATTTTATTTCTTCGCAAATGAATGTCATCACAAATGCTTTACATGACTTTCGTTCAAAGCTTCTATCCGAAAAACGCGAAAATCAAGAAAAGTCTGTTCAAATTGAAAAATTGAAGATTTCTCTGCGAGATGAAAATGCTATTTTAAAATTTACAAAAGAGAAATTTCAAGAAAGAATAGAAGATTTAGAAATTGAAAAACAGACTTCTCATGATTCTTTGTCTGATTTGTCAATTTTAAATCAAGAGTTTTTGGATAAAATATTTGAATTAGAAGAAAAGTTATATAAACAAAATCAAACTGAACAAACAATTCATATGCATAAACTAAGGAGCTATGAGTCGTTAAAAGAAAATTGGGGTCTTGGATTTAAAAATCCTCAGTTTTTAAAGAAAGCTAAAATTAAGATTCCCAATTTTTATGATTACGACTGTCTTGGTCTTTCAAAATATGGTTCTCAATACAAACCTCTTTGGACAAGTGCTAAAGAGACTACAATTGAGGAAGATAAGAAACGGATAAACAACAAGAGAATGGAAGTTCCTTCCGTTTACACTCAAGAAAATGCAAAATATTTTCCTGAAAAAATAAAGAAGAGAAAACAAAATTTAAATATTGTTTCTTCTACTAAATCTTCTAGATCGAATGACTTTTTTGATTTAAATGAAGCTAATCCTAATAAGGACAAAATATCTCTAGTACCTTATGATACTAAGAGATATATACCTCCTTTAGTTTTAGAATGCCAAATCTTTGATCTAGAAGAACAATTGGAAGAACAAGTGATTTTGAGAAAAATTGAAAACGATGTCATTTTTTCTTTTATGACATCGAGTTTTAAAGAAAATAATTCAGGTCTTCTCAAATCTTCCATCAACTTGTGTTCATCTGATGTTTCTTTATCTGAGGTTTATCCAAATAAAATAACTGATCACTTTGGTTTTATTGATAAAACTTCCTCTTCCAAGTCAAATATTTTAACTAAAATTGTTGATGACAATTTTACGCTAAATGATCATTTCTATAAAACAAAGCGTAAAAGAAGAAGGTCAAAGAAGGAAAAGAAGAAAGAGCTTGATATTTCTGAAAATTCTAATTTTTCTGATTCATCTATTTCAGATAGGCCTTTGAAGAAGTTTGTGAAGTCTGTTTGGCTAAAGAAACAGATATCTGAAGAAATTGTTTCTGTAGAGGATAAATGTGTAGATCTTCTTTGTAAACAAGACTCATTTGCCTTTTGTAATAAAACTACAAAATATTCTGTAGAGCAATTGGTTCAAATTTCAAACAATATCTCATATTGTCTCTCTAGTTCTGATTCTAATGATTGTGTTTCTTCTTTAATATGTGATGATATTCATGCTTTATTTGATCAGTCTCAGATGTTTTGGAAAAATAATTCTTTGAAAAAGAAAAAGGAAAGGACTAACAAGAAGGGACCCATATTCATATGGGTACCTAAATCTGAGTAATTTTTGATTGTGCAGCTAAATCAATTATGGTATCTGGATTCGGGGTGTTCCAAACACATGACTGGTAACAAATCTCTGCTTTCTAATTTTAAAGAAAAATGTTGCGGTCGTGTTAGATTTGGAAACTGCGAGACGGCTCCCATTCTTGGTTATGGTGATCTTGTTCAAGGTAATATAACTGTCAAAAGAGTAAGCTATGTCGAAGGTTTAAGTCACAATCTATTCAGCATCAGAAAGTTCTGCGATAAAGATCTTGAAGTCAGTTTCAAGTCTAAAAGAGTTGCTGTAAAGAATAATAGTGGCATGGACTTACTTGTTGGAAAGAGAAGATCAAATCTTTATACCATTAATCTTTCCGAAGTAAAGGTTCCATCAGATATTTGTCTTCTATCAAAAGCCTCTATTCATGAAAGCTGGGTGTGGCACTGTCGACTAGCTCATCTCAATTTCAAATATATGGATCGCTTGGTCAAGAATGATTCTGTGAGAGGTCTTCCAATCCTCCGTTTCTAGAAAAACCATCTCTGTCAAGACTGCGAGAAAGGAAAGATGAAGAAAGCATCTCATAAGTCTAAGCCTGAACATTGCACTGCGGACATTCTAGATCTAATTCATGTTGATTTGTGCGGACCAATGAAGACAAAGAGTATTGGGAAGAAGAAATATGTTTTGGTTGTTGTTGATGATTACTCCAGATACACATGGGTGAAATTTCTCAAATCTAAAGATGAGACACCTGAAATTCTCATCAACCTCATCAAAACCATTCAGACAAATAAGAGCAAAAGCATGTCAAAGTTGTAAGATCAGATAATGGCACAGAATTCAAGAATTCAACTCTTCAAGCATTCTATGATGATCAAGGAATACAACAACAGTTTTCTGCTGCAAGAACACCGCAACAGAATGAAGTTGTTGAAAGACGAAATAGAACGCTTGTGGAAGCTGCTAGATCTATGCTTGCTTATTCAGGTCTTCCTTTGTCTCACTGGGCAGAAGCCATATCAACTGCCTGTTATACTCAAAACAGATCAAATCTACACCGCCGGTTCAACAAGACTCCATATGAATTGATGAATGGTATCACACCCAACATCAAATATTTCAAGTCTTTTGGGTGTAAATGCTATGTTTTGAATGACAGAGATAATCTGAACAAATTTAGTCCAAAGGCAGATGAAGGCGTATTTCTGGGCTATTCTTCTAACTCTGCTGCTTACAGAGTTTTTCTCCTCTCTGGAAGAAAAGTGATAGAGTCAGTGAATGTCAAATTTGATGAAGCTGCCGATTTGGATTCTGGACAACACAGTTCAGAACCCGCTATTACTGGAAACTCAGCTTCTGAACAAATCAGTTCAGAACTTGCACTTCAGTCGACAAATCAGGATCCTTCTACTTCTCTGTCTAATCTTTCTGATCTTGATTTTCTGTTTGAAAATTTTTATGATGATGTTCCTAAACCAAATACTGATAATGTGTCAAATATCTTGAATCAGGAATCTGTGAGTGCATCTAATCCTAATTCCGCTGCATCAACCTCTGAACCTGATACTGCTTCAGTATCTCCTGAAATTCAAGACATACCTTCTGAACATCATCTTGATCAAGTCATCTCTGAACCAGAAATTGCTGAAACTGTCCATGAGGAATCTGTAGAAGATGATGTTGTTCCAGAAGAAAATGTTCAACAAGAAGTACAAGCTAGTTCTGATGAACAAGAGCCTGAATCTGATGTCATGGAAATTCCACCTCCTCCAGTTGAAACCATATCTGTGTCATCTTCTGACATTATTCCTTTTGAAGATCCTCCTCAACATTTAGAAGTGGTTCAAGAAGTTATTGATCCTCTCCCTCATACAACAAAATGGACAAGATCTCATCCAATCCATCAAATTATTGGGGATCCTCAAGCAAGTGTTTCTACTTGCTCCAGAACATCTTCTTCCAACGAATGTTTGTACACTTGCTTCCTAAGAAAGATTGAACCTACCAAAGTATCTGAAGCGTTGGAAGACCCTGACTGGATTTTAGCAATGCAAGAGGAGCTCAATCAGTTTGACGCGCTAAAAGTTTGGAGAATTGTTCCACGGCCAAAGGGTAAAAGCATCATAGGAACCAAGTGGATATTCAAGAACAAAAAGGACAAGATGGTATTGTTATTCGCAACAAAGCCAGATTGGTAGCCAAAGGATATCGACAAGAAGAAGGTATTGACTATGATGAAACATTTGCACCTGTCGCCAGATTGGAAGCTATTCGGATGTTTCTGGCCTTTGCGGCTTACCGCAATTTCACCGTATATCAAATGGATGTCAAGACAGCATTTCTCAATGGCAAATTGAAAGAAGAAGTATATGTATCTCAGCCAGAGGGATTTGTTGACAAAGATCGTCCTGATTACGTTTATTTTCTCGATAAAGCTTTGTATGGTCTGAAACAAGCTCCACGGGCGTGGTATGACGAGTTGTCAACTTTCTTGGTCAAATCCGGCTTCATCAAAGGCTCGATAGATACAACTATTTTCATTTATAGAACTAATCTTGATATCTGCTTAGTACAAATATACGTAGATGATATTATTTTCAGTGCGACTAACAAATCTTTGTGTAATTGGTTTTCTGATTTAATGACCTCTAGATTTCAGATGAGCATGATGGGAGAAATCAACTTCTTCCTCGGCTTACAAGTGAAGCAGCTTCCAGATGGAATATTCATCAATCAGTCAAAGTACATATTTGACATTTTGAAGAAATTCAAAATGGACAAGTCTACTTCAATCGGCACGCCTATGGCTCACGGTGCCAAACTCGGACTGGATCCAGATGGAAAAGTTGTGGATCAAAAGACATACAGAATGATGATCGGATCACTGATGTATCTTACTGCAAGTCGCCCGGACATAATGTTTTCAACGTGCCTGTGTGCCCGTTTTCAAGCTAAACCAAAAGAATCTCATCTTTTAGCAGTCAAACGTATTTTTAGATATATTAAAGGAACACCTTATTTAGGATTATGGTATCCTAAAAGTTCTGACTATAATTTAATTGCTTATTCAGATGCAGATTTTGGAGGTAATCAATTGGACAGGAAGAGTACTTCTGGTCATCTCCAGTTTTTGGGTGACAGACTGATAAGCTGGGAGTCGAAAAAGCAAAACTGTGTTTCAATATCAACAGCCGAAGCTGAATACGTCGCTGCAGCTAGTTGCTGTGCTCAAGTGCTTTGGATGAAAACGCAACTTCGCAATTACGGGATGCTATACAAGACTGTGCCAATATATTGTGACAGCAAGTCTGCAATTGCGATATCGGTCAATCCTGTCCAGCACACCAAGACCAAGCACATAGACATGAGATATCATTTTATAAAGCATCACGTGGAAGAAGGTACTATTGAGTTATATTTTGTACCAACTGAATATCAACTTGCTGATTTATTTACAAAAGCTTTAGATGAAAAACGATTTAACTTTCTGCTTTCCAAACTTGGCATGTTGAATTTAAAAGTTTAAATCTTTACAAATTTTATTCTATAAAGTTTAATATTTCAGATTTTTCTTTCAGTTGAATAAAATGTGTGTCTAGGATCTATGACAAGTCGCCTTGGTTATATTTAAAGTTTCATATGTTCAACGTTCAAATCTTTCAAACATCGAAAAGTCAGCAACATGTTTGACGCTTTAGATACTGCTTTAAAGATATGTGAGTCGGCATATTTATGGTTTACTTTGCTTGAACAACCTAAGTGTTCAAAATTGTAGATTGTAATGAAAATATGGGCTAAGCTATTCGATATAGATCTGAGTTATTGAGATGATTTTATTTTTAAGCATTTAAAATACATAAATCCTTGAGTTTAAAAGTTTGTACCTGTGACCTTTCTGGTTTGGGAAAGTAAGTTCCGAGGGATGCTCGACATCTGGTCCCCTAAGGTCAATTGATCTGGGAGTGATCGAACAGAAATCCTGCAATAGAACCAGATCGAAAGTCATGTTCTACTGGTATGAATGGGTTTAGGATATGTCGATGTAGCCTTTCTGATCTGGGAAAGTAAGTTCCAAGGGGTGCTTGACACCTAGTCCCCTAAGGCCATCTGGTCTGGGAGCGGCTGACCCAAATCTTGCAATAGGGTCAGATAGAAAGTTACGTTTACGGCATGTTCTTTACTTAATGAACTCTTTGATTAAAAAGATGCCAAAGTGCACAACGCTTAAAAGATGCCAAAGAGCACACTCATGTGAAGATGCCAATGAGCACACAGCTAAAAGATGCCAATGAGCACACATCTCTTGATACTTGGTGATATATTTTGAGTTGCGATAAACCTGTAAATTTGTGAAAATCTTAATTCTTGATGACTTTGTGCCTGTACATGCAAAGTTCTTCATTTTATGTTTAGAAATACATTTTTCTTGAAGCTAATCAGAGATCGCATGCGAGCACACTGAATAGATACCTGCAAGTGTTTGACTCTGAACATGTCTTAACTTGATATACAATGAAACATGTTTCTGTATTCAACAACTCCCATTTGATTTCAACTGATTGATAAATCTGGGATATTCTACTGAGTATACTTTAATTTGTTTAGTGTTTAAAAGTTTATATATTCAGTTGTTACAAAATTTAGATTCAATATGATCATCTTTAATATTGATGTCTTTATGTTTGCTGTCTGTGTTTTTGGTTATATGGTCTGTGCATTTTTCGAGGGGGAGTGTATATCTGGGTTGTTTATCTGAGAATATTCTATTTTTGAGGGGGAGTGAATGTTGCTGATAAATTACTTCTTGTGCTGATCAAAAATTCATCAGGTAAGTATTTCTGAAATTACTAAGCAAATGCTAAACTAATTTGATAAATTTTGTGCATTTGTGTAGGGGAGTAATGGGGGCTTATCAGGTAATTTTCGCATTTTTTTTAAGTATATAGAAGTAAGAGTGTGTATTTTTTTTTCTTTCTTTATTCCATTTGAACTTGTTTGACTATTCATCTTCCCTCCATTCTCTCTGCGTGTTCTTCTTCTTCTTGAATTCTCATCTGATTCATTTCAGATTGTTGCTTTGGAATTTCAGGTATGTTTTTGTTTTCGTTCTATGTTTGTAGCTTGATTAGTGTTCTATTATTTTGTTTTGATTTCAATTTTAGTTTCTTATTGTGCGTTTTATCTGATGTGCGATTTTTCACTGTTCATCGATTTTGAAAAACCCAGATTCGTGTTGTTGTTGATCGATTTGCATATTGGGGTTTGTCTAGATAGTATGATTACAATCAGGTATGTTTTCTTTTAGTTTAATTTCGTGTTTTGTGCTTAGATTTTTAGTTTTTGTGGATTTCGGGTTCGATCAGTAGAGTTCTAGGGTTAATTTTAAAGTTTTTGTGAACTATGCGTTTCACTTGTGACCCGCATAGTGAACTATGCGTTTCACTTGTGACCCGCATAGTGAACTATGCGTTTCACGACCCGCATTCTTCTAGTTTGTTTCTTGTGTTTTTCTTTATGTAGTTTACGTATCACTAAGGACACGCAAAGTCTATCGTGCCTATCCTTTGTGACATGCAAACTCATTGTGCGTTTCAAAGTATGATTTGCGTTCCATTAAGAACACGCATTCCTTCTATGTGTTCCTTTCAGGACACGCATTCTTCATATGCGTTCCCTACAGGACACGCATTCCTCTTATGCGTTTCCTTCAGGACCCGCATTTCATCCTTCGTGTTTCCTTAAGGACCCGCAAACCATACTTGGGATATTTTTCGTGTTTTTCCGTTAAATGTTTAATTGTGTTTTGTTTCAGGTTATCATGTCTTCTCGAACAAATTCTGATCCAATGATTCAAGACGAGAATGTCGTTCTTCAGGATCCGGCTGATCAGGCATCTCATGATACACCTATGCCGTCTTTTCCGTCTGTTGGGGCTGATCTTTCTATGTCTAGGCGATCTCCAAATGATGTGTTTCCTAACATCATGTACATGCCTTATAAGCGTAACAACTACTTTGTTGACTTTGATCGCATCAAGATTCATCCTGTCATACGCCCTATTCTTCGTGGACATCCGCTCTCTCAATCTCTCTGTTCAGTTGCTGATGTTCCGGAAGTCTACGTTCAGCAAGTCTGGCACACCATCACTAAGAACGAACTGGTACGTCCTCATCGATTTGATCTCCAAATTGATCAATTCGATTCATATCTTTCTTACAAGCGTTTACGGTTGATTCTTGAGCTTCCTGAACCTACTTCTAGACCTGGAAGGACAACATATGATCAGTTTCCATCTGAAGAGGAAGTGTTTGAGGGCATCAAACGACTAGGCTATGTTGGTCCACTGAACAAGGTTGTAGACTTTGACAAGTCTAATCTTCCTCCTGTCTGGTATTCTTTATTTTCTGTCATCAACAGGTGCTTAACTTCTAAACATACCGGCACGGATAGTTCTAGTCTTCACTATCTTCGACTGTTCCATGCAGTAGTCTATGACCTGCATGTCGTCTACACGATTATTTTCTGGACCGAGCTTTCTGAAATAGTGCAAGACAAGTTAACCAACAAGCGACGAAAGTTCATTCCTTTTATCAGGTTTCTCAAGCTGATTATTAGAAGCATGTTTCGAAGCAATCCGGCAATTCCACGAAGATTATCTTGGCCGCAAGTTCTGGATACCGAGATGCTTTTTCTCCATAAACAGAAGAAGTCCTTCACATTTTCTATGACCATTCCTTATGGTCTTATTGCCAATTATATTGACATGACCGATCTCAGTGTCATTGATTAATGTTTAGAAAATGAGTTTGCAGAGGCTGAACAGGAAGAACCTTCTCATGACACTCCAGCTGGTACTACTCATGAAGAGCAAGTTGAAACAACTACTCAGGAAATAGTTATTGCCGTTACAACTACACAAGAGAAAGATGTTGATCTTTCTGCAACACCACAAGACGTTGCTACTCATCACGTGGAATCTGTGATTGAAAGTGAAGTCACTACTGTTACTGCTGATGTTAGAGAAGTTGCTAATCCTGATGAAACTGGAGTTGCTGATGCTGATGCGACAAATGCTGATCTTTCTGATGATAGTGATGATGAGACAAATGCTGATCTTTCTGATGATGGTGAAAATTCAACAAGTAATTCAGATGATGGTGATGATGATGCTGATCAACCCAGCATGAAAGTGTATGAACGGAAAGTAAGATCACCGGAAGTGGTTGTTGTCCCAGAAGATGTTTCAGAAGATGAATCGGAACCTATTGATCCCTCTGTTGCCCGTTTAAATGTTGATGAACTGGATATCTCATTTGCTCAAACCTCCATTCAAACACAGAGTCAAGCTTCTGCTTCTTTAACTGTTGATGTTACTGCTACCTCTATTTTTGCTGTTGAGCTTTCTATGGTTCCTGCACGTGTCTCTTCGGCGAAATTTACAACTCTGAATGAGTTAATTCGTCAGTTCTCAGAAAGGATGGATGCTCAAAAGGAAGAACATATTAATAAGCTAAAGGCGTCTTTCAAAGGGAAAATGCCAGAGATAGATACTTCGATTATACCTCCTGAGATTTTTTTTCCGCCGTCCTTCAGGGGTGATTCTTCGGGAACCTTCTTCTATGGTGTCTTCATCTACATCACCAATTGTATCTCTTCCGTTTCCGTCAATCTTCACTCAGTCTGCGGGTATTTCCATGTCTGCTCCGACTAATACTTCTTCCAGGGCTTCAATTCATGATTATCCGATCTTTGAGCTATCTGATCTTCTTTATGCGCGTCTTCTATCTGTGTCTCCGCCACAACATCAAGATCAAGATTTAATATCTCTGCTGCGGAACTTTCAGCCAACGCCGCCTTCAATTTCTTCATCTTCCGATTCTGATCGCATCAATGCTTTAATTCATGAATTTCAGGAATTCAGAACAGAAGTTAGATCAAGTTTATCTGATCTTCGTTCTTTTATGACACAAGTTTTCTCAGATCTATCTAACAAGATTGATCATCTAGAGCAATCATGCAGGACTGAGGCTGACCCATCTCTTAAACGCCGACATGACCAAGATGATCCCGATCATCAAGGCCATGAGGGGGATATGGCAAAGAGACAAAGAACAGAAGGGTCTTCTGAACCACGAGAAGTTGTTCAAACAGAAGTGGCTGGAGATAGAGAAAAGACTGCTGATACAGTTCAAGATTGCAGTATCCAAGATGTATTGAATGTCATGATTGACAATGCCGATGTAACTGCTTTGCATAATGAATTTAATTTGTCTGAATCAAATTTTAATAATATGCAAATTGTAGTTTATGTGGATCCAGATGTCTCAGGTAGAGCTCATGAAGTTGAAGAGTCAGAAGCCGCAAACGACATGAGATATTTCTCCGCGAACTTCATAGAGATAACTTCAGATGATGATGAAGAAGTTAGATTTGAGAAAGTTGCTCAAGTTAATGAAGAAGATTGCAACAATATCATCATCTTATCTGATACAGAGGATGATACTGTTTTCATGGATGCATCAGATACAAAAGAGGCTGAATTGCTATATGCTGATCTTCCGAGTCAAGGTGAGATTCCAGAAGTTGATCAACCTTCATCTATTCCAGTAACTAGTTCTGCTCCGACAACCAATATTCCGTCAAGTGCATTTGAAGTTGGTGAGTCGTCTAGAGCTCAAGCAGTTATTCTTTCTTCCGAACCGGTAATTCCTTCATCTCTTCTAGAAGAAGGAGAAGCTTTATCTAGGCAGCAAAGGCAGAGAAATCTTCAGCAGAGATATATGGCTTCTAGACTCAGAACAACTTTTCTTGAAGACATTCAAAGCAACATCTTTGTTTCTAGAAGAAGAACAATTAATATATATGCCATACTTGGAGTAGAGAAAGAATCAGAAGCATATCAGCATGAATACTTAGCATTTATCAAATGTCAGCGCAAAAAGAATAACACGGTTGCTTCTCCTTAACTAATAGTTCGAGTTATCAGTGTTACAATCAATAAGTTTGTGAACATCTGGTATCCAGTACTTGAAGTGGAAAGAAGAGACTGCAAGCGGTACAATTTTTCAGAGGCTTATTTCGTTGATCTTTCAATTGATGATGTTGAATTCTTATATGATCACTTCAGGAATCTTTATTACCGGACTCAGGATGTTTCTCAAACTCTTTATGTCCTTAAACGATTCATTCGACGACAGATTCGATTTTATCGTGTTTTTGACTTCCAGATGGCCGTCGAAAGTTTTCAGCCAGTGGTTAATCTTGAAAGGCCCAACCGGAGTTTGCAGAATCTAGAGTCTTATCCGTTATTCACCATTATCGAAGATCCATTCGGAGTAGTATATAAGAACAACTCAAGTGAAAAATGCTTTCTACGATTTGATGAGGTTGGATATTACTCTGATGGAACTCTAAAGGTGATCAAACTTCAGTTGGAGCATCGTCTACAAGGGGTTAGAAGAAAGTTTTTGGAAACAAGAAGAGAGTCATATCTTTTTGAAAATGATGAAATTCGTCTGATCCGTAGATCTTTGGACACTATTCAAGACAGACTGAATCTCCGTTCAACTCTGCGACGATTGGAAGTGTTAGTTGGGCTGAACAGACTACGTCAACGAGAAGAACGTCAATGATTTTTCAAAGTCGCCTAGATGGTCAATTGTTTTTGAAGGTTGTTTTTTTTAAGACCTCGGCGCCAATGATTACTAAGGGAGAGATTGTTAGATCTGATTTTATAGTAATCATTGTATTTATTTTATATCTTTTACTACTTTTAGTAGTGTAATATGTTTTGTAATTGCCTTGGGGTATTTAAGTCCCCTTGGGTTGTTTACTTTGTAAGAACGTTCACTGTTGGAATACAAGTTACTGTTATATTTGAAGCGCACTTTTCTCTCTCTAGATTCTCTCTCTACAGATCTTGTGATCTTGGCTCATCACTTTCCAAACAAGTGTCTGAATTTGAGAAAATTCTGATAACTGAAAGAGACACTTTTGCTAAAGAGAGACAAGTTCTTGAAGCTAAAATACTTGAACTTCCCAAGCAGATTTCTATCTTACAAGACTTGCTTGAAAAATAAAGACAAATTTTTAAGGAAAACAAAAAGTCTTTGGAGATTGAAAAGAAGAAATATGAAAAGAGAAATGTTGGGATCTTCAATGAAATTTCTGATAAAACCAAGAACTTACAAAAAGATTTTGAACAAGAACGTTTACATTTTGAATCTGAAATGGCTAAGCTAATATCCAAAATAACTGTTCTATCTTCAGATGTCCAAAAAGAAAAGAAGGTTAACTCTGATTTGAAACAAAAGTTTGACACACTGACTTCTGAAAGAAACATTCTATCTGAAAAGATAAAAGACTTGGAAGCTGCAAATAGTGAACTGTCAGAAAAGATTACAGCTGATGTGATTGATCAATCACCTGTTGATAACTCAACAGAATTAGTCTGTTCTTTCAAGACAGCTTCAAGTTCTATACATGGAAATGTTTTGAAAAAGAAAAGTGTCAAATCACAAACTGTCAAATCAAATCAGATTAGACCATCTAATCTATTCTATGACAAATCTGTTGATGGTTCAGCAAACTTTTACATAAAATCTCTTGGAAAGCAATCTAAGAAAAATCAGATGGTCTGGATAGTGAAGAGTTCTTTAGAAGAAGAGAAGAAGAAAGACAAAGTATTTGCATCCACAACCAATGCCAAGAAGAACATAGTACATAAAGGTAACTCTTTTGGTAATCCTGATATGTTTTACTCGACTAATCATTTTATCAGGATTGCTCAAAAGAAGATTTGTTGTTCTTACTGTGGAGCACATGACTTTGTAAGTAATAATTTTGTCAATTACTGGTATGGTTCTTACTATGTTACCCCCAAAAGAACTATAACTAATACATCAGGACCCAAATACCAGTGGGTACCAAAAGCTAAACCTGTGTTGCAGGAACCCAAAGTTTAAGGGGGAGCATGATGTTTGACTTCTAGACAAATCAGTCTAGGACTTGTACTTCAAAGTACAAGTAATGGCTTTTGAACAAAACAGTTCAAAATCCGGTCTACAATGTTAAAAGACTGTGGCTTCTGATCACATGACAGATCAGGACCCGTTCTTCAATGTTCGGATAAGGATATTTTGCAAATATCCAGGGGGAGCTTATCTGACATAAATCATTCTATCATGATTTGAGGGGGAGTTTAAAGGTAAAAATCTTCTGATCTAGATCTCTGATTGATTGAAAGAAGAACAACTTTCAAACATGAAAAATGGTTTCTTAAATGTTCAAACCACTTCTTGTTCTTAAAAGATTTCATGAATTAAGAAGTGTGATTTTAAATGTTTTTCAAATTTTGAGCGTTAATGTTTAACTGACCGTGTGTTTCCAAAGATCAATACTTATGTATTATCTTGTCTATATACTGTCAAGTATTCATACACACTGGTTCAGTACTTCATTTGAAATTGTTATTACCATGTCTAATAACGAACAAATTTTTTGATGGTAATACTCCCGTTTGATTTCACTGTTGTTGAGCATCATTCATCATTTCTAATTTTGTGCTTTCATTACTAAATTGTTTATATTCGTTCATATAAACAAATTATCCAATTCTTTGATACCCTAACCATTTCGTTTGATCT
This sequence comes from Arctium minus, assembly GCA_954870635.1. NCBI lineage: Eukaryota > Viridiplantae > Streptophyta > Magnoliopsida > Asterales > Asteraceae > Arctium > Arctium minus. The sequence goes on along the minus strand of OX941088.1, from coordinate 77,263,401 downwards.
GATTGATACATTGTCAGATTCTCAAAACAATTCTCTTGATTTCATTTCATTCATTCAATATTCTTGTTTTGAGATATCTTCATTGTTCAAATGCACAAATCTCATGAGCATACATTTTGACAATGCTATCATTTTTGTGCTTAACTGTTCAAGTTAAACTGTTGAGCAACTATTCTTTATAGAACGTACATGGGATTCATGTGTGAGCTTAAACAGAACTTCCATGGATTCACGTAAGCCAGTGTTTCCTACCCCGGAAGTTATCCTTGAGTGATTGAGGGGTGAGGGGTATAAATCAAAGAGAGGGGGAAATAACTCATCCGATTGAGTTTTTCTCAGTGTGTGGAGCGGTAAAATGTAAATGAGAGTTTGGTTAGAAGTGAGCAAAATGTTAAAAAGAAAGAGGGTGTGAGAACAGAGTCAAAAGAATATTAAAACTCTCCACCAAACACTTTCTGAGTCGGGCAGACACATCTACTGATTGGTTCACATTCTTTGGTGACCATCATTGAAAGAGACAGTGAGCCTATGCAAACTCTTGCTATTACCCCACCAACCACTCGTTTCTTTCTTAACAAAGAAATGTTTCATTTTCTTTGGGGACGCAGCATATCTTCTATCTAGTCTTCACTCAGAAGATATAGATATTGAAAAAGAAGGAAAGTTGCCCCAACTTCACACATCTTTCATGCACATTGAGTCCGTGTAATACCTGTTGTGTTGCTGTTTCAACAGTTTACACAATTTTGAACCTTATGAAACACAATCATTGTGCTAAATTCTTTCATAACACAAGCACGAGCACACAGAAAATTCGTTTTTCTGTCAGAACATTCATAGATAAACCTTGTGTTTTTCAATGATTGAATGAAGTCCTGGGGAGTCATCATCAAACCAGTTCCTTAAATTGTGCATTCGTTGTACACAGTAACTCCGTGTTACATACAGGCACTCCTAACTGTTTCGTTTGTTGAATTAGGGTTACATTGTACATTATATCTGAATTTGAAAAGATTCGGGTATATACAGTTCATGATTCAGTTTTTAGATCAAAGGGCGGCAACTGTCAAATTATCATAAAGGAGGAGATTGTTAAATTGAATACAAAGGGGATGATCAAAGAGAGTATTGAAATTGAAGTTGTTTTGATGATCATGATGCTCACAATCATCAAAAAGGGGGAGACATTTACATAGATCAATTTCAAAGACAAAAAGAGATGTCAAAGTTGAAAAGACTTGCGGAGAAATTCTGAATCTTCAAAAGATTCAAAGATAATTTCTGAAGAAAGATGATTTGAGAAAGTTTGTTTTTCTGAAGATTGTTCAGAGATTACAGTGATGAAGATACATAAAATATTTTCAAAGATCCCTCGAAGTTTCAAATGTTTTAAAGAGTTTCAAAGATTTGTTGAAGACTTATTGACTTTCCAAAGATGCAAAGTGCAAAAGACTTTTCAAGATTCTTAAAAGACTAAAGATTGTTAGAGCTTCAAAGTTTCAAAGCTGTCAGAGTCAAAAGTTGAAGAATCAAGCGCTGAAGACAAGTGTCAATTTTTTTTTAAATCTTGAATACAAAGCCTTTGTATTTGAGTAGTCAAAGGAAGTCAATGTAAGTCAAATAGTGTGTAGTCAACATTATTCTTAGAGAGTTTTAAGTACTTGAGTGTTTAAGTACTTGAGAGTTTGAGTGGATCCTTATTCAAGTTACTTGAGAGTTTCTTAGATCATATAAATAGGTTTATTACTTGTAATTGTGTAAGAGCTTAATTCATAATATCAGATTTACTTTCTCTCTCTACTCTCTCTCTCTCTCTCTACAATAAACACTGTTAGATCTTGAGTGAGATAGTTTGATTGCTTGATTTGATCTGGGAAATCATTTTCATAAGCCCATATATTGATTGATAAATGTTTACACAACACAATAATGACAAGAGATCAAGAAGAATCAATCAAAATAGCCACAAATCTCTTGTGTCACAAGTCTAAGTGTGAGTGTGTGTTCTTGGTGTAATCACTACCTTGTGTGTGAAATAATTCAAATGAAGCCCTAGGGATTCTCAAAGAAACATTGCCTTACATAGGTCAACATGACTAAGGCATGGTCAAACCTAGATAACTACATATTACCCCCTAGGAAATTATAGACAATTACAATTAAGACCCTTTCTACATTTCAATCTTGAATACAACTAATGATCCAACAACAAAGTTAAAGAATTTTCAAGAGAAGAGAGAGTTGAAGATTCGTGTCAAATTTCTTTTAATCTTGAATCCAAAGGGGGAGATTGTTGAGCCTAAATGTTGTATTCAAGATTAAAAGGGCTTAAAGTGTAATTGCTTGTAATTATGTTGTAAAAGTCAAAGTGTTTGACTTTCCTTTATTAGCAAGGTGTTGTAAAAGTCAACTTTGTTGACTAGGTATATAAGGTCTTTTGTCTTTGTAAATCTTGTAACATAGAGAGTAGTAACCACACATATTTGAGAGACATAGAGTTGTGGTTAGAGAGAGAGAGTCTTACACTTTTAGAGAGAAAAAGTATTGTAAATCTTTCATATCAATGACATATGACTTCTTGATTGGATTTTTGTTCATAATCTGATTGAGCTTGAAACTGGAACAACAGTGTGGATTGAAGAAAGGTTCAAATTCTCCATAGTGGGAGAACATCCAGGCATTAACTTCATCATTATCAATGATAGGCTTTGAGTTCGCTGATCTGGATTCATCATATGTGACATGAATGGAATCTTCTACTATTTGTCTTCTTTTATTGAAGACTCTGTAGGCTTTGGATATTGAGGAGTATCCGAGAAAGATTCCATCATCACTCTTTGGATCAAACTTTCCAAGGATATCTCTGTTGTTTAGACTGAAGCATTGACAACCAAAGATGTGAAGAAAGCTGATAGATGGCTTTCTCCCATGGAAAAGTTCTTAGGCAGTCTTGTGGAATCTTTTGACAATCAGCGACCTGTTTTGAGTAAAATAATCCGTAGTTGAAAGATGAGAATCACTTGAGCATTGATCGAGCAACTTCGATGATTGTTCTGTTTCTTCTTTCAGCGACTTCATTTTGCTGAGGACTTCTCAAAGCTGAGAAACTGTGAGAAATTCTTTTGTTTTCAAAGAAGTTATCCAGAGATAAAAGCAAGTTTTTCATTTTTGTCCATTACTGAACATGCTTTCTAAGAGAAGCATACTTTAAAGTCTTTATCGCATAGCTGACTGATGCTTATAATATTATGCTTCAATCCATCTACGTAAGTGACTCTTCGGAAGGTAGTTGTACCATCGCTGAGTATACTGAACCCTCTGGTGTATGCTTTCCCATTTCCACCAAAGGTCATTGACGGACCCTTCTCTTCCTTGTATTCAATAAGCATGTTCTTTTGACTAGTCATGTGTCGAGAGCATCCACTATCTAGATACCAGATGCCCTTCGAGACCTACAAACATAAGGAAGATCAATTTTTGATTAGTACCCACTTTTCAATGAGTCTATGGGAGTTAGTGGAGATGGAAGGTTCAACAATCTTCACAGCATCTAAAGATTCAGCGTTAGTGGTAACCTTCACCTTAGTTAATTTCTTAACTTTAGTGGCATTTTTCACCTTGGTAGATTTCTCAGCTTTGGTGACCTTCTTTGCCTTGGAGGCATTCATCTTCACTTTAGCTGACTTTTCAGCTTTTGTGGCATTGTGGACATTTACTAGAAATGTGGTCAGTAAGTCCATAGTTGTAGCATTTTCTATAGCTAAAAGTGGCTTTAAGACCATGAGCATTTGCATTAGAAAACCTGAGATGAGTCGGGCCAGCTCCAAGAATGCCCTTCGCATTAGATCTCGGAGGAACTTTTAGTTCTTTTGATTTCTTAGGCTTAATGTTAATCTTCAACTTTGGAGTAGATCTCTGAGTATTACTAATGATCTTAGATCTAGAGCCAGAAGGTTGACTAGATGAAGGTTTAGAAGGAACCTTCTTCAGCTTTTCTACTTTTAGAAGGTTTGACTTTTTGAGGGTGATGGGAAATAGATTTCCTTTTATCAGCGAGTTTAGAGTTCTCTGATAAACCCTCATGGATAGGATTAGAAGACTAGGAGCATTGAGAAGAGGAAGTATCAGGGATAGATGAGACAAACATTCCGAATTTTAACATGGAACGATATTTGTCTGGGTTATCTTTTTCATATTCATAACCAAGACAACTCTTAACCTGAATAGGTATTTGAGCATCTATAATCTCATCTACTTTAGTTGAGGATTTGCACCATTCCTTAACTGTGGCTTTTTCAGCTTTTAGTTCAGCGATAGCTTGTTCGCGTTCAATGCTGATAATCTCATTTACAATGACTTGATCTTTTAAACTTTCCTCTAAAGGTGTTAGTTCTTTGATCTTCAAATGGAATTATTCAAGTTGTTCAGTTAAATCAATATTTTTGTTTTCAGCAAGGGTTCTACCATTTAAGGCATTATACAAGTCAATTGTCAGTACGTCAATAACACGACGTCTCTCAGCTTCAATAAGAGAGGGATCAGTGGAGATTGATACCTGAGAGGTGATAGAGCTTGTGGATGTCCCAGATGGTTCTTCCACTTCTTTTTTAATCTCAGCCATGAGACAGAGATTAGCGGTGTCTTCTTCATCAGAACTTGATTCTTCTGATTCAGCCTAGTCGTGTTCTTCAGCGAACAAACCATTACCTTTTCGCTTGAAACCTTTCAGCTTTTGATATTTTTCTTTCAACTTGAGGTATTTTCCATCGCTAGATTTTCTGGATGAAGAAGGTTTGAAGACTTTCTTTCACCTGCATTCACTGCAAAATGTCCAATATTCTCGCAGTTATAGCAAGTAGCAGTTGCCTTATCAATAGGTGTTGATTTAGGCTTATCAGATAAGGAGAAAGGTTTATTTCTTCTGAAATTGATCTTTCTTGCAAATTTCTTAAAAGAGTTTGTCAAGAGTGTCAGGGATTCATCAAACTCTGAAAGGTCAGTGTTTGATAGATGCTCTGAGTCATAATCTAACTCAGTGATAGTGAGAGTAGATCGCTGAGATGGGATAATCTCTGAAAAGGTTAAAGCAACAGGTGTGCTTTTGGAGTCTTTGGAATCTTTAACAATATTCCTTTTCAGTTGATTTGATTTCTCATAATTGAGCAAGATCCCATAAAGAGTACTGAGAGAAAGGTGATTTAAGTCTTTGGTCAGCTTGAGACACATTGAATAACTGTCTCAGCTTTCAAGAAGACATTCCAGAAATTTGGTAAGGACCTCGGAGTTAGAATAGGTCCTACCAACAGTCCTTAGATCAATGATTAAGCAATTAAATCGCTGGTCAACATCAGATAAAGATTCATTCTAACCACAAATGAAACTTTCATAATGTCTTACCAGATTGATCTTTCGTGTTTCTTAGATCTCAGCGGTACCTTCATATTGAACACAGATTGTGTCCCACATTTCTTTGGAGGTTTTTAGATGCATGATGGAATGGAATGCTTCATCAGGTAAATCCATAGAGATAATGGTTTTAGCCTTTGCATCAAGTCCCACTTTCTTCTTGTTACAGAATAAGATTAAGTTAACCTAATCTAAACAAACTTAAGAATCACTAAGTAGGTTGTACTAGAATAAGAGAGAAAGGTTGAGGGAACTATAGAAAACAAGGGTTTCTATAGAGTACACTGAGAGATAGGAGATAGAAGGCAACCCTTCGAAACGAAGCAAAACCATTCTATTCATACCCTATGCATTTAATGCATGATAGGGGTACTTTACACGTGTCACCATTTGGTTGGATGCATGCTTCTGACTTTTTGAGACATCCTCCTAGTCGTATGGTAAACAGTGCAGTCTTCAGAGTTGTTGTACGATCTGAGGAAAAAGCATGTCTCTTTTGAAACATCATACTTTTGTGCAAGGATAATGTGACCCATATTACTAGCATACGATTAAGAACACAATTTTATTAGATCAAATCATATGATTACAATTAGTCACATATCTAACTCTTAGTCACAATTCTCACGTGTGTGTTCACTGTTTGTGCGAGTTCTTACCTCAGTCTGATTTCGTATCTTTTTGTATGCGTATCTACAAATCTAACAAAACAAACCTATTTATACTAAGTCAACTTTAGTTGACTTTTACAACTCAAACCCTTGAACTATCAAACTATTACAACTTTGACCCTCTATTTAATCTTGAATACAATTCTAGTCTAACAATCTCCCCCTTTGGATTCAAGATTAAAAAAAATTTGTTACTGTATTTTGTTTAGATCATTTTAGTTGACTTTATGTTTGACCTTCTATTTTGAGTGATCTTTGTAGTGAGGTTTCATATGTAATGCCTTGACAGAAAGTCTAAGTATAAATAGTAAGCCTTTGAGAGAATCTTGTAACCCTTGATCATTTTGTACGCTTAATCTTGTGACTAAATGAAACAGATGACTTTCTCTCTCAACATTCTCTCTCTATAATCCAGAACATAATTGTTGTGTGATTGATACTAGAGCTTGAATTTGGACGTTTTCATTTGGTTTCAGAGCCTCCTCATTAGATTTCAGAGAGTTTTGATTGTCATTTTCGATCGATTTTCTGAAAATTTGTCAAGAAGAGTCGTATTTTCATAAAATCACTGTTTGATCGAGTTTTTAGTGATTTGTTAAAATTGATGTGTTTTCTTCTAATCATTGTGTTCGATTTGTGATAGATTACATTTTGTATTCACACACAAACACAAATTAATCACAAATTGTGTTGTAATTTTGGATTTCATCGTTTTTTTCAAGAACACGAACACAGAGTCTGTACTTTCTGTGAATCGTACTGTATTTTTCAATTTTGATCGAAATTTCTTGTTCGTATTGTGTTCGTATTGTGTTCTACTTGTATTTTCGAATCAAATGGATGTGTTTGTAAAGCAATTCGCATGATTTTTGAGCCTTTGATCGATTTTCAGAAAGCAAGGAAAGAACTCGCTAGATCTGTACTTCGCGCTAAGGAAGAACGCGCAAAATACTATTCATTGCTTGTTGTGCGAGTTTCTGCAGGTTCGCGCATATAACGTCTTGCGAGAAATATCTTCGCGCAAAGGATTGTCTTGTTTGTTCTGCGAGTTTCTTGATATCTCAAAATTTTTCTAACTCCGGATCGCGCAAGTTACTTCTGCGAGTTTCAGAGTTTGCGAGCTTACGTTTTACGCATTTTGAGTTACTCGAAATTTTTTCTAAGTATGGTTCTCGCTAAAGCTTCTGCGCGTTTCTACTTCTTGCGAGTTTGCATTCTTCTGCGAGAAGTTCAAGATTCGAAATTTTTCTAAGTACAGTTCGCGCATATCGATATCTGCGAGAAGCCACTTCGTGCACATAGTTGTTTGCGCGTATCTCACTTCACGCTCATAGTGGTTTGCGACTTCTGGTTTCGCGCACAAGGTTGTTTGCGAGAAGTTTGAGAATAGTGACTTGCGAGTTTCTTCACTGTGCGAGTTTCTAGTTTCTACGAGTTGTGTACTTGTGTTCTTGTGACAATCTATATTTGACTCTTCTAGTCAAATCTTTCTGAATCTTTTGGGAGATCTTCTATATTCAAGCTAATCTGTTCAAGATGACTAAAGATTATTTGGAAGGGAGAGATATGGCTGTCTTATACATGCCTGAGATACCTACAATTGAGGCTAAACGAGACAAACTGAAAATTTAGAATGCAGCCCTTCAAAAGCAGATTAAGGATTTTAGTTCTAAATTGTTAAATTCTGACAATGCTTCCGTTTGTACTAAATGTTCTAATAATTCCAAATCCAATTATGCAGGTACTCTCAGCATTAAAGAGAAAGAATTAAAATTAAGAGAAAAAGAGATACATCTTCTTCAAACCAAACTGAAGACAACTAAGAATAATCTTTTAGTAACTAAAGATGAATCAGTTGTTCTACTCAACAAGATAAAAGAGTTTGAAGAGAAGATTTCTGCCATGGAAGCAAAGAATCCTGATTTAATGAAAAGTCTTCCGGTAGAGAAAGAAAAGGAGAAATTTGAAGAAAAAGCTAGTCTGGAGAAACTTTACAATCAAAAACTGTCTGATTTTTCCAAGAAGGTTGTCCAAGAAAATAAAGACTTAGAGCTCAGATGTTTAAAACTTTCCAAGCAAGTGTTCGAGTTTGAGAAAATATTAATTACAGAAAGAGACACATTTGCAAAGGAAAGGAATGTTCTTGATGAGAAAGTAATTGAATTTCCCAAGCAAATCTCAGTTTTACAAGACTTACTTGAAAAAGAAAAGAAATTATTTCAAGAAAAGAAAAAGTCTTTTGAGATTGAAAAGAAGAAAAATGAAAAGAGAAATGTTGGGATATTCAATGAATTTTTTGCTAAAAACAAGAATTGGAAAAGGATTTTGAGCTTGAACGTCAAAATTTTGAAAATGAAATTTCTAAGCTCTCAAAAAGATTAACTGGTCTATCATCTGATATATCAAAAGAACAGAATGCCAGATCTGACTTACAGGTAAAGTTTGACACAGTTCTTGAAGAAAAGAATCTTTTATCTAAAAAGATAAAAGATCTGGAAGATGCAAATATTCAGTTGTCAGAAAAGATTTCTGCGGATGTGATAGATCAATCACCTCTTGAAAAGACAACTGAATCAATTTTTTCTTTTAAAACTACTTCCAGCTTTATTTCTGAAAAAGTTTCTGTTATCCCAGTTTAATCTAGTTGGTAAACAATCAATCAAGTAATCAAGCAACACAATAATAATCAAGAGATATATAAATCAGAGTAACATACCAATCCCTTGTATAAACTGTTAAACCTTGAGTGTTCTTGATACCCTTGGATTACAGCAACCTCTCTCTAAACAATAATTATGAAAGTAATAATAATGAGAGTTCACCCTAAAACTGAAATAAACAAAACATTAAATACCCAGGCCTAATGCCTATTGGGCTTTACTAAATGCTAAACGGGCTTGAGGCCCAATAACTATTAACTATTAGCTTATTACAATTTAAACCCTCTAATTAACTTTAGCACAATTGCAGTTTAAACCCTTAAGTTTAACTTTAATCTTGAATACAATTTATGATCCAACAATCTCCCCCTTTGGATTCAAGATTAAAAAATTTTTGCAATTGTCTTCGGGTCTTCTCTTGTCTTCACTTTTCTCTTGAGAATCTTCAGATATGACGTTGATAGCTTCAAAACTTCAAAACTTGATATCTTTAAACAATCTTCAAATCTTTAAAATCTTTGAAAATTTGAATATCTTCAGATCTTCAGTTTGTATTCTCCCTTTTTGTATCTTCTCCCCCTTTTTGATGAGTGGTGAGAATCAACATCATCAAAACTTGGCAAAACAATCTCCCCCTTTTCAAGACAATCTCCCCCTTTGTGTATGATCATCATGTAAGCATAGTCTTCATCATATAACGAGCCCTGTTTAGAAATAAGAGCAGTCTCTCCAAATGGAAAGAGTGATTATCTCAATCTTTTCAGATTCAAATAAAAAGTAGTAACCATTCAAATCTTTTCAAATTCAAACAGTTAATTAGTGTAACCCTAAATCAACAAATGACTCAGTTAGAATGTCTGTCAATGACACAAAGTCACTGAGTAACACAAAGTTACTATATAAGGAGCTGGTTTGATGTAGACTCCCCAGGTCTTCCATTCAATCATCGAATAACACATGGTTATCTATGAACGTTCTGACAGAAAACAAATTTCTGTGTGCTCGTGCATGTGTATGAAAGAATTAAGCATAGATGATTGCTTTTCAATAAAGGCTCAAAGTATGTAAACTTGTTGAGACAGCAACAAATTGTACAAAGACTCAATGTGCATGAGAAAGGGTGCGAAGGTGGGGCAACTTTCCTTCTTTTTCAATATTAGTATCTTCCAAATGAAGAACCAATAGCGTATGTGCTGCGTCCCCATAAAATGTGAAACATTCTCTTTTTTGAGAAAAGAATGAGTAGCTGGTGGGGTTGTATGCAAGAGATGGCATGGGCTAGTTGCCTTTTTCAATGATGGTCACCAAAGAATGTTAACCAATCAGATTATGTGGTTGCCCAGCTCAGAAAGAAGTTTGGTGCAGAGTTTAATATTCTTTTACTCTGATCTCTCACCCTTTTTCTTTTAATGCTCACGTCTAACCAATCTCTCTTTTTCATTTTACCTCTTCACACACCATCACTCAATTCTTTTGACCCTTCTCCCCTCAATCACTCAGGGAATACTTCCTGGGTAGGAAACACTGGTTATCGTGAATCCATGGAAGTTCTGTTAAGGTCACACACTGAATCCCATGTATTATCCTAAAAATACATGTTGTTCAACAGGAGTTTTGTACATGTAAGCACAAATACCACTTGTTACATGAAGAATAAAATATTCGGAGATGTCAAAACAGAAGATGTTTGACGATGCAATTCTCCCCCTCAAACTAAAAGAGTTTGACGATTGAAGCTCTTAAGGAGTTTTCAATTAAGCTTATAGACGATTTGTCATGAAGAATAAGATTTTGGAGAATCAAAAACGAATGTTGTTTATATGAACAATATATAAACATATTTTCAATGAAAGCACATGAAATGACGTTTGATTCAATCAACAGTGAATACAAATAACGTGAGTATTACCATAGAAAGATTTTACTTTTGATACATGGTAATAACAAAGTCAAAATAGAAGGTTCTGAACCATTATGTGTATGAATACTTGACAAAGTATATTGACAAGATAAAACGCAAGTATTTATCTTTAAGAACACACGGTCAGATAAGCATTTAAGTATCCAAAAATCTGTTAATATCACAGATATTCTTCCCCTTAAATCACTATTGGGTTTTTTTTTTTTTATAAATAAATAAGGAAATAAAGCATATAAAAAATAGATAGAGCACTGAAGTGCGGGTTCTAATCCGATGTGATTAGAATCCATACTCCGTTGAAGTACGGGTTCTAAGTTGATTTACTTAGAAGCCATCTTTTTAACAATAAAGTCCGGGTTTTGAACTGTGTTGTTCAAAAGCCATTGTTCTTTCTCCCCCTTAAACATTGGGTGCTTGCAACACAGATTTAGCTTTTAGTACCCACTGGTATTTGGGTCCTAATGGGTTAGTTGCAGTTCTTGTAGGAGATATGAAATAAGAACCATACCAGTTATTTACATAATTTTTTCTGACAAAATCATTTGAGCCACAGTTGGAACAACTGATTTTCTTTTGTGCTAACCTGATCAGTTGATTGATAGAGTAAACCAGATCAGGTTTGCCAAAATTTTTACCTTTTGTAGCAAAGTTCCATTTAGCATTTGATGGATGCACAAATGATTTTTCTTTCTTATTCTCCTCCAAGGATCCTTAAACTCTCCAGATCAAGTTTCCTCTTTCTTTCTCATCATTCCTTCTCCAGAAGCTTTTCTTTTGAGACTTGTTCTTCTTTAAATTACCTGAACCATCAACATTTTTATCAAAGAAAAGGTTAGAAGGACGAATCTGATCAGTAGATTTAGAAGTAAGACAATCATCTAAATCATAGAAAGGATTATAGAAAACATTTGAAAAATGTGAACTTGAAGTTGTTTTTAATGAACTATCTGAATCAGCTAGATCATCTCTTGGTGATTGAGCTATTGACTCTGGCGTCTTGTGCTCAGTCAGCTTCATCTTGAATACAATCTCTTCAAGTTCCTTTATCTTTGAAGACAAACTGTTTCTTTCCTTTTCAATCAGATCAAACTTCTTATGCAACTCAGATTTTGCATTCTTCTCCTCCATGATGTTTGTTGACAATTCAGATAGCTTTCCTGTCAGCTTAGCTATCTCGGACTCGAATACTTTCTTTTCTTCAGAAAAGTCTGTATTTATATCCTTCAACTCAGCTTTCTTCTTTTCATTCTCAGCCTTTTCTTTCTCTAGAATGATAACCTTCTCAAAGTCTGAAACTTGTTGAGAAAGTTTAACACATCGAAGTTCTAAGGATTTCTTTTCTTCGAAGGCTTTTCTGGAGAAGTCAGAGAATTTCTTAGCAAATTATTTTCTCTCTTTCTCAATCTTTAACATTTCATCTTGATCTTTTGAATTGTCTCTGTCTTGGGTTGCCTTTTCTTTTAGCATATTAATTTCACCCTCAAGACTGAGAACTTGATCTTTCAGTTTATCTCTTTCCGCAAAGACTTGAGAATTTGTCTTTCTAAGCTCTTCAGATATCTCACTCGCAATGTTTGCTCTTCTTCTCAATTGATCTAGCTCTTTTTGCATTAGTTCCTTCTTTGACCATGTTGAGCTAGATTCAGATCTTTTCAGCTTTGCTTGAAGGTCAAAGATCTCTTTTTCTTTAGACTCAATTATTCCTGCAAAGTCAATTAAGGAATCAGAATCTTTTAAATTTTCTTTTAAAGCATTGATCTGAATAAGAAGAGATGAGTTATGAATCTGTAAATCCTTGTTTTCAGCTTTGAGCATTTTTTCTTCTTTGTCATACTCATCAATCATGCGAGATGATGTTGATAACCGTCCAGCAAGTTGTTTAGCCTTTTCTCTTACTTCAGATAGAGTCATGTTGTTAAAATCAAGGCTGTAACCTGCAGACATATTTAGCTGATACGACATCCTAGCTGTAAGGTTAGAAATCAAGCTAATCTGTACCAAAACAACCAACTATATGAGATCGTTAGAATCAAAATAAAAATCACACTCAAAAATTTTCAGAAAAATAAATTTCCAAAAATAATTAAATGCAGTCCTTTTAATCAGTATAAACCACAAACAATAATACTGAAGAATGAAATTAGGAAGATTTTGATCAAGCACAAAACTTTTGTCCCCCTTCGCAGACTTAGCACTGGGGTCCCGCTAAATCGATCGGGGATGTGCTTCGAAGAATGAACTGTACCGGTCGAAGGAAATACCGGAGTAACAAGTATCCGGTCGAATGGCAAGACCGGAGTAACAAGTATCCGGTCGAATGGCAAGACCGGGAATACGAGTATCTGGTCGAATGGCAAGACCGGAGTAACATAGTATCCGGTCGAATGGCAAGACCGGAGTAACAAGGTATCCGGTCGAATGGGAAGACCGGAGAAACAATTACCCGGTCGAATGGGACGACCGGAGAAACAATTAGCCGGTCGAATGGGAAGACCGGAGAAACAATTATCCGGTCGAATGGGAAGACCGGAGAAACAATTACCCGGTAGAATGGGAAGACCGGAAAAACAATTATCCGGTCGAAGGGCAAGACCGGATTAACAAGTATCCGGTCGAAGGTGCAAGACCGGATTAACAAGTATCCGGTCGAAGGACGAAGACCGGATTGAGCAAGTACCCGGTCGAAGGTTCAGGTCGAAAGACCATCAGATACGTTAAACTTGATAAGATCGGATAACTGATAAGACCGAAGAACACGATGAATTTCTGGATTCGACCGAAACCAAACCCAGAAAATTGAATCGACCGATGAACACAATTAAACCAACAATTCAACCACTATATGATCTATAATGCGATTAATTAATCAGATAGCATTCAGAAGCATGAATCTCAACTAATCAGATCAACTTTTAAACCAATAAGCACATTAATGCATGAAATCGGATGAACAATACTCGCAATGAATAGTGATTTTCGATGAACAGTACTTTTCGAAAAAAAATAGATTTAATCCTAAAACTTGATTCTTTAGGCTTTGATACCAATTGTTATCCCAGTTTAATCTAGTTGGTAAACAATCAATCTAGTACTCAAGCAACACAATAATAATCAAGAGATATATAAATCAGAGTAACATACCAATCCCTTGTATAAACTGTTAAACCTTGAGTGTTCTTGATACCCTTGGATTACAGCAACCTCTCTCTAAACAATAATTATGAAAGTAATAATAATGAGAGTTCACCCTAAAACTGAAATAAACAAAACATTAAATACCCAGGCCTAATGCCTATTGGGCTTTACTAAATGCTAAACGGTCTTGAGGCCCAATAGCTATTAACTATTAGCTTATTACAATTTAAACCCTCTAATTAACTTTAGCACAATTGCAGTTTAAACCCTTAACTTTAACTTTAATCTTGAATACAATTTATGATCCAACAGTTTCAAGAAAGAATAGTGTCAAATCTAAAACCATTGATAAAATTCAAATTCATCCTACAAATATGTTTTATAATCATACTCTTCATGGAATAGTTAAATCTAACAGTAAAATTCTTGGAAAGCCATCTAGGATAGATCAGATGGTTTGGGTTATTAAAGGATCTTTAGATGGAAAAGATGTTCAAAAATCATCTCCATCCACATCCAAAGTTAAAAAGAATAGAGCTCGAAAAGGTAAATCTTTTGCTACACCTGATACGTATTTCTCTACTAATCATATTATCAGGTTGGCTGAAAAGAGATTATGTTGTTCTTACTGTGGGGAGAATGATCTTGTTCAACAAGAATATGCTCACAACTGGTATGACACTTACCGAATAACTTCTCAAGATAATGTAGTTAAAAGGCATAAACCAATTGAGAAATGGATTCGCAAATCTAACAAACCAGGACCCAGTATCAATAGGTACCAAAACCAGTGAAATCTGTTTTGCAGGATGCACAGGTGTAGGGGGAGCAGATACTGTGGCTTCTGATTATATCAGATCAGAACCCGGACATCAATGTTTTGAAATATGACTTCTGATCAAATAAGATCAGGACTCGTACTTCAAGATTTGAGCTTCAATGCAAAAATCAAGGGGGGGAAAATAGACTTGCACATATGAAGGGGGAGCTTAATGAACAGTCTGTAAGTTGATGTATGAGTGTGTATTTTCAAAATGATTTTGAAATCAAAAAGATATTTTTCAGAAAAAAAGTTCATTTTTGTGCTAAAACAGTGTTTTTATAACACTTGTTGTTTTTGAAAAAGCTTTAATGCATTTTTGGAAAGTTTCCAGTTTTGGAAAAAAAATTCAAAATTTTTTCTAAGTGTAGAACGCGCATAGACTTGTGCGAGTTCATACTTCGCGCAAAGCATTGTGTGTGCAAAGTGTAGAACATGCAAGCTATGTCATGCGCGTAGCTACTTCGCGCATATAGCTTTAGCGAGAAGTTTCTGTTCATTATAGTTCGCGCATATAACTTCAGCGAGAAGTTACTGTTCATTCTAGTTGTGCGCGTATCTCTTTCGCGCTAGCTATGGCATGCGAGTTTCACAAACTTCACGTATCTCATTCATGCGCGAAGTGCACACACACTTGTCAGTTCTTCATGCGACAAGCTGATTTCTAGGGTTATGCCAGAAGTATGTGGTCGAATCAACTCGTGCCACGTGTCTCTCTAATCTCATAGTATAAAAGTTCAAGTTTTCCAGATTTCTCTCACTTCTCTCATAAGCTTCTTGAGCGAACTTTTCAGAGCACTTTTTCTCTCTCAACCTACATTGCGACTTTTGGATTTCAACTTCATTTTTATCGACGATTTCAGTGTAGGTTCTTCATATTGTGTTTGATTATTGTATTTGTGTTTGTTTTTCTATGATTTACAGGTTCGTTTTTCATATCTAGGCTTTATTTTTTTTCTGTCGGTTCTTCTTCTTATCTATTCATCTTCTTTCGAACAGGGGTACTAAAAATTTTGTATTTGTTCTTCCAAAATAAGTTTATTTGTTGATTCTATAACTCTATTTGTATCTGGGTTTGGTTGAACTATATTTCTTGCAGGTTACCTTGACTTAAGGATTTTTGATTTCGAACTATTGAACCTGTAATTTTTTTAGGAACTCGATGACTTAATCAAATCTAACACCATATAAAATTGTGAACTTATGGTTCATTTGGACAAATCTGAAATCAACAATAACATTGAACTCATTAATTCTCTACTTGAAGATTTGACAGTGTTGAATTTCACTTCTATGAACAGGATTGTTGGAAGATTGTTGAACTTCATTTTTTAAATATTTGATTAGAACTAAATTTGAATCCAAAAGTGATTTGGAATCTAAAATCTGAAAATTTCATTCATATCATTAAATCATATTTTTTTAAGATTCAAAATTTGAATTTTTGGAAATTTGAAATTCAAAATTCTCAGTGAACAATGTTGTTCAAATTCAAATTTCAAAATATCATTCTATGAGTTTCTTGAGAGTTGTTGTGATTTACATTGGGCAGATTCATGAGAGTTCTATACTCAATGGATCAAGATTTCTGTGTTTCGAGAGTTTCAAATTTCTACAAGTTTTGGTAATTTTTTTTGCAAGCTAAATATCATAAAAGTTCTAAGTTTCTCATTGATTTCAGAGTTTCAGACTTAGAAAATAACCGCATTTCAAATATTTTTGAACAACAATATAACCTTATTTTGTTAGAACAAATTCAAAATGTCAAGTATCCTTGTTAAGTTTGTGTCTTTGTTGTTATTTTTTTTAAAGTTACATCTTGTTTTAATGTAACTTTCTGTGCTCATTTGTTCTGATCTTTGAAAGTACAATTTGTTTATGTACTTGATACTGTGTGTATCAAATGGTTTTCTGAAAAACAAAATTTTTGGGCTTATTGACTAACTTTTTGGATTTTATCCAAAACTTGTTTCATTTTTTCAGATAATCAATGGCGGATGAACACCTTCATGATCAAAGTGTTCACATGGATGAACATGACCCACAGGCCTCTAGGGAAACTCCTATGCCTTCCTCCAGATCTCACTTCCACTCCGAAATTGGTCAAGATCCAAATCAAGCCTTGATCAATGAGAATGAATATTTACATCTGTATCCCAAAAACCACCATGTGGATTTTGACAATCTCAATGTCAAACCACTTGTGGTGGATATTCTAAAAGGACATCCACTCAGTCATGCTCTTACAGACACTGCTGCTATTCCTCTCATTTATCTACAGCAAGTCTGGCAAACAATAGAGTACGTGGTTGAAAGTGAGACGAACAAGTACTTCTGGTTAAGAATAGATAACTTCACATCTATCCTTACTAATCAGAGATTAAGATGGATCTTGGATCTACCGGAGGCTAATTCTAGAGAAGGACGAACCAGTTTTGATTAGAATCCCTTAGATTCTGAAGTTTTTGTTGGCATTCTGGCCTTGGGGTATACTGGTGAGCTTGTCAAGATTAGTAATTTCAAGAAAACTAATCTTCCTCCATTTTACTACCAGTTGTTCTCTGTATTCAATCATTGCTTAACGTCAAGAAATTCTGGTCTAGACAATACCAATATGCATACGCTGAGATTGTTCCATGCAGTCTTGTACGATCTACACATTGACTATTCAGTTGCATTATGGACAGAATTGTATGAGAAGGTGCTAAGCAAGAGAATTTCTAAGAGTCCGATCTATGTTTCTTATCAGAGATTCTTACAGCTGATAATCCGCAGTATGATCGGATCAAACAGAGACATTCCTAAACGACTTCAGCATGAACTCGCTCCGGAATTTGAAATGAAATATCTACAAAAGCAGAGAAAGAGTTTTACTTATTCCATGCCAATTCCTCAAGCATTGCTCGTCTATGACAATCCGAACTCCGAGTTTGTAGTATCGTATAGAGAGTCTATGGGACTACCAGAACCAGTAATCCCTGCCCAGGACTCACACCCTAGGAGAGTGGAGTCGGTGAGGGTTCCTGATACCACAGGGGTTCAGGAGCGGGGAGAGACGAGGGAAAATTCCGAGACGGGAACTGGTGGGGCTCAGAATATTATACCTGAAGCTGTGAGGACCTCGGCACAAGATGCCACACATCTAGAGGTTCACACATCTGAACCTGAAAGGAATATTTTTCGTCAATCTAGTCCTCAGGTAACGATAGCTGATGAAGGCATAAATTCTGATACTGAGTCGGATAGGCATGCAAACTCTACTGATACTGTACCTTCAGCTACTTCTGATCATGCTGAAGAGGTTAATTTTGATGCAGCTGATTTTCACAATGAGAATCTTCAAGATAGTTTTGCATTCTTAGAAGATGTGTCTCTACATCATGAGGACATGGTACATAATTCTGCTGATATGAAGATTGATCAAGTAGTAGGGGATATAAGGAGACCCGAGGGAGAAATAGTTGAAAATTTAGAAAGTGTGAGAATGAGAGAGGTTGAAGCAAAAGAATATGGTGAGCGTGAGTGCAACCTAACCTACCGATCCAGAAGGGTAACCACATCTCGTGCTCCATTGCATGTGTTGCAATCGGATGTACAAGACACAAGTCGCCCACTTATACATATGCACACCTCAGCCAACCATTCTACTGCCTCTCAACAGGCTGTAGTCTCATCTTTACACGGGGATTTAACACAAACTATATCCGCCTTTCACTCGGAAATGGCAGGTATTGAAACAAGAGCTCAGTTGCCCCCGAGCTCGACTTCTTTCAGTACACCAGCGGGTCTAGAGCCAATTATTTCATCTATCTTTATTCCTAGGACACAATCATTTCTATCTGCTACCACTGGTCGTCTTAGTGACCCGGTCGGAACATCTGTAATAGGTCTGCAGTCCGGACTACGAGGATCAGGTGGAAGTCCTGTCATTGCTAACACTATGCCAGCTTTGAGAATAGGCCACACTGTTGTATCTTCAATAGCTGTGTTAACGGGAAGCTTGAGTAGCCCCGGTGTTACTTTACCCGAATTCGTTTCAAGGGAATTTGTCAATGACGCCCTAAAGGTCGTTGAAAACTCTTTATCACAGAAGTTTCAGTCGGAGTTGAGTAAAGCAACTGAAAAGTTTGAGGAGGAAATTGGGAAGGTGATGAGAATTCTGAAAGGAAAAGGTCCAGTTGTTGAGGAGCCAGAGCAACCACTTTCACCACCATTTGTTCCACAACCACCACCAGTTCAATTCGTTTCTGAGTTGAAATCTTTACTTCTACCCCAGCTGTTATCCGAAGCTCCAGCAGATCAAACCGAAGTAGATCTTATTGGATTACTGAGGCAACAATCCCAACCAGTTGTTTCTCAAGTTCCAGTAGACTATGTTACACAATCTCAGTTCAACCAGTTCAAAGATTCAGTGGAGAAGCACTTACAGGACCTAACCACAGCAGTACAACTTTCTTGCAAGTCTCAATCAGATGCAATTTTTAGAAAAAGGCATGATCGTGATTCTGATCAAGATCATGAGGGGGAGATGAATAAGAGATAGAAAATTGTTGAATATACTGTTATTGTTACTGTTGAGGAGCAGGGGACTGAAGTAGCTGAAACTACACATGGAGAACAATTAGAACAGGAACAGTTGGATGAGAATGCTCCACAGGCTGAATTAGAGTTAATGATCTATAATAATACGGAATCAAGGGTTGAAAAGCCTGCGATTGCCACAGTTGAAGAAGTTATGGAAATGTTGGGAGTCACAGCTGAAAATTTTGTCAACCTAGATGATTATGCAAGTGATGATGATGAACAAGCTGCTGCTAGGTATGAAAATTATTGGAGAGTAAAGCAGGAAGGAATGGATTTTATTGAGCACAATATTCAGGATGAAGGACCAGATCCTGAGAATTCAGTTTCAGTTGAAGAGTTTGTGCAGAATACAATTGCTCAGGGAAATCTAATTCAGAGTGAGAATGTGCAGAATGATTTATTTGGAGAAAATTTAGATGAGAATTTTGATGATCTTAACAGTGAAGATGAAGAGATTGCAGATCTTGATCAAACCTTTCCAGTTAAACAAGCAGAAGTTGTGGAGGTTGCACAGAATGTTAGTACAGTTTATTATGCTCCACCAACCTATAGACTGTTTGATGAAGATGAAATTTTGACTCCAATTCCAATAGTTTCTCCCACAAGAAACTTTTTTGTTCCTTAAAATCTTGATGCTTCTAAACCAAGAGTTGCTCTACCTTTACCTGAAGATTTTGATTCTGAAGAACCAGTCGATCAACCCAAGCAAAAACCAAAAGCTGTCAAGCCCAAGAAGTCTAAAAGGTCAAGAATTCCTACTTCAAAGCCCAAACCAAAAGATCTTGAAGAAGAAAGGTCAATCATTGTTGATATCCAAGACTTCAGAAATAAACTATGCAAAGAAAGAAAGCAAAGAGAAAAGGAGGAAAGACAGTTAATCCGAGAAGCAAAAGATGAGCTTAGAAAAGAGGAAGAAGAAGAAGCCAGATCCAGAGCCAAAGCAAATGTACTTCCTTACATTCGAAACCCTGATAGCCCAAAGATACTAAGTGCAACTGAAGCCTCTATAAAGCTAAAGCCAAATCCTGTTTTTGTCACTCCAATGGAAGTGGAAGAATTTTCAAAAGCCCATGGTCCATAAATAGAATCAATGCAAGCAGAAGAGCTCATCTCTTATGAATTCAGTGATATAGGAAAGGTTAATTTCAAGGGGGATGTTAGAGTTTGTTCTGTTCCATATACAGGTTATGATGTTGAGGGGGACTCTTTGAAGTTTATTGAGATCATCAGAAAGTCACTCAAAGTACCATTCCTGGAAGAGACAACCAAAATCTTTGTTTCATCTCTACAGCCAATTGATGAAGGAAATTTCTATGGTGTTGGAGACAAAGATAAGATTATTCAGGCCAATTACATCAGATTCATGAAGACTCAGAGCATACTTCCCCATTTGCCAAAAGAGAAGAGATTCTGCAGATCAAAAATGTTCACATGTGAATGATTCAAAATGTTCACTATCCAAAGTTCACAGTTCAAAGAAAATATATGAAGATCCGTACCTTTACAGAAGCTGATTTTGATAACTTGAACTTCTCAGATATCATGTTTATTGTGAATGAATTCAGAGACAGGAGAAAGAGAAAGAAGACACAAGTTGTTGCTTATGCTTTGGATGCCATCAAAAGATTTATGAAAAGGAGTTTCTACAATGATTACACGTTTGACTTTCAGCTTGGCATTGAAACTAATCAGAACAGAGTGAACCTGCTGGCACCAAACTTCAACCATCCTAAGATCAAAGTTCTAGAGCCTTTTCAGATCTCAAGATATCCAGAATTGGGTGTGATGTATGTAAACAACAAGTCTCATAAGAAGCAATTCATGAGAGCTTCAGAATTGTCTAAGTTTTCAGATGGTACTTTGAAGTATGTTCGGAAGGTGCTTGAAGATAAGTTGTTTCTGTCAGAGCAGGAAAGGTTCAGAAAGAATGAAGTTGTAAGATCAGTTGAGTCTCTTAACATGAAAACTATGCTTGAAGAGATCAACAAGAAGATAGATTTCATAGAGCACATCAGAAGGTTTGAAGCATACCTTGGGATCAGAAGAATTTGTTTCAGAAGATGGGACCAGAACAAATTTGTAAAATGATCTAAAAGGGGGAGATTGTTACTGTATTTTGTTTAGATCGTTTTAGTTTACTTTATGTTTGACTTTCTATTTTGAGTGATCTTTTTAGTGAGGTTTCATATGTAATGCCTTGAGAGAAAGCCTAAGTATAAATAGTAAGCCTTTGAGAGAATCTTGTAACCCTTGATCATTTTGTACGCTTAATCTTGTGACTAAATGAAACAGATGACTTTCTCTCTCAACATTCTCTCTCTATAATCTTGAACATAATTGTTGTGTGATTGATACTAGAGCTTGAATTTGGACGTTTTCAAAATTTGACATTTATATTCAGGTCTTCTTATCTTCATAAATGATCTTTATCAAAAATCTCTTCAGCTCAAAATTTTGAAATCTTTGACAATCTCAACACACTTTGCCTCTTCAAAACTTTGTCACTTTGGTCAATCTTCAATCTCCCTTTTTTCTTCACCAAAATTGCATATTCTTCATAAAACTATTCTTCAGAAAGCTTGTCGGTCCCTATTTGATCAAGTTCTTATCAAAACAAACAAACAATCACAAACATATATGATTAACCAACCTGTTTGATTACAAACTACAGATTACACGTTTGAGTTGATTTCTCTTTTAAGCTCTCTCTCTCTTGGAATTGTTGGTTGGATGATCCTTATGATTAATATCTAACTTCTACCTAATATAAACTAACATAATAACTAAAACAATAATATCCTAAAATATCTAATAAATAGATATTTAGGAATAATATAAAATACAATAATTAACTTTGACAATTATTACAAACTAACATTAGACTGATATTGAGAGTGACTTTTCAACTTTAGCTTCAGATTCCAATCTTCAGATTGGATGATCTTGAATCCAATAAATCTGTGATCTAACAATCTCCCCCTTTGGATCAAGATCATTACTAAAAGGATTTAGCAATTCAGTCTTATCTTTCAGCTCAGAAGTTGCAATCTCCCTCTTTGTCTTCAATATATAATAATCTCCAGTTTTAGCTCAGAATGCTTTAGCAAAGTATCTTCAAAGAAAATTTCTCTCAAATCAGCATGTCTTCAGAATACTTTGTCTTTGAAGAATTCTCTAAACTTTTGATCTCTCCCATTTCTTGGTTAGCTCTTCTCCCCCTTTTTGATGAAAAGAGCAACGATTTTATCAAAACTTTTAGCAAGAAATGTCTTTCATATGGAGCCTCTGATTCGTTAATCCAAAAGATATTCATCCAGATCTTTGCAAATCCAGACAAAATAATCGTGTAACACCTGAATCAACAAATGAATTTGTTAAAATGCATGTTAGTAAGGAGCTTTTTGATGTTCACTCCCCCAGGGTTTCCATTCAATCATCGAAACACCACAAAGGCAATTTCTATGAACGTTATGACAAAGAAACAAATTCCTTGTGTGTTCGTGCATGTGATAGAAAGAATTAAGCATGGATGATTGCTTATAAAGGCTCAACATTGTGTAAACCACTAAGACAACAGAAAGTATAAACACGGACTCAATGTGCATGATTGAAGTGCGAAGGTGGGGAAGACTTCCTTGTTTTTCAATATCTAGATTTTCCAAATGAAAACCAGCTAGATTATGTGTTGCTTCCCCTTAGAAAAATGAAACATTTTCTTGTTAAGAAGAAAATGAGTGGCTGGTGAGGTATTGTCAAGAGTTGGCATGGGCTAGTTGCCTGTTTCAATAACGTTCACCAATGAATTGTGAAACGTTAGAAATGTGGTTGCCCGACTCAGAAAAAGTTGGTGCAGAGTTTGAAATTCTTTTACTCTGATCGCTCACCCTCTTTCTTTTAAACATTAAGATCACATCTAACCAAGCTCTCTTTTCCAATTTACCTCATCACACATCCCACACTCATTTCTTTTGACTCCTCACACTCAATCACTATGGATTAACTTCTTGGGTAGAAATCAATGGTTAACGTGATTTCATAGAAATTCAATTAAGTCCTAGCACAATGAAATCCCATGTCCCCCTAGAAAGCATGTGATGCTCAAAATGGTTTAACTATATCAGTTAAAGCACAAAGTAGATATTGAAAACATTTAAAATCACACTTCCAATTCATGAAATCGGTTTGAGAATCGGGAAGTGGTTTGAACATTTAAGAACAATGTTTTCTATGATTGATAGTTGTCCTCCTTTCAACCATATATGAGATTAAGATAAAGAATTATACCTTGACGTGCTATCTTACATCTCATGAAGTCAAACTTAAATTCATAAAGATATGATCTTGTAAGCATCTCTCAAACTGCAAAAGTCTTAAGTCATAGTCAAAGCAACTTTATTCACAGAAATTAAAATGACAAAAAGCAGTAAAACAATTAAAGTATGAGTTCTGATCTGAAGTAATCAGAAGTCATTTCCATACTCCTTTGACTTGAAGAGCTCCCCCTAAAATCATGCATTGCAAAAATGTGACAGAAAAGTAAATGCAGAAATTATATATGCTCCTCTTCAAAATAACATTGATCATCTATGAATTTCTTCTCACACTCCCCCTAAGATCATGAACAAAATATTAAAGGGCAGATATCTTTCAGAAATGATGAAAAAATATACAATAAGAAAACTGTAATGAGTAACCACTGATTATGTCTTAAGATTTAGCATACCAAGTCTAGAGACAAGAAAGGTGAATCTTTTTTCGTCTAAAGGTTTGGTAAACAAATCTGCAACCTGATAATAAATTTTTACAAAGTAAAGTTCAATTGTTCCTTTTTCCACATTATCTTTTATAAAATGATACTTGACATCGATGTGTTTGGTCTTTGTATGCTGAACAGGATTAGCTGTTATCGCGATAGCGCTCTTTGAGTCACAGTATATCGGGATATTGTTGAAGTGAAAACCATAGTCTCGCAGTTGCGTTCTCATCCACAAGACCTGAGAACAGCAGCTAGCAGCAGCCACATATTCTTCTTCGACCGTTGAAGTTGAGACACATAATTGCTTCCTCGATGCCCAACTGACGAGTTTATCACCGAGAAATTGTATATGACCTGACGTGCTCTTCCTGTCTAGCATGCAACCAGCATGATATGCGTCTGTATATGTTGTTAGTTGAAAGCTAGTAACTTTAGGACACCACAGGCCAAAATCTGCAATGCCCTTCAGATTTCTAAAAATACGCTTAACTGCAGACACATGGGATTCTATGGGTTTAGCCTGATATCTAGCACATAAACATGTAGAAAACATTATATTCGGCCTACTGGAAGTAAGATACATCAAAGAACCTATCATTCCTCTATAAGTCCTAACATCAACAGCCTTTCCCGAAGGATCGGTGCCAATCTTAGTACCAGGTGCCATTGGGGTACCAATCGGTTTACAATTTTCCATTTTGAACTTTCGAACAATATCAAGAATGTATTTAGATTGATTTAAGAAAATCCCCGATGAAAATTGTTTGACTTGTAATCAGAGAAAGAAATTCATCTCTCCCATCATATTCATCTGAAAACGTAACACCATGAGGTTTGAAAAATTCTTATAGTATTTAGGATTTGTAGAGCCAAAAATAATATCATCCACATATATTTGAATAAGAATGATATCGACTTTGTCCTTTTTGATGAATAAAGTGGTATCGACCGTATCTTTTGTAAAACCTGACTTGACCAAAAACTAAGATAGGACATCATACCAGGCGCGAGGAGCTTGTTTCAGTCCATAAAGTGCTTTGTCGAGAACGTATACATGATTCAGTACCTCTTGATTAACAAAGCCTTCTGGATGCGAGACGTAAACTTCCTCCTTGAGTATGCCATTTAGAAATGCTGTCTTCACGTCCATTTGAAAGACAGTGAAGTTGTTGTGTGCTTCTTAGGCCAGAAACATCCGAATTGCCTCTAAACGCGCCACTGGAGCAAAAGTCTCGTCGTAATCTATTCCTTTCTCTTGCCTATATCCCTTGGCAACAAGTCTTGATTTATTTCTGATAACAGTACCATCTTCATATTTCTTGATTTTGAAAACCCATTTCGTACCGATAATAGATTTACCTTGAGGTTTGGATACGAGTCTCTAGACTTCAAGTGCTTCAAACTGATTCAGCTCTTCTTGCATTGCAGTCACCCAATCGGAATCAGCAAGGGCCTCGGATACGCGAGTAGGCTCGATCTTGCTCAAAAGGATTCATGCATACACATATTCATAGAAACAGACCTAGTTTGCACAGGTTTTGTTGGATCTCCAATGATTTGTCTTATCGGGTTCTCTTTGATCCATTTATGTTCATGAGGGAGTGGATTATATGTAGATAGATCAATATCATCATATATGAATCCACTGTTATCTTCTACAGGTTGTTCAGTAGGAATGAGGGGTTCATTTGAAGTAGTAGGTGCAGAAGTCTCAGTAGGTACAACTTGGTCAGTCTGTAGATCAGTCCTTACAGAACACCCTACTGATTCAACAACTTCTGTCTCTTCATTATTGGTCACAGCTTCAACTGTCGGAGTAGGTATTTGAACTTGAACTTCTTGTTGAATCGGGGAGTCGGATTCAGTAGAGATATCTGAAATGGTTGGATGAGTTGTCATTGAGTCTTCCATCTTGTCAACCACAATAGATTTGGTTACTTTAGATCCAAGAAATTCATCATAAAATAGTTCAAATAATAAATCTAAATCAGATAAATGATTAGTAGACGTTGATGCCCCATCTGATTTGTTCGCTTGAGACACAGGTTCTGGACTGATTTGCCCAGAACCTAGTACTCCGGTTATCACGGGTTCTGAACGAACGTGCTCAGAAGCCATCTCCTCAGCAAATGTAACGTTGACGCTTTCAACAACAGTCTTTGACTTCTTCAAGTATACACGGTATGCAGTATATGTAGCGGAATAGCTAATAAAGATGCCCTTATCCGCCTTAGCGCTGAACTTGTTCAGACTCTCTCTATCGTTTAGAACATAACACAAACACCCAAATATATGAAAATATTTGATTGTTGGTGTTCGGTTGTTGATTAACGAATATGGAGTCTTCTTATATCTGCGGTGTATCATGGAACAATTCTGAGTGTAGCACGCAGTCGATACAGCTTCGGCCCACAAAAATAGAGGTAAGTCAGATTGGCTTAGCATAGTTCGAGCGGCCTCGACTAGCGTACGATTTTGCCTTTCGACCACTCCATTCTGTTGATACGTACGTGCAACAGAGTATTGATGTGATATCCCGACCGATTCGAGATATTCTTCGACTGTTTTGTTCTTAAACTCTGTGTCGTTGTCATTTCTGAGAAGCTTGACTGGTTTCTGCAAATTCACCTGGGTCGTTACCAATTGTCGGTCCCTATTTGATCAACTTCTTATCAAAACAAACAAAAAATCACAAACATATATGATTAACCAACCTGTTTGATTACAAACTACAGATTACACGTTGGAGTTGATTTCTCTTTTAAGCTCTCTCTCTCTCTCTCTTGGAATTGTTGGCTGGATGATCCTTATGATTAATATCTAACTTCTACCTAATATAAACTAACATAATATCTAAAACAATAATATCCTAAAATACCTAATATATAGATATTTAGGAATAATATAAAATACAATAATTAACTTTGACAATTATTACAAACTAACATTAGACTAATATTGAGAGTGACTTTTCAGCTTTAGCTTCAGATTCCAATCTTCAGATTGGATGATCTTGAATCCAATAAGTTTGTGATCTAACAAAGCTTTTCTACAAACTAAGACTTTGATGCAGCTTTCAGTTTTATCTCTTTCTTTGAATCAACCAATCATCTGACTTTAACATCTCTCTCTTTCATTTCATCTTCTTGACACTTCTTTCGCTTTCAAATGAATTTGACTTTGAAAATTTTGAACTATCTCCCATTTCTGAAAACAATCAACCTTCAATCCGACTTTGAAACAGACTTGATCTTTGAAACTTCACCCCATTTCTGTAATCTGACTTTGAAATTATGAAATTCTCCCCCTTTTTGATGAATTTTGAGAATCAGAATCATCAAAACTAGAACCCTTAGGATACCAAAGGCCTAACGTGGGAGTGTCTTTGAGGTACCTAAGAATTCTTTTT
Organism: Arctium minus; assembly: GCA_954870635.1. Lineage (NCBI taxonomy): Eukaryota > Viridiplantae > Streptophyta > Magnoliopsida > Asterales > Asteraceae > Arctium > Arctium minus. Next base: position 77,236,039 of record OX941088.1, on the reverse strand, counting down.
ACAGCGACTAGGTTCCTTCGGGTTTGCTTGATACCTAGCACAGAAACACATGGCAAACATAATATCCGGTCTACTTGCTGTTAAGTACAATAATGAATCAATCATGCTACGGTACACTTTTTGATTTACAGATTTACCAGACAAATCAGCATCTAAAAGTGCTCCCATTGCCATTGGTGTTTTCATCACTAAACTTTCAGACATGTTAAACTTTTTCAGAATATCTCGAATATATTTTGACTGATTGATGAAAATGCCTTCGGGTAACTGTTTTACTTGAAGACCAAGGAAAACTGTCAGTTCACCCATCATTGACATTTCAAATCGAGATTCCATGATTTTAGAAAAGTTTTTACAAAATTTAGGATTAGTAGAACCGAAAATAATGTCATCCACATAGATATGTATTAGAATCATATCTTCACCTTGCTTTTTCAGAAAGAGAGTCGTATCGATTGTACCTTTGTTAAACCTTGAAGCGAGTAGAAATTGGGTTAACGTTTCATACCAAGCTCTCGGTGTCTGTTTTAGTCCATATAGTGCCTTGTCTAGTACGTACACATAATCTGGGTATTTCGGATCGACAAAGCCTTCGGGTTGAGCAACATAAACTTCTTCATGCAGAATCCCATTCAAGAATGCAGACTTTACGTCCATCTGATAGACTATAAAGTTCTTATGGGCTGCGTAAGATAGAAAGATCTGAATAGCTTCAATCCGAGATACAGAGGCAAATGTTTCGTCATAATCAATTCCCTCCTGTTGGCAATAACCCTTTGCAACGAGGCGAGCTTTATTTCTAACCATAACTCCAGTTTCATCTCTCTTATTTCTGAAAACCTACTTTGTGCCAATCACCGATTTTCCTTCAGGTAGTGGGATAAATCGCCAGACCTTGTTCCTATCGAATTGTAGAAGTTCGTCTTGCATAGCTAAAATCCAGTCATAATCGCGCAAAGCTTCTGATGCTTTCTTTGGCTCCAAGGAACTAAGGAAACTCGAATAGAGACAGAAATTTGCAGATGCCGCCCGCGTTTTAATACCACAATGTACGTCACCTATAATGTTATGTAGGGGATGATCTCTTCTCCATCTTGTAGTGCTTGGAAGTGGTTGAACAGATATCTACGTGTTGTCATCATCATATTCATCATATATTGCAGGAACAACCTCAGATGTACTCGGGACATCTTGTACATTTGTTTCTGACTTAAGTAATTCTGGAGCAGCAGAAGAAGTACCCGGGACTTCTCTTCCAGAATATGTATCTGCAGAGGCAGACTCAGTGTTAGAATTTTTAGAATCTACAGGTGTAGATGTACCTGATTAGGTTGTTGTAGTGACAATTTCAGAAGGTCCAGAGATATCTTCAGTTGTAACCAGGACCTCTGAAGTTGATGCGGATATGTCTGATTTTTCAAAATCTGCACAAATATCCATAAATGCATCAAGACACAATAAATCTAACTCAGATGTAACATTAGGTGAGTCAGAAATCTTAGTCTTTGAAGGTTCGGGTTCTATTCTGTCTTGAATAGAAGCCTTTTGTTTAAGCTTGAGTTCTGAACTGTTGTGTTCAGAAGTCAGTGTAGATGATTCATCAAACGACACGTTTACGCTCTCCATGACAGTCTTGGTTCGTCTGTTGTAGACCCGATAGGCTTTTGACATCAAAGAGTACCCTACAAAATAGCCTTCGTCCACTTTCTTGTCGAACTTTCCAAGATTATCACGGTCGTTTAGGATGTAACACCTGCAACCAAAAACACGAAGAAATTTAATATTCGGCTTTCTTTTGTTTATAAGCTCATATGCTGTTTTCTTATGTCTTTTGATCACGATGGTACGGTTCTGAGTAAAGCACGTAGTTGCAACAGCTTTAGCCCACAGATACATTGGAAGACCAGAGTATGCCAGCATCGTTCTCGCCGCTTCAACCAAGGTTCGATTCTTCCTTTCGACCACGCCGTTCTGTTGAGGTGTATAGGCAGCAGAGAAATTGTGAGAGATCCCAATTGATGTGAGATAACTATGAAGCATATCATTCTTAAACTATGTGTCGTTATCACTTCTCAAAGTCTTAACCGGCAGTAGAAGTCGAACCTGGATATTTTTTATGAAGGAAATAATTAATTCTGGAGCATCAGATTTGTTCCTTAAAATCTCCAACCAAGTGTATCTAGAGTACTCGTCTATCATCACAAGTATGTACTTCTTCCCATTAATAGACTGAGTTCTCAATGGGCCGCAAAGGTCCATGTGAATAAGCTCGATAGGTGTTGAGCAAGAGAATTTTGTCTTTGCTTTATGTGAATTGCGTTTCATCTTTCCCATTTCACAGGCGGGGCAAAGAAAATCCTTCTCAAACCTCAGTTCTGGTATACCTTTGACGATACCATGTCTCACCAACTGATCTATCGCTTGAAAATTTTGGTGAGATAGGCGCTGATGCCAAATCCAACTTTCAGCTTTTGAAGCTTTGGCAATTAGACAAAAGAGCCTTGGAGTGTAAACTTCATGATATCTTAGAGCTTGTTTGAATCAATTTGTAAGTGTTGTTTGACTTTTTGAGCTGTAAGTATTGTATAAGGTTAAGGCTTGTTTGACCCATATAAATACATGTTGTGTATTTGTTCTTTTCTTGTAAGATGTTGTGAGTCGTCATTGTACGCATTCTTTCCAAGTCTTGTATCGTTTGTCTTCAAGAGATATATGACTAAAGACTTGTGACTACTTTCTCTCTCTAGATTCTTGTTAATCATTTCTTAATCTTTGAATGTTAAATGCTTGAATCTAGAATCACAATTGGTATCAGAGCCGAATCAGATTATTTGGGAAGATCTACAATCATCAATCAAGAAGAATTTGATCCAAAAATCAAGAATGTTCACTGTTCATTTTCATGAACTCGCAAGTTACTGTTTCATTGATCATTTTTTGAGATTTTGTGTTGTTTTTGATGTTAGATGGATTGCACTGTACTCGATTAGTGATTTAGATCAATTGTTATTCATATTGTAATCACTAATTTCACATAATTTCAGTGTCAATTGTTCAATTTTTGTAAACTTTTTGAGTTCATGTTCTACGCACTGTAATCTGTCAAATCATGATGATCAAGTTGATTCTTGGTGGAATTGATGATCAAGGGTTGTTCACGATGGTACATTGATCAAATTCACAAAGTTTCGTGGCCCAATTCAAAGATTTTGATAGAAACGAGTGGAAAATCAAGTCGAAAGCGTTCAAGATCCAAAGAACTCGCATGATTGAAGAAGAACTCGCATGATTGATGAAGAACTCGCATGATGAAGAAGATTTCGCATGAAACTGGATTTTGAAAATTTTTAAGTCCAGAATTTGCATCACACTATATGCGAAAAGATGGAATTCGCATAGTGTTGTATATGAGAAGGTGAAACTCGCATCTCTTTATAATCGAAAAGTTGAAGAATTCGCATCAGGAAGTTGAAAGTTTTTCTAAGTCCAGAATCCGCATCGATACGAAAAGTTGGAAGTGGAAAAATCGATTAAGGGAGGAATTCACATCACTGAGAGTTGTTCGAAAAGTTCAAATTTTTGGAAGTTGAAAATTCAACTAAGTCTAGAATTCGCATCCTTCACTCTGCGAAAAGTAGGAACTCACATCCTACTACGTGCGAAAAATTAGAACTCGCATCTAACTTCATGCGAAAAGTGAAGATTTCTCATCCCTTGGTGTGCGAATTGTTTATATGTGTGAATTGTTTTTTACTTGATATGCGAATTGTTTGTTTGTGCTAATTCTTGTTCACTATGGTGTGCGAATTCTACACTTAGAATATTTTTTAGTACTCTTTTGATAATTTTTCAAAGTTGATCTTTCTGGTTATCTGACTAACGATCATTTCAAGCATTATTTCAGATAAGTTTTTCACAATGCCTGACATTGATGAAAAGGGAAACACTGTTCTCACAAACAGAGACTATGTTGTGGCATACATGCCTGAGATACCAAAAATTGAAGCTAGAAATGAGAAGCTTAAACTTCAGAATGTAGAGCTGAAAGCTGAGATTGCAGAGTTGAACGTCAAACTGAAAAAAGCTGAAAAGCAGGTATCTACATACCAGACAAAAGGAGCTGAATGGATTAAAAAGTTTAAAGAGAAAAGCTAGAATGAAAAGGTTGATCTAGAGAAAACTTTCAATCTGAGATTATCTGATCTTTCAAAGAAAGCTGAAAAAGAAAAGAAAGATTTAGAAATCAGATGTGTAAAACTTTCAAAAAAAGTTTCTGAATTTGAAAAGATCTTAATCACTGAAAGAGATATCTTTGAAAAAGAAAAGAAAAATACTGAAAAGAAAAATACTGCTCTTTTCAAAGAAATTTCAGGGAAAAATCAGAGCTTGGAAAATGATTTTGAATCAGAGAGAAAAGTTTTTGAAGTTGAGATTTCAAAACTAACCAAAAAGTTAGTTGCTTTATCTTCAGATATACCGAAGGGACAAAAGAGTAAATATGATCTGCAAAGCATGTTTGATAAGATTTGTAATGAAAAATCAAAATTAACTGATAAGATCAAACAGCTGGAGATAGCAAATGCAAATTTGTCTGATAAAATAACAGTTGATACAACTGACTTTTCTTCTTATGATGATGATTTAGCTGAATCGGTTTGTTCTTTTCAATTTGTTTCCAATCTATTTCAGAAAATGGTTTTCAAGAAAAAGGATGTTAAATCAAAAGTCTTGAAACCAGATCAAATTAAAACTCCAAGTTCTTTCTATGTCAAATCTATTGATAAACAAGATGCTTATTTTTCAAAATTTGGAAAGAAAGCATCTGAGAAAGAAAAGATGATATGGGTTATGAAGGAATCTCCAAAAGCTGACAAGTATCGGAAATTAAGTGCACAAGCCTCAAAGGTAAAGAAGAACAGAGCTTCTAAAGGTAAATCTTTTACTAAGCCCGATTACATCAAGTCTACAAATCATTTAATCAAGTTAGCTAAAAGAAAATTATGTTGTTCTTACTGATGCACTGATAACTTTGTTCATAAAGCACATATCAACTGGTATGATTCTTACAAAGTACATTCTTATGATACTGCATTTCACAGAGGTGGAAACTAATCAAAGAAGTTTTCACTTATTAACAAAGAAGGACACAAATTCATTTGGGTACCAAAACCTGTTAAACCTGTGATGCAGGAATCAACACTCAAGAAGGAGTGAAGGTGTAATGACTTCTAAACATAACAGTTCAGGACTCGGTCTTCAAAGTCAAAGTTGACTTCTAATCACATCAGATTAGGACTTATACTTCAAAGATCTCTGCTGAAAAGGATTCTCTAATTGTCAATCATTTCAAAGGGAGTATTTCTTGTTTTTTAATGATTGGGAAATTGTTATATCTTTGATAAATCATGTTTTGGGGAAGATTATAAAAGTTTTATTTCAAGAACACTGAATGTATTAAGTAAATGAAGGTATGAAGGGGGAGCATATTTGTGCAAATCCTGAAAATCCGTCTCAAGTCAAGGGGAGCAACAAAAGATCAAATCAAGGAGAAAGAAATCAAACCAGATATCAAACCAAGTGGGAGAAAGATCAAGTCAAGGTGGAGCTATACTGAAATCACAATTCTAAGGGGAGCACATTCAAAAAGGGAGTAAGTGTGTCTGTGTGTGTAAATATTTTTTAGAAATAAAATGAGCTTAAAATATCCATTTTTGGAAAGTTTCCTTTTTAGGAAAGTTTCTATTTTTGGAAATTTTTGAAAAAGTTTCTAATTTTGGCAAATTTCCTTGTTTAGAATGTTTTTAAAAAATTTGGAAATTTTGCCAAGTCCAAAATTTGCACACAATGGTATGCGAATTCTAGAATTTCGCACCCTGTGGCATGCGAATTTGAGGATTTCACATCCTTTGATATGCGAATTGTGACTTCTCGCATCCTTCTTCATGCGAAAAGTTGAAATTCGCATCCAATGTCATGCGAAAAGTTGAAATTCGCATCCAATGTCATGTGAAAAGTTGAAACTCGCATCCTTTGCCATGTGAATTGTTTTTCTAGGCACAGAATTCGCATCTCATTCCATGCGAATTCTCACACACATTTGTCGATTCTTTCAAGACAAATTTGCATCTTAAGACATACGAAAAGTTGGTTGCCAATCAAATCAACTCGTGCCACGTGTCTTATTCATTCTCGAGTATAAATATTCGAAGTTTTCTCAAACTTAATCACTTCGAAGTATTGGATTTTTCGCATCCTCTTGAGCACTTAGAACTCTAAAACCCTTACTTACGACTTCTCATATCTCAGACTTGTGTTCTTCAACTTTTTCGAATCAAAGGTAGTTTATTTGTTCTTATTTTGATTTGTTGTTGTTATTATTGTTTGTATTTGTGTTTCTTGCAGGATTCCTTGACTAGAGACTAGGGTTTTAAGGATTTAAAGTTTTTGAATGGACTGTTCATATTCTTCGGACTGGAACTGAAAATATTTGAAATTTTAAATCTCGATTTCTTTTCTTTGTTGTTAAAATCGAAATCTAAGTAACATTAGGATGAATAAATTGAACCCTGAACAAGTAATCTTTTGGACTAAATCGAACTATTTTTGGGTTTGTGATTGGATTTGGGTTTTCGACCCTTCGACTGAAATTCTTGGTGTCCATATTGTTCGTGAAGAAAAAAATCATAAATTGATGATTAAAATGGAATTAAATCCCAAATTAAATGGTTACTCTTGTTCTATATCCATAATCGAACCATTTTGTTAACAAATTTTGGGATTATAATCAAAATCATCGATTTTCAAATCTGGGTTTTAATATGATGTTCATAAGTTTTTGATTATGTTCATACGAATGTTCTTGGTGTTCTTGCTTAACACTTAGAAAAATTTCAAGATTTGAATTTTTGAATTGTCAGTGTTCCATATGAATTATGTTCTTTGATGTCAAATTTTTTCGAAGTTAGGCATTCGCATATCCTTTCATGCGAATTCTGAGTTTTGTTTCAATTCCTTTCAAGTGAGAAATTCACATCCTTGTTCATGCGAATTCCATACTTAGTTTATTTTTGAGCAAAACTTTTCAAAATCAAAATTTTGGATTTAAGTGACATCTTGGATATTTGTCCATATATTTCATCTTTTTCAGGTACTAAATTGCTGAGAATCAATCTGTTTATCCGCAAGTACAGATGGATGAGAACTCACCACCTGAGGCATCCAGGGAACATCCCATGCCTTCTTCAAAGTCTGACTACCAACCTGAACCTAGTGTCAATCCTGGCCTGATTCTCATCACTCCATCAGAAATGAAACCACAAGCACCCAACTATCATTATGCGGAATTCAAGTTGTTAAAGATAGATCCACTTGTTCTGAGCATACTACAGAATCATCCACTGAGATATGCACTGACTATCTATGGCACAGTTCCAGAACACTATGTCCAGCAAGCATGGAAAACTATCAAGGTCACAACAAAGATAGTTGGCAATGAAATAGTTCCTCAATTTGAACTTCAAATTGATCATTTTACATCTATTCTGGATTATTAGAGACTCAGATTCATGTTAAGCTTTCCTGCTGCAGATTTCCAGAGAGGGAAGAGTTTCATATGATGATTTTCCTACTGATACTGAAGTATTTCAAGGAATCAGGAACATGGGCTATGTTGGTCAACTTACCCAAGTTAACCACTTCAAGAAAAACAATCTGCCACCGTTCTACTATACACTCTTCTCAGTGATCAACAGGTGTCAAACTGCCAAAGTTCATGGATCTGATAATTCCAACATACACATCCTGAAGCTGTTTCATGCTATTGTGTATGATCTTCATGTTGACTATGTTGTGATCTTCTGGACTGAACTTTATGAGAGAGTGCTTTCAAAGAAGACATCCAACGCACCAAACTATGTGCCTTATCAGAGATTCTTTACAATTATTGTCAGAAGCATGCTCAGAAGCAACAAGGACATTCCAAGGAGACAAAATCATCCAGTTGCACCAGCGAATGTCTTGAGATTATTAATAAAGCAAAAGAAGGAATTCAGCCTATTCTATGCCAATTCCTGAAGGACTACTTGATTATGCTTATCCGGAATCCGATTGTGTGGTGTCTTATAGAGAGTCTATGGGACAATCAGGACCGATTGCCCGTACCCCAGGCTTAATCCCTAGGAGAGTGGAGTCTATGAGGGTTCCTGTTACCCGGGGGTACAAGAACGGGGAGTGAAAAGGAAAAATTCTGAGAGGGGTACTGGTGGGGGTCGGAAACCTAGACTAGAGGCTTCAAGGTCACGGGCCAAAGTGTGTGTCCCACAATAAAGTGCAAATCAATCAAGATGACTCAAGATTATCAATTGAACAATTTTCATTAATCTCAATTTTGAATACAATGATATGCTCTCACATTATTTCTCTCAGTACTCTGATACACGCACGTAACCTAATGATTCTACTAAAAAAAACAATTTATACTAGAACACTTTACAAAGCAAAACACTAAATGACTTTGACTAGACTTTATTACAAAGACTTTGACTTTAGCTTGAGAGTTGACTTGAACTTTTGACTTGACTTTCATCTTTTATCTTCATGATCTTGTATCCAATATATTTGTGCACTAACATTCTCCCCCTTTGGATTCAGATTAAATTTCAGAAATTTCAGCATCAAAGAACAATCTCCCCTTTTGCTCAAAATCAATCTTTTTTTCCTTTGAACTGTCTTCAAAACTTTTTGTAATCTTCCCCAAAGTCTGTGATAATGTTCCTCAAGAATCTTTAACAATCTCCCCCAAAGGTTGTAGAAACCTCTTTCAGACTTCAGAAAGAAATTATCCTCAGATTTAGCTCTTTTTACTTCAGCAAATCAACTTCAAAGAAAATTTCAGTAAATTCCAATTAACATTATGAAATCTTTGAACTTTCTCTTTCAATTCTGTGCAATCTTCTTATAACTCGCATTCTTTGACAAATCCTTGCAACGAACTTTCTCCAAATCATATTTCTTGACATAAATTCTCCCTTAATTTCCTTTCCATATCAAACATTTCTTGACCATCTCCCCCTTTTTGATGATGTAGCACAGAAATCATCAAAACAACTTTAAGAAATGTCATTAATATTTTCTGACCATCGATCTTTATCACTGAGCCACTGAACATCCGTCAAGTCATAAAGTATTTGTAATTCCAAGATCAATGAATCTTTAGAGAGAGAAAGTAGAGAGAGAGCAAAGTAACGCAAGATGCAATTGTATTGAATATGGCGTGAAGTTTTTACCAACTTACAAGACCAAAGGGACTTAAATACCCTTGGTCAGATACAACACAGATGTAGACACTAAAGACAGTATTTGACCAATCCTATAAATACAATGATTACTATAAAATCAGACCTAACAATCTCCCCCTTAGTAATCATTGGCGCTTTGGTCTTCAAAATTCATCTTCTAAATCAGGACGGACCATTAAAGCGACTTTGAAAAGACTTTCTGACTTTTAAAGAAAAAATTCTTCTCAACATCTTTCAGATTAAATTGTCTTTGCTTCCTTGACAAGTCTGGATCAGTAGCTTGTGCTCTATACGACACACCTCTTTTGAAATACCTTGAATGAACTGTGGTGGTCGGAGCAGGAACAGCAAAAGAATTGATGTAGCTAAGAGAATAGAATCTTTGAGCGAATCTTGATCAGCAGATATACTTTTGAGCTCTTTGTCTCTTAATCATCTCCTTTAACTTCTCTTAATTCTCCCCCTCATGACCTGGATGATCTGGATCAACTTGGTCATGCAAATGTTGGAGACGAGACAACTTAGGATCTGCAAAATCAAAGAAACAGAGAAAACAAGGAAGATTTGCGAGACACGCTGGTGGCGCAAAGTAAGGTTTGCGTTATATGCAGGTTGCGTAAAGCGAGATTTGCGTTACACGCAGGTTGCGCAAAGCGAGGTTTGTGCGACCAACTGATGGCGCAAATTTGACTTAAACTCAAATAATTGAACCTTTTTCAGCTCTTTGACCCCCCCTACACAAATGCACTATGTTAAAGCACATATTTATTGGATTCAAGATCATAATTATCTGAAGATGGAAATCTGAAGTCAAAGTTGGAAAAGTCGTCTCAACAAATAGTCTAGGGTTCTTTTTGTAATAATAGTCAAAGTTTATTTCCGTATTTTATTATTAGTCTTTTATTATTAAATAAATTTAGTTTTAGTTGTTGGGCCTAAGCCTTGCCAAGCCCATTAGGCTATATGGCCTAAATATAAATAAGATTAGTTTAGGGTTAATTAGGCTAGAGATCTTAATTGAGAATTTTATTAGAGAGAGGTTGCTTGGTGTGGGTGGTGCGCCGTACACAGAAGAGAGAAACAGAGAGATTTCAATTTCAAGCTTGTAACTTGTTGAATCGTTTGATTAATCGTATCAGGTTTGAATTATTGTGTTAATTATATGTTTATTTGATTGAATGAATACTTATTGGGACACACAATTGGTATCAGAGCTCGTTACAGATTGAATTAAATATTTTTGTTCGGTTCTGTTTTCTGTCAAAGATTCATAATTTTTTATTGTGTGATTGTTCATTCAAGTGTTTATATATTGGGTTGTAATTGATATGCATATTCTATTGATTTGGTACTGTTTGATTTGAATATTGCATCGATTTTGGTTATCAATTTGGTGTTTTTGGCAATTCTGGGTTCGTTCTCAAAAACGCATTGTGTCTTCAACCGAATTCTTCTTAAAGTGTTTTTTTGTTGAAATTAATTGGTTGGAATCTATTCTAGTTGGTTATTTGATCGTTTTAGCAAAGTTTGGTTGTTTAATTCAAGATATCAAGTGTTTTCTGGGTTATTTTGGCTTCTGGGTCGATACTGCATCAAGAACATATCGGTCTTCCACTTCCGGTCGAATACCTTATATCGGTCTATAGCATTCGACCGGTACACACACAGTCCACCCCGGTCATAAGAGCTATCGGTCTTTGTGTTTTATCGGTCGATTGCTTTTTATCGGTCTTTCTTACCGGTCGAAGACCATTACCGGTCGAAGACCTCTATCGGTCTAAGCTAATATCGGTCTAATCCATTTCCGGTCGAAGATCTATCTTGGTCTAATCCACTATCGGTCTTTGACACTATCGGTGTAAGCATACTATCGGTCTAAGCATTATATCGGTCTAAGCTTTATCGGTCTAATCAAGTGTCCGGTCGAACAAGTGTCCGGTCAAACCTCCACTTTGCGCAACACCCTTGACACACAAACCTCACTTTGCGCAACGGCCTTGATACGCAAACCTTCACTTTGCGCAAGTATTGTTCACACTATTCACTGTTCACTTTTGCGAATTTTGTTCCAGGTTTGCACAGTTCGATTTTTCAATTTTTTTGCAAACTGTAATAGCGAGACCCCCGTGCTAAGTCTACGAAGGGGGACAAAGTTCTTCTCGTGATCAAAATTTTCTGAATTTCATTCTAAGATTTTTAGTATTGTGTGATTTTATCGGGACTGACGATTATTTTTCAAGTTCTTATCTTATCAATATCAGAATGAATTCTAGTGAAATTCCTTCAATCAGTATGGATGAGGATCCACCAGTACTTTTCAGAGGAGAGTACGAGCAATGGAAGGACAGATTCTTGGACTTCATCGACAGAAATGACTTGGATGACTACATCAGATTATCTCTAAAGGAAGGAATCATGAAACCACCTACCAAGGTTCTCACAGTAGCTGGAGAGAACGGAGAAAATGAAAAGAGAGAATATCGATTACCTCTTGATAAATACTCAGATGAGCAGAAAAGAAGACATCAAGCTGACTGTTTAGCCAAATCTTTTATATTGCAAGGAATTTCCAAGGAAATATCAAAGGAGATTTCCATCAAGCTAGAATGCAAAAAGGCTACAGGAAAGCTTTATGGGAACATATTGAGAAGATTATGACAGGACCAAAGATATCTTCAAGAGTAAAGTTTCTGGAATTTGAGAACTCTGAACTAAAAGAAAAGATTTCAGCTTTGGAAGCTCAAATCCAGAAACTAGATTCTGTTGAGAATAATGAGAAAGTTAATGATTTGGAGAGTGCAAATGCTGATCTTCAAAAGAAGATATCTGATCTGGAGAAAAAGATGGCCAAAGAAAGATCGGATTTTGAGATTGATAAGAAAGCTTTTGTAAAGAAATTCTCAGATTTTTCGAGAAAAAGTGTAGAAGAGAAGAAAGCGGTTGAGCTGAAATGTTTAAAGCTTTCTCAAAAGACTTCTAAATTTGAGAAAGTAATTATTCTGGAAAGGGAAAAGTTTGCCAAAGACAAGAAGGCCATTGAACAGAAGAACGTTGCATTCTTTAAAGAAATATCCGGCCAGAGAAATGATGCTGAGAAGGGATTTGAAGAAGAGAGAAATTTCTTTGAAACTGAGATTAGAAAGCTGACTGTGAAGATATCTGACTTATCTGAAAGTGCCTTGAAAGATCAAAAATTGAAGTATGAATTCAAGAAAGAGATTGACCAACTTGATAAAGAAAAAGACAACTTTGCTTCAAAGATTAAAGAGCTTGAAAAGATTGTTTCAAAGGTGGTGGTGACTGAGTAAACGACTCCAGAGTCACAAATCCACACACCTAGAAATAATTCAGCTGACTTCAAAAAGACAGCCTCAAGTTCACATTTGAAATATGTTTCTTCAAAAAGGTTAGTCAATTCATTTGATCAGATTCGTACTACTAACATTTTCTTTGATGACAATGTAGATTGTTCAAGAAGAAGAAGGAGAAGATACGAAGAAGAAGAACTGGTCTGGAAGAAGAAACCAGTTGAAAATGAGAAGAAAGAAGAGAAAGGAAAGAAGTCATGTGTACATAACCATAATGCCGAGAAGAACAATGCGCATAAAGGTAAACCTGAACATATCTACACGAGAGATCAATTAATCAGGTTGTCAGGTAAGCAATTCTATTGTTCTTACTGTCGTACACATGATCTTGTTCATAAAACAAGTGATCATTTCTGGTATGGTTCTTACTCAGTTACTCCCATAAGAACTGCAACTAACAAACATGGACCTACCAGTGGGTACCAAAGAAAAAGGATGAATCTGTGTTGCAGGAACCTATTGTCAAGGGGGAGTAAGAGAACGGAGGCTTCTAAGCAAATCAACTTAGGAACCATACTTCAACGGAGTTTGACTTCTAAACACAACAATTTAGAACTCGTACTTCAGTGATCAAAAGACCTTACTCCTGTGTTGATAAGAGATTGTACTCCAATACTCCAATGAGGAAATCAACCATCAAGGGGGAGTGCATATTTTTCTGAAATTTTATGCATCTGTCAGATATGCTAATCAACATTTGAGGGGGAGTCAATGTTTATATTTTTCATTGATAATTTTTTTGATGCATAATTTCAGGGGGAGTAAAGGTGATGACTTCTGATTATTTCTGATCAGAACTCGTATACTAAGTGTTTTACTGCTTTCTGTCTTTTCAATTTCTGTGAATAAAGTTACTTTGACTAGACTTTTAGACTTTTGTAGGTTGAGAGATGCTTCAAAGATCATATCTTTATGACTTTAAGCTTGACTTCATGAGATGTAAGATTGCACTCAAAAGGTATAATTCCTTATCTTCATCTCATTTATGGTTGAAAGAAGGACAACTTTCAATCATAATAAAACATGTTTTTAAATGTTCAAACCACTTCCCGATTCTCAAACAGATTTCTTGAATTGGAAGTGTGCTTTTAAATGTTTTCTGCTTCATCATTGAGCTTTAACTGATCAAATTAAATCACCTGAGCATCATATGCTTCATAGGAAAACATGGGACCCGTGTGCTAGGACTTCAAAGAAACTTCTATGGATTCACGTTTACCAGTGTTTCCTACCCAAGAAGTTAATCCTGTAGTGATTGAATGTGAGGAGTCCAAAAAGAAATGAGTGTGGGATGTGTGATGAGGGAAAATGTTACAAAAGAGAGTTTGGTTAGCTGTGAGCTTAAAGAATAAAAGAAAGAGGGTGAGAGATCAGAGTAAAAGAATAACAAACTCTGCATCAACTACTTTCTCAGTTGGGCAGCCATAATGTTTCACAATTCTTGGTGAACATTATTGAAACAGGCAACTAGCCCATGCCAACTCTTGACATTACCCCACCAGCTACTCATTTTCTTCTTAACAAGAAAATGTTTCATTTTCATAAGGGGACGCAGCACATATGCTATCTAATTTTCATTTGGAAAATCTGGATATTGAAAAGAAGGAAGTCTGCCCCACCTTCACACTTCACTAATGCACATTGAGTCTGTGTTTAACTACTTGTCTCAGTGGTTTACACTTTTTGAGCCTTATAAGCAATCATCATATGCTTATTTATTCTATCACTTGCACGAACACACAAAGAATTTGTTTCATTGTCATAACGTTCATAGAAATTACCTTTGTGGTTTTTCGATGATTGAATGGAAGCCCTGGGGGAGTGAACATCATAAAAGATCCTTTATATTGTGTATTCCTTACACACAGTGAGTGACTTTGTGTTACTGACAGACAATTTTAACTGATTCATTTGTTGATTCAGGTGTTACACTTCATTTACTAACTTTTCTAGATTTGCAAAGATCTGGATGAACTTCTTAATGAATTGACGGATACTCAGTGGTTCTGTTTGCAAGATCAATGGTGGAAGATATTTCTTGAAGACACGTTTTGATGAACTCTTTGCTCTTTTCATCAAAAAAGTGGGAGAAGCGTCAATCAAGAAATGGAAGATATTCTGAAGATATGCTAAAATGAAGAAATTTTCCTTGAAGATGATTTGCTAAAGCATTCCGAGCTGAAACTGGAGATAATTTCTTTCCAAGAGATATTCTAATCGTTTGAGGAGATTGCTACATTCTGAAGACAAAGAGGAAGATTGAATTTTCCGAGCTTAAAGAATGATCTTGATCCAAAGGGGGAGATTCTTAAAGCACATATTTATTGGATTCAAGATCATAATTATCTGAAGATGGAAATCTGAAGTCAAAGCTGGAAAAGTCGTCTAAACAAATAGTCTAGGGTTCTTTTTGTAATAATAGTCAAAGTTTATTTCCGTATTTTATTATTAGTCTTTTATTATTAAATAAGTTTAGTTTTAGTTGTTGGGCCTAAGCCTTGCCAAGCCCATTAGGCTATATGGCCTAAATATAAATAAGATTAGTTTAGGGTTAATTAGGCTAGAGATCTTAATTGAGAACTTTATTAGAGAGAGGTTGTTTGGTGTGGGTGGTGCGCCGTACACAGAAGAGAGAAACAGAGAGATTTCGATTTCAAGCTTGTAACCTGTTGAATCGTTTGATTAATCGTATCAGGTTTGAATTATTGTGTTAATTATATGTTTATTTGATTGAATGAATAATTATTGGGACACACACATTAGATATGACAATTCAAGTTAGCATTCATAGAAGGAAAATCAGATACTCCCCCTCAAAAACAGATATGAACATTTAAGAAAAATTCTCCTTTTTCACTCCCCCTTGAATAATGCTCAAACCCATTTAAAAAGATATATGAGAACACAATGATGAAAAACAAAGTAAAAAGAAAACTATACTGTTAAAATATGAAATTTGAAACAACGAAACAAGTAAAAATTTAAATACTAAACAAATAAAATTCTAATCAGTAAAATACCACAGATTTATCAATCAGTTGAAATCAAATATATGTTGTTGGATACAGAAACAAGTTTCATTGCATATCAAGTTAAAACATGTTCAGTTTCAAAAACATTCATCAATCTACTCAGTGTGCAATCATGCGAACTTTGATTAGCTTCAAGAAAATGCAATTCTAAAAATATAATAGAGAAGTTTGCATATAATCACACTAAGCCATTAAGAATTAAGATTTTCACAAATTTACAGATTTATCGCAACTCATAAATATCACCAAGTATCATGAGATGTGTGCTCATTGGCATCTTTTAGCAGTGTGCTCATTGGCATCTTGACATGAGTGTGCTCTTTGGCATCTTTTAAGCATGTGCACTTTGGCATCTTTTGAATCAAAAAGTTTATTAAGTAAAGAACATGCCGTAAATGTAACTTTTTATCTGACCCTATTGCAGGATTTGGGTCAGCCGCTCCCAGACCAGTTGGCCTTAGGGGACTAGGTGTCAAACACCCCTTTCATACCAGTAGAACATGACTTTCGATCTGATTCTATTGAAGGATTTGGGTTCAATCACTCCCAGATCAATTAACCTTAGGGGACCAGATGACAAGCATCCCACAGAACTTACTTTCCCAAATCAGAAAGGTCACAGGTACAAACTTTTAAACTTAGAGATTTCTGATTTATAAGAATTTAATCATCTCAATTACTTGGATCTATATCTAACTACTTAGCCCGTATTTTCATTACAATCTAAAATTCTGACTTTTTAGGTTTTCTAAGCATTGTAAACTATAAATATTCCGAATCACACAACTTTAAAGCAGTAACAAAAGCTACAAACATGTTGCTGACTTTTCGAAATTTGTTAGAATTGAAACTTGAACATATAAAAACTTCAATATAAACAAACAACTTGAAAATTTATCCTAAACACACATTTTATTCAAAAGAAAGAAAAACTGTAAAACTTTTACTTTATAGAATAAAATTTGTAAGGATTTCAATGTTTTTTTTTTAAGATGTGTCTCTAAAGAAATATTGGGTTGAAAAACATTCAGGAAAGATTGAAAACGCTCAGATTCAAGAAAATTTTTGAGAAAAACTGAAATAACATCATTATCAGAAATAAAATGCAACAGAATAAAAAGTAGATGTACTCACAGTATCTCGTTAGTCAGAATCTATAAGCTTTGAAGAACGAGTCCTAGACTGATTTGTCTAGAAGTCGTAGTCGCTGAAGTACGGGTTCTGAGCTGAAGTACTCAGAAACCAAATTTCTCTTTCACTCCCCCTTAACGTGAGGTGCCTGCAACTTTGAATAAGATAAAGATTTGGGAACCCACTTGAATTTGGACCCGTGTTTGTTAGTTGCAGTTCTTATGGGGAAATACTTATTAGAATTGACAGTTAAAGTATGAGAAATATGATCAGAATGATAAGCACAATCATCAGAAGAGAAAGCATAATCATCTGAACTAGAATCAGAAGACGAATATGAGACATTTTTGGAAATTTGAAACATTTGCTTTATAGAATATTTTGAAACTTTATTACAAACAGCAAATGAATCACTATTATAAAGTTTGTCTACATATCTATCTCCATGAAACATAGAATCAGTAGATGTCCGTTTCGCTATCCAGATATGCCTTGATCGAGCGCTCAAAGTCCTATCTGTAAGGATTAAATTGGAAGAATTAGAACAGTCAGAAATAACTTGATTTTGTTTCTTCGACTTCTTTGACCTTCTTCTTTTACGCTTAGGTTTATAATATTGATCATTTAGCGTAAAAGAATCATCTAGAATTTTAGACTTAATATTTAAATCAGAAGAAATAAATTTACCTAAGCAACCAATCTGATCAACTAATAAATCTGAATTTACCTCGGAGTCTGAAGAATTTTGAGAAAAGATTTTAAAATTGGAAACTTCCTTTTTATTTTCCTTAAGATCAGAAGAAAGACTAGAAATAGAATCTGGTTTGTGAGAAAATATATTTTCTTCAAGACTAGATGTCATGTAAGATAGAATAATATCAGATTCAATTTCCTTTAAAATATTTTGATCCTCTATCTTATCTTCAAGATCGATGATTTTGCTTTCTAATACTAACGGATGAGTATATTTCTTCGAATCATAAATGATTGGAGAAATATTTTCCTTATCAGAATTAGGAGCATAAGGATCAATAAAATCATTAGACATTGAAGATTTGATAGGAGCTATATCATTTAAAACTCTTCTTCCTCTCCTTGATTTTTCAGGAAAATATTTTGCATTTTCGCTTGTGTAAACAAAAGGAATTTCCTTTTTCTTGTTATTTGTCCTTTTCTTATTTTCGAGTTCTAACACTTGTTTTTCACTAGTCCAATGAAATTTGAATTGACGAGCATAGTGTGCAAGAGTTAGATAATCGTATTTATATAAAGTAGGAACTTCGTTTATCACTTTGTTTAAACAATGAGGATTGTCAAAACCAAGTCCCCACATTTGTTTTAAAGCTTCTTCACTCCTCGGTTTGTTCATAAAAATTGTTTGTTCAGATTGGTTCCTTCGATATAACTTTTCTTCTAACTTATTTATTTTATCTGAAAATTCATCTTTTAAAGAAGTCATAGCAGTCAAGGACTCAAGATAAGTCTTATTTGAATTTTTCAAATCATCCAATTTCTTTTAAAAGATGTCTTTTGTATTTTCTAAAATAGATTTTTCAACTTTCAAAGAAATTTTCAGTTTGTCAATCAAATCTGACTTTTCAGAATTTAAATTCTTTTCAGATATTAACTTAGAACGCAAATCAGATAAAGCAGTTATTATGATTTTCATCTGAGAGGTAATAAACTTGTAATAAAAATCAGTATATACCTCATCTTTATCAGAATCAGAATCATCTGACTGATCATCTCCAACCAAACACATATGAGCGATCTCTACGATTGCAGCTTCATCGTCGGAATGATCCAGCTAGAATTCTTCTTCGGCAAGAAGAGCAGTTCCGTTCTCTCTCTTTTCAGCCAGTTCCAGTTTCTTCCGGTAGTAAGTTGAGTCCCTAACCTTCTTTGCTCGACACTCCTTTGAAATGTGCCCCGACTTTCCACAGTTGTAGCAAGTAGCAGTCTTTGGCTCGGGTACTTTGGCTCTAGACACAGAAGTGAAGCGATAAGAGTTGGAACCAGTTCTTGGTTGGAAGTTTTTCTGGTAATACTGAGAGAGAAGGATCATCGCTTTCTGCAGAGCCTCACCATCATCATCAGTTGACCTGTTGTAAACGTTATCAGACAACGCTTGTTCAGCCAGTTGGCTCGTGAGGAGTGCAACCGGGTCTACTGACTTCTTGTTCTTTATCTCTAGTTTGGCCTTCTTCTCTAGCACCAAGCTCTCATCAGTCATCAGAATCTCGTATAGTTCCTGAATCTGCATTGTGGAAATCCGAACATCGTTCCTCAGTCTGTGACATGATTTGTTCCATTCAGGCTGAAGAGCATTATGAAATTTCAGATTCGTCTCAAGCTCTGTCTTGTTCACATTTATCTTTCGCAGATCATTCAGCACTGCACAGAATCTGTCGAAAACACTCTTTATAGACTCACTTTTTTTGGCCTTGAACTCCTCAAAGTTGTTCATGAACCGAGTATGTCGGAGCTGAGTTGCGACCGAAGAACCAAGCATGATTTTTTCCAATTGTGCCCACAATAGATTTGGATAATCCTTGCAATGATCAACCCGGTTGTAGACAGATTTTGGTAAAGCTAGCATCAGATTAACTTTCAGCTCTCGATCAGCTTTCATTCGTGAAGCCTCTTCAGATGTTGGAGGAGTCTCTTTATTAGGCTTTACGAAAGGTCCTTCAGTTAGAGACTTCATCATGTTCTCTCTATTAGCTTGACGCTCGATGAAGTTCAGAAATCGATCTTGCCATTGAGTGAATTCATTTTCATCGACAAGAACTGGAGGACGAGTTTCAGATCCCAAGGACATCATCAGATCGTTTGTGTAGAATTTAGCTTGAAAGGCAAACTTTGTAGAATCCATGGCAGAAATTCAGAAAAAAATCTAAGTTTGAGATTGGCGTAAAGATGATGTTTGCGTGAGAGACACAAAGCGCAAACTGAAACTTCTCGTGAGCAGAATGAAACGCAAACCTGAGCTTTGCGTAAGAAGGCGATTGCGCAAACTAGGCTTTGCGTAAGCATAGAGAGACGCAAATGAGGTTTGCGTAAGCCAAGTGATGCGCAAACTGAGCTTTGCGTAAGACAAGTGATGCGCAAACTGAGCTTTGCGTAAGACAATTGATACGCAAATTGAGCTTTACGTGTGTCGAGAGATACGCAAACTGAGCTTTGCGTAAGTTGCTGATAATGAGAACTGGACTTCTCGTGACAAGAGGAAGGCGCAAAGTGAGCTTTGCGTGAGCTGTAGAATGCGCAAACTAAACTTGAACTTTGAAATATGCAAAATAACTTTGCGTGAATAGCTCAATGAGAAAACCTGAAATACACTAACACAAGGATTAGAACAACAATATGAACTTGCGCAAAGTAGAATGAACTTGCGCAAACCTATATGAACTTGCGCAAAACAAAGAAAATCAAGAAAAATTCGCAAGAACGATTAAAACCAAGAAATTAATGCAAAAGTTTCACACACTGATGATCAAAAACAACTTTCTTACAACTTTCAACCAACAAATTCGATTAAAAAACACGAAATCTCAAATTCGTAAATGGAACAGTACGTGAAAACGTGTTTTCCATAAACTCTTTAAATCTCAAAATTGACGATCTAAAACTCTTTTTCTTGCAAAAATGTATGAATCAAATATGATCAATAACCAAAAACAAGTCTAAAGAATCAAATAACAAACAAATTCGATCACAAGCACATCTGAATTTGATGAAAAATCAAGAAAACGAGATTTTCTTGAAAAATTCAAGAAAATCGATCAAATTTTCGATTAATTCAACAAATTCAGGAATGAAAAATCAATCTCTCAATCCTCTCAAGATTCAGATGGCTCAGATACCAATTGTAATTCCAAGATCAATGAATCTTTAGAGAGAGAAAGTAGAGAGAGAGCAAAGTAGCTCAAGATGCAATTGTATTGAATATGGCGTGAAGTTCTTACCAACTTACAAGACCAAAGGGACTTAAATACCCTTGGTCAGATACAACACATATGTAGACACTAAAGACAGTATTTGACCAATCCTATAAATACAATGATTACTATAAAATCAGACCTAACAGTATTCATCCAAATCTTTTCAAATTCAGACAAAAAAGAATGTAACACCTGAATCAACAAATGAATCAGTTAATAATGCCTGTCAGTAGCATAAAGCCACTGTGTGTAACAAATACACATTGGAAAGGATCTTTTTGATGTTCACTCCCCCAGGTCTTCCATTCAATCATCGATTAATACAAGGTTAAACTATGAACGTTTAGACAGAAAAACAAATTTTTTGTGTGTACGTGCTTAGGTATGAAAGAATTAAGCATGATGATTGTTTTTAATAGGCTAAAAAATGTTGTAAACCATTGAGACAACAATAGTATTACACGAACTCAATTGTGCATGATCGAAGTGCGAAGGTGGAGCAGACTTCCTTCTTTTTCAATATCCACATCTTCTGAATGAAGACAAGATAAATTATGTGTTGCATCCCTAGAAAAATTGAAACGTCTTCTTTTTAAGTAAAAGATAAGTAGCTGGTGGGGTTTAAATCAAGAGTTGGCAAGGGATAGTTGCCTGTTTCAATGATGTTCACTAAAGAATTGTGAAACAACAGTAATATGGCTGCCTGACTCAGAAAAAATTGGTGCAGAGTTTGATATTCTTTTACTCCGATCTCTCACCCTCTTTCTTTTTAACATTTAAGCTCAATTCTAACCAAACTCTCTTTTCATTTTTCCACTCATCACACACCCACACTCATAAATTTTGACTCCTCGCCTCTCGATCACCCAAGGTTAACTTCTTGGGTAGGAAACATTGGTTAACGTGAATCCATAGAAGTTTTGTTAAGCTCACACAATTCCCATGTAATTGTCCTAAAAGAAAATGTTGCTCAGATGGTTTAACTTTGTCAGTTAAATCACAGAAATACATGTTAGATATATTTATGCTCACTAAGATAATCATGAAGATTTGATCATTTTAATCATGGAAGATTTTTCGACACAAGTATATTAAATGAATGAAATGAATACAAGAAACATGTTTGAAAATCTAACATTGTATGAAAAGATCAAATATGAATGATTTAACAATCAAGGCTTAGGTCATGAAAATTGGATGTTGTCTATAAGAACAATTATAGACATTCTTGAAAGAAACGTTTTGAACGAAATCGCGCTCAAATATCAATGAAGTACAAAACGGGGTGTATCACCATCGAAAAATTGGTTAATTTGAGACATGGTGATAACATATCAACAAAATACAAAACCGGTGTGTGTGAATACTTGAAAGTATATGGAAAAGATAATACACAAGTATTTATCTTTGGAAACACATGGTTAGTTTAACATTGAAGCACATAATATGAAAACATTTAAAAATCACACTTCTAAATTCATGAAATCTGTTTAAGAATCGAGAAGTAGTTTGAACATTTAAGAACATGTTTTCATGTATGAAAGTCGTCCTTATTTCAAACATGTATGAGATTAAGATTAGAATAATACTTACGCTCAGCTTGAATCTCATAAAGTCAGTTCGAAAGTCATGATTGATATTATCATGTAAACTCCCCCTCAAAATCTGCATTCAGTCACAAAGTCGTCAAAGTACAAAGTCTTATTCACAAAATTTATTGAAAAGTAAAGACATGAAAGCAATAAAACTTGTTAAGAGCGAGTTCTGATCAGATGTAATTAGAAGTCAATTACTCCCCCTGATATATTGCATTCACAATATTTAACAACAGGAAAAATATGTACTCCCCCTTGAAGGTTGATCATCTCATTTATGTATCGAAGTACAATCTCATTCATGAATCGGAGTATCATCTCTTTTGATCATTGAAGAACGATCCCTAAACTGTTGTGTTTAGAAGTCAAACTCCTTATCATTGAAATTTGAGTCCTGAGCTTATTTACTCAGAAGTCTAAGTTCTTTTACTCCCCCATGACTTGAGATGCCTGCAACACAGATGAATCTTTTGGCTTTGGTACCCACTGGTATTTGGGTCCATGTTTGTTAGTTGCAGTTCTGTTAACAGTAATAGAATAAGAACCATACCAGTAATGATCATAAGTATTATGAATAAAATCATTTGCACGACAGTAAGAACAATAACTCTTCTTATGAGCTAACCTGGGTAATTGATTTCTTGAATAAACAAAATAAGGTTTATCGTTTTGCACATTATTCTTATTAGCATTTGATACATACACAAATGATTTCTTACCATTCTTCTCATCAGAATCTTGTTTCACTTTCCAGACCAACCTTTCATTTTCTTTTCTTCTTCTTCTGTATGTACCTAAACCATCCACATTCCTGTCATAGAAAATGTTAGTAGTACAAATCTGATCTTTAATATTGACTGACCTTCTTGTGGAAACAGTTGTATGATATGAACTTGATGCGGTCTTGAATGAACATTCAGAGTCAGCTGAATCATCTCTAGGTGTTTGAAGAATTGAATTTGGAATCTTCTGCTCAGTCAAAATCACCTTAGAGACAACTTCTTCAAGCTCTTTTATCTTGGAAGATAAACTATTCCTTTCTGTCATGAGTAGATCAATCTTCTTCAGGAATTCAAACTTCGTATTTTGCTCTTTCATTGCCTTTGTTGATAATTCATATAGCATTTTTGTAAGCTTCTTAATCTCTGACTCAAAAATATTTCTTTCTTCTTCAAAATCCTTCTCGACATTCTTTCTCTGACCAGATATTTCTTTGAAGATTCCAACATTTTTCTGTTCAATTACCTTCTATTCTTTTGCAAATCTATCTCTTTCAATGATGATCACTTTCTCAAAATCAGTCACTTGTTGAGAAAGTTTTGCACATTGAAGTTCAACAGCTTTCTTCTCTTCGAATGATTTTCTTGAAAATTCAGAGAATTTCTTTGCAAACATTTGCTTTTCACTTTCAAAACCTTTCTTCTCTTTTTCAAATACAACTCTGTCTTTGGAAATCTTCTGTTCCAATTCTGAAATCTGTTTTTTCAGCTCTGCATTTTGAATTTCCAAGACTTGGGCTTTCCTGTAACACCCCGGATTTTTGTTATGTAATCTTGGTATTCTTGTGTTTAAGCTTTTGTCGTTAGCACCGCGTTTGGTTGAAGTTTGAGTTTGGATTTTGGTGGTTTCGGGCAAACCACAGTAATCTACGCGAGTTTCACCGCGACTTGAGGTCGCGGCACAACCCGCGAAACCCTCTGTTTGTTTTGGGTTTTGTGGTAGCGGGCGAGTTATGTCGCGACTTGAGGTCGCGACATAACCCACGAGATCTCCAGGACGACTTTGGTGAGTTCAGCCTAAATATCTTTTTTGGGTAATATCAATTCTAATATCTCTCTCTCTATCATGTCTCTTTCTCTCTTTCTCTTTTTCCGTTCAAGTTTCCATCAAGCTACCGTTGGTTGCTAGTATTAAGTGCATCATCCGAGGTTTCGGTATAGAAAGCTTCATCTTCTCGAAGGGGTCGATATCTAGTTTTCGGGTTTTCGTCTAAAACCTATTTGGTGAGTTCCTACTATCATTTTCTAAACTTTATACAGGTCAAAGGTCACATTTTGAACTCCTATATATCTCCATGGTTTTGGATCTACTTTTACTACATTTTGACATAACTTGAGTTTTGGGAGATTTTAGGGTTCCCGATCATTTTCGACTAAAATGATGGGCTCCATATTATTTGAAGTAAAAAGAGATTTTACTTGCACATTTATGTGGATTATTTGAAAGAATGTATATAAACTCATTTTTATGATTTTCATTCTTACCAGCAGTTAAACTTGAAAGAAATCATTTTGTTTATAAAATGTTTTTATACCATATGACTATCTATGGTTGGTCACATATGATATTGTGACAAGTCTGTACCATTACTAGTGGATCCCTAGGTTTTGAGTCGACTTTTATTATTGGGATGTCTATTCCCCTTTTTGTAGCTATGGATGCATTTGACCCTCGGGCGCCTTTGGTACGGTTATGTGAGATCGGTTACTAGCCATGGGTCATAATGTAGTCCTAGTGAACGAGTATGACTTGGTTTCCTCGGGGGCCCTCCCTCACATCTTAGTACGGACCTTGTTGTTCGTGGCCATGGATTCCAAGTATTTAGCTCACAACTCGGATTGTAGCCTACTTTTGTGTTCTGCTACAGTCTTTGGTAAATCGGGTATCCCCCGTCATCGCAAGATGAATTTTCGGACCGAGTGGTCCTTATGTGACAAAGATTTCAATTGTAAACTAAACTTTCTTGAAAAGGTTTCCTTTCGATACAATTGTTCATGTCTCTTGAAATTATAAACTGTATGTTCTCACTAGGCTTTAAGCCTAACACTTTTTCTCAAATGATATGTGTAACAGGTTCCCATTAACGGTGGGTTGCCAAGGGCTTGTGTGGCGAGCTTGGTCTCGAGGATTTTTTAGATGTCTAGTATTTGAGGTTGGCAATCGTTTAAGTCCCATCTTTTGGTGATTTTGGATTAACAACCGATGTAATCTAGATAGTTTATGTTTAGATTAGTTTGTTATTGAATTCCATATCCGTATTCAGGTTTTTGCAAAGGCTTAGTACATTTCCCCTTTTTGGGAGGTTTATATCAAATACAGATGTCTTATTGCCCAGTTTCCGAATTTCAAATTTACTCTGAATTTTTGCGTGTTACAAGTTGGTATCAGAGCTCTAGTTTAAGTGATCTAGGCATGAATGTAAGATGTCTAGACTTAGGCTGAGTATGTTAAGCATTGATTTGTGAGTTTGGGTAGAACTTCTAAGATGGGTCGGTCTTAGAGTCGACAGAAATTATAGTTATCGAACGTAGTGGCGACGGTATTAAGAACCTTTATGTATTGTATGTTCATAATCTCACTTAGCTAATGTTATTATGAGAATATTTATACGTGATTGTGCTTAAAGTACCGTTACTATTACAATTGGTAATGTGGTAGTTCGTTCTATCGTGCTTATTCTATTGATCTGTCTCTCATTCTTTTCATGCTTGTGTGGCAACCATTACTTGGGTATGGTGAACACACGTGGTCATTCGTTAGGCGACGGATATCTTCGCGATGTTAGTTCGCGCGAGCTGACTCCTTTTGTTAGAGTGCAAGCATTCGTTCCTCCAGGCATGCCACCGATATTTACTGGGGAAGTAGAGTTGGGGCCAAGAGTAGATTTGGCATTCACCAGCCCCGTTATTCAAGTGGCAAACCCTCAAGCTGATATGATGGCCAGCGTCATGAAAATAGTGACGTCGGCCATGGAGAAACAGCAAGAGGTTTTTCAGAAGATGTTGGAGGACCGGGATACGATCCTTAAGAGGCATGAGGCAGTGGAGGAGAATGTGTTGGTTGGCTCTAGGGGCACTAGAAACAGAGACAGAGCTGAGGAGCACAGAGTTCTCGGTGCTCCGAGGAGTGAGAAGAGTTGTTCCTACAAGTCTTTTCTGATTTGTGGACAACCAGAGTTCTATGGTTCCGAATACCCAGTTGTGTGTGTTAAGTGGATCCGAGCTATCGAACAGGCCTTCCGTTCATCTGAGCGTGGTGATGACCAGAGGGTAAGATTCGGTACTCAACTGCTAAGGGATACGGCGCTGACGTGGTGGAATGTTATCCAGTCCACCCTCTCTCCTACTGTTTTGGCCACACTGACTTGGGGTGAATTCAAGGTAAAGATTTTGAAAGAATACTGGAATGAGAGGGCTATGGATCGGATCGAGATAGAGTTCCGAGCACTGGAGAAAGGGAATTTGACGGTGAGAGAGTATACCCGTCAATTCATGGAAAAGCTGGGGTTAGTGGGGCATGTGGCATCAACTGAAAAGGATAAGATTAAGGCCTATCTGAAGGGTCTACCGTCGGACATGATGGCTATGGTCCGAAATTCGAAGGCTTCCAACCTTCGTGAGACGATTGAAGAGGCACAATTTATGGAGGAGGTTTACGCGAGGGGTAAACCGGAGAAGGTGGTGGCGGTTGTTGAAAAGAGAAAGTGGGAGAGCAGTTCAATACCTCCCAAGAGAACCCGAACTTTTGTCGAAAACCGAAGATTCAGCAGTTATCAAGAAGCTAGGTGGTGCCAGAAGTGCAGAACCAAGCACCACGGTAACTGTAACACCACTTCCCAAACTTGTTTCAAGTGTGGTAAATCTGATCACACCACCCGCGACTGTCCGATCAGAGGACTCGTCTGCTATGAATGCAAGACATCGGGGCACATGAAGAAAGATTGCCCGAAACTCATGTCGGGTAGCGCGCCGGTGAAGAAAGAGAATCCATCTAGGGTTCCGGGTCGAGCTTTATCGGGTATATTTCTTCTAAACTCAGTACCTGCTCGTGTTTTATTTGATACGGGTGCCAGTTTCTCTTTTATATCTGAGTTTTTCTGTCAAAAGATTGCTATGCCCACTACTAGTCTTGAGGATGCGTTAGTGGTTGAGATAGCAGATGGTAGTCAAGTTCTGATCCGCGATGTTTTGAAGAAGTGTACTCTCGGAATCGAAGGGAGAGATTTCCCAATCGATTTGTTGCCGATGTTAATCGGGGGTTTTGATGTTATGGTCGGCATGGATTGGGTAGCGAACAATCATGCCGAGTTTGTATGTTCCAAGAAATTAATTCGACTTCCCAACCCCAATGGTGAAGTTGTTGTGATTTATGGTGAGAAGAGGACGGGAGATGTGGCAATAATCACCATGACTAAAGCACACAAGTGTTTGGTGAAAGGATGCTCGTCCTTCCTATCCTACGTGATCGACGCCAAGCTAGAGAAGTTAAATCTTGAAGATGTGAAGATTGTGCGTGAGTTTCCAGACGTCTTTCCGGACGACTTGCCCGGGTTACCACCCGATCGTCAAGTGGAGTTTCGGATTGATCTCGTACCGGGAGCGCCTCCTATTGCTAGAGCCCCTTACCGGTTAGCGCCATCAGAGATACAGAAGATGATGGCACAACTCCAAGAGCTTTTGGAGAAGGGTTTCGTAAGTCCGAGCTCGTCGCCTTGGGGAGCTCCGGTCTTGTTTGTTAAAAAGAAGGATTGCACAATGAGAATGTGCATAGATTACTGTGAGCTGAACAAAGCGACAGTGAAGAACAAGTATCCGCTTCCCAGGATTGACGACTTGTTCGATCAACTCCAAGGAGCGGGGTGTTTTTCCAAGATCGACTTACGTTCGGGTTACCACCAAGTGAAGGTAAGAGAAGAAGACGTTCCGAAGACAGCCTTCAGAACGCGTTACGACCATTATGAGTTTCTTGTGATGCCTTTTGGCCTAACGAACGCACCAGCGGTATTTATGGATTTGATGAATAGGGTGTGCCGACCATTCCTCGACAAGTCGGTCATCGTATTCATTGATGATATACTCGTGTACTCTAAGAGAGAGTTAGAGCACGAGCAACACCTACGCGAAGTTATCGATGTGTTGAGAAAAGAAAGATTGTACGCCAAGTTTTCCAAATGCGACTTTTGGCTTGAAGAAGTGCAATTCTTGGTTCATGTTGTCACTCGAGACGGAGTGAAAGTGGATCCCTCCAAGATTGAAGGTATGATGAATTGGGAGCCTCCCAAGAGTCCGTACGAGATCCGCAGTTTCTTGGGTCTGGCGGGGTACTACCGGAGATTTATTCAAGACTTTTCGAAGATCGCTTCTTCCTTCACAGTTTTAACTCGGAAGAATGTGAAGTTCGATTGGACCAAAACGCAAGAGAAGGCGTTCCGGATTCTACAAAAGAAGTTGTGCGAAGCTCCAATCTTATCGTTGCCCGAAGGGTCGGAAGACTTCGTGGTCTATAGCGACACTTCGAAGATGGGATTAGGATGTGTGTTGATGCAAAGAGGCAAGGTAATCGCTTACGCCTCGAGGCAACTTAAAATACACGAGAAGAACTATCCTACGCACGATTTGGAGTTAGCAGCGGTGGTGTTCGCCTTGAAGCTTTGGCGACATTACCTCTATGGCACAAGATGTACACTCTACACGGATCATAAAAGCCTAAAGTATGTCTTTGATCAAAAAGAGTTCAATATGAGGCAAAGGCGGTGGCTCGAGTTGCTCAAGGATTACGATTGTGAATTGCTTTACCATCCCGGTAAGGCAAACGTGGTGGCCGATACGTTAGGTCGGAAGGACTATAGCGGAAGTATTCAGGCTACCCATTCAAGAATCGAGTTAGTTTCTAGTCTTGTTGAAAAGATCAAGACATCGCAGGTAGAAGCATTGTTGGAAGAGAATCTCAAGGAGGAAGTCATGACGAAACAGTGTTTGCTCTTAACGGAAGATAGCCGTGGGGTAAAACTGTTTAGCGGTCGTATGTGGGTGCCCAAAGTTGGGGGTAACTGTGATATGTTGCTCGAGGATGCTCACAAGTCCAAGTATTCCATTCATCCGGGAAGTACAAAGATGTACAGGGACTTGAAGTTGCATTATTGGTGGCCAGTAATGAAGCTTGATGTGGCGCGTTACGTGGAGCGTTGTGTGACGTGCTCGCAAGTTAAGGCCGAACATCAACGACCGTATGGGAGTGTTAGAGCATGAAATATGTTGGATACAAGATCATGAAGACTAAAGGTCAAGAAGTCAAAGCTAAGAAAGTCAACTCTCATTAAAAGTCAAAGTCTAAGTGTAATAAAGTCAAAGTCTTTGTTATTGTATTTGTTTTGTTCTCTTATATCTTGTAGGTATAAATAGCTTTGTTTTTCTTGTTATTAGTTAGATGACTTGAGTTTATATTTTGTATTCAGAGAGAATTGTAGAGAGAGAAAGTCGTCTAGAGAGAGAAAGAGAGTAAACAAATTGTATTCGTTTGTGAGTTTGGAATTGAAATCAAACAGGATGACTTCAAAAGATGCTCTGTCAATTGGCACTGATGTCAAACCGCCAGTATTGTTCAAAGGAGAATATGAACAATGGAAAGACAGATTTCTGGATTTTGTGGATCGGCATGCAAATGGGGAAAACATTCTTCTTTCAATTACAGAAGGTCCCATGGTTCCACCTACTGTTCAAATCCCTGATGATAAATCCTCAGACAGTGAGGATGGAGTTGAGGATAGAGTATAAAAGATGAGAACAGTTCCAATGGATTTTTCCCAGTATTATGAGGAGCAGAAAAGCCGATTTAAAGCAGATAAACAAGCAAGGTCCTTACTTCTTCAAAGCATTCCGAATGAGATATACATCAAGATTGATAGTTACAAGGCAAATGCTAAGAAGATGTGGGATCAACTGCAAAAGATGATGATGGGATCCAAGGTCGGGAATCAAATGAAAGTGGCTAACTTCATTAACAGTTATGAAGAGTTTAAAGCCAAAGAGAATGAAAGCTTGGAAGATACTTATGAACGTTTTGTCTTGCTTCTGAATGAGTTGTCAAAGAATAAAGTGAAAAAGAAGCAGCTTGAGAACAATGTTAAGTTTCTGAGCATTCTGCAACCTGAGTGGAAAAAGCACACTCGTCGCATGAAACAGATGAAGGATCTAAGTGATATACCATTGCATGAGGTATACGATACTTTGCGACAAAATGAAGAAGAAGTAGAAGAGAAAAGGAGTGAGAATAAGAAAACAGAAAAAGTTGCAGATCCCATTGCACTTGTGGCCGGAGAGAAGAAGAAAGATAAGACAGAGAAGAAGAAAAAGAAGAAATTCATTACTAGTTCTGAATCTGAATCTGAATCCGATGGAGATGATGTAGAAAGTCTCAAGCAAGCCATGCTATTATTGACCCGAGCATTCCAAAAGAAATTTTACAAGAATCCGGGATCCAATTCTCAGAGATACTCTTCGTCCAGCTCCAAGAACCATGAGCATAGAGAAAGGGTAGAAGGAAACAGATTTGTAGAAAAGAAAACAGAAGAAAAGAAGAGGTTTGTGAATGACTACACCAGTACTGAAAAGAAGACTGCTAATGATTTGATCAAATGCTACAACTGTGGTAAGTTTGGACATTATGCAAAAGAATGTCGGAAGCCAAAGGTTCAAAACTCAGAGTATTATCAGAACAAACTGCTCTCAAGAAGATGGAAGGGCATTAATGGCTGAAGATGAATACTGGTTGGATCATTCTGATCAAGAGGAAGAAAATGAGAAGGAAGAAACTGCTCATCTATGCTTAATGGGAAAAGAGGTCAAATATGATGATTCAGATGATGAAGCGGCTAATGAGGTAATAAACTTAACTGAAAAAGATTTCATAACCAAAATGGAAGCCATGATGATTGAGCTTCATGACCTTCAAACAAAACTGAAAAAGGAAAAAGACAGAGTTGCAAAAAGAAACAACAAAATCTTTGAGCTTAATAAGTCCGTTATTAGGAACAAAGATCTAATTGATTCTTTACGCAAGTCTGCTTCTGATTCTAAAATTCAAGTAGATTGTTTTGAAAACAAGATTTCTGATTTTGAAGATAAAATTTCTAAGTCTGAGTTAGAAAAGAAAGAATCTGCATTAACTGTTTATAAATTGCAGGTTGAAAACAAGTTTTTAAATAAGAAGGTAAATGGTCTGGAAGCCAAACTTTATACAAGAGGTCAAACTGATCAAACTATTTTTCTTAACACCCCAAATGAGGAAGCTGATGTTAGAGAGAAGTGGGGTCTCGGTTATGAAAACCCACACAAAGATCTAATGGTGATTATCTTTTTGTAGCTAGAAAATATCCTCATTTGAAACCCAAATTTGTTACCAAATCATCTGAAGAAGTAGAGGCGAAAGAAGATGAGAATAGAAAGAATTTAAATAAAATGCAATTACCATTCTACTATCAAAAGTTGAATGATAGTCACATTTCAGATCAGCCAAAATGTCTTTCAACTGATTATTTTGAAAGTTATTCCTCAAAGGAGTTGGAGGCAAAACCTGTAATTGCAAAAGTTTATATTCCTCCACTCATTCTTGAAAGCAAAATAATTAAGCTTGAAAATATTTTATCTGATGAAAGAATATTGGTTGACATTGAAAAAGATGTATTTTCTACTGTTTTAAAGAACAAAATTTTTCATTTTAAATCTAAAGAGTGTTCTATATCTTCTAAAGCATCTCATACTTCTGAATGTGATTTTGATGACTTATTTGAGTCTGCAAATGATTTTTTAAATTCTGATGAAGGGTGTGTGAATGAGATTGATATGTTTGATTTCAATGCTTCACTTCCAGATCATTCTACTTTTCTTATAAATGGAGAAGATTTACCAAGTGTTCATGAAAAAGGTGAATCATCAACTAAGGTTGGTGAATTAGTTTCTGGGAATGCTGATTATAATGCTAATGGTAAGAAACATAAGAAACAGCGTTCACAGAAAAAGAACAACACTGGTAAACACAAGAAAAGCAAATCTCAGAAATCTAATTTTCCTAATAAATCTAAATCTTCTGTTTCAGATTTAAGAAAGAAAAGGTCGAAAGCAAAGACTGAATGGCGACCAAAAAGGAAGAATGATGAGACAGCTGAATCAATTTCTGATAACTCTTGTAATAGATCTGATAGTAGTGATAGTATTGTAGTTGGTCAACTTGCTTCTCCTAAACAAAACCTTGTAACTTCTTACAAGCGTTATTCAATAAAGCAATTGATTCAATTATCTTCTACTACTGCTAAATCTTATCATTATCGGAGAAATGATTTTGTTTCTCATCATAATTCTAATAATTGGTTTGGATCTTATCATGTGTATTCTTCAAATCCAAATGTTGTCAAAGATTTTCAAAGGAAAAGATGATCCATATTCAAATGGATACCAAAATCATGTGCTAATCTGTTAGGACCCGTTTTTAAATGGGTACCTAAATCTATTCTTCCCTGATTTCTCTTGCAGACCCGGCATATGTGGTACTTGGATAGCGGCTGTTCCAAGCATATGACCGGGCAGAAACCTTTATTGTCTAATTATACAGAGAAATTCAGCGGCAATGTCAGATTTGGGAAAGACCAATTTTCACCGATCTTAGGATATGGTGACATCATTAAAGATAACATAACGATCAGGATGGTGAGCTATGTCGAAGGCTTAGGGCACAATTTGTTCAGCATCGGTCAATTCTGTGATAAAGGGTTAGAGGTCAACTTCAAAGCTAAGAGATGTTCGGTTCGTACTGAAGACGGCAATGAACTCTTAGTCGGCAATCGAAAGACAAATCTCTACACCATCAATCTTTCAAAGGTTCAGAATGACAGTCACGTTTGCTTATTGTCAAAAGCTTCGATGCAACAAAGTTGGCTTTGGCACAGACGACTATCACACCTGAATTTTCGTTATATCAACAAGTTGGTCAAAGATAAGTTGGTAAAAGGACTTCCTGAGCTGAGATATGAGAAAGAACATTTGTGTGCTGCCTGTGAAAAGGGTAAGATGAAGAGAGCTGCACATAAACCGAAGCCTAAACCAAGCACCAGTTCTCCACTAGAGTTTTTGCATATGGATTTATGTGGTCCGATGAGAACACAAAGCTTAGGCGGAAAGAAATACGTGTTGGTTATTGTGGATGGTTATTCAAGATACACGTGGGTCAAATTTCTACGATCAAAAGATGAGACGCCCGAAGTTCTCATTACCTTTTTAAAGACGACCCAAGTGAATATGCAAAGACAAGTCAAGCTTCTTCAGACTGATAACGGCACAGAGTTCAAAAACAAAACAGTTGAAGAATATCTCGAATCGGTCGGGATATCACATCAATACTCTATTGCACGTACACCTGAACAGAATTGAGTAGTCGAAAGGCGAAATTGGACGCTAGTCGAGGCCGCTCGTACTATGCTTAGCCAATCGGACTTACCTCTATTTCTATGGGCAGAAGTTGTGTCAATTGCATGTCATACTCAGAATCGATCCATGATACACCGTCGTTTCCAAAAGACTCCATATGAGCTGATCAACAACAGAACACCGACAATAAAGTATTTTCATATATTTGGGTGTAAGTGTTTCGTGCTTAACGACAGAGAGAATCTGAACAAATTCAGTGCTAAAGCGGACGAAGGCATCTTCATTGGCTACTCTTCCACATCTGCAGCATACCGTGTTTATCTGAAGAAGTCAAAGACAGTCGTAGAGAGTGTCACTGTAACATTCGATGAATAAATGGCTTCTGAACAACTCAGTTCAGAACCCGTGATCACTGGAGTTTTAGCTTCTGGGCAGATCAATCCAGAATCTATTTCTACAAAGAACAATTCGGATAACGCTTCTACTTCACTTTCACATTTATCTGATTTAGATTTGTTATTTGAATTCGTTTACGATGAGTTTCTAGGATCTAATTTTCCTAAATCTGTTGTGACTGATAGGTCTGAAGACACAAGTTGCAATCATCCAATCACTTCAGAAGTTATAACTGAACTTGTATCCCCCGTTCAGTCAGAAACTCACATTCCAACATCTACTCCTACAGTTGAGAATATACAAGTAACTGCTGAGCTAGAAGTAACTGTGTTAGTTGGGTGTGATACATTGTCTACTCAACAGCTAGAGTATGTTATTCCAACTGATGCTTCTGCACCTGAAACTTCAACTGCAAACCTCCCTCCAATTATTCAAACTGAAGAGCTTGATAGTGGATTTCAAGATAATTATCATGATCAATCTGTATCTATTCCACTCCCTCATGAGCATCGCTGGACCAAAGAGCACCCTTTACACCAAATTATTGGAGATTTAGACAAGCCGGTGCAAACTAGGTCAGCAACCTTGAATCAATGTCTGCATGACTCATTCCTCAGCAAAATAGAGCCTACTCGAGTATCAGAAGCTCTTGTTGATTCGGATTGGGTATCTGCTATGCAAGACGAGTTAAATCAGTTTGAAGCCCTGAAGGTCTGGAGATTAGTTCCAAAACCAGAAGGAAAGACCGTGATAGGAACTAAATGGGTATTCAAAAACAAAAAGGATGAAGATGGTATTGTCATAAGGAATAAAGCAAGACTTGTTGCCAAAGGTTACCGGCAAGAGGAAGGCATAGACTACGACGAGACGTATGCTCTAGTAGCGCGTATAGAAGCAATCCGTATGTTTCTAGCCTACGCAACTCACAAGAATTTCACAGTCTAACAGATGGACGTGAAAACGGCCTTTCTGAATGGCATTCTTAAGGAGGAAGTATACGTGTCTCAACCAGAAGGGTTCGTAAATCCAGATAAGCCAGATCACGTCTATATTTTGGATAAAGCCCTGTATGGTTTGAAACAAGCCCCTCGAGCATGGAATGATGTTCTATCTAAATTTTTGGTCTAGTCAGGTTTTTCCAAAGGTAAAGTTGATACCACTTTGTTCATCAAAAGGAAAAAGCCGATATAATCCTTATTCAGATATATGTTGATGAGTATGATGGGAGAGATGAATTTATTTCTTGGATTACAAGTTAAACAGTTTTCAACGGGGATTTTCATTAACCAATCTAAGTACATTTTGGATATTCTTCGGAATATCAAAATGAAAAATTGCAAACCAATTGGAACCCCGATGGCACCAGGTACTAAGATTAGCACTGATCCTTCGGGTAAAAGTGTTGATGTTAGAACTTATAGAGGTATGATAGGATCATTAATGTATCTTACTTCAAGTAGGCCAGATATTATGTTTTCAACATGTTTATGTTCTAGATATCCGGCTGATCCTAAAGAATCCCATTTGGCTGCTGTCAAAAGGATTTTTAGGTATCTGAAGGGGACTGCAGATCTTGGTCTGTGGTATCCTAAGGATACTGGGTTTCAACTGACTGCCTATTCAGATGCAGATCATGCAGGTTGCATGTTGGACAGAAAGAGCACTTCAGGTCACATTCAATTTCTTGGAGATAAGCTCGTTAGCTGGGCATCAAAGAAACAATTATGCGTTTCCACATCGACTGCTGAAGCAGAGTATGTAGCTGCTGCCAGTTGTCTCTCTCAAGTACTGTGGATGCGAACACAACTGCGAGACTATGGATTCAAATTTGAGAAAATACCTATCTACTATGACTCGAAGAGTGCAATCGCGATATCTGCTAATCCTGTCCAGCATACGAAAACCTAACATGTTGATGTCAGGTATCATTTTATCAAAGATAATGTAGAAAAAGAAACAATTGAACTTTATTTTGTAAAAACAGATTATCAGCTTGCAGATTTATTTACCAAACCCTTAGATGAAAAGAGATTTAATTTTCTTGTCTCTAAGCTTGGTATGCTAAATCTTAAGACATAATCGGTTGTTACCTAATAAAGTTAAGTATTGTTATTTTTCATCATTTTCTTTATCATTATTTCTCAAAGATATCTGCACTTTAATAGTTTGTTCATGATCTCAGGGGGAGAGTGAGATGCACTTTAAGATTATCTACATTCTTTTGAGGGGGAGCATATCTACTTTCTGCATTTTACTTAACTGACAAATTTTTGTGATGCATGATTTTAGGGGGAGCATATAAGTCATATCAAAAGGAGTTCGACTATGATTTCTGATTACTTCTGATCAGAAATCGTACTTTAATCGTTTTACTGCTTTACGTCTTTTATATTTGAATAATTTTGTGAATAAAGTTGCTTTGACTAGACTTTGAAACTTGTGCAGAATGAGAGAAGCTATCAAGATCTTATCATTCTGATTTTTCAGCTGACTGTATGAGATATAAGACTGCATGACAAAGGTTAAATTCTTTATCTTAATCTCATATATGGTTGAAAGAAGGACAACTTCCAATCATAGAAAACATATTCTTAAATGTTCAAACCACTTCCTGATTCTTAAACAGATTTCATGAATTGGAAGTGTGATTTTAAATGTTTTCATTTTTATTTTTGAGCTTCAATGTTTAACAAACCGTGTGTTTCCAAAGATAAATACTTGCGTATTGTCTTTTCATATACTTTCAAGTCTTCACACACACCGGTTTCATTTCCTGTTCAAATTGTTCTTACCATGTCTCATATTTGAAACATAATTTCGATGGTAAGACACTCCGCTTGTACTTCAATGAATTTTGAGCATCATTTCATTTCGAAGCATTCATTTCAAGAATGTCTATATTTTTGTTTCATATAGACTATATCCACTATTCTTGACCATAAGCCTTATTTGATATATCTTTTCATTTCTGATTATTTTCATACAATGTCAGATTTTCAAACAAGTCTTTTGCATTCATATCTATTCGTTCAATATACTTGTTTGAAAATACTTCAATGTTTAAAAAAGATCATATTTTCATGATTATATCTCTGAGCATATTCATATCTGACATTTGTATATGAGTTTTAACTAATAAGGTTAAATCATCTGAGCAACATATGCTTTCTAGGATAATATGGGTTCTTTATGCTAGGAATTAACTGAACTTCTATGAAATCACGTTAACTAGTGATTTCTACCTAAGAAGTTAATCCATAGAGATTGAGTGTGAGGAGTCTAAAAGAAATGAGTGTGGGTTGTGTGTTGAGGGAAAATGGAAATGAGAGTTTGGTTAGAAGTGAGCATAATGATTAAAAGAAAGAGGGTGTGCGATCAGAGTAAAAGAATATCAAACTCTGCACCAACTACTTTCTGAGCCGGGAAGCCACATTACTAGTGTTTCACAATTCTTTGGTGAACGTTATTGAAACAGGCAACTAGCCCATGCCAACTCTTGAATTTAACCCCACCAGCCACTCATTTTCTTCTCAAAAAGAAAATGTTTCACATTTTTGAAGGGGATGCAGCACATATTCTATCTGATTTTCATTTGGAAAATCTGGATATTGAAAAAGAAGGAAGTCTGCCCCACCTTCGCACTTCAATCATGCACATTGAGTCTGTGTTTATCTACTGTTGTCTCAGTGGTTTACACTATGTTGAGCCTTTATAAAGGCAATTATTCGTGCTTAATTCGTTCTACACGTGCACGAACACACAAAGAATTTGTTTCTTTGTCATAACATTCATAAAAATTGCCTTTGTGGTATTTCGATGATTGGATGGAACCCTGGGGGAGTGAACATTAAAAAGCTCCTTTATATTGTGTATTCGTTACACACAGTGACTTAGTGTTACTGACAGGCATTCTAACTGATTCATTTGTTGATTCAGGTGTTACATTCCTATTTTTCTAGATTTGAAAAGATTTGGATGAATACATTGTTCGAATTGGCCAACAATCAGAGGCTCGTACACAGATCAGTGGTCAGAATGGATACAGACATTTCTTACTGAAAGTTTTGATGATATTGATGCTCATTTCATCCAAAAGGGGGAGATGGTATCAAGAAATGTTAAAGTGTTTAAAGTTTTGGGAGATGTGATTTTTTTTAAAGATATGTCCAATTCAGAAGATTCAAAGTAAAGATTTGAAGAAGATCAAAGAACTTCTGAAGATGTGTTGATTTTGAGGAAATTTTCTTTGAAGATTATTCGATAAAGCAATTCGAGCTGAATCTGATGATAATTTCTTTTCGAAGTCTAAAAGAATATTGTGATAATACTGAAGAGATTGTTGAAGATTTTGTTTATCATATTTGGGGAGATTGTTATATTCTTCGAAGACAGAGCTTAAACAGAAGACTGAATTGCTAGATCTTTCAACAGTGATCTTGAATCCAAAGGGGGAGATTGTTAGAGCATGAAATATATTGGATACAAGATCATGAAGACTAAAGGTGAAGAAGTCAAAGCTGATAAAGTCAACTCTCATTAAAAGTCAAAGTCTAAGTGTAATAAAGTCAAAGTCTTTGTTATTGTATTTGTTTTGTTCTCTTGTATCTTGTAGGTATAAATAACTTTGTTTTTCTTGTTATTAGTTAGATGACATGAGTTTATATTTTGTATTCAGAGAGAATTCTAGAGAGAGAAAGTCGTCTAAAGAGAGAAAGAGAGTAAACAAATTGTATTCGTTTGTGAGTTTGGAATTGAAATCAAACAGGTAATTGCTAATCTTGTTTGTTTGATTTGTGTTGCAATAAGAATCTTGAATTACAGGGACACACAGGGAGTCTTCGCTCCTTAGAGATTCCCGAGTGGAAGTGGGAACATATTACCATGGACTTCGTGACAAAGTTGCCTAAAACTCTTCGAGGTCACGATACCATTTGGGTAATAGTCGATAGATTGACTAAGAGTGCTCACTTCTTGGCTATGCGCGAGACTTTACCGATGGAGAAGTTAGCAAAACTTTACATCGATGAAGTGGTCTCTAGGCATGGAATACCCTTGTCGATCGTGTCGGATCGTGATAGTCGGTTCACTTCGAACTTTTGGGATGGGTTTCAGAAAGAGCTTGGTACGCGAGTTAAGTTGAGTACGGCTTACCATCCACAAACCGACGGGCAAAAGCGAGAGAACGATCCAAATGCTGGAAGACATGTTGAGGTCTTGTGTCATCGATTTCGGGGGTAGTTGGGACTCTCACCTACCTTTGGTGGAGTTTGCTTACAATAATAGCTACCACTCGAGTATTGGGATGACACCATTTGAGGCGTTGTACGGGCGGAAGTGCCGAACTCCCGTGTGTTGGCTTGAAGCGGGAGAGAAGCAATTTGTCGGACCTAAGATCGTGCAAGAGACGGCCGATAAGGTCAAAAGCATTCGTGAAAGATTGAAAGCGGCTCAGGATCGGCAGAAGAGCTATGCCGATAAGAAGAGGCAACCGATGGAGTTCCAAGTGGGCCACCGTGTGATGCTTAAGGTGTCTCCATGGAAGGGCATTATCAGGTTTGGAAAACGTGGGAAGTTGAGTCCCCATTTCCTTGGACCTTTCAAAGTGGTTAAGCGGGTGGGTTTACAAGCCTACAAATTGGAACTGCCGTCGGAGTTGAGCAGAATCCACAAGACGTTCCATATTTGTTACCTTCGGAAGTGTTTGGCGGAGGAAGAAAGCGTCTTTCCCCTCTCAGAGTTAAGAGTCGACGAGGGTAACCATTGTGTAAAAGAATTTGACGCTATCTTAGAGAGAAAGTCTAAGAAGTTGCGTCACAAAGAGGTCACTATGGTCAAGGTGCAGTAGAAGCATCATCGGGGAGCCAACGTGACGTGGGAAGTCGAGGAGGATATGAAGCGAAGACATCCTCATCTTTTCGAGTAGATGGGATTTCGGGGATGAAATCATTCCCAAGTTGGGGAGGATTGTAACACCTCAGATTTTCGTTATGTAATCTTGGTATTCTTGTGTTTAAGCTTTTGTCGTTAGCACCGCGTTTGGTTGAAGTTTGAGTTTGGATTTTGGTGATTTCGGGCAAACCACAGTGATCTACGCGACTTGCACGGCGACTTGAGGTCGCGGCATAACCCGCGAAACCCTCTATTTGTTTTGGATTTTGTGGTAGCGGGCGAGTTATGTCGCGACTTGAGGTCGCGGCATAACCCGCGAGATCGCCAGGCCGACTTTGGTGAGTTCAGCCTAAATATCTTTTTTGGGTAATATCAATTCTAATATCTCTCTCTCAAGTCTCTTTCTCTCTTTCTCTTTTTCCGTTCAAGTTTCCTTGAAGCTACCGTTGGTTGCTAGTATTAAGTGCATCATCCAAGGTTTCGGAATAGAAAACTTCATCTTTTTGAAGGGGTCGATATCTAGTTTTCGGGTTTTCGTCTAAAACCTATTTGGTGAGTTCCTACTATCATTTTCTAAACTTTATACATGTCAAAGGTCACATTTTGAACTCCTATATATCTCCATGGTTTTGGATCTACTTTTACTACATTTTGACATAACTTGAGTTTTGGGAGATTTTAGGGTTCCCGATCATTTTCGACTAAAATGATGGACTCCATCTTATTTGAAGTAAAAGGAGGTTTTACTTGCACATTTATGTGGATTATTTGAAAGAATGTATATAAACTCATTTTTATGATTTTCATTCTTACCAGCAGTTAAACTTGAAAGAAAGCATTTTGTTTATAAAATGTTTTTATACCATATGACTATCTATGGTTGGTCACATATGATATTGTGACAAGTTTGTACCATTACTAGTGGATCCCTAGGTTTTGAGTCGACTTTTATTATTGGGATGTCTATTCCCCTTTTTGTAGCTATGGATGCATTTGACCCTCGGGGGCCTTTGGTACGGTTATGTGAGATCGGTTACTAGCCATGGGTCATAATGTAGTCCTAGTGAACGAGTATGAATTGGTTTCCTCGGGGGCCCTCCCTCACATCTTAGTATGGACCTTGTTGTTCGTGGCCATGGATTCCAAGTATTTAGCTCACAACTCGGATTGTAGCCCACTTTTGTGTTCCGCTACAGTCCTTGGTAAATCGGGTATCCCCCGTCATTGCAAGATGAATTTTCGGACCGAATGATCCTTATGTGACAAAGATTTCAATTGTAAACTAAACTTTCTTGAAAAGGTTTCCTTTCGATACAATTGTTCATGTCTCTTGAAATTATAAACTGTATGTTCTCACTAGGCTTTAACCCTAACACTTTTTCTCAAATGATATGTATAACAGGTTCCCATTAGCGGTGGGTTTCCAAGGGCTTGTGTGGCGAGCTTGGTCTCGAGGATTTTCGAGATGTCTAGTATTTGAGGTTGGGCAATTGTTTAAGTCCCATCTTTTGGTGATTTTGGATTAACAACCGATGTAATCTAGATAGTTTATGTTTAGATTAGTTTGTTGTTGAATTCCATATCCGTATTCAGGTTTTTGTAAAGGTTTAGTACATTTCCCCTTTTTGGGAGGTTTATATCAAATACAGATGTCTTATTGCCCAGTTTCCGAATTTCAAATTTACTCTGAATTTTAGGGTGTTACATTTCCCTTCAGTTTCCTTGCTCTTATCACTTTGTTGTAAATCAGAAATATGTTTTGTGAGCTCTTCAACTGTGTTCTTTAATGCATTGATTTCTTCATCGAGTAGTTTCTTAGCATCTTCTTTCTTTTTGCAAATTATAGCATATTTATCCATAGTTGTCTCAACATATTATTCCTTCTTTTGAGTTCAGTATTCTCTTCTGTGAGTTTCTCTATTTCTACTTGATCATCAAAATATCCCATCTTGAAAAATATTTGCACAAATGATTGTTAACAAAAATCAAAAACTTTGATCACAATCAGAACTTTGTCCAAGTAAACTTTTCGCATAACACACTAAACTTTTCGCATAACACACAGAAGCCACAATTCGCACACCCTTAGGAATTCGCACACAACAAAATTCGCACAACCACACAATTCACACGTAACTTTTCGCACAACATAGAGATATGAATTATGCACTTAGAAACTATTTCAACCTCGAGCAATTCATATCGATACGAATTCTGGACTTAGAAAATTTTCCAACTTTCCATGCGAATTCTTAAGAATTCGTATATAACCTCATGCGAATTCAAGGATTTCGTATGTGCCTATTTGCGAATTCAAAGATTTTGTATGTGCCTATCTGCGAATTCAAAGATTTTGTATGTGCCTATCTGCGAATTCCTTACTTTTCGCACGTTGCCTTATACGAAATCTGTCCTTAGAAATATTTTCCCAACTTTTCGTATACTGAGCTATGCGAATTCTACACAATTCGCACACTATTCTTCTACGAATTCTTCCCTTAGCTTTTTCACCAACCCAGTTCTATGCGAATTCTTCTTCAAATACATTCATCATGCGAGTTCTTCCTATGATCATGCGAGTTCTTCGTTTTCCATGCGAATTCTTCAGATCTCGGCCCAAAAACATCAAATTCAACCCAAAAATGATCCAATACTTTGAATTAGGCCATGAAACTTTGTCAATTTGATCTAGATCATACCTAGAACTGGTTACAAACAATTAATTTCAACTAAATCAATAACAACTACAATTCAATCAAACATACAGTGCGTTAATGTCGAAAACATAGACATATACAAATTCAAGAAATTGACAATGAAATTCTATGAATTTGTGATTACAACTTGAAGGAAATGTGTTCTAAAACACTAAACGCATACAAATATACAAGAATTATGATCAAAAACACAAAGAATCAAGAAATTCAATCTTGGAACATTGTTTTGCGAGTTCTTGAAAAATTCGGCCAAAATTTCAGATTTTTTTTTATCTTGATTTCTGATTTTTCGTCAACTATGATACCAATTGTGTGTCCCACAATAAAGTGCAAATCAATCAAGAAGACTCAAGAATATCAATTGAACAATTTTCATTAATCTCAATTTTGAATACAATGATATGCTCTCATAGTATTTCTCTCACTACTCTAATACACGCACGTAACCTAATGATTCTACTAACAAAAACAATTTATACTAAGAACACTTTTCAAAGCAAAACACTAAATGACTTTGACTAGACTTTATTACAAAGACTTTGACTTTAGCTTGAGAGTTGACTTGAGCTTTTGACTTTGAATTTCATTCTTAACCTTCATGATCTTGTATCCAATATATTTGTGCACTAACACAAAGCCCTACGTTCAGTGACACTTCCTACCAATGAAGGTCAAGGCTCTGAAAATGAGTCGGATCCGGTAGCTGAAGCTGATGACAGTGAAGAAATTCCTTCTGCTACTAGTGAAAATGATGATGCCAGTGATGATAATAATGATGGTGCCGATGATGAAAGTGATAATGATGGAGATGATAATATAGGTTGATGTTTTTGAAGAATTTTATGACGATGCTGATATGTAAATTGATCTAGATACAACTGTCAGAAATGTTGTTGGAGAAATAAGAAGTAATAAAGGAGTATTAGTTGAAAATTTTAATGAGAGGTTGAGTGTGACGGAAAGAAAAGAATATGGTGAGAGAGTGTGCAACCTAACCTACCATTCCAAAAGGGCAGCTACATCTACCACTTCGCCGCATGTGTTGCGAGCAAGTGTTGAGCAAGTCATTAGTAGCCCACTTATGCATCTACACTCCCCAGCCACCCACTCTATCTCCTCTCAACAGGAGTTAGTTTCATTACAACACAGGGATATAGCACAAAATCTACCTGGTTCTCATTCGGAGACCACAAGTATTGAAATCAGAGAACAGCAGCCCCAGTTCTCAATTCCTTTCTATGCACAATCGAGTTTAGAGTCAATTGAATTTCCTATTGTTATTCCAAGGTCACACGTTGATACATCTTTTGTCAGAAGTCTTAGTGACCTAACCGGAACACCCCGAGTAGTTTCTATTGTTGAACTACAAGGACCGGGTGGAAGTCCTGTCATATCTAACGTCATGCCAACTATGAACACAGGCCATACGGTTGCTTCGTCAACTGTCATGACAATGGAAAGTCTACGTGAATCCGGTGTTAGATTACCAGTCTTTGTGATGCAAGAATCTCTCAACGGTGCCTTAAAGGCTGTTGAAACCAAATTGGTGGAGAAGTTTGAGGAGGAAATCGGAGTTGTCAAAAGGTTGTTAAAAGGAAAGGAACCGGCAGTTGAGTCTGAGCCGGTAAGCCCAGTTCAATCTACACCTCAGTCAACTCAACCAGCTGACATGTCAATAGATGAGCTTAAATCATTGCTTTTTGCGAAGCTATTATCTCAAGCCCTAACAAATCAAACCGATGCAGATCTTCTTTCACTTCTGCAATCCCAACATCAAACACAAACACTACCATTTGTGCAACCAGCAGATGTGGTTAGAGCCTCAGAGTTTAATTCTTTCAAAGTTGATGTTTTGCATGCCTTATCTGATCTTACCAAGGTTGTGCAAACTTCATGCAAAGCCCAAGCCTTTGTTTCCAAGCCAAGAACATAATCATGATTTAGATCATGACCATGAGGGGGAGATGAGTCAGAAACAGAGAGTTGATGTTGATGTTGATGTTGTTGCTGGAT
This sequence comes from Arctium minus, assembly GCA_954870635.1. Taxonomy (NCBI): domain Eukaryota; kingdom Viridiplantae; phylum Streptophyta; class Magnoliopsida; order Asterales; family Asteraceae; genus Arctium; species Arctium minus. The sequence goes on along the minus strand of OX941088.1, from coordinate 77,191,460 downwards.
TGGTTGTTGAATCTCAAGATGTTGAAAGAGAGAGTGTTGATCATGGTAATATGATGAATGATAAAAATTAATGTAGAGAGATTGTTCTATATGTTGATTCGAAAGTAGAACCATGGGTTGCAAAGCCTAAGGTTGCTACTAGAGCTGAGATTTTGGAGATTACAGGAATGGAGTCTATTGATATTATTGACTTATCTTCAAGATGATGAAGATGAAGCTTTTGAGAAGTATGCTAACTTTTGGAAAGTAAAGGAGGAGGAAAAAGAGAATTTCATGGAAGGATCAGATGATGAAAATGTACAAGATGATGTTATTCCTGAAGGTGAAGAGAATGTTTTGGATACTTTGCTAGAAAAAAACAGAGATTCTGATGCTTTACAAGCAATCTATGAGCAGGGTACTCCGGAAGACATTCATCTTAGTCCTGTACATAGTGATATGCCTGAATCAACAAATGATGCCCCAATAATTCCTTTGTTCAGATAGTTCAATTTTCCTGATGTCTCTGAAGTTTCTGTCAGTCAAAGTCAGTCAAGTCCTGTTAAACATCCGAGCCTGATTCAAGATGATCCACCTGTGCAAGATGTTCAAAATGAAAATGAGGTTGAGAAACCAGATAATGAAATTGTCCATGTACCTATTATGCCAAATCAAGGTGAAACAGACCCTTCCAATGTCCTAAAGCACCTCTTGTGCCTACTTAAGCTGAATTGAGGCACATGAGACATCCACTTAGAGTTCCTTTTCTAGAAGAGCAGATGAAGAAGGTATTTGTTCACAAAGTTAGGCCGATGGACAAGTATAATGTTTTGGGGGTTTCTGATCAACGAAAAGAATATCAAGAAGAGTAGGCCAGTATGATAAACTATTTGAGATAGACTAAACGTGTTGTAAAGAACAAGTCAGGAATTGTCACTGTTAAGGAAGTCAGGCTGAAGAAGTTTTTCAGAATCTGGTATCCGAAATTTTATGTCCAAAGAAGAGATATGACTGAATGCAGTTTTACTGAAGCCGATTTCAGTTTTCTGAATATTGATGACCTCGAGCACATGTATCATCTGTTCAGAACTATGGCTATTAGAAAGGAGAATATTGTCTTTGCTTTGGAAGAGATCAAAAGGTTCATGAGAAGACATATTTTCTACAATTACTGCTATGATTTCCAATTGGGCATAGAGACCAATAAGAAGAAAGTCAACATGATAAAGCCAAATTTGACTCTTTCTGATATTGATAACTATGATGTGTTCACTGTGCTAGAAGAACCTGAGTTGGGAGTAGTCTACAAGAATAATGAGAATGAGAAGAAGTTCTTCAGAGTTTCTGAGATTGCAAAGTTCTCTGATGGAACTCTCAAGGTGATTATACTGCAGCTCAACTCCAGGTACAAGAAAGTGAAAGGCAAATACTGCAAGGTAGAGAGCCCTTGCCAAGAGGAGTTAAGTTTGTGATGCTTAGGATTCTTGAAGCTATTGATGACAGAATTGACTTCAGGAGAGGCATAAGGAGGTTTGAATCGCATTTGGGAATCAGAGATAACCGTGTCAGGAGATTTACAAATTGATCCAATAGGGGGAGATTGTTAGAGCTTGTTTGAATCAATTTGTAAGTGTTGTTTGACTTTTTGTATTGTAAGTATTGTATGAGGTCAAGGCTTGTTTGACCCATATAAATACATGTTGTGTCTTTATTCTTTTCTTGTAAGATGTTGTGAGTAGTCATTGTACGCATTCTTTCCAAGTCTTGTAACCTTTGTCTTCAAGAGATATATGACTAAATACTTGTGACTACTTTCTCTCTCTAGATTCTTGTTAATCATTTCATAATCTTTGAATGTTAAATACTTGAATCTGGAATCACATGATCAGTGATCGCTGATGAAGTCTTTTATCAGAGACTCTGAATAAAAGTCAGCTATCGCTTAAGCTTCTCTTCTTGGTTCTTCGCGTGTTGTGGACTTGTCTTAGTTTCACTGATATCCACATCAGATAGACTTCTCATTTGTTCATCAGCTTTGCCTTCGATGTCAGCGATGAACGTCTTTGTTCACGAGTCTTGTTTTCAGGGATTACATTTAACAAAATACATCAGAAATCATCAGCGATACTGAACAGACTGAATATTTAATAGCTGATGGTGAAACATTAATACATACAGGTATTAAATGTAATTTTCACTAAGTATTTCAAAGGATCATCATCAAATCACTGAGAGAGTTTGGATCAACAGGAAGGAACAAAAATCACTAACCTATAGCTCTAATACCATGTTACGATTTGTATTCGTTTGATTATAACATTAATCAAGAAGAAGAAGGTAGCCAAAACTTCATGTATTGAATATGGAGGCAGAACCTACATCACTAACCTATAGCTCTAATACCATGTTACGATTTGTATTCGTTTGATTATAACATTAATCAAGAAGAATAAGGTAGCCAAAACTTCATGTATTGAATATGGAGGCAGAACCTACATGAGTTTTTACAAGGGAAAAAAGGATGGAAAAAGTAAACATGAATACCAACCTAAAACTATGCTAAAAAGACAAGACTAGTCCCTATATTATACAACATGGACAAAGTATACTAACAAGAGAAAGAGAGCATGGTGGTGGAGAGAGATGCAAAGTAATGAACTCGATCATTTCGATTTAACCATGGAAAATAAATCTCATCTTTTGAAATTTGGAATGATCTTAGCTGGAGAGAGTTGAGCGGGAATACCATTTGGAGCATAAACACCAAGACAGACATGAAACCAAAATCCAGATAACCCTTTTTGCAAGTTGGAGTTGGAAAATGGTGGAAGGAAAGTGTGGATAGAAGAAAGAAAACTCTCAACCATCTAATTTGGTGGGTGGACCTATGAGTAGAAGATGAATGTACGTTTTAAGAACTTGTACATTGTGTTTCGTACGTTGTAATTAAGAAATTTTCAGATTTTGTGCTTTAAACAGCAGTACATCATGCACAGAAAGTGGTAATTAAGAGTTCTTCCTAAATGCATATTAATGTAGTTTATATATATATATATATATATATATATATATATATATATATATATATATATAGGGGTGGGTTCAAATGAAAACCCATATTTCATTGTGAACATGAGGACAATTATGGGTCGTTGATCAAAATAAACTGAATAGATCAAAGGATAAAAAACGCGGTGGAAATTTTGTAAATAAATTGAAAACTCAGTCCATGGCTTAATGAATATTTAGCACGTAGGGGCAATTTCGTAAAAAATCTTTGACGGTTCAAAAAACGAAATTAGATCATAATCATGGTGTATAGCCTGCAAATACGGCTTATTCAGAAACTCTCTCACTAAAACCGCCATTTATCTACTAAAACTCTCTCACTAACTCTCTCATTAATTCTCTCTCTTAAACCGCCATTGTCGAAGATCATCAACGAAGACTTTTTGCTGAAAGATGAGCGATTCTACCGAAGATTAAAGAGATCACAATCTGATAGCACATGTTTTTGCAAGAGGTAACTTCTAAAACCTAAATATCTGTATATTTTGAATAGTTAGGGATTGTATTCATTATTTACTAATTAACAATTACTAGATAAAGTTGAAAATATAAGCAATAAAATCTAATTCGAAAACCCTAAAACGGAAAAAATGAAGAAGAGACGTTATTCGAATAAATACTTGAAATAAAGAGTTATTATCTGAAAAAATGATTATTAGAAACGTTATTCGATAAATTTTACCAAAAACCAGAAATATTTTGTTAGATCTTGTAACAAAATAAATAAACATATATCAGTTATTCAGTATGAATATCATTTATTTTGTTAGATCTGTTTTATTCATAGTGTATACATTCGGTTTGAATATGACTTCAAAAATTTTGAAATAATTGTGATATTCATAGTGCATAAAACATATGAAATGTGATTGACTATTGATTCTGAAAATTTGTCCTCAAGCTCTGAAGGTCTGATATTCATACTGAATATACGGCTTTATTCGGTTTGAATAAAGGTATACATTCGGTTTGAATATGAATTCAAAACTTTTCAAATAGTTGTGATATTCATAGTGCATAAAACATATGAAATGTGATTGACTATTGATTCTGAAAATGTGTCCTCAAGCTCTGGAGGTCTGATATTCATACTGAATATGTTAGTGTATTATATTGTATCCAAGATTTAATGTGAAAAGTCTAAGTCTGTAAAGTCAACTTTAGTCAACCTTAGTGGTTTAAGAGAACCTTTGTTGTGAGAGTTCTAATGTCTTGAGTGTTTTAGCATGTGAGTGAAGTGTCTTAGTATAAATAGTGATAGTATTGTGAGTGTGTGTAATGTGTGGTATTGTAACTTTCATATCATCAATCATACGACTTAGTTTCTCTCTCTACTCTCACTCTAAGATCTTACATTGTCAAATCTTAATCTTGATTGAATTGCTTGAATAAGGATAATGAAAGTCCAAGAATCACAAAATCTCTAGAGAGAGAAAGTAGAGAGAGAAATACTATGCGCTCCAAATGTAAACTGATATTCAAATGTGTTCCAAAAGTTACAAAAACAAAGGCCTAAGGGGACTTAAATACCCCTAGTCTTAACAATACAGATAACCACTAATAAGCATAGTATAGACTAGGAAAATAATTACAATGATTACTACAAAAATCAATATTAACAATCTCCCCCTTAGTAATCATTGGCGCAGAGGTCTTCAAAAATAATCTTCTGAATCAGCATTGACCGACTAAGTGACTTTGGAGAATCATTGACGCTCTTCTCTTTGACGAAGTCTATTCAATCCAACTAAAACTTCCAGTCGTCTTAGAGTTGAGCGGAGGTTCAATCTCTCATGAATTGTATTCAATGTCCTCTTGAGAAGTAGAATCTCGTCATTATCAACCAGAAAAGCTTTACTTCTTGTTTCCAAAAATCTTCTTTGAGCTTCTTTCAGACGTTGTTCCAACTGAAGCTTGATCACCTTCAAAGTTCCATCTGAGTAATGAGCAATTTCTTCAAATCTGAGAAAACATTTTTGACTTGAGCCATTCTTGTAGACAACTCCATATGGATCTTGAACTATGGTGAATAAAGGATAAGAATCTAAGGCTGGCAAGCTTTGATTGGGCCTCAGAAGATTTACAACTGGCTGAAAGCTTTCAACGGCCATCTGAAAATCAAACACTCTGAAGAATCTGATTTTCCGTCGAATGAATCTTTTGATGACAAAAAGTGCTTGAGAAACATCCTGAGTTCTATGATAAAGATTCCTGAAATGATCATATAGAAACTCAATATCATCCATAGAAAGATCAGAAAAATTTGCCTCTGAGAAGGTATATCTGTTGCAATCTCTTCTTTCCACTACGAATTCCGGATACCAGAGATTAACTAACTTGTTTATTGTGACGCTAATAACTCGGACAATCAGATGTGGAGAAGAAACGCTATTGTCCCTACGGCGCTGGCACTTGATGAGCATCAAGTATTCATATTGATATGCCTCTGCCTCCTTTTCAACACCAAGGATAGCATAAATGTTGATCGGCCTTCTTCTAGAAACGAAAATATTTCTTTGAGTATCTTCTAGAAAAGCTAATCTTTGCCTTGAAGCCATATATCTTTGATGAATATTTCTTTGTCTCTCCTGCCTGGTCAAAGTTGGTCCCTCTTCTTGAATGCTTGGTGAAACCACAGGTTCAGCAGGAGGAACATCAGCTTGTGCTCTAGATGACTGACCTTCTTCAAATGTACCTAAATGAGCAGAGGTAGTCGGAGCAGTAGCAGCAACAGGAGTAGAAATATCAGGAGTAGCTTCAGGAACCTCTTCTTGAGAAGGAAGATCTCTGTACAACATATCTAAAATCTCTTCATCCTTAGCATCCATAAACACAGAATCATCTTCAGTGTCGGATAAGATGATGATGTCATCACATTCCTCTTCTTTCACCTTACAAAGCTTCTCGAATCTGACATCATCGTCGTCATCTGAGTTTATCTCAATGAAGTTTGCAAAGAAGTTTCTTATATCATTAGCAATATCCGAATCATCTATCTCATGAGCTCTTACAGCAGAGTCTGGATCCTCGTAAACAACAATCTGCATGTCATTCTGAATATCTTGTTCAGAAATATTCAAGACATTTGACATAGAAGATAAATCTACACTTTGAATCATCACATTTACAAGATCATCAATGCTGCAATCTTGTACATTGTCAGCATTCTTTTCTGTACTAGCCGCCTCTTCTTGTGACTGATCCTCTCTAGCAGACGAACCATCCATCCTCTGTCTCTTATGAATATCCCCCTCATGACCTTGAGGATCGGGATCATCTTGGTCATGTCGTCGTTTGAGAGACGGTCCAACCTCAGTTCTGCAACTCTGTGTATGAAGTTCAAATCTGTTAGAGAGGTCAGAAAAAGCTTTAGTCATGAAAGACTTAAGATCTGCAAAACTAGATTGAACTTCAGATCAGAAAGAATGGAACTCTACAGATAAAGCATTAATTCTGTCAGAATCAGATGTATGAACTGGAGGCGGCGTAGGCTGGAAATTCCTTCGAAGAGAAATCAGATCTTGATGTTGTGGCGGTGACATAGACAAAAGACGCGCGTAGAGTAGATCGGTTAACTCAGAAATAGGAATATCATGAAGTGTAGACCTTGAAGATGTACCCGTAGGAGCTGATGTAGAAATACCCGCAGACTGGGTAAACAAAGAAGGAATCGGAAGAGATACAATCGGTGGAGCAGTAGTTGAGACAGGTGCAGAAGATGGTTCTCTAATAACAACCCCAGATGGGCGTTTGAAAGGAATCACTTCAGGGATAGAAGATGTATCAATTTCTGGCATTTTACCCTTGAAGAAAGCACGCAATTTCTGAATTTCCGCTTGCTTGTGCTCTTCAAACTGCTCACTCATCTTTAGAATTAACTCATTCAAAGTAGAAAATTTAGCCGTTGTATCTTGTACCTCGACTGAAGAAGTCTCGACACTAGAAGTAAGAGAAACTGATGTATCTTGAACCTGATGAGAAGTTGAAGCATTGACAAATGCTAAGTCAAGTTCATCAACATGTATATTGGCAACTGCAACGTTAATCGGAACAGACTCTTCTTCAGACTCAACCTCCTCTTGAACAACCACTTCTGGTTCCCTGAATTTTCTTCCATAAACCTGAAGACTCGGTTGATCAGCATCATCACCATCACTATCATTGTCATCATCTTCACTGCCAAGAATATCATCATGAATATCATCATCAGCATCTCTATTTTCATCTTCATCAGCAATAACATCAGCATCAACAGTAGTAACAACAATAGCATCATCATCATCATTCTCAATGTCAATAGCAGTAGCAGTACTAGCTTTAGGATCAAGATCAGCAAGAACATCATCAACTTGTTGAGTTGCAACTGCTTCTTGTTCTGCAAATACTTCAGCTTCTTGCTCAACAACTGTTTCAATTTCAATCTCTTTATCAGCAACAGCTTCTTCAACTTCAACCTCTTGTACAGCATGTGACGGATCAGCTTGATCATCTTCCATACAAATATCATTATCCAGACAATATTCAATGATACTTGGATCAGATGGATCTGCATACGTCGTAATAAGATTTGAAGGAATAGGCAAGGAATAGTTGAAAGACCGCTTCAGCTTCTGAATGTACGTCATCTCTGTATCTGGAACCTGCGGCCAAGATAATCTGCGTGGAATAGCTGAATTGCTTCGGAGCACACTTCGAATGATCAACTTCAAGAATCTGATAAATGGAATGAACTTGCGCTTCTTGTTTGTAAGCTTGTCTTGTACCCTCTCCGAGAGTTCAGTCCAGAATATATAAGTATAGTCGACATGCAAGTCATAGATGACTGCATGGAACAATCGGAGATACAGAAGACTAGCGTTGTCCGTTCCAGAATGTTTTGCTGTAAGGCACCTGATGAGAACTGAGAAGAGAGCATACCAAACTGGAGGAAGATGTGACTTATCAAAATCACTAACTCGGTTCAATGTGCCAGTATATCCAAGATTTCTAATTCCTTCAAGAACATCCTCTTCAGAAGGAAAGTTGTCATAAGAAGTTCTGCCTGGTCTGGAGTTGGGCTCAAAAAGCTCCAGAATGAGACGTAGACGCATGTATGAAAGAAATGAATCGTATTGATCAATCTGCATATCAAATTTGTGCGGACGAGCAAGCTCATTCTTTGTAATTGTATGTCAGGCCTGCTGAATATAGACTTCCGGAACATCATCACATGAAGTAAGAGCCTGTGCAAGTGGATGACCTCTGAGAATCGCTCGAATCACCGGATGTATCTTGATTCTGTCAAAATCTACAAAGTAATTGTTCGGCTTGTATGGCAGAATATACAGCATGATTGGAAAGACATCGTTCGGCGTTCGACGAGATGCAAATAGATTGGCCCCTACTGAAGGAACAGACGGCATCGGCGTCTCGTGTGAAGCTTGATCAGATGGATCATCGAGAACCACATTCTCATCTTGTATCATTGGATCAGTTTGGGTATGAGAAGACATTTAAAGACCTAGAAAACAAAAACGACGAAAAATTAGACAAAGAAAGAAAACTAAAAAAAAATTCTAAGTCTGATTTGCGCAACAAGTTAGAAACGCAAGGTGAGGTTTGCGCAATGAGCGTGATACGCAAAGGACAGTTTGTGGAACAAGCATGATACGCAAACTGAAGTTTGTGTATTCAGTTCATTACGCAAACTAAGGTTTGCATGATGAACTTGTTACGAAAACAAGACCTGAAAAATTTTCAACACAAAACACAAAGTTTGGGGGACACGAAGGTTACGCAAAGTAGACTTTGTGTGACCAACAGGTTACGCAAAGTAGACTTTGCGTATCCTAAGTGTTACGCAAACTAAACATGAAACAAATAAACACACAAGAAACAAGGTTTGTGTGTCAAAGAGGTTACGCAAAGTAGACTTTGCATGACCAACAGGTTACGCAAAGTATACTTTACGTGTCCTAAATGATACGCAAACTAAACTAAACGAATAACACGAAAACATCAAGGTTTGCGTATCAAGTAAGATACGCAAAGTACACTTTGCGTGACCAACGGGATACGCAAACTGGACTTTGCGTGACCAACGGGATACGCAAACTGGACTTTGCGTGTCTTGTTGGTTGCGCAAAGTTAACTTTGCGTAAACCCTACTTAATCCGAAAACCCTAGTTTTTGTGATACCAGATACGAAAACCACAAAAACATGAAAATTAAAGCTATAAAACATAAAATCAGAGTGTAAAAACACTTACCTGAGGATCGAAATAAGGATCTAAGAAAAACCCAATACTCAATTTTGCCAAAAGATCGCAATCTGAAGTTTGAAGAAGATGAACAGTACATAAAACGTAAAATGCACAGTAAGCAATCGATAAGAAATCAAAATTGACAAACAAAGGTATTCTAAACAAAACTACAAACGATGTAATACACAAACCTGGAATTGAAGTACAATACGGAGAAAAATCAATGAAACGGCGCACAGAGATGAAGAGTGAGAGGGAAGAAGATGAACAGTGACAAGGTTGCGTTCAAAATGAAATGGAGCGAAAAAGAAAATTGAAACACATCTAAACCTATTTATACGAAACTAAAAAACAATAAAGAACACTAAAAAAATTATTCAAAAAAAATCAGTAAACGTAATACGACTAAAAAAATCAGACAAAATGCTTGTCAAGCTCTTTTACTCCCCCTACACAAATGCACAGAATTTATCAAATCAGATCAACATTTGCATAGAAATCTCAGAAAATACTTACCTGAAGAATTTCTGATCAATACGTGAAGTAATTTATCAGCTTCCCCCTTAAAAACAGACTGTTGTTCAAATTGGCAGTTAGATGTTCTCTCCCCCTCGAAAAATGCACAGACTAGATTTGACAAAAATATGATACACAAACATTAAGACATTAGTGTAAAAAGAAAATGATACTGAATATAAATTTTGAAACAACTGAACATATAAATTTTTAAACACTAAACAAATTAAAGTCTACTCAGTAAAATTTCACAAATTTATCAATCAGTTGAAATCAAACATATGATGTTGGATACAAGAACATGTTTCATTGCATATCAAGTTAAGACATGTTCAGTTTCAAAAACTTCCAGCTATCTATTCAGTGTGCTTGCATGCGAACTTCGATTAGCTTCAAGAAAAATGCAATTCTAAAAATATTATAGAGAACTTTGCATGTACTGACACTAAGTCATCAAAAAGTAAGACTTTCACAAATTTAAAGTTTTATCGCAACTCAAACATATCACCAAGTATCATGAGATGTGTGCTCATTGGCATCTTTTTAGCAGTGTGCACATTGGCATCTTCACATGAGTGTGCTCTTTGGCATCTTTTAAGCGTTGTGCACTTTGGATCTGGTTCTATAGAAGGATTTGGGTTCGATCACTCCCAGACCAAATGACCTTAGGGGACCAGATGACAAGCATCCCACGGAACTTACTTTCCCAAACCAGAAAGGCCACAGGTACAAACTTTTAAACTCATAGATTTCTGTATTTTATGAATTTATTATTCATCTCAATCACTCAGGTCAACGTCTAAATGCTTAGCCCATATTTTCATTCCGATCTATAATTCTGATCATTTAGGTAGTCTAAGCAAAGTGAACTATAAATATTCCGACTCACATATCTTTAAAGCAGTATCAAAAGCTACAAACATGTTGCTGACTTTTCGACTTTTGTAAGACTTGAAAGTTGAACATATAAAACTTTAATATAAACAAAGAACTTGTAAAAGATCCTAGACACACATTTCATTCAAAGGAAAGAAAATCTGTAAAATTTTACTTTATAGAATAAAATTTGTAAAGATTTAAACTTTTAAATTCAACATGCCAAGTTTTGAAAGCAGAAAGTTAAAACGTTTTTCATCTAAGGATTTTGTAAAGATATCAGCAAGTTGTTATTCAGTTGGTACAAAATATAATTCAATAGTACCTTCTTCAACATGATGCTTTATGAAATGGTACCGCATATCTATGTGCTTGGTCTTTGTGTGCTGGACCGGATTAACTGATATCGCGATCGCGGATTTGATGTCACAATATATTGGCACTGTTTTGTACAGCATCCCGTAATCCCGAAGTTGTGTCTTCATCCATAGAACTTGAGCACAACAACTAGCTGCGGCGACGTACTCTGCCTCTGCAGTTGATATAGAAACACAATTTTGTTTCTTCGACGCCCAACTTATCAGTCTGTCTCCCAAGAATTGAAGATGTCCTGAGGTACTCTTCCGGTCCAATTGATTACCACCAAAATCTGCATCAGAATAAGCAATCAACTTATAGTCAGAACTTTTAGGATACCATAAACCTAAATAAGTAGTTCCTTTAATGTATCTAAAAATGCGTTTGACTGCTAATAGATGAAATTCTTTAGGCTTGGCTTGGAATCTGGCACACAAGCATGTAGAGAACATTATGTCCGGGCGACTGGCAGTTAGATACATCAGCGATCCGATCATCCCTCTATATGTCTTTTGATCCACAGCTTTTCCATCTGGATCAAGTCCGATTTTGGCTCCATGTGTCATAGGCGTACCAATTGAAGACGACTTGTCCATCTTGAATTTCTTCAATATGTCAAACACGTACTTCGACTGGTTGATAAAAATGCCATCTGGAAGCTGCTTCACTTGTAAGCCGAGGAAGAAATTGATTTCTCCCATCATGCTCATCTGAAATCTAGAAGTCATAAGATCAGAAAACCAAGTACATAAAGATTTGTTAGTCGCACCAAAAATAATATCATCTACATATATTTGAACTAAGCAAATATTCAAGTTTGATCTATAAATGAAAAGAGTGGTATAGATGGATCCTTTGATAAATCCAGATTTGATCAAGAAGGCTGATAGCTCATCATACCACGCCCTCGGTGCTTGTTTCAGGCCATACAATGCTTTATCAAGAAAGTATACATAATCAGGACGGTCTTTGTCAACAAACCCCTCTGGTTGAGATACATAGACTTCTTCTTTGAATTTCTTGTAGAGGAAGGTTGTCTTAACATCCATCTGATACACGGTAAAGTTGCGATAAGCAAAAAAGGCGAGAAACATGCGGATAGATTCTAATCTTGCAACTGGCGCGAAAGTTTCATCGTAGTCAATTCCTTCTTATTGTCGATATCCCTTGGCTACCAATCTAGCTTTGTTCCGAATAACGATACCCTCTTTATCTTTCTTGTTCTTGAATATCCACTTTGTTCCAATTATGCTTTTTCCTTTCGGCCGTGGTACAAGTCTCCAAACTTTCAATGCGTCAAATTTATTGAGCTCCTCTTGCATAGCTATAATCCCATCCGGATCCTCCAACGATTCAGAAACTTTGGTTGGTTCAATCTTGCTTAGAAAGCAAGTGAAGAGACATTCGTTGGAAGTAGCCATCCTGGAACATGTAGACACACTGGCTTGAGGATCTCCAATAACTTGATGAATTGGATGAGATCTTGTCCATTTTGTGGTATGAGGGAGAGGATCAATTACATCTTGAACCACTTCTAATTGTTGAGAGGGAGGTTCAGGAGCTTCTAAGTCAGTTGAAGAAATAGAAACAGTTTCAACTGGAGGAGGTAGCTCAACAACTTCTGTATCAGATTCTGGAAGATTGGGTTGAATAACAACAGTTTGTTCTTCTTCCTGAACTGATTCCTCTTGAACAGGTTGTTCTTGTACAGATTCTTCTTGAATAGGTTCTTCATGAATAGGCTCAGTTTCTGATTGTGTCTGATCAACAGGAGGAACTGGAACAGCATCAGGTTCATAGATAGATGCAGCGGAATTAGTAGCAGATGTGCTCACAGTTTCCTGATTAAAAATATTTGAAACATTTTCAGAGTTAGATCTAGGCACATCATCATAAAAATTTTCAAACAAAAAATCAAGATCAGAAAGATTAAGCGAGGAAGTAGAAGAATCCTGATTTGACGATTGTGGCGAAGGTTCTGAAATGAGTTGTTCAGAAGCTGAATTTCCAGTAAGAACGGGTTCTAAGCCTGGTTGACCAGAAACCAAGTCGGCAGCTTCGTCAAATTTAACATTTATACTCTCTATCACTTTTCTTGCTGAGATCAGAAAGACTCTGTAAGTTGCAGAGTTAGAAGAATAACCCAGAAAAATACCCTCATCTGCATTCGGACTAAACTTGTTCAGATTATCCCTATCATTCAGAACGTAGCACTTACACCCAACAGACTTGAAATATTTGACATTCGGTTTGATACCATTCATCAGCTCATATGGTGTTTTGTTGAATCGGCGATGTAGAATCGATCGGTTCTGAGTATGACATGCAGTTGAAACAGCTTCAGCCTAATGAGACAAAGGAAGACCAGAATAAACAAGCATAGATCTTGCAGCCTCAACAAGCGTTCTATTGCGACGTTCAACAACCCCATTCTGTTGCGGTGTTCTAGCAGCAGAAAACTGTTGTTGAATTTCTTGATCCTCGTAGAAATCTTGAAAAGTACTGTTCTTGAAGTCAGTACCATTGTCTGATCTGACAACCTTGACTTTCTTTTGCTTGTTGGTCTGAATTGTTTTGATGAGGTTGATTAGAATGTCTGGGGTTTCATCTTTGGATTTGAGAAACTTCACCCATGTATGTCTTAAATAATCATCAACAACCACCAATACATACCTTTTCTAACCAATACTCTTTGTCTTCATCGGTCCACATAAATCAACATGCCGTAAATCAAGTATGTCTGAAGTGTAGGATTCAGGATTTGGCTTGTGAGAAGCTTTCTTCATCTTTCCTTTCTCACAATCCTGACAGAGGTGGTCTTTCTGAAAACGAAGTACTGGAAGACCTCTCACTGAATCATTCTTGACTAGGCGATCCATATACTTAAAGTTGAGATGAGCTAGTCGACGATGCCAAATCCAACTTTCATGAACAGAAGTTTTAGAAAGTAGACAGATGTCTGATGGAATGTTGACTTTGGAAAGATCAATAGTATACAGATTGGATCTTCTCTTTCCAACTAGTAGATCTCGGCCACTATCATTCTTCACAACAACTCTTTTAGATTTGAAGCTAACTTCAAGATCTTTATCACAGAACTGTCCGATGCTGAATAAGTTGTGGCTTAGACCTTCGACGTAGCTGACTCTCTTGACTGTTATATTACCTTGAACAAGATCACCATAACCAAGAATTGGAGCCGTCTCACAGTTTCCAAACTTAACACGACCGCAACATTTTTCTTTAAAATTTGAGAGAAGAGAAGAATGATACGCAAACTAAGCTTTGCGTAAGTAACAGAGTACGCAAACTGAGCTTTGCGTAATAAGCTTGAACCGCAAACTGAACCCCAACTTTGGAATACGCAAAGAAGCTTTGCGTGAGATGGATGAAACGAAAACTAAGCTTTTCGAAAACTTGATGATACGAAAACTTTTTTTCTCGGATAGCACTTGATACGCAAACTATGCTTTGCGTAATCAGCCCAATGCGAGAACTTGAAACACTACACAAAGATTAGAACACAATGAACTTGCGCAAAATAGTAAGAACTTGCGCAAAACGAAGAATACAAGAAAATTTCGCAAGAACAATTGAAACTTTGAAATTAAACTAAGAAAATCACATACGGATTATCGAAAACAACCTTTTAACACAATTCCAACAAGAAATTTGATTAAAAATCACAAAAACTCAAATTCAATGATAGAACAGTACGAGAACGGGTTTTGCAGAAACTTTTTAAAACTCAAAATCGATGATCAAAACTTAGTTTTCTTGCAAAACAATCTGAAACAAATATGATCGATTATCAAACACGAATCTAACAAAACCAAATTCAACACAAAAAGTCCAGAAACCTATCCAAATTTGATGAAAAAGAAAAAAAACGAGATTTTCTTGAAAAAATCAAGAAAATCGATCAAGTTTTCTTCTTCAATCCACAAATTTAGAATCTAAAACACAATCTCTCAGTCCTCTCAAGATTCAGAAGGCTCTGATACCAATTGAAAGTCCAAGAATCACAAAATCTCTAGAGAGAGAAAATAGAGAGAGAAATACTATGCGCTCCAAATGTAAACTGATATTCAAATGTGTTCCAAAAGTTACAAAAACAAAGGCCTAAGGGGACTTAAATACCCCTAGTCTTAACAATACAGATAACCACTAATAAGCACAGTATAGACTAGGAAAATAATTACAATGATTACTATAAAATCAGTATTAACAGATAATACATTTTCAATTGGTATCAGAGTTGAACCCAAATTAATTTTAGAAAGATAACATTGCTTGAGATCGATCTAATTCTTGAAATAATCAAGAACACGCAGAAACGTATCATATTGTTACTGTTGGGTTGAATTTTCTTGTTTAGTTGATTTTAGTGCAAGAAAATGGCATCCTAGTATTCGATTAGTGTAATAGAACATTTCTTGTTTAGGTTGCATCATCAGTTTCGAATTAATTTGCATTTCAATTTCGAATTTTTGAAGTTTTTAGTTTTGAAATTATTCGAACACTGTATCTCATTGATTCTCAGTGATTTGGTTGATTTTGGATTAAATTCGTATTAGAAATGTGTTCTAAATGTTTAGTCGATCAATCATGTGTATTTTCAAGTTCTGATTGCAGGTATTAAGGATTTTGGATCGATTTTTGAAACTTAGAGGCAAGAACACGCTAGATCTATACTTCACGCTAATCAAGAACACGCAAGAAATCAAGAATGCGCACAATGTTGATTTTTATGATTCTTGCGAGTTTGGGTATAGTTCGCGCATGATGTGTTTGCGAGAAGTGATAAAACGCGCACAAGATATCTGCGAGAAGTGTTTTGAACAGTAACATGCGAGTTCATTAATTCTGCGAGTTTCTACTTAGCGAGTTCTTAGTTTGTCAAAAAATTTCTAAGTTTGGAATGCGCTAAATACATGGTTTGCGAGTTTCCCTTCATCTGTGAGAAGTTCAAGTATTCGAAATATTTCTATGTCAGAAACGCGCACGACATGCCTTGCGAGAAGTAACTTCGCATACATCCTTACTTGCGAGTTTCTCACTTCACGTATCAAGTGATCTGCGAGTTTGTCATTTCACGCACAAAGAGGTCTGCGAGTTCCTAGTTCACGCACATAACGTCTAGCGAGAAGCTCAGTGAACAGTTCCTTGCGAGTTTGTGTTAGTGTATTATTGTATCCAAGATTTAATAGGAAAAGTCAAGTCAAGCAAAGTCAAACAAGGTCAAAGTCTAGATAAGTCAATATGATGTTTAGTCAAATTAAGTGTTTCATATCCTTGGTATAAATAGGGATATGTTAGTTTGTGTAAGCACTTTATTGTAATACTTGTAATTGTGAAATAGACGTGTGATTGCTTTCTCTCTCTACTCTCTCTCTAAACATTGATATTGTTAGATCTTGTATTGAGATTGCTTGAATTGATTGGGAAATACAATTTCAATTGGTATCAGAGCAAACCAAACAAAATCAGAAAAGATCAGATCACAGATTGAATTCAATTTTTGAATTCTTGAATTTCACGAACTCGTTTTTTTTGAAACTCACTGTTGGATCAAAATTTCGTTGATTTGTTGTTCTTTGATTGTAAAAATGATCCAATAGAATTCGCTTTGTAAAATAGATTCATTCTTGTTCATATAGATTGTCGAATTAATCACTAGAATAGTTTTAATTTTTGGATTTCATTGTGTTTTTCTTGAAAAAATGTCGAACACTGTTCTTGAATCAAATGATTGCATTTTGATGTTTTTAATGAAAATCTTGTGAGAATAATGTTCTAGTTGATTAATCGATCATACTTGTGAAATTTCTTGTTCAAATTTGCAGGTTTGAATTGATTTGAATCGATTTTGTGAAAAACCATGAAGAACGCGCAAGATTTAAAAAACGCGCAAGTTCTTCCTTAGAACGCGCAAGCTTCATCATCAAGAACACGCAAGATTCAAGTCTGAAGAACGCGCAAGCTAAGCCTGCGAGTTCACCATCAAACGCGCAAGTCAAAGGATTTGATTTTTGGCCAGAAACGCGCTAACAGAGGCGTGCGAGTGTCAGAAACACGCAAGACAAAGCGTGCGAGTTTGAACGAAACGCGCTAGAATGGCTTGCGAGTTCTGTGATGAACAGCTGTTTGCGAGTTTAATCATCGTGCGAGTTTATTGATTAGCGAGTTCTCGAAACGCGCATACAGTGGCTTGCGAGTTTTTCAAACGCGCACATAACGTCTAGCGCATTTCTCAGTGAATAGTGACTAGCGAGTTTTAGTACTTAGCGAGTTTACTTGATCTGCGAGTTTCAGAGTTGAAATTTTTTTTCAAGTGGTGATCCAAGTTTGACTTTCAGTCAACTTTTCTGAATTGGTTTGGGAACGATTATTTTATTCAAGCATTTCCTTCAAGAGAAAAATATGTCTGCGGAGGGGGACATATTTTGATAGTGATCATAATTTTCTGATTTTTGACGATCATTTTTTTAAGCTAACATTCTATTCAAGATGCCAACTACAGATGAGAGAGGAAATATTGTACTTTCAGCTAGAGATATGGCAGTCTTGTACATGCCTGAGATACCGAAAATAGAAGTTGAACGAGATCATCTGAAAAATCAGAATTCAGTGCTTCTAAAACAGATTCAGGAGTTGAAATTTAATTTGTCAAACTCTGATAAAACTCCTGACTGTATAAAGTGTACTAATACTGTTAAATCTAATATTGCAGGTATCATCAGTGCAAAAGAGGAAGAAATTAGAGAGAAAGAGAAAGAGATTAAAGAGAAAGAGAAAATGATTTCTTTAAAAGAAAACATTGTTAAAACATGTGAAAAAGAAATCAAACTCAAAGAGAAAAAGATTGTGAATCTTCAAATCCAACTGAAGACGACTGAACATAAATCATCTGAGCTGAAAGATGAATCAGTCAAGCTTCAAAACAAGTTGAAGGCTTTTGAAGATCAGATATCCGCTTTGGAGAAGAAAAATGCTGAACTGCAAATAAGTCTCCAAGCAGAAAGAGAAAAATCAAATGTGAAGATATCTTCAACTCAACAATCATCTGAGATTTCCAAGAAAAGTTTACAAGAGAAAAAGGATCTTGAGCTGAAATGCATTAAACTTTCAAAGCAAGTGTCTGATTTTGAAAAAGTTATAATCACTGAAAGAGACACTTTTGCCAAAGAAAGAAAAGTTCTTGAAGATAAAAACACTGAACTTCCTAAGCAGATTTCTACTTTATAAGACTTGCTCGAAAAAGAAAGAAATATTTTCAAAGAAAAGAAGCAGTCTTTTGAGCAAGAAAAGAAATTATTTGAAAAGAAAAATGTTGGGATTTTCAAAGATATTTCTGAGAAAAACAAGAACTTGGAAACAGATTTTGAGCAAGAACGCTTACACTTTGAATCTGAAATATCAAAGCTCATATCCAAAATAACTGTTCTATCATCAGATGTCCAAAAAGAAAAGAAGGCCAAATCTAATTTGAAACAAAAGTTTGACACACTAACTTCTGAAATAAACATTTTATCTGAAAAGATAAAGAACTTAGAAGCTGCAAATGTTGATTTGTCAGAAAAAGTTTGTGCTGATGTGATCAATCAATCACCAGTTGACAATTCAACCGAATCAGTTTGCTCATTTAAAACTTCTTCAAGTTCAATTCATAATAAAAATGTTTTCAAAAACAAAAGTGTCAAACCAAATATTGTCAACTCAAATCAGATAAGACCATCAAATCTGTTTTATGATAAATCTGTTGATGGCTCAGCAAATTTACATCAAATCTCTTGGAAAGAATTCAAAGAAAAAATCAGATGGTCTGGAGAGTGAAGAGTTCTTCAGATGAAGAGAAGAAGAAGAACAAAGCATTTGCATCCACATCTAAAGCCAAAAGGAACAGTGTGCATAAAGGTAACTCTTTTGGTAATCCTGATATGCTTTATTCTACTAACTATTTGATCAGGATTACTCAAAGAAAAATCTGTTGTTCTTACTGTGGAGAAAATGATTTCGTCCAACAAGAATCTGCTCATAACTGGTACGGTTCTTATAGAATAACTTCTCAGAATTCTGGTTTTAAAAGATATACATCTAATGAGAAGTGGATTCCAAAATCTAACATACCAGGACCCAAATACCAGTGGGTACCAAAACCTGTTAAATCTGTTTTGCAGGTACCACCGGTTTAGGGCGAGCAGGAACGATGGTTTTTGAACACAGCAGTTCAAAACCCGTACTTCAAAGTACAAGTTATTGACTTCTGAGTAAATCAACTCAGGACTCGGACTTTTAGAACCCGAACTTTAATGTAAAGGATTGTGGCTTATAATCACATGACAGATCAGGACCCGTTCTTCAATGTTCAGATATGGATATTTTGCAAATATCCAGGGGGAGTTTAAAAGAAAACAAATCATGATATAATGATTTGAGGGGGAGCTCAAAGGTAAATATCTTTTGATCTTACATCTTTGATTGTTTGGAAGAAGAACAACTTTCGAACATGAAAAACACTTTTTAAAATGTTCAAACCACTTCTGGTTCTCAAAAGATTTCATGAATTTAGAAGTGTGCTTTTAAATGTTTTTCAAAATTGAGCGTTAATGTTTAACTGGCCGTGTGTTTCCAAAGATCAATACTTGCGTATTATCTTTTCTATATATTGTCAAGTATTCACACACATCGGTTCAGCAGTTCATTTGAAATTGTTATTACCATGTCTCATAAAGAAACAATTTTTTGATGGTAATACTCCCGTTTGCTTTCAAATGTTGTTGAGCATCATTCAAAATTTGTGCTTTCATTGCAAAATTGTTTATATTCGTTCATATAAACAACATATCCAATTCCTTGATACCCTAACCATTTCATTTGATCTGATTGATACATTGTCAGATTCTCAAAACAATTCTCTTGATTTCATTTCATTCATTCAATATCCTTGTTTTGAGAAATCTTCAAAGTTCAAATGCTCAAATTTCATTCTTATTTTTAATGAGCATACATTTTGACAATATTATCACATTTTTTAGCTTAACTGCTAAAGTTAAATTGTTGAGCAACCATTCTTCATAGGACTTACATGGGATTCGTGTGTGAGCTTAAACAGAACTTCCATGGATTCACGTTAACCAGTGTTTCCTACCCAAGAAGTTATCCTCGAGTGATTAAGAGGTGAGGGGTCTTAAATCAAAGAGTGGGGGAGATAACTCATCCGGTTGAGTTTTTCTCATTGTGTAGAGCGGTAAAATGTAAAAGAGAGATTGCTTAGAAGTGAGCTTAAATGTTTAAAAAGAAAGAGGGTGTGAGATCATAGTCAAAAGAATATCAAAACTCTGCACCAAACACTTTCTGAGCCGGGCAGCCACATTTTCTGATTGGTTCACATTCTTTGGTGACCATCATTGAATCAGGCAGTGAGCCCATGCCAACTCTTGCAATTAACCCCACCATCCACTCGTTTCTTTCTTAACAAAGAAATGTTTCATTTTCTTTGGGACGTAGCATATCTGCTATCTAGTCTTCACTCGGAAGATTAAGATATTGAAAAAGAAGGAAAGTTGCCCCACCTTCGCACCTCTTTCATGCACATTGAGTTCGTGTAATACTTGTTGTTGTCTCAATAGTTTACACAATTTGAGCCTTATTAAACACAATCATTGTGCTAAATTCTTTCATACACAAGCACGAGCACACAGAAAATTTGTTTTTCTATCAGAACATTCATAGAATTACCTTATATTTTTCAATGATTGAATGGAAGTCCTGGGGAGTCATCATCAAACCAGCTCCTTAAATTGTACATTCGTTGTACACAGTAACTTCGTGTTACTGACAGACACTTCTAACTGTTTCATTTGTTGAATCAGGGTTACAACGTTCATTATATCTGGATTTGAAAAGATTCAGGTATATACAGTTCATGATTCAGCTATTCAGATCAAAGTGCAGAGAATGTTAAATGTATCTCAAAAGGGGAGACTGTTTGTAAAAGGCGGAGATTCAAAGAAAGTGCTGAAATTGAGAAAGTTTTGATGATCATGAAGCTCACAATCATCAAAAAGAGGGAGAAATCTACAGAGTTCAATTTCAAAACCATTTCAAAGTACTAAAGAATGTTCAAAGTCAAGATTTGTGGAGTATTTCTGAAAGTTCAAATCTGATGAAAAGAAATCACTCTCAAAAGATTCTGAAGACAAGTCCAAATTAAGATGATTCGAGAAAGTTTGTTTTTCCGAAGACGGTCAAGAGATCAGAAGAGATGAAGATACAAAGTTCAAAGATTCCTCAAAGCTTCAAGAAGTTTCAGAAGTTTCAAATGTTTCAAAGATGAAGTGTTTCAAAGAAGTTTAAAGAATTACAAAGTTCAAATGATTTAAGACTTCAAATGATTCGTTTTCAAGACTTGTTGACTTTCCAAAGCTGCAAAGTGCAAAAGACTTTTCAAGATTCTTCAAAGACTGAAGATCCAAGAATGTCAGAGACAAAAGTTGAAGAATCAAGCACTGAAGACTAATGTCAAATTTTTATTAAATCTTGAATACAAAGGGGGAGATTGTTAGTGTATTATTGTATCCAAGATTTAATAGGAAAAGTCAAGTCAAGCAAATTCAAACAAGGTCAAAGTCTAGATAAGTCAATATGATGTGTTAGTCAAATTAAGTGTTTCATATCCTTGGTATAAATAGGGATATGTTAGTTTGTGTAAGCACTTTATTGTAATACTTGTAATTGTGAAATAGACGTGTGATTGTTTTCTCTCTCTACTCTCTCTCTAAACATTGATATTGTTAGATCTTGTATTGAGATTGCTTGAATTGATTGGGAAATACAATTTCAGTTTGGTGTTTTGCGAGTTCTTGTAGTTTGCGAGTTCTGGAGTTAGAATTTTTTCTGAGATTATTTTTCAAGTGGTGATCTGAGTTTGACTTTCAGTCAACCTTTCTAAATTGTTTGGGAACGATCATATCAAGCTAATATGTTCAAGATGTCTACTATTTTGTCAGGGAGAGACTGTGCTATAATGTACATGCCTGAGATACCGGCAATAGAAGCTGAACGCGATAAACTGAAAAATCAGAATTCAGTTCTTCTTAAACAGATTCAGGAGTATAAATCTAAATTGTTAAATTATGATAAAACTTCTGAATGTGCTAAATGTACTGATCATTCTAAATCTGATTTTGCAGCTATCATCAGAGCAAGAGAGAAAGAAATTAAAGAGAAAGAGAAAAAGATTGCTTTAAAAGAAAATATTATTGAGACATGTGAGAAAGAAATAAAGCTGAAAGAGAGAAAGATAACGAATCTTCAAAGCCAACTGAAGACAACTGAACAAAAATCATCAGAATTGCAAGCTAAATTAGTTGAGCTTCAACAGAAGTTTAAGGCTTTTGAAGATAAGATATCTGCTTTGGAGTCACAGACTATTGATCTGAAGAAAAATCTCCAAGCAGATAAAGAGAAAATAAATATGGAGAAATCTTCTACTCAAAAGTTGTCTGACTTTTCAAAGAAAGTTGTCCAATAGAAAAAGGATCTTGAGTTTAGATGCATTAAACTCTCCAAACAAGTGTCTGAGTTTGAAAAGATTTTAATTACAGAAAGAGACATGTTTGTTAAAGAGAGAAAAGTTCTTGAAGATAAAGTAATTGAACTTCCCAAACAGATCTCTACATTACAAGACTTACTTGAGAAAGAAAGAAAAAAATTTCAAGAAAAGAAAGTCTTTTGAGCTAGAAAAGAAAAATGCTGAAAAGAGAAATGTTGGGATTTTCAAAGATATTTCTGAACAAAACAAGAACTTAGAAAAATATTTTGAGCAAGAACGTCAAATTTTTGAATCTGAAATATCTAAGCTCACATCCAAGATAATTGTTCTATCCTCAGATATTCTCAAAGAACAGATGGCAAGATCTGATTTGAAACAAAAGTTTGACACACTTACTTCTGAAAGAAACATTTTATCCAAAAAGATAAATGACTTAGAAGTTGTAAATGTCAATTTGTCAGAAAAGATTATAGCTGATTTGATTGATCAATCACCTGTTGATAATTCAACAGCATCAGTTTGTTCTTTCAAAACAGCTTCAAATTCCATTCATGAGAAAAATGTTTTCAAAAAGAAAAGTGTCAAACCAAACATTGTCAAATCAAATCAGATTCGTCCATCTAATCTATTCTATGATAAATCTGTTGATAGTCCAGCAAGCTTCTATGTCAAATCTCTTGGGAAGCATTCAAAGAAAGGACAGATGGTCTGGAAAGTTAAAGATTCCTCAGATGAGAAGAAGAATGACAAAGCATCTGTATCCACATCTAATGCCAAAAAGAACAATGTGCATAAAGGTAAATCTTTTGGTAATTCTGATATGTTTTATTCTACTAATCATTTGATCAGGATTGCTCAAAAGAAGATTTGTTGTTCTTACTATGGAGAAAATGACTTTGTAAGTAATAATTTTGTTAATTACTGGTATGCTTCATATTATGTTACCCCCAAAAGAACAGCAACTAACATATCAGGACCCAAATATCAGTGCATACCAAAAGCTAAATCTGTGTTGCAGGCACCCAATGTTTAAGGGGGAGAAAGAACATCGACTTCTGATTATGTACAGATTAGGACTCGTTCTTCAAAGTTTAAAGAATTAAGGCTTTTGAACAAAGCAGTTCAAAACCCAGACTTAAATGTCAAGAATTGTGGTTTCTGATTACAACAGATCAGGACCCGGTCTTAAATGTTAAAGGACTATGACTTCTAAACACATCAGTTTAGGACTCGGTCTTTCATGTTTAAGACAAGGATATTTTGCAAATATCTAGGGGGAGCTTAACTGAATCTAAATCATTATATCATGATTTAAGGGGGAGCTTAAATGTAAGTATATTCTGATCTTAATCTCTGATTGTTTGAAAGAAGAAGAACTTTCAAGCATGAAAAACGTTTTCTTAAACATTCAAACCACTTCTCTATTCTCAAAAGATTTCATAAATTTAGAAGTGTGATTTTTAAATGTTTTTCATTATTGAGCTTTATTGTTTAACTGACCGTGTGTTTCCAAAGATCAATACTTGTGTATTATCTTATCTATATACTACCAAGTATTCATGCACATCGGTTCAGTACTTCATATTGACTTTGTTATTACCATGTATCAAAAGTTTAATCTTTCTATGGTAATACTCCCGTTTGTTATTCACTGTTGTTTGAATCAGACATCATTACATGTGCTTTCATTGATATATGTTTATATTTTGTTCATATAAACATCTTACGTCTTTGATTTCCCAAAATATTATTCTTCATGAATTTTGATCTGATCTTAATCATTGTCAGATTCTCAAAACATTTCTATTCTTTCATGATTATTCATTCATACAAAGTTTTGAGAAATCTTAAATGCTTAATATGCTCAAATTTCATTCTTATCTTTAATGAGAATACATATACTGACAAATGATTTATTGCACTTAAATGTCAAGAAAATCATTGAGCAACACATTCTTTTAGGATAAATACATGGGATTCAATGTGTGAGCTTAAATAACTTCCATGGATTCACGTAAACCAGTGTTTCCTACCCCGGAAGTAATCCATTGAGTGATTGAGGGGAGAGGGGTCAAAAGATTGAGTGTTGGTGTGTGATGAGGTAAAATGGAAAAGAGAGATTGGTTAGATGTGAGCTTAAAAGATTAAAAGAAAGAGGGTGTGAGAACAAAGTAAAAGAATATCAAACTCTGCACCAAATCTTTCTGAGTTGGGCAGCCACATAAACTGTTGTTTCACAATTCTTCGTGAACGACATTGAAAAAGGCACCTAGCCCATGCCATCTCTTGCATACAACCCCACCAACTACTCATTATTTTCTCAAAAAGAGAATGTTTCACATTTTCTGGGGAAGCAGTACATACTCTATTAGTTCTTCATTTGGAAGATAATGATATTGAAAAAGAAGGAAAGTTGCCCCACCTTCGATCCTTTTTCATACACATTGAGTCTATGTATAACCTATGTTGTCTCATTGGTTTACATAATTTTGAGCCTAAACAGCAATCATTGTGCTAATTCTTTCATAACACAAGCACGAGCACACAGAAAATCTGTTTTTCTGTCAGAACATTCATAGAAAATACCTTGTGTTTTTCAATGATTGAATGGAAGTCCTGGGGAGTGACCGTCATCTCAAGCTCCTTAAATTATACATTTGTTGTACACAGTAACTTTGTGTTACTAACAGGCATTCCTAACTGTTTCATCTGTTGATTAAGGGTTACAGCTCATAAAATGTCTGAATTTGAAAAGATTCGGATAAATACATTAATGAATTGACGGCTCTTTATCAGATCAGTTGGGGGAGAATGTTCATACTTTACTAAAAGAGATCATGAAGACTGTTCTACATTGATTAATTGGGGGAGAAGTTTCAAAGACTGAGCTGACTTTGAAATAATTTTTGATGATTTTGATGCTCACAATCATCAAAAAGGGGGAGAAATTTACAAAGTTCAATTTCAAAGTCATAAAGTGAAAAAGACTTGTAGAGAAATTCTGGTTTTTCAAGTCAAATGAAGATTAAGTGATATTTCAAAGACATTCTGAAGAAAGTTAAGATATGAAGATTAAGTGATATTTCAAAGACATTCTGAAGAAAGTTAAGATGATTCGAGAAAGTTTGTTTTTCTAAAGATGATTCAGAAATCAGAGAGACGAAGATATGATCAAAGATTCCTTAAAGTTGAAAGATTCTTTATAATTCAAAGATGCAAAGTTCAAAGGATTTTCAAGGATTTTTCAAATTTGTTGAT
This sequence comes from Arctium minus, assembly GCA_954870635.1. Classification (NCBI taxonomy): domain Eukaryota; kingdom Viridiplantae; phylum Streptophyta; class Magnoliopsida; order Asterales; family Asteraceae; genus Arctium; species Arctium minus. Next base: position 77,165,606 of record OX941088.1, on the reverse strand, counting down.
CAAGACTAGATGACTTTTCAAAGACAAAGTGAAAGACTTTTCAAGATTCTTCAAAAGCAAAGTGTTTGAAGATTGTAAGAGACTCAACATTTAATGTTGTCAAAGTTAAAGTTTTGAAGAATCAAGCGCTAAAGACGATTGTCAAATTTTTATTAAATCTTGAATACAAAGGGGGAGATTGTTAGTGTATTATATTGTATCCAAGATTTAATGTGAAAAGTCTAAGTCTGTAAAGTCAACTTTAGTCAACCTTAGTGGTTTGAGAGAACCTTTGTTGTGAGAGTTCTAATGTCTTGAGTGTTTTAGCATGTGAGTGAAGTGTCTTAGTATAAATAGTGATAGTGTTGTGAGTGTGTGTAATGTGTGGTATTGTAACTTTCATATCATCAATCATACGACTTAGTTTCACTCTCTAGTCTCTCTCTAAGATCTTACATTGTCAAATCTTAATCTTGGTTGAATTGCTTGAATAGGGATAAAACATTTTTAGAATATACGGCTTTATTCGGTTTGAATAAAGGTATACATTCGGTTTGAATATGACTTCAAAATTTTTGAAATAGTTGTGATATTCATAGTGCATAAAACATATGAAATGTGATTGACTATTGATTCTGAAAATTTATCCTAAAGCTCTGGAGGTCTGATATTCATACTGAATATACGGCTTTATTCGGTTTGAATAAAGGTATACTTCATAAATTTTGAAATAATTGTGATATTCATAGTGCATAAAACATATCAAATGTGTCCTCATGTTCTGGAGATCTGATATTCATACTGAATATATGGCTTTATTCAGTATGGATAAAGGTATGCATTCGGTTTGAATAAAGGTATACTTCAAAATTTTTGAAATAGTTATGATATTCATAGTTTATAAATCTTACGTTTAGTAACTGTATAATTTTATATTCAATAGCAAAAAAAAAAGAATGAAGAGGAACAATCTTCAACGAAAAAAAAGAAAGAAAGAAGAGAAAAAACAGATAGAAGAGACCAAAATAATGACAAAGGAGAAAATCAAGAAGAGCAAAATTGAAAAGAATAAGAAGAAAAAAGGAGAAGACTCTAGCAAGAAGAAAGAGGAAGAGAGATTAAAAAAGAAAAAAGATGAAGAAGAGAAGAAAAAAAAAGAGGAAAGTTGAAGAAGAAGAAGAAGAAAAAAGAAGAAACACAGAGCTCTCTCTATTAGAACAACACCAAAAAATCTCATGATGGTAATTCGGAAGATGAAGATGAGAATGCCCCAAATAAACTGTGTCAAGAAGTTGAGGTTTGAAAGTTTATTAGAAATGAAGATTGACTCAATCCCGGAAAAATTGGCACATTACATTGTGGACAATTTTGATCCAATAAACATGGTTATAAGAACAAGAAAGGGCCTATTCAGGTGACAGAAGAGTCAGTGAGTCACATTTTAGAACTCAAAAATGAAGGAGTAGATATTGATGAAGTTAAGACAGACAGTGACTGGGATGAAATAATACAGATTTGGAGACAACAGTTTGGGAAACCTCTGGTTAGACCGAAGGATATTGTGGAGAAGATACAAGACTCAAACAGTACAGACTGGAATTTCAAGTTAAATTTCATTATTTTGGTTGTGAATACAATGGTAGTATCAATGAAGATGAGGACTTGCAATCTTGCAATTCTTTCACATCTTGGAAAATATTTGGATTTAGAAAACATCAATTGGTGCAAATACATTATTAACCGTGCAAAAGAAAGCAAGATTGGCCGAAACAGTTAATCAGATGCAAGCTTCTACACTGGTCCGATAACATTTTTGACGGTATGTAGTCAACTTTAATTTCTTTTTATTCAAAATTAATATGATAGTTAGGATTGTTTTGATATATGTTAATCCAAGATCACTCTAAATCTTAGAGAGAGAAAGTAGAGAGAGAGAGAGAGAAGCGCCAAAGTATGTGTATATTGAATGTATGCGTTCCAGACTTACAAACACAAAGGCCACAAGGGACTTAAATACCCTTGGCCAATACAAGATAGAAACACTCTCAGAACATAGTATTAACACAAGACTATAAATACAATGATTACTATAAAATCTGACTTAACAATATATATGTTAATCGATGGATTATGAATGTTTTAAAAATGAATGAATTTATTATTCGGTGTGAACAACTTAGATAGTTTGATATGAATAAATTTTGATATGCATTCAACATTCAGTGTGAATAAAACTACATATTCAGTGAGGATATATAGAATATGGAATGTTTAAGAATTCAGTATGAATAAATTTTGATATGCATTCAACATTCAGTGTGAATAAGACTACATATTCAGTGAGGATATATAGAATATGGAATGTTTTAGAATTCAGAATGAATAAATTTTAATATGCATTCAATATTCAGTGTGAATAAAACTACATATTCAGTGTGGATATATAGAATATGGAATGTTTTAGAATCCAGTATGAATAAATTTTAATATGCATTCAATATTCAGTGTGAATAAAACTACATATTCAGTGTGGATATATAGAATATAGAATGTTTTAGAATTCAGTATGAATAAATTTTGATATGCATTCAATATTCAGTGTGAATAAAACTACATATTTAGTGTGGATATATAGAATATGGAATGTTTTAGAATTCAGTATGAATAAATTTTGATATGCATTCAATATTCAGTGTGAATAAAACCACATATTCAGTGTGGGTATATAGAATATGAATGTTTTAGAATTCAGTATGAAAAAATTTTGATATGCATTCAATATTCAGTATGAATATAGTTTGATATTCACTTTGAATATCAAATTTTTTTTCTAATTTATATATCTGAATTATAAAAAATGTAGCTTCTTTATCTTGATTCAACAACATGCAATGGACTGGTGCATGAGAGGATAAGGCCAGCATTGAGAGGATGGAATACCGAAACAATGAAGAAGAGAGAGAAAATGGAAATAATGAATGGAGGTTTTGGAAGAGGGGAAATGTCTAAGAAATATGTTCAAACAGCAGAGCCCTCAACAGAGGAGAAGACAGTTAAGGTAAACATATATTTACATTTGCATTATAGTACTTTATTTGATAACTGAAATCTCTATAAAAAAATAACAGGATTATTTGAAGATGCTTGAAGAAGGTCTAGAAGAGCTTTATGCAAACAAGGCATAATTGGAATACAACTTGAAGCAAGCAATTATGATGTATCGACAAGATAGTTCGTTGATAAAGTGGAAGTCAAACTATGAAAGTTCTTTTTTCATTAAAACATAATCGATTGTTGAGCAGCATATTTAGTTTGTAGAACAGATTGGTGGAGATGGAGAGAATAGAGAAGGAGATCAAAATGAAGACAATACAAGGAAAGAAGAATGTGAAGAAAAGGAGAAAGAAGAGAAGGAAGCTTGTGAGGAAAAAGAGCAAGCACTTGAGGTAGAAAAGAATACAGAGTTGATAAGAGGGGATGATGTTATGGAGGGAACATCAAAAAAGGTGAATGATGAGCAGATAGAGAAAGTTGTCGATTGTTCGTCCAACACACAGTACTGGAATGAGTTGGAAAAAACAGGAGAGATTGATAATGCATTTAAGAATGCAAATGAAGAAAGCCAAGATGCAGTTCAAGAAAGATTGGAGATTGAAGCAACGGAAATGATAGAGCAAGTTGTTGAAGATATCAAGATGAAAAACAAACTAATGACAACGAAGTGGTGAATGATGAGGGGAAGGTGGAGAAGAAGGAAGAGAACAAGCAGAAAGAAGAGAACAAGGAGAAAGAAGAGAAGAAGGAAGAAACACAGGAAAAGGATACAAAAGAAGAGAAGAAAGAAGATAAGAGCAAGGATGATGAAAAGAAGCAGGAGAGGGAAGAAGGAAATAAATAAGAGAAAGAGACAGAGAAGAAGGAAGAAGAGAAGAAGGAAGAAGAGAAGAGAAAGGAAGAAAAAAAGAAGGGGAAGATGAATGAAGATGATGAAGCTGAACCACAAGTATCAGATAATCCACATTTTAGATTGGGAATATCACAGGTGGATACTCCACAGAAAAAAGAAAAAGAAAAAGAAGTTGAAGAAGAGATTACAAGCAAAAAAGGCCCACTTGTAATAAGAATAAAACAAAAGGAAGTGAGTGAGCAAGAGAAAAAATAAAAGAGGACAGAGAAGATAGGTGATCAACTCAAATCACCTTATATTCAAAGAAAAGTGGATCCAACAAAGAAACATAACAACAGCAGAAAACAAGGTTGGGAATTGGATATTTTCACTTCAGGGAGACAAATTGTAAGTATAAAACTATTATCTTTTATTCACTTTGAATTATCATCTTTTATTAAGAGTGAATACAACTAAATATTCAGAATAAGTTTGATGTGCATGCTAACTGATAGATCATGTATTGTGCTAATCATGAATGCATTGTGTATTCAGTATGAATAAGTTATATATGTATGTTAATTGATAGAATATGAATAAGTTAAGAATTATCTTTTATTCACACTGAATTATCATCTTTTATTCAGACTGAATAAAACTAAATATTCAGTATGAATACCTAGTAGTATTCATTATGAATATCAAATGCATTTAGTATGAATATTCAGTTTTTAACAGGGAAGTATGAATATTCATTAGGGTACTACTAGGTATTCATACTGAATATTCAGTATAAATATTTATACTGAATATTCCCCTCATCATTTTTTTGTAATATTTATATGTTTCATTCAATTTTTAACAGGGAACTTGTCTTTCAAACAAAGGAGGGGTGGACCAGTTTTAGAGTAATGTTTGAAAGTCTGATTCCTGAATCAGAGCCATTTTCAAATGTTATTGACAGTTGGTCAGTCCTTCTTAATCATGAAGAAAGACTGAAGAGCAAGGATTCTCCAAGAAGATTATTATGCACAACAGAAATTCTTGTAAGTTCACTAAACTTTTAAAATTAATTACAAAAAGAATAATAATATTTATATATCAATTCTTTTTTTTTCTCAACAGCCAGATGAAATGTTCATAGGGAAAGTTCCCATGGAAAAGAATTTAAATCTCTACACAAGAAACTTTTGTGAAAACATGAAGCAGAATGCAGAGTTTAAAGCTCTGAAGAAGGTTGAATTGGTATGAAACAAATACATTAACAAAAATCATTTCATTATTTTTATTTCATATATTATATATAAATTACATAAATGTATTCATGCAGGTGTTTTTCCCAATTGTAAAGCATGATCATTTTTATGTAATATGCTTTGATCTGAAGAATGGAGCATCACACATCCTGGACAACAGTGCAACTGATGTACCAGATTCAGCAAAATACGGCACTGTACCAAAAACAGTTGTAAGTAGAATATTATATTATCTACTATACATTAATAATAATTATGTTATTAGACAATATGAATAATATGTACGATATAAATATAATGCAGCAAAAACTGTTTATGAAGTTCTTGGAGAAACTTGGAGATGGAAGATCAAAGAAATTCACTCGAATAGTTCCCAAAAGAGAGGTCATGAAATGAAGAACAAAAGAGAACCACAAGGACTGTGTTGTCTTCGTGATGTATGGAGACGTTCATGGGGGGCCAATCAAAAATTGGGATTATGGACTGGAGGAGGAGTCACCAGCTCAAAGCTCACAGTTGAAGAAACTTCGATTCAAATATGTGACAAAAATGCTTTTGTCAGATATTAATGAAAAGAAAGAATGGGTGATCAAGGAGGCAACTAAATTTGCAGAACTACCACAAGATAAAATCAAGGAGATACAAGAGAATGCAGAGAAGGTGAAGGAAGAACGACTGAGCAGCATAGTGTAGATAGAGCTTGTGAATGAAGATAGCTAAGGTTGGGGATGAAGTTTGGTGAGGTTATTTGAACAATTGATCTGAATGTTAATTTGCATGAAAAGTTATTTTATGGGTTGGTATCATATTTCTTAGTATGATATCTGTTATCCCAGAAACAATGTAATTCAAGATGACAACAACAATTTCTATTAAAAACAACTTTGATTAAACTCAGAATGCAATTACAAAGACTCTCCCAAACTTTCTCTCACTAAACAGAAACTCGTATGATGCTCTATAAAGTGCTACAAGATTACACGCACAACACAATATATTTATACACACTACAAAACATGCACACCACTATAATACCACAACATTGATACGCGCAGAACACTTAAAACACCTAAAACATAACAAAATACAATTTTGACTTTTACTTTTATTACATTGACTTTGACTTTGATGCTTGAGAGTTGACTTCAGCTTTGACTTCAATCTTCAGTCTTCTATGATCTTGTATCCAACATATTTATGCTCTAACAATCTCCCCATTTGGATCCAAGATCATCTCAAAAAGATTTTGCAGAACAATCTTCTCTCTTTAAGCTTAGTAAAAATAATCTCCTCCTTTGATCAACTTTAGCAATTGAACTTCAGACTTCTATTTATGCCTGAAACAATCTCTTCTTTCTTTGATCTTTAACAATTTGTAATCTTCCAAAAGTCTGTCTTCAACCAAATAACAATCTCTCCCAAAGATGGTAGATATGCTCTTCAACAATCTCCTCAAGGTTATCTCGAACCTCTTTCAGACTTCAGAAAGAAATTATCTTCAGTTTTAGCTCTATTTGTTCTAGCAAATTGTCTTCAAAGAAAATTTCTGTAAACTTCAACACATCTTCAGAAAACTTTGAACTTTTCTCTATCAAACTTTCAACCTTTGCAATTCTCTGAACTGTTCTCCCATAAGTTGATATAAACTTCTCTTTTCAACCAATATTTCTTGATTTCTTACACATTTCTTGAACTCTTCTCCCCTTTTTTGATGATTAGAGCATAGTGATCATCAAAACTTTCAACAAGAAATGTCTGTATCCGACTACTGATCTTCCAAAATCTGAGCCTCTGATTCACCGTCAATCCATAAAGATATTCATCTAGATCTTTTCAAATCCAGACAAATTAGAATGTAACACCTGAATCAACAAATGAATTAGTTAATATGCCTGTCAATAACACAGAGTTACTGTGTGTAACGGATACACATTGGAAAGGAGCTTTTGTGATGTTCACTCCCTCACGGCTTCCATTCAATCATCGAAACACCACAAAGATATTTCTATGAACGTTATGACAAGAAAACAAATTCCTTGTGTGTTCGTGCAAGTGTTAGAAAGAATTAAACACATGATGATTGCTTATATAAGGCTCAACATTGTGTAAACCATTAAGACAACAATAGTTAAACACATACTCGATTGTGCATGATCGAAGTGCGAAGGTGGGGCAGACTTCCTTCTTTTTCAATATTCATATTTCCAAATGAAAACCAGATAGATTATATGTTGCGTACCCAGAAAATATATGAAACATTTTCTTTTAGAGAAGAAAATGAGTGGTTGGTGGGGTTTTTAACAAGAGTTGGCATGAGCTAGTTTCCTATTTCAATAATGTTCACGAAGAATTGTGAAACACTAGTAATGTGGTTGCTCGGATCAGAAAAAGTTGGTGCAGAGTTTGATATTTTTTTACTCTGATTTCACACCCTCTTTCTTTTTAATCATTGAGCTTGCTTCTAACCAAACTCTCATTTACATTTTACCTCTTCACACAACCCACACTCATTTGTTTTTGACTCCTCACACTCGATCACTAAGGATTAACTTATTGGGTAGGAAACATTGGTTAACGTGAATTCATAGAAGTTTCATTTAAGTCCTACACAATGAACCCATATTTTCCTATTAAAGCACAATGTTGCTCAAAAATGGTTTAACTTTATCAGTTAAAGCATAAAGAATGAAATACAAGTCAGATATAGGTATGCTCAGAGATGTAATCATGAAGATTTGAGCATTTTTTTTAAACATTGAAGACTTTTCAAACAAGAAAATTGAATGAATGAAATGAATACAAGAAATTTGTTTGAAAATCTGACATTGTATCAAAAAGATCAATATCGAAATGATATAACAATCAAGGCTTTGGTCAGGAAAAATTGATATTGTCTATATGAACCAAAAATATAGACATTCTTGAAAGAACGTTCAGAAATGAAATCGCGCTCAAACTTTGAATAACAAACGGGGTGTCTTACCATTGAAAAATTGATTTCAATTTAGAGACATGGTAAGAACGAATTCAACAAAATTTAAACCGGTGTGTGTGAATACTTGACAGTATATAGAAAAGATAATACACAAGTATTAATCTTTGGAAACACACAGTTTGTTGATCATTGAAGCACAAGTAATTATGAAAACATTTAAAAAATCACACTTCAATATTCATGAAATCGTTTAAGAATCAGAAGTGGTTTGAACATTTAAGAATATGTTTTCTATGATTGAAAGTCGTCCGTCTTTCAACCATATATGAGATTAAGAATAGAAATAAACCTTTTCGATCTGTCTTAAATCTCATGAAGTCAGCTTAAAATCATAATGATATGAGCATTAAGTATCCTATCAATCTGCATCAATCAAAAATTCGTCAAATCAACTTTATTCACAACGTTTATTGAAAAATTAAATGACATAAAGCAATAAAACAATGAATGTACGAGTTCTGATCTGAAGTAATCAGAAGTCATAATTCTTACTCCTTATCTTTCATACTCTAACTCCCCCTGCATTTATGCATCATAAAAAAATTATCAGTTAAACGTATGCAAAAATTGTTAGCTCCCCCTCAAATGGATATAGATCATCTTTTCATCTTCTCTCACTCCCCCTGAGATCATGAACACACGTTAAAGTGCAGATATCTTTTCAAAATAAAAATAAAGAAATGAAGAAAAATAACAATAAGAAAACTTTAATAGGTAATCACAGATTATGTCTTGAGATTTAGCATACCAAATTTCGAGACAAGAAAATTAAATCTCTTTTCATCGAGAGGCTTCGTAAACAAATTAGCAAGCTGATAATCAGTGTTTACAAAATAAAGTTCTATTGTACCTTTTTCAACATTGTCTTTGATAAAATGATAACGGACATCTATGTGTTTTGTCTTTGTATGCTGTACAGGATTAGCTGATATTGCAATGGCGCTTTTAGAGTCACAATATATCGGGATTTTATCAAATTTGAAGCCATAATCTCGTAGTTGCATCCTCATCCACAACACCTGAGAGCAGTAGCCTGCAGCAGTAACATACTTCGCCTCAGCCGTTGAAGTGGAAACACACAGTTATTTCTTTGATGCCCAACTAACGAGTTTATCTCCAAGAAATTGTATCTGACCCGGTGTGCTTTTCCTATCTAACATACATCCAGCATGATTATCCAATCTCATCTTTTGTCCTTAGAAACTTTACCCATGTGTAACGCGAATAATCGTCCACTATTACCAAAACATACTTCTTTCCTCCTATGCTCTGAGTTCTCATTGGACCGCATAGATCCATATGTAACAACTCAAGTATAGAACTTGTACTCAGTTCGGGTTTTGTCTTGTGAGTTGCCCTCTTCATTTTACCCTTTTCACATGTTGCGCATAGATGTTCTTTTTCATATCTCAGCTCAGGAAGACCTTTCACCAATCTTCCTTTGACCAATTTATTGATGTAGCGAAAATTCAGGTGCAACAACCTTCGGTGCCAAAGCCAACTTTGCTGCATCGAGGATTTTGTCAATAAGCAAACCTGATTGTCAGCCTGGACTTTTGACAAATTGATCGTGTACAGGTTGGACTTTCTAGTGTCGACCAAGACTTCTTTTCCATCTTCAGTGAGTACAGAACACCTCTACGTAACTCACCTTCGTTATCGTCACATTATCTTGTATCACATCACCGTAGCCGAGAATCGGTGAAAATTGGTCGTTGCCAAAATGTACATTCCCGCAGAATTTCTCTGTATAATTAGACAATAAATCGTTTTGCCCAGTCATATGCTTGGAACACCCGCTATCCAAGTACCACATATGACGCGTCTGCATAAGATAAATCAGAGAATAACAGATTTAGGTACCCATTTAAAAACGGGTCCTTTCAGTTTAGCACAAGATTTTGGTATCCATTTATAGATGGATCCTCTGTCCTTTTGAAAAACTTTTGAATCATATGGCTTATATGAACAAACATGATAATCTCCAAACCAATCATCAGAATATCGGTGAGAACTAAAATCATTTCGTCTATAATTAGATGACATAGTAGTAGATTGAGATAATCCGAGTAATTACTTTATTAAGTATCGCTTCTAAGGAATTACAAGGTTTTGTTTATTGGAAGCAATACTACCAACTACATCAGAAGAACTACTAGTATATCTATTACAATCCATATCAGGAGATGATTCAGAACTCTCATCGATCTTCCTTTTTGGTCGCCATTCCTTTCGTTCTTCAGATCTTTCCCTTTTTATTGAAACATAAGATTTAGATCTGTTAGGAAAATCAGATTTTTGAGATTGTCTTTTTGTAAGATTACCAGTGTTGTTCTGTTTCTGTGAGCGCCGTTTCTTTTGCTTCTTACCTTTAGCATAATAATCAGCATTCATAGAAACTGATTCACCAACCTTATGAACACTTGGTAAAGCTTGTCCATTAATGACAAAAGTAGAATGATCTGGAAGTGTAGCATTGAAATCAAACATATCAATCTCATCTACACACCCTTCATCAGAATTTAAAAAAGCATTTGCAGACGCAAATAAGTCATCAAGATCAACTTCAGAGGTGTGAGGTGCTTTAGAGGATTTAGAACACTTTTGAGATTCAACATTTAAAACTGTGTTCTTTATAACAGTCGAAAATACAACTTTTTCAATATCATCCAATATTCTTTTATCAGATAAAACATTTTCAAGCTCGATTATTTTGCTTTCTAAAATGAGTGGAGGAACATAAATTTTAGCTTTTAAAGGTTTTGCCTCCAACTCTTTTGTCGAATAACTTTCAAAATAATCATTTGAAAGACATTTTGGATGATCTGAAATATAACTATCATTCAGCTTTTGATAGCAGAATGGTAGTTGCATTTTCTTTAAGTTCTTTCTTTTCTCATCATCTTTAGCCTCTACCTCTTCTGATGATTTGGTAACAAATTTGGATTTCAAATGAGGATATTTACTAGCCACAAAAAGAAAATCAAAATTATACAAAGTTGGATGTTTTCTGATAGCTTTCTTTAGATAGTGTGGGTTTTCGTAACCGAGACCCCACTTCTCTCTAACATCAGCTTCCTCATTAGGTGTTTAAGAAAATGGTTTGATCTGTTTGGCCTCTTGCATAAAATTTTGCTTCCAAACCATTTACCTTTTTCTCTAAATTCTTGTTCTCAACCTGCAGTTTAAAAGCTTTTAGAACACTTTCTTGCTTTTCTGAAACAGACTTAGAAATTTTAGATTCAAAATCAGAAATCTTACTTTCAAAACAATCTTTTTCTTGTTTAAGAATAGAGACAGGTTTGTTAAAAGAATCAATTAAATCTTTGTTCCCAACAACTTGCTTGTTGAGTTCAAATATCTTTTGATTTTTCCTTGCAATTCTGCTCTTTTCCTTTTGCAGTTTCGATTGAAGATCTTGAAGTTCGACCATCATGGCTTCCATTTTGGTCATAAAATCAGATTTGGAAAGATTAAGTACCTCATCAGCAGTTTCTTCATCACTATCATCATACTTCACTGTGTTTCCCATCAAACATATGTGAGCAGTTTCTTCTCTTTCCTCTTCATCTAAATGATCTAGCCAGAACTCGTATTCAGTCATGAGTGCCTTGCCAGTCTCTTGTTGTTTGGCTAAGAGCATCTTGTTCTTGTAATATTCCGAGTTTCTGACTTTTGGCTTCCGTAAGTCCTTTGCGTAGTGACCGACCTTACCACAGTTGTAGCACTTGATCAGATCATCTGTCTTCTTTTCAGCACCAGCATAGTCATTCAGATACTTCTTTCTTTCTTCAGGCTTTCTTTCCACATACTTCTTCTCTTCAAATCTTTTACCTTCAACTCGTTCCTGATGTTCATGATTCTTTGAACCAGACGAAGAGTACCTCTGTGAGTTCGAACCCGGTTTCTTGTAGAATTTCTTCTGAAATGCACGGGTCAGTAGAACCATAGCTTGCTTGAGGTTTTTGCCGTCATCACTATCCGAATCAGACTCAGAATCAGAACTGGGAATCACTATCTTCTTCTTCTTTTTCTTCTCTTTCTTCTCTTTCTCCTTCTCTCCAACTACCAAGGCTTTGGGATCTGACACTTTCTCGGTTTTCTTCTTCTCAGATCTTTTTTCTTCAACCTCCTCCTCATTTTGTCTCGAAGTCTCATAAACTTCATGGAGGGGTATGTCACTCAAATCTTTCATTTGTTTCATCCGGCGGGTATGCTTCTTCCATTCCGGCTGTAAAATGCTTAGGAACTTGACATTGTTCTCGATCTGCTTCTTCTTGACTTTGTTCTTTGATAATTCGTTCAGAAGAAGCATGAATCGCTCATAAGTTTCCTCCACACTCTCATTTTCCTTGGCTTTAAATTCCTCATAACTGTTTATACAATTTGCCACTTTCATCTGGTTTCCCACCTTAGAGCCCATCATCATCTTTTGTAACTGATCCCACATCTTTTTCGCATTTGCTTTGTAGCTGTCTATCTTGATATAAATTTCATTTGGGATACTTTGTAACAGAAGAGATCTTGCTTGTTTATCGGCTTTGAAACGGTTTTCTGCTCATCAGAATATTGGGCAAATTCCTTCGGAACTGTCTTCATTGTTCTCACCCTGTCCTCGTCACCATCCTCACTGTCTGAAGATTCATCATCAGGTATTTGGACAGTAGGTGGTATCATGGGACCTTCTATAATTGATAGCATAATGTTTTCCCCATTTGCGTGTCGGTCGAAAAAGTCGAGAAAACGATCCTTCCACTGTTTGTATTCTCCCTTGAATAGAACAGGAGGCTTTACATCTGTTCCGATGGAGAGAGCATCTTTGGAAGTCATCTTTGAGTTACACTACTTACTGTGATCGTCAAAATTCAGAAAACAAACTGGATCTACAAAAATCAAACTCAGTTACATTTCAGAAAAATCAGAAAAATTTACTAAGTATAAAACGCGCATACTACTGAACAAACACACTTCGCGCAAGACACTATGTGCGAGTATTGAACTTCGCGCACACAATAGACTGAGCGAACTTACTTCTCGCACCCAAGGTTGTGCGAGTTTCAGCTTCGCGCACGACGAAGATTGCGTGAACCAAGGTTCGTGCATGCAAGCTTATGCGAGTTCCTAGTTCTCGCACACAACTATGTGCGAGTTCTTGTACTTCTCGCAAAGCCTTGCGAGTTCTACACTTAGAATAAATTTCAAAACTTGAAACTCGCTAAACGTAAACGTGCAAGAACAATACTTGCGAGTTTTGGACTTAGACAAAATTTGAACAAGAAATCACTTCTCGCAAAATGTAAACGCACACGATGACCACTTCCCATAACTTTTACTTCGCACACGACAAAGGTGATGAACGGTACAAACTCGCACCTAGTGTTATGCGAGTTTCTACTTCTCGCACAACTCTGTTTGCGAGTTCTTCACTTCACTTCAAACACAAAATTAAGATCTCTACGTGTTCTTGAGGTATGTGATTTCAACACTTATTCGAGTTCTTCAGGAGCTTGCGAGTTCTTCACTAGCGAGTTCTATGGATCTAGCGAGTTCTTGACTTGCAGTTCCAAAAATTCGATTTTCACTCTGATTCGATTCAAATCTTCACCAAATCGACTAAAACTTTGCAGGACTCATCTTTTGCATGATTCGAACAAATTACAATACAAAGATTACAATGAAAAACATTAAAAATACAAAGTCGATCTATGAAACAGTACGTCTAAACAACTCGAACAAAAACTATGAAAAATCCAAAATTCACTCTAAACATATACGAATTAGACTATATGAATCAAATACAATTTGTTCTAGGCATTAAATCGAACCTAAAACAACCAAATTTATGACCAAAACAACACTAAATTCCAAAAATCAAATTTCTCAGTCCATTTGCGAGTTCGTCCAAAATACGATCTAAAAATCTTGAAATTGATCCAATTTTCTCTGAATTTTGCTTGCTCTGATACCAATTGTTATCCCATAAAGAATGTAATTCAAGATGATAACAACAATTTCTATTAAAAACAACTTTTATTAAACTCAGAATGCAATTACAAAGACTCTCTCAAACTTTCTCTCACTAAACAGAAACTCGTATGATGCTCTATAAAGTGCTACAAGATTACATGCACAACACAATCTATTTATACACACTACAAAACACGCACACCACTATACTACCACAACATTGATACGCGCAGAACACTTAAAACACCTAAAACATAAAAAAATACAATTTTGACTTTGACTTTTATTACATTGACTTTGACTTTGATGCTTGAGAGTTGACTTCAGCTTTGACTTCAATCTTCAGTCTTCTATGATCTTGTATCTAACATATTTATGCTCTAACAATATCATTTGGTGGATTTACTTGAACAATTATTAGGTGGATAAGTATGACATGATTTGGTGGATAGGATGTATGAACAATTAAGTTGGGTTTTTTGGTTGGATGTATGAACAATTGATTTGGTGGGTTAGTATGTCACATGATTTGGTGGTATGATGGGTTATTAAAATGATTGGAATTATAAACAATGGTTGTTTTGATGGATCATAGAAATATAGCAATGTTTATGTTTGTTTTGATTGATTATAAACTTCTAATGATGTATGTTTTGTAATAGAATAATATTCAAAATGAATATAACTTGCTAGGATTGAATAAAAATATATTCAGTCTGAATAGTAAATATATCCTTTTATTCATAGTGAATAAAACTTATTACTTTGATAGGTTGAAAAAATATCAAAATTACATTATATAATATTCAGAGTGAATAAAATTACATGTTTTCAATTATCAAAGTAATAAGTTTTATTCACTATGAATATTAGTTAATATAATATTATGAATGCTAGTAATAAGTTTTATTCACATATAATTTTATTCACTTTGAATATTAACTAATATTCAGAGTGAATAAAACTAAAATGGAACTAAATGTAATTTTATTCACTGTGAATAATAGTTAATATAATATTCAGAATGAATTCACTTTGAATATTAACTAATATTCAGAGTGAATAAAACTATAATGGAACTAAATGTAATTTTATTCACTTTGAATATTAGTTAATATAATATTCAGAGTGAATTCACTCTGAATATTATTTAATATTCAAAGTGAATAAAACTAAAATGAAAAACATGTAATTTTATAGATTCTGAATAATAAATATACCCTTTTATTCATACTGAATAAACTTTTTACTTTCATAATGAAAAAAATGTAGTTTTATTCACTTTGAATAATAGTTAATATTCAAACTGAATAAAAAAATGTCAAAAATATAATTGAAATTCAAAAAATATCATCATATGAATTGTTTTATTACTCAATATTCAAAATGAATACAAAAGAGAACTAATTATGAATACCACTACTAGAAAGTAAAAAAAATACTCTATTTACTAACATCTTTTCTCAATGGACAATTTCGTGAGTCATGGTTACACATTTTATTACACAACCTACACAATCTCTTTGTCTTTTTACTCTTTTCAACTGCTTTTTCTTTACCATTCTTCAACCTCTTGTCTGTACCACAACCTTTGTTTCTTATTGATTTAGGATTGTGAATATCAACAACTTCTGGTTTTGACACACCAAGCAACGACTCCATAAGCTCTTCCCTATTGCGATGAGGAAGACTACATCCACTAGCCTCCAAATTACTCTTCAACTCTTGTATTTTCAAAACAAAGTCTTCAAGCTTTTCCATATCATCAACTACTAGACCAATGAAATAATCAAACGCAGCTTGAGCATCATTTTCAAGTTGCTCACGACGCTCATTTCTTTCTCCATACCAATGACGTTTCTTCAACAATTAAGAAGAAATGAGATCTTTTCTCCAACGCTTCACTATATATTGCAACGATATTTCTTCAATGCACATATTCTTTAATACACAAAAAATATGACGATAAAGCAAACAGTAATGATGATAAAACAAGCAGCTGCAATCCAAACAACTAGTGGTCTTATTATGCACAACCTGCAAAAAATAATTAAATTCATTATTCACATTGAATAAATAAATATAATTTAAAAACTAAACAAACCTTGTGATTAGACTATTTCACATAAACTTCTAGATTTGAAGTGCATTCACCATATTTCCTTTTATTTTGAACCTTCTTCTTCTCAACAACAACAATAACATCATAACCATCTACCAAACTCATAGATGATTGGAAACACGACCAAACAAATTCATTTATCTCATTCTGAACAACTCTGAATATAGCACGAGTATATATCTTAGAAGCATGAACCTCAATTGGAAG
Organism: Arctium minus; assembly: GCA_954870635.1. NCBI lineage: Eukaryota > Viridiplantae > Streptophyta > Magnoliopsida > Asterales > Asteraceae > Arctium > Arctium minus. Next base: position 77,149,194 of record OX941088.1, on the reverse strand, counting down.
GGGTGTGCTAAACTTAGGTACCGTTGTTCTTGTCTGATGATTAAGCAACCTATGATTATTCCGTTGCTTGTCCATAGCAAAATCAAATGAGTCAATAAAGGCCATAAGGTTTGCACCATGATGAAAAAATAGGGGGAAAATGAATTTTCACTCTCAGATCTTGATGTTGTTCTCATTAGACGAGTCATAGGAATATCCCTATAAAATGATGGAATCCATCTATGCCTATTTTCATACATATAACCCAACCATTTGTGGACAACAAGATCAAACTCAACAACTAAAGAATTACATTTCTCTTCAAATTGAATAGCATCAATGTGTTCATCCCATATAAGAGCATGAAACCGCTTCTTGAAATCAGTATTTGAAATAATATTTGAAGAAATCTGAAAAAATAAAAATAATAATATCATAATATATTAAAAATGAATACATTGAATATTAATGTTAACTGATATAAAACTAAAAATTGAAGATGGGATGTATTATTCAGCATGAATACACTTACTATTCAGTATGAATAAAAAAATTGGACTCATGATCTGGAGGTGTTTTATTCACACTTAATATGTAGATTTATTCAGTTTGAATAAAGGTATATATTCAGTATGAATAACATTTCAAACAGTGAACTAAACACTTTATTCATAGTGAATAAAACATATGAAATATGGTTGTTTATGGATAATAAAAAATAAAAATAAAAGAAATACCTTTGAAGACAATTTTGTACTAATGTGCCACATACAAAATCGGTGCCTTGAATCCGAAAAAACCTCAGAAATAGCTTGATTAATTACAGGACATTGATCAGTAACAACCAATTTTGGTTGCCTCCCAAAAGTTTTCAAGAAAGAATGAAGCAACCATTTATATGCTTCAATATTTTCACGATCAAGAAGACCAGCACCAAGAGTAACACAATTCTTGTGATTGTCAATTCTAGTGAATGGAACAAATACCATACAATACCTAAAACAAATTTAATTAATACAAGATATAAAGAAAAAAAATACTAAAAGATATTATAAAACAAAAAACGATGTTTACTTATTTGTTCGAAAGGTTGCATCAAATGAAACAATGTCACCACACTCTTCAAAGTTGCATTTAGCTGTCTGATCAACCCAAAATACATAATTCAATATACCTTCATCACATTTATATTCAAAGGAATAATTTGGAACATACAACTTCCTATTATTCATTTTCCTCACAAATAAATTTGCATCGGTATCACCAATGAAATAACTACGATCCCGCTGAAAATTCTTATACTCAACCTTAGTACCACCTACCATTTCATACCCAGCCTTCAACTGACAAAGAATGTTATGGGCTTGCGTAGCACCAATATTTGCATTAGACATCTTAAGAATCCACCTTTGTTGAGAATAGTCTAATTTGCGACTACTTTTCAGCAAGTGCTTCGAATCTTCATCAAATAAACAGTGGTTATGTTTCTCTTCAAATGCATACAATCTAAAAGACCTCGCTCCCGGAATAACTTTGAACTTTACACAAGCTTCACAACCAGTTCTATGAATGTTAGTACTTCTTATCTTCTTATCTGATCCATCCAATGTATCTACCTGAACAGAATCTGGAAATCCAACTCTATTGCATACAACATACCTCAAAACAATCATCGAATATGCATTTCTTTTCACAGAAGATAGTCTAACATCAAATCCAGCTTTAACTTTCCCCACAACAGGCTTCAAATCATCATCAACAACAGGGATCCAAAACTTCACTCCATCATTACCATCAATTCCAATACTTGAAGGACCGTCTTCTCATCCACTATAAATTTGATCTACAAACATATTCATAATGAATAAAAATTAAAATAACAAAATACAAAATACATGTAGAAAGAAAATTACAAAAAGATGATTATACATACATTTTATTCATCATGAATAAAATATATCAATCAACATATTCAATATTTACACTATTCAATATGAATAAAGATGATATACATTTATATAATATCAATATTAAGTATGAATAAATATGACAACACATATTCAAACTGAATATTAATGAACTATTCAGTCTGAATAGAGAATAACTGTTAATCAAATAACACAAAACAGAACATGAATATTTTAACTATTCAATATGAATAAATATGATATACATTTATATAATATCAATATTAAGTATGAATAAATATGACAACACATATTCAAATTGAATATTAATGAACTATTTAGTCTGAATAAAGAATAACTTTTAATCAAATAATACAAAAACAGAACATGAATATTTTAACTATTCAATATGAATAATAATATTATTGTAGATCCCAGTACAGTGCAATCAATAGTAAATATTCAATGTAGAACAATAATCAAGCCACAACTGCTAGTCGTATGATTAATATGAAATCAAAGGGTTTAGGTTTACAGAGAGAATATCTGATCAGAATATGTAAACCTATATACTAGCAATCTAACAAATGACTTGTGTAAAACTCTCTAACTAATGAAAACGTCTAACCCTAATTATGAGATAATAATGCATTTATATACTTAGGCTTACAGACCTAATGGGCTTATGGGCTTGGGCCCATCTAATAAATAAACTATTAAAGAATTACATATTGAACCCTTATAAATACTTTATTCCACTTTCAACACATAGGACTTTCAGTCCTAACAATCTCCCCCTAAAGTTGAATAAAGCATTTATCTTCTTGAATACTTCATGCCTTAATCTTCTTTCCCTCTTGAATCTTTGAAGAACTTTGGTGTTGCTTAACTTCATGTCTTTCCACGCTCCCCCTTGAATAAATCTCTTGGTCTTCATAGTTTCAACTTTGTAACCAGATTCAATGTACAGTAGCCTCGACTGAATGCACTATCACGCAGCTTTTAACTGTAGAAACTCAATCACATAGGATCAGCACACAAGAAAGATAATGTGAGAGTTACTTGACATTCCACGGTGCATCTTCAGTTTAAAACAAAGAATCTGTCTTTGAACCGCGAGTTGAATAAGATTTCAGTTTAAGAACTTGTTTCAATCAGCGCATAGGAGACACCACATGATACGGAAAGAATCAATACAATCTTTGAAATCTCTTTGAAAAAATTGAAACATCATCTTCATCTCTTTGATCTCTAGACTGTCTTCAGAAATAACTTTCTTTCGTTAAAACTTTGAAATTAAAACTTTGAAATTGAACTTTTTCTCCCCCTTTTTGATGATTGTGAGCAACATGATCATCAAAACTTCTTCAATTTCAGCACTTTCTTTGATCTCCCCTTTATGATAATTTGACATTCTCCCACCTGTGATCTGAGTATCCGTCAATTCATAAAATGTATATATCCGAATCTTTTCAAATTCAGACATAATGAACAAGGTAACCCTGATTCAACAGATGAAACAGTTAGTAGGCCTGTAAGTAGCACTGAGCCACTTTGTACAACTGATGTACTTTGGAAAGGAGTTTTTGTGATGTTCACTCCTCCAGGGCTTCCATTCAATCATTGAAAAAACCACAAAGGAATTTTCTATGAATGTTATGACAAGAAAACTCATTCCTTGTGTGCTCGTGCAAGTGTATGAATGATTGAAGCTACTTAGCTTGATCAGACTCAAATTGTGTAAACTATTGAGACAGCAACAGATATTCCACAGACTCAATGTGCATGAAAGAGGTGCGAAGGTGGGGCAACTTTCCTTCTTTTTCAATATCTAAATCTTCCGAGTGAAGATTAGATAGCATATATGTTGCGTCCCCAAAGAAAATGAAACATTTCTTTGTTAAGAAAGAAACGAGTAGCTGGTGGGGTTAATGCAAGAGTTGGCATGGGCTAGGTGCCTTTTCAATGATGGTTACCAAAAAATGTGAACCAATCAGTAGATGTGGTTGCCCGTCTCAGAAAAGGTTTGGTGCAGAGATTTCATATTCTTTTAACTCTGTTCTCACACCCTCTTTCTTTTTAACATTAAAGCTCACTTCTAACCAAACTCTGTTTTTCATTTTTCGCTCAGCACAATGAGAAAAACTCAACCGGATGAGTTATCTCCCCCACTCTTTGAATTATGACCCCTCAATCACTCTAGGATAACTTCCTGGGTAGGAAACACTGGTTAACGTGAATCCATGGAAGTGTTGTTTAAGTTCTCACGTAAATCCCATGTAAGTCCTAACAAAATGATTTGCTCAACAGTTTAACTTGAACAGTTAAGCACAAAAAAATGTATGATAACATTGTCAAAATGTATGCTCATGAGATTTGAGCAATTGAACTTTGAAGATTTCTCAAAACAAAGATATTGAATGAATGAAATGAAATCAAGAGAATTGTTTTGAGAATCTGACAATGTATCAATCAGATCAAATTAAAATGGTTAGGGTATCAAAGAACTGGATATTTTGTTTATATGAACAAATATAAACAATTTTGCAATGAAAGCACAAATTTGGAAATGATGATTGATGCTCGACAATATTGAATTTCAAACGAGGGTATTACCATCGAAAAATTGTTTCGTTATGAGACATGGTAATAACAAATTCAAATAAAATACTGAACCGATGTGTATGAATACTGGACAGTATATGGACAAGATAATACGCAAGTATTGATCTTTGGAAACACACGGTCAGTTAAACATTAAAGCTCAAAATTTGAAAAACATTTAAAAGACACACTTCTAAATTCATAAAATCTTTTGAAAACCAGAAGTGGTTTGAACATTTCAGAAAACGTTTTTCATGCTTGAAAGTTGTTCTTCTTTCAAACAATCAGAGATCTAGATCGAAAGATATTTACCTTTTAAGCTCCCCCTCAAAACATGATATAATGATATAGATCTATTAAGCTCCCCCTGGATATTTGCAAAATATCCAAGTCTGAACGTTGAAGAACGGGTCCTGATCTGTCATGTGATCAGAAGCCAACTTCGTTGAAGTCCGGGTTCTAAGCTGATTTACTTAGAAGCCATTGTTCTTCTACTCCCCCTTGACAGTAGGTGCCTGCAACACAGAATCAGTTTTCGGCTTTGGTACCCACTAGTATTTGGGTCCATGAATGTTAGTTGCAGTTCTTGTGGGGGTAATAGAATAAGAACCATACCAGAAATGATCACTGGTTTTATGAATGTGATCATGTGTACGACAATAAGAACAATGGTATTTCTTACCTGACAACCTGAGTAATTGATCTCTCGAGTAGATATGATTAGGTTTACCTTTACTCGCTTTGTTCTTCTTGGCATTAGACGCATGTACACATGATTCTCTTTCTTTCAGCTCATCTTCAACTGGTTTCTTCTTCCAGACCAGTTCCTCATCTTTGTATCTCCTTCTTCTAGGACGTGTACCTGAACCATCTATATTTCTATCATAGAAAAGGTTAGTCTTACGAATCTGAACAAAATATTTAGTTGACCTTTGTGAAGAGACAGGTTTCTGATTTGAACTTGATATAGACTTTTCAAGCACTTTAATCGTTGAAGCGAAGTTGTCTCTTTCTTGAACAAGCAGGTCAATCTTCTTCGTGAACTCAGACTTCGCTTTTTGCTCTTTCAGTGCCTTCTCAGATAGTTCAGATAACTTGACAGTAAGCTTTTTGATCTCAGTCTCAAACATGCTTCTCTCTTCTTCAAATCCCTTCTCAGCATTGTTTCTCTGGCCGGATATTTCTTTGAAGAAACCAACATTCTTTTGTTCAATGGCCTTCTTCTCTTTGGCAAACTTCTCTCTTTCAAGAATGATTACTTTCTGAAAATCAGAAACTTGCTGAGAAAGTTTTATGCATTTCAGCTCAACTTCTTTCTTCTCGTCAGCACATTTTCTCGAAAAATCTGAGAACTTCTTTGCGAACGATTTCTCAAACTCGGATTTATCTTGAGCATGCTTTTGCTCCAAATCAGATATTTGCTTTTGAAGCTCAGCATTTGTATCTTTCAGATGCTCAATCTGCTCCTCAGAACTTTCAACAGATGCTGCTTGTTGGATTTGGACAATTTGAACTTCCAGATCAGAAATCCGTCTTTTTAGTTCAGAGTTCTCAGTTTCCAAAAACTTTACTCTTGAAGATATCTTTGGTCCTATCATTATCTTCTCAAGGTGTTCCCACAGCTATTTTCCTGTAGCCTTTTTACTGTCTAAACTTACAGAAATCTCTTTTGAAATCTCCTCGGAAATTCCTTGCAAGATAAAAGCTTTAGTCAATTTATCAGCTTCAAATCTCTTTCTTTGCTCATTTGTGTAATCCTTAAATGGTAGTGTGTACACTTCGTGTTCCGTTCTTCCATTTTCTCCCATAAAATAACAAATATTTGTCGGAGTTTCCATTCTTCCTTCCCTCAGAGATAATCTGATATAATCACCCAAGTCATGTTTATCAATGAAGTCTAAGAACTAAATCTTCCATTGGTCATATTCTCCTCTGTAAAGAACAGGTGGCATCTCATCCATACTTATTGAAAGAGCTTCGCTTGAAGGCATTCCTTTTGATATACAGGGACTGAACTTGACAAGAGATGGAACTTGAAAGTGCATGGACCAAAAGTGACAAAGTGTGAAACTTGAAAGTTTAGGGTCACAAATGACAAGCTACTGAAACCTTGAAGTACGGGGGCTAAAAGAAATGCACTGCAAAATGATCGTGAGACAAAAAATTTGACCCTTTTTTCCTTTTTTTTTCACAAACCCGGTCGAGCAAGGGTCCGGTCGAACTGGGTATCGGTCAAGTAAAAGACCGATATAGACAACGTACCGGTATAGACAAACTATCGGTCGAATCCAAATGTCGGTCAAAGCAAGGCTGGTCAAACCAAAAGACCGGAAGTGACAAAGTATCGGTCAAAGGACAAAGACCGGTAAGCAGGGTACCGATCGAAGCAGGTGTCGGTCGAACGAAGGACCGAAAGAACAAAGTCCCGGTCAAACACAATGACCGGTAGATACAATGTATCGGTCGAATACAATGACCGGTAATTACAACGTCCCGGTCGAAAGATGTCTATCGGTCAAAAGTCTATCGGTCAAATTCTATTAACAAATAGGATCGATTAAATCGAAGAACACCGAAGAACACGATAAATTTCAAGGTTAATCGACCCAGAAACAGATCAATTTAACCCAAAAATTCATACGATTAAGCAACAAATTCAACTCTATAAGCAAATTTAAACTTAAACCTACTAAATCAAATCGATAAGCACACCTATAAACAGAAAATCATTCGACCGATAAACTGAAAATTTTTGAGTATGCAGAAACTTTCGATCGACAAAAAAAAAACCTTTTTTTTTTTAAAAAAACTTCGACCGATAAACGCTTAAACAAAACTTCAACCCAGATCCATAATAACTCATAAACAAATAATCAATTAAAGCATATATCAATTGTTAACACGAATAATTGATTATAGGGTTTTAGACAAACCTTTTTCTGGATCAAACCTTTAGTCTCTTTACTCTGATACCAATTGTAGATCCTAGTACAGTGCAATCAATAGTAAATATTCAATGTAGAACAATAATCAAGCCACAACTGCTAGTCATATGATTAATATGAAATCAAAGGGTTTAGGTTTACAGAGAGAATATCTGATCAGAATATGTAAACCTATATACTAGCAATCTAACAAATGACTTGTGTAAAACTCTCTAACTAACGAAAACGTCTAACCCTAATTATGATATAATAATGCCTTTATATACTTAGGCTTACAGACCTAATGGGCTTATGGGCTTGGGCCCATCTAATAAATAAACTATTAAAGAATTACATATTGAACCCTTATAAATACTTTATTTCACTTTCAACACATAGGACTTTCAGTCCTAACAATTATAAATATTAAGTATGAATAAAGAATTGACGTAAACAGATTCATATTGAATATTGTAGTTAGATTACAAAAAATCTAACTACAACAAGAACAAAATTAATTAAAAAAAAACAGAAACATCAAAAAGAGCTAATTTAAAGATAAATAATAACTTTAAAACTAACAACTAATACAAAAGAACATTTACTTACACATTAATCAGATTACATTACAAGAAAAAAAAACTTACAGATCGATGATTCCTCAACATTCGATAAACTGGAAAACATAGAAAAAGAATCAATTTCAGTGTTTCTTGTATCCACAGAATCAAAATCATCAACAAAATCAACTTTTTGATCAACAAAAAGTGTAGAATTCTCAACAGGAACAGAATCCATAGAAATCGATAAAATAAAAAGAATCAAGAAAGATGAAGAAATCGATAAAGAAATCGATAATCAATAGATCTATTTGGAAGAAATCGATGAAGAAAACGATAATCAATAGATCTATCTGGAAGAAATCGATGAAAAAATCGATAATCACTAGATCTATTTGAAAGAAATCGAGCTAAGAAAAATAAGGACAGAATCGTATAATTGGAGAAAGAATCGCGACATTTCAGTTATTTAGAACAAATCGATTTGAGACAAAAATAGCGAATATGCCAAAAATACCCCTGGACAATCGGCTCAAATATGACTACGATCAAGGGTTGTGATATGTCCTCATGTGCACAATCAAAAATGAGTTTTCATTTGAACTTTCTTCTCTCTCTCTTTATATATATATATAGTGTTAGGTTCAAATGAGAAGCCGAAGAATATAAGAAAGGGATAAGCAATCTAGACCACTAGTTTCAATTTTCTATTTCCATGCTTTTCTTACTAATTTAGATAACTTGGAAAAAATCAATAACTTAATTTATCTCCTATTTTTTCTTTAATAGTTTTTGGATATTGTAATCATTGATTTTCTTATTAAATTTTCATCTTGAAATCATTGGTGATTTTACAATCTACAAGTTGAATTAAATCTCATATGTGGACACAAACATCGATGTTTTTTATTGGTTCATATGTGAACATGTGAATTCTAACTGATTAAAAACTAAATCTCATATATGAACATGAACATAGAAAATTTTTTGTTGGTTCATATGTGAACATGTAAATCCTAATATAGTTTCACATGTGAATCCTAATCATAACTTATACGTGAATCAATTTAAAATTTATAACCAAAATTCTATATCAGTTTAAGATTCATATGTGAGCAACTGAGCATTAGAATCCTAACACTGGTTCACACATGAGCTCTAACATAGGTTCACATGTGAATCTTAATCATAACTTGTACTTTAATCAATTAAAATTTTATAACCAATATTATGAATCAATTTAAGATTCATATGTGAACACGTGAATCATAATATAGAGTTATATGTGAATCTTAATCTATACATATAATAAATAAGTAACAAGAAGGATACGTGTCGCCTTCTGGTGAGTCCATTTTTTCATTTTCCTGCCTAAACATGTATCTGGACGCATTTTACATTATAAGTTAATTTAACACATCCACATTCATTTCTCCTTAAATCTTTCCTTAATTCAATTTTTTTAGTTTATACCTTACATTTACTACCCTTACATTTACTACCCTTATAATTAAGTATGTAGTTTACTTTTAATCCCTTACTTTTTTATTTTTTATTTTAGACTTTTATCATATAAACATAAATAAGGTATATAAACTAATATGCATTAAAAAAACATTTTTATTTTTTACAAATTATACCATTGTAATCGTTTCGTCAATACCTTCGAAATGAGTCCAATATTGAATATTTTTGGATTTAATTATATTATTAAATATCATAAATATATACGAATTAATGTGTCATGATTAGTATGAGATTTGATACAAATAATCACTAATTCTTTTGGCTATTTCATATCAATTTTTTCTTCAAGAGTTTTTTTTTATAAAAATCTCATCCTCTTTAAATTTTTATACAAGACTTTTGATTTTTATCATGAAGTTTTATAAATTAACATTTTTTATTTTTAATTTTATTTTCTTGACATTATGATATTTTAATTTTAAAAATATTAGTTATAGACGATGAAAGTATAATTAGCAATTATTACAAAAAATGTTGTATATAAAGAAGTATTTGATAATTTATGATATGTGATTCTTATTTTATTAATATTTTAACTATGCACTTTCGAATAATTTCATTTACGTTCTATTATAAATTTTGTTTTATAAATTATTAATATTTATTCATATTTTTTATGAATTTTTTTGCAAAACATCCTTTGTGAAAACTGCCTAAAACAAGGACATTTTGTAACCAGCTGCAAAAAAAAACTCTGAAGGGAAAAAAGTTTGGAAAAATAGCATCGTACTTTCGATGATCATTCATATATGTAAGATTAGTTTTTTGGCATTAATTTTTTTTAAATTACCCCGTGTAATACACGGGGGCGAATCTAGTATATATATATATATATATATATATATATACACATATAGGTGAAGGATCATGTGAGAAATTGAGGTTAACGTGAGAAGTGGTTATCAACCACTTCTCACGTTAACGGTGAGAAGCGTGAGAAGTGTGAGAAGTGAATTTGAACCGTTGATCTCTTTTAATCTCAACCTCTCCCATGAATTGTGGCTTAGAAAGGAATTAATCTGGTGCATCTCATCCTAATGTACATCCATTTCTCATCCAACGGTTGATAAACACTTCTCACGATTCTCACCATTAACTCAACTTCTCACTAAACCCAACCATATATATATATATATATATAGAGAGAGAGAGAGAGAGAGAGGGAGAGAGAGGGAGAGAGGGAGGTTATTATGCAACCATTTTACATGGTGCAGCCCATTCAACCCCTCTATCCACCACACTTTATTTTCAGTTTTTTCCTTTTTCTTAATTACAAAAGTGAAAATAAAATGAGTGGTGGATAGGGGGTTGAATGAGTTGCACCATGTAAAGGGGTTACATTTGAACGTCTCTCTCTCTCTCTCTCTATATATATATAGATATATATATATAGATATATATATATATAGATATATAGAGAGAGAGAGAGGGAGGATCAAACGAGAACAGTAACTATTTAAAAGAACACGAGAACTAACAAAATCATTAGTGATTTTACATTAACGTGCAAAAAAACCACGCAAAACTGAAGCCGCGGCCAAAGTCCTTTTTCGTGTGTTAATGTAAAATCACTAATGATTTTGTTAGTTCTCGTGTTTTTTTAAATAGGTATTGTTCTCGTTTGAACCCGACTCTCTCTCTCTCTCTCTATATATATATATATATATATGTATGTATGTATATATATATATATATATTATCATGGATCTTAAGTAAAAGATGATGAAATTCTTGTTTTTTTGGTATAATTTATTTAAATAAAATATTGATTATATTTTACATAATTAAAATAAAGGGTGCGTTTCTTTTACAAACCAAGCAATTTGTACAAACTATGCAAACCACTATTTTAGGAAACAATAGATATATTTATGGATAATGATTATAATTCATTAATAATGATTGTGATATATATGGAAAATGTTAAGTTTATTCATTATAATCATGATTTTAAATTAGGAAATGTTAAGTTTATTCATTATAATCATGATTTTAAATTAGGAAACATAATAAAATCATATATTCATTAGACTTGATGAACGGCTAAGATTGGTTCACAAAGTTTGCACAATCTGACTGGTTTGCAAAAGATACGTCCCCTTAAAATAAAATGGGTTATCTAATTATTATTTAATAAAGAAAGTGGGTAAATTTTTTGAAAAATGAGTGAATTATTAATTTAATGGCTTGGATTAGTGATTTAGTTATACAAAACTTTTAAAATGCCCCACTCAACTTTCTTAGGTTCTTTAAAGTAGTCACAAATTTTCGTATATTTACATATTTTTCCCTTATGATATTGGCCATTGAAAATCCCAACTAATGGTTGAGATCTCTTCTTACCTTCTGAAATTTTTATGGATTTTCATTTGAACATTTCGCCCTCTCTCTCTCTCTATATATATATATATATAGTCTTAAGTTAATTTGAGAAATGATAAATATATGAGAAATAGAGAATTAATCCTAGTCATTCATACGGTCAAGATCGGATTTGACTGATCAAATATTGCGGCTTTGACTGGACAAGAATTGCGGCTTTGACTGGTCAAAAGTTACGACTATTCTAAAAATAGAAGGATAATTTCGTAATTTTTACAAAATACACGGGCTGAATTCATATATGAACTTGTATGATTCACATGTGAACTGTATGTTCATATGTGAACCAGTGTAATTCACATATGAATTTTTTTAACTGATTCATATATGAACTAATTAACTAATTCACATATGAACTAATTAACTGTAGGTTCATATGTGAATCAGTTGAACTAATTAACATATTCATATATGAACCTTTGTGATTCACATTTGAACTTATTAACTGATTCTCATATGAACTAATTAACTGATTCATATATGAACGTATAGTTCATATGTGAATTATACATGTTCATATATGAATTCGTCACGCGTATTTTACGAAACTACCCCTCTATCTTCTATAGACCAGGCAAGAAATTATCTGGTGCTTCACGGTCAACGTCACAAATGTTGACCAGATGAATGGCGGCTAGGATTACTTTTCTATTTCTCATATATTTACCATTTCTCAAATGAACCTAAGACTATATATATATATATATATATATATATATATATATATATATATATATATATATATATATATATATATATATATAGGGAGAGGTTCATTTGAGAATTGGTAAATGTATGAGAAATAGAGAAGTAATTCTAGTCATTCCATACGGTCAAGATCATATTTGACTGGTCAAATATTTCGGCTCTGACTGGTCAAAAGTTGCGGTTTTGACTGGTCAAAAGTTGCGGCTATTCCAAAGGATACTTTCGTAATATTTACAAAATACACGGGCTGTGTTCATATATGAACTTTATAATTCACATATGAACTATATGTTCATATATGAATCAGTGTAATTTACATCTGAACTCTTTTAACTGATTCATATATGAACCTTTATGATTCATATATGAACTAATTAACTGTAAGTTCATATATGAATCAGTTGAACTAATTAACAGATTCATATATGAACTTTTGTGATTCATATCTGAACTAATTAACTGATTCTCATATGAACTAATTAATTGATTCACATATGAACGTATAGTTCATATGTGAATCATATAGGTTCATATATGAACTCATCTCGCGTATTTTATGAAACTACCCCTCTACCTTCTATAGATCATGCAAGGAATTATCCGGTGCTTCGCGGTCAAAGCCGCAAATGTTGACCAGATGAATGGCTAAGATCACTTCTCTATTTCTCATAAATTTACCATTTCTCAAATGAACCTATCCCTATATATATATATATATATATATATATATATATATATATATATATATATATATATATATATATATGGAGATGTTCAAATGTATGAGAAGTAGATAAGTGATCCTAACCTTCATCTAGTCAACATTACGGCTTTGACTGTGAAACACCGGATAATTCCTCTCATGGTCTATAGAAGATAGAGGGGTAGTTTCGTAACTTTTACAAATGAACGACAAGCACGTTCATATGTGAACCCATATCACATATGAACTATATGTTCATATGTGAATCCGTTAATTAGTTCACATGTGAAACGGGTTCATAATCAGTTAATTAGTTCATATGAGAATCAGTTAATTAGTTTATCACATATGAAGTATGAACCTACAGATTCATATATGAATCGGTTAATTACTTCATATGTGAATTGCCGCATATTTGTAAAGTTACGAAACTACCCCTCTATTTTTGGCATAACTGCAAATTTTGACCCGTCAAAGCCGCAATTCTTGACTAGTCAAATCCGTTCTTGATTGTATGAAAGGTTAGGATTACTTCTCTACTTCTCATATACTTAGCACTTCTCATTTGAACCCATGACTATATATATATATATATATATACACACACACACATATACATATAGGGTTGCGTCCTAGTGAGAAGTTGAGTTAACGTGAGAAGTGGTTATCAACCGTTGGACGCATATTAGGATGAGATGTGAATCAGATCAATTCCCTTATGAAGCGCAATTCATGGGTGGATTTGAGATTATAAGTGATCAAGGGTTCAGATCAACTTCTCACACGATCCTTTACCTATATATGTGTATATATACATAATATATACATACATATATATATATAGGGTTAGGTTCCGTTGAGAATTTGAGTTAATGGTGAGAAGCGTGAGAAGTGGTTATCGACCGTTGGATGAGAATTAGACGCACATTAAGATGAGATGCACCGAGATACACCCGATCAATTCTCTTCTAAGCCACAATTCATGGAAGGGCTTGAGATTAAAAGAGATCAACGATTCAGATCCACTTCTCACGCTTCTCACCATTAACTCAACTTCTTACACGATCCTTCGTCTATACATATATATATATATATATATATATATATATATATATATATATAGAGAGAGAGAGAGAGAGAGAGAGAGAGAGAGAGACGAAGGATCGTCTGAGAAGAAGACTTAAGGTGAGAAGGTAAGATGGTATGTGGACCTTCATCACTTTTAATCTCGAACCCGCATGAATCACGCTTGGTATGGGGAGTGATCCGGTGCATCTCATCCTAATGTATATTCAATGGTGGATATCATTTCTTACTCTTTTCACTATAACTTTCATTCTCATCGGAAACCAACCTTCTCTCTCTATATATAGATATAGATAATCTAATGTAAAATGGTTGAGAACTGTGGGAATCAAGAATTATGTGTTGTTTTATATTATGAAACAATAAATGCAAAAATACAATGTTTTTCACTATGTTATTTTTACTATGCATTTTCTCTATTTTTTATGCATAGTATTGTTTACAATGTGATTATTTTTAATATTTGTTCTTCATTTCACATTGCTAAACAAACTGTGTTCTCACAACATCTGGAGGGACTAGAATAGCTGACCACCGAAGAGTTATCAGTTGAGCTACATCTAATGATTTTCTCATCTTGGATGCATATTTTTCAGACATCAAAAAAACAATTACCATATATGAGAAACCAAATGAAATACAATGGAAATATATGTACTAAATTTGAAACACAAGAAAATCTAAGGTCGCAACACATTACTGAATCATATTTGTAAGCTTCGAATGGCTCAAAATCGTTTCTAAAGATCCCAACATGTAAAAAGGGCGCCGACATTGACTATGTTTACAGCATATTCGGCTACATAAGCTCTCCAAGACTTCGAAATAGTTCCTACAAGACCAAATTTGCAATTTCAGAAACATGCATAACCAAATCAAACCAAACTAAGTATGTATATCCCATCTGGGGTGGGGTTTGAGAAGGCTAGGATGTATGCAAACCTAACTTCTACCCCACATAGTAGAACGATTGTTTCCATCAAGACCTCCGGCTTACAAAGTGGTCGGGAAAATAAAGAAAGTTTTTCTACAAGGTATGAAGATCTTTTTTAAAAGAAGATTTTAAAGAGAAAAACATCAGGCCAAAAACAAAGATATCCTGAAAAATTAAAAGCAGGCAAGAGCAAAAAATGCACGTACACAACCCCAAACTACCTTACAAGCATGTATAACTTCATCGGGCAAAACAGATAATGTAGTTGTTAAACATGTCAATAAAAAAAATGATCGATCACATACTTGGATTCTCACAGGCATGTCAAAGACATCATCCGCCTCCAATTGTCATCCAAATTAACAAATTAAAGTCATGAGATTAATTTGTCAATAAATTGCAACAAGTTTGTTGCTTGTGAACTAAAGCATAGTCTATCAAGTATTAGGCATTCAGACCTCAATTGAATAAGGTGCCGTTTGTTTTTTAAGAGGTCTAAAGTCTTATTTTAGTTATTATTAATAAGAGGTGGAGTGTAAAAAGGTCTGAACAATTCAGACTTAAGAGCCATTAAGAGGTATTTTAAAAAAAACAAACAACCCCTAAAGGTGTAACTGATAATGTTGTAAGAATGTAACTATGAATGTTCAACAATCCATTCATCTATTTTTCCAACTTCGGAAGTCGTTGGGTATAAACTCTTTCTACTAGCCATGGTCAGCTCCAAGTCCTCTAATTCCTGCATCTTGTTTGTTATCAAGGATGAGGAGCAGCAACTACACGATGTCCCAAAGTTCAAAAACGAAAGATTGAGAAAAAAAACAAACCAGATAGACCGGGCAAATCTCATGCAGAGGTAGGATCTGGGAGGGTAAAATGTATGCAGACCTTTGACCTTTCTTCTACCCCAAAGGGGTAGAGAGACCAAAGGGTCATTGGCCTAGGAGTACCTGGGTTACCGGTTGAGCATAGCCTCCCATCACCAAAAGTGAGGAGTGTGCGTGAGTATTTTCCGTATATAAATATTATATATACTTTAAAAAAAAAGGGTAGAGAGGCTATTTCCATGAAAACACCTGGCTTGCAAAACAGATGAATAAAACAAGCGAGCAAGGTACAGGTGAGAGTGAAAAAAAACAAACAAACAAACTGACCATCAGGGCAGAAGTAAGGGAAATGGGTTACACAAACAAGGGGGCATGAAATAAAAAAGCACAGTACACACAACTACATTAACAAGAAGAAAATCTAACTGCAAACCTGTCACACAAGTAAAAAAATGTCGAGTAACAATAGCGTGATGTAACTTACACCCAGTGATAATACACGGCTATAAAGCTGAAATTTATCTGTGAAGAGGGTTTTAATAACTTCTTGTGAAGTCCATACGTACACGGTACATCTGCAAAAATATAGGCTTATATAAAGATAGTAACAGAAAGGTGGAAACCCATGACTAACCTGAGGGAAATTCTGCAAGATGATTCACCAAATTTTATATGGATGCCCATTGGGGCAGGATCTTGAAACCATAATAGATGAAACATAATAAAAGGTCCGAGAATTTGGGTGGACAGTGATTAATTTGTTTAAAAGTTGTAGAAAAAGGTCATCCGGGGGTTGCAGTAGAAGTTTTAAGGCAATATAGTGCCCTTGTTTAAGGCTCCAGGAATCTTGATTTCGGGGCTCTGTTCAATGAAAGCTGGTGGTCTTTGGTACACAACTGATGCAGCTCGAATCAAAATCCCAGCAGTAAGACCCCAAATCATATACTTCTTACCACCCGTTTCATAGTCAAAGTAATGAACCAGATGCCTGTCTCCCATCCATTTTCTTTCTTCAGATCTTCGATTTTCATCCTGAACCAGTAAATTTGTTTTGATGCTTAGATGTCTAGAAAAAGAAATATGCCTTGTGGCCCCACTCCCCTAGAGGAGGTACCAACCGACTTTTGACGTCTTTTTGACTTCAAAATGCATGAAAAGTTGAAAATTGTTAAAAGCAATTTTGGCAACTATATAAGACCTCATACAATATATATTACATAGAAACAAGCGTTGTTCATTTGCAACAAAATTTGAACCATTATTGAATCTAGAAAATAATAGGACACAAATTTGTCAACAACTAAAGTGAGAGGTTAAACTAGGAGAATACCTTGAGAAACATGTCTAAAGGAGCATCAAAGATATCATCTACTTCGGCAATGTTGGGAGTTGGAGTGAATGCATTTCGATCAGAAAGTATGCCAATAACTGGAATTACTCTGAGAAGATGCTGCAAAGATGCATAGTACAACATGATCCAGTCAAAGATTCACACATGAGATAAACCTCACAAATGTGAGCCAAACCCACATAGTATTTTACAAGATATAAATACCATAGAATAAGGTTTGATCCTATTCATGGAGACCCCGTAAATATTCCATTCCAAAAATGGAAATAGTTGGAATTTTTTTAGAAATTCGATGCAGTTACTAATTCATGATCTCGCATGAACAGAATAAAATTTTCATTCTCTATACTACGAGAATTTTTATGAAATCCTTTCATTTGTTTCTCTTTGTTGGTATATAATATACATATACATATATAATATATATATATATATATATATATTATTTCCAGTTTGTAGAAAATATAAATGTATTATGTTTCCAATTATGAATGTATTTATGTCTTGTCCAGTTTATATAGAATATAAATATGTGTGTGTGTGTGTATATATATATATATATATATTCAAAGTGGGAGACTTGAGTAAGGAAATATAATTTATTTACCGTATTATGCTGGTTAATATATATTTTTGTGTCCATTGTCCACCATCCAGTTTGTCACTTTGTTGTTCTTTGTTTGTATGTAAATTATGTAATTTTTTATAAATAAAGGCTTCTTATATGAATTACAACTATAATATATCTTGAGATTTTAATACTATTATCAGATATGTATTTATATATATATATATATATATATATATATATATATAATTTCCCGCCTCCGGGTTTACGCCTCGCCTCGAGGGAAAACGCCTTGGAACCCGATTCCGCTTTTTAAAACCATGATGAAGGTTTCCACTGTATATTAGGTATGTTCATAGGATTCATATCCAAGGTCCCACTTGATGTACTATATATAGAGAGAGAGGTGGGTTCGTACGAGAACAATATATATTTAAGAAAACACGAGAATGGCCGAGTACATACAAAATCATATATGATTCACGTACAAAATCATATATGATTCACGCGACTTTGCCGCGACTTAAGTCGCAAAAGGGTCCTGGGGCTAAAGGTTCAAGGTGAGGGGATGATTGTGGATGATTCTTCCCACCAAAGTTGCTAAAGGCTCAAGGCGCAAAAGGTCCTGGGGCCTAGGTGCGAGCCGCGGGTCTGAGGAATGCGAGGCGGATCTTGTGAAAAATATATTTAGATGTTGGCGGTTATGTTGACAACTGTATCTCAACGGCACCAAGATCTCAAGAAATCTTTTGCAAGCTACTCTAATGTTAAAAAAACTGTCATAAAAAGATAAAGTTGTAATCTTACAATGTATTGACATGTCTCATCTTAGTGAGTTATACTTTTATTCTAATACCTAGCATCTTAGCCTCTCCTAGTCATGCACCAAATGCATATGTAAAGTCACGGAAAACTTCGGAAAGGTCTTAGAGCCCTGATAAAAATGTCAGCTTTTTATCACTATTATCTAACATTCTACCATTACTGTTCCACACATCTTGGCACAGGTCACAACACGGTTGACACCTCTATTCCAAATTTCCGATAGAGCAGAAACTTGAAAGTATTTAACTCAACATTCAGCCTGCTATGTTTCCTTAAACTAAACGGGAACTTACATAATGGATTGAAAGCTAATGGATTCACTTAGATTCAGAACAAATTACTACCCAGAGATGAGAAGCCTCTCTATGACATGAAAATGTACAGGAAGCTTAATAACGCATTAGTTATGAGTCCAAACATTTAGTAAGCGTAGTTCATCCGTTTATGCCGGCTCCCTACTTTTGCCTTTGTTGTGTTACTAACTTACTATACCAAGAATTGCTCGGGGAGCTATTGGAGTGGAAGTGTTTATTGAAGGATCTAACACAACATTGCTATCTGATGTTGACTGGCAGGAATTCCAATCACTGTAGATCCATTATTAGTCACCGAGTTTGTATGATTTTTGTATCAGATGTATCTTACAATATGACGGTTTTCGCTTCTCAGCTAGGAACTCAAATGTTATCAAGTGCTTCCGTTAGATTTGTATAATTCTTGTACTAGATGTGCCTTACATTCCTCTGCCATTGCAACAGGTTTTTAACTAGAAGATTTTTCTTTACAATATTGATTACCCAACTAGTAGAGAATGTATAAATCATATCCAAGAAACCACTTCAATTATCATTTTATCATAAAACAGGCAAGAAAATGAAAATTTTGACATGCACTTATCATTCTGATAACCCAGCCGAGTTCCCTCAACCAGCTAGATACCACAAAACAGGGATGCGTCTATCCCAAAAGGGTGCCATGCCGTTCTTTTAAGGTCGTAGCTTTGACATCTCCAACTTTTAGGCAGGAATACAACTGGGGAATTTTGTTCATTTAAGGGCCGTTTACCAAATACTTTCCTGGGTAAACGCTTACCAAGTCACATTACCTTACGAAATGAATATGGCAAGGATCAAGGATCTTACCCGGTAAGAGCAAGGATCTTACCCGGTAAGAGCAAGGATCTTACCCGGTAAGAGCAAGGATCTTACCCGGTAAGAGCTAAGACAAGGACCGAGAGTCTTAACTGGTAAGTGATGGCGAAGACTCTTACCACGGTTAGCGCTTACCGGAAAAATTGTTACATACGATACCGTTTTAGTGGACTAAAATCTTACCGGCTAAGTAAGTGATATTGTTGAATTTTACCGGTAAGCGCTTACTCGGGTAAGCGCTTACTCGGGTAAGCGCTTACTCGGGTAAGCGTTTTTGAATTACTAAGAAATTAGGCCGCAAATTGCAATCATTCCAAGTTTGACTTATCTTATATTGTTTGATCAGCTAGACCTACATGCCACAAATTCTCTTCTTTAGCATAATGTTGTTCTTCCATTATTTCAGTACAATAGAACCATATAATATGGGAAATCTTTTGTGCATCAGTATTGCTGAAGTGTTTAATAAATATCCCCTCCATAACGAAAGCAACACATCCATTTGGGTAGTCCCAAAAAGAGTGTAACGTTTCCCTTTTTGATAAGATTTCAATCTCAATTTCTTTATGGACCATTATTATCAGTTTTCAAATTGGTAACTTTGATTTTGATCCGTAAGTTCTCTTTATTTTGTCCTGCTTCTTTTTTTGGGAGGGTGACCTAAGCTATGCCTAGACTAATCCCTTGGCAAATTATGACTGTAAGACATCAACCCTGATTAAACCTCAGTGGCCACAATTGTTGTGTACGCCTGGATTCGAACCCTGGGCAGATGGGATATTCCACCACATCCCCCAGGGACTTAACCAGTACGCTACAACCCTTGTGGTTAAAATAGAAATTTCTAATGTGCACTTCACAAGGCTCGAACCCAGAACCAACAATATGTAGGTGGACGCCAATACCAACCTGCCATGGCTTCTTTTTGTAGGACTTTAGGCATTTAATTAATAGTCAAAGGCTTTTACTATGATATGAGCCACATCAAACATTCAATTTTGCGGGTTAAGGGGGCTGGAGTAATATAGTACTATAGTTGCATATTGTTTTCTTAATGGTTTTGTTATAGATTTCTTACAGCACACGTCTTTCCTAGGT
Organism: Arctium minus; assembly: GCA_954870635.1. Taxonomy (NCBI): domain Eukaryota; kingdom Viridiplantae; phylum Streptophyta; class Magnoliopsida; order Asterales; family Asteraceae; genus Arctium; species Arctium minus. The sequence continues at coordinate 77,128,060 of OX941088.1, read as the reverse complement.
GTTCATAATCTACAAAAATACATACGTACATAATCAGAAATATATATAGGCCCAAAATCATATAAAAACCTCCTATATGTTAGAAACTTTATGAACCAATATTGACCGCACATTTTTAACTTCTATAATTATCTTACTAATTGTATTAATTACCTTAACAATTGTTTCCTAAAATAACTCACTTTTTTTGTTTTTGAAACAACAACAATATTGTTTCACCAATGAAACAACACATAGGTTGATGTGTGTTGATTTGTTTTGACAATTCATTGTTGTTTCGCCAATAAAACACCACATTGGGTTGATCTGTTGTGTGATAATTTAGTGTTGTTTCACCAACGAAACAATACACGGGATTAATCTCTTTTGAGTATAATGTAGTTCACCAATGAAACAACACATGTGAATGATCTCTTTTTGTGTATAATGTCGTTTCACCAACGAAACAATAAATCGATCAGGTGATTTCAAATGGGAAAAAGTGAGTTTTTCTAGGAAACGGTTGATAAGGTAATTAATATAATTATAGAAGTTAAAAATGAATAGTCAATATTGGTTCATAGAGTTTCTAACATATAGACGGTTTCAATTTGATTTACCCCCTATATATATATATATATATATATAGATGGAGGTTCAAATGAGAACAGTAACCAAACAAGAGAACACGAAAACAGCCAAATCACGTGCAACGCAACCTCACGTCTTGACCAAAGTCGCGTGAATCACATGTGATTTTACACGTTATTTTAGTGTAAAATCACATGTGATTCGATCGTTTTCTTATTCTCTTATTTTGTTAATTGTTATTGTTCTCGCATGTATGAATCTGGCTCTCTCTCTCTCTTTCTCTCTCTATATATATAGGGGTTGTTTTATTTGCCACCCTTAAAAAGGTTGCAAACCTTGCAACCCACATCTTAACCGTCGGATTCATGATCGACGGTTACAATAGATATGAGGCCCAATATTTTTAATTAAAAAAACAGAAAAATAAAAATAAAATAACCATCGATCATGAATTCAACGGTTAAGATGTGGGTTGCAAGGGTTGCAACCTTTTTCAGGGTTGCAAAATATCTTTCCACTATATATATATATATATATATATCTTGGCATTAAACAAAATGGCTGGTAACAAATGTTAGGACATAAAATGTTCAAGTTTGGAAAGTTTTGTAAAGAGTCTACAATTTATATTTGTATTGGGCTTTATTATTGTAATTGGGCTTTTATGTAAATGGGCTTAGGCTTTAGGTTAGAACAAGGGAGTTGGGGGAGGTATAAATAGTTTATATGTTTAGGGTTCCAGAGAATTAAGTCATTACTCACAATGTAGCCTTTTTGAGAGATCATGTCTTCTCTTTCTCTCTCTAGGTTTGTGTTCTTAGTTTTTCAATTCAATGTGAATAAAAGGTATCTCTCCCAATCTTATCTTGTTTTCATTATTTGATTCATGAATTGTTGATCATCTGGGATCTACAATTGGTATCAGAGCCTAATCGACGAATTTTCTCATCGATTCGATCGTTTTTTCAACGGTTCATGTTTCTACAGCCCAAGGTTTTTGATAAATTGTTGATTTTTGGATTTGATTTGTTAAGTTTGGAGATCGGCGGCTGTTTGTTTAATTTTTGATTCAAACCAAAATGGGTCGGTGGATAAACCTTTTTGATAGGAGACTATGGTTTTTTTTCTTTTAAATGAGATCCAATTTGTGATTAGGTGATAAAACTTTTAGTGGGTCGGTGGAGTTGATTCCCAAAATTGTGAAATTGTTGGCTATCAAAATTGCTAATGGATGGGTGGATAAAAATATGCAATCGGCGGTTGTGGGTTTGATGAAGTCACCGCCTCATACCCTCATCCATGAATTTCATGTCAAACATGATAAGGTTTATTCAAGATAATGGGTCGGTTGGATGCAAACTTATTGTTGGCGGCTGGAATTTCAATTTAAACGACGACAATTAGATTGAATTCATCGTTTGATACCAGTTTCCTCCACCGCTATAAACTGATTAGTTTCCAGGTCGGTTTTGCAGTCGCCAGAGTTAATATAAGACAACTGTGAGTTCCAGGATTTAACCCAATCCAGGAATTAAATTGGAACGGGGTTTGATGAATCTTTTATTTTTGGGCCGTATATGTATCAAATTTTGTGTTTTGATCGTGTTAACCGGGTTACAGAATTTTCAAGGAATATTTTTATTTGTTTTGGGATTTTCTCGTTCGGTTTTTTTCTCGACAGTTGCTGAACAGGTTGTTGATTGCTTCTTCTAACCCTTGCCGAGTAGTGTTCGCTACAAGATGCTTCTCCTACGAGCTGATCAGTACAAGTTCTTGAGTAGACCTCCTATTCAACTCACGGTTCAAGGACAGATTCGTTGTTATAAACTGAAGATGCATTGTGGTTGTCACGCAAAACTCACACATTTCTTTCTTGTGGGCGTAACGAATGTGTTGAGTTTCTAGAGATAAAAGTTGTCTTTAGTGCACTCGGTCGAGGTTATTGCGCACATCGAATCTGGTGTTTTAAAGTTGAAACTTTGAAGGATAAGAGCTTCATTCAAGGGGGAGCCTGAGCTTTTTTTGAAGATATGCAACGCTAAAGTTTTTTCAAAGAAATCAAGGGGGAGAAGAGCTGGCGCTTCAAAGACGATGATTCATTTACAAAACTTTAGGGGGAGATTGTTGGGACATAAAATGTCCAAGTTTGGAAAGTTTTGTAAAGAGTCTACAATTTATATTTATATTGGGCTTTATTATTGTAATTGGGTTTTTATGTAAATGGGCTTGGGCTTGGGCTTGGGCTTTAGGTTAGAACAAGGGAGTTGGGGGAGGTATAAATAGCTTATATGTTTAGGGTTCCAGAGAATTAAGTCAATATTCACAATGTAGCCGTTTTGAGAGATCATGTCTTCTAGAGAGAGAAACTCCCTTCTACCCAACTACACTAGCTATAGTTCCCCATAGCTAGTCTGCTACCCTAGTACTCCATCTCCATGCACTCCTATCAGAGGTCATGTATTCAGAAAAATCTAAACATATATCTATACACACACCCCCGAATCCTCAATCTTGAAATTGTCAAAGCCTCATGTCCACATATTTAGTAAGTGATATATGTTTTACTAAACTTTCCATAAGCACCATATTTCTGATTTTTTGGACAATATCCAATCATGAGGCTTATCGTTGGAACAAAGAATGGATATGCCTATCTATTTCATCATGACCATATTGTGGACCTGTGGTAAATACATCTATACATCTCATCCAGAAACCAACAACATGACTTTATATGCTTATATGTATATCAAACCCAACTTCTCTGAGTATTGTGCATGTAATTACATCAATTCAGAAAACTCACATATATTGATGAAACTTTATATAAAAATGAAATAGAAAACGTTGGGAGAGAAAAAAGGGTAGGTAAATCACTGATACGGAGATATCTAGATATTATAATGTCATAGAGAAAAACATCGTAAACCTTAGTAGATGCTCTGCTTTTCAAAATGGCCCAAAAATTATGGAACATACATTCACAGAGAAAATAGTTTTTTGAGGTATCTTAAAAGTGAAGGTTTTTCGAGAAAAACACTCCTCACTAACAAGCCTAAGGCCCACCTAGTAGGACTTAGGGTGCGCTTGGTATCCAGACAGGAGAAAACAGATCAGGACAGAACAGTTGTCCTGCGTTTGATAAGACAGAACTTGCGTTTGATAAGACAAAACTGGACAAGACAGAACAGATAAAATGACCAATTTACCCCTAATGAGTTGTTTATATCTTTTTTATATTTTGATTTTTTATGTAATTTATTAAATTATAATTGTTATGGTATTAGCAAGAAAAAGAAAACTAAATCCTTTTGGATTAGGAAATTATTCAGATTTGATTTCCCTAAGCCTTGTATAAATATAGGTCTTGTATATGTATTTTGTATCAAGTAGAAATACAATTAACTTCATGGACGAGGATTGTTTTATGGATGTCACAGGCATGCCAAGAAAGAATGCTTCAGCGGCCTAATTGAAGCTTTTTTGGATGCATACTATGATGGATGCAAGGATGGCAACAGATCTACCTCGGGGTATTGTGTGTTTGTTTGTGGAAATTTGGTTTCATGGAGTAAGAAACAAAATGTGGTATCTCGGTCCACAGCTGAATCAGAATATAAGGCAATGGCCGACTCAATTTGTGAGATAGTATGGATACATCAGCTGCTACTAAAGGAAATTGGTTATACGCTTGCACTTCCGGCAAAGCTTTGGTGTGATAACGAGGCATCCCTTCATATTGCTTCAAATCCTGTTTTTCATGAACGGACTAAGCATATCGAAATTGATTGTCATTTCATTCGAGACAAAATTGAGGACGGGTTCATTGCAACAGGACATGTTCCATCAAAAGATCAATTAGGAGACTTTTTTACGAAAGTCGTGAATGGGGAATCGTATTGACTACATTTGTAACAAGCTGGGCCTTATTAATATCTATGCTCCAACTTGAGGGGGAGTGTTATGGTATTAGCAAGAAAAAGGAAACTAAATCCTTTGGATTAGGAAATTATTCAGATTTGATTTACCTAAGCCTTGTATAAATATAGGTCTTGTATATGTATTTTGTATCAAGTAGAAATACAATTAACTTCAATAATAAAATAAATATTTTTTATAACAAAATATGTCATTAAAAGTTTTCGTCAAGACGATTAAAATGACACCAAAATAAAAAGTTTATGTAGTTCCCTATTTTTTTATACCTTTTCTATATTATTTTTTAGTATTAGTATTTAGTAAATTACATAAATTAACCAAAATATAGAAACCACGTAAAAATAATATTTTGAGGACAATAAGTGAAAGTTTAAATAACATAAAATACAATAAATAAAATGTAAAAAGGGAGGCATATTTGATGTTTTAAAAGAAAATTAGGTTTCATTTTGAGGTTATATTAGCAAATATAAGGTGCCGTTTGTTTTTTAAGAGGTCTAAAGTCTTATTTTAGTTATGATTAATAAGAGGTGGTGTGTAAAAAGGTCTTAACGATTCAGACTTAAGAATTATTAAGAGGTTTTTTTAAAAAAACAAACAACCCCTAAGTCTGTTCCACCTTGTTCATGAGGGTGGGCTGGAACAAGCCTGTTCCAGTTTGTTCCACTCTGTTCCTGTCTAGTTTGTTCCACTCTGTTCCTGTCTGTTCCACATAAAAGTTATGCCAAATGTGGAACTGTTTTGTTCTATCCTGTGTACCAAACGCACCCTAAAAGCACCATAGGGCTAACCCGAATACTATTACTCCTTCAAATCCTCATAGACATGCACATATATATATATACACACACACATGAGACAATAGTATTTCATGTATCTCATTTGATTGCTAGTGTTCAACGGAAAGATCTCTCAAGAAAACCTGATTTAGATTTATCGAATAGACCCTAAAGGTACTACCACTACATATAGGGAAATAGTATTCTAAGGATATTTTAGATGCATCAAATAGACCCTCAATGTACTACCCCTACAAATAGAAAAATAGTATTCAACGGATACCTTATCATTAACGGAAACGGCCGCTCTACATTGAGGCAAAGATCATGTATGCATACATCTTACCCCTCCAAGACCCCACTCCCGAGTGAGATATATTGGGCTCGTTTGGTTTGGTTTCGGTACATTATCATTAACCATGCTTATTGAACCCTATAGGCAAGCCCATATAGGTCCATCCAATAGATCCTACGTGCCATTTGTGTGGACATTGTTCATCAAAGTCTACTTCAAGTACCACCATTTTATCGCACGCACATATTAGACGGACTAAAAAATGGATTGGAACAAGTAGGAATTCACCATTTTTGCACAAATGCAGATGGGTCACAAGAAGCAAGAGCTTTCAAAAAAGGTAGATGGAAGTGGGGTAGGGTAGAGTACAAATTGAAGTGGTGATTTCCAATATTAGAAAGAGGATATAATAACTTTGATAGAAATGAACGAGTAGTTGTCCACGCTAAGGAAAAAACGATGAAGCATATACAAACATATAGGTTTAACATGTAAAAGTATACATATTTCTGAAATAATAAAATGCTAGGTTTGAACTTCAAAAGTCCAACTTAGAGTTACAAGGCAATGAAAGAATCCATTTATCTATTAATCTATCATAGTATAGTTTTATAGGTTTTTAATGGGCAAATTGCATGAAAATACAACATACTTTCATTTTCATAATGAAAGAATCCATTTATCTATTAATCTATCATAGTATAGTTTTATAGGTTTTTGATTCATATTTTTTGTAAAGTACTCTCAAAACCTTCATTTTGGTACCTTTAATGTGATATCTTAAACATTTAGACCAAAGTATGTTACACAAAATAGGAAATCGGACCAGAGTTACGCTGCATTTTCATGCATTCTCATATGTAAAACAGGTATCTAATATAAAGGCTTTGGAAGACCGTTATTTAAAATAAGAATCAGAACAAAGTATGTTGGATTGTGAAAAGACATCATATGTACCTTAGACAAGAATGGTTCAAGAATTGCCACTACATTCACAAGTGAAGGATTAAGCCCTATCTCTTCTTTTGCTTCCCTCGTTGCTGTGTCAGCATCATCTACATCATCTTCCTCGGCTTTTCCTCCTGGCAATGAAACTTCACCTGTACTCGCAAATTCAAACACACCATTTGTCATTAGCTTCAGTTAGAGAAAAATATTATTTGAACATCAGACTAATTTCCAACATCAATATATAAACATTACTCAAATTACACATATACATCGCTAAAATTGCATTATCGATATGAAATATTCGTTTTTGTTGTATAACCAAGATTCGAACTTGAAAGTCCATAATTTCCATACATATTACAAATATACTATGGGCACAAACATTACCGATAGAGATGTAGGGTTGGGTTCCGGTGAGAAGCGTGAGAAGTGGTTATCAACCGTTGGATAAGAAATGGACACACATTAGGAGGAGATGCACCATATCAATTCCTTTTAAGCCGCAATTCATGGGAGGGCTTGAGATTAAAAGAGATCAACGGTTCAGATCCACTTCTCATGATTCTCACCGATTCTCACCGTTAACTCAACTTCTCACACGATCCTTCGTCTAGAGATGTAACACATGAAATGTGGAGGATTTGCTCAATAGGCACTACCTTCAATCCATCGAATCTCTATGTTCAACATATTATCATGATATGTTGAGGATTTGCAAAGCATAAAGTAGTGTCTTCTATTATTTTCTCCTCTCTTTTGTTTTACTTTTAGATGAGTAAAATAGGTTAAGGGTCGTATATATTCACTTTTGTCAAACTCAGAATTTCTTTTCACAAAATCTTTTTCTCAAAACCTTCTTATAAATCGGGTGTCCTCACGAAAACAGTCTCTCTACTCCCCGGGTGGAGGTAAGGTTTGCGTACATCCAAGGCCGGCCCTAGGGGTGGGAACTCGGGCACCATCCAAGGCATCAAAGCTCAGGGGGCCTCAACTCAGGCCTAGACTGTGGTGCTATTATTCCTAAATTAAAAGGAAGTTGGGAAACAAAGATTCGAACATGGAGCCACAAACATGCAAAAACATGCCCTTGCCAATCGGCTATCGACACCTTTGATTATTTTTTGTCCCATTTTTATTTTATTACTTTCTTTGCTAATTTTTAATTTTTTTTTCTTATTTTTCAATTATCTTAAAAGTGGTTTATGTTGTCTCATTCTCATGCCAACACATATTTTCAAATAAAATTAATCACATTCAACAATTAATACTTCGTTTATGTTTTTGTTTTGAAAAATCGTGTGATAATATTTGAAAAACTATTATTTATGCTCTGTATATGATTTCGTCAAACATGTTTTTGCAAGAAATTGGTAAAATCAAATCCTATATGAAATAATGCATATTACTAGCTAGTTTCAACTCGGAACCACAAGCATGTTATGTGTTATTTTCTAAAGTCAAACCCTATATGAAATACTTCAGCTTGTTAGTTGGTTTTAATTATTTTTTTGTGATTCTCTACAATCATAACTTGACTCTCGACGATTGTTGTTTATTTTGTTTCTTTTCTCTAGGTTTGATGTTGAATCTCGTAGATTATTGCTGTCGCCCATAGTTTGGTTGTTGCTTAAGGTTATATAGGGTTGTTTAGACAGCACAAAACTCCACTAGTGCCACAAAGGCTTTTTTTGGACTTATTAGCCGCATACCATGGTGGGGTCTTCGACTGGGATAGTGCTTAAAGATGTTTAAACCATTTAAAAATTCCATAGAACTATAGTCTTAAGTTTTCCCCAAGTTTAAGACAAATTGAACACCATATAGGGTTGTATAGGGTTAGTTTAAGTGGAACACTCATTGTGTGCAAGTCTCTAAAGTTCAACTTAGCTTGATGTTACATTATAATGCTATATAATTAGAAGATATATATTACGGAAAACACATATCAATATAAAATGGGGGCATTCTTTAGTATTTCTGCCTAGCGCATGAAAGACCCAGGATCGGCCCTACATACATCATACCCTCCCTAGACCCTACTTCTTGTACCATTTACTAGGTTCATTTGGTTCGGTTTGGTATTTATATATTCACTTTTGGAGGTGTCAACTGCATGATTGCTCTCAAATCTTGATCCATGGAGAATAAGAGATCATAGTCCTCCAAAATTCTCAAAAAGACAACACAAATCTTTAGATGCATGCATAGTTATCAAAATCGACCAATTCACGATTGGAATCTTATGATTTGATTTGACTTAAGAAGCAAACGATGTTAATCTCATCAGCAAGTTTGAATAATCTCTTATTCACGATCATTTTGTAGGTTCATTCTTGAATCGTTGAATAGGTTCATATTAGAAGATTTCATGAGTTTTTCCATGATTTCTTATCCTATTTATGCTCTTTCATGTACATTTTGCGACTCTGTCGCACTACAACTTGTTAGTAGCCATACAAATAGAAAAAGAAATTGTTAGTATTTTGTGGAAGTCGTAATGGACCACCCGATGAAATAAGGCTACACTCTCGTGATAAACAAAGTAACAAACATTTATTTTTCGTTTTCACATCATTTGAATGATTACCTTTTGTCATTCACATTTATTAATGATTTTCGACTCTATTCACGAATTGACAATCATGTACGCATGAATGATTGAATGTTGATCTTCATATTATAAACATGTTATTTGCAAAAAATTGGATTCAAGTCACTTCCTAAACATTAATTTAATATATCATAGCTCATGATGGATATTTTTGGCCCAAGCTTATTCCACACGGTTAATAGTGTTTAATGAGGAGGCATCATCATATGAACCCTTTGTAAGTCCCCATGAACCCTATCATGTCAGATGCCTCGTTTATATATGAAGGTTATGTTTGGCAAATTAGTTAGCCGATAAACTAGTTATGTTTGGTAAACATTAACCGATAAGCTAAATGATAATGTAATATGGCCAAAATACATGTTGAAAATTCAATAGGAGAAAATATAAGATCACAATTGGAAAAAAGGTGGAAAATTCTACTTGAAGTAGCTTCTCACAATGCTAGCGATCGCTGGAATTTATACAAGGGACTTGATCCCACATTGGAAGGAGACAGAAAAGATCGAGGGCTTATAATGTTATTCCCACATCTTTAACAAAATGGGTCAAAGCCCAAGTAAGGGATTTAAGGATTGGATCACGAGAGTGGGTTTGGTATATACATTAACGCTCAAACGGTGGGCCTTGGGCCTAGGGGCTCTTCTTGAAAACCCAAAATTGTTTTTAATTATTTATAGTTTTGGTTTTATAACAATTCCGAAATATATATTTAAATTTAATTAATATGGAAAACAATTAACTCCCGTTAACTGTCATATATATACTGCTCAAAATCCTCTTTCGTGTTTGATCTTTTTCCCTTCGAAAAATATCTCAGGTTTTTCCCTCCATATCAGTTCCATGAATATATAGATTATTCAGGCTGATATCAAGTTCTTGTGCAAGAACGTGAACAGATAGTTGTATCCAATTAGAGACACTCGAGAGTACCGCATAAGTAGGGGCTAAATTTTGTACAAGGACATTGCTACACAGGCCTCTATCTGTTGGAAGAATTGTTTCAATAATATTCTAGTATCTTTATTGTTTTCGATTGATTTTGTTTGATTTTTGATATATAAATATATATAGATGCGCATTTGTTCTTATATTTTCTTACTAATTTTTATACGAATTCTGTTTCGACATATATACTTACGTAAGAATCTGGTTGGGGTTAACCTTGGTTCTAACTGTGTATGGCTGATCAAACGGGGCTATTTCACTCATCCCAGGTTCAATTTGTGCAAAGTACTATGAGTTCCTATGAGGGTCCTGCCAAAAATTCATTGATACCATAGTAACAAAAAGAATGTGCTTAAAACCTATGGTCAACATTCTGATACATCAAACATCCTCCAAGTTTTTACAACCCATAAACCCAACCAAGATAACTCAGAAATGACTAAAAAGAGCACAATCATATGCGATGCCCAATTCTAAGAGATAAAAATGCAAAATGTTCAACTCTACAAAAAAGAAGAAACACACACTGAAGAGAATTAAATGTCTGTTCCAGCAGAATACAGACAGAACACAAACGTACACATACTCAAGAGTACCACTTTTGAAGATGCTAAATCCTGCACAAACACAGACACACACTCACAGTCTTAAGAGGGAAAGCATGTTAAAAGGTCCCCAAATTCTGTCAGTCTCAAAAATTAAAAGCATGTGACACATACCCAATTCCACAGAGTTAAAAGAGAAACGCATGTTAAAAAATGACAAATTCAGCAATTCCCGATTAAGCAAATACCATAATACATTAAAGAGCAGGCGGTACCTGAATGAGTTGAGAGCCCAGAAGACCGTTTAGTAAGAATCACGCGGAGACCATCACCATCATCATCATCATTCTTCCCTTCAAAAAGGCAAATCAAAACAGCAGCTCTCTTTGGGCTGAATTTTTCCGGCGGCTGATTACCGACAGAGGTCACGGATTCCGGAAAACCCACTTGAGAAACCCCACCCTTATCACCATCATCATCACCATCTAAACCCGGCGACGACGACGGCGGCGGTTTGTAGAGGCGAAGCTGCTGAGCTAACGCCCCTAGCCTCGATAAAGCCCCGTCGCTGTTGTTGATTGAAGCCATGCTCGTAAGTCTAGAGAGAGAAACAGAGAATAATGATGGTGACGTTATTGAGATTGATAAAGATGATACCTTTCTCAATAGCAAGAGCATGTGTTCTGATTATGATTGTACCACAATTTGATTACCCAATCGGAATTGAACTCGACAGAATAACAAGTTAACTGATAAAAACGAAAATCCGAACACTATTGGAATTATCAATGAATAGTGTCGTAGTTGAGCGGTTTCATTCTAGATAGATGTCCAAAAAATTCTTATTTAAACCGGAGTTTTTAAAAATAGTGTTTGGATTAGCTTATTGTGGTACCAAAACGTAATAAGCTAATAAGTTGTTATCCAAAGGTGTTTGGGATTGGTTTTACATATAAAATAACCCAAAAAGTCATAAGCACTTTTCAAATAAGTTGATAAGTTAAAATCAAATGACTTGTCAAAAATAGATTTTCAGCGGTTTGGCACCGCTATAAGCTCTTTTCATTTTTCTCCATCCAAACACTCAAAAATGCTTATCTCCGGTGTCAAATCGCAATAAGCTAAAAAGCACCTCAAATAAGCAATCCCAAACACCCCCTTAACTGTTTGCTGCTTTAAGAGCATCGACATTTACGACTTTTTCACCAAGGTTTTTCATAGTTTTTTTCTTACACATTATTGTCACCTCAACAACTTAAAAACCTTTATATCCTTCCACTATGTGAAAAATCTCACTCAAGCTTTTTCATTACTTTTTTAAACTATTCAGGGTCCCACAATTTAAATTTTATATCACTTTTATTCTTATTTATAAAAATAAATATATTAAAATTCATACAAATACATAAAAATATGTACAATAAAATTAATAAAAATTAGGTTATTAAGAAATATATAAAAGTTGTATAAAAAGTATGTAAAATAAAAATTAAAAAATGTTAAACTTAAAAGTATGTATAACCGAAAATAAAAATTGGGTCATTAAAAAATCTGTTAGAATTGTATAAATATGTCAAATTTGAGATATTATTTTATAAATATAAAAATATAATTACTTTCATTATGTATTTATTTATATTATTTATTTAATAATTATATTTAAATAGGATTACTTTAAATATATTAATAAATAAAACTGGTTAATAAATAAAACTGATTAAATACGAAACTTTTATAAAATTCTGTAAAGTTAAAATTGATTAAATACGAAAAACCTACGAAAAAGCAGGTCGTGCAGTTACGACCCATGACGAAAAACCTCACGAAAAACCTCAATTGAAAAACCCCTCCACTATGTGAAAAAACTCAAAAGGAGGTTTTTGCTTTATGAAAAACCTCCCAAAAAAACCTTCTAACGAGCACATTGTGGATGCTCTAAAACAATGTTGATCTTTAAAAATTGTATTCAACTTCAATAGCTATTCTATTTTAACACAAAGGATAACGTAGTTGTTGGAGCAATAAAAATATTAAAATCCTAATTTTTTTCTATTTTAACATAACTGTTGGAGATGTTTTTAATACTTATTTCCTTTTTATTTCATTTCATTTCCCTTTTGAATGCAAATTAGAGAACACAAGATTTTTTTCATTTCTCCAACTAGGGGTGTTCACGGTTCTTGTTAGGACTGAAAGTCCTAGTGCGTTGAAAGTTGTATAACGCATTTATAGAGTTTAAATTGTAATTATTTAGAAGTTCATTGTAAATGGGCTTTAGGCCCATTAGGCCTTATGCAAATGGTATTTAAAGGCTTGCTAAACCTAGTTTTAGTTAAGGAGAGGTTAGAAGAATTCATTGTTAGAAGTTAGTCATTAAGGTTTACATTCTCTAATCAGAAATTCTCTCTGTAAACCTAAACCCTTCATTGATAAATCTAATCATATGACTAGCAGTTGTGGTTTATTTATTGTTCATTGATTGTTATTGTTGATAAATTGCACTGTTCTGGGATCTACAATTGGTATCAGATCAAAGAGACAATAATTTTGATCCAAAAAAGGTTTGTCTAAAACCTTTTAATCGCTTATTGTTCATGTTTGGTCGTATGCATACTGTGATTGAGTTCGCCTGGTGATTTTCTTCTATATCGATTTTTCTGGTGATTTTCTGGATTATCAAGTTATTTTTAGTTCCGTCGATTTTCTGGGTTTATATCTGCATATTGGTCATTAGTTGATATTGATTTTATGGGTCTGTCTGATTTAGTTTTTGAGTGTTCTAGTTCATATCGAGTTCTGGGTTCATATCGAGTTCCAGGTTGTGGTCAGATCGATTTTCTGTGTTTATCTGAATATCTAAGTTAAGTCTGCTATATTTGAATATCGATTTTCTTTGAAGTCGGTCTGTCATAGGTTCATATATGCATAATCGATTTCCTGATTTTCTGTGTTCAGTTTGTTCAATTGAGTTCGGTCGATTTTCTGGGCTCTTATTGCATATCGCTTTTCTGAAACTCAAAGTTCTTGCTTTAGGAATTGATTCGTTGATTAATCTGATTAAAGTTATCTGGTTATCGCGTTTTTTATCGAAGAACCTCTCCCGGACCGTGTTGTCCTTGACCGGGTTGAAATCGACCGGGTTGTTGCTTGACCGGGGTGTCCTATCTCCCGGACTCTAGTCGACCGGGGTATCCCTTGACCGGGTCCTTGCCTCGATCCGGTCCGTGTCGACCGAGTCCTTGTCGACCGGGTCCTTGCCCTCGACCGGCCTCGACCGGGTCCTTGTCCTTCGACCGCATCCTTGTTCGACCGGGTCCTTGTTACTCAAGATATCTAATCTCTCTTTGGATCAAATAGTTTGTCTCACGATCACTACAGTGCATTAAAGATGAATTCAAGGGACGCTCTAGCCATTGGTTCTGATCAAAAACCTCCGGTGCTATATCGGGGAGAATACCCACAATGGCACGACCGATTCATGAATTTTATTGAAGCTAAACCCGACTATGACGAGATAATGTTGTGTCTGAAAGAGGGGCCACAACCCTGGCCGATGAAAGTCCTGCCTGGAGACCAAACCCAAAGTAGACAAGAACGCCAACTCGAAAAATCACTCAGTGAGTTTACCCCTCAAGAAAGGAACCGGCATGACGCGGAAAAGCATGCGAAGACCTACATTCTACAAAGCCTGCCTAACGACATATATGCCTGCATCGATAGCTACAAGGCCACTGTGAAAGGAATGTGGGACCAGATTGAGAAGATGATGATGGGTAGCCGAATAAGCTCTCAGCTGAAGATCACCAGCTGCATTTCCAGATATGACGACTTCAAAGCAAGAAAGGGCGAGACGCTCACGGAAACATATGAACGGTTCAACCAACTTCTGAACGATCTGCATAAAAGCCACATTATGAAGACCAACACCGAGAACAACATCAAGTTTATGAACAACCTTCAGCCGAAATGGAGGACGTTTGTCTCTCATATCCGCCATACTCAAAGCCTGGAGAAGATTTCTCTGCCTGAAATATATGAAATGCTTCTACTGGACGAAGAGGAAGTTCTTGAGTTGATGGGAAATCATAAAGCAGACGAAAAGCCGTTGGTTGATCCATTAGCGCTCGTCTCAGATAAAAGAGTTCGATCTGTCAGTCGCACCCCTGAAAAGGAACATGTGCAAAGTGATTCTGAACCCGAAGACCCTGACAGTGATTCGGATCCAGAATACACTCAGATTAAAAAAGTCGTGATGTTCTTAACTCAAGCATACCAGAAAAAGAAGTTCTTCAAAAAGTCATCATCAAATAATCAAAGATACTCCACTACTCCTCTCAAATGACATGTTCATAAGGAGGCACACATGTGTTTCATGGGCAAGCACTCAACACAGTCCGATACTGACGATGAAGATCGTGATTCCCCATGTCAGGTATGTGCTCCTTACCAGAAAGCCTTAATTGATCAGCTGCAAATTACTGTGCACAAATTTTACTCCTTCAAGCAAACCATGAGAGAAAATGAGCAACTCATCTCCTCTCTGAAAAATCGTGTGTCATCACAGTCTGACGGGCTTGAAAAACAAAGCATAGAAATTGTTGGCAACCTGTGCATAATTTCAAATCGAAAGGAAGAGTGTGCTAGTCTTTCAAAATAATCAAAAGAGTTAAAGGCCAAAGTAGATGATCTTACTTACAAGCTTCGTATGTCAGAAAATGAGAAAATTGATATTGTGACTAAAAGTGTGTCTTATAAAAATGAAAAAAAAAGGTTAACTGACTAGTTAAAGGATCTTGAACAGAAACTTTACAAAATCGGTCAATCTAAACAAACGATGCATCTGAATGCACCTAAAGAATTCAAATATTCAGAGACGGGTCTCAGTTACGATAACCCACATTATCTGAAAAAGGCATTGAACAAAGTTCCCACATTGTATGCTTTCGAAATTTTGGGAGTGGACAAGATCTACCCAGAGTACAAAATCAGATGGACCGAACCACTTGTTGATGAGGACCCAGAACTGGAAACATTGAGAAGGAAAAACACAACCACGATGCAACTTCCTTTTGTTTATGACTCATTGAATGCGTCATACAACACTGAAAAACCATGTTTTCTGTCAAATGACTATTTTCAAAGCTATTCTCAGGCTGAACTTAATTCAAAAACGGTTGAAACTGAGGAGGAATCAATGGACCACAAAATCTATGTTCCACCTCTGATTTTAGAAAAGAAAATTGTGCATCTAGAAGAGTCATTTGTACAAGAAAGGCTCATTTTTCAAAAGGAAAAACAAGAGTTATTATCCAAACTTGAGTGCCTTAATTCCGATAAAAGGGAAACTGGGTCGAGGGAGGAAAAGGAATATCTTCAGACAAAGATAAATGAACTTAATTCACAATTGTCTGCCTTGGCAGCAGATCTGATGAAAGAGCAACTTCACAAAGTTGGGCTTCAATCTAAGCTTGACTCACTCCAAGTTGAGAAAATCAATCTGTCAGAACATTCTTCTTCACCCTCAGATACCTCTTCTTGTAAAGCTTTTCTGGGTGATGTTTCACCAAATTCTTCTAACAAAGGAAAAGAGCCTCAAATTTTTGACATGGATCATCATTCTGATTTTCAAAATGCTTCCGCTAATGATCCGCTTCAAGGCACAAATCCTTCCAGTTTCCAAAATCCCACAAGTGATAATGTCACATATGATGAAGAAATGGAATTCTCAGCCTTTCTGAATTCTGAGGTGTGTACAGACAATCAGCTAGACCAATTTGATTTCGATCATAAACTTCCTAGGAGTGTATGCGGGTTGGGTTGGGCGGTTTTTGACATTTTTACAACCCAACCCAATTACGGCGGTTTGAAAATTCTCAACCCAACCCAACCCATTCAAAAGTATAACCCAACCCAATCCTTGCGGGTTAGGGCGGGTTAGGTTGGGTTGGCGGGTTATAAATATACATAAAGTTGACGATTGAAATACGATAAATAATACTAAAAATGTAGCCAACAAAGTTATTAGTGATTACAAATGTTCGAGGTTCTACATCCCCTTTTCTTAAACGTGTTTGATTTATCATTGTCTTTGATTTTTGGAGACTTAGGGGTATTTTCCATTGCTCATATACATAAGAAATATGATATAAAAATACAAAGTTACAACCTACAAAAAAAACATATGATATTTCTCTATGTAATAAAAATCAAACTTTTAACAACATCAATGCAATGAAAACAAAAATTCATGGTTCCATCTTCTATTTTAAAACATACTACTTATATTCATTTATGTTTATACTTTTACTTTAAAATCTATTGTTTGAAACATACTTCATATGTTTATTTATGCAATGAAAACAACAACGTCGATCTAGTTGTTTCAGTACTCATGCATTCATACTTATTGAGACATATCGATCGACCTAATTGAATTAATTCGGGCCTTGATGTAGTTGGATTAATTTTGGGCTTTGGGTTGTTAATTAAACTAATATATGTATATATTTTTTGGATTGTAAATTATAATGGTTGTAAACATTATATATATATATATATATATATATATATATATATATAAATTTATCGAAATAATATATATTAACGACGGGTTGGCGGTTTGGGTTGGGTTGAGTTATGCTAACCCAATTTCAACCCTCCTAATTAGCGGGTTGGCGGTTTAGCGGGTGAGCGGGTTGGGTTGGGCGGGTTTCGCGGGTTGACGATTTCTTGTACACCCCTAAAACTTCCAAGTCATGTTGATTTTTTGGATTCAACCGGTGAGCCACCGGTCAAATTTTATAAAGGTGAATGTTCAACATCTGCCTCTCAAAAGGTTTCTATGAACAAATCTTCAAAGCAAAAATCTAAAAGATGTTCACAGAAACAAAGAAAGACCGGCACCTCTAACAAAAGACATACTTACTACTCCAGTTCTTCTGATTGCGAGCTTAATGATTCTTCAGATAATCATTTCTCCAGAAAAGTAAAGATGGTTTGGAGAAAGAAACCAACTATAGAAGACAATGAAGGAAACAAGTCTCATGATTCTCCTGTAGTTGATACAAAGTCATCTATTTCCAAGACTGATTCACCTACTTATGTTTATTCTACACGAAAGTTGATCAGTCTAAATCGAGCAAAGATCTGTTGCACTCACTGTGGAAATAGTGACTTTGTGGATTTAAGGTATGTTAATAATTGGTATGGTACTTATAGCATCCCCAATCCTCAATTTAATAGCTTAAAAGCTAAGGCAACTAACCATCAAGGATCCATCACAACATGGATACCAAAACCAAAACCAAAATCTTCCTAATCTGTTTTGCAGGAATGTCATGTGTGATTTACTTCAGATTATTCATATCACATGACAACAATCAAGGGTTAGGCCATCTTTTGAGGGGGAGTACCATGTTGTTTATTATTCATATCGACTTCTGAACACTTCAGTTCAGGACTCGTTCTTAAATGTTTTTGACTTCTGATTATCTCAAATCAGAAAATTGTACTTCAATGTTTTATCTTGGTGAGTTAAAGGAGTGTTAGGGCTTTTAATGTTTCTATGGTCAATCCAGAACCGGAAGAACCTACCCAAGAAACACATCCAATTAATAGATATCAGTGAGGGGTCTAGATTGATAGATGAGTTCGGAGCGAAAAGAATATGGTGAGGATGTGACAGGACTTAAAAGAATTATTGGTCCTTACCAAACCGAGTCAGTTATCCGGGTTACCACATAATCTATTCATTCTTGTTCTTTGGAGATGGATATTGAAACAGACATGGACCCAGTGTCGATAACTCGTGTCACCCCACCCAGCCACTCAAGTATCTCTCAAAAGATACTTGTTTCATATAAGCACAGAGATTTAGCATATAATCTATCTATTCCTCACCTGGAGGTCTTAGATATTGAAAAAGGAAGACATCAGCTCCGGTCTCCGAACTTCATATTCATCTCACCGTGTCTATTGATTTCTAACCTGTGTCCCAGGTTGAATCAATCTTTGAGCCTAATCGATATGATTTATACTTCTTTCACACACGCACGAATCTTTATGATTCCCCTTGCTTATCTTTGTGATATTGCCGGAACAGTTTGAGAAGTGATTTTTTAATATTTTACTTCAGTGATAACTGGAAGTCCTATCAGAGATACATCGATGCCAACTCTGAAAATTGGCCACACAATTATTTTAATTGTTGTGATAACAATTACTATTGTGTTTATGTGTTAGCTGTTACCCTTGGTTACTGAATCGTTTTATCTAATATTTTGCTACTTATCCGGTTAGCCTTTGAAGATACATGATGCTCAGGATTCTCCTAATCATCATGAGGGGGAGAACGACACACAATTCAAAGACACAGATTATCATGTTGAGGGGGAGTACGACACACTTTATTCTGAGGTTGAAAAGCCTTTGGATTCAAATATTGCAGTTGAGCAGAAATTTTTTTATTGGTTCTTCTATCCCGTATCATGTGGTGTCTGCTACAAGTTTGTTCCTCCTACGAGCTGATTGGAACATGTTCTTAAGCTGAAAGTCAATTCAACTAATGGTTCAAAGACAAATTCTTTGTTTTAAACTGAAGTTGCACCATGGAATGTCACGTAACTTGCACATTATCTTTCTTGTGTGCTGATCCGATGTGTTGAGTTTCTACAGTTGAAAGCTACTCAATAGTGCGTTCAACCGAGGCTATTGTACATTGAATCTGGTTATAAAGTTGAAACTATGAAGACCAAGAGCTTTATTCAAGGGGGAGCTTGGAAAGATATGAAGACAAGCAACACCAAAGTTCTTCAAAGATTCAAGAGGGAAAGAAGATCAAGCCTGAAGATTTCAAGAGGATAAACGCCTTATTCAACTTTAGGGGGATATTGTTAGGACTGAAAGTCGTTGAAAGTTGTATAACGCATTTATAGGGTTTAAATTGTAATTGTTTAGAAGTTCATTGTAAATGGGCTTTAGGCCCATTAGGCCTTATGAGTATGGTATTTAAAAGGTTGCTAAACCTAGTTTTAGTTAAGGAGAGGTTAGAAGAATTCATTGTTAGAAGTTAGTCATTAAGGTTTACATTCTCTGATCATAAATTTTCTCTGTAAACTTAAACCCTTCATTGATAAATCTAATCATATGACTAGCAGTTGTGGTTTATTTACTGTTTATTGATTGTTATTGCTGATAAATTGCACTGTTCTGGGATCTACAATTCTGTTTGGTTCATTAGTAAGAAAAAAGTGAACCGAACCGCATGAAGCGGATACTTGGTTACTCGAACCGAAACCGAACCGCGGGAAAGACTGAACCGAACCGAATTTTGTTGGTTACTTGCGATTCGGTTCACGGTTACCCGAATTTATTGAAAAATAATATTTGCAATATAAAACTAATACCAAAATAGAAAATTTAAACCTATTACATAACAAATATATAAAAATAATCCAAGAAAAAAAATTGAAACAAGTTTTATTGCTTAAAAATATCTAGTATTTAGTTGATGACTATTTAAAAATTAAATAGTTAATATTAAATATAATATTATTAATTGTACTCTATATATCGGTTCGGATCGGTTATCCGCGGATACCTATAATTTAAAACCGAAACTAACCCGTGAATACCCGTTTTTTTGGTTTTAGGTTTTTTCAGTTTTCGGTTTTTCCAGTTTTCAGTTTCGGATCAAACGGTTCGACTCGATTTTCCGGTTTTTTTGAACACCCCTATCTCCACCTTTCTTTTTCTTTTCCTCTTTTTCCTTTCATAAAAAAAGTCTAGAGAACACAATAAAAATCTAAAACCCTGCAAATTATGATTCGCGTGATTTCTAAACCAATCCATCCGTTTGTTAAATAAACTCTATGATAATAATAACCTTGATTTGAGCCAAGCTGGGATTCATTTAGCAAAGACATAAATAGTTTGATTTAAGTTGTCATTATTCTCATACTTTTAACTTTTGCACTTCACAACACCAACACAACCCGAATAAGTGATAGGATTGGGTTTCGGTGAGAAGCTGAGTTACTGATGAGAAGCGTGAGAAGTAATTATCAACCGTTAGATGAGAATTAGACACACATTGGGATGAGATGCACCAGATCAATTCCCTTCTAAGCCGCAATTCATGGTAGTGCTTAAGATTAAAAGAGATCAACGGTTCAGATCCACTTCTCACGCTTCTCACCGTTAACTCAACTTCTCATACGATCATTCGCCATAAGTTGATATAGATAAAAGTTATTCACCCTGGTAAAATTTTCGGTTACTAAAATGACAATTCAATACGGTAAAATTGGTGGTAAAACTCATCAGATGGTTTTGTTTGAAAATTGTGGCATGATATTTATTAAGGTGGTGTTTGTTTTTTAAGTGGTGTTGAAGTCTGAAGTCTGATTTCACTTCTGATTTCTAAGTGGTGGTGCTGAAGTCTGAAATCTGAATAAAAAAGACTATTTGTTTTTTAAGTGGTGGTGCTGAAGTCTGAAATCTGAATAAAAAAGACTGTTTGTTTTTGTAAGCTGAAAACGTCTGAATATATACTATTGTCTATTTTATCCCTGAAAATGTGATACTATCGAATTTAATTAAGTTATACTACTAAAATCAGTATTCATAAAAACTAAAATCAACTAAAATACGTTAATTGGTTCAGATACAATAGAAAAAATGAACAAAGTCTTATAACAACTAAAATCAATCTTCGTTTTGCATCAATTGTGTCACAATTTCTTCTCTTAAACTAGCCATATATGTTTGGTCAGCGGTACTCCTATGCACGTGAACCTCTTCGGCCTCATCACCGCCATCGTCCCCTTGGTCATGCTAATTGATCATTTCCCCATGAATCATCCTTCTCTCATTATTCACAATATATAGAGATTACAAAGGGCCTAATTAAAGAAGATTACATCGGTTACAATCTACCTAATTAATGTAGAGACATAGGTTAAAATCTACCTAATTAATATAGATTCATAGGTTACAATCTACCTAATTAATGTAGATTACATAGGTTACAAAAATATATTCTAACACGCCCCCGCAGTTGGAACGGGAGATGGAGATCGAACATTCAAACTGGACCGAAAGTCGAGAAAGAGGGATGATGGGAGTCCTTTGGTGAAGATGCCGGCATATTGGAGTGAAGATGGGACATGTAGAACTCGTACGCGTCCTAAGAAACTTGATCGCGGACAAAATGGATGTCAATCTCGATGTGTTTTGTGCGTTGATGTTGGACCGGGTTGGTAGATAGGCAGACAACGGATACATTGTCACAATAGACTATGGTGGCTTTGGTGGGAGGAGAGTGGAGCTCAAGAAGAAGATTTCTTAGCCAACATGTCTCGGCCACAACATTGGCAACACCCCGGTACTCGGCTTCCGCACTGGATCTCGAAATTGTGGCTTGGCGCTTAGAGGACCAAGTAAGGAGGTTAGCACCCAAAAAAACACAATATCCAAACGTGGACCGACGTGTGGTGGGGCACCTGCCCCAGTCAACGTCCGAATAGGCCGTAAGCCCAGTGGTGGATGAGGCATAAAGTTGACGACCATGATCGATGGTGTCGCGGATTTAGCGGAGAATCCGATTTAAGGCGTTGAGATGAGGTTCCCGAGGGTCGTGCATGTATAGGCATATCTGTTGTACCACATAAGTAATGTCAGGGCGAGAGAATGTCAAGTATTGTAGTGCACCCACAAGACTACGATACAAGGTGGGGTCCGAGACAGGTGTGTCGGAGAGGCCAAGTTTGGACGCCGTGTCGGCCGGTGTCCGACAAGGTTTGCAGTTTAGCATTTTGGCACACTCAAGGATATCAAGAGAAATTTTTTGCTGACTTAGAAAGAGTCTGTTTTTGGACCCTGTAGCCGAGATGCCAAGAAAATAGTTGAGGGGGCCCAAGTCGGTCATGGCAAATTCTTTGCTGAGAGAATTGATGACCTATTTCAATAACGCTGGAGAAGAAGCTGTGAGAATGATATCATCTACATAAATAAGTAGATATGCCATAGAGGCACCATTTTTATAAATAAATAGAGAAAAGTCCGATTTACTGGCATCAAAGCCACTTCGTGTTGCAAATTGTGTGAACCGTTGAAACCAAGCCCGTGGAGCTTGTTTAAGCCCATACAATGATTTTTGCAGGTGGCACACATAGTCTGGATGAGATGCATTAACCAAGCCCGGTGGTTGATGCATAAAGACTGTTTCCTGCAAGGTGCCATAAAGAAAAGCATTTTTGACATCTAATTGGTGAATGGGCCAATGGCGAGACACCGCAAGGCTGAGGATGGTACGAATAGTTGCGGGTTTTACCACGGGACTAAATGTCTCGTCACAATCTATGCCAGGACGTTGACTTTTGTCATTGGCCACTAGACGGACCTTATATCGATCAAGAGTGCCATCAGCATTAAGTTTCTTTTTAAATAACCAAATTGACCGAACAATATTCACCCCTTGGGGTCTCGGGACGAGGACCCAAGTACCATTTTTAATGAGAGCATTGTATTCTTCTTGCATGGCAGATTGCCAGTGAGGGTTGTTTAAGGCCTGTAAGTAAGAACGGGGTATGGGGGAGGTGGTAGCGATGTGTAGATTTAGGCGAGTAAGTGGTTTAGAGATACCACGTTGGGAACGAGTGACCATAGGATGTTGTATGGGAGGGGGAGGAGGGGACATTTCGGCCGAAGGTGGCGAGGAGGCAACCTCGTGAAGGGGTGAGGAGGTGGGGTTCGGTGTGGCGGAGGGTGGTGAATTGGGTGGTGGCGATGCGGTTTCGGGAGGAGTGGGCGGGGACGGTGGCGGTAGCGAGGTGGTGGGTGAAGATGACGTTGTTAGGAGGCGGCGAGATATGGAGGAGGGGTCGTAAGAAGTATCTAGAAAGTCGTAAGACATGTCGGGTTTTGGAGTGATGGACCCGAAAGGAAAAGTGGACTCATTGAAAGTTACGTGGTGAGAAATGATGATTTTCTTGGTTGAGAGGTCAAGGCACCGAAAACCTCGATGATTGGATGGGTAGCCAAGAAAGATGCATGGAGTGGTACGCGAGGAAAGTTTGTGTGGGGGGTAGATATATGGGTAGCATAGGCATCCAAATACTCGAAGGTGAGAGTATGTAGGTTTTTTGTTGAAAAGTTTAGTAAAAGGGATGTCGTTGTGAATAGAGGTGGAGGGTAGGAGGTTGTGAAGGTGAGTGGCCATGTGAAGAGCTTCCACCCAATATGTGGGAGGAAGGTGTGCTTGAAAAAGAAGAGTGCGAATTATGTCATTAATGGTACGAATCATGCGTTCGGACTTGCCATTTTGTTGGGAGGTTTTAGGACATGAAAAACGAAGTTGTATGCCATTGGCGGCGAAAAGGTCATGTAAGGCAGTGTTATCAAATTCGCCCCATGATCGCATTGGAAAGCTTTTATTTCACATTTAAATTGGGTTTTTATATATGCACGAAAATGTAAGAATTTTCCGAAAGCATCGGATTTTTGGCGAAGCGGATAAACCCACAAAAAATGTGAAAAATGGTCTAGAAATATAACATAGTATTTAAACCACCGATACTTGAAATAGGAGAAGTCCATAAATCGGAATGAACAATGTCAAAACTAGACGTAACAACAGTCTCTGATCGGACAAAAGGAAGTCGAACACGTTTGCCAAGTTGACATGCATGACAAAGCGTGTTGGACTTTACATTATTACAAGAAATAAAACCATTAGATAATAAAAATTGAAACGCGTTATCGCCGGGATGACCCAAACGTTGGTGCCATGTGGAGCGAGTTGAGGACATAAGAGCAACCGGTAGAGTTGTGGGGAAGGCATGATATAAATCGCCAGAGTTGTTGTGACATCTGGCTTCCGGAACCTCCAGGTTAACCCGAGTAGTGTAATACACGATTAAATATATAGGAACACCCTATTACGACCTAATTTTATAAGCAAGGTCTTTAGTTTCCTAAGATTCCCGGCAACATGCTTAGAATGTCCGGTTAACGCCAGTAACGGTTACACCGTCTTATAAAGTACCAAACTGATAAAATTAACATTTTATTATATCAATAATAATGATATGTAGGTCAAATATAAGATTTATATAAACAAATATAAATTCTAAACATTAATTAATCAAACCAAAACTTTTAAGTAGGTAAATTAGGTTTTAGCTACCTTTAACCAATATTTAAAAAAAAAAAATTACTTATATATATACATTATTATTTAGTAAAAAAAAAGAAAAAGAAAAGAGGAGGCCTAAAATTCAGCCACCTCCCTCCCCTCTTCCCAAAAACCATCATTATTAAACCCCATTTACAAGACAAACACTTCATTTTGCATCCATCACTTTCATTTTGAATTTCTCACACATCTCTCCCTCCCTTTCAGTCCCTTGACCGAATTCCAGCCCTAAAACCCCCTCCAAATCAGATTTTTGAAGATCAAAACAACTCCTTATCATAAAGGTAACATTCTACTCTTGTATTTCATGAAACTTACCTTTAAATCTTCATAAAAATCAAGTTTTCATCATTTTTCCTTCATTTTTCTTCATCTTCTTGAAGGTTTTCTGGAAATTATGGCTTTGTAAAGTCCCTAAATGTTAGGTTATACACCAATGACATGTTAAATGTCAAGCAATGGTGATAACCCATGATCCATACCTCTAAAACTCAAGAAAATGAAGTTTGGATGACATGCATGTCCATTGTTCTTACAATCTAAGATATTAGAGTCCATACATGTGTTTCGAAAAGTTAAAGAATGATTTTTACTAAAACGTATGTTAAAATGGAAGATAAAAACGTTTTCAATCAAGAAACCCCAATTTATGGGTCAAAAAGTGATAAAAAGTTCATAAAATTAAGTTATTTCATTTTTAGTTTCTGTCAGATTTATTGCATGTTAGTATTTCGGGTATAACTTGAAACATATGGACTCAAATGCTATGAATCTTCTTCTGGAATTTAATATAATGAAATGCTAATCAAACCCCACTGGAATCACTCAAAAATATTGAGTTTTGACCTCTCAACCTCACCTCTAAAGTTTGTGGTGCAAACAGAATCCGGCTGGACAAAAACATTCAATCAATCAACCATAACCATCATTTAAATCCATAAAAACTAATTATTCCTTTTCTGGAAGTAACTTTAATGAGTTGAGAATCAAATAAAATTGGATTTACTCGAAAATATGATGATTTGGGTACTCAACCATCATTAAAAAGTTGAGTGTGCAAAAAGTAACTTTCTGCCAGGTTAGAACACTTGACTTAAAACGGACATAACTCATTCAATATTGATCCAAATGAGATGAATCTTTTTCTGGAAACTTCACGTTTGAAGCAGGAACAAAACCCAATTTGAATCACTTGAAAATACTGAGTTTTGACCCTTGAAATGGCCGAGTCAACAGAAGGTGTAATCTGCATATTTCTCTGTGACCAATAAAATTTAAAGTAATCATTACCCTATATAGACTTATCCAAAAATGTTGTAATTTTGCCAAAAGTCCCCTTATACATTAAAATAAGTTATATAAAAATTTGGTAAAATAATAAGTTTGGGAAAATACTCAAAATACAAAGATTTTATGACTTAAAATTTTGACAGCAAACAGTAGCTAATGAACTTTCTTAAAATGATCATTTTGGACTTTTGGACATAATAATAATTAAAAATGAAGATTTTAATTTTAATATAAATATTATAATGTGATCAAACTTAAAATAAAATTTGTCAACCCATAAGCCTTAAAAATTTGATCCGAAGAACCGAAATTATGTCGATAAGTTAAGTAGGATTAGTACTCGCTAATCTTACGTAAAATAAATCTAAAGGCTTTTTCCCTTAAAAATTGTATGCCCAAAATATGTGATTTCAAGAATCATCCAACCTTATGAATATCTATAATACGCGCTAATGTGTTACCCAAATTTAATAAAAAGACATGTAAAGCATTTTATAAGGCATATTGACCTAAATAACGTCCGAAACCGTAAAAATAGGTTCGAACTGATAATGTGCTCCACTTTCATAGGAAAGGCGTAGTACCAAGATTAAAGCAACCTAGCAGATATTCCCGAGCAACTGCTAAAATCGGTGAGTATTCACAGCCCCATTTTACTTGTTTTGAATAAATTTTGGGGTGAAAAGCATGCTAAATTGTGTTATAAAGATTCATGAGTAGTTTAAATTGTTATGCGATATTAATCGCCAAAGCTTACTTAAGCATTAAATTGAAATGGTATGACATTGTATGATCGGTATGTTGAGTTTTAAAGTAAAGTAAAGAAAAGTCCCCTGTACACTACTATTAACTCATGAACAAATGGGCCTATAGTATTAGTGGATAGCGCTATTTGGTCTGACAAACCCACCTTAATACTGACGAGTAAGGGTGCACTATACTAGAGAATGCGGACACTCATTTGGAGTAGGTCGCGAGGGGCTGGAAAGAGCTAAGTCCGGGACGGTTTAGTAGTGGCTCAACAAGACGAAAGAAAACCGAATCATGTCATACGAATGTTGAAACGATAAAGCTCATGAACATTTTCGATTTAAGATATCGAATAAATTCGAAAGTTATATTTATCAAACCCTGCATACAAAAATTGTTTTGTGCATAGTTGAAAACCTGTGAACTCACCAACTCAATGTAGTTGACCCTTTTTCTTTTATCTTGCTTTTCAGGTGCAAATAAGTAAATGGTGGAACTTAGGGTGCACTCATGTGTGACATCATCAACCGTTATGACATTGTCAATTTTTATCAACTTTTGTAACAGCCGTATTTTGAGAACTTTTTAGTTATGGGTTGTATAACTTTATTTCTCTCTAACTTGTTAAATATTATAGTTGATATTGTTTATTACTTTATGTTGTGAAACCGTGTGCTGTCATGTCTCGCGTTTCCGCTTTGGCGGGGTGTGACAGATTTGGTATCAGAGCCTAAAGTTATAGAGAATGCTGGTTTCCTTATGGAAACCTCAAACTATAACAAAATATAAACATAATTTCAAAACGGTTTTCGAAATGATTCTCAAAGGCTGAAGTGTATCACTAGTATAACTAGGTTGAGTGTCGTATTATTATACCATAACTTAGACAAAGCCTGATCACCTCTGTCTAATTTAGGTATGCATAATGGGGGACTTGAACTAGTTGTATTAGGAGTGCAAAAGGATTTTACTACTTAAAAGCGTCGAGCATAAATTTTGTGTGTGCATGCATAAACATTGCATATCTTAGACACTCCTTTTTCCCATAACACCCGTAGTAATAGTCACTATACATCAGTACTATTTGATTCTGGAGCGGATAGAAGCTTTGTATCACTAAAGTTTAAGCCAAAAATTAATTTGAAACCCCAAAAGCTGAAAGAAGTCTACACTATTGAATTTGCGAATGGGCAAGAAGTTAGAGCTAGGGATATAATTACGGACTGCACTCTAAACTTAGCTAATAAGAATTTTAGCATAGATCTTATCCCAATTGAACTAGGAAGCTTTGACATTGTTGTGGGCATGGATTGGCTATCCAAAAATCGAGCCAAAACATGTTGTTCCGAGAAGAGATCGTCCGAATTCTGTTACCAGAAGGAGAAACTCTCATCATTCATGGAGAAAAGCCCGGAAAGAATTTTAAGATCGTGTCGTGCATGAAAATGCGAAAATACTTGAAGAAGGGAAGCAATGCATTTTTGGCCCATGTCATCGACAAGGAAATGAAGGAAAAACACATCCAGGATTTTCCTGTTGTCCGGGATTTTCCCGATGTCTTTCCTGAGGAGTTACCAGGATTGCCACCACCAAGACAAGTCGAATTCCACATCGACTTAATTCCTGGAGCTGCAACAGTGGCCAAATCACCTTATCGATTGGCCCCATCGAAAATGCAAAGAAATGTCAGGACAACCCCAGGAGCTGCTCAACAAAGTATTCATAAGACCCAGTTTGTCACCGTGGGGAGGACCAGTTCTTTTTGTTAAAAAGAAAGATGGATCCTTGTGAATGTGCATCAATTATAGAGAGCTTAATAAGCTAACCATCAAAAACCGTTACCCTCTTCCCCGAATCGACGACCTGTTCGACCAAATCAAAGGCGCTACTTACTTTTCAAAAATTGATCTTCGATCTGGATATCATCAAATGAGGGTCCGTGAGGAGGATGTTTTCAAGACGGCGTTCAAGACTCGTTACGGCCATTACGAGTTCCTGGTTATGCCTTTCGGGCTAACAAACGCACCAGCTGTCTTTATGGACTTGATGAACAGAGTTTGTAGACTGTACTTGGATAAGTTCGTGATCGTGTAAATAGATGATATACTAATTTATTCGTTAAGCAATGAGGATCATGAACGACATCTAAAGTTGATTCTGGAACTACTCAAAGACCAGATATTGTATACGAAGCTCTCCAAATGAAAATTCTGGATTCGTGAAGTACATTTTCTTGGTCATATCATTAATGAGAAAGGAATACATGTGGATCCTGCAAAAGTTGAGGCCATCAGGAAGTGGGAAACTCCGAAGATCCCAACAGAAATTCGCCAATTTCTCGGTTTAGCAGGTTATTACCAACGGTTCATAACAAATTACTCGAAGATTGCTCAACCGCTGACGACTTTAACCCAAAAGGATAAGAAATTCATTTGGGGAGAGAAGCAAGAAGAAGCATTTCAAACGCTTAAGCATAATCTATGCAACTCACCAATTATGTCATTGCCAGAAGGCACTGAGAATTTTGTAGTTTACTGCGACGTATCACACCAAGATTTGGGATGTGTGTTGATACAAAAGGACAAGGTCATTGAATACGCGTAAAGACAACTTAAGGTTCACGAGAAGAACTCTACAACTCACGACCTTGAGTTGGGAGTCATGGTCTTCGCACTCAAGATTTGGAGACATTATCTTTACGGCACGAGATGCACCGTCTACACTGATCACAAGAGTCTCCAACACAGCTTTGACTAGAAGATGCTATATATGAGGCAAAGAAGGTGGGTCGAACGGCTAAACGACTATGATTGTGAAATAAAGTACCACTCAGGAAAGGCTAATGTGGTAGCCGATGCACTAAGCCAAAAGGAAAAAGTGAAACCGTCAAGGGTGCGAGCTTTGGGTGCGATCGTGTAGACGAGTCTAAAGGCACAGATCCTCGAAGCTAAAGAATAGGCATTGAAAGTAGAGAATTTGAAGGACGAGGCCCTACATCAATGCGTACGTAGCTTTAACACAAAGTCAGATGCGATACACTACTTTGATGACAGAGTCTGGATACCAAGGGTTAAGGATTTACGAGCTAAAAATTTTGGATGAAGCCCAATCAAGTTATTCGATTCACCCGGGAGCACACAAAATGTACAGAGATCTAAAGGAATTCTATTGGTGGCCGGAGATGAAGAGAGACATAGCTTTGTATGTAAGCAAGTGCTTAACCTGTACGAAAGTTAAGGTCGAACATCAGAAACCATCTGGTCTGTTACAACAACCCGAGATTCCCCAATGGAAATGGGAACAAATAACCATGGATTTCGTAACCAAGTCACCCAGAACCGGGAAGGGGCACGACTCAATCTGGGTTATAATAGATCGGCTTACAAAATCTGCGCATTTCCTTCCTATTCGGGAAGACTAAAAGATGGAAAAGCTTGCACAAATTTACATCAATGAAATTGTTACACGTCATGGAGTGCCTATATCCATTATCTCGGATAAGGATAGCCGTTTTACATCACGATTTTGGCAATCACTCCAGGAAGCGTTGGGTACGCGTTTGAACTTGAGCACGTCCTACCATCCACAGACGGACGGACAGACGGAGAGAACTATTCAGACGCTAGAGGATATGCTGCGTTCCGGTACGATAGATTTTGGTGGAAGTTAGGATACTCACCTACCATTAGTTGAATTCTCCTATAACAACAACTATCACACTAGCATTCAGTATGCACCGTATGAGGCCTTATATGGACACAAGTGTAGATCCCCACTCAGTTGGTTGGAGATTGGCGACAGACAATTGACTAGGCCCGACATCGTGCAAGAGACAACTGACAAGATCTCAATTATCAAGGATAGACTTAAGGTCGCAAGAGATCGTCAGAAGAGTTATGTTGATAACCGCCGAAAGACATTGGAGTTTCAAGTAGGTGATAAGGTGCTCCTGAGTACACTTTGGGAAAAGAGGAAAGCTGAGTCCAAGATACATTGGGCCATTTGAAATAGTTGAAAGGGTTGGTCCAGTAGCGTATAAAATCAAGTTACCGCAATAATTGAACGTCATCCATGACACATTCCACGTGTCAAACCGTAAGAAATGTCTAAATGATGAATCATTGGCTCTACCTCTGGAAGACGTTCAGATCAATGATCGATTGAACTTTGTAGAAGAACCAATTGAGATCCTTGACCGAGAAGTCATGCGTTTAAGGTGTAGTAAGATCCCAATCCTAAAAGTTCATTGGAATTCGAGGCATGGACCTGAGTATACTTGGGAGCGAGAAGATCACATGAAACTTAAGTACCCTCACCTTTTTGCGAAGAATCAGTCCGGGAGTGACAATCATTAATTTCGGGACGAAATTCTTTTAAGGAGGGGAGACTGTGACATCTGGCTTCCGGAACCTCCAGGTTAACCCGAGCAGTGTAATACACGATTAAATATATAGGAACACCCTATTACGACCTAATTTTATAAGCAAGGTCTTTAGTTTCCTAAGATTCCCGACAACATGCTTAGAATGTCCGGTTAACGCCAGTAACGGTTACACCGTCTTATAAAGTCCCAAACTGATAAAATTAACATTTTATTATATCAATAATAATGATATGTAGGTCAAATATAAGATTTATATAAACAAATATAAATTCTAAACATTAATTAATCAAACCAAAACTTTTAAGTAGGTAAATGAGGTTTTAGCTACCTTTAACCAATATTTTTTTAAAAAAAAAAATTACTTATATATATACATTATTATTTAGTAAAAAAAGAAAAAAAAGAAAAGAGGAGGCCTAAAATTCAGCCACCTCCCTCCCCTCTTCCCAAAAACCATCATTATTAAACCCCATTTACAAGACAAACACTTCATTTTGCATCCATCACTTTCATTTTGAATTTCTCACACATCTCTCCCTCCCTTTCAGTCCCTTGACCGAATTCCAGCCCTAAAACCCCCTCCAAATCAGATTTTTGAAGATCAAAACAACTCCTTATCATAAAGGTAACATTCTACTCTTGTATTTCATGAAACTTACCTTTAAATCTTCATAAAAATCAAGTTTTCATCATTTTTCCTTCATTTTTCTTCATCTTCTTGAAGGTTTTCTGGAAGTTATGGCTTTGTAAAGTCCCTAAATGTTAGGTTATACACCAATGACATGTTAAATGTCAAGCAATGGTGATAACCCATGATCCATACCTCTAAAACTCAAGAAAATGAAGTTTGGATGACATGCATGTCCATTTTTCTTACAATCTAAGATATTAGAGTCCATACATGTGTTTCGAAAAGTTAAAGAATGATTTTTACTAAAACGTATGTTAAAATGGAAGATAAAAACGTTTTCAATCAAGAAACCCCAATTTATGGGTCAAAAAGTGATAAAAAGTTCATAAAATTAAGTTATTTCATTTTTAGTTTCTGTCAGATTTATTGCATGTTAGTATTTCGGGTATAACTTGAAACATATGGACTCAAATGCTATGAATCTTCTTCTGGAATTTAATATAATGAAATGCTAATCAAACCCCACTGGAATCACTCAAAAATATTGAGTTTTGACCTCTCAACCTCACCTCTAAAGTTTGTGGTGCAAACAGAATCCGGCTGGACAAAAACATTCAATCAATCAACCATAACCATCATTTAAATCCATAAAAACTAATTATTCCTTTTCTGGAAGTAACTTTAATGAGTTGAGAATCAAATAAAATTGGATTTACTCGAAAATATGATGATTTGGGTACTCAACCATCATTAAAAAGTTGAGTGTGCAAAAAGTAACTTTCTGCCAGGTTAGAACACTTGACTTAAAACGGACATAACTCATTCAATATTGATCCAAATGAGATGAATCTTTTTCTGGAAACTTCACCTTTGAAGCAGGAACAAAACCCAATTTGAATCACTTGAAAATACTGAGTTTTGACCCTTGAAATGGCCGAGTCAACAGAAGGTGTAATCTGCATATTTCTCTGTGACCAATAAAATTTAAAGTAATCATTACCCTATATAGACTTATCCAAAAATGTTGTAATTTTGCCAAAAGTCCCCTTATACATTAAAATAAGTTATATAAAAATTTGGTAAAATAATAAGTTTGGGAAAATACTCAAAATACAAAGATTTTATGACTTAAAATTTTGACAGCAAACAGTAGCTAATGAACTTTCTTAAAATGATCATTTTGGACTTTTGGACATAATAATAATTAAAAATGAAGATTTTAATTTTAATATAAATATTATAATGTGATCAAACTTAAAATAAAATTTGTCAACCCATAAGCCTTAAAAATTTGATCCGAAGAACCGAAATTATGTCGATAAGTTAAGTAGGATTAGTACTCGCTAATCTTACGTAAAATAAATCTAAAGGCTTTTTCCCTTAAAAATTGTATGCCCAAAATATGTGATTTCAAGAATCATCCAACCTTATGAATATCTATAATACGCGCTAATGTGTTACCCAAATTTAATAAAAAGACATGTAAAGCATTTTATAAGGCATAGTGACCTAAATAACGTCCGAAACCGTAAAAATAGGTTCGAACTGATAATGTGCTCCACTTTCATAGGAAAGGCGTAGTACCAAGATTAAAGCAACCTAGCAGATATTCCCGAGCAACTGCTAAAATCGGTGAGTATTCACAGCCCCATTTTACTTGTTTTGAATAAATTTTGGGGTGAAAAGCATGCTAAATTGTGTTATAAAGATTCATGAGTAGTTTAAATTGTTATGCGATATTAATCGCCAAAGCTTACTTAAGCATTAAATTGAAATGGTATGACATTGTATGATCGGTATGTTGAGTTTTAAAGTAAAGTAAAGAAAAGTCCCCTGTACACTACTATTAACTCATGAACAAATGGGCCTATAGTATTAGTGGATAGCGCTATTTGGTCTGACAAACCCACCTTAATACTGACGAGTAAGGGTGCACTATACTAGAGAATGCGGACACTCATTTGGAGTAGGTCGCGAGGGGCTGGAAAGAGCTAAGTCCGGGACGGTTTAGTAGTGGCTCAACAAGACGAAAGAAAACCGAATCATGTCATACGAATGTTGAAACGATAAAGCTCATGAACATTTTCGATTTAAGATATCGAATAAATTCGAAAGTTATATTTATCAAACCCTGCATACAAAAATTGTTTTGTGCATAGTTGAAAACCTGTGAACTCACCAACTCAATGTAGTTGACCCTTTTTCTTTTATCTTGCTTTTCAGGTGCAAATAAGTAAATGGTGGAACTTAGGGTGCACTCATGTGTGACATCATCAACCGTTATGACATTGTCAATTTTTATCAACTTTTGTAACAGCCGTATTTTGAGAACTTTTTAGTTATGGGTTGTATAACTTTATTTCTCTCTAACTTGTTAAATATTATAGTTGATATTGTTTATTACTTTATGTTGTGAAACCGTGTGCTGTCATGTCTCGCGTTTCCGCTTTGGCGGGGTGTGACAGATTTGGTATCAGAGCCTAAAGTTATAGAGAATGCTGGTTTCCTTATGGAAACCTCAAACTATAACAAAATATAAACATAATTTCAAAACGGTTTTCGAAATGATTCTCAAAGGCTGAAGTGTATCACTAGTATAACTAGGTTGAGTGTCGTATTATTATACCATAACTTAGACAAAGCCTGATCACCTCTGTCTAATTTAGGTATGCATAATGGGGGACTTGAACTAGTTGTATTAGGAGTGCAAAAGGATTTTACTACTTAAAAGCGTCGAGCATAAATTTTGTGTGTGCATGCATAAACATTGCATATCTTAGACACTCCTTTTTCCCATAACACCCGTAGTAATAGTCACTATACATCAGTACTATTTGATTCTGGAGCGGATAGAAGCTTTGTATCACTAAAGTTTAAGCCAAAAATTAATTTGAAACCCCAAAAGCTGAAAGAAGTCTACACTATTGAATTTGCGAATGGGCAAGAAGTTAGAGCTAGGGATATAATTACGGACTGCACTCTAAACTTAGCTAATAAGAATTTTAGCATAGATCTTATCCCAATTGAACTAGGAAGCTTTGACATTGTTGTGGGCATGGATTGGCTATCCAAAAATCGAGCCAAAACATGTTGTTCCGAGAAGAGATCGTCCGAATTCTGTTACCAGAAGGAGAAACTCTCATCATTCATGGAGAAAAGCCCGGAAAGAATTTTAAGATCGTGTCGTGCATGAAAATGCGAAAATACTTGAAGAAGGGAAGCAATGCATTTTTGGCCCATGTCATCGACAAGGAAATGAAGGAAAAACACATCCAGGATTTTCCTGTTGTCCGGGATTTTCCCGATGTCTTTCCTGAGGAGTTACCAGGATTGCCACCACCAAGACAAGTCGAATTCCACATCGACTTAATTCCTGGAGCTGCAACAGTGGCCAAATCACCTTATCGATTGGCCCCATCGAAAATGCAAAGAAATGTCAGGACAACCCCAGGAGCTGCTCAACAAAGTATTCATAAGACCCAGTTTGTCACCGTGGGGAGGACCAGTTCTTTTTGTTAAAAAGAAAGATGGATCCTTGTGAATGTGCATCAATTATAGAGAGCTTAATAAGCTAACCATCAAAAACCGTTACCCTCTTCCCCGAATCGACGACCTGTTCGACCAAATCAAAGGCGCTACTTACTTTTCAAAAATTGATCTTCGATCTGGATATCATCAAATGAGGGTCCGTGAGGAGGATGTTTTCAAGACGGCGTTCAAGACTCGTTACGGCCATTACGAGTTCCTGGTTATGCCTTTCGGGCTAACAAACGCACCAGTTGTCTTTATGGACTTGATGAACAGAGTTTGTAGACTGTACTTGGATAAGTTCGTGATCGTGTAAATAGATGATATACTAATTTATTCGTTAAGCAATGAGGATCATGAACGACATCTAAAGTTGATTCTGGAACTACTCAAAGACCAGATATTGTATACGAAGCTCTCCAAATGAAAATTCTGGATTCGTGAAGTACATTTTCTTGGTCATATCATTAATGAGAAAGGAATACATGTGGATCCTGCAAAAGTTGAGGCCATCAGGAAGTGGGAAACTCCGAAGATCCCAACAGAAATTCGCCAATTTCTCGGTTTAGCAGGTTATTACCAACGGTTCATAACAAATTACTCGAAGATTGCTCAACCGCTGACGACTTTAACCCAAAAGGATAAGAAATTCATTTGGGGAGAGAAGCAAGAAGAAGCATTTCAAACGCTTAAGCATAATCTATGCAACTCACCAATTATGTCATTGCCAGAAGGCACTGAGAATTTTGTAGTTTACTGCGACGTAACGCACCAAGATTTGGGATGTGTGTTGATACAAAAGGACAAGGTCATTGAATACGCGTAAAGACAACTTAAGGTTCACGAGAAGAACTCTACAACTCACGACCTTGAGTTGGGAGTCATGGTCTTCGCACTCAAGATTTGGAGACATTATCTTTACGGCACGAGATGCACCGTCTACACTGATCACAAGAGTCTCCAACACAGCTTTGACTAGAAGATGCTATATATGAGGCAAAGAAGGTGGGTCGAACGGCTAAACGACTATGATTGTGAAATAAAGTACCACTCAGGAAAGGCTAATGTGGTAGCCGATGCACTAAGCCAAAAGGAAAGAGTGAAACCGTCAAGGGTGCGAGCTTTGGGTGCGATCGTGTAGACGAGTCTAAAGGCACAGATCCTCGAAGCTAAAGAATAGGCATTGAAAGTAGAGAATTTGAAGGACGAGGCCCTACATCAATGCGTACGTAGCTTTAACACAAAGTCAGATGCGATACACTACTTTGATGACAGAGTCTGGATACCAAGGGTTAAGGATTTACGAGCTAAAAATTTTGGATGAAGCCCAATCAAGTTATTCGATTCACCCGGGAGCACACAAAATGTACAGAGATCTAAAGGAATTCTATTGGTGGCCGGAGATGAAGAGAGACATAGCTTTGTATGTAAGCAAGTGCTTAACCTGTACGAAAGTTAAGGTCGAACATCAGAAACCATCTGGTCTGTTACAACAACCCGAGATTCCCCAATGGAAATGGGAACAAATAACCATGGATTTCGTAACCAAGTCACCCAGAACCGGGAAGGGGCACGACTCAATCTGGGTTATAATAGATCGGCTTACAAAATCTGCGCATTTCCTTCCTATTCGGGAAGACTAAAAGATGGAAAAGCTTGCACAAATTTACATCAATGAAATTGTTACACGTCATGGAGTGCCTATATCCATTATCTCGGATAAGGATAGCCGTTTTACATCACGATTTTGGCAATCACTCCAGGAAGCGTTGGGTACGCGTTTGAACTTGAGCACGTCCTACCATCCACAGACGGACGGACGGACAGACGGAGAGAACTATTCAGACGCTAGAGGATATGCTGCGTTCCGGTACGATAGATTTTGGTGGAAGTTAGGATACTCACCTACCATTAGTTGAATTCTCCTATAACAACAACTATCACACTAGCATTCAGTATGCACCGTATGAGGCCTTATATGGACACAAGTGTAGATCCCCACTCAGTTGGTTGGAGATTGGCGACAGACAATTGACTAGGCCCGACATCGTGCAAGAGACAACTGACAAGATCTCAATTATCAAGGATAGACTTAAGGTCGCAAGAGATCGTCAGAAGAGTTATGTTGATAACCGCCGAAAGACATTGGAGTTTCAAGTAGGTGATAAGGTGCTCCTGAGTACACTTTGGGAAAAGAGGAAAGCTGAGTCCAAGATACATTGGGCCATTTGAAATAGTTGAAAGGGTTGGTCCAGTAGCGTATAAAATCAAGTTACCGCAATAATTGAACGTCATCCATGACACATTCCACGTGTCAAACCGTAAGAAATGTCTAAATGATGAATCATTGGCTCTACCTCTGGAAGACGTTCAGATCAATGATCGATTGAACTTTGTAGAAGAACCAATTGAGATCCTTGACCGAGAAGTCATGCGTTTAAGGTGTAGTAAGATCCCAATCCTAAAAGTTCATTGGAATTCGAGGCATGGACCTGAGTATACTTGGGAGCGAGAAGATCACATGAAACTTAAGTACCCTCACCTTTTTGCGAAGAATCAGTCCGGGAGTGACAATCATTAATTTCGGGACGAAGTTCTTTTAAGGAGGGGAGACTGTGACATCTGGCTTCCGGAACCTTCAGGTTAACCCGAGCAGTGTAATACACGATTAAATATATAGGAACACCCTATTACGACCTAATTTTATAAGCAAGGTCTTTAGTTTCCTAAGATTCCCGACAACATGCTTAGAATGTCCGGTTAACGCCAGTAACGGTTACACCGTCTTATAAAGTCCCAAACTGATAAAATTAACATTTTATTATATCAATAATAATGATATGTAGGTCAAATATAATATTTATATAAACAAATATAAATTCTAAACATTAATTAATCAAACCAAAACTTTTAAGTAGGTAAATGAGGTTTTAGCTACCTTTAACCAATATTTTTTTTAAAAAAAAAATTACTTATATATATACATTATTATTTAGTAAAAAAAAGAAAAAAAAGAAAAGAGGAGGCCTAAAATTCAGCCACCTCCCTCCCCTCTTCCCAAAAACCATCATTATTAAACCCCATTTACAAGACAAACACTTCATTTTGCATCCATCACTTTCATTTTGAATTTCTCACACATCTCTCCCTCCCTTTCAGTCCCTTGACCGAATTCCAGCCCTAAAACCCCCTCCAAATCAGATTTTTGAAGATCAAAACAACTCCTTATCATCAAGGTAACATTCTACTCTTGTATTTCATGAAACTTACCTTTAAATCTTCATAAAAATCAAGTTTTCATCATTTTTCCTTCATTTTTCTTCATCTTCTTGAAGGTTTTCTGGAAGTTATGGCTTTGTAAAGTCCCTAAATGTTAGGTTATACACCAATGACATGTTAAATGTCAAGCAATGGTGATAACCCATGATCCATACCTCTAAAACTCAAGAAAATGAAGTTTGGATGACATGCATGTCCATTTTTCTTACAATCTAAGATATTAGAGTCCATACATGTGTTTCGAAAAGTTAAAGAATGATTTTTACTAAAACGTATGTTAAAATGGAAGATAAAAACGTTTTCAATCAAGAAACCCCAATTTATGGGTCAAAAAGTGATAAAAAGTTCATAAAATTAAGTTATTTCATTTTTAGTTTCTGTCAGATTTATTGCATGTTAGTATTTCGGGTATAACTTGAAACATATGGACTCAAATGCTATGAATCTTCTTCTGGAATTTAATATAATGAAATGCTAATCAAACCCCACTGGAATCACTCAAAAATATTGAGTTTTGACCTCTCAACCTCACCTCTAAAGTTTGTGGTGCAAACAGAATCCGGCTGGACAAAAACATTCAATCAATCAACCATAACCATCATTTAAATCCATAAAAACTAATTATTCCTTTTCTGGAAGTAACTTTAATGAGTTGAGAATCAAATAAAATTGGATTTACTCGAAAATATGATGATTTGGGTACTCAACCATCATTAAAAAGTTGAGTGTGCAAAAAGTAACTTTCTGCCAGGTTAGAACACTTGACTTAAAACGGACATAACTCATTCAATATTGATCCAAATGAGATGAATCTTTTTCTGGAAACTTCACCTTTGAAGCAGGAACAAAACCCAATTTGAATCACTTGAAAATACTGAGTTTTGACCCTTGAAATGGCCGAGTCAACAGAAGGTGTAATCTGCATATTTCTCTGTGACCAATAAAATTTAAAGTAATCATTACCCTATATAGACTTATCCAAAAATGTTGTAATTTTGCCAAAAGTCCCCTTATACATTAAAATAAGTTATATAAAAATTTGGTAAAATAATAAGTTTGGGAAAATACTCAAAATACAAAGATTTTATGACTTAAAATTTTGACAGCAAACAGTAGCTAATGAACTTTCTTAAAATGATCATTTTGGACTTTTGGACATAATAATAATTAAAAATGAAGATTTTAATTTTAATATAAATATTATAATGTGATCAAACTTAAAATAAAATTTGTCAACCCATAAGCCTTAAAAATTTGATCCGAAGAACCGAAATTATGTCGATAAGTTAAGTAGGATTAGTACTCGCTAATCTTACGTAAAATAAATCTAAAGGCTTTTTCCCTTAAAAATTGTATGCCCAAAATATGTGATTTCAAGAATCATCCAACCTTATGAATATCTATAATACGCGCTAATGTGTTACCCAAATTTAATAAAAAGACATGTAAAGCATTTTATAAGGCATAGTGACCTAAATAACGTCCGAAACCGTAAAAATAGGTTCGAACTGATAATGTGCTCCACTTTCATAGGAAAGGCGTAGTACCAAGATTAAAGCAACCTAGCAGATATTCCCGAGCAACTGCTAAAATCGGTGAGTATTCACAGCCCCATTTTACTTGTTTTGAATAAATTTTGGGGTGAAAAGCATGCTAAATTGTGTTATAAAGATTCATGAGTAGTTTAAATTGTTATGCGATATTAATCGCCAAAGCTTACTTAAGCATTAAATTGAAATGGTATGACATTGTATGATCGGTATGTTGAGTTTTAAAGTAAAGTAAAGAAAAGTCCCCTGTACACTACTATTAACTCATGAACAAATGGGCCTATAGTATTAGTGGATAGCGCTATTTGGTCTGACAAACCCACCTTAATACTGACGAGTAAGGGTGCACTATACTAGAGAATGCGGACACTCATTTGGAGTAGGTCGCGAGGGGCTGGAAAGAGCTAAGTCCGGGACGGTTTAGTAGTGGCTCAACAAGACGAAAGAAAACCGAATCATGTCATACGAATGTTGAAACGATAAAGCTCATGAACATTTTCGATTTAAGATATCGAATAAATTCGAAAGTTATATTTATCAAACCCTGCATACAAAAATTGTTTTGTGCATAGTTGAAAACCTGTGAACTCACCAACTCAATGTAGTTGACCCTTTTTCTTTTATCTTGCTTTTCAGGTGCAAATAAGTAAATGGTGGAACTTAGGGTGCACTCATGTGTGACATCATCAACCGTTATGACATTGTCAATTTTTATCAACTTTTGTAACAGCCGTATTTTGAGAACTTTTTAGTTATGGGTTGTATAACTTTATTTCTCTCTAACTTGTTAAATATTATAGTTGATATTGTTTATTACTTTATGTTGTGAAACCGTGTGCTGTCATGTCTCGCGTTTCCGCTTTGGCGGGGTGTGACAGATTTGGTATCAGAGCCTAAAGTTATAGAGAATGCTGGTTTCCTTATGGAAATCTCAAACTATAACAAAATATAAACATAATTTCAAAACGGTTTTCGAAATGATTCTCAAAGGCTGAAGTGTATCACTAGTATAACTAGGTTGAGTGTCGTATTATTATACCATAACTTAGACAAAGCCTGATCACCTCTGTCTAATTTAGGTATGCATAATGGGGGACTTGAACTAGTTGTATTAGGAGTGCAAAAGGATTTTACTACTTAAAAGCGTCGAGCATAAATTTTGTGTGTGCATGCATAAACATTGCATATCTTAGACACTCCTTTTTCCCATAACACCCGTAGTAATAGTCACTATACATCAGTACTATTTGATTCTGGAGCGGATAGAAGCTTTGTATCACTAAAGTTTAAGCCAAAAATTAATTTGAAACCCCAAAAGCTGAAAGAAGTCTACACTATTGAATTTGCGAATGGGCAAGAAGTTAGAGCTAGGGATATAATTACGGACTGCACTCTAAACTTAGCTAATAAGAATTTTAGCATAGATCTTATCCCAATTGAACTAGGAAGCTTTGACATTGTTGTGGGCATGGATTGGCTATCCAAAAATCGAGCCAAAACATGTTGTTCCGAGAAGAGATCGTCCGAATTCTGTTACCAGAAGGAGAAACTCTCATCATTCATGGAGAAAAGCCCGGAAAGAATTTTAAGATCGTGTCGTGCATGAAAATGCGAAAATACTTGAAGAAGGGAAGCAATGCATTTTTGGCCCATGTCATCGACAAGGAAATGAAGGAAAAACACATCCAGGATTTTCCTGTTGTCCGGGATTTTCCCGATGTCTTTCCTGAGGAGTTACCAGGATTGCCACCACCAAGACAAGTCGAATTCCACATCGACTTAATTCCTGGAGCTGCAACAGTGGCCAAATCACCTTATCGATTGGCCCCATCGAAAATGCAAAGAAATGTCAGGACAACCCCAGGAGCTGCTCAACAAAGTATTCATAAGACCCAGTTTGTCACCGTGGGGAGGACCAGTTCTTTTTGTTAAAAAGAAAGATGGATCCTTGTGAATGTGCATCAATTATAGAGAGCTTAATAAGCTAACCATCAAAAACCGTTACCCTCTTCCCCGAATCGACGACCTGTTCGACCAAATCAAAGGCGCTACTTACTTTTCAAAAATTGATCTTCGATCTGGATATCATCAAATGAGGGTCCGTGAGGAGGATGTTTTCAAGACGGCGTTCAAGACTCGTTACGGCCATTACGAGTTCCTGGTTATGCCTTTCGGGCTAACAAACGCACCAGTTGTCTTTATGGACTTGATGAACAGAGTTTGTAGACTGTACTTGGATAAGTTCGTGATCGTGTAAATAGATGATATACTAATTTATTCGTTAAGCAATGAGGATCATGAACGACATCTAAAGTTGATTCTGGAACTACTCAAAGACCAGATATTGTATACGAAGCTCTCCAAATGAAAATTCTGGATTCGTGAAGTACATTTTCTTGGTCATATCATTAATGAGAAAGGAATACATGTGGATCCTGCAAAAGTTGAGGCCATCAGGAAGTGGGAAACTCCGAAGATCCCAACAGAAATTCGCCAATTTCTCGGTTTAGCAGGTTATTACCAACGGTTCATAACAAATTACTCGAAGATTGCTCAACCGCTGACGACTTTAACCCAAAAGGATAAGAAATTCATTTGGGGAGAGAAGCAAGAAGAAGCATTTCAAACGCTTAAGCATAATCTATGCAACTCACCAATTATGTCATTGCCAGAAGGCACTGAGAATTTTGTAGTTTACTGCGACGTAACGCACCAAGATTTGGGATGTGTGTTGATACAAAAGGACAAGGTCATTGAATACGCGTAAAGACAACTTAAGGTTCACGAGAAGAACTCTACAACTCACGACCTTGAGTTGGGAGTCATGGTCTTCGCACTCAAGATTTGGAGACATTATCTTTA
Source organism: Arctium minus (assembly GCA_954870635.1). Taxonomy (NCBI): domain Eukaryota; kingdom Viridiplantae; phylum Streptophyta; class Magnoliopsida; order Asterales; family Asteraceae; genus Arctium; species Arctium minus. Next base: position 77,084,954 of record OX941088.1, on the reverse strand, counting down.
CGGCACGAGATGCACCGTCTACACTGATCACAAGAGTCTCCAACACAGCTTTGACTAGAAGATGCTATATATGAGGCAAAGAAGGTGGGTCGAACGGCTAAACGACTATGATTGTGAAATAAAGTACCACTCAGGAAAGGCTAATGTGGTAGCCGATGCACTAAGCCAAAAGGAAAGAGTGAAACCGTCAAGGGTGCGAGCTTTGGGTGCGATCGTGTAGACGAGTCTAAAGGCACAGATCCTCGAAGCTAAAGAATAGGCATTGAAAGTAGAGAATTTGAAGGACGAGGCCCTACATCAATGCGTACGTAGCTTTAACACAAAGTCAGATGCGATACACTACTTTGATGACAGAGTCTGGATACCAAGGGTTAAGGATTTACGAGCTAAAAATTTTGGATGAAGCCCAATCAAGTTATTCGATTCACCCGGGAGCACACAAAATGTACAGAGATCTAAAGGAATTCTATTGGTGGCCGGAGATGAAGAGAGACATAGCTTTGTATGTAAGCAAGTGCTTAACCTGTACGAAAGTTAAGGTCGAACATCAGAAACCATCTGGTCTGTTACAACAACCCGAGATTCCCCAATGGAAATGGGAACAAATAACCATGGATTTCGTAACCAAGTCACCCAGAACCGGGAAGGGGCACGACTCAATCTGGGTTATAATAGATCGGCTTACAAAATCTGCGCATTTCCTTCCTATTCGGGAAGACTAAAAGATGGAAAAGCTTGCACAAATTTACATCAATGAAATTGTTACACGTCATGGAGTGCCTATATCCATTATCTCGGATAAGGATAGCCGTTTTACATCACGATTTTGGCAATCACTCCAGGAAGCGTTGGGTACGCGTTTGAACTTGAGCACGTCCTACCATCCACAGACGGACGGACGGACAGACGGAGAGAACTATTCAGACGCTAGAGGATATGCTGCGTTCCGGTACGATAGATTTTGGTGGAAGTTAGGATACTCACCTACCATTAGTTGAATTCTCCTATAACAACAACTATCACACTAGCATTCAGTATGCACCGTATGAGGCCTTATATGGACACAAGTGTAGATCCCCACTCAGTTGGTTGGAGATTGGCGACAGACAATTGACTAGGCCCGACATCGTGCAAGAGACAACTGACAAGATCTCAATTATCAAGGATAGACTTAAGGTCGCAAGAGATCGTCAGAAGAGTTATGTTGATAACCGCCGAAAGACATTGGAGTTTCAAGTAGGTGATAAGGTGCTCCTGAGTACACTTTGGGAAAAGAGGAAAGCTGAGTCCAAGATACATTGGGCCATTTGAAATAGTTGAAAGGGTTGGTCCAGTAGCGTATAAAATCAAGTTACCGCAATAATTGAACGTCATCCATGACACATTCCACGTGTCAAACCGTAAGAAATGTCTAAATGATGAATCATTGGCTCTACCTCTGGAAGACGTTCAGATCAATGATCGATTGAACTTTGTAGAAGAACCAATTGAGATCCTTGACCGAGAAGTCATGCGTTTAAGGTGTAGTAAGATCCCAATCCTAAAAGTTCATTGGAATTCGAGGCATGGACCTGAGTATACTTGGGAGCGAGAAGATCACATGAAACTTAAGTACCCTCACCTTTTTGCGAAGAATCAGTCCGGGAGTGACAATCATTAATTTCGGGACGAAGTTCTTTTAAGGAGGGGAGACTGTGACATCTGGCTTCCGGAACCTTCAGGTTAACCCGAGCAGTGTAATACACGATTAAATATATAGGAACACCCTATTACGACCTAATTTTATAAGCAAGGTCTTTAGTTTCCTAAGATTCCCGACAACATGCTTAGAATGTCCGGTTAACGCCAGTAACGGTTACACCGTCTTATAAAGTCCCAAACTGATAAAATTAACATTTTATTATATCAATAATAATGATATGTAGGTCAAATATAATATTTATATAAACAAATATAAATTCTAAACATTAATTAATCAAACCAAAACTTTTAAGTAGGTAAATGAGGTTTTAGCTACCTTTAACCAATATTTTTTTTAAAAAAAAAATTACTTATATATATACATTATTATTTAGTAAAAAAAAGAAAAAAAAGAAAAGAGGAGGCCTAAAATTCAGCCACCTCCCTCCCCTCTTCCCAAAAACCATCATTATTAAACCCCATTTACAAGACAAACACTTCATTTTGCATCCATCACTTTCATTTTGAATTTCTCACACATCTCTCCCTCCCTTTCAGTCCCTTGACCGAATTCCAGCCCTAAAACCCCCTCCAAATCAGATTTTTGAAGATCAAAACAACTCCTTATCATCAAGGTAACATTCTACTCTTGTATTTCATGAAACTTACCTTTAAATCTTCATAAAAATCAAGTTTTCATCATTTTTCCTTCATTTTTCTTCATCTTCTTGAAGGTTTTCTGGAAGTTATGGCTTTGTAAAGTCCCTAAATGTTAGGTTATACACCAATGACATGTTAAATGTCAAGCAATGGTGATAACCCATGATCCATACCTCTAAAACTCAAGAAAATGAAGTTTGGATGACATGCATGTCCATTTTTCTTACAATCTAAGATATTAGAGTCCATACATGTGTTTCGAAAAGTTAAAGAATGATTTTTACTAAAACGTATGTTAAAATGGAAGATAAAAACGTTTTCAATCAAGAAACCCCAATTTATGGGTCAAAAAGTGATAAAAAGTTCATAAAATTAAGTTATTTCATTTTTAGTTTCTGTCAGATTTATTGCATGTTAGTATTTCGGGTATAACTTGAAACATATGGACTCAAATGCTATGAATCTTCTTCTGGAATTTAATATAATGAAATGCTAATCAAACCCCACTGGAATCACTCAAAAATATTGAGTTTTGACCTCTCAACCTCACCTCTAAAGTTTGTGGTGCAAACAGAATCCGGCTGGACAAAAACATTCAATCAATCAACCATAACCATCATTTAAATCCATAAAAACTAATTATTCCTTTTCTGGAAGTAACTTTAATGAGTTGAGAATCAAATAAAATTGGATTTACTCGAAAATATGATGATTTGGGTACTCAACCATCATTAAAAAGTTGAGTGTGCAAAAAGTAACTTTCTGCCAGGTTAGAACACTTGACTTAAAACGGACATAACTCATTCAATATTGATCCAAATGAGATGAATCTTTTTCTGGAAACTTCACCTTTGAAGCAGGAACAAAACCCAATTTGAATCACTTGAAAATACTGAGTTTTGACCCTTGAAATGGCCGAGTCAACAGAAGGTGTAATCTGCATATTTCTCTGTGACCAATAAAATTTAAAGTAATCATTACCCTATATAGACTTATCCAAAAATGTTGTAATTTTGCCAAAAGTCCCCTTATACATTAAAATAAGTTATATAAAAATTTGGTAAAATAATAAGTTTGGGAAAATACTCAAAATACAAAGATTTTATGACTTAAAATTTTGACAGCAAACAGTAGCTAATGAACTTTCTTAAAATGATCATTTTGGACTTTTGGACATAATAATAATTAAAAATGAAGATTTTAATTTTAATATAAATATTATAATGTGATCAAACTTAAAATAAAATTTGTCAACCCATAAGCCTTAAAAATTTGATCCGAAGAACCGAAATTATGTCGATAAGTTAAGTAGGATTAGTACTCGCTAATCTTACGTAAAATAAATCTAAAGGCTTTTTCCCTTAAAAATTGTATGCCCAAAATATGTGATTTCAAGAATCATCCAACCTTATGAATATCTATAATACGCGCTAATGTGTTACCCAAATTTAATAAAAAGACATGTAAAGCATTTTATAAGGCATAGTGACCTAAATAACGTCCGAAACCGTAAAAATAGGTTCGAATTGATAATGTGCTCCACTTTCATAGGAAAGGCGTAGTACCAAGATTAAAGCAACCTAGCAGATATTCCCGAGCAACTGCTAAAATCGGTGAGTATTCACAGCCCCATTTTACTTGTTTTGAATAAATTTTGGGGTGAAAAGCATGCTAAATTGTGTTATAAAGATTCATGAGTAGTTTAAATTGTTATGCGATATTAATCGCCAAAGCTTACTTAAGCATTAAATTGAAATGGTATGACATTGTATGATCGGTATGTTGAGTTTTAAAGTAAAGTAAAGAAAAGTCCCCTGTACACTACTATTAACTCATGAACAAATGGGCCTATAGTATTAGTGGATAGCGCTATTTGGTCTGACAAACCCACCTTAATACTGACGAGTAAGGGTGCACTATACTAGAGAATGCGGACACTCATTTGGAGTAGGTCGCGAGGGGCTGGAAAGAGCTAAGTCCGGGACGGTTTAGTAGTGGCTCAACAAGACGAAAGAAAACCGAATCATGTCATACGAATGTTGAAACGATAAAGCTCATGAACATTTTCGATTTAAGATATCGAATAAATTCGAAAGTTATATTTATCAAACCCTGCATACAAAAATTGTTTTGTGCATAGTTGAAAACCTGTGAACTCACCAACTCAATGTAGTTGACCCTTTTTCTTTTATCTTGCTTTTCAGGTGCAAATAAGTAAATGGTGGAACTTAGGGTGCACTCATGTGTGACATCATCAACCGTTATGACATTGTCAATTTTTATCAACTTTTGTAACAGCCGTATTTTGAGAACTTTTTAGTTATGGGTTGTATAACTTTATTTCTCTCTAACTTGTTAAATATTATAGTTGATATTGTTTATTACTTTATGTTGTGAAACCGTGTGCTGTCATGTCTCGCGTTTCCGCTTTGGCGGGGTGTGACAGATTTGGTATCAGAGCCTAAAGTTATAGAGAATGCTGGTTTCCTTATGGAAATCTCAAACTATAACAAAATATAAACATAATTTCAAAACGGTTTTCGAAATGATTCTCAAAGGCTGAAGTGTATCACTAGTATAACTAGGTTGAGTGTCGTATTATTATACCATAACTTAGACAAAGCCTGATCACCTCTGTCTAATTTAGGTATGCATAATGGGGGACTTGAACTAGTTGTATTAGGAGTGCAAAAGGATTTTACTACTTAAAAGCGTCGAGCATAAATTTTGTGTGTGCATGCATAAACATTGCATATCTTAGACACTCCTTTTTCCCATAACACCCGTAGTAATAGTCACTATACATCAGTACTATTTGATTCTGGAGCGGATAGAAGCTTTGTATCACTAAAGTTTAAGCCAAAAATTAATTTGAAACCCCAAAAGCTGAAAGAAGTCTACACTATTGAATTTGCGAATGGGCAAGAAGTTAGAGCTAGGGATATAATTACGGACTGCACTCTAAACTTAGCTAATAAGAATTTTAGCATAGATCTTATCCCAATTGAACTAGGAAGCTTTGACATTGTTGTGGGCATGGATTGGCTATCCAAAAATCGAGCCAAAACATGTTGTTCCGAGAAGAGATCGTCCGAATTCTGTTACCAGAAGGAGAAACTCTCATCATTCATGGAGAAAAGCCCGGAAAGAATTTTAAGATCGTGTCGTGCATGAAAATGCGAAAATACTTGAAGAAGGGAAGCAATGCATTTTTGGCCCATGTCATCGACAAGGAAATGAAGGAAAAACACATCCAGGATTTTCCTGTTGTCCGGGATTTTCCCGATGTCTTTCCTGAGGAGTTACCAGGATTGCCACCACCAAGACAAGTCGAATTCCACATCGACTTAATTCCTGGAGCTGCAACAGTGGCCAAATCACCTTATCGATTGGCCCCATCGAAAATGCAAAGAAATGTCAGGACAACCCCAGGAGCTGCTCAACAAAGTATTCATAAGACCCAGTTTGTCACCGTGGGGAGGACCAGTTCTTTTTGTTAAAAAGAAAGATGGATCCTTGTGAATGTGCATCAATTATAGAGAGCTTAATAAGCTAACCATCAAAAACCGTTACCCTCTTCCCCGAATCGACGACCTGTTCGACCAAATCAAAGGCGCTACTTACTTTTCAAAAATTGATCTTCGATCTGGATATCATCAAATGAGGGTCCGTGAGGAGGATGTTTTCAAGACGGCGTTCAAGACTCGTTACGGCCATTACGAGTTCCTGGTTATGCCTTTCGGGCTAACAAACGCACCAGTTGTCTTTATGGACTTGATGAACAGAGTTTGTAGACTGTACTTGGATAAGTTCGTGATCGTGTAAATAGATGATATACTAATTTATTCGTTAAGCAATGAGGATCATGAACGACATCTAAAGTTGATTCTGGAACTACTCAAAGACCAGATATTGTATACGAAGCTCTCCAAATGAAAATTCTGGATTCGTGAAGTACATTTTCTTGGTCATATCATTAATGAGAAAGGAATACATGTGGATCCTGCAAAAGTTGAGGCCATCAGGAAGTGGGAAACTCCGAAGATCCCAACAGAAATTCGCCAATTTCTCGGTTTAGCAGGTTATTACCAACGGTTCATAACAAATTACTCGAAGATTGCTCAACCGCTGACGACTTTAACCCAAAAGGATAAGAAATTCATTTGGGGAGAGAAGCAAGAAGAAGCATTTCAAACGCTTAAGCATAATCTATGCAACTCACCAATTATGTCATTGCCAGAAGGCACTGAGAATTTTGTAGTTTACTGCGACGTAACGCACCAAGATTTGGGATGTGTGTTGATACAAAAGGACAAGGTCATTGAATACGCGTAAAGACAACTTAAGGTTCACGAGAAGAACTCTACAACTCACGACCTTGAGTTGGGAGTCATGGTCTTCGCACTCAAGATTTGGAGACATTATCTTTACGGCACGAGATGCACCGTCTACACTGATCACAAGAGTCTCCAACACAGCTTTGACTAGAAGATGCTATATATGAGGCAAAGAAGGTGGGTCGAACGGCTAAACGACTATGATTGTGAAATAAAGTACCACTCAGGAAAGGCTAATGTGGTAGCCGATGCACTAAGCCAAAAGGAAAGAGTGAAACCGTCAAGGGTGCGAGCTTTGGGTGCGATCGTGTAGACGAGTCTAAAGGCACAGATCCTCGAAGCTAAAGAATAGGCATTGAAAGTAGAGAATTTGAAGGACGAGGCCCTACATCAATGCGTACGTAGCTTTAACACAAAGTCAGATGCGATACACTACTTTGATGACAGAGTCTGGATACCAAGGGTTAAGGATTTACGAGCTAAAAATTTTGGATGAAGCCCAATCAAGTTATTCGATTCACCCGGGAGCACACAAAATGTACAGAGATCTAAAGGAATTCTATTGGTGGCCGGAGATGAAGAGAGACATAGCTTTGTATGTAAGCAAGTGCTTAACCTGTACGAAAGTTAAGGTCGAACATCAGAAACCATCTGGTCTGTTACAACAACCCGAGATTCCCCAATGGAAATGGGAACAAATAACCATGGATTTCGTAACCAAGTCACCCAGAACCGGGAAGGGGCACGACTCAATCTGGGTTATAATAGATCGGCTTACAAAATCTGCGCATTTCCTTCCTATTCGGGAAGACTAAAAGATGGAAAAGCTTGCACAAATTTACATCAATGAAATTGTTACACGTCATGGAGTGCCTATATCCATTATCTCGGATAAGGATAGCCGTTTTACATCACGATTTTGGCAATCACTCCAGGAAGCGTTGGGTACGCGTTTGAACTTGAGCACGTCCTACCATCCACAGACGGACGGACGGACAGACGGAGAGAACTATTCAGACGCTAGAGGATATGCTGCGTTCCGGTACGATAGATTTTGGTGGAAGTTAGGATACTCACCTACCATTAGTTGAATTCTCCTATAACAACAACTATCACACTAGCATTCAGTATGCACCGTATGAGGCCTTATATGGACACAAGTGTAGATCCCCACTCAGTTGGTTGGAGATTGGCGACAGACAATTGACTAGGCCCGACATCGTGCAAGAGACAACTGACAAGATCTCAATTATCAAGGATAGACTTAAGGTCGCAAGAGATCGTCAGAAGAGTTATGTTGATAACCGCCGAAAGACATTGGAGTTTCAAGTAGGTGATAAGGTGCTCCTGAGTACACTTTGGGAAAAGAGGAAAGCTGAGTCCAAGATACATTGGGCCATTTGAAATAGTTGAAAGGGTTGGTCCAGTAGCGTATAAAATCAAGTTACCGCAATAATTGAACGTCATCCATGACACATTCCACGTGTCAAACCGTAAGAAATGTCTAAATGATGAATCATTGGCTCTACCTCTGGAAGACGTTCAGATCAATGATCGATTGAACTTTGTAGAAGAACCAATTGAGATCCTTGACCGAGAAGTCATGCGTTTAAGGTGTAGTAAGATCCCAATCCTAAAAGTTCATTGGAATTCGAGGCATGGACCTGAGTATACTTGGGAGCGAGAAGATCACATGAAACTTAAGTACCCTCACCTTTTTGCGAAGAATCAGTCCGGGAGTGACAATCATTAATTTCGGGACGAAATTCTTTTAAGGAGGGGAGACTGTGACATCTGGCTTCCGGAACCTCCAGGTTAACCCGAGCAGTGTAATACACGATTAAATATATAGGAACACCCTATTACGACCTAATTTTATAAGCAAGGTCTTTAGTTTCCTAAGATTCCCGACAACATGCTTAGAATGTCCGGTTAACGCCAGTAACGGTTACACCGTCTTATAAAGTCCCAAACTGATAAAATTAACATTTTATTATATCAATAATAATGATATGTAGGTCAAATATAAGATTTATATAAACAAATATAAATTCTAAACATTAATTAATCAAACCAAAACTTTTAAGTAGGTAAATGAGGTTTTAGCTACCTTTAACCAATATTTTTTTTAAAAAAAAAATTACTTATATATATACATTATTATTTAGTAAAAAAAAGAAAAAAAAGAAAAGAGGAGGCCTAAAATTCAGCCACCTCCCTCCCCTCTTCCCAAAAACCATCATTATTAAACCCCATTTACAAGACAAACACTTCATTTTGCATCCATCACTTTCATTTTGAATTTCTCACACATCTCTCCCTCCCTTTCAGTCCCTTGACCGAATTCCAGCCCTAAAACCCCCTCCAAATCAGATTTTTGAAGATCAAAACAACTCCTTATCATCAAGGTAACATTCTACTCTTGTATTTCATGAAACTTACCTTTAAATCTTCATAAAAATCAAGTTTTCATCATTTTTCCTTCATTTTTCTTCATCTTCTTGAAGGTTTTCTGGAAGTTATGGCTTTGTAAAGTCCCTAAATGTTAGGTTATACACCAATGACATGTTAAATGTCAAGCAATGGTGATAACCCATGATCCATACCTCTAAAACTCAAGAAAATGAAGTTTGGATGACATGCATGTCCATTTTTCTTACAATCTAAGATATTAGAGTCCATACATGTGTTTCGAAAAGTTAAAGAATGATTTTTACTAAAACGTATGTTAAAATGGAAGATAAAAACGTTTTCAATCAAGAAACCCCAATTTATGGGTCAAAAAGTGATAAAAAGTTCATAAAATTAAGTTATTTCATTTTTAGTTTCTGTCAGATTTATTGCATGTTAGTATTTCGGGTATAACTTGAAACATATGGACTCAAATGCTATGAATCTTCTTCTGGAATTTAATATAATGAAATGCTAATCAAACCCCACTGGAATCACTCAAAAATATTGAGTTTTGACCTCTCAACCTCACCTCTAAAGTTTGTGGTGCAAACAGAATCCGGCTGGACAAAAACATTCAATCAATCAACCATAACCATCATTTAAATCCATAAAAACTAATTATTCCTTTTCTGGAAGTAACTTTAATGAGTTGAGAATCAAATAAAATTGGATTTACTCGAAAATATGATGATTTGGGTACTCAACCATCATTAAAAAGTTGAGTGTGCAAAAAGTAACTTTCTGCCAGGTTAGAACACTTGACTTAAAACGGACATAACTCATTCAATATTGATCCAAATGAGATGAATCTTTTTCTGGAAACTTCACGTTTGAAGCAGGAACAAAACCCAATTTGAATCACTTGAAAATACTGAGTTTTGACCCTTGAAATGGCCGAGTCAACAGAAGGTGTAATCTGCATATTTCTCTGTGACCAATAAAATTTAAAGTAATCATTACCCTATATAGACTTATCCAAAAATGTTGTAATTTTGCCAAAAGTCCCCTTATACATTAAAATAAGTTATATAAAAATTTGGTAAAATAATAAGTTTGGGAAAATACTCAAAATACAAAGATTTTATGACTTAAAATTTTGACAGCAAACAGTAGCTAATGAACTTTCTTAAAATGATCATTTTGGACTTTTGGACATAATAATAATTAAAAATGAAGATTTTAATTTTAATATAAATATTATAATGTGATCAAACTTAAAATAAAATTTGTCAACCCATAAGCCTTAAAAATTTGATCCGAAGAACCGAAATTATGTCGATAAGTTAAGTAGGATTAGTACTCGCTAATCTTACGTAAAATAAATCTAAAGGCTTTTTCCCTTAAAAATTGTATGCCCAAAATATGTGATTTCAAGAATCATCCAACCTTATGAATATCTATAATACGCGCTAATGTGTTACCCAAATTTAATAAAAAGACATGTAAAGCATTTTATAAGGCATAGTGACCTAAATAACGTCCGAAACCGTAAAAATAGGTTCGAACTGATAATGTGCTCCACTTTCATAGGAAAGGCGTAGTACCAAGATTAAAGCAACCTAGCAGATATTCCCGAGCAACTGCTAAAATCGGTGAGTATTCACAGCCCCATTTTACTTGTTTTGAATAAATTTTGGGGTGAAAAGCATGCTAAATTGTGTTATAAAGATTCATGAGTAGTTTAAATTGTTATGCGATATTAATCGCCAAAGCTTACTTAAGCATTAAATTGAAATGGTATGACATTGTATGATCGGTATGTTGAGTTTTAAAGTAAAGTAAAGAAAAGTCCCCTGTACACTACTATTAACTCATGAACAAATGGGCCTATAGTATTAGTGGATAGCGCTATTTGGTCTGACAAACCCACCTTAATACTGACGAGTAAGGGTGCACTATACTAGAGAATGCGGACACTCATTTGGAGTAGGTCGCGAGGGGCTGGAAAGAGCTAAGTCCGGGACGGTTTAGTAGTGGCTCAACAAGACGAAAGAAAACCGAATCATGTCATACGAATGTTGAAACGATAAAGCTCATGAACATTTTCGATTTAAGATATCGAATAAATTCGAAAGTTATATTTATCAAACCCTGCATACAAAAATTGTTTTGTGCATAGTTGAAAACCTGTGAACTCACCAACTCAATGTAGTTGACCCTTTTTCTTTTATCTTGCTTTTCAGGTGCAAATAAGTAAATGGTGGAACTTAGGGTGCACTCATGTGTGACATCATCAACCGTTATGACATTGTCAATTTTTATCAACTTTTGTAACAGCCGTATTTTGAGAACTTTTTAGTTATGGGTTGTATAACTTTATTTCTCTCTAACTTGTTAAATATTATAGTTGATATTGTTTATTACTTTATGTTGTGAAACCGTGTGTTGTCATGTCTCGCGTTTCCGCTTTGGCGGGGTGTGACAGTTGTCACTTCAGAGGAGGAGTTGGTGGGTCCAGAGATCCTTCACAGAGAAACCAAACTCGTCAAATTCAATAGAGCATTTGTTATCTTTTGTGAATTGGCGAACGGATATAAGATTTTTAATAATATTGGGTATGACTAGAATATTATGAAGATGTAAGGGACGAGAGAATGTAGAGGAAGGTAAAGTGGTGTACCCCCATGTTGGTTACAGGAATAGATGACCCATCACCTACAATGACAGAATTAAAAATGCGATTATTAAAAATAGACGAGAGTCTACCTATGTCCGAGGCAAGGTGTGATGTGGCTCCGGTGTCCATGTACCAACGGACATCCTCCGGGTCATTGAGAGACATAGCGTTGAACGCTTGAGGAAGGGCGGTAGGTTGATTGGGTGACCCATTCATGAACCATTGCCAAGGGGGGGGGGGATCTTAGAAGTGGATGAGTGAAAAGCTTGTTGAGGACCGGGGCCAAGGAGCCGTTGGCAGCAGTGGGGGAAGCCGACGGTCCGGTGCGTCGGGAGTCTGATTGTTGCGGCGGTCGAAATGTGGCCCGAGAATTGGGTGGCGGCCACCCGTAGACACCCCAAGGGGTTTGGTAAAACTCCATGTGATTTTGTTGGCGGCGGTCGTTACGGCTGTTGGTCCGGCGACTTTGACGGCGGTAATTGCGACGGTCAGAGTTACGGCGTTGATTTGTGCCGCCATGCGCAGAGTTGCCGGTATAAAGAACCGTGGGTGAGGAGGGGTGATCACGGTGAGACGGGTTGTGGTTCCGTGGGCGTGACATGCGTTGTTCTTCCAAGAGGAGCATAGAACGTGCCTGGAAAAAAGTTGGTAAGGGGGTGCGGTGGCGAATAATACCTGTGATATGTTCAAACTTGTTAGAGAGTCCGTTGATCATATATGTGACGAGATTCTTTTAATTGACAGGAGTGTCAATGTTAGCAAGAAGATCTGACATAGATTTGATTTTTTGGCAATAGTCGGTGATCGAGAGATCTCCAATCACGATGTTGCGCAACTCGTTATCTAGTTGGATGGCACGGGCGTCCTTGTTGTCTCTGTTAGTGTATTTTATTGTATCCAAGATTTAATGTGAAAAGTCTAAGTCAAAGTATGTATAGTCAAAGTATAGAATAGTCAACTTTGATATTGTGTGAGTGAACCTTTGTTGAGAGAGTTTTTGTCTTTCATATAAATAGGATTAGTCTTTGAGAGAACTTGTAACACGTAACTAGAAGCATTGTAACTTTCATATCATCAATATACGATTTGTGACTTTCTCTCACTACTCTCTCTAGATCTAAATTGTCAAATATAATCTTGAATGTTTGTGCTTTAATTTGGGATCATACATTTTCATTGGTATCAGAGCCACCCCAATCGATTTCAGAGAAGATCATATTACTTGAAAAGGATCGATTTCTTGAAAATTTCAAGAACACGCAGATCGTATTTGATTTTTCACTGTTTGATCGAATTCGAAATTGTTAGTGGATTTTTGTGATAGAAAATGGTTTAGTAGTGATCATTTGTTGTTATAGAATCTTTTGTATTCACACTATTTCATGAATTGATCACTATAACATATTCAATTTTGAATTTTAGTCAAATTTTCTTGAAAACCACACGAACACTGTATCTTGATAAAATGCACTGTAATTCTGAGTTTTTAGATAAAATTGTTGTTTAGAAAAGTGTTAGAATTGCATTTCGAACATATTGGTTCAAGTTGTAAATCGAATTGCAGGTTATTTGTGATTTTTGCATCGATCTGTGAGTCAAGGGAACAAACGGCTAGATCTGTACTTCGCGCTAATCAAGAACGCGCAAGAAGTTAAAGAACACGCACGATGATATTGGAAAGTTTGAGCTCAGTTCGCGCATAGAGCATCTTGCGAGAAGAGGGTTCGCGCAAAGCTCATACCGTGAGTTCTTGATTTGTGAAAATATTCTAAGTGTGGTTCGCGCTAAGTGTTGTATGCGAGAAGTACAAAACGCGCACAAGCTATCTGCGAGATGTGATTTGAATAGTGACTTGCAAGTTTCATAGACGTGCGAGTTTGAATTTAGCGAGTTCTACATTTGTGAAAATTGTCTAAGTATGGAACGCGCAAGAGTCATTTGATGTGCGAGTTTATATTTGTTTGCGTGAAGTGATCTAGATCAAATATATTCTAAGTCTTAAACGCGCACTACAATCCTTGTGTTTGTCCCTGTAAATTCAGTTTCTTATCGCATTAAACAAATAATCACAAACAAGAGATTAACAAACCTGTTTTTGATTCAACAATACCAAACGATTTACAAGTTTTTTTTCTCTTGAAGGATGTTTTCTCTCTCTAAGCTCTCTCTCTCTCTCTAGAATAAAAGTGGCGGCTGATGTTTTCTATTTTGGGCACCTTGCACTCAACCAACCCTAGAGCCTAGATACCTCATATACCCATTTAGAGAAAAAGACAAAATACAAAATACAAGGAAATTAACTTTGACTATTTATTACAAATGACCTAGACTAATATTAAGAGTTTGACTTTGCAGCTTTGACCTCAGATTTCAATCTTCAGATTTGATGATCTTGAATCCAATAAATCTGTGCACTAACAATCTCCTCCTTTGGATCAAGATCATTACAAAAAGGATTTAGCAATTCAATATTCTCTTTAAGCTTAGAGGATGCAATCTCCCTCTTTGTCTTCAAAATATAACAATCTCCCCAAAAGACGAAAATAAAATCTCTTTCAGATGATGGAAAGAAGTTATCTCCAGTTTCAGCTCAGAATGCTTTAGCAAAATATCTTCATAGAAAATTTCTCTCAATTCAGCATATCTTCAGAAAACTTTCTCTAAACTTGTGTTCTCCCCCATTTCTTCGTTAACGCTTCTCCTTTCAAAAACTTGTAATGAACATTTCTTCAAACATTATGTTCTCCCCCTTTTGATGAATAGAGCATCGACATCATCAAAACTTTCTTCCAATAAATGTCTTTGACCATGCTGATCTTTTGAACTGAGCCTCTGATTCACCGTCAACCTGCCAAGATATTCATCTAGATCTTTTCAAATCCAGACAAATTAGGAATGTAACCCCTAAATCAACAAATGAATCAGTTAATATGCCTGTCAGTAACACTAAGTCACTGTGTGTAACGAATACACATTGGAAAGGAGCTTTTTGATGTTCACTCCCCCAGGGCTTCCATTCAATCATCGAAACACCACAAAGGCAATTTCTATGAACGTTATGACAAAGAAACAAATTCTTTGTGTGTTCGTGCAAGTGATTGAAAGAATTAAGCACGAATGATTGCTTATAGAGGCTCAACATTGTGTAAACCACTGAGACAACAGTAGATAAACACAGACTCAATGTGCATGATTGAAGTGCGAAGGTGGGGCATACTTCCTTCTTTTCAATATCCAGATTTTCCAAATGAAAACCAGATAGTAAATGTGCTATTTCCCCTTTGAAAAATGAAACATTTTCTTGTTAAGAAGAAAATGAGTGGCTGGTGGGGTTAATGTCAAGAGTTGGCATGGGCTAGTTGCCTGTTTCAATAATGTTCACCAAAGAATTGTGAAACATTAGTAATGTGGCTGCCCGTCTCAGAAAGTAGTTGGTGTAGAGTTTGATATTATTTTACTCTGTTCTCACACCCTCTTTCTTTTTATCATTAAGCTCACATCTAACCAAACTCTCTTATCCATTTTACCTCAACGCACAACCCACACTCAGTTCTTTTTGACTTCTCACACTCAATCACTATGGATTAACTTCTTGGGTAGGAAACACTGGTTAACGTGAATCCATAAAAGTTTCAATTAAGTCCTAGCACAAAGATCCCATGTTTTCCTAGAAAACATGTGTTGCTCAGATGATTTAACTTTATCAGTTAAAGCTCAAATACAAGTCAGATGTTTGTATGCTCAGTAAATAATCATGAAGATTTGAGCATTTGAAACATTGAAAATCTGACATTGTATGAAAAAGATCAGAATTAAAATGATATAGCATTCAAGGCTTATGGTAAAAAATAATGGATATTGTCTATATGAAACAAGATATAGACATTCTTGAATGAACTCTTCGAAATGAAATGACGCTCAAAATTCCTTTGAAATACAAGCGGGGTGTATCACCATCGAAAAATTGGTCAATATGAGACATGGTGATAACTTTTGCAACAATAGAATTAAACCGGTGTGTGTGAATACTTGAAAGTATATAGACAAGATAATACGCAAGTATATATCTTTAGAAACACACGGTTTGTTAATCATTGAAGCACAAATAAAAATGAAAACATTTAAAATCACACTTCTAATTCATGAAATCTGTTTAAGAATCGGGAAGTGGTTTGAACGTTTAAGAATAATGTTTTCTATGATTGAAAGTTGTCCTTCTTTCAACCATATGTGAGATGAAGATAAAGAATTATACCTTTTGCGAGCAATCTTACATCTCATGAAGTCAAGCTTAAAGTCATAAAGATATGATCTTGTAAGCATCTCTCAAACTGCAAAAGTCTTAAGGTCATAGTCAAAGCAACTTTATTCACAGAAATTAAAAGAAATATAAAGCAGTAAAACAATTAAAGTACGAGTTCTGATCTAAAATAATCAGAAGTCATCGCCTTTACTCCCCCTGAATTTATGCATCAGAAAAATTATCAGTGAAAAATATAAACATTAACTCCCCCTCAAATGTTGATCATCATATCTGACGGATGCATAAAATTTCAGACAAATATGTACTCCCCCTTGATGGTTGATTTCCTCATTCGAGTATTGGAGTACACTTCTCATATCACTGAAGTACGAGTCCTAAATTGTTGTGTTTAGAAGTCAATCTTTGTTGAAGTACGGGTCCTAAGC
This sequence comes from Arctium minus, assembly GCA_954870635.1. Classification (NCBI taxonomy): domain Eukaryota; kingdom Viridiplantae; phylum Streptophyta; class Magnoliopsida; order Asterales; family Asteraceae; genus Arctium; species Arctium minus. The sequence goes on along the minus strand of OX941088.1, from coordinate 77,068,517 downwards.
TGATTTACTTAGAAGCCTTTGTTCTCTTACTCCCCCTTGACAGTAGATGCCTGGAACACAGATTCATCCTTTTTCTTTGGTACCCACTGGTATTTGGGTCCATGTTTGTTAGTTTCAGTTCTTATGGGAGAAACTGAGTAAGAACCATACCAGAAATGATCACTTGTTTTATGAATAAGATCATGTGTACAACAGTAAGAACAATAGAATTGCTTACCTGACAACCTGATTAATTGATCTCTCGTGTAGATATGATCAAGTTTACCTTTACGCACATTGTTCTCTTTGGCATTATGTGTATGTACACATGACTTCTTTCCTTTCTCGTCTTTCTTCTCATTTTCAACTGGTTTCTTCTTCCAGACCAGTTCTTCTTCTTCGTATCTCCTTCTTCTTCTTCTTCTTCTTCTTCTTCTTCTTCTTCTTCTTCTTCTTCTTCTTCTTCTTCTTCTTCTTCTTCTTCTTCTTCTTTTGTATGTACCTGAACAATCTACATTTTCATCAAAGAAAATGTTAGTAGTACGAATCTGATCAAATGAATTGACTAACCTTCTTGAAGAAATAGGTTTCAAGTGTGAGCTTGAGGCTGTCTTTTTGAAGTCAGTTGAATTATTTCTAGGTGTGTGGATTTGTGACTCTGGAGTCGTTTGCTCAGTCACCACCACCTTTGAAACAATCTTTTCAAGCTCTTTAATCTTTGAAGCAAAACTGTCTCTTTCTTTGACAAGAAGGTCAATATTCTTCTTAAATTCAGACTTCGTTTTCTTCTCTGTAAGCACACTATTAGATAGCTCAGATAGCTTCTCAGTAAGCTTCTTAATCTCTGTTTCAAACATACTTCTTTCTTCTTCAAATCCCTTCTCAACATCATTTCTCTGGCCGGATATTTCTTTAAAGAATCCAACATTCTTTTGTTCAATGGCTTTCTTGTCCTTGGCAAACTTTTCTCTTTCCAGAATAATTACTTTCTCAAACTCAGAAATTTGCTGAGAAAGTTTTGTACACTTCAGCTCAACTGTCTTCTTTTCGTCTGCACATTTTCTTGAAAAATCTGAAAATTTCTTTACAAATGCCCTTTTTTCAATCTCAAAATCAGATCTTTCTTTGGCCATCTTGTTCTCCAGATCAGATATTTTCTTTTGAAGCTTAGTATTTGCATCTTCCAGACTCTTAATCTTCTCATTGTTTTCAACATAATCTTGTTTCTGAACTTTAGCTTCCAAGGCAGAAATCTTTCCTTTTAGATCAGAATTCTTAGTTTCCAACAACTTAACTCTTGAAGACATCTTTGGTCCTGTCATCATCTTCTTAATTTGTTCCCACAACTGTTTTCCTGTGGCCTTTTTACTTTCTAAACTTATAGAAATATTTTTTGAAATCTTATCTGAAATTCCTTTCAATATAAAAGATCTGGCTAATCTGTCAGCGTTGTATCTATTTTTTTGCTCATCTGTGTATCTATCAGGTGATACTGGAATCTCTTCATTCTTTCTTTCCCAACCATCATTAGTAGTATGAGTCCATGTTGGAATTTTCATGTTTCCTTCTCTAAGAGATATTCTGATATGTTCCCTTAATTCATGACTGTCAATGAAATCCAGGAACTGATTTTTCCATTTTTCATACTCTCCTCTGAAAAGTACTGGTGGATTCTCATCCATACTGATTGAAGGAGCTTCGCTAAAAGTCATTCTGATTTTGAAAGATATGCAATAAGAAACTTGAAAATGACCGTTAGTCCAAATGAAATCAATCAAATCTCAGAAATATACTGTATTACAAAAAGTCAAATTATGGTCAACCCACAAAAAATCTCAGAAAAACTCTAAGTATGAAAACTTGCAATTCACAGAAATAAACTTCACGCAAACACAGTGATTTGCGCGTTTGAGATTCGCGCTAACTAAAGCTTGCGCGTTCTGAAATTTGCGCGAACTGAAGCTTGCGAGTTTCTGAGGTTTGCGCTAAATTGAAGCTTGCGAGTTTCTGAGGTTTGCGCTAACTGAAGCTAGCGAGTTCTGGAGTTTTGCGCGAGAAGTGGGTCGCGCGAAGAAAGACTTTACGAGAAGAGAAGGTGGCGCAAAGTATATATTTGCGCAAAGAACTGATGACCGGTGTCCTCGACCAGTGTCCCCGACCGGTGTCCTGTCCGACCGGTGTCTTGTCCGACCGGTGTCTTGTACCGACCGGTGTGGACCGATGTCTCCCTGACCGATGTGGACCGGAGTGGATGTTGACCGGTGTCGAGGTGTGGCGCAAAAAGCTAACTTTGAGAACTTTGAACGCGCAAAAGTAACTTTGCGCTATGCTCTTAGAAGCACTTGAATCTGGCGCATAAAGGATGATCTGGCGTGTTCTTCAACCTGACTTCAAAAACGACTGAATCAACCAAAAACCTATATAGATTTTGATTAGCAGAATCAAACTTTGATGATGAGACCACTAGTACATCTAGAACAAATTACAACTATCTAATCTCAAAAACAAAACTCTAAGAATGAATCACTCGTTGAAACAGTATCTGTGGACTCGTGAAAACCAGAAACACCAAAATCATCAAATAGAGAAACGATTACAGTGCAATACTCTATTAGATTAATACAAACCCAATCTAAAACACTATTCGATCATAACCTGATCAAAAATGACTCCAAAAACAAACACAAATTCAAAGATGAATCTGATATTCAATGCAACAGTGCCGAGTTCAATATTTCCTTTGATTTCAATCTGGTTAGGCTCTGATACCAATTGTTTGTCCCTGTAAATTCAGTTTCTTATCACATAAAGCATATAATCACAAACAAGAGATTAACAAACCTGTTTTTGAATCAACAATACCAAACGATTTACATGTTTTTCTCTTGAAGGATGTTTTCTCTCTCTAAGCTCTCTCTCTCTCTAGAATAAAAGTGGTGGCTGATGTTTTCTATTTTGGGAACCTTGCATTCAACCAACCCTAGAGCCTAGATACCTCATATACCCATTTAGAGAAAAAGACAAAATACAAACTACAAGGAAATTAACTTTGACTATTTATTACAAATGACCTAGACTAATATTAAGAGTTTGACTTTGCAACTTTGACCTCAGATTTCAATCTTTAGATTTGATGATCTTGAATCCAATAAATCTGTGCACTAACACCTTGCGAGAAGCTACTTCGCGCATGATATTCTATATTTGATCAAGTTCTAATTGCTACAACAATCAAGATGAGAATCGTAATCACAAGTCTTTGATTAAATCTCAAACAATTACAAACTCACTTTCTCTCTCTATACTCTCTCTCTAGAATAATATTCAATGTCCTCTTCTCTAATCAGCTCTCACTCTCACAAATGACTTACTTGCTTACGTACACCAAGACTTACAAAGACAAGAAGGTATTTATACTCACAACAATTACAAGGAAACAAATACAAAATACAAATGTTGACTTTGACTTTATTAACAAAATGACTTTGACTTTTCATGAGAGTTGACTTTCCAGCTTTGACTTCTTGAACTTTCATCTTCAATCTTAATGATCTTGAATCCAATAAATCTGTGCTCTAACAATCTCCCCCTTTGGATCAAGATCATTACTAAAATATTTAGCAATGCGATCTTCTCTCTTTAAGCTCGATTGAAATAACTCCCCCTTTGATCAACCTTTATCTTCTCTTGTAATCTCCCCTTTGATACAAACATGATTTACAATCTCCCCCTTAATACTACGAAATTCATCTTTGATAAGCTCAGAAAATTCTCTCCCAAGGTCTTCAAATTCTTTCAGTTCAATCAAATCTTAAACAACTCTCCCATATCTTGAACTTTGGACATTTCTTTTTCTTTATCTTCCCATTTCTGAATTAAACTTTCCTTTTCAAACATCTCTTGAAACAAATACTTGTAATGGACATTTCTTCAAACTTTATCTTCTCCCCCTTTTTGATGATTAGAGCAACAAGATCATCAAAACTTTATCAGCAAGAAATGTCTTTGACCAATCTGATCTGTTCATGAGCCTCTGAATCATTGCCAATTAGAACAAAGTATCTATCTAGATCTTTTCAAATCCAGACAAAATATTCGTGTAACTCCTGAATCAAAAAATGAATCAGTTAAAATGCCTGTCAGTAACACGAAGTCACTGTGTGTAACGAATATACATTGTAAAGGAGATTTTGTTATGTTCACTCCCCAGGGCTTCCATCCAATCATCGAAACACCACAAAGGCAATTTCTATGAACGTTATGACAAGAAAACAAAATCCTTGTGTATTCGTGCATGTGTTGAAAGAATTAAGCATATGATGATTGCTTTTATAAAAGGCTCAACATTGTGTAAACCACTGAGACAACAGTAGATAAACACAGACTCAATGTGCATGATTGAAGTGCGAAGGTGGGGCAGACTTCCTTCTTTTTCAATATCCAGATTTTACAAATGAAAATCAGATAGATTATGTGCAGCGTCCCCAGAAAAATATGAAACATTCTCTTTTTAAGAAGAAAATGAGTGGCTGGTGGTGTTTATAACAAGAGTTGGCATGGGCTAGTTGCCTGTTTCAATAACGTTCACCAAAAATTGTGAAACATTAGTAATGTGGCTGCCCGACTCAGAAAGTAGTTGATGCAGAGTTTGATATTCTTTTACTCTGATCTCACACCCTCTTTCTTTTAATTCAATAAGCTCACATCTAACCAAACTCTTTTTTCCATTTTACCTCAACGCACAACCCACACTCATTTCTTTTAGACTCCTCACACTCAATCATTATGGATTAACTTCTTGGGTAGAAATCACTGGTTAACGTGATGCGATAGAAGTTCAGTTAAGACCTAGCACAAAGAGCCCATATTTCCTATAAAGCATATGTTGCTCAAAATGGTTTAACTTGAATAGTTAAAGCTCAAATACAAGTCAGATATTGATATGCTCAGAATATAATCATGAATATATGAGCATTTTGAAACATTGAAGTATTTTCAAACAAGTATATTGAAAAAATGAAATGAATACAAGAAACTTGTTTGAAAAACTAACATTGTATTAAAAAGGATCAGAAATGAATGATATAACAATCAAAGCTTAAGGTCAAGAATAATGGATATTGTCTATACGAAACAAAAATATAGACATTCTTGAAATGGCGTTTCGAAATGAAATATCGCTCAAAATTCTTTAAAGTACAAGCGGGGTGTCTTACCATCGAAAAATTGGTTACAATATGAGACATGGTAAGAACGATTTGAACAAAAATTCAAACCAGTGTGTGTGAATACTTGAAAGTATATAGAAAAGACAATACACAAGTATTTATCTTTGGAAACACACGGTTTGTAATCATTTAAGCACAAATAAAATGAAAACATTTCAAATCACACTTCCAATTCATGAAAACTATTTAAGAATTGGGAAGTGGTTTGAACTTTTCAGAACATGTTTTCTATATCTAAAAGTTGTCCTTCTTTCAGATACATTTAAGATTAATATAAGAAATTTACCTATTCGCTCAATCTTAATTCTCAGAAAGTCAGCTGAAAAATCATAATGATATGATCTTGTAAGCTTCTCTCATCCTGCATAAGTCTCAAAGTCTAGTCAAAGCAACTTTTACTCACAAATTTATTCAAAAATAAAATGACATAAAGCAGTAAAGCGATTAAAGTACGAGTTCTGATCTGAAATAATCAGAAATCATAATCCTTTTACTCCCCCTGAAATCATGCATTTAAGAATTATCAGTGAAAAAGTACATGATAGAGATCTACAATTCTCTTTTGAATTGTAGTTTGTCATATCTATCCAATGCATAAATTTCAGAAAAGTATGTACTCCCCCTTGAAGGTTGACGTCCTCATCTGAGTATTGGAGTACAGTCTCATATCAGCCCGGAAGTAACATCTCTTTTTCATCATTGAAGTACGAGTCCTAAACTGTTGTGTTTAGAAGTCAAACTCCTTATCATTGAGGTACGGGTCCTGAATTGTAGTATTCAGAAGCCTTGGTTCTCTTACTCCCCCTTTACTGTAGGTGCCTGCAACACAGAATCATCTTTCGGTTTTGGTACCCACTGGTATTTGGGTCCATAAATGTTAATTGCAGTTCTTATGGGAGTAATCGAGTAAGTGATAAGCCAAGATCACAAGATCTGTAGAGAGAGAATCTAGAGAGAGAAAGTGTGCGCTCAAAAGTAACAGTATATTGAATTCAAAATGTGAAAAGTTCTTACAAGCAAACAAGCCAAGAGGACTTAAATACCTCAAGGCACTTATAAGATAGAAAAGAACAATAAGTACTGACAGATAAAGGAAATAAATACAATGATTACTATATAATCAGATCTAACAATCTCCCCCTTAGTAATCATTGGCGCCGAGGTCTTCAAAAAAAAAAAATCTTCAAAAACAGCATTGACCATCTAGGCGACTTTGAAGGATCATTGACGTTCTTCTCGTTGACGTAGTCTATTCAGCCCAACTAACACTTCCAATCGTCGCAGAGTTGAACGGAGATTCAGTCTATCTTGAATAGTGACCAAAGTTCTACGGATTAGACGAATTTCATCATTTTCAAAAAGATATGACTCTCTTGTTGTCTCCAAAAACTTTCTTCTAGCCTCTTGTAGACGATGCTCTAACTGAAGTTTGATCACCTTTAGAGTTCCATCAGAGTAATATCCAATCTCATCAAAACGTAGAAAGCATTTTTCATTTGAGCTGTTCTTATATACTATTCCGTATGGATCTTCTATAATGGTGAATAACGGATAAGACTCTAGATTATGCAAACTCCGGTTGGGCCTTTCAAGATTAACCACAGGCTGAAAGCTTTCGACGGTCATCTGGAAGTCAAAAACACGATAAAATAGGATTTGTCGTCGAATGAATCGTTTAATAACAAAAAGAGTTTGAGAAACATCCTGAGTCCGGTGATAAAGATTCCTGAAGTGATCATATAAGAATTCAACATCATCATTTGAAAGATCAGTGAAATCAGCCTCTGAAAAGTTGTACCGCTTGCAGTCTCTTTTCGTCCACTTCAAGGTCTGGATACCAGATGTTTACAAACTTATTAAATGTGACACTGAGAACTCGAACTATTAGATGAGGAGAAGCAACGGTGTTATTCTTTTTGCGCTGGCACTTGATAAACGCTAAGTATTCATGCTGATAAGCTTCTGATTCTGTCTCTACTCCAAGTATGGCATATATATTGATTGTCCTTCTTCTAGAAACAAAGATGTTGCTTTGGATATCTTCAAGAAAAGTTGTTCTGAGTATAGAATCCATATATCTCTTCTGTAGATTTCTCTGCCTTTGCTGCCTAGTTAAAGCTTTTCCTTCTTCTAGAAGAGATGGAGGAATTACCGGTTCGAAAGAAGAAATATCTGCTTGAGCTCTAGATGACTGACCGACTTCAAATGCACTTGACGGAATATTGGTTGTCGGAGCAGAACTAGTTACTGGAGTAGATGAAGGTTGATCATCTTCTGGAATCTCACCTTGACTCGGAAGATCACCATATAGCAATTCAGCCTCTTTTGTATCTGATGCATCCATGAAAACAGTATCATCCTCTGTATCAGATAAGATGATGATATTGTTGCAATCTTCTTCTTTAACTTGAGCACCTTTCTCAAATCTAACTTCTTCATCATCATCTGAAGTTATCTCTATGAAGTTCGCGAAGAAAGATCTCATGTCATTTGCTGCTTCCGACTCTTCAACTTCATGAGCTCTACCTGAGACATCTGGATCCACATAAACTACAATTTGCATATTATTAATATTTGCTTCAGACATATTAAATTCATTATGCAAAGCAGTTACATCAGCATTGTCAACCATGACATTCACTAAATCTTGGATACTGCAATCTTGAACTGTATCAACCGTCTTTTCTCTATCTCCAGCCACTTCTTTTTGAACAACTTCTCGTGCTTCAGAAGACCCTTCTGTTCTTTGTCTCTTTGCCATCTCCCCATCATGGCCTTGATGATCGGTATCATCTTGGTCATGTCGACGTTTAAGAGACGGGCCAACCTCAGTCCTGCATGATTGCTCTAGATGATCAATCTTGTTAGATAGATCGGAGAAAACTTGTGACATAAAAGAACGAAGATCAGATAAGCTGGATCTAACTTCTAATCTGAATTCCTGAAATTCATGAGATAAAGCATTAATGCGATCAGAATCTGAAGAGGAAGAAACTGGAGGCGGCGTTGGCTGGAAGTTCCTCAGCAGAGAGATCAAATCTTAATCTTGATGTTGTAGCGGAGACATAGATAGAAGACGCGCATAAAGAAGATCAGATAGCTCAGTTTGCATGTCACTAAGGAGACGCAAGATAGACTTTGCGTGTTCTTAGTGAGACGTAAACTACACAGAACGAAACAAACAAACTAGAAGAATGCGGGTCACGGGTGAAACGCATAGTTCACTATGCTAGTCTAAAGGGACACGTAAAGCGCACTTTGCGTTTCTTGTTAGAAATGCACAGTATACTTTACGGGTCTAGTAAGACACGCAAAGAACACTTTGCGGTTCTAACAGGACACGCAAAGTAGCCTTTGCGGGTCTCAAAGACTTGAACAAAAACCCTAGAACTCGTTTGTTCGAACCCGAAAACCACAAAACAATAAATCTAAGCACAAAACAACGAAATTAAACCAAAACAAAACATACCTGATTGTCGATTAGAAGATCTAAACAAATCCCAATACGCAAATCGATCAAAATCAACTCGAATCTGAGTTTTTAGAGATCGATGAACAGTGAAAAATCGCAAGTCAGATAAAACCCACAATAAGAGACCAAGAATGAAATCAAAACAAAGTAATGGAACACTAATCAAACTACAAACATAGAACGAAAAACAAAAACATACCTGAAATTCCAAAGTCACAATCTGAAATGAATTAGATGAGAATGCAAGAAGAAAAACACAGAGAGAATGGAGGGAAGATGAATAGTCAAACAAGTTCAAAGGGAATAAAAACACACTCTTACTTCTATATATTCTAAAAACAAAGAACACTTAAAAAAAATAACTATGAGAAAATTACCTGATAAACCCCCATTACCCCCCTACACAAATGCACAAAATTTATCAAATTAGTTAAGCATTTGCATAGTAATTTCAGAAATACTTACCTTATGAATTTCTGATCATCACAAGAAGTAATTAATCAGCAACATTCACTCCCCCTCAAAAACAGAACATTAGCAGATATGGAACCCAGATATACACTCCCCCTCGAAAAATGCACAGACCATATGACAAAAACACAGATAGCAAACATAAAGACATCAATATGAAAGATGATCTTATGGAATATAAATTTTGTAACAACTGAATATATAAAATTTTAAACACTAAACAAATTAAAGTCTATTCAGTAAAATTTCTCAGATTTATCAATCAGTTGAAATCAAACATGAGTTATTGGATACAGAAACAAGTTTCATTGCATATCAAGTTAAGACATGTTCAGCTTCAAACACATGCAGATATCTATTCAGTGTGCTCGCATGCGATCTTGGATTAGCTTCAAGAAAATTGCAATTCTAAACATAAAATGGAGAACTTTGCATTTACATACACTAAGACATCAAGAATTAAGATTTTCACAAAGTTACAGATTTATCGCAACTCAAAATATATCACCAAGTATCAAGAGATGTGTGCTCATTGGCATCTTTTAGCAGTGTGCTCATTGGCATCTTCACATGAGTGTGCTCTTTGGCATCTTTTAAGCGTTGTGCACTTTGGCATCTTTTAATCAAAGAGTTTATTAAGTAAAGAACATGCCGTAAACGTAACTTTCTATCTGACCCTATTGCAGGATTTGGGTTAGCCGCTCCCAGACCAGTTGGCCTTAGGGGACTAGGTGTCAAGCACCCCTTGGAACTTACTCTCCTGGATCAGAAAGGCTACATCGACATATCCTAAACCCATTTATACCAGTAAAACATGACTTTCGATCTGGTTCTATAGAAGGATTTCTATTCGATCACTCCCAGATCAATTGACCTTAAGGGACCAAATGTCGAGCATCCCTCAGAATTTACTTTCCCAAACCAGAAAGGTCACAGGTACAAACTTTTAAACTCAAGGATTTCTGTATTTTAAATGCTTAAAAATAAAATCATCTCAATAACTCAGATATATATCGAATAGCTTAGCCCATATTTTCATTAGGATCTACAATTCTGATCACTTAGGATGTTCATGCAAAGTAAACCATAAAAATGCCGACTTACATATCTTTAAAGCAGTATCTAAAGCATCAAGCATGTTGCTGACTTTTTGATGTTTGTAAGATTTGAAAATTGAACATATAAAACTTTAATATAAACAAAGCGACTTGTAAAAGATCCTAGAAACACATTCTATTCAAAAGAAAGAAAATCTGAAAGATTTTACTTTATAGAGTAAAATTTGTAAAGATTTAAACTTTTAAGTTCAACATGCCGATTTTGGAAAGCAAAAAGTTAAAACGTTTTTCATCCAAAGCTTTTGTAAATATATCAGCAAGTTGATATTCAGTTGGGACAAAATATAACTCAATAGTACCTTCTTCCACGTGATGCTTTATAAAATGATATCGCATGTCTATGTGCTTGGTCTTGGTATGCTGGACAGGATTGACCGATATCGCAATCGCGGACTTGCTGTCACAATAGATTGGAACCGTCTTGTATAGCATTCCGTAATCACGAAGTTGCGTTTTCATCCACAACACTTGAGCACAGCAACTAGCTACAGCAACGTATTCAGCTTCGGCTGTTGATATTGACACGCAATTTTGCTTTTTCGACGCCCAACTTATCAGTCTGTCACCCAGAAACTGGATATGACCATAAGTACTTTTCCTGTCCATTTGATTACCACCATAATCTGCATCAGAGTAAGCAATCAAACTATAATCAGAACTTTTAGGATACCATAATCCTAAATAAGGAGTTCCTTTGATATATCTGAATTTGCGCTTGACTGCTAGTAGATGCGATTCCTTAGGATTTGCTTGAAATCGGGCACAAAGGCATGTGGAGAACATGATATCTGGTCTACTTGCTGTCAGATACATTAGCGATCCGATCATCCCCCGATATGTCTTGACATCGACAGCTTTTCCATCTGGATCAAGTCCGATCTTAGTTCCATGAGCCATGGGCGTGCCAATCGAAGATGATTTGTCCAAATTGAATTTCTTCAAAAGGTCAAATATGTACTTCGACTGGTTGATAAAAATACCATCTGGAAGCTGCTTTACTTGTAAGCCGAGGAAGAAGTTGATTTCTCCCATCATGCTCATTTGAAACCTGGAGGTCATTAGATCAGAAAACCAAGTACATAGAGATTGATTAGTAGCACCAAATATTATGTCATCTACATAAATTTGAACTAAGCAGATATCCAAGTTAGAACGATATATAAACAAAGTGGTGTCGATGGTTCCTTTGGTGAAGCCGGATTTGAGCAGAAAGTCAGACAACTCATCGTACCATGCTCGAGGTGCTTGTTTCAACCCGTATAAAGCTTTATCGAGGAAATATACGTAATCGGGATGATCTTTGTCCACAAACCCCTCTGGTTGAGATACATATACTTCTTCTTTCAGTTTACCATTGAGGAAGGCAGTCTTGACATCCATTTGATATACGGTGAAGTTTCGATAAGCCGTGAACGCGAGAAACATCCTGATAGCTTCTAATCTAGCAACCGGTGCAAAGGTTTCGTCATAGTCAATCCCTTCTTGCTGTCGATATCCTTTGGCTACCAATCTGGCTTTGTTGCGAACAACGATACAATCTTTGTCCTTTTTGTTCTTGAATATCCACTTGGTTCCTATGATGCTTTTACCTTTTGGCCGTGGAACAAGTCTCCAAACTTTTAGCGAGTCAAACTGATTGAGCTCTTCTTGCATTGCTAAAATCCAGTCTGGGTCTTCCAATGCTTCAGATACTTTGGTAGGTTCAATCTTGCTTAGGAAGCAAGTGTACAAACATTCGTTGGAAGAAGCTGTTCTGGAGCGAGTAGAAACACTTGCTTGAGGATCCCCAATAATTTGATGGATTGGATGAGATCTTGTCCATTTTGTTGTATGAGGGAGAGGATCAATAACTTCTTGAACCACTTCTAATTGTTGAGGAGGATCTTCAGATGAAATAATGTCAGAAGATGACACAGATATGGTTTAAACTGGAGGAGGAGGTATTTCCATGACATCAGATTCAGGCTCTTGTTGACCAGACGTAGCTTGTACTTCTTGTTGAACAATTTCTTCTGGAACAACTTCATCTTCTACAGACTCCTCATGAACAGGTTCAGCAATTTCTGGTTCATGTATGAATTGATTCGAATGATGTTCAAAAGGTATGTCTTGAATTTCAGGAGGTACTGAAGCAGCATCAGGTTCAGAGGTTGATGCAGCGGAAGTAGGATTAGATGCACTCACAGATTCCTGATTCAAGACATTTGACACATTATCAGTGTTTGGTTTAGGAAAATCATCATAAAAATTTTCAAACAGAAAATCAAGATCAGAAAGATTAGACAGAGAAGTAGAAGGATCCTGATTTGTCGACTGAAGTGCAGGTTCTGAACTAATTTGTTCAGAAGCTGAGTTTCCAGTAATAGTGGGTTCTGAACTGTGTTGTCCAAAAGCCAAATTGGCAGCTTCATCAAATTTGACATTCACTGACTCTATCACTTTTCTTGCAGAGAGGAGAAAGACTCTGTAAGCAGTAGAGTTAGAAGAATAGCCCAGAAATACGCCTTCATCTGCCTTTGGACTAAATTTGTTCAGATTATCTCTGTCATTCAAAACATAGCATTTACACCCGAAAGACTTGAAATATTTGATGTTGGGTTTGATACCGTTCATCAATTCATATGGAGTCTTGTTGAACCGGCGGTGTACAATTGATCTGTTTTGAGTATGACAGGCAGTTGATATGGCTTCGGCCCAGTGGGACAAAGGAAGACCTGAATAAGCAAGCATAGATCTAGCAGCTTCCACAAGCGTTCTGTTTCTTCTTTCAACAACCCCATTCTGTTGCGGTGTTCTTGCAGCAGAAAACTGTTGTTGTATACCTTGATCATCATAGAAAGCTTGAAGAGTTGAATTCTTGAATTCTGTGCCATTATCTGATCTTACAACTTTGACGTGCTTTTGCTTATTTGTCTGAATGGTTTTGATGAGGTTGATGAGAATTTCGGGTGTCTCGTCTTTAGATTTGAGAAATTTCACCCATGTATATATGGAGTAATCATCAACAACAACCAAAACATATTTCTTCTTACCAATACTCTTTGTCTTCATTGGTCCGCACAAATCAACGTGAATTAGATCTAGGATATCCGCAGTGCAATGTTCAGTCTTAGGCTTATGAGATGCTTTCTTCATCTTTCCTTTCTCGCAGTCCTGACAGAGATGGTCTTTCTGGAAACGGAGGATCGGAAGACCTCTCACGGAATCATTCTTGACCAAGCGATCCATATATTTAAAATTGAGATGAGCTAGTCGTCGGTGCCACACCCAACTTTCATGAATAGAGGCTTTTGATAGAAGACAAATATCTGATGGAACCTTTACTTCGGAAAGATTAATGGTATAAAGATTTGATCGTCTCTTTCCAACAAGTAAGTCCATTCCGCTATTATTCTTTACAGCAACTCTTTTAGACTTGAAACTGACTTCAAGATCTTTATCGCAGAACTTTCCGATGCTGAATAGATTGTGACTTAAACCTTCGACATAGCTTACTCTTTTGACAGTTAAATTACCTTGAACAAGATCACCATAACCAAGAATGGGAGCCGTCTCGCAGTTTCCAAATTTGACATGACCGCAACATTTTTCTTTAAAATTTGAAAGCAGAGATTTGTTGCCAGTCATGTGTTTGGAACACCCCGAATCCAGATACCATAATTGATTTAGCTGTACAATCAAAAATTACTCAGATTTAGGTACCCATATGAATATGGGTCCCTTCTTGTTAGTCCTTTCCTTTTTCTTTTTCAAAAATTTATTTTTCCAAAACATCTGAGACTGATCAAATAAAGCATGAACATCATTACATATTAAGGAAGAAACACAATCATCAGAATCAGAATTAGAGAGACAATATGAGATATTCTTTGAAATTTGAAACATTTGCTCTACAGAATATTTTGTAGTTTTATTACAAAAGGCAAATGAGTCTTGTTTACAAAGAAGATCTACACACTTATCCTCTACTGAAACAAATTCTTCAGATCTCTATTTCTTTAGCCAAACAGACTTCACAGACTTCTTCAAAAGCCTATCTGAAATAGAGGAATCAGAAAAGTTAGTATTTTCAGAAATATCAAACTCTTTCTTCTTTTTCTTCTTTGACCTTCTTCTTTTACGCTTTGTTTTATAGAAATAATTATTTAACGTAAAAGTGTCATCAACAATTTCAGATATAATATTTGACTTAGAAGAGGAAGATTTATCAATAAAACCAAACTGATCAGTTAATTTATTTGGATAAACCTCAGAGCAAGAAACATCAGATGAACACAAAATGATGGAAGATTTGAGAATACCAGAATTATTTTCTTTAAAACTCGATGTCATAAAAGAAAAAATAACATCGTTTTCAATTTTTCTCAAAATCTCTTGTTCTTCCATTTGTTCTTCTAGATCAAAGATTTGGCATTCTAATACTAATGGAGGTATATATCTCTTAGTATCATAAGGTACTGGAGATATATTGTCCTTATTAGGATTAGCTGCATTTAAATCAAAGAAGTCATTAGATATAGAAGATTTAGTAGAAGAAACAATGTTTAACTTTTGTCTTCTCTTCTTTACTTTTTCAGGAAAATATTTTGCATTTTCTTGAGTGTAAACAAAAGGAACTTCCATTCTCTTGTTGTTTATCCGTTTTTTATCTTCCTCAATTGTAGTTTCTTTAGCACTTGTCCAAAGAGGTTTGTATTGAGAACGATATTGTGAAAGACCAAGACAGTCGTAATCATAAAAATTGGGAATCTCAAATTTAGCTTTCTTTAAAAACTGAGGATTTTTAATTCCAAGACCCCAATTTTCTTTTAACGACTCATAGCTCCTTGGTTTATGCATATGAATTGTTTGTTCAGTTTGTTTTTGTTTATATAACTTTTCTTCTAATTCAATTATTTTATCCGAAAACTCTTGATTTAAAATTGACAATTCAGACAAAGAATCATGAGAAGTCTGATTTTCAATTTCTAAATCTTCTATTCTTTCTTGAAATTTCTCTTTTGTAAATTTTAAAATAGCTTTTTCATCTCTCAGAGAAATCTTCAATTTTTCAATTTGAATAGACTTTTCTTGATTTTCACGTTTTTCGGATAGAAGCTTTGAACGAAAGTCATGTAAAGCATTTGTAATGACATTCATTTGCGATGAAATGAAATTAAAATCAAACTCAGATGGTACCTCAGATTTATCGGTTGAAGTCACCTCATCCTCATCATCACTGTTGTCGTCTCCAATAAAACACATAGTAGCAGTCTCTACATTATCAGCTTCGTTGTCTGAGTGATCCAACCAGTATTCCTCCTCGGCCAGCAGAATTGTTCCACTTGCTTTCTTCTCAGCCAAAGCTAATTTCTTCTTATAGAAATCAACATCTTTCACAATCTTCGTTCTGCACTCCTTTGAAATATGCCCGGGTTTGCCACAGTTGTAGCAAGTCACAACCTTCTTATCTTCTTTCTTTGGTTCAACTGCTGTAGCAGGCTCATATTTGGGAAAGAAAGGCTTTGATGTAGTATCGGGTTCTACCTTCTTTGATCCAGATGAGAAACGAAGATTGTTTGAACCTGACCGTTTCTGATATTTCTTTTGATAGTTCTGACTTAGAAGAATCATGGATTTTTCCAATGCTTCGCCATCGTCATCTGTTGACCCGTCGTAAGTAGACTCAGTCAAGGCTTGCTCAGCCATTTGGCTAGCTAAAAGAGCGATTGGATCCACAGTCTTTGGCTTCTGCTTATCCAGCTTAGCTTTCTTCTTTAGAACCATGGCTTCATCAGACATCAAAATTTCAAACATTTCCTGAATGGGCATTTTGGAAATTCTTGGATCATTCCTCATCCGATGACAGGATTTTTCCCATTCAGGTTTGAGTGCATTGAGGAACTTCAGATTTGTCTCCAGCTCATTCTTTGTTACCTTGATCTTATACAGATCATTAATAACAGTCCAAAACTTGTCGAAGACACTTTTCAGACTTTCCCCATCCTTAGCCTTGAATTCTTCAAAGTTGTTCATGTATCTTGTTTGACGAAGCTGGGTAGACATTGCAGTACCAAGCCTGATTTTCTCCAGTTGTGTCCACATCAGCATAGGATTATGTTTGAAACAATCGATTCT
This sequence comes from Arctium minus, assembly GCA_954870635.1. Lineage (NCBI taxonomy): Eukaryota > Viridiplantae > Streptophyta > Magnoliopsida > Asterales > Asteraceae > Arctium > Arctium minus. The sequence goes on along the minus strand of OX941088.1, from coordinate 77,052,132 downwards.
ATTATAGATGGAATTTGGTAGAGCAAGAATCAAATTCGACTTGGCTTTATTGTCAGCTTGGTATCTTAAAAGTTCATCAGCCTCATATTCTCTCAGGACTTTTTCTACAATAGTAGCTGGAGTGTTTCCAATAGCTGGTATCACTTTCATTAGCCTGACCATGGGACCTTCAGTCAAAGCTTTCATCATATTTTCCCCATTTGATTTCCTTTCGATGAAATTAATAAACCGGTCCTGCCATTGTTCAAATTCGTTCTCATTTATCAGAACAGGTGGACGAGTATCAGACCCCAACGACATCATGAGGTCATTCTTGTAAAGTTGAGCTTGTAGAGACATTTTTGAAGAAATCTGGTATTAAAAAAATAACCAAGACTTGAAGACCCGCAAACCCAAGGTTTGCGTTTCTGGCTTGAATCACAGAAGAAACTTTTCGGGTCCTTGTAGACACGCAAACAAGGACTTCTCGGGTGATAGGAGGAGCGCACACTGACTTTTACGAGTGACTTGAGATACGCAAATAAGGACTATGCGTGTTCTAAGAAATACGCACTTGATGCTTTGCGGGTCCAGAAAGAAACGCACTTAATGCAATGCGTGTTTAGGGAGACACGCAAGATATGCTACGCGTGTTCAACGGGGCACGCACTTGGTGATCTGCGTGTGTCGACAGATACGCAAGAGAGTTTTGCGTTTCCAAGAGAGAACCGATAACCTGAGAAAAACACTAACACCCAAAAGTTAGTTACACAAGGAATATATGATAGAGGCGCATACTAATAAGATGAACACACACGATTTCATGAAACACACGCAAACTTCAAAACCTATGAATAACATGCTAACTATAATAACAACCCTCACAACATATGAATAACACGCAAAGTAAGATGAATGACCCACAAGATATCATGAACATACGCAAACTAACACTCGAAGATAAATCTGCAATATCAATCATAACAATGAAATTAAATCCAACCAAATTGCACACAATTGATCGAAAACAAATTTTTAATACAATCCTATTGACAATTTCGATCAAAACACTCCAAATCTCAAAACAATAAAAAAGAACAGAACACAGAACTCGACTTTTTCAGAAAATATTCAAACTCAAAATCGAAGCTCCAAATCACGTTTTTATGCAAAACAACAAGAATCAAACTCGATCGACTATCTAAAATGAATCTAATAACATCAAATTCATTGCAATTCGATCACTAAATTGACTGAAATTGGTGAAAATCCAGAAAACGAGATTTTTCTTGAAGAACAAAAAAAAAATCAATCAAATTTTCGAATTAACCACACAAATCAGGAACAAAAATACACTAATCTCAATCCTCTCAAGATCTTGAAGGCTCTGATACCAATTGATAAGCCAAGATCACAAGATCTGTAGAGAGAGAATCTAGAGAGAGAAAGTGTGCGCTCAAAAGTAACAGTATATTGAATTCAAAATGTGAAAAGTTCTTACAAGCAAACAAGCCAAGAGGACTTAAATACCTCAAGGCACTTACAAGATAGAAAAGAACAATAAGCACTGACAGATAAAGGAAATAAATACAATGATTACTATATAATCAGATCTAACAGTAAGAACCATACCAGAAATGATCACTCGTTTTATGAACAAAATCATAAGTACGACAATAAGAACAATACCTCTTTTAAGATAACCTGATCAACTGATCTCTCGAATAAGCAAGATCAGGTTTACCTTTTAGCACTTTGTTCTTCTTGACTGTTGATGCATGTATACATGATTTGTTACTTGTCTTCTCTTCCTTCTTTTCTTTCTTTTCTTTCTTCTTCTCATCATTCTTCTTATCTTCAACTGGTTTTACTCTCCATACCAGCTTTTCTTCTTCATATCTTCTTCTTCTCCTTCTTCTTTGTGTATTTGAACCATCTACATTTTGATCATAGAAAATGTTAGTACTACGAATCTGATCAAATGAATTAACTAACCTTCTTGAAGAAACATTTTTCAAATGTGAGCTTGAGGCTGACTTGTTAGAACCAACTGAACTATTTCTAGGTGTGTGGATTTTTGACTCTAGAGTCGTTTGCTCAGTCACCACCACCTTGGAAACAATCTTTTCAAGCTCTTTAACCTTTGACGAATAACTGTCTCTTTCTTTGAAAAGTAGGTCAATCTCTCTCTTAAACTCAGACTTCGCTTTCTGATCTTTCAATGCACTTTCAGATAGCTCAGATAGCTTTGCAGTCAACTTCTTTATCTCTTTCTCAAATATAATTCTTTCTTCTTCAAAGTCTTTTTCAGCATTCTTTTGTCCATCAGATATCTCTTTAAAGAATCCAACATTCTTCTGTTCTATGGTCTTTCTTTCCTTTGCAAACTTTTATCTTTCCAGAATAATTACTTTCTCAAACTCAGAAATCTGTTGAGAAAGCTTTAAACATTTCAGCTCAACTGTCTTCTTTTCGTCAGCACATTTTCTGGAAAACTCGGAGAATTTCTTAGCAAACTCTTTCTTTTCTTTCTCAAAAACTGATCTTTCTTCAACAATTTGCAGTTCTAATTCAAAGATCTTCTTTTCATTAGCACACCCAGTTAATTCAGAAATCTTAATAATGTGATCTTCTAATTCAGAAATCTTTTTCTTAAGCTTAGTGTTTTCAGCTTCCAAAAACAAGACTTTTTCTTCGTTAAGCCCAGAAGTCTGTTTCAGAAGATCTTCATTTATTTTCTTTAACACACTGACTTCTTCTCTCAGTAGCTTCCTTTCATCAGAATATTTCTTTGACCTCTTGGTGTCGTAATCAACTGAGGAAGCAAGATTTGTATTCTCTAATTTGAGTTTGGCAATCTTCTTTTCATCATCATCAGAAAAATATCCCATCTTGAATATCTGTTACAAAAATAACTTGAACTTGATCGTTAATCCAAATGAAATCTCAAGAATACAGAAAAACTTGAAATAAAAATTCAGAAATTTTGATCACAAACAGAACTATGTCCCCCTCCGCAGACTCAGAGAAAAAAAAATTCTAAGTATGGAAACTTGCAGACGCCTAAACTCGCAAAACACTGTTTTCTGAGAAATTCGCAGGTTTAAGCTTGCGCATTTGTGAAACTCACACGCAAAGGGTTGCGTGTTTTAATAAACTCGCTAGTTGCTGAAACTCGCTAATCGTTGAAACTCGTAAGTAACTATTCTCGATGAAACTCGCTAATGCCTAAACACGCAAGAAACTATTCACGTTGAAACGCGCTAATAGAGATGCGCGCGTTCCCAAAACTCGCTAGGCACTACTTGCGCGTTTGAGCAAACTCGCTAACCATGGCTTGCGCGTTCCAAACTTAGACAATTTTCGGAGTTTTTCAAACTCGCACGATGTATGAACTCGCAGAACCCTGTTCCTGATGAAACTCGCAACTTAGACTAGCGCGTTTGTAGAACTCGCTAATCACTACGTGCGTGTTTTGGTACTTAGAAAATTTTCCCAACATTCAAAACTCGCAGACTTCAACCAGCGAGGTTCTAGAACTTTCTAATAACGCCTTGCGTGTTTTGACCGAAAATGAAATTCTTCAGCTTGCGCGTTCTATCGAAGAACTTGCGCGTTTCGCCGATCTAGCGCGTTCTTCAGACTGTCGGCCCAAAATTTGATTTTTCCATCTGTTTTTGACTCAATCTTCTCCAATTGTTTCGAAACTTTGCAGAAATCCTCGAATTCAACTCTAGAACAGATTACATTGCAAGAATTTCAAAAACAATCACTCAAAATACAAAACGATCGATGATACAGTGTGTATGAACTTGTGAACAAAAACTTCAACAAAATCCAAAATTACAAATCTATTACAATGCAATACTAAAATTAAACCATACAGACTCGATCGAAATCACTAATCACACAAAACCTGATCGATTACAACTTTTAAATCACACTAAAACTCAGAAATCAATCTGGACTTTGATGAACATAGTGTCGAACATTTCTTGATCTGATTTCATAGTTGGATCTGCTCTGATACCAATTGTTATTCCCTATTTGATCAAGTTCTAATTGCTACAAACAATCAAGATGAGAATCGTAATCACAAGTCTTTGATTAAATCTCAAACAATTACAAACTCACTTTCTCTCTCTATCACTAGAATAATATTCAATGTCCTCTTCTCTAATCAGCTCTCACTCTCACAAATGACTTACTTGCTTATGTACACCAAGACTTACAAAGACAAGAAGGTATTTATACTCACAACAATTACAAGGAAACAAATACAAAATACAAATGTTGACTTTGACTTTATTAACAAAATGACTTTGACTTTCCATGAGAGTTGACTTTCCAGCTTTGACTTCTTGAACTTTCATCTTCAATCTTAATGATCTTGAATCCAATAAATCTGTGCTCTAACAGCGCACAACCTTACGTGCGAGTTTCTTAATACGCGCACGAAGAGGTCTGCGAGTTCCTTGTTCGCACACAACACGTTTAGTGAGAAGCTTAATGAACAGTATCTTGAGAGTGTTTTGGTCCGCGAGATTCTATTGTCTGCGAGTTCTGGAGATAGAATTTTTCTGAAATTATTTTTCAAGTGGTGATCTGAGTTTGACTTTTAGTCAACTTTTCTGAATTGTTTGGGAACGATCATTCATTTCAAACTAATTTCTCATTCAAGATGCGTACTACAGATGAGAGAGGGAATACTGTACTGTCAGCCAGAGATGTTGCTGTCATGTACATGCCTGAGATACCGACAATAGAAGCTGAACGAGATAAACTGAAGAATCAGAATTCAGCTCTATTAAATCAGATTCAGGAGCTTAAATTTAAATTGTCAAATTCTGATAAAACTCCTGATTGTATAAATTGTGCTAATAATGTTAGATCTGATTTTGCAGGTATCATCAGAGAAAGAGATTAGAGAAAAAGAGAAAAAAATGAAGGAAAAGGAGAAAAAGATTGTAATAAAAGAGGATATTATTAAGACATGTGAAAAAGAAATAAAGCTGAAAGAGAGAAAGATAATGAATCTTCAGAGCCAACTGAAGACAACTGGACAAAAATCATCAAAACTGCAAGCTGAATCAGTTAAGCTTCAACAGAAGTTTAAGGCTTTTGAAGAAAAAATATCTGCTTTGGAGATAAAGAATGTTGAGCTACTGAAAAGCCTCCAAGCAGATAAAGACAAATCAAGTCTAGAGAATGCTTCTACTCAACATCTGTCTGATCTTTCTAAGAAAACTTTACAAGAGAAAAAGGATTTGGAGCTAAGATGTTCAAAACTCTCTAAGCAAGTGTCGGAATTTGAGAAGATAGTTATCACTGAAAGAGACACGTTTGCAAAAGAGAGACAAGTTATTGAAAACAAAACAGTTGAATTTCCCAAACATATTTCTATTTTACAAGACTTGCTTGAAAAATAAAGACAATTTTTTAAAGAAAAGAAGAAGTCTTTTGAGCTTGAAAAGAAAATTGATGAAAAGAGAAATACTAGGATTTTCAAGGAAATATCTGAAAAGACCAAGAACTTGGAAAAAGATTTTTAGCAAGAACGTTTAAACTTTGAATCTGAAATATCTAAGCTCATATCCAAAATATCTGTTCTATCATCAGATGTCCAAAAAGAACAGAAGGTAAGATCTGATTTGAAACAAAAGTTTGACACACTTACTGCTGAAAGAAACTTTTTGACTGAAAAGATAAAGAACTTGGAAGCTGCAAATGTTGAATTGTCTGAAAAGATTTCAGCTGATGTGATTAATCAAACACCTTATGACAATTCATCTGAATCAGTTTCTTCATTTAAAACAACTTCAAGTTCTATTCATGAGAAAAAAGTTTTTAAAAAGAAAAGTCTCAAACCAAACATTATCAAATCAATGTCATCTCCCCCTTTTTGATGAATAGAGCATCTGGTTCATCAAAACTTTGTCAAGAAATGTCACTGAAATTCTGTTCTGACCACTGATCTGTCAAGCTGAGCCTCTGATCCTTTGTCAATTCGAACAATGTATCCATCTAGATCTTTTCAAATCCAGAGAAAATATTCATGTAACTCCTGAATCAACAAATGAATCAGTTAAAATGCCTGTTAGTAACACTAAGTCACTGTGTGTAACGAATACACATTGTAAAGGAGATTTTGTTATGTTCACTCCCCCAGGGATTCCATCTAATCATCGAAACACCACAAAGGCAATTTCTATGAACGTTATGACAAGAAAAAAAAATTCCTTGTGTGTTCGTGCATGTGTAGAAAGAATTAAGCATATGATGATTGCTTTTATAAAAGGCTCAACATTGTGTAAACCACTGAGACAACAGTAGATAAACACAGACTCAATGTGCATGATTGAAGTGCGAAGGTGGGGCAGACTTCCTTTTTTTTCAATATCCAGATTTTCCAAATGAAAATCAGATAGCAAATGTGCTGCGTCCCCTTTGAAATATGAAACACTTTCTTTTTGAGAAGAAAATAAGTGGCTGGTGGGGTATTAGTCAAGATTTGGCATGGGATAGTTGCCTGTTTCAATAATGTTCACCAAGAGTTGTGAAACATTAGTAATGTGGCTGCCCGACTCAGAAAGTAGTTGGTGCAGAGTTTGATATTCTTTTACTCTGATCTCACACCCTCTTTCTTTTAATCATTAAACTCACATCTAACCAAACTCTCTTCACACATCCCACACTCATTTCTTTTAGACTCCTCACACTCAATCACTAAGGATTAACTTCTTGGGTAGGAAAACTGGTAATCGTGAATCCATAGAAGTTCATTTAAATCCTAGCACAAAGAACCCATATTTTCTATAAAGCATATGTTGCTAAATATGGTTTAACTTTATCAGTTAAAGCTCAAATACAAGTCAGATGTTGATATGCTCAGAATATAATCATGAAGATATGAGCATTTTGAATCAATGAAGTATTTTTCAAAAAGGTATATTGAAAGAATGAACATGAATGCAAGAAACTTGTTTGAAAATCTGACATGGTATGAAATGATCAGAAATGAATGATATAACAATCAAAGCTTATGGTCAAGAATAATGGATATTGTCTATATGAAGCAAAAATATAGACATTCTTGAAAGACGTTTCGAAATGAAATTACGCTCAAAATTATTTGAAGTACAAGCGGGGTGTCTTACCATCGAAAAATATGTTTCAAATTTGAGACATGGTACGAACATTTTAAACAAGAAAATCAAACCGGTGTGTAAGAATACTTGAAAGTATATAGAAAAGACAATACACAAGTATTTATCTTTGGAAACACACAGTTTGTAATCATGTAAGCACAAATAAATCTTGAAAACATTTGAAATCACACTTCCAATTCATGAAATCTGTTTAAGAATCGGGAAGTGGTTTGAACATTTAAGAACATGTTTTTATATGATTGAAAGTTGTCCTTCTTTCAACCATATATGAGATTAAGATAAGAAATTTAACCTTTCTATGCAGTCTTAAATCTCATGAAGTCAGCTGAAGTCAAAATGATATGATCTTGTAAGCATTCTCTCATACTGCACAAGTCTCAAAATCATGTCAAAGCAACTTTATTCACAAAATTTATTTAAAGATTAAAAATAAATAAAACAGTAAAACATTGAAAGTACGAGTTCTGATCTGAAGTAATCAGAAATCATAGTCTTACTCCTTTGTCTTGTAAACTCCCCTAAATTCATGCATCACAAAAATTTAGCAATTAAATTCTATAAACTCCCCCTCAAAATAATATCGATCAACTTAGAATCTTGTCTCACTCCCCCTGAGAACATGAACAACACGTTAAAATGCAGATATCCTTTCAGAAATAATGATAAAGAGATGAAGAAAAATGACAATAAAATAAACTTTAATAGGTAATTACTGATTAGACCTTGAGATTTAGCATACCAAGCTTAGATACAAGAAAATTAAATCTCTTTTCATCTAAAGCTTTGGTAAACAAATCTGCAAATTGATAATCAGTTTTTACAAAGTAAAGTTCTATTGTACCTTTTTCTACATTATCTTTTATAAAATGATACCTGACATCAATGTGCTTTGTTTTAGTGTGCTGTATAGGATTAGCTGATATGGCGATAGCACTCTTCGAGTCACAATAGATCGGTATTTTATCAAACTTGAATCCATAGTCTCGAAGCTGTGTTCGCATCCACAAGACTTGAGAGTAGCAACTTGCAGCAGCTACATACTCTGCTTCAGCAGTCGATGTGGAAACGCATAATTGTTTCTTTGACGCCCAACTAACGAGCTTGTCTCCAAGAAATTGAATGTGACCTGAAGTGCTCTTCCTGTCCAGCAAACACCCAACATGATCTGCGTCTGAATAAGCAGTCCGTTGAAATCCTGTATCTTTAGGATACCACAGACCAAGATCTGCAGTCCCCTTCAGATATCTAAAGATCCGTTTGACAACAGCCAAATGGGATTCTTTAGGGCCAGCCTGATATCTGGCACACAAGCATGTTGAAAACATTATATCTGGTCTACTTGAAGTAAGATACATTAAAGACCCTATCATACCTCTATAAGTCCTAACATCAACACTTTTTTCCTGAAGAATCAGTGTTAATCTTAGTACCTGGTGCCATTGGAGTTCCAATAGTTTTGCAATTTTCCATTTTGAATTTCCGAAGAATATCAAAAATGTACTTAGATTGGTTAATGAAAATCCTCGTTGAAAATTGTTTTACTTGTAATCCGAGAAAGAAATTCATCTCTCCCATCATACTCATTTGAAAACATGACAACATGAGGTTAGAAAAGTTTTTACAGTATTTAGGATTTGTAGAACCAAATATAATATCATCGACATATATTTGAATAAGAATGATATCAGCTTTCTCATTTTTAAAAAACATAGTGGTATCAACTTTACCTTTCGAAAAACCTAACTTGACCAAGAAGTTAGATAGAACATCATACCATGCGCGAGGGGCTTGTTTCAAACCAAACAAGGCTTTATCCAAGATGTAGACGTGATTTGGCTTATCTAGATTTACAAACCCTTCTGGTTGAGACACGTACACTTACTCCTTCAGAATGCCATTCAAAAAGGCAGTTTTCACGTCCATCTAGTAGACTGTGAAATTCTTGTGAGCTGCGTAGGCTAGAAACATACGGATTGCCTCCATACGCCCTACTGGAGCATATGTCTCGTCGTAGTCTATGCCTTCCTCTTGCCGGTAACCTGTGGCAACAAGTCTTGCTTTATTTCTTATGACAATACCATCTTCGTTCTTCTTGTTTTTGAATACCCATTTAGTTCCTATCACGGTCTTTCCTTCTGGTTTTGGAACTAATCTCCAGACCTTCAGGGCTTCAAACCGATTTAACTCGTATTGCATAGCAGACACCCAATCCAAATCAGCAAGTGCTTCTGATACTCGAGTAGGCTCTATCTTGCTGAGGAATGAGTCATGCATACATTGATTCAATGTTGTTGACCTAGTTTGCACCGGTTTGTTGAGATCTCCAATTACTTGGTGTAAAGGATGCTCTTTGGTCCAACGATGCTCATGAGGGAGTGGAATAAATGAAGATTGATCATGGTTGTCGTCTAAAAATCCACTTTCAACTTCTTCATTTTGTACGGTAAGAGGGAGTTGTTCAGTTGAAGGAAGTGATGCAGAAGTTTCAGTAGGAACAACTTGTTCAGTCTGTTGATCTGTCCTTATCATATACCCTACTGATGCAGTAACTTCTGATTCTTCATTAACAGATTCAGCTTCAACTGAAGGAGTATGTGTTTGAACTTGAGCTTCTATCTGAACCGGGGGTAAAAGTTCAGTTGAAACATCTGAAGTAGTTGGAGGATTTGTCATTGAATCATCAGACCTGTCAACCACAACATAATTAGGATATTTAGATCCTAGAAACTCATCATAGAAAAATTCAAACAACAAATCTAAATTAGATAAATGACTAGTAGAGGAAGAAGCGCCATCTGATCTCTTCTGTTCAGGTACAAGTTCTGGACTGATTGACCCAGAAGCTAACACTCCAGTTATCACGGGTTCTGAACTGAGTTGTTCAGAATCCATCTCTTCATCAAATGTCACGTTGACGCTTTCAATAACATTCTTCGACTTCTTCAAATATACTCGATATGCAGCAGATGTAGAAGAATATCCAATGAAGATGCCCTCATCTGCCTTAGTACTGAACTTGTTCAGACTCTCTCTGTCGTTGAGCACAAAACACTTACACCCAAATATATGAAAATATTTGATAGTAGGTGTGCGGTTGTTGATCAAAGCATACAGAGTCTTTTGAAATCTGCGGTATATCATGGAACGGTTCTGAGTGTAGCACGCAGTCGAAATAGCTTCTGCCCATAGAAATAGAGGTAAGTCAGATTGGCTAAGAATAGTGCGAGCGACCTCGACTAGTGTTCGATTTCGCCTTTCGACTACTCCATTCTGTTCGGGCGTACGAGCAGCAGAGTATTGATGTGATATCCCGACCGATTCGAGATATTCTTCAACAGTTTTGTTATTGAACTCTATCCTGTTATCAGATCTGAGAAGCTTGACTGGTTTCTGCATATTCACCTGGATCGTCTTCAGAAATGTAATGAGTACTTCGGGCGTCTCATCTTTTGATCGTATAAATTTGACCCACGTGTATCTTGAATAATAGTCCACGATAACAAGTACGTATTTCTTTCCGCCTAAGCTTTGCGTTCGCATTGGACCACAAAGATCCATATGTAACAACTCTAACGGAGAACTGGTACTTGGTTCAGGCTTCGGTTTATGTGGAGCTCTCTTCATCTTCCCTTTTTCACATGCTGCACATAAGTGTTCTTTTTCATATCTCAGCTCCGGAAGTCCATTCACTAATCTTTCTTTGACCAGCTTGTTTATGTAACGAAAGTTCAGGTGTGATAGTCGTCGGTGCCAAAGCCAACTTTGCTGCATCGAGGCTTTTGTCAGTAAGCAAACTTGATTGTCAATCTGGACTTTTGACAGATTGATTGTGTAGAGGTTTGACTTTCGATTACCGACTAAGAGTTCTTTACCGTCTTCAGTACGAACCGAGCAACTCTTAGATTTGAAGTTGACCTCTAATCCTTTGTCACAGATTGACCGATACTGAACAGGTTGTTCCCTAAGCCTTCGACATAGCTCACCGCTTAAGGAGGAAGTCTAAGTTACACAACCTGAAGGCTTTGTGAATCCAGATAAACCAGATCATGTCTACATCTTGGATAAAGCACTTTATGGGTTAAAACAAGCGCCTCGAGCCTGGTATAATGTTTTGTCAAAGTTTTTGGTCAAGTCTGGCTTCACTAAAGGTAAAATCGATACCACTTTATTCATTAAGAAAGAAAAATCCGATATCATTCTTATTCAAATATATGTGGATGATATAATATTTGGCTCTACAAATCCTAACTACTGTAAGAACTTTTCTAATCTAATGGTGTCAAGATTTCAAATGAGTAAGATGGGAGAGATGAATTTCTTTCTCGGATTACAAGTTAAGCAATTTTCAATGGGGATTTTTATAAATCAAGATAAGTACATTTTTGATATTCTTCGAAAATTCAAAAATGGAAACTTGTAAACCAATTGCAACCCCGATGGCACCGGGAACTAAGATCGGCATGGATCCTTCGGGAAAATCTGTTGATGTTAAAACCTATAGAGGCATGATTGGTTCTTTAATGTATCTTACTTCAAGTAGGCCAGATATTATGTTCTCTACATGTTTATGCTAGATGTATGTTAGACAGGAAAAGCACATTGGGTCATATTCAATTTCTTGGAGACAAGCTTGTAAGTTGGGCGTCAAAGAAACAACTTTGTGTATCCACATCAACTGCTGAAGTAGAGTATGTAGCTGCTGCCAGTTGCTGCTCTCAAGTATTGTGGATGAGAACCCAACTTCGAGACTATGGTTCCGAGTTCAACAAAATACCGATTTATTGTGACTCGAAGAGCGCCATAGCTATATCGGCTAATCCTGTGCAACATACAAAGACAAAACACATAGATGTAAGTTATCATTTTATAAAAGACAATGTTGAAAAAGGTACAATAGAACTTTATTTTGTAAAACTGATTATCAACTTGCTGATTTGTTTACCAAGCCTCTCGATGAGAAGAGATTTAATTTTCTTATCTCGAAACTTGGTATGCTAAATCTCAAGACATAATATGTGATTACCTATTAAAGTTTTTCTTATTATTTTTCTTCATTTCTTTATCTTTATTCTGAAAAGATATCTGCACTTTAACGTGTGTTCATGTTTTCAGGGGGAGTAAGAGAAGATGTTTAGATGATCTATATCCATTTAAGGGGGAGTTAATCATTTTTGCATATGTTTGTCATTGATCAATTTTCTGATGCATAAATGCGGGGGGAGTAAGAGTAAAGAAAAGGAGTAAGCAATATGATTTCTGATTACTTCAGATCAGAACTCGTACATTCAATGTTTTACTGCTTTATGTCTTTTATTTTTCAATAAATGTTGTGAATAAAGTTGCTTTGACGGATTTTATGACTGATGCAGATTGAGAGGATACTTAATGATTATATCATTATGACTTTAAGTTGACTTCATGAGATTTAAGACAGATCGAAAAAGGTTTATTTCTATTCTTAATCTCATACGTGTCTTTCAGATATGAAAACATGTTCTTCAAATGTTCAAACCACTTCTGATTCTTAAGCGATTTCATGAATATCGAAGTGTGATTTTAAATGTTTTCATTTTATTTGTGCTTTCATGATATATAAACCGTGTGTTTCCAAAGATTAATACTTGTGTATTATCTTTTCCATATACTGTCAAGTATTCATACACACCGGTTTAATTTTTGTTGAAATTGTTCTTACCATGTGGTTAAGTCAAAATATTGTATCCAAGATTTATTTAGAAAATTCAAAATGTAAAAGTCAACAATGTCATAGTCAAAGTCTATTTTGTCAAAGTCTTGATAAGTCAATGTTGTTTAGTTTCCTTAGTCATTAAGTTTTGTTTTAGTTGATGGTATAAATAGCTTTTGCTTTGTAATAGTTTGGGAAGAACTTCATTGTAAAATTCAGATACGTGAGATATATGACAAGAGCTTTCAAGATCAACTTTCTCTCTCTACTCCCTCTCTCTAGACTTTAATTGTTAATTCATTGTTTTGTTTGAGAATTGCTTAGATATTATGGGATAACAATTGGTATCAGAGCCGTACCAAACATTTTCAGAAATGATTTGAGCAGAAAATTGGATTGAAATCTGAAATTTTTGGATCAAAAAGTTGTATTTTCTTGAAAATTTCAAGAACACGACTGTTTTCTTTTGGTTTCTTTCTGATTGAATCAAATTCGTTTTTGTTTGTTGTTCTTTGATTGTAAAAATGATCAAGTTGTGATCGATTTTTGTTTAGAAACACAAAATATTCACAAAGTTTTCTGAATCAATCACAAAATATGTTTGATTTTTGAAAATTTTTGGATCTTGTTTGAAAAATTTTGATCACTGTGAACTTGAATCTAAAACTGAAATTTGATGTTTTTAGTCATGTTTGATGCTTAGAAAAGTGTTACAGGTTGTATTTCGATCATCGTGGATAAATTGGAAAATCAATTTTCAGGTTTGAATTGATTTAGTTTGAATTTTTGAAGCATGCGCAAACCTGTTTGAAGGACACGCAAAGCTGTTTGAAGCACACGCAAACCATACATCATGCAAACTTGTGAATTGAAATTAGAAAATGTGTTTTATATTGATTGGATGATAAATTGGTAGTGGGACGGTGGATGCCGATTTATTTTCAAATAGAAATCAAAGTTTGATAAGGTTTTGAATATTGATTGGATGATAAATTGGTAGTGGGACGGTGGATGATTTGTGATTGGTTGAAGTTTTGAATTTGGGATAACAATTCGGTGAAATCAATTTTATTTCGGTGGAGAACACATTCACCACACACACCTATCGAGTTCTACACAGACACACACAGTTGCACACACACACACAGGTTACACACACATCACACACACAGGTAACACACACTTCACGCATACAGGTTGCACACATATCTTGCGTTTCAGTCATGAGACGCAAAGTACATTTTTGCGTTTCAGCCTAGAGGATTCAGCTTTGCGTTTCGGTCGACACACGCAAACCACATCTTTGCGTTTCAGCTTATTCACACAAACCACAGGCTTCTCATGAAAACTTCATCGTTCAATTTTCACGAAGTGGGTCTTCGTATCAGGTGTTTTTGATCGATCTAATTGGTATTAAATTGTTCTTCTTGTCACAAGGATTCCAGAACAAGTTTCAGATTCGATTTTCGTTAAGAAACGAGTGAGATACGAGTGTTTGAAGTTTCGCCGGAAAACTCGCCGGAAAAACGTTTTTCGCCGGAATTCATTTTCAGATGATGTTTTCGTTATTTTAACTCTTTCATCGTGCTCCTTTATTGTTTTCTAGTGTTTTCCAGGTGTTTAACTGCTTTAAAAGGAAGAAAATTGGTTGCCGGAAAATCAAGTCTCGCCGGAGTTATTTTTTCACGTTGATTTTCGGTTCATAAATGGCTGCATGATTCGAATTTTTTTGTGGGGATCGATTATATTCTGATCAAGGATCATAAAGAAACATTTTTTTGGAAGAAACAGAAGCTTACAAAGACTTTTCGAAAAATTTTCGGTTTTTCGGAAATATTCGGTTTCAAATATCGAGAGTTTGAGATCATGTTTCATCTTCTAATCGATTGTGGGAGCTTAAGGGATCACAAAAGAAGAGTTTTGATCGAAAATTTCGAAGTCATAACATGATTTGGAGGTTGGGTCGTTGTGGAGGAGAAAATGAATAGTATTTTAACGGAGTTCCGTTAGTTTTGTTAGTTTGTCTAACATTTTTGGTCCTTTTCTCCGTTAAGTCTAGTTTTCTTCAGTTATAGTCGTTATATTCTTTTCTCTTTTAGTTCTTTTCTTTTATATTGTTAGTTAGTATCGTTAGTTAGTCGTTTGTTAATTTCCGTTAGTTTTTCCGTTAAATTTGTTACATTTTAGTCCTATGTCCGTTATGTTTGTTAGTTCTGTTAAGTAGTTTCTCATATTAGCAGTTTTAGTCCCTCTATCTTAGTTTAGTGTTTTTGCAGTTTAGGTCCCCTGAGTTGTAACTTCTTGTTTTGTAATTTTTAGTCCTTCTAGTTTTATAAGTTGTGTGTTTTTACATTTTTTTTGCCCCTAGATTTTATATTTTGTGTTTTTGTCTTTTTGAGTTCTCCTTTTTTTTTTCGTCGTGTCTTAGTATTTTTTTTAATTTTAGTATTACGTCTTGATCTGAGTTTGACTTTCAGTCAAATTCTTCTGAATTGTTTGGGAACGATCAATTTTTTTTATCAAGCAGTTTCTCATTCAAAGTTTTCTGAGAGAGAGAAAATTTTAACTCACGATAATTTTGTCAAATTCTTTTTCAAACAGGATGAGTTCACCAATTTTGCTCAGAGGAAGATACGAGCAGTGGAAAGCTGATTTTTTCAAATTTGTAGACACACATGAGCTGAGTTACTATATCAGATTGTCATTGACTGAAGGAGAGATGAAATCTCGTACTCCAACAGAAGATTGTACTGAGGATCGGGAGAAAAGAAAGAGTGTTGATAATATGGCTCGAATTTTTTTGTTGAATAGTATTCGTCATGAGATTAATGGTCACATAAATACCTACAAGTCGACAGGAAAAGATTTATACAAGTCGACAGGAAAGGAAATATGGGACTATCTCGAATGGACAATGTTAGGGCCAACGGTTGTGTCTGAGCTAAAAAGAAAGATTTCTGAGTTGGAAGCTAAAGTTCAGCAGACAGTCTCTGTTGAGAGCAATGAGCAGAAAGTTAAGAAATTGGAATCTGAGAATGCTGAGCTTAGAAAGACTATATCTGATTTGAAGCAAAAGCTTACTGAAGATAAAGCTAATTTTGAGAGCGAAAAGAAAAGTTTTTCCAAGAAGTTCTCAGATTTCTCTAAAAAGTGTTTTGAAGAGAAGAAGTCAGTGGAGCTTAAATGCTTAAAACTTTCTCAACAAATCTCAGATTTTGAGAAAGTACTGATTTTAGAAAGAGAGAAATTTGCTCAGGAGAAGAAGGCCATAGAACAGAAGAATGTAGGCTTCTTTAAAGAATTATCCGACCAGAGAACTGAGTCAGAAAAAGGATTTGAGGAAGAAAGATCCATTTTTGAATCTGAAATCAAGAAGCTAACTTCAAAATTATCTGAACTGTCTGCATCTGCGCTGAAAGAACAAAGAACGAAGTCTGAATTCAAGACGAAAATTGACCAGCTTGTGATAGAAAGAGATAACTTTGCATCAAAGATCAAAGAGCTTGAAAAATCTGTTTCAAGTTCAAGTCAGAATTTTATCTCTTCACAAAGGTCAGTCAAATCATTTAATCAGATTCGTCGCACTAACCTTTTCTTTGATGAATATTTAGATGGTTCAAATACTTATCCAAGGAGAAAAAGTTTCAAGAAAGAGAAACTGGTCTGGATAAAGAAACCTGTCAAAGATGATAAGGAAAATGAGCTGAAAGAGAAGAAATCATGTGTACCTGTGCACAAAGCAAAGAAGAACAAAACACTTAACAGTAAGAAATTTTATTGTTCTATTTGTTGTACACATGATTATTTTCATAAATCAACTGATCATTACTGGTATGGTTCTTACTCCATAACCCCCACACGAACTGCAACTAACATTTCTGGACCCAAATACCAGTGGGTACCAAAGAAGAAAATTGATTCTATGTTGCAGGCACCACAAGTCAAGGGGGAGTAAGAGAACGATGGCTCTTGAATAACACAGTTCAAGACCCGCACCTCAATGTCAAGAATTTGGCTTCTAAGCACATCAGCTTAGGACCCGGTCTTCAACGGAGTTTGACTTCTAAACACAACAGTTTAGGACTCGGACCTCAGTGATCAAAAAGACCTTACTCTTGTATGCTTGCATCCGATGGATATTGATGGTCTTCATCCCAAGAGAATTGATCTGATCTCTATCCTATACTTTTTCTTTGCTAGATTTTTCTGATATTGATGGTCTAACAATTCAAAAGGGAGTGTTTGATCTTTATCCTGTTTTACTTGTAATATTTCAGATGCTTAATTTAAGGGGGAGTAAAGGTGATGGCTTCTGATCACATGACAGATCAGGACCCGTTCATCAATGATCAAAGACGGATATTGTGCTAATATCCAGGGGGAGCTTAAAAGATTAAAATCTTTATATCTTGATTTAAGGGGGAGCTGAAAAGGTAAAAATCTTCTGATCTAGATCTCAGATTGTTTGAAAGAAGGACAACTTTCGAATATGAAAAACAATTTCTGAAATGTTCAAACCACTTCTTATTCTCAAAAGTTTTATGAATTTAGAAGTGTGCTTTTAAATGTTTTTCTAAAATTTTTGAGCTTATTGTGTGTTTCCAAAGATCAATACTTGTGTATTATCTTGTCCATATACTGTCAAGTATTCATACACACCGGTTCAATATTTTATTTGAAATTGTTATTACCATGTCTCAAATTCAAACAAATTTTCGATGGTAATACCCCCGTTTGAAGTTCAAAGTTGATGAGCATCATTCATCTTTTTCATATTTGTGCTTTCATTGATAAATTGTTTATATTTGTTCATATAAAAAAATTTCCAATTCTTTGATACCCTAACCTTTTGATTTGATCTGATTGATTCATTGTCAGATTCTCAAAAGAATTCTCTTGATTTCATTTCATTCATTCAATATCATTGTTTTGAGAAATCTTCATTGTTCAATTGCTCAAATCTCACGAGCATACATATTGACAATGGTATCATATATCTTGTGCTAAACTGTTTCAGTTAAACTGTTGAGCAACCGTTCTTCATAGGAAATATCATGGGATTCGTGTGTGAGCTTAAATAGAACTTCCATGGATTCACGCAACCTGTGTTTCCTACCCAGGAAGTTATCCTTGAGTGATTGAGGGGTGAGGAGTCAAAATCAAAGAGTGGGGGAGATAACTCATCCGGTTGCGTTATTCTCATTGTGTGGAGCGAAAAAATGGAAATGAGAGTTTGGTTAGAAGTAAGCAAAATGATAAAAAGAAAGAGGGTGTGAGAACAGAGTTAAAAGAATATTAGAACTCTGCACCTACCACTTTCTGAGCCGGGCAGCCACATCTACTGATTGGTTCACATTCTTTGGTGACCATCATTGAAACAGGCAGTGAGCCCATGCCAACTCTTGCTATTACCCCACCAACCACTCGTTTCTTTCTCGAAAAAGAAATGTTTCATTTTCTTGGGGACGCAGCACATATGCTATCTAATCTTCACTCGGAAGATTTAGATATTGAAAAAGAAGGAAAGTTGCCCCACCTTCGCACCTCTTTCATGCACATTGAGTCCGTGTATTATCTGTTGCTATCTCAACAGTTTACACAATTTGAGCCTTAATGAAACACAATCATTGTGCTAAAATTCTTTCATACACAAGCACGAGCACACAGAAAATCTGTTTTTCTGTTAGAACATTCATAGAATTACCTTGTGTTTTTCAATGATTGAATGGAAGTCCTGGGGAGTCAACATCAAACCAACTCCTTATATTGTACATTTATTGTACATAGTGACTCGGTGTTACTGACAGACACTTCTAACTGTTTCATTTGTTGATTCAGGGTTACCTCGTTCATTATGTCTGAATTTGAAAAGATTCAGATATATACCTTTCATGAATTGACGGCTATTCAGATCAACGGGCGGAGACTATCAAAGGGGAGATTGTTATTTGTTCTCAAAGGGGGAAATCAAAGACTGTGCTGAAATTGAAGATGTTTTGATGATCATGATGCTCACATCATCAAAAAGGAGGAGACATTTTATAAAGATTCAATTTCAGATTTAAGTCAGAATTTCAAATGCATTTCAAAATGCTTCCGCTGATACAAAGTCAAAAGATTCTGAAGAAATTTTATTCAAAGATAAATCAAGATAATTTGTGAAAGTTTGTTTCTCTGAAGACTGTTAAGAGATCAAAGAGATAAAGATTCAATATCAGAGATTCCTCAAAGCTGTTTCATTGTTCAAAGACAGTTTTCAAAGAACGTTCCAAAGTTTTTCAAAGATGTTTCAAAGTTCATTGTTTCAGAAGTTTCAAGAATTCTGTTTCTTGTTCATGACATGTTGACTTTCAAAGCTTCAAAGTGAAAAAGATTTTTCAAGATTCTTCAAAGGCTGAAAGTGTTTCAAAGTTCAAAGTTATCAGAGACAAAAGCTGAAGTTTCAAGAGTTGAAGACTAACGTCAAATTTTTATTAAATCTTGAATACAAAGGGGGAGATTGTTAAGTCAAAATATTGTATCCAAGATTTATTTAGAAAAGTCAAAATGTAAAAGTCAACAATGTCATAGTCAAAGTCTATTTTGTCAAAGTCTTGATAAGTCAATGTTGTTTAGTTTCCTTAGTCATTAAGTTTTGTTTTAGTTGATGGTATAAATAGCTTTTGCTTTGTAATAGTTTGGGAAGAACTTCATTGTAAAATTCAGATACGTGAGATATATGACAAGAGCTTTCAAGATCTACTTTCTCTATCTACTCTCTCTCTCTAGACTTTAATTGTTAATTCATTGTTTTGATTGAGAATTGCTTAGATATTATGGGATAACACATGTCTCTAAAATTGAAACACTATTTTCGATGGTAAGACACCCCGATTGAATTCCAAAGAATTTTGAGTGTGATTTCATTTCGAAACGTTCTTTCAAGAATGTCTATATATTGGTTCGTATAGATAACATTCAATTTTTGATGATCTAAGCCTTCATTGATATATCATTTCAATATTGATCTTTTTAATACAATGTTAGATTTTCAAACAAGTTTCTTGTATTCATTTCATTCATTCCATTATCTTGTTTGAAAAGTATTCAATGTTTAAAATGCTCAAATCTTCATGTTTACATCTCTGAGCATACATATATCTGACTTGTATTTCATATTTTGTGCTTTAACTGATCAAGTTAAACCAATTTTGAGCAACAATGTACTTTAATAGGAAAATATGGGTTCATTGTGTAGGACATAAATGCAACTTCTATGGATTCACGTTAACCAGTGTTTCCTACCCAAGAAGTTAATCCTTAGTGATCGGGTGTGAGAAGTCAAAAAGAAATGAGTGTGGGTTGTGTGTTGAGGTAAAATGTGAAAGAGAGTGAGAGAACAGAGTAAAATAATATCAAACTCTGCACCAACAAATATATGAGTTGGGCAACCACATTACTAGTGTTTCACAATTCTTCGTGAATATTATTGACACAGGCAACTAGCCCATACCAACTCTTGACAAAAACCCCACCAGCTACTAATTTTCTTCTTAAAAAGAAAATGTTTCATATTTTAAAAGGGGACGCAACACATAATCTATCTGGTTTTCATTTGGAAAATCTGGGTATTGAAAAAGAAGGAAGTTTGCCCCACCTTCGCACTTCGATCAAGCACAATTGAGTCTGTGTTTAATTACTGTTGTCTCATTGGTTTACACAATGTTGAGCCTTATAAAAAGCAATCATCATGTGCTTAATTCTTTCTAACACTTGCACGAACACACAAGGAAATTTGTTTTTCTTGTCATAACGTTCATAGAAATATCTTTGTGGTGTTTCGATGATTGAATGGAAATCCTGGGGGAGTGAACATCAAAAAGCTCCTTTTCAATATGTATTCGTTACATACAGTAACTTTGTGTTACTGACAGGCATTTTAACTGATTCATTTGTTGATTAAGGTGTTACATTCCTAATTTGTCTGGCTTTGAAAAGATCTGGATGAATACCTTTGTTGGGAACTGAAGAATAACTCAAGTGATTAATGCTGCTAGTTCAGAATTACTACTGCTAGAAGACTCCAAAGTTAATACTGCTGAGTATTACTACTGCTAGTAGAATTAATACTGCTAGTCAAAGTTAGTGCTGCTTGAACAAAGTTAGTACTGCTTAGCTAGTTAGTACTGCTAGTGGTTAGTGCTGCTTAGTAGTTAATGCTGCCAAGACTTAATGCTGCTTATAAGGTAATGTGAAGATAATGATGAAGAGATCGTGGGTAAAGATAAACAAGGATATTCTGAAGATATTCATGGAAGATATACTGAAGATATTTTATTTATTTGTAATTATCTTTTTGTTCAGTATATGTATAGTTTTGATAGAATAGTTTAAACACAGATATACAGATTGATAGATTAACAGAAAAACAGAATTTTATTCTAAGTTTTTGTTTTAGAGAGAATCAACCTCAAGGCATAGTTCCTAATTCTAGAAAAGTAGAATTCGTCTTGAAAGAGCTTGTTCTTCAAGATTGAGGTTGAGTGTGTAATCTTGTGATTTTAATACAAGTTTGCAAAGTGTTTATTATATACTGTTTGTTTACTGTTCCATTGAATATCAAAGTGTTATTCCGCAACTTCTTTGATATTGTTTCTGAGACTTTATTCTTGTTGAAAATTCGATCCTGACAAGTGGTATCAGAGCCGGTTCTCTCAGAAACATCTATTCACTCATCATGGAAAACTTTGCAGAATCAAAGAGTACTCTAGTCTCAAAGGTTCCAATGCTCAGACCCAATGAATTCGATATGTGGAAGATCAGAATCAAGCAGTACATACTCCTCACTGACTATTCTATGTGGGACATAATTGAGAATGGTCCTTCTGAAGCAGGAAAGATTGGTGCAGATGGAAAGAGAACTCCACCAAAAACTGATGCTGAAAGAAAGACTAGACAGACAGAGATGAAAGCCTTGAGCACTTTGCTTTTGGCTATCCCCAATGAATACCAACATCAGTTCTGCAACTGCACTGATGCTGAGATGCTCTGGACTGCTCTAGAGAAAAGATTCTCAGGTACCAAGAGCACCAAGAGAAATCAGAAAGCCATTCTGAAGCAACAATATGAGAATTTTATGTCAACCAAGAATGAGTCCATGACTCAAACTTTTGACAGGTTCAACAAGCTTATTGGTGAACTTGCTACAGTGGGAGTACAAATTGATCAAGATGATCTGAACAGAAAGTTCCTAAGGTCTCTGAGTGATGAATGGACCATGTATACTGTGTCTTTCAGACAGAATGATCAACTGGAAGAAAAGGAACTTGATGATCTGTATAATGATCTAAGAGTTTTTGAATCTGAGGTAGAGGCTAAGAAAAGGCCTTCTGGGTATGTTCACAATGCTGCACTTCTTTCAGCATCAACTGATTCTACCTCCATCCCTGAATCAGTTAGTACTGCCAATGGAGCACCTCAAGATAAAGACACTGAAACTGTTTTTGAAGCCTTTCTAGCAAGTCATGGAAACTCTTCTCTCATTAATGATGACTTGGAACAACTCCATCCAGATGATCTTGAAGAGATGGACATTAAATGGCAGATGGCCATGTTCTCTATGAGAGTTAAGAAGTTCATCAAAAGAACTGGAAGGAATAACTTCTCACAAAGAAGAGAAGATGGAGCAGGTTTTGACAAGACAAAGGTGGAATGCTATAAATGCCATCATGTTGGGAACTAAAGAATTCATCAAGTATGGTTAATGCTGCTAGTTCAAAGTTACTACTGCTAGAAGACTTAAAGGTTAATACTGCTGAGTGTTACTACTGCTAGTAGAATTAATACTGCTAGTCAAAGTTAGTGCTGCTTGAACAAAGTTAGTACTGCTTAGCTAGTTAGTACTGCTAGTAGTTAGTGCTGCTTAGTAGTTAATGCTGCTAGAAGAAATTTAATGCTGCTGAAGATTAATACTGCTTATATGATGAAGATTCGCATGAAAGGATATACATGGAAGCTTAGAGATATACATGGAAGATATACTGAAGATATGTTTATTTTTTTTGTAATTATCTTTTTGTTTAGTATATGTATAGAAGATACAGAATAGTTTTAAATTATTTCATTCATTCTAAGTGTTAGTTCTAGAGAGAAAATCAACCTCAAGGCATAGATCCTAATTCTAGAGAAGTAGAATTCGTATTGGTGAGCCTGTTCATCAATATTGAGGTTGAGTGTGTAATCTTGTAACTTCAAAGCATTCAATACAAGTTTTCAGTTTGTTCTTCATATTTTATGTATTGATTTACTATTTCATTGAATATCAAAGTGTTATTCCGCAAACTTATTTGATATTGTTTCTGAGAATTAATTCTTGTTAAGAATTCGATCCTGACAAGTGGTATCAAAGCTAAACTCTCTCAGAAGCACTATCCATCATGGAAAATCTTACAGAATCAAGCAGTACTTTGGTCTCTAAGGTTCCAATGCTCAAACCCAGTGAGTTTGACATGTGGAAGATCAGAATTAGACAATATATTCTTCTCACTGACTTCTCAATGTGGGATATCATTGAGAATGGTCCTTCTGAAGCTGGAAGGATAGGAGCAGATGGGAAAAGACCTCCACCAAAGACAGATGGTGAGAGGAAGATCAGACAGACAGAGATGAAGGCCTTGAGCACTCTGCTCTTGGCCATCCCCAATGAATATCAGCATCAATTTTGCAACTGCACTGATGCTCAGATTCTCTTGAATGCTCTAGAGAAAAGATTTGCTGGAACTAAAAGCATCAAAAGAAATCAAAGAGATGTTCTAAAGCAGCAGTATGAGAACTTCACTTCCTCAAAGAATGAGTCTATGACTCAAACTTTTGATAGGTTCAACAAACTCATAGGTGAACTGGCTACTGTAGGAGTAAAGATGGAACAAGATGATATCAACAGAAAGTTCCTCAGATCTCTTGGGGATGAATGGACTATGTACACTGTCTCATATAGACAGAGTGACAATCTGGAAGAGAAAGAACTTGATGATCTATACAATGATCTAAGAGTTTTTGAAACTGAGGTAGAAACCAAGAAGAAGCCCTCTGGTTATATCCACAATGCTGCACTTCTCTCAGCATCCACTGATACTACTGCTAACCCTGAAGCAGTTAGTACTGCCAGTGGAGTAAGTTCAGAAAAAGGCACTGAAACTATCTTTGAAGCCTTTTTGTCCAGTCATAGCAACAATTCTTTGATTAATGATGATCTGGATCAAATTCACCCTGATGACCTGGAGGAGATGGATATTAAATGGCAGATGGCCATGTTATCAATGAGGGTGAAGAAGTTCATTAAAAGAACATGAAGGAATAACTTCTCTCAAAGAAGAGAAGATGGAGCTGGTTTTGACAAGACCAAGGTGGAATGTTATAAGTGTCACTTGAAAGGACACTTTGCTAGAGAATGCAGGAGTGTTGTTCCAAACAACAACCACCAACAAGCTCAGAATGGAGGCTACAATCAAAACAAGAATCCTGCTCAAGCCCTTGTTTCTCAACAAGGCATGGGATTTGACTGGAGTGATCAAGCTGAGGAAGCCATTCAGAATCAAGCTCTTATGGCAGAAGTGTCTGATCTTCCCTCTGAGGTAATTTCTAATCTTTGTACTAAATCTTGTATTGACACTGTTACAAGATACAGGGATCACAATCAAAGTATGTGTGATGACCTCAAAAGATTAGAAAAGGACAGAAGAGATTATGTGTTGATAGTAGAGAGATTTGAAGAGCAAATCAAAGGCTTTCAAGCTAATGAACTTCAACACTCTTATGACACAAACTATTGGAAGTGGGAAAAGAATGAGTTAGAAACCAAACTGTCTAAGTCCTTAGAAGAGAATGATAGGCTGAAAGAGGAACTGTCAAAAGTTAAGCTGGACATAGAAAAGTTTTCTTATGCTTCAAAAGCAATGGATTCTCTTCTAAAGGCTCAGATTCATGATAAGATGAAGCCTGGTATTGGATACAACAATACACCCCCTCCTTACAATAACAACTATATCTCTCCTACATCAGACTTGTTAGAAACTAAGGAGAAAAAGAACTTGTCTGAAGAAGCTTTTAAGATAGATCCTTTGGATGAGGTGATAGTTAAGGATTTGACTGAGAAAGAAGCAAGTGTGAACAGGGATAATACTGTGAGTAAAAAGATACCATTAGAAAACAATATTATCACCAATGAGGGATGTGGGAAAATCTGGGTCAAGTCCAAGGAGTTAGAGAAGACAAAAGGAAAGGATAACAAGGTCCATTACAAACAAACCACAGTTGTGAATCCTGGATCTTGTAAACAGTGTGATTGCAGTAAAGCCAAAAGCCTAAATTCTGGTCTAAAAAGAGGAAATCAAAGAAACTGGAATAATCAATGGGCTCAGAAACAAGGAGTTGATCTGAATAAAATCAATAGACCAAAACCTTGTTTCATATGTGGCAAGTTAAATCATTTGGCTAAGTATTGTTACTTTAACCCTATTAACCAACAGATGAACTTTCAAAGATTTGTGCAAAAACCTGTTGGTTATAAAAAGGCTGAAAAGAAACATGTGATAAAGAAACATGGTGAAAGGAAAAGCCCCATAAAGAAAAGGATTTTAAAAGAAAGTGTCAAAATATGGGTGCCTAGAAGCAATAAAACTGTTAGTACTGATGACAGGGTTAGAAGCACTAAAAATGTTAGTACTGCTAACATGGTTACTACTGCTACCTGTGTTAGTACTGCTAAAAATATTAATGCTGCTAATACTGTTAGTACCTCTTCAAAGGTTAATACTGCCAACACAGTTACTGCTGCTAACACAGTTACTACTGCTAACAATGTTAGTATTGCTAAGCATGCAAATGCTGCTAAGGCAGTTAGTACTTCTAAAACCATTATTGCTTCTAGCAAAAATATTTCTAAGCCTATTATTGTGACAAAATACTCCAAGCATGAGGAATCAAAGTTCAAAAATCTTGTTAAGAAGGAATGCAAGTATTTTGATGAGAAAGGGGTACCCAAGACCACTTTGGCTTGGGTTCCTAATTCATACTAACTGACCTATCTTATGTGCAGGGCAACCAACAGCTCAAGGGAAAGAACATATGGCATGTTGATAGTGGTTGCTCTAGGCACATGACAGGCAACATGCCATGCCTTCAGGATTTCAAGCATATCAATGGAGGACATGTTGCATTTGGAGATAATCTTACTGGTGGTAAGATAAGTGGAAAAGGTAATGTCACCAAAGGTAAGATGACATTTGAGGATGTCTACTATGTTGATCAATTAAAGTACAACCTGTTAAGTGTATCACAGGTGTGTGACAAACAACATAGTATATTATTTACAAATACTGAGTGTATGATCCTTGCTCCAGGGTTCAAGGTAGTTGATGAAAGCATGATACTACTTAGAACTCCAAGGAAGGACAATGTTTATTGTCTAGATATGGACAATGTTAATAGTGATTCATCCCTGAACTGTCTTGTTTCAAAAGCTTCTGTGGATGAATCCTCTCTTTGGCACAGAAGGATGTGTCATATGAATTTCAAGACTATGAACAAACTTGTTAAAAACAACCTTGTAAGAGGTTTACCTTCAAAAGTCTTTTCATGTGATGATCATTGTGTTGCTTGTCTTAAAGGCAAATAGCACAAAACTTCTCATAAGACCAAAGAGTTAAATTTTGTTTCTTCTTGTCTCCAGTTATTGCATATGGATCTGTTTGGTCCTACAAATGTTATGAGTATAGGCAAGAAATCTTACTGCTTAGTTATTGTTGATGATTACTCCAGATTTACTTGGGTATATTTTCTAAGGACTAAGGATGAGACAAGTGGACTTATCAAATCCTTTATTCTAAGAATTGAAAACCAAACTAATCAAAGAGTAAAAGTCATTAGATCAGATAATGGAACTGAGTTTAAAAATCATGATCTAAACACCTTTTGTGAAGAGAAAGGTATTGAGAGGCAATATAGTGCTCCTAGGACTCCTTAACAGAATGGTGTTGCTGAAAGGAGAAATAGGACACTAATAGAGGCTGCTAGATCTCTGTTGGCTGATTCAAAATTGCCAATTACCTTCTGGGCTGAAGCAGTTAATACTGCTTGTTATGTCCAAAACAGAGTTCTAGTGGTCAAGCAAAAGAACAAGACCCCATATGAGCTTTTAAATAAAAGAAAACCTTTCATTGGTTTCTTCAAACCTTTTGGGTGTCCCTGTACAACTCTCAATACCAAATCTCACTTAGGTAAGTTTGATAGCAAAGCAGATGATGGATTTCTTGTTGGATATTCATCTCAGAGTAAGGCCTACAGAGTTTTTAACTCATCTTCTAGAATAATTGAAGAAAGTGACAATGTCAAATGCAATGAGAACACACCGAATCCTATTGGGTCTGGACCTCAGTGGCTATTTGACATTGATTCACTAACTAACTCTTTTGGTTTCAGTAATGAGTATGCAGGTTCAGGAAGTGGAGGTTCAGGGATCACACAAGTTCAAGAAAGTATATCTAAATCTGTGATATTTCCCATACCCACAGTGAATTCTGTTGAAGACTGTGAAAAGGAATCATTATCATTTACTGGACCAAGTCAGAGTGAAGAAGAAACTAGAGATGAGGAGACTCAAGAAAATAAAGAATCAGAAGTGGCATCTGAAAACACTTCAGTTGAGTTGCATGACTCTAATCTAGAGGTTGGACTGAATGAAGAACCTAGTCATACCACCAGAGTTCAAAAGAATCATCCTCCACAGCTGGTAATAGGAGATATCTCTTCTCCTATGATGACTAGACATCAAAGCAGGATTCAAGAAATGCAAGATCAACAGCATACAATGCTTACTTGTTTTCTATCCCAGCTTGAGCCTAAAAAGGCACATGATGCTATGAAAGAATCCAGCTGGATAGAAGCAATGCAAGAAGAACTGTTACAGTTCAAACTACAAGATGTATGGGATTTAGTAGACCTTCCTAAAGGTCACAGAGCAATTGGCACAAAGTGGATTTTCAGAAACAAGAGAGATGAAAGAGGTATTGTCATAAGGAACAAAGCAAGGCTAGTGGCACAAGGATATACTCAAGAAGAGGGTATAGATTATGAAGAAGTGTTTGCACCTGTGGCTAGAATAGAAGCAATCAGACTATTCCTAACCTATGCTTCTTACATGAACTTCAAAGTCTATCAAATGGATGTAAAAAGTGCTTTTCTCTATGGCTCAATTGAAGAAGAGGTATATGTCTGTCAACCACCAGGGTTTGAAAACCCAAGCTATCCAGACAGGGTATACAAATTGAAGAAAGCACTTTATGGACTACATCAAGCTCCAAGAGCATGGTATGACACTCTGTCATCCTATCTCTTGGAAAATGGCTTTGAAAGAGGAGTCATTGATAAGACTCTATTCATCAAGAGAAAGAAGAAGGATATCCTGTTGGTCCAAATCTATGTTGACGATATTATCTTTGGATCCACAAGAGAAAACATGTGCAAGGAGTTTGAGGATCTAATGCATCAAAGGTTCAAAATGAGTTCCATGGGGGAACTTACTTTCTTCCTTGGACTCCAAGTTCAACAGAAGTCAGATGGCATCTTCATCTGTCAATCCAAGTATGTGCAGGACATTCTAACCAAGTTTGGTTTCTCAGAGTCAAAACCTGCCAGCACACCTATGGAAACACACAAGCAAATAACAGCAGATCTTGAGGGGGAGGATATTGATGTGCATCATTATAGATCCATGATTGGCTCTCTCATGTATCTCACAGCATCAAGGCCAGATATAATGTTTCCAGTCTGTGTGTGTGCAAGATTCCAAGTTAGGCCAAAGCAATCTCACTATCAAGCTGTTAAGAGGATATTCAGATATCTCAAAGGGCAACCCAGATTGGGACTTTGGTATCCTCATGACTCATCCTTTGACCTACTTGCATACTCAGATAGTGATCTAGGTGGAGCAAACTTGGACAGAAAATCTACTTCTGGAGGATGTCAGTTTTTGGGTGCAAGACTAGTGTCTTGGCAGTGCAAGAAACAAACCACAGTGTCCACATCTACAACAGAGGCAGAGTACATAGCAGCTGCAAGTTGCTGTTCTCAAGTCTTATGGATTCAGAATAAAATGTTGGATTATGGGGTAACCTTTCTACACACTCCAATTTTTATTGACAACAGCAGTGCTATTAGCATTGTTAATAATCCAGTCAAGCACTCAAAGACAAAGCACATTGAAATCAGGTATCACTTCATAAGAGACTGTAATGAAAAGAAACTTATTCAAGTTGTAAAAGTTCACACTGATAATCAGTTTGCTGATCTATTCACTAAAGCCTTTGATGTGGGTAGATTCACTTTCTTGGTAACTAGTGTGGGAATGATCAACTCTGAATAAGCCCCTTCTCAAAAAGTGGTTCTATACCTGTATATTATTTCTTCTTGGTATTACTAATCTTCTTTTTCAGGATATGTATAGCAGTACTCAGTGTTTCACAAGTTTAAAGGAGTAAGTTAGTTAATACTGCTAGTTAGTTAATACTGCTAGTTAGTTAATACTGCTAGTTAGTTAATACTGCTAGTAGTTAATACTGCTAGTCGTTAATACTGCTTTCAGTTAATACTGCTAGTTAGTTAATACTGCTAGTAGTTAATACTGCTTTCAGTTAATACTGCTTTCAGTTAATACTGCTAGTAGTTAATACTGCTCTAGGTTAATACTGCTTATGTTCCGAATACTATAAATACTCTTTGCCCGCCTAAAAGTTCATAACGACTCTTTGCAAACTGTTCACTTGCGCTCTAAACCCTTTCTCTCTCAAGTTCGAAGTTTTCAGGCAAGCTTTTCACTAAGATCAATGGCATCCAGGCATTCATCGATGAACACAATGAGATCGCGATGCTACAAAAGCCAAATCAAGCTGCAGGATTTCATCAGATTGTGGATTTCCTCACGTCAAGCCATATTGCTCATGCTCTTACTATATCACCTACAATCTATATTGAGCATCAAAGGCAGTTCTGGGCTAATGCCACCATTGTTGCTGAAAATGGTGTGCAAATGATCAAGACAAGGATCTGTGAAAAGCCACTAACAGTTACTGAAGAGGTTATTCGCATCAGTCTACGTCTAGACGATGCCTCTGGTATAACTTCTATCCCAAACGATGAACTGTTTTCCAATCTTACAAGAATGGGGTATGGAGGCCCATTGGGTGTTTTCAAATTCTCTAAAGCCAAATTTTCACCCCAATGGCGTTTCTTTGTCCATACTCTCATGCACTGTATCTCCAAAAAGACTACTGGATGGAGTGAGTTCAGCAGCACCATTGCTTATGCTTTGGTGTGCTTGGCCACTGCCAGAAAGTATAACTTTTCTAAAATGATTTTCAGTGATCTTGTCTCAAACATAGGAAACAAAAAGAGCTTCTTTATGTACCCCAGGTTTGTTCAAGAAGTCATTACTCATGAATTAACGGATATACCTCAACCTGTTGGGGTATATGTACCTAAACCCCCCAAAGGCAAGGTTTTCTCAAATATGAGAAGATCTGCTGGGGACTCGGAAGGAGTTGACACCCCATTGTTCTCTACAATGATGGTGGTGTCCCAAACCAATGAAGGTATGGTAGCAGGGTCAAGGCCCCCATTAGACCAACCAACTGCTAGCCAATCCCAACCTTCCCACTCTAAGTCAATTCCTCAGTCCCTTCTTGAAAAACCAACCTCTCCTATCACCCAAACTTACAAGAGGAAACAGGTAAAGAAGGCTCCTTCCCTTCTTGTACCATCATCCCCCAAGCCTTTAAGCCCTCTAAGGGAGAATTCTCCCTTAGAGAATATCCAAAGGGAAACCACAAGGGTGTCTCCCAACCCAAAGGAGGTGCTCTCTGAGGAGGAGGTAGAGCATATGGGTGCTGAGGCTACCACTACTTCTGCTAGCACAGAGGAGGAAAGTGGTAACATTAATAAGACCTCCCCCATGGCAACTTTGAATGAGCAATCATTCAAAGGTCCCTGGTGCCAAGAAACCAAGGGGGTGGACAGTGCTTCTGCTAGGCAGAAGACTTCCACTAATAAAAGATCCCATGATCCGTCAATAGAGGGTAACACTTCTGGAGAGGGTGAGGACAGATATACGTACTATGAATTGATGGAAACAATGGGGAACATCAATCAAGATGTTCTCAAACAAGGCAAAGAGATTGAAGAAATGAAGCTGGTCATTCTGTCACAACAAGTACAGATTGCTAAGCTGAAGAAGATGGTGCTAAGTCTGGTACAGAGGAAGAAGAGAAAGCAATTCCATCTAAGGAGAAGGAACACTGAGAATGATGCTCCCAAAAAGGGGGAGATCAACATGGAAGAAGCCACAAGAAAGGGGGAGCTTGATGGAGAGAAATTTGATGTTGAGGGGGAGCAGGAAGCAGAAACACAAAGAGATTCAGTGCCAATAGAAACACAAGAAGCAGCAGAAACAGTTACTACTGCTGACATAAATAAAGCAGCAGAAACAGTGAAAGAAGTATTAACAGATCTTGAGATTGCAGAAACCTTACTTAAAGCCAAGAATGATACTCCCAAGGTCACTTCAAAGACCAAAGGAGTAATCATCAAAGAACAAGGTGAAGTGATCAAGAAAGATAACAGTAAGAAGGCAATGAGCAAAGACAAAGGAAAAGCAAAGATGGTGGAATCTGATCAACCAGTCAAGAAGCAAAGGTTGGTTGAATCAGATGAAGCCTTAGCCAGGAAGATGCAAGAGGATATTGAAAAGGAAGAAAGAGTTCAGATGGAAAAGGACAGGGAGATGGCAAAAGCTCTAGCTGCTGAACTAAATGAAGCTTATCAACTGAGTCTGGCAACTGAAATTGCACAGAAGAAAGCTGCAGCTATGAAGAAATCAGTGGTAGTAAAAGCAGCTACAAAGAAGAGAAAACCCTCAAGGACATTCCTAGGTACCCAAGAGAGAAACAAGATGATTATATTTCTCAAAGGTGCTGTAGGAGTCAAAAAGGAGATGTTCTCCAAAATGTCTTTTGAGAAGATCAAAGAGCTGTATGAGTCAGAGATGTTAAAGCTTCAGGGAAATGAAACTGCTAGGGTGAAGATGGAGAAGAGGATGAAAGAAAGTAATGACTTTGATTGTCAAAAGCCATTTCCAGATGAGCAAGAAACACCCCCTAAGAAAGAGGCCACTCTGGGAGAAAGTCTAAAGACTTTAAAGAGAACAAAGATGATGGCTAGGAGAAAGTCAATCAAGAAGCCTACAATAGCTGAAGGAGAGGCTGAGAAGGCTGCTGAAGAAGAAGGGGCACCTGAGTCATCTAAACAGAAAGAGCCAGCAAACACAGATGATGTAAATTTGTATATGGTAGTGATGGACAAAGTGCCTGAACCAATTTCAGCAGAACCTGTAGGAGTTAAGCCTCCTGAGGTCATTCACTGGGATACATTGACAGTGGATGGAAAGGAATACATAAGGCTGAAAAGAAAGGATGAAAAGTATGAAGTGTTCAACACATGGGCAAAAATTGTCAGAACATGCTCTAGGTCAGATCTTGAAGAGATGTTTGAGATAGGAATGAAGTTGTATGCAGATATACTGAAGGCTCCAGAGATTTCAATTACAAAACTGGTAATGGAGTATCTGTGTATGATGTTCAAGCCTGATGAAGTAGAGCATGTGATCAAGAATGTGTTCAAGTCAGTAAACAGTTGGACTCTATATGAAATTAGTGGAGTATATACAGTGACTTTGGATTTAAATCACACTGAATACTTTCTAGTGGATAGAGTGTACAATCATAGCAGATTGAAACTTCATGCCATGCTGAAGAAAAAGTTAAGATGTGTTCCAGATTCAGAAATGGCTAAATACTTGATTCAAAGAACCATCAATCAGAGTTTGGGATTGGATGCAAACACTGGAATGTAGACCATTATGAAGTTTTGGGAGCATCTTGAAAAGAATCTTGAAGATTAATTCTGAAGAACTTGACTTCTTTTCCTAAAAGTCAAGTTAGGGGGAGATTGTTGGGAACCGAAGAATTCATCAAGTATGGTTAATGCTGCTAGTTCAAAGTTACTACTGCTAGAAGACTTAAAGGTTAATACTGCTGAGTGTTACTACTGCTAGTAGAATTAATACTGCTAGTCAAAGTTAGTGCTGCTTGAACAAAGTTAGTACTGCTTAGCTAGTTAGTACTGCTAGTAGTTAGTGCTGCTTAGTAGTTAATGCTGCTAGAAGAAATTTAATGCTGCTGAAGATTAATACTGCTTATATGATGAAGATTCGCATGAAAGGATATACATGGAAGCTTAGAGATATACATGGAAGATATACTGAAGATATGTTTATTTTTTTTGTAATTATCTTTTTGTTTAGTATATGTATAGAAGATACAGAATAGTTTTAAATTATTTCATTCATTCTAAGTGTTAGTTCTAGAGAGAAAATCAACCTCAAGGCATAGATCCTAATTCTAGAGAAGTAGAATTCGTATTGGTGAGCCTGTTCATCAATATTGAGGTTGAGTGTGTAATCTTGTAACTTCAAAGCATTCAATACAAGTTTTCAGTTTGTTCTTCATATTTTCTGTATTGATTTACTATTTCATTGAATATCAAAGTGTTATTCCGCAAACTTATTTGATATTGTTTCTGAGAATTAATTCTTGTTAAGAATTCGATCCTGACAAGTGGTATCAAAGCTAAACTCTCTCAGAAGCACTATCCATCATGGAAAATCTTACAGAATCAAGCAGTACTTTGGTCTCTAAGGTTCCAATGCTCAAACCCAGTGAGTTTGACATGTGGAAGATCAGAATTAGACAATATATTCTTCTCACTGACTTCTCAATGTGGGATATCATTGAGAATGGTCCTTCTGAAGCTGGAAGGATAGGAGCAGATGGGAAAAGACCTCCACCAAAGACAGATGGTGAGAGGAAGATCAGACAGACAGAGATGAAGGCCTTGAGCACTCTGCTCTTGGCCATCCCCAATGAATATCAGCATCAATTTTGCAACTGCACTGATGCTCAGATTCTCTGGAATGCTCTAGAGAAAAGATTTGCTGGAACTAAAAGCATCAAAAGAAATCAAAGAGATGTTCTAAAGCAGCAGTATGAGAACTTCACTTCCTCAAAGAATGAGTCTATGACTCAAACTTTTGATAGGTTCAACAAACTCATAGGTGAACTGGCTACTGTAGGAGTAAAGATGGAACAAGATGATATCAACAGAAAGTTCCTCAGATCTCTTGGGGATGAATGGACTATGTACACTGTCTCATATAGACAGAGTGACAATCTGGAAGAGAAAGAACTTGATGATCTATACAATGATCTAAGAGTTTTTGAAACTGAGGTAGAAACCAAGAAGAAGCCCTCTGGTTATATCCACAATGCTGCACTTCTCTCAGCATCCACTGATACTACTGCTAACCCTGAAGCAGTTAGTACTGCCAGTGGAGTAAGTTCAGAAAAAGGCACTGAAACTATCTTTGAAGCCTTTTTGTCCAGTCATAGCAGCAATTCTTTGATTAATGATGATCTGGATCAAATTCACCCTGATGACCTGGAGGAGATGGATATTAAATGGCAGATGGCCATGTTATCAATGAGGGTGAAGAAGTTCATTAAAAGAACAGGAAGGAATAACTTCTCTCAAAGAAGAGAAGATGGAGCTGGTTTTGACAAGACCAAGGTGGAATGTTATAAGTGTCACTTGAAAGGACACTTTGCTAGAGAATGCAGGAGTGCTGTTCCAAACAACAACCACCAACAAGCTCAGAATGGAGGCTACAATCAAAACAAGAATCCTGCTCAAGCCCTTGTTTCTCAACAAGGCATGGGATTTGACTGGAGTGATCAAGCTGAGGAAGCCATTCAGAATCAAGCTCTTATGGTAGAAGTGTCTGATCTTCCCTCTGAGGTAATTTCTAATCTTTGTACTAAATCTTGTATTGACACTGTTACAAGATACAGGGATCACAATCAAAGTATGTGTGATGACCTCAAAAGATTAGAAAATGACAGAAGAGATTATGTGTTGATAGTAGAGAGATTTGAAGAGCAAATCAAAGGCTTTCAAGCTAATGAACTTCAACACTCTTATGACACAAACTATTGGAAGTGGGAAAAGAATGAGTTAGAAACCAAACTGTCTAAGTCCTTAGAAGAGAATGATAGGCTGAAAGAGGAACTGTCAAAAGTTAAGCTGGACATAGAAAAGTTTTCTTATGCTTCAAAAGCAATGGATTCTCTTCTAAAGGCTCAGATTCATGAGTGATAACCTTAAGAGATTGGAAAAGGACATAAAAGATTATGTCAGGATAGTTGAGAGATTTGAAGAGCAGATTAAGGGTTTTCAAGCCAATGAGCTTCAACACTCTTATGACACAAACTACTGGAAGTGGGAGAAGAATGACTTAGAACTTCAACTGACCAGATCCAAAGAGGAGAATGAGAAGATAAAGAGGGAGTTTGAGAAAGCCAAGCTGGATATTGAAAATTTTTCCAATGCTTCTAAAGCAATGGACTCTTTGCTCCAAACTCAAATCCATGACAAACTTAGAAGAGGAATAGGGTACAATACCACACCACCACCCTATAACAACAACTACATCCCTCCTAGTTCAGATTTGTTAGAAACAAAGGATAGGAAGGACCTACCTAAGGGAGCCACTGAGATAGATCCCTTAGATGAAGTAGTTGTTAAGGATAAAACTGAGAAAGAAGGTGTCAAGGATAAAGACAACACTGTGAGTGGTGAGATTCCTATAGAAAACCACATAATCACCAATGAGGGATCTGGAAAGCATTGGATCAAATCCAATGAGATAGAGAAGACTGAGGAAAAGAACAAGAAGGTTCACTATAAGCAGACCACTGTTGTGAACCCTATCCCTTGCAAACAGTGTGCATGCAATAAATTTAAGCCCCAAAAACATGATAAACCAAGGGGAAATCAAAGAAACTGGAACAACCAATGGGCACAAAAACAAGGCATTGATCTAAGTAAAATCAATAGACCAAAGCCTTGTTTCATATGTGGAAAGTTAAACCATTTGGCTAAGTACTGTTACTTTAACCCTATTAACCAACAGATGAACTTTCAAAGATTTGTGCAAAAACCTGTTGGTTATAGGAAGGCTGGAAAGAAACATGTGGTGAAGAAACCTGTTGAAAACAAAGGCCCCATGAAGAAAAAGGTTTTGAATGAAAGTATTAAAATGTGGGTGCCTAAAAGCACTAAAACTGTTAGTGCTGCTGACAGAGATAGTGCTGCTAGAAGCATTACTGCTGCTACCAGTGTTAGTACTGCTGAAAATTTTAATGCTGCTAATACTGTTATTACTTCCTCAAAGATGAATATTGCTAACACAGTTACTGCTGCTAAAACAGTTACTACTTCTAATAACGTTAGTACTGCTAAGCATGCAAGTGCTGCTAATGCAGTTAGTACTTCTAAAACCAGTACTACTTCTAGCAAATGTGTTTCCAAGCCTATCATTGTGACAAAGTACTCCAAAAATGAGGAGTCAAAGTTTAAAAATCTTGTCAAGAAAGAATGCAAGTATTTTGATGAGAAAGGGGTACCCAAGACCACTTTGGCTTGGGTTCCTATTTCAAACTAACTGATTTATCTTATGTGCAGGGCAACCAACAGCTCAAGGGAAAAAGCATTTGGCATGTTGATAGTGGTTGCTCTAGGCACATGACAGGCAACATGTCATGCCTTCAGGATTTCAAGCATATCAATGGAGGACATGTTGCTTTTGGAAATGATCTTACTGGTGGTAAAATAAGTGGCAAAGGTAATGTCACAAAAGGTAAGATGACATTTGAGGATGTCTACTATGTTGATCAATTGAAGTACAACCTGTTAAGTGTATCACAGGTTTGTGACAAACAACATAGCATATTATTTACTAACACAGAGTGTATGATCCTTGCTCCAGAGTTTAAGGTAGTTGATGAAAGCATGATACTACTTAGAACTCCAAGAAAGGACAATGTTTATTGTCTAGATATGGACAATGTTGATAGTGATTCATCCCTGAAATGTCTTGTTTCAAAAGCTTCTGTGGATGAATCCTCTCTATGGCACAGAAGGATGTGTCACATGAATTTCAAGACTATGAACAAACTTGTTAAAAACAACCTTGTAAGAGGTTTACCTTCAAAAGTCTTTTCATGTGATGATCATTGTGTTGCTTGTCTTAAAGGCAAACAACATAAAACTTCTCATAAGACCAAAGAGTTAAATTCTATTTCTTCTTGTCTCCAGTTATTGCATATGGATCTGTTTGGTCCTACAAATGTTATGAGTATAGGCAAGAAATCTTATTGCTTGGTTATTGTTGATGATTACTCCAGATTTACTTGGGTATATTTTCTTTTATCCTAAGAATTGAAAACCAAACTAATCAAAAAGTGGACTGATCAAATCCTTTATCCTAAGAATTGAAAACCAAACTAATCAAAAAGTAAAAGTCATTAGATCAGATAATGGGACTGAATTTAAAAATCTTGAAATAAACACCTTTTGTGAAGAGAAAGGCATTGAGAGACAATATAGTGCCCCTAGGACTCCTCAACAGAATGGAGTTGCTGAGAGGAGAAATAGGACACTAATAGAGGCTGCTAGATCTCTGTTGGCTGATTCAAAATTGCCAATTACCTTCTGGGCTGAAGCAGTTAATACTGCTTGTTATGTCCAAAACAGAGTTCTAGTAGTCAAGCCAAAGAACAAGACCCCATATGAGCTTTTAAATAAAAGAAAACCATTTATTGGATTTTTCAAACCTTTTGGGTGTCCTTGTACTATTCTGAATACCAAATCTCACGTAGGTAAGTTTGATAGCAAAGCAGATGATGGATTTCTTGTTGGTTACTCATCTCAGAGTAAGGCTTACAGAGTCTTTAACTCTTCTTCTAGAATAATTGAAGAAAGTGACAATGTCAAATGCAATGAGAACACACCAAATCCAATTGGGTCTGGTCCTCAGTGGCTATTTGACATTGATTCACTAACTAACTCTTTTGGTGTCAGTAGTGATGATTATGCAGGATCAGGGAGTGGAGGATCAGGAACTACACAAGTTCAAGACAGTTTATCTCAATCTGTGATCTTTCCCATACCCACAGTGGATCCTGTTGAAGACTGTGAAAAGGAACCATCTACTGAACCAAGTCAGAGTGAAGAAGAAAGTAGAGATGAGGAGACTCAAGTCAATAAGGAATCAGAAGTAGCTGCTGAAAACACCTCAGTTGAGTTGAATGACTCAAATCTGAAGGTGGTACTTAATGAAGAACCTAATCATCACACAAGAATTCAAAAGAATCATCCTCCACAACTGGTAATAGGAGATATATCCTCTCCTATGATGACTACAAATCAAAGCAGGCTACAAGAATTGCAAGATCAACAGCATACAGTGCTTTCTTGCTTTTTATCCCAGCTTGAGCCTAAGAAGGCACATGATGGTATGAAAGAATCCAGTTGGATAGAAGCAATGCAAGAAGAACTACTGCAATTCAAGATGCAAGATGTTTGGGATCTGGTAGACCTTCCTAAAGGCCAAAGAGAAATAGGAACAAAATGGGTCTTCAGGAATAAGAGAGATGAAAGAGGAATTGTGATAAGGAATAAAGCAAGGCTGGTGGCTCAAGGGTATACACAAGAAGAGGGAATAGACTATGATGAAGTATTTGCACCTGTGGCCAGGATAGAAGCAATTAGATTATTCCTGGCTTATGCTTCTTATATGAAATTCAAAGTCTATCAAATGGATGTGAAAAGTGCATTTCTTTATGGATCAATTGAAGAAGAAGTATATGTCTGTCAACCACCAGGGTTTGAAAACCCAAGCTATCCAGACAGGGTATACAAATTGAAGAAAGCACTTTATGGATTGCATCAAGCTCCAAGAGCATGGTATGACACTCTGTCATCCTATCTCTTGGAAAATGGCTTTGAAAGAGGAGTCATTGATAAGACTTTATTCATCAAGAGAAAGAAGAAGGATATCTTGCTGGTCCAAATCTATGTTGATGATATCATCTTTGGATCTACAAGAGACAACATGTGCAAGGAGTTTGAGGATCTAATGCATCAAAGGTTCAAAATGAGTTCCATGGGGGAACTTACTTTTTTCCTTGGACTCCAAGTTCAACAGAAGTCAGATGGAACCTTTATCTGTCAGTCCAAGTATGTGCAGGATATTTTAATCAAGTTTGGTTTCTCAGATTCAAAACCTGCCAGCACACCTATGGAGACACACAAGCAGATAACAGCAGATCTTGAGGGGGAGGATATGGATGTTCATCACTATAGATCCATGATTGGCTCTCTCATGTATCTTACAGCATCTAGACCATATATAATGTTTCCAGTCTGTGTATGTGCAAGATTCCAAGTTACGCCAAAGCAATCTCACTATCAAGCTGTTAAGAGGATATTCAGATATCTCAAAGGGCAACCCAGATTGGGACTTTGGTATCCTCATGACTCATCCTTTGACCTACTTGCATACTCAGATAGTGATCTAGGTGGAGCAAACTTGGACAGAAAATCTACTTCTGGAGGATGTCAGTTTCTGGGTGCAAGACTAGTGTCTTGGCAGTGCAAGAAACAAACCACAGTGTCCACATCTACAACAGAGGCAGAGTACATAGCAGCTGCAAGTTGCTGTTCTCAAGTCTTATGGATTCAAAATCAAATGCTGGACTATGGGGTAACCTTTCTACACACTCCAATTTTTATTGATAACAGCAGTGCTATTAGCATTGTGAATAATCCTGTCAAGCACTCAAAGACAAAGCACATTGAAATCAGGTATCACTTCATAAGAGACTGTAATGAAAAGAAACTTATTCAAGTTGTAAAGGTTCATACTGACAACCAGTTTGCTGATCTATTCACCAAAGCCTTTGATGTGGGTAGATTCACTTTCTTGGTAACAAATGTGGGAATGATCAACTCTGAATAAACTCCTTCTCAAAAAGTGGTTCAATACCTGTATATTATGTATTCTTGGTGGTCCTAATCTTTCTTTTCAGGGAATTCATAGCAGTCCTCAGTTCATCATAAGTTGAAAAGAGTAAGTATTGTTAATACTGCCAGTGCATTATTAATACTGCCAGTGTATTGTTAATACTGCTAGTGCATTGTTAATACTGCCAGTGCATTGTTAATACTGCCAGTGTATTGTTAATACTGCCAGTGCATTGTTAATACTGCCAGTGCATTGTTAATACTGCCAGTGCATTGTTAATACTGCCAGTGCATTGTTAATACTGCTAGTGCATTGTTAATACTGCTAAGTAGTTAATACTGCTTTAAGTTAATACTGCTTTCAGTTAATACTGCTTCCAGTTAATACTGCTAAGTAGTTAATACTGCTTTCAGTTAATACTGCTTTCAGTTAATACTGCTTTAAGTTAATACTGCTTTCAGTTAATACTGCTTTCAGTTAATACTGCTTTCAGTTAATACTGCTTTCAATTAATACTGCTCTCAGTTAATACTGCTCTCAGTTAATACTGCTTATGTCCCGAATACTATAAATACCCTTTGCCCGCCTAAACGTTCATAACGACTCTTTGCATACTGTTCACTTGCGCTCTAAACCCTTTCTCTCTCAAAGTTTTCAAGCAAGAACCTTCAAGCTCAATGGCATCCATGGCGTTCATAGACGAGCACAATGAAATCGCGATGCTCCAAAAGCCAAAACAAGCTGAAGGTTTTCACCAGATAGTCGACTTTCTGAAGTCAAGACATATTGCCCATGCTCTCACTCTATCTCCTACCATCTTCATAGAGCATCAGAGGCAATTCTGGGCAAATGCCACCATTGTTACTGAGAATGGTGTGCAAATGATCAAAACAAGGGTGTGTGACAAACCCTTGACAGTTACTGAAGAGGTACTTCGCATCAGTCTACGTCTAGACGATGCCTCTGGTATAACTTCTATCTCTAATGATGAACTGTTTTCTACTCTTACAAGAATGGGGTATGGAGGCCCATTGGGTGTGTTCAAGTTCTCAAAAGCCAAATTTTCACCCCAATGGCGTTTCTTTGTCCATACTCTTATGCACTGTATATCTAAAAAGACTACTGGATGGAGTGAGTTCAGTAGCACCATTGCTTATGCTTTGGTATGCTTAGCTACTGCCAGAAAGTATAATTTTTCACAAATGATTTTTAATGATCTTGTCTCAAACCTGGGAAGTAAAAAGAGATTTTATATGTACCCCAGGTTTGTCCAAGAAGTTATTAACCATGAATTGACGGATATACATCATTTTGATGGGGTATATGTACCCAAAATTCCCAAAGGTAAGGTCTTTTCAAACATGAAAAGATCCCCTCTGGACTCGGAAGGAGTTGACACCCCATTGTTCTCTACAATGATGGTGGTGTCCCAAACTGATGAAGGTATGGCAGGAGGGTCAAGACCCCCATTAGACCAACCCACTGCTAGCCAATCCCAACCTTCCCACTCTACATCACTTCCCCAGTCTCTTCTTGATAAACCAACTTCACCAATAACCCATACTTACAAAAGGAAACAGGTAAAGAAGGCTCCTTCCCTTCTTGTACCATTGACCCCTAAGCCTTTAAGCCCTCTAAGGGAGGATTCTCCCTTAGAGAATATCTACAGGGAACCCACAAGGGTGTCTCCCAACCCAAAGGAGGTGCTCTCTGAGGAGGAGGAAGAGCATATGGGAGAGAAGGCTGCCACTACTCCTGCTAGCTCAGAGGAGGTCAGTGGTAACATACATAAGACCTTCCCCATGGAAACTTTGAATGAGCAATCATTCAAAGGTCCCCGGTGCCAAGAAACCAAGGGGGTGGATAGTGCTTCTGCTAGGCAGAAGACTTCCACTACAAAAAGATCCAATGATCCTTCAAAAGAGGGTAACACTTCTGGAGAGGGTGAGGATAGATATTCTTACTATGAATTGATGGAAACAATGGGCAACATCAACCAAGATGTTCTCAAACAAGGGAAAGAAATTGAAGAGATGAAGCTGGTAATCCTGTCACAACAAGTACAAATTACCAAACTCAAGAAATTGGTGATGAAGCTAGTCCACAAAAAAAAGAAAAGACAATTTGTGCTAAGGAGAAGGAAATCAGGGGATGATGCTCCCAAAAAGGGGGAGTTTAACATGGAAGAAGTCTCAGATAAGGGGGAGCTTGATGGAGTAAAACATGATGTTGAGGGGGAGCAAGAAGCAGAAACAGAAATAGAAACACAAGAAGCAGCAGTAACAACAGAGCAAGCAGTAGAAACCATTAATACTGGTAGTTCAAGTAAAGCAGCAGAAATGGTTAATACTGCTGAAATTAAACAAGCAGTAGAAACAGTGAAAAAAGTATTAACAGATCTTGAGATTGCAGAAACCTTACTTAAAGCCAAACATGATACTCCCAAGGTCACTTCAAAGACCAAAGGAGTAGTCATCAAAGAACAAGGTGAAGTGATCAAGAAAGATAACAGTAAGAAGGTAATGAACAAAGACAAAGGAAAAGCAAAGATGGTGGAATCTGATCAACCAGTCAAAAAGCAAAGGTTGGTTGAATCAGATGAAGCCTTGGCCAGGAAGATGCAGGCTGATATTAAAAAGGAAGAAAGAGTTCAGGTTGAAAAGGACAGGGAGATGGCAAAGGCTCTAGCTGCTGAACTAAATGAAGCCTATCAACAAAGCCTGGCAACTGAACTTGCACAGAAGAAAGCAGCATCTTTGAAGAAATCTGTGGTGATAAAAACAACTGCAAAGAAGAGACAACCCTCAAAGACTTTCCTTGGTACTCAAGAGAGAAACAAGATGATAATTTTTCTCAAGGGTGCTATAGGAGTCAGAAAGGAGATGTTCTCCAAGATGACATTTGAGCAGATCAAGGAGCTGTACAATTCTGAAATGACTAAGCTTCAAGGAAATGAAACTGCCAGGGTGGAGATGGAGAAGAGAATGAAAGAAAGCAATGATTTCATGATAGAAAAACCTTTTCCAGATGAGCAAGAAACACCACCGAAGAAAGAAGCCACTCTAGGTGAAAGTCTAAGGACTTTAAAGAGAACCAAGATGATGGCAAGGAGAAAGTTAACCAAGAAGCCTAGAATAGCTGAAGGAGAGGCTGAGAAGGTTGCTGAAGAAGAAGGGGCACCTGAGTCATCTGAAAAGAAGGAATCTTCAAGTACTGATGATTTAAAGATGTACATGGTAGTGATGAACAAAGTTCCTGAACCAATTTCAGCAGAACCTGTTGGTATAAAGCCTCCTGAAGTTATTCACTGGGATACACTGACAGTGGATGGAAAGGAGTATATCAGACTCAAGAGGAAGGATGATAAGTATGAGGTATTCAACACTTGGGCCAAGATTGTCAGAACATGCTCTAGGTCTGATATAGAAGAAATGTTTGAAATAGGGATGAAGTTGTATGCAGACCAGTTAAAAGCTCCAGGGATTTCAATTACAAAACTGGTGATGGAGTATCTGTGTATGATGTTCAAACCTGAAGAAGTGGAGCATGTCATAAGAAATGTGTTTCAAGCAGTCATAAATTGGACTCTATATGAAACTAGTGGAGTATATGCAGTGACTTTGGATAGAAATCACATAGAATACTTTCTAGTGGATAGAGTATACAATCATAGCAGACTTAAGCTTCATGCAATGCTGAAGAAGAAGCTTGGATGTGTTGAAAACTCAGAAATGGCCAAATATCTGATTCAGAGAATGATCAATCAAAGTTTGGGGATAAATGTTGATACAGGGATCTGAAGAATGATATTTTGAGAGCATCTGAAGAACTTGACTTCTCTTCCTAAAAGTCAAGTTAGGGGGAGATTGTTGGGAACTGAAGAATAACTCAAGTGATTAATGCTGCTAGTTTAGAATTACTACTGCTAGAAGACTCCAAAGTTAATACTGCTGAGTATTACTACTGCTAGTAGAATTAATACTGCTAGTCAAAGTTAGTGTTGCTTGAACAAAGTTAGTACTGCTTAGCTAGTTAGTACTGCTAGTGGTTAGTGCTGCTTAGTAGTTAATGCTGCCAAGACTTAATGCTGCTTATAAGGTAATGTGAAGATAATGATGAAGAGATCGTGGGTAAAGATAAACAAGGATATTCTGAAGATATTCATGGAAGATATACTGAAGATATTTTATTTATTTGTAATTATCTTTTTGTTCAGTATATGTATAGTTTTGATAGAATAGTTTAAACACAGATATACAGATTGATAGATTAACAGAAAAACAAAATTTTATTCTAAGTTTTTGTTTTAGAGAGAATCAACCTCAAGGCATAGTTCCTAATTCTATAGAAGTAGAATTCGTCTTGAAAGAGCTTGTTCTTCAAGATTGAGGTTGAGTGTGTAATCTTGTGATTTTAATACAAGTTTGCAAAGTGTTTATTATATACTGTTTGTTTACTGTTCCATTGAATATCAAAGTGTTATTCCGCAACTTCTTTGATATTGTTTCTGAGACTTTATTCTTGTTGAAAATTCGATCCTGACAACCTTAGTTTGGATCGCTGGTGAATCAGAGGCTCAGTTCAAAAGATCAATGGTCAGAATTGAAGATGACATTTCTTGTTGCAAGTTTTGATGATTTCATGCTTCTTTCATCAAAAAGGGGGAGATGGTAATCAAGAAATGTTACTCATGGGAGATATATTCAATTAATGAAGTTTTGATAGAGAAAGTTTGGAGTTTAAAGGAGAGTTTATGATAATTTCAGCAAAGTTGAAGAAAGATTGTTGAAAGCTAAGAGCAAAGTGCAAAGTTTTCTGAAGATGTGCTGAATTTACTAAAATTTTCTTTAAAGATTATTTGCTGAAGCAGTCTGAGTAGATTATGAAGATAATTTCTTTCTGAAGATTGAAAGATGTTTGAGATAATTTTGAGAAGATTATTGAAGAGCATATCTACCATCTTTGGGGGAGATTGTTATTTTGTTTGAATAAAGATTTTGCTGAAGATTCTGAA
The DNA here is from genome assembly GCA_954870635.1 of Arctium minus. Taxonomy (NCBI): domain Eukaryota; kingdom Viridiplantae; phylum Streptophyta; class Magnoliopsida; order Asterales; family Asteraceae; genus Arctium; species Arctium minus. The sequence goes on along the minus strand of OX941088.1, from coordinate 77,007,277 downwards.
GATTGCTAAAGATGATTAAAGGAGGAGATTAATTTTACTGAGCTTAAAAAGAGAAGATTGTATTGCAAATCTTTTTGAGATGATCTTGAATCCAAAGGGGGCGATTGTTAGAGCATAAATATAGTGGATACAAGATCACAGAAGACTGAAAGTCAAAGTCAAAGTCAAAGTCAGTGTAATAAAAGTCAAAGTCAACATTGTATTTTTCTATTTTCTAGTTTTATGAGAGTTTTAGTTTTGTGCGCGTTTGTTTAAGCTTGTTGTGTGCGCGTTTTATAGTCTTAGTATAAATAGGTGTTGTACGTGTAATCTTAAAAACAAACACAACAGATAGCATCTTGAGAGTTTCAGAGTTAGTGAGAGAAAGTGTATTGTGAGCGTTTTGTAATTGAGATTTGATTATGAAATAAAAGTGAGATTTATGGATTTGATTGTCATCTTGTGATCACATTGTTATCTAGGAATAACAATTAAAGTGTATTGTGAGCGTATTGTAATTGAGATTTGATTGTGAAATAAAAGTGAGATTTATGGATTTGATTGTCATCTTATGATCACATTGTTATCTGTGAATAACAAAATCTTCAAAGCAAAAATCTAAAAGACATTCACAGAAACAAAGAAAGACCGGTACCTCTAACAAAAGACATATTTACTACTCCAGTTCTTCTGATTGCGAGTTTAATGATTCTTCAGATAATCATTTTTTCATAAAAGTAAAGATGGTTTGGAGAAAGAAACCAACTACAGAAGACAGTGAAGGAAACAAGTCTCATGATTCTCCTGTAGTTGATACAAAGTCATCTATTTTCAAGACTGATTCACCTACTTATATTTATTCTATAGGAAAGTTGATCAGTCTAAACCGAGCAAAGATCTGTTACACTCACTGTGGAAATAGTGACTTTTTGGATTCAAGGTATGTTAATAATTGGTATGGTACTTATAGCATCCCCAATCCTCAATTTAATAGCTTAAAAGCTAAGGCATTTAACCATCAAGGATCCATCATAGCATGGATACCAAAACCAAAATCTTCTTAATCTGTTTTGCAGGAATGTCATGTGCGATTTAATTCAGATTATTCATGTCACATGACTACAATCAAGGGTTTTGCCACTTTTGAGGGGGAGTACCATGTTTGTTTAAATTTTCATATCGACTTCTGAACACTTCAGTTTAGGACTCGTTCTTAAATGTTTTTGACTTCTGATAATCTCAAATCAGAAAGTTTACTTCAATGTTTTATCTTGGTGAGTTAAAGGAGTGTTAGGGCTTTTAATGTTTCTATGGTCAATCCAGAACCGGAAGGACCTACCCAAGAAACACATCCCATTTATAGATATCAGTGAGGGTTCTAGATTGATAGATGAGTTCGGAGCGAAAAGAATATGGTGAGGATGTGACAGGACTTAAAAGAATTATTGGTCCTTACCAAACCGAGTCAGTTATCCGGGTTACCGCATAATCTATTCATTCTCGTTCTTTGGAGATGAATATTGAAACAGACATGGACCCAGTGTCGATAACTCGTATCACCCCACCCAGCCACTCAAGTATCTCTCAAAAGATACTTGTTTCATATATGAACGAAGATTAAACACATAATCTATCTATTCCTCACTCGGATGTCTTAGATATTGAAAAATGAAGACATCAACTCTGGTATTCGAACTTCATATTCTACTCACTGTGTCTATTGGTTTCTAACATGTGTCCCAGGTTGAATCTATCTTTGAGCCTAATCGACATTATTATATTTCTTTCACACACGCACGAATCTTTGTGATTCCCCTTGCATATCTTTGTGATATTTCCAGAACAGTTTGAGAAGTAATTTTTTAATATTTTACTTTAGTGATAACTGGAAGTCCTATCAGAGATACATCGATGCCAACTATGAAAATAGGCCACACAATTACTTTTAATTGTTGTGATAACAGTTACTCTTGTGTTTCTGTGTTAGCTGTTACCCTTGGTTACTGAATCTTTTTATCTAGTATTTTGCTACTCATCCGGTTAGTCTTTGAAGTTACATGAGGGGGAGAACGACACACAATTCAAAGACACAGATCATTATGTTGAAGGGGAGCTATCAAAAGTTGAGGAGCAGTAACAGAATTTCTTAAATCTGAGGTTGAAAAGCCATTGGATTTCAAGATTGAATTTCTTCTTTCCCTTATCAAGTGGTGTTTGCGATGAGTCATTTCCTCCTACGAGCTGATTGAAACAAGTTCTTAAGCTGAAAGTCAATTCAACTCGCGGTTCAGAGACAGATTCTTTGTTTTAAACTGAAATTGCACTGTGGAATGTCACGTAACTCGCACATTATCTTTCTTATGTGTTGATCCGATGTGTTGAGTTTCAACAGTTGAAAGTTGCTTGATAGTGCGTTCAGTCGAGGCTATTGTACATTGAATCTGGTTACAAAGTTGAAACTATGAAGACGAAGAGTTTTATTCAAGGGGGAGTTTTGAAAGACATGAAGACATGCAACACCAAAGTTCTTCAAAGATTCAAGAGGAAAAGAAGATCAAGCTTGAAGATTTCAAGATGATAAATTCCTTATTCAACTTTAGGGGGGGATTGTTAGGACTGAAAGTCCTAGTGCGTTGAAAGTTGTATAACGCATTTATAGGGTATGAATTGTAATTGTTTAAAAGTGTTTGTAAATGGTCTTTGAGGCCCAATAGGCTTTATGCGCTTGGTATTTAAAGTATTGTTTAGTTGAGATTTAGGGTTAGAGGTTAATGGTCATAAGCTAGGTTTGATAATCCTTATTTGAAATTCTCTCTGTAAACCTAAACCCTTTACTGATATATCTAATCATATGACCAGAAGTTGTGGTTCAATCATTGCATCTTATTGATTATTTACATGTAATTGCTTTGAATCTGGGATCTACAAATACTTTGAATTTCAAAGAGATTTCTGAGAAAAATCAGAACATGGAAAAGGAGTTTGAGACTAAAAGAAAACATTTTGAATATGAGATTTCTAAACTCACTAACAAGTTGGTTGTTTTATCTTCAGATATACAGAACGGAAAGAAGAGTAAATCTGATCTGCAAAGTAAATTTGATAAACTTTGTAATGAAAAATCCAAGTTGAATGACAAGATCAAACAACTTGAGAAAGCTAATGTTGATCTATCAGACGAGTTAGCATCTAAAACACCTGTATTATCTTCTTATGATGATGATTCAGTTGAATCAATTTGCTCATTTCAATCAGTAACTAGCTTATTTCAAAAGATGGTTTTCAAGAAACAAATTGTCAAACCTGATGTCTTGAAAACATATCAGATTAAATCTTCTAGTTCATTTTATGTTAAATCTGCTGATAAATATGTTGCTTATTCTGGACTCAAAGCTTCTAAGAAAGAGAAGATGATTTGGGTTGTATATCCCAGTACAGTGCAATCACGAACAATAGTAATCAATCAATGAAGAACAAATATGCCACAACTTCTAGTCATATGATTAATATTTAATAAAAGGTTTAGGTTTACAGAGAGAATATCTGATAAGCAAATGTAAACCTATTGACTAGAGTAATTATGAATGAGATCTAAACTGAATAAAGAACTAGAATATGCCTTATATATGGCGCTTACAATATTAATGGGCTTTATGGGCTTTGGGCCCAACTAACAAATAAACTATAGAATAATTACATTATGCACCCTGAACTTCTATTTAACATATAAATACCCTAACAATCTCCCCCTTTAAATAGAAGTTCGTAATCACGCCAGTTCGGAACATAAGTATTTCGAAACCCAAAACTGATCTCGAAATGGCACATTGACGTTCTGTACTCCAACCTTTCAATTATCACACCTAGTGCTTCGAGAACAAGATTCTTGTATTTCGGATTCAGTAGCTGAATACCTTTTTCATCTTGATCAACTGCATGCTTTAACTTGTCTCTAAGCAACATCAAAGTACCATCGCTGAATCTAGCAATCTGACTGAATCGGATGAAACGCATATCACCTTTGTCGTTCTCGTATGTCATGCCGAATTCTGGAAAATTTAGAACTGTGAAAGCTGGTACATTCTGGGCATCTGAAGGAATACTCAAATCCGATTTAAGCAGATTAATCTTCGGTTGGTTGCTTTCTAACCCATTATGAAAATCTTCTACCGAGGCAAGCTTCATTGCACACTTCATGTATCTCTTTATGGCTTCGAGTGCATATGTAACTTCCCCTGGTCGGATAGTTCTGGTCTTTAAGTCTCTAAGCAGGAATAGAAGATCTCTTGGTTCAAGACGTGCAAAATTAGCTTCAGAAAAATGCCACTGTTTTTCATCTTCTCTTGTCACTATAAAGAATGAATACTTTACGCTCTTGAAGTAGCAGGCATGAATCTGATCGACAGATTTAATTTTGAGCTTTGTCTCTTTGAAACCGTCTTTGAAATGTTTATACACGAACATAAGTTGTCGTTGCTTCTCCCTGCTTTTCATCGACTGAAGACCATGTGCTACGATTTCATCATACTTACGAATCCAATGGGCAAAGGGTTTCTTCTGGATTTCTTCCAGAAATGGAACTTTAATTCTGACTCTTTCCCATTTGGACGGCTGAACTGGCGGAGTACGATCTATTCCCAAAACTGGTGATGCTGGAGATGCTGGAGGAGATCATTCAGGAATATATGATTGCGGAAGATCAGGGTGAACTGTTGTATACGTTAAAAGTGGAACCACGACAGAAGTTTGTTTTTCTAACTGATAATCTTGGGCCGTAAATTCGGAATTCATAAGCTCATCAATCTCATCCTGAAAGACTACCAGTGCTCTTTTGTTGTTAACCGGTTCTTCTGTCGGGTCTGTATCTGAGTATGGATCAACGATTATAACCCATTTTCCGTATCCATCGATGAACCTTCATATTGTTCCTCAGGCTTTTCAACTGTTGGAATATCATAAAGTACCAAGTCCATCGTCTGCTCCTGTGCCTGTTCTTGCCCTTCTGCTTGAGTCCCGGAACCCGAACCCCTTTCAGTTTGCACCTGTAGTGTTCCCACTGTCTGTTCTGTCTCTGTCTCGGATAATCTTTGGCGCTTCTCCCCCTCATGGTGATTAGGATCATCCTGGTCATCATGTTTACACTTGAGCCTCTCTGCCTGGCTGCGGCAGGTGTCTTTCAAGGATGATACTCGTTCAGTCAATACAGATACTGTGTGCTGCAAAGACTGAAGGAGTGCTTGTTGGTGCTGGAAGGCTTCAGGAGATATAGTGGGTGGGGGTGGTGGTGTTGGAGTAGATGCTTGGGTACGTAGTAAGGAAAGTAGATCAGCATCTTGGATGGGTTCTATTTGAGATTGGGCAAGTAGTTTGGCTAGGAGAATGGACTTAAGGTCATCGATAGACATATCGGAAGCGGTATGTGAGGGTGGTGGTGTAGGAGGTTGTGGTTCAGGCTCAGTAGCTGGAGCTTTGCCTTTGATCAGACGTTTCCGTGCATCTACCTCTTCCCTCATTTCGAAACGCATGATTGAGTAGACAGCCTTTAGGGCTCCGTCCATAAATTCCCTTGAGATGAACTCAGGGTGACTAACTCCTGGGTCACTTAGACTTCCAGTTATGGTGACGACTGTAGAAGTCGCACCGTCTACGTTCACAGCTGGCGTAATAATAGCTGTGGTAGGACTTCCACCCAATCCTCGTAAACCAACCGAAGTTGGAATTACTATGGGTGTTCCGTCCAGGCCACTAAGGCCTCCAGCAGTATCCGAGAAAGGTATATGTGTCCTAGGAATAGGAGATATAACATCAAAGGGCTCTAGACACTGTGCACTCAAAGAAGGCGAGGACGGGGGCTGCTGTCCTCTTGCTTCAATACCAGAACTCTCCAAGCGAGAGACCGGTAGCGGTTGTGCTAAATCCCCGTGAGAAATTGAAACCAACATCTGTTGAGAGATGTCGGAGTGGCTAGGGGGGGCGTGCAATTGCGTCGCTAGGTCCACGACGGCTTCTTCAATACCCTGTCTCAACACATGAGACTAGGTAGCAGATATGGCTACCTGGATTGATGAGGTTTAGTGGAGGTCAACTGTAGAGGATTGTCTCATCACTCGTGTTTGCCTAGAGTCATGTTTACTCTTCCTTTCCCTCTATCTACTCACAATTTCATGTTCAACTATAACTCCCTCCGCTCTCCTTGTCTCTCCAGGTGTAGGCTCGTCATCGTCACCATCAGAGTCAGATGACTTATCACTTGATTTCGATGCTTCAGTGGCTGATTCCGACTGGGTGTCGGATGTATCTGTTGTCTCTTCAGATTCGGTGGCAGAAGAGGGCCGAACTTGAGCGGTTTCTATAGTTGTGTCCTCTTCCACCATCTGAGAGGCTGTCGGTGATGGTGTAGGCGGTCTGCGAGAAGTACTGTCCTGGCTTTGTCTAACGGCGTTGCCCGCTTCAGAACCCCTCACAATATTTTCACTCTGTACACCCTGTCCGGGAGCCCCAGCCCTCCGGACTCTACCGCCTCTCATACGTGGACCCTCACGTCGCTCAGGTCTCGCTCCCTGGGGAGGTCCTTCTGGATCTGGACGGACCATAGGAGCTGGAAGGTTGTGTGTGCGCCTATAATCTATCACACTCAGCGCCGTTGGACTCGCATAGGCTAGTAACCCAACTGGAATCTGTCGGGCGACTAAACCTTCGGGATCAGGACGAATCGGGATATGATGAGTTTGGTTATGCGGACTTGTCGGATGTGAAGAGCGTCGAGCAATAGTTGGATGAAGATCCATGTAGTTGCGGATGAGGATCTAGAGAAAACCATATACGGAATGAAGTTCCGTCGTCTTGTTGCGTTGTCTCGGACCTTTTGAACTAACTCGAACCAGAGAATGTCAGCGTAGTCGGAATGTCGGTGGAATGCCACGGCATGGAACAGGCGGAGGATGTTGATGCTTGTCTGATCGATGCCTTTTGTAATGGCCGATAGGCACCGATTGAGATACGTGAAAAATGTATACCATATAGTGGTAAGATTCTTTCGGTTGAATGTGGATGGTAAGTGGAGAGGTGTGCTGTAGCCCAGTGACTGAATATCTGAACAGAGAATAACGTCGGGGATGATTGGATCAAAGTTGTTTCTCCCAACAAAAGATGTGGCGTTAGGCAGGTGGAGAAACTGGCGGAAGAGATTTTGCGTGAGCAGTACGGTAGTTGTGTCAATTCGGCCTTCCAGATGGAAGCCATCGTCAGCCTCCACTGGAGTAAGTGAGCGCCAGAATTGTTGCAAGTAGATATGAGGCACATCGGCAGTCTCCGTGACTTGGTATTGGCACTCAGGTTGAGTGACGTCGAGATGGAAATTGTTCGGCGTAAGAGGAAGGAACTGATACGGATGAATCAGTTCGGCGTCAGCGATAGGGTCAATCTCCTGGTTCGGATTCTGAGCCATTGTACCTGTTAAGATAGAACATTTTAGTCTGTAGGTACATTCAAAACAAGATCTCCTTGGAATTATATTGTCAAAGGTTTAGAGGCCATAACCAATTCAAACCCTAATCCGGGAACCAGGGTCGATAACTGATACTCTCATCACACAACAAAATAATTACAACTGGTTAAGGTTTCTGAACCCCAACTATCACTTTCATCACATATTCATCTCACAAGTATATATATATAAAGACTATCAAGCTCAAGTAACTTAAACCAACCAACAGATTCATAGGATAACACCCAAACGACCGGGGTCTAGCAACGACCGGGGTCTTAGCTGGACCGGTGTCGTGGCCGACCGGGGTCTTGGCCGACCGGGGTCTAGGCCGACCGGGATCCAAATCTAAACGACCGGGGCCAAAACGACCGATGTCCGGGGTTAAACGCCCGGGGTCTTTACGACCGGGGCGGTGTCGACCGGTGTTAACCTAGTCGACCGGTATCAACCTTAACTAACAGAACCCAATGCAATAATCGATGCGATTAACCAGTATACTAGAATCCAATAACCAAGAAAGCATCGATAAGATGGCAACATTCAAACCACTATACTAAAACAATTGATTAATAGATATATCGATTGCAAAGAGGAGCACACCCCGGGGAACCAAACGGACCGGTGTCCCAAGTTGATCGATGTCGACCGGTGTCACCAACAACCTATATCGACCGAAACCATAAACAAGGTGGGTGACGGCTATAGTGACGGCGAAGGGAGACTAAGGGGGCGGCGGAGGTTGGCGGCGATGGGTCAAAGGAAAGAAACCCTAAATCGACCGATGTCGATTTCGTGGGCGATTGTCGACCGTAGTCGATGGCAAGAGACGATCGGGGGGGGGGGGGGAGCGCGATAGACATCGACCGGAGTTGATTGACACGATAGATAGGGGAGCGAGAGAGATCAGAGATAACCTTACCTGGTTGTCGATCGAGATCGAGAGAGAGATCGTGTGTGAGAGAGAAAGATCGCCGGTCGAGAGCAAAAGAGATCGAGAGAGATAGAGAGTGAGATTGAGATAGCGATTGGAGAGAATGCGGGAAAATGGAAGACCTTGGGGTGTTTAAACCCCCGGGTGTGAGTTAGGTCGCCCTCCGGTTCGGGTCGGGTTGTGGGCCGGGCCGAGAGTAGGTTGGGCCGGTAACCATTTTGGGCCGGTCCAAAACCAGTTAATTTTTTTTTGAATCAATAAAGAAAATTAAATTAAAAAAAAACTAAATGAAAGTTAAATTAAGAAAAAAAATTGGACTAAAAAACAAACTTAAGAAAAGAAAATAAACTAAAAGAAGCCAAAGAACCGGGGAAAAAATGAAAAACTTAATCCGGATCACCCTCAAATTAGGAATCCCTTGCAAAGAAAAATATCCGCTCCCCCTTGACGATAGCAGCCACGTAACGAGATATCAAAGTAACTTACCTGCTCCCCCTCGAACGGAGGACTTAGAAAACTTACTGATCATCTGTCGAAAGTGTTCCCCCTTGACACATGAACAGGTCGAAAAGTTTACCACAAACGACATACTCTTTAAGTGATCAAACTAATGAACTGCAACAGAAAATGAAACACCATGAATAACAAGAAAACACACGAGAAAAATAAAGCGAGCGAAATCTAATTTATTAATACAGAAGTTTGAAACTTGTACAGAACTTGACGAGTAAAATGCAAAAACCAATGAGTGTGGCTATGAGCATCCAGAGACAAGTCACTGGGGCATTAAGTCACAGTCATTCGTTATTGAATGAGACTCGGCGACGTCTGTAGAAACGTCAAACCTTCTGATTCAGCATACCTAGCTTGGACACTAGATAATGAAAACATTTTTCGTCCAAGGCTTTGGTAAACAGGTCTGCTATCTGATGTTCTGTATTAACAAAGTAGAGTTCGATGGTACCTCTTTCCATATGGTTTTTTATGAAATGATAATGCACATCAATGTGCTTCATCTTCGTGTGTTGGACGGGATTTCTTGATATAGCAATTGCGCTCTTCGAGTCACAATAAATGGGGATCTTCGAGTAGTGAAAACCATAGTCTTTCAGCTGGGTACGCATCTAAATGACTTGCGAGCAGCAACTGGCGGCTGCTACATACTCTGCCTCAGCGGTAGAGGTTGACACGCAGTTTTGCTTCTTCGAAGCCCAGCTGACAAGACGATCACCCAAGAACTGGACATGTCCCGTCGTGCTTTTCCGATCTAGCATATTTCCGGCATGGTCAGCGTCTTAATAAGTTGTCAGTTCAAAACCTGTCTCTTTCGGGTACCACAAACCAAGATCAACAGTACCTTTTAAATAACGAAATATACGCTTAACTGCAGATAAATGAGACTCTTTCGGTTTTGACTGAAATCTTGCACACAAGAATGTCGAGAACATAATGTCTGGCCGGCTAGCCGTCAAGTACATCAGAGAACCTATCATTCCTTTATAAGTCTTAGCATCCACATCCTTTCCGTCAGGATCGGAGTGTAGCTTTATACTGGTAGACATGGGTGTTTTCATAGGTGAAGAATTTTCCATCTGGTATTTCCTAAGAATATCCGAGATGTACTTAGATTGATTAATGAAAATTCCTGTAGCTAATTGTTTAACTTGAAGGCCTAGGAAAAAATTCATTTGACCCATCATGCTCATTTGAAAATGTTTACTCATGAGGGATGAGAAGTTCTGACATTACTTGGGGTTTGTTGAGCCAAAGATTATGTCGTCGACATAGATCTGTACAAGAATAATATCGCGCTTTTCCTTTTTAATAAATAGGGTGGTGTCGATCTTACCTTTGGAAAAGCCAGATTTAACTAAGAAGGATGAGAGTGCATCATACCAGGCTCGTGGTGCTTGCTTGAGACCGTATAAGGCCTTGTCAAGAAAGTAGACGTGATGAGGTTTTTCAGAACTCACGAAGCCTTCGGGTTGCGAAACATAGACTTCCTCCTTGAGAACGCCATTCAGAAGTGCGGATTTCACATCCATTTGAAAGACAATGAAGTTCTTGTGAGTGGCATAGGCAAGGAACATGTGAATCGCTTCAATTCGTGCAACCGGTGTGAACGTCTCATCGTAATCTATTCCTTCCTGCTGGCGATATCCTTTGGCTACCAGACGCGCTTTGTTCCGGACTATGATTCCATCTTCGTCCTTCTTGTTCTTGAAGATCTATTTCGTCCCAATCACCGTCTTATTCTTTGGCCGGGGAACAAGTCGCCATACTTTGAGGCTCTCAAATTGGTTGAGTTCCTCTTGCATAGCTATAACCCAGTCCGGATCATTCAATGCTTCGGAGACGGTTGAAGGTTCGATACGGCTAAGGAATGAAGAGAATAGACAGTCATTTGCGGTAGTGGATCGAGTCTGAACAGGTGTATTAGGATCACCGATGATCTGATGTAGGGGATGAGCTCGTGTCCACTTGGTGGCATGTGGAAGAGGTTGATATGTCTGATGTGAGGTATCGGAATCCACATAACCACCTGGGGGCAGATCCTGAACTGCTTCGAGTGATGACGACCTGTGAGGTGGAAGCTCCTGAGCTGGAGTTGGGCGTGTAGCAGAGGACGACTCAGCGGGTGATGAAACTATAACAGTATCCGGGATTGCCGGAGAGGGAACTTCGTGAAACTATAACAGGAGGTCCTACTGTTGTCGGTGCTTCAGTAGGAACTTGAGAGATCGGTGGGGGATCACTCGAGCTTGGGGATGCTGATTCAATGACAGTAGAGGGGGAAACATCAGGCGAGGTTGGCGCACCTGAGTCGGATGGACCAATGACCTGTGTCACTTCTGGTGCTTGAGTATCATTCCTGTTACATGATATAACATTAGGCGTAGAAGGAAAGTAATCATCATAAAAATGCTCAAAAAGTAAATCTAAATCTGAAAGATGTGCTCTTGACATAGACGCTTGATCTGGATTTACTTGAGATTGTGTAAATCCTTAACGTAATTGTCCAGAAGCTAACACACCAGTTAAAGCGGGTTCTGAACTGAGGTGTTCAGAAGCCATATCAACGGCCTCGTCAAAAGTCACGTTTACACTCTCAACTACGGTCTTTGTCCGTTTGTTGTAGACTATGTAAGCTTTGGCTTGCTGTAAATAGCCGATGAACACTCCTTCGTCCGCTTTTGGGATGAATTTGCCGAGATCGTCCTTGTCATTCAGTACGAAGCACGTGCATCCGAATGCATGGAAATAGTTGATGTTCGGGATGCGTTTGTTGATGATCTCGTATGGGGTCTTGTTGAACCGCTTGTTGATGATAGTACAGTTTTGTGTGTAGCATGCAGTAGCAACTGCTTCTGCCCATAAATATAGCGGGAGCTTGGACTGAGATAACATCGTGCGCACGACTTCGACAAGAGTTCGATTACGGCGTTCTACTACCCCGTTTTGCTGAGGAGTACGAGCAGCTGAGAAAGTGTGGGTAATACCCACCGATGTCAGGTAACTAGTGAGCACTTTATTCTTGAACTCTGTGCTGTTATCCATCCTAATAGTCTGAACTGATTGGTTGAGACTGACTTGAACGCTCTTTAAGAGAGAGATGATAAGGTCGGGGGTTTCATCCTTTGAACGAAGGAATCTAACCCACGTGTAGCGAGAAAAATCATCAACCATCACTAGGACATACTTCTTGTGGTTGATACTCTGAATGCGCATTGGTCCACACAAATCCATATGAATGAGTTCAAGGGACCGAGAAGTACTTGGAGTGGCTTTAGGCTTGTGAGAAGCCTTCTTCATCTTGCCCATTTCACAGGCGGCACACAAGTGATCTTTTTCAAACTTAAGATCTGGCATTCCCCTCACGTGTCCACCGAGCACCAACTTATTGATAGTCTTGAAGTTCAGGTGAGAGAGTCTACGATGCCATAACCAGTTTTGTTCGGCTGAGGCTTTGGACATCAAACAAACTTCCTAATCTGCTTTTAGAGACGAGAGGTCAATCGTGTAGAGATTTGTGCGACGCGTTCCAGCAAGGATTTCTTTTCCATCTTCAGTCCGAACGCTGCACCTATTTGCTTTAAATGTGACCTCCAGATTCTTGTCGCCGAATTGACCGATGTTGAACAAGTTGTGACGAAGACCTTCGACGTAGGACACTTTCTTTATTGTGAGATTATCCTTGATAATATCTCTGTATCCCAAAATTGGAGAATAATGGTCATTCCCAAAGCGTACATTGCCACAAAACTTCTCGGTGAAGTTTGTGAGAAGCTCCTTTTTCCGGTCATGTGCTTGGAGCAGCCTGAATCTAAATACCACACATGACCATCCTGCAAAACAAGTTAAGGCTTTTTAGGTACCCATTCGTAAATGGGTCCTTTGGGATTAGACTTAACACCCGACTGGGAGACCCGTTTGGACTTGGGTCTGTTCCTATGGCGGGGAGCATCAAACTTTGAATGATAATTAGAAACATGATACGACCCAAACCAATCAGATGCAAATCTACGATCAACAAAATCATTCAATCCACAATAGGAGTAACAAACACAATCATGAGACAGTTGAAGTAATTGCTGAATTGAATGAACTTTTAAAGGAAATAATCCATTACATTCAACCAAAGGTTTAGAATTAAAAACATCATGACTGTTATTGTTTTTCCTAGAATTTAAAACTGGATTAACTAATTATGTCTTCGCCGTGCTCTCCTTAGACTTCTTAGCTACCCACTCGTACTTGACTTCTTTGCGTCGACCAAAAGTATCTGAAAGACCGTTAAACCCAAAGTCAGAAGATTTGAATTTTGATGATTGTTTCTTTTTAGAGGGACCAGTCTTTTTCTTCTTCTGTGAACGTCTTTTGGATTTAGAATTTGAAGAATTGTTCACATAAGAGTTTTGTGGGGAAGATGTGGAACATTCACCCTTGTAAAATTTTTACCGGAGGCTCACAAGTAGAATTTAAAAAATCAACGTGACTTGGAAGTGAAGGATTAAAATCAAATTGGTCTAATTGACTGTCTAGACACACCTCAGAATTCAGAAAGGCTGAAAATTCCATTTCCTCATTAGAAGGAGCCTTATCACTTGACGAATTCAGAACATCGAAAGGATTTGTTTTTTTGAGCGGATCATAGGCGGAAGCATTTTGAAAATCAGAACAATGATCCGTGTCTAAAGATTGAGGCTCGTTTCCTTTGTTTGAAAGATTTGGTGACGAGTCACCCAAAAAGGCTTTACAGGAAGATGTATCTGAGGGTGGATAGGAATTTTCAGACAGATGAATTTTCTCAACTTGGAGAATTTCAGGCTTAGCTTGAGGCTGAGCTTTGTGAAGTCGCTCTTTCATCAGATCTGCTGCCACAGCAGCCAGTTGTGAATTAAGCTTCTTTATTTATGTCTGAAAGTATTCCTTTTCCTCCTCCGACACAGTTTCCTTTTTATCGGAATTGAGACACTCAATTTGGGATAATAGCTCTTGTTTTTCCTTCAGAAAAATGTTCCTCTCCTGTGCAAATGACTCTTCTAGCTGGACAATTTTCTTTTCTAAAATCAGAGGTGGAACATAAACTTTATGGTTTATTAGTTCCTCCTCAGTTTCAACGGTTTTAGCATCTAGTTCAGCTTGAGTCTAGCTTCAAAAATAGTCATTTGACAGGAAACAGGATTTTTCAGCGTTGTAAGATGCATTCAATGAGTCATAAACAAAAGAGAGTTGCATTTTGGTAGAGTTCTTCCTTCGCAAATTGTGCTGTTCCGTTTACTCATCATCAAGTGGCTTGGTCCAATTGATTTTGTACTCTAGGTAGGTTTTATCTATTCCAAAAAATTCGAACGCGTATAACGTAGGAACTTTGGATAAGGTCTTTTTCAGATAACGTGGGTTATCGTAACCAATACCCGTCTCTGAATATTTGAATTCTTTTGGTGTAATTAGATTCAACGTTTGATGAGATTGACCAATTTTATAAAGTTTCTGTTCAAGATCCTTTAACTGAGTAGATTACCTGTGATTTTTATTTTTATAAGTCACGCTTTGAGTTACAATATCAATTTTCTCATTTTCTGACATGCGAAGCTTATAGGTAAGATCATCTACTTTGGTCTTTAACTCTTTTGATTTTTTTGAACAACTCTCACACTCTTCTTTGAGATTTGAAATTATGCACATGTTGCCAGCAATTTCTATGCTTTGTTTTTCAATACATTCAAACTGTGATGACACACGTTTTTTCAGAGATGAGATGAGTTGTTCATTTTCTTTTAATGGTTTTCTTGCAGGAGTCTAATTTTTGCACAGTGATTTTCATCTGATCAATTAAGGCTTCTTAGTAAGAAGCACATACCTGACATGGGGAATTACGATCATCATCATCAGTATCGGACGGTGTTGAATGCTTGCCCATGAAACACAAGTGTGCTTCTTCATCAGCTTCTTCTTCATCAGCTTCTTCTTCATCAGATACATTTAGCCAGTAGTCATCTTCTGCCATGAGATCCTTACTTGCTTCCTTTTCTTTGGCCAGCAACATCTTTGCTTTGTAGTAATCTGAGTTGCGTACGACAGGCTTTTGGCAGTCTTTGGCAAAGTAACCCAACCGACCACAGTTATAGCATTTGATCAGCTCCTCTTTTGCTTTCTCTTCATGTCTTTTCTCAGGCTTCTTACCTTCATCAGCGCGTCTCTTCCCTTCATACTTCTCTTTATGATCACGTCGATTGAGAGGAGTAGTGGAGTATCTTTGCTTGTTTGAGGAAGACTTGTTGAAGAACTTCCTTTTCTGGAATGCTTGGGTTAAGAACAACACTGCCTCTTTAATCTGAGTGTATTCTGGATCCGAGTCACTGTCAGGGTCTTCGGGTTCAGAATCATTTTTCACTGGCTCCTTTTCAAACGAGCGGCTGACAAATTTACCTCTTTTATCTGAGATAAGCGCTAACGGATCAACCACCGGCTTTTCATCTGCTTTTTGATTTCCCATCAACTCAAGAACTTCCTCTTCATCTTGGAGAAGTATTTCATATAGTTCAGGTAGTGCAATCTTCTCTAGGGCTTGAGTATGACGGATATGAGAGACGAACGTCTTCCACTCTGGCTGAAGATTGTTCATGAACTTGATGTTGTTCTCGGTGTTCGTCTTCGTGATTTGGTTTTTATGCAGATCGTTCAGAAGCAGGTTGAACCGTTCATAGGTTTCCGTGAGCGTCTCGCCTTTTCTAACTTTGAAGCCATCATATCGTGTGATGCAATTTGTCACCTTCAGCTGAGTGTTTATTCTTCTACCCATCATCATCTTTTCAATCTGGTCCCACATTCCTTTTGAAGTATCCTTGTAACTATCGATGCAGGCATATATGTCGTTGGGTAGACTTTGGAGTATATAGGACCTTGCATGCTTTTCAGTGTCATACATGCTCCTTTCTGGAGGGGTAAACTCACCGAGAGTTTTCTGAACATAACGGTCTGGTCGACCTTCATCTTGGTTTTTAGGAAGGACTTTCATCGGCCAGGGTTGCGGTCCCTCCTTCAGACACTTGAGTATTTCCTCATAATCTGGTTTTGCTTCGATAAAGTTCATGAAGCGATCATTCCATTATGGGTATTCTCCCCGATAGAGCACCAGGGGTTTTTGATCTGAACCAATGGCTAGGGCGTCTCTCGAATTCATCTTAACTCTTTAACTCTTAAAAATGCACTGTGGCGATCGTGAGACAAACAAGATGATCCCAAAACAATATATAATAAGACAAGGACCCGGTCGAAGAAAGGACCCGGTCGAAGCGACAATACACCGGGCGCAAGGCACCGGTCAACAGGGGTCCGGTCGAAGACACCGGGCGCAAACACCGGTCAACAAGAAGCCGGTCGAATGAGTCCGGTCGAAGGGACGGGTCTGGTCGATAGGATTGTCCGGTCGCAGAAACCAGTCAACAAGGAACCGGTCAAGGCACCGGTCACAGTCCGGTCGAAGGATTTTCCGGTCGCAGGGGTCCGGTCGATATCAAGATAAGCACTTTTCAATAACAGATAATACGATAACAGATAATACGATAACAGATAATATGTCGATAAACTCGATCGAAAGTAAGCTTGAACCTAGAAATCGTACCCAGAAAAACAATCGAAACACCAAGTAATCGACCCAGATTAATCAATGTAACCCAGAAAATCAAACGATCGAACTTAACTCAGTTTGAACACAGACCATAAATCAATCGAACCAAGATAAAAATCAATCACAGATTGAACCAAATGAAGATCGAAATCAATCGAACTTAACAAACCAGAAATCAATCGAACTTAACCAAGATAAAAAAAATCACTTAAACACAGATTGAACCCAGAGAAAAAAATAATCTATCACTTGATTTTCCAGAAAAGCAAAATCAGTCCAGAAAGTAATCGACCTAACTTAAAAAAATTGAATCGACAGACTAACAGAATCAACTCAGTCAATTTTTCCAATCAATCGACCAGTGTAAACCCAGATTTAATCGATTATG
This sequence comes from Arctium minus, assembly GCA_954870635.1. Classification (NCBI taxonomy): domain Eukaryota; kingdom Viridiplantae; phylum Streptophyta; class Magnoliopsida; order Asterales; family Asteraceae; genus Arctium; species Arctium minus. The sequence continues at coordinate 76,990,356 of OX941088.1, read as the reverse complement.
AACTCAGATAATCAGGTAAGCACAGAATATAATCAAATAAGCAATTAAAGGGTTTTAGACAAACCTTTTTGGATCAAAACTTCTGTCTCTTTGCTCTGATACCAATTGTAGATCCCAGTACAGTGCAATCATGAACAATAGTAATCAATCAATGAAGAACAAATATGACACAACTTCTAGTCATATGATTAATATTCAATAAAGGGTTTAGGTTTACAGAGAGAATATCTGATAAGCAAATGTAAACCTATTGACTAGAGTAATTATGAATGAGATCTAAACTGAATAAATAACTAGAATACGCCTTATATATGGTGCTTAGAATATTAATGGGCTTTATGGGCTTTGGGCCCAACTAACAAATAAACTATAGAATAATTACATTATGCACCCTGAACTTCTATTTAACATATAAATACCCTAACATGGGTTGTAAAGGGATATCCAGATTCAGTAAAATACCAGAAATCATCTGTACAAGCTGAACAAAGAAAGAAGAACATAGCTCAAAAAGGTAAAGCTTTTACACTTGATGCTGTCAAGTCTACCAAGCATCTGATCAGGTTAGCTAGAAGCAAATTGTGTTGTTCTTATTGCTGCAATGATGAATTTGTACACAAAGCAAATATTCACAAAAGGTATTATTCTCATAAGAACTTTAATGATAATGCATATCACAGAGGTGGAAACCGCTTAAAGAAGTTTTCACATACTAACCAGACTGGATCCACATACATCTGGGTACCAAAACCTGTTCAACCTGTGATGCAGGAGCCAGTACTCAAGAAGGAGTGAAGGGTTATGGCTTCTAAACACTACAGTTTAGGACCCAATCTTCAATGTTCAAGATTATGACTTCTGAGTAAATCAACTCAGGACTCGGACTTCAATGTTCAAGTGATAAACTTTAAATGTCAAATCAAAACAGGGAGTTTTTCTCACCATCAATTGTTATTGAATGACTATTTTAGAAATGGGGGAGAATGTTATTGTTTCTCTGATAAAGGGGAAATTGTTTTTAGAAAAGAGAGAAATTGATCTAAATTGTTATATTTCTAAATGTATGCAGATATGAAGGGGGAGCATATCCATACATTAAGAAAGATCCACAACATGTCAAGGGGGAGCTAGAAAAGAAAACACAGCAAGATACATCAAGAAAGAACAAAGTTATGACAAGAGTCAGAAGAAACAGACATCAAGTCAAGGGGAAGCTCAACATATCAAATCTAAAAAGGGTTGTAAGTGTGAAGTGTATGTAATTGTTTTTGGAACTTAAAAACAGTTAAAAATGTCATTTCTGGAAAATTTTCATTTATGGAAAGTTTCTATTTTTGGCAAGGTTTGAAAATGTTTCCAAAAATAGTAAATTTCCAAGTTTGGACTGTTTTTCAAAAGATGGAAATGTTGCTAAAGCCAGAATTCGCATAACGCTATCATGCGAAATCTTCAGAATTCACATGTGTGTGCTACACGAATTCTTTGGAATTCGAATGTGTGTCTCATATGAATTCTAACTTTTCGCATGTGCCTTTATTCGAGAAGTGAAGAATTCACATCACATTGTCATACGAATTATTGTTTCACACAGAATTCGCATATCGAGCCGTGCGAATTCTCACACACTTATTGTCTATTCTTTCTAGACAATTCGTATCTGTGTGTCATGCGAAAAGTGGGTGGTCCAATTAAATCGTGCCACGTGTCTTATTCATTCCAAAGTATATATAGGTGGTTTTCATATGAAACCCTCACTTTTCGTAAAATCCTTTGAGCATACGAATTCTTGAGAGCACAGTGTCCTTAAACCCTTTCCTACGACTTAGAGATTTTCTTCGATTTCTTCTTGATTCATTGTTCAAAGGTGTTATTTTTGTTTTTATTGCTCATGTTTAGATTGCTTGTATTGTTTGTATCTTTGATTTCTTTGCAGGTTACCTATACTGGATTAGTATTAGTTTTTTTGGAATTTGAGGACCGTTTATCTTCAACTATTCGAATGAACCTTCGAAATTTCGAAAAAATCTTGATCTTGATTATTTCTTTATGTTAATCTGAACTGAAAATCGAACTTCAGTGACCATTAATTTTAACGTAAGTAACTTGTTTTTGAGATTGGCTTGGGACTTCGACTTTTCGACTAACTCATAGTGTTCTTGGTGAAAATCAAAGATTAAGGGTCGATATGTTCTTTAATCTCAAATTTTCTTGGTTAAAAGAGTTTCTAATCAAGAATCGTTCTTAACAGATTAAAAAATTTTGGGTTAAAATTCAAAATTAAATGTATGGTAATCTGGGTTAATCTAGGTTCATATGAATATTCATATGAATGTTCTTGAGGTTCATGGTAAATATTTAGAAATTATCAAGAAAATCTTTATTATTTGAATTTTAGAGGGTTCATACGAAATCTTGTTGATTAATGGTTTCATACGAATTCTTGGTATCTCAGTGTCAAATTTTTTTCAAGTCCACAATTCGTACATATTGTTCATACAAATTCTGGGATTGTATTGTTAAATTCCAAGTGAGGAATTCGTATAGAGATTCATACGAATTCCATGTCATACGAATTCTTCTTATACGAATTTTGTGGTTGGTTTTCATTTCCTAAGTGCAGAATTCGCATATTCCTGTCATGCGAATTCTACACTTGTATTTTTTTCAAAAATGGATTTTCAAGTGTCAAAACCTCATTTTTCACTAACCAATTGGACCCTGTCCAACTTTGCTTATCTTTTTCAGGTACCAATGGCAGAACCATCTGTAGACCAAAATGTTCAGACCGGTGAGAATTCACCACATGAAGCTTCTGAGCAATTTCTAATGCCATCATCTAGATCTGATTTTCAAGTGCCACAAGATGCCAATCCAGATCTTTTTCTGATATCACCAGCTGAGATGAAACCCCAGCAACCTAACAATCATCATCTTCAATTCAGCATCCGAATTGATCCTTTGGTACTGGATATCCTGAGGAACCATCCTCTCAGGAATGCTCTAACAGTAGTAGTAGTAGTTCCTGAAGTTTATGTACAGCAAGCCTGGAAGACCATCCGGTTTAGTCACATGAAGGAGCAAGAAGAGAGAATACCAATTTTCAAGCTGGAGATTGATCATTTCACTGCAAATCTTACTCTTCAAAGATTAAGATTCATCCTGAGTCTACCATCTGAAACAGCAAGAGAAGGCAGAACTTCCTATGATGAGCTGCCATCAGACAATGAAGTGTTCAAAGGAATCAGAGATATGGGGTATCTTGGCCAGATGACTCAAGTCAGTCACTTTAAGAAGAACAATTTGCCACCGTTCTAATATACTCTATTCTCTGTCATCAACAGATGTCTGACAACAAAGATCTACAGAACAGATAATGTCAGCATTCATATCCTCAAGTTATTCTACTCCGTTGTTCATGACTTGCACATTGACTATGCCAGTATCTTCTAGATTGAGCTCTATGAGAAGGTGGTTTCAAAGAAAACTTCAAAAGCACCAAACTACATACCGTACCAGAGATTCATGACTCTTATTGTCAGAAGTATGCTGAGGAGCAACTCACAGATACCCAAAAGGGGCAATCATCCTCATGCTCAATTCAGTGAGATGAGATATCTTATGAAGCAGAAAAGAGAATTTACATATTCCATGCCTGTGCCTGAAAGTTTGTTAGACTATGCAGATCCATAGTGCGATAGTGTAGTAGACTATAGAGAGTCTATGGGACAACCAGAACCGGTTATCCCTACCCAAGGATCAATCCCTAGGAGAGTGGAGTCAGAAAGGGTTTATGATACCATGGGGGTACAAAAATAGGGAGAGAGAGAGAGAAAAAAATACTGAGAGGGGCTCTAGAGGGGGTCAGAGACCAAGACTAGAGACATTAGGGTCACGGGTTGTTACCCCACGTTCAGTGACACCTCCTGCTGATGAAAGTCATGGTTCTGACAATGAACTGGATCTTGCAGAACAGGCAGGCAATGAATCTGAAACAAGTGAAGTTCCTTCAGCTTCAAGCTCTAAAGATTATGAGGAAACAAATACTGAATCAGCTGACAATGGTGGATCAGATGTTGATGATGATAATGACGATGATGGTGGTGCTGATAATGTTGCACAAGTTGATATTCATTCTGATGATCAAGCTGATTTGTTTGCACCATTCTATGGTACTGAGGCCATGGAAGTGGAAGAACAGACTCATGTTGATAATATTCTGACTGCAGTAGTTGGAGAGATAAGGAATGAGGGAGATATAGTTTAAAATTTGGAGAGATTGAGTTAGATTAAAGTAAAAGAACATGGTGAGCGTGTGATTACCCAAACCTACATTTCCAAAAGGGCAACCACATCTAATACTCCGTCGCATGTGTTGCGTTCTGTTAAGTTCATTTTGTGCATGCATTCATAGTAGTTTATAATTGCATTTTACATTTAGTTTAATTGTTTACACGTGGATTTTATTATAATTTTATTTAGTTTTTGTTTAATAATCGATTGGGGATGTTACATTGGCATTTGTGTGTTTTTGTCAGGTTCTAACAGGTAAGTTGTATTAAAACCGAGAGCATGGATGATGATGATTTTTTGGAGCATTTGATCAATTTTTATGTGGTGGAGCAATTCAAGAAACATGGGATCAAATTGGATCAAATTTAAAAGAAATTACTCAAGAGGGATAAGTTTGATAATTATGAAAGAATAATGTGGATCTTGAAAGTGTTGCAAAGTTGAGGGGGGTGTTTTGAAAATTTTGTTTTATTTATAGAAAAGTTTTTTTAGTTTTTGGAACATCTCATCTCTTTCTCTCCCCCATGGCAACCGCCATTCCTTTTTTTTTTCTTTCTTTTGTTTTTTTAGTTTTAGAGTTTTGTTTTTGGTTTAGAGATGAATTGTTAGATTTGAGTTCTTTTTTTTCTTGTAAGTTTGTTAGTTTAGATTTTAGATTTTAGATTTTAGATTTTAGATTATAGGTTTAGTTTAGTTTTATTTATTTATTTGTGATTTCTTCGTTCGTTGAGTCCTTTGAAGATTTGAAGATGCGATGTTTCGGCGGATCGAAGATGAAGATGAAATGTGACAGATTCTCATCAACATTCAACACCGTTGTAACGCTTCGTTTCTCCATTTTTTTTATTTATATGTTTGGATTTCTCTCCTATTTTTACTTCTCTATTTTTAATTTATGCATCGTTCTTAATTTATTTTATCGCTTTATTAGGTTAGATCGATTCTTGGAGAATAACACTCCTTGGATCGTATTTCTCCCTTTTTAATTTCTTGCACCGCTCTTAATTTAATTTACCGCTTTCGTAGGCTAAAAATGATTCTTAGATAGTGATACTCCTTGGATCGATCTTTACAGATTTCGTAGATTAATTTTATTGTTTTGTTTAGATTTATATTATGTTTTGTTTCATAGTTTAGTTATCGTTCTTTTGGGTAATCGTCACTTCGGATAGACGTTGTGGTATTGATCAATTGTTTTTATAATAAACTTTTGAGTTTTAATTGGTTGACTTTTCATATAACGAAAGTTAATGTTTGATTAACCAATTTTTATAAAACGTCTTTAGTTAAATTCGATTAGTTTTAGATATGAATGAAGGTTCGGTCTTTTACTTAGATTAAATTAATCGGTGACAACGGTCCTATCATGATAAATAGTTTGGGACGTTGATTGGGAAAAATATTCGTTTTAAATAATAATGTTTCTTCCCAACGTACACATAATGCGAAAGTAAATATGGGTCTTGGGTTAGAAAAGTTTTTCCATCTCGAAAGAGGGTTGAAGTAATTTTGCATAACGAATTCCCACCATTACCAAAATCCCAACGCCCGTTATTTTATTTTTCTTCCTTCTTTCGTTTGTTTATTTTGTTAGTTTTATAAAAAAATCCAAATATTGATATTTCCTGTAGCTAGGCCATAGTCTGGAACGAGTCCGTGTTTAGTCCATCGCCTCCCTGTGATCGACCCGTATGCTACACTCTCGTACGCTTGCGGTATAAATTTAAAACCACATCAAGTTTTTGGCGCCGTTGCCGGGGAGGCAATCAGGCTAATATGGACTTTGTTTTATACTTACTAGTCTACGTCTTTATCCCATTTCTATTTTTCCATTTATTTTTCGTCCCTATACACTAGGATGCGTGGTTAAATTTTTTTTTCCCGTTAATCCACCTTTTTTTGTGGATTTCATTTAATCATGCTCAATAGTGTCGGGTGACGGACAATTGAGACGTGTTTTTTTTTCTATGATAGAGATAGTTTTCAGTACCATTAAAGGTGATGTGTGATACTAACTGTAAGTCCAAGATCACTAGAACTTCTAGAGAGAGAGACAATAAGAGCGTAAGATAGGATTTCTATTGATAGTGCGTGTCAGGTACTTACAACCAACAAGACCAAAGGGACTTAAATACCCTTGGCAGATACAATACTGATAAGCACTAAACACAGTATTGACCAAGTCCTATAAATACAATGATTACTATAAAATCAGACCTAACAATCTCCCCCTTAGTAATCATTGGCGCTTTGGTCTTCAAAAAAGTATCTTCTAAATTAGCACGGACCAACAAAGCGACTTTGAGAAGCTTTCTGACTTTTAAAGAAAAAATTTCTTCTCATGCAGATTGAAATTTTCTTTGCTGCTTAAGCTCAAGACGATACACCTCTTTTGAATGATCTCGAATGAACTGTGATGTTCGGAGCAGGAACAACAAAAGAATTTGATGTAGCTGAGAGAATAGAATCTTTGAGCGAATCTTGATCAGCAGATAATCTTTTGAGCTCTTTGTCTCTTAAACTTCTCCTTGACTTCTCCCCCTCATGACCTTGATGATCTTGATCAACTTGGTCATGTAAATGTTGGAGACGAGACAGCGTAAGATCTGCAAAATTAAAGAAACAGAGAAAAACGGGGAGGTTTACGTTTCATGCAGGAAGCGCAAAGCAAGGTTTGCGTTCTATGTGTGACGCGCAAAGCAAGGTTTGCGGTTCACATGTGACGCGCAAATCAAGGTTTGCGGTTCACATGTGACGCGCAAAGCAAGGTTTGCGGTTCATGAAGGAAACGCAAAACAAGCTTTGCGTGTCATGCCTGAAGCGCAAAGCAAACTTAGAAAAAATTTTACCTTTTGAAACCCTTTGACTCCTCCTACACAAATGCACTAGATATGACAATTCAGATTAGCATTCATATAAAGAAAATCAGATACTCCCCCTCAAAACCAGATATAATATTTGAAAACCATTCTCTTTGTTCACTCCCCCTTGAATAATGCATAAACCCATTAAAATATTTATGAGAACACAATGAGCAAATATTAATGTAGAAAGAAAAATATACTGAATGTAAATTTTGAAACAACTAAACACATAAAATTTTAAACACTAAACAAATTAAATTCTACAGAGTAAAATATTACAAATTTATCAATCATTTGAAATCAAACATATGTTGTTGGATACAAGAACAAGTTTCATTGCATATCAAGTTAAAACATGTTCAGTTTTCAAAAACTTCCATCAATCTATTCAGTGTGCTCACATGCGAATCTTCGATTAGCTTCAAGAAAATGCAATTCTAAAAATATTATAGATAACTTTGCATTTACTGACACTAATTCATCAAAAATTAAGACTTTCACAAATTTACAGGTTTATCACAACTCAAACATATCACCAAGTATCATGAGATGTGTGCTCATTGGCATCTTTTAGCATTGTGCACATTGGCATCTTGACATGAGTGTGCTCTTTGGCATCTTTTAAGCGCGTGCACTTTGGCATCTTTTGAATCAACAAGTTTATTAAGTAAAGAACATGCCGTAAACGTAACTTTCTATCTGACCCTATTGCAAGATTTGGGTCAGCCGCTCCCAGACCAGTTGGCCTTAGGGGACTAGGTGTCAAGCACCCCTTGGAACTTACTCTCCCAGATCAGAAAGGCTACATTGACATATCTTAAACCCATTCATACCAGTAGAACATGACTTTCGATCTGGTTCTATTGCAGGATTTCTGTTCGATCACTCCCAGACCAAATGACCTTAGGGGACCAGATGACAAGCATCCCGAGGAACTTACTTTCCCAAACCAGAAAGGTCACAGGTACAAACTTTTAAACTTAGAGATTTCTGAATTTTAAGAATTTAATATTCATCTCAATTACTCAGATCAACGTCTAAATGCTTAGCCCATATTTTCATTCCGATCTATAATTCTGATTATTTAGGTAGACTAAGCAAAGTAAACTATAAAAATTCCGAATCACACAACTTTAAAGCAATAATAAAAGTTTCAAACATGTTGCTGACTTTTCGACTTTTATAAGACTTGAAATTTGACCATATAAAAACTTTAATATAAACAAAAGAACTTGAAAATTTATCCTAGACACATATTTTATTCAAAAGAAAGAAAAAATTTAAAACTTTACTTTATAGAATAAAATTTGTAAAGATTTAAACTTTTAATTAATATTTAGTTGGAACAAAATAAAATTCAACTATTTCATCTTTTACATAGAAGAAAATAAACTTGTGTCTCATATTAGAAGAAAATTTTGGGTAATACAAATTCATGAGATAGATAAACAAGCTCAGATTCTTGAAACATTGAGAAAAACTGGAACACATCATAATCAGAGATATATGCAGCGGAAATAAAATTGATGTACTCACAGTATCTCATTAAGTCAGAAGCTTAATCATTAAAGAACGAGTTCTAAACTGTTGTGTTTAGAAGTCGAAGTCTATGAAGTGCGGGTCCTGAGCTGAATTACTCAGAAGCCAAATTTCTCTTACTCCCCCTTAAAATGTGATGCCTGCAACTTTAAATCAGATAAAGATTTGGGTACCCACTTGAATTTGGGCCCGTGTTTGTTAGTTGCAGTTCTTATGGGGAAATATTTGCTAGATTTAACATTTAAAGCACGAGGAATATCATCAGAAAAATATGCACAATCATCAGAAGAGAAAGCATAATCATCAGAACTAGAATCTGAGGAAGAACATGAGACATGTTTTGAAATTTGAATCATTTGCTTTATAGAGTATTTTGAAATTTTATTACATTTAGCAAATGAATCACTGTTATAAAGTTTGTCTACACATTTATCCTCATCAACAATAGATTCATCAGATGTCCGCCTCGCTCTCCAGATCTACTTCTTTGACTGGCTCACAGTCCTATATGAAATAATAGTATCGGAAGAATTAGAATTGCCAGTAAAAACTGTATCTCGTTTCTTCGACTTCTTTGACCGTCTTCTTTTACGCTTGGGTTTATAATATTGATCATTGAGCGTAAAAGAATTATCAAGAATTTTAGACGAAATATTTAAATCAGAAGAAATAAATTTATCCAAGCAACCAATCTGATCAACTAATAAATCTGAATTTGCCTCGGAGTCTGAATTATTTTGAGAAAAGATTTTAAAATTTGAAATTTCCTTTTTATTTTCCTTAGAATCAGAAGATATGCTAGAAATAGAATCTGATTTTTGAAAAAATAAATTTTCTTCAAGACTAGACGTCAAGAAAGAAAGAATAATATCAGATTCAATTTTCTTCAAAATATTTTGATCTTCTATCTGATTTTCAAGATCTATGATTTTTCCTTCTAATATTAACGGAGAAGTATATTTCTTCGAATCATAAATGATTGGAGAAATATTTTCCTTATCAGAATCAGGAGCATACGAAGGAATAAAATCATCAGATATTGAAGATTTGATAGAAGATATATCATTTAAAACTCTTCTTCCTCTTATTGATTTTTCAGGAAAATATTTTGCATTTTCAGACGTATAAACAAAAGGAATTTCATTTTTCTTGTTATTTATCCTTTTCTGATTTTCGAGATCTAATACTTCCTTTTCACTAGTCCAATGAAATTTAAACTGTGGACCATAGTGTGCAAGAGTTAGATATTCGTATTTATATAAGGTGGGAACTTCGTCTATCACTTTGTTTAAAAATTGAGGATTATCAAAACCAAGTCCCCATCTCTGTTTTAAAGCCTCTTCACTCCTCGGTTTGTTCATATAGATTGTTTGTTCAGATTGGTCTCTTCGATAAAGTTTTTCTTCTAACTTAATAATTTTATCAGAAAATTCATCTTTTAAATTAGTCATAGCCGTCAAAGATTCAAGATAATTCTTATTTGAATTTTCCAAATCCTCCAATTTCTTTTGAAAGATGTCTTTTGTATTTTCTAAAATGGATTTTTCATCTTTCAAAGAAATTTTCAGTTTGTCAATCAAATCTGACTTTTCAGAATTTAGATTCTTTTCAGATAAAATCTTTGAACGCAAATCAGATAAAGCAGTGATCATGATATCAAACTGAGAGGTAATAAATTTGTAATCAAATTCAGAGTATACCTCATCCTCATCTGTTTCAGAGTCGTTTGACTGGTCATCTCCGATCGAGCACATCTGAGAGATCTCGACATTTGATGCTTCATCATCGGAATAATCCAGCCAGAATTCTTCCTCGACCAGCAAAGCAATTCCGTTCTCTCTCTTTTCAGCCAATTCCACTTTCTTTCTGTAGTATGTCGAATCCCTAACCACCTTTGCTCTACACTCCTTTGACATGTGACCCGGATTTCCGCAGTTGTAGCAAGCAACATTCTTTAGCTCGGGTACTTTCACTTTAGGACCGGAAGTAAAGCGAGAAGAGTTGGAACCCGACTTTGTTTGGAACTTCTTCTGGTAGTGCTGAGAAAGAAGGATCATTGCTTTCTGTAAGGCCTCTCCATTGTCATCAATTGACCCGGTGTAAGCGTTATCAGGCAACGCTTGTTCAGCTAGATGCTTTGTGAGAAGAGCAACCAGATCAACTGTCTTCTTGTTCTTTTTGTCTAGTTTGGCCTTTTTTTCCAGTACCAAACTCTCATCAGTCAGCAAAATCTCATACAGTTCCTGAATCTGCATTGTAGATATCCGAACATCGTTCCTCAGTCTATGACATGCTTTATTCCACTCAGGCTGAAGAGAATTAAGGAACTTCAGATTCGTCTCCAGATCAGTCTTTTCCACTTTAATCTTTCTAAGATCATTAATCACAGCGCAAAACCGGTCAAAGATAGCCTTCAGAGATTCATTGTCCTTCGCCTTAAATTCCTCAAATTTATTCATGAAGCATGTCTGGCGTATCTGAGTAGCAACAGATGACCCAAGCATGATCTTTTCTAATTGAGTCCACATCATATTTGGATTATGTTTGAAACAATCAATTCGATTGTAGATCGTGTTAGGCAGAGCTAGCATCAAATTGGACTTTGCTTCTCTATCGGCTTTTTCACGTTTGATTTCATCAGCAGTCAAAGGAATGTCATCTTTTGGCTTGATGAATGGTCCTTCAGACAAAGATTTCATCATGTACTCTCCGTTACTCTGACGCTCAATGAAATTTATGAACCTATCTTGCCACTGTGTAAACTCATCTTCGTTGATTAAGACTGGTGGACGAGTATCTGTTCCTAATTGCATCATCAGATCATTGGAGTAGAATCTAGCTTGGAAAGCAAACTTGGCAGAATCCATTGCAAATGTAAATCTGAAAATCAAAAATCAGATTGTATTAAAAAAAAATTCGAAAAATATTAAAAATTGTAAATTTGAAAAACACTTGTTATGACACAAAGTTTAAAAAAAATAAAGATGACACACTAAAAAAAAAATTCCAGACTCTTTTTTTTTTTAAGTCAGAGAGACCCGCAAAGTGGAGCTTTGCGGGTGAAGACAGAAACGCAAATTGGAGCTTTGCGGGTGAAGACAGAAACGCAAAGTAGAGCTTTGCGGGTGTAGAAGGAAACGCAAAATAGACTTTGCGGGTGAAGAAGGAAACGCAAAGTAGACTTTGCGGGTGACTAAGGACACGCAAGACAGGCTTTGCGGGTGACTAAGGACACGCAAGACAGGCTTTGCGTGTGTAGCCTGAAACGCACAAAGAGCTTTGTGGGTCTAATGTGAACCGAAAACCTGAAACAAACAAACAAAGATTAGTAGAAAATGCAAATCAATATGAATGACCCGCAAAGTAACATGATAGAAACGCAAACTTGGATGAATGATGCGCAAACTTCAGAAAATCAAATAAACACTCAAGATCAAACAAAAACGAGAAATTTATGAAAGAAAAATACACTCTGAGATTCGAAAACAACTTTAAAGCAACTTTTAACAAACAATTTCGATTGAAAAACACAAAATCTCAAAAACGAGAATGTAACAGTACGTTGAAAACTAAATTTTCAGAAAACATAAAAACACAAAATCGAGAATCAAATCATTGTTTTTATGGAAAATTATGTGAAACAAATATGATCGATTAACACAAACGAGACTAAACAAAACAATTTCGCACAAATTCAAACACAAACAGATCCAAATTTTGTGAGAAATCAAGGAAACGAGATTTTCTTGAAAAATTCAAGAAAATTGATCAAATTTTCGATTTCGATCACCAATTCAGATTAGAAGAATGCAATCTCTCAATTCTCTCAAGATCTAGCTTGCTCTGATACCAATTGTAAGTCCAAGATCACTAGAACTTCTAGAGAGAGAAAGTAGAGAGAGAGGCAATAGGAGCGTAAGATAGGATTTCTATTGATAGTGTGTGTCAGGTACTTACAACCAACAAGACCAAAGGGACTTAAATACCCTTGGTCAGATACAATACTGATAAGCACTAAACACAGTATTGACCAAGTCCTATAAATACAATGATTACTATAAAATCAGACCTAACACTAACTCAATCTCGTTTTAATGCATCTCAAGTGTTTTTTTATCTACTCGGATTCGGTATCTTTTTTTATGTTAAGCCGGACATCACCGATTCTTCTTTTCTCTACCCTTATTTAATTCTCGGCTATGGGTTGTGTGACTTATTTTATAATGAAAACACACTGGTTATCCAGTTAGGCATTTATGTGTTTACATGACCCGTATGAACTGATGACCATTTAAGTCAATCATTTGGCTTTCACCGATTCGTACCCTCACTTCTCCCTAATCATTTAATTCTTCGTCAAGCTCACAAAGATAAACGAGCCATTATTCTTCTTGTTTAATCCTTGGTTCAATTTTTAGGCTCTTAATTTTCTGCCTCTCGTTACTGGCGTGAAGTACCCTTCACTGCGTGAAGGGAACTGATCCTAGAAATCCCAACTTTCTATTCTGCGTCACTGGCATGACGGGTTTAGTCACTGGCGTGAAAGGAGTTGCTCTCAAGAGCCACAACTTTCTGCCCTCCATCAATGACGTGACGTGTTTAGTCACTGGCGTGAACAAATAAAAAAAAAGATTTTTCTTCTGATTAATTTTTATTTCTATTTTTTTTACTCTATTTTATTTCAAAAAAAAGGTTTTTATTTACTTTATGAAATTGTATTCCCAATCAATCAAGCAATACAAACACTCTCAATTAAGAATATGACAGTATTATTCTAGAGAGAGAGTAGAGAGAGAAAGTAAATCTTGATATTACAATGTAAGCTCTTACAAGAATTACAAGACCAAAACCTATTTATATGATCTAATAAACTATCAAGTAACTTGAATAAGGTATCCACACAAACTCTCAAGTACTTAAACTCTCAAGAACTTAAGCACCCTCTAAAACTAATGTTGACTTTCTCACAATATGACTTTCATTGACTTCCTTTGACTATTCAATTACAAGGCTTTTTACAAGACTTTCCTAATTAAATCTTGTATACAATTAATGCACTAACATTCTCCCCTTTTGTATTCAAGATTTAAAAAAATTTGACAGTAGTCTTCAGCTCTTGATTCTTCAAAACTTTAACTCTGGCAGTCTTTAAAACTTATAAGCTCTAACAATCTTCAGTCTTTTAGTCTTTGAAGAATCTTGAAAAGTTTTAACACTTTGCATCTTTGGAAAGTCAACAAGTCTTGAAAACGAATCTAAATTCTTTAAAAATCTTTTGAAACTTCAGAAATTTTCATCTTTCAACTCTTTAAACTTCTTGAAATCTTCAGAGGAATCTTTGAAAACTGTATCTTCATCTCTGTAATCTCTTATCAGTCTTCAGAAAAACAAACTTTCTCGAATCATCTTCAGAATCTGTCTCTGAAACATAGTAAGCATCTGAATTGTCTTGAACTTTCAGAGATATCTCTTCAGGATTATCTTCACCATTTGTCTTTGAAATTGATCTTTGTAGATATCTCCCCCTTTTTGATGATTGTGAGCTTCATGATCATCAAAACTTTTCAATTTCAACACATTTTTTTATCATCCCCCTTTGTACTCAATGTAACAATCTCCTCCTTTATGATAATTTGACATTTTCCATCATTTGATCTGACTATCTGAATCATGAATTGTATATACCCGAATCTTTTCAAATTTAGATATAATGAACTTGGTAACCCTGATTCAACAAATGAAACAGTTAGGAGTGTCTGTCAGTAACACGGAGTTACTGTGTACAACGAATGTACAATTTAAGGAGCTGGTTTGATGATGACTCCCCAGGACTTCCATTCAATCATTGAAAAACACAAGGTTTATCTATGAATGTTCTGACAGAAAAACAAATTTTCTGTGTGCTCGTGTATGAAAGAATTAGCACAATGATTGTGTTTCATAAGGCTCAAATTGTGTAAATTGTTGAGACAACAACAGGTATTACACGGACTCAATGTGCATGAAAGAGGTGCGAAGGTGGGGCAAACTTCCTTCTTTTTCAATATCTGAATCTTCCGAGTGAAGATCAGATAGCAGATGTGCTGCGTCCCCAAGAAAATTGAAACATTTGTTTTTCGAGAAAGAAACGAGTGGTTGGTGGGGTTAATGCAAGAGTTGGCATGGGCTCACTGCTTGTTTCAATGATGGTCACCAAAGAATGTGAACCAACAGATTATGTGGTTGCCCGACTCAGAAAGTGGTTGGTGCAGAGTTTTGATATTCTTTTAACTCTGATCTCACACCCTCTTTCTTTTTAACATTTTGCTCACTTCTAACCAAACTTTCATTTACATTTTACCTCAACTCAATGAGAAAAACTTAACCGGATGAGTTATCTCCCCCACTCTTTGATTTTGACCCCTCACCCCTCAATCACTCAAGGATAACTTCCGGGGTAGGAAACACTGGTTAACGTGAATCCATGGAAGTTCTGTTTAAGCTCACACATGAATCCAATGTAAGTCCTATAAAGAATGGTTGCTCAACAATTTAACTTTAGCAGTTAAGCTCAAAAATGTATGATGACATTGTCAAAATGTATGCTCATGAGATTTGAGCAATTGAACTTTGAAGATTTCTCAAAACAAGAATATTGAATGAATGAAAAGAAATCAAGAGAATTGTTTTGAGAATCTGACAATGTATCAATCAGATCAAATGAAATGGTTAGGGTATCAAAGAACTTGTCAGTTTGTTTATATGAACGAATATAAACAATTTAACAATGAAAACACAAATTAGAAATGATGCTTGATGCTCAACAACATTTGAAAGCAAACGTTTATGTGTTCTGTTCTTTTTATGTGTTCAGGATTACCAAAAGATTTACCTTTATGTGTTCTGTTCTTTTTAGCATTGGTTGTGGACGCATATGCTTTGTCTTTCTTTTTCTCATCCTCTGAAGAATCTTTAACTCTCCAGACCATCTAATTTTTCTTAGATTGCTTTCCAAAAGATTTTACATAAAATTTTGCTGAACCATCAACAGATTTATCATAAAACAGATTAGATGGTCTAATCTGATTTGATTTGACAGTTTGAGATTTGACACGATTCTGTTTGAAAACATTTTTATCATGAATAGAACTTGAAGTTGTTTTGAAAGAACAGATTGATTATGTTGAATTATCAACAGGTGATTGACTAATCACATCAGTTGTTACTTTATCTGACAATTCAATGTTTGCAGCTTCTAAGTCATTTATCTTTTTAGTGAAAATGTTTCTTTCATCTGAAAGTGTGTCAAATTTCTGTTTCAAATCCGATGTGACCTTCTGTTCTTTTTGGAAATCTCATGACAGAGCAGTTAATTTGGATGTAAGCTTAGATATTTCAGATTCAAAATGTGAACGTTCTTGCTCAAAATTCTTTTCCAAGTTCTTGGATTTTTCAGATATTTCCTTGAAAATCCCAGTATTTCTCTTTTCCGCGTTTTTCTTTTCAAGATCATAAGACCTATTGTTTTCTTTAAAGCATTTTCTTTCTTTCTCAAGTAGGTCTTGTAAAGTTGAAATCTGGTTGGGAAGTTCAGTAATTTTATTTTCAAGAACTTGTTTCTCTTTAGCAAATATATCCCGTTCAGTTATCAAAATCTTTTCAAAGTCGGATACTTGCTTGGAGAGTTTTATGCATCTAAGCTCCAAATCCTTTTTCTCTTGGAGTGTTTTCTTTGAAAAATCAGACATCTTTTGAGTGGAATCCTTCTCCAGATTAGTTTTTTCATTATCTGCTTGGATGCTTTTTATCAATTCTGCATTTTGTGTCTCCAAAGCAGATATTTTCTCTTCGAAAGCCTTAAACTTGTGTTGAAGATCAACTGATTCAGCTTGTAGTTCTGAAGATATTTTTTTAGTTGTCTTCAGTTGGCTTTGAAGATATTCAATCTTTTTCTCTTTCAATTTTAATTCTTTTTCACATGTGACAATTGTTTTTTTCTTTTAGAACAATGATTTTCTCTCTTTCTCTTTCTCTCTTATGTCATTTGTAACACCCTAAATTTTTTTTTTCAACTTGTGAGAGGTGTTACGTAAATTAAAACAATTTATCCATAAATACTCCAAGATACTGGCTAAATTAAAATTCGAAACTGTTCGCAACGGAAGTCTCCAAAACACATAATCACGTACTTACGAGCTAACCCGTCCCACATCAAGTTAAGTTACAACTGATTCATACATAAAAGTCTAAACAAAAGATTGAATATAAAACGACAATAAGCCAGTACTCTCTAAGCGTGTCCCTTGCCCTTATCCAACCTCGAACTACCTGGTCCTGAGATGCATACTATAGTCAGCTTATAAAGCTCAGTGAGTTGATGGTTTGCATGAATAAAATCATTTCACATAACACATATCAACTTCAAAACATTTTATCAAATAGTATGCATTTTCTAAAACAAGCAGCGCTGAGAGAAAGGAGATCTCATAAATTGTGTTGTCGGGTATGGGTCATTTTGTCACTGACACGCCCTGGGTTGAACTTTCTATTCTGTTAAATCACCCACTTGACTGGGTCGTGCCACTTGTCTCTGACACGCCCTGGGTTAAACTTTCGGTTCTGTTCGATCACCCACTTGACTGGGTCGTGCCACTTGTCTCTGGCACGCCCTGGGTTGAACTTTCTGTTCTGTTCGATCACCCACTTGACTGGGTCGTGCCACTTGTCTGTGACTTACTAGTCAAATGCCCACCCGTTAAAACCGATCATAAAACTTGCATATGAAATAGCATGCTAGAGTTATTTGAAAACAAAATAAACACATAACATGCAACTGATCATAAATAACATACATGAGAAATATAATGTATCATGTATGAAAACTGAAACATCATGCATACGTAAACATCACCATAAAAATCATAAAATGTTTAAAATAAATTTGTACGTAAGTATGCATCCCAGTGTAAGTCTCATGAAGACTCACCTGAGGATATTGGTTGCTTAGAGAAAACCGCCGACCGATAACCTATAATTAATAAAGTCAAATAGTTTATTAATGGCTATTTCCTCCAGAAGTCAACCTAAAGTCAAACTCGGCTAACTTTAGCTAAACTCCAAGTCTAAAACTCGATTTACGTCCCAAAACGTCAAAATAATTATTATTTTTAAACTTATAAATCGATCTCTAAAATTTAAAGCGTCACCATCAATACTTAAACTACGACGCTTTAATCTTGTTATTAAATTATCAAAAATAATTCAGTAGACCTCCAAGTTTTACGCTTGGTAACGACTCTTAATGTCGATTTATCCTTATAATAACTATATGTTCCAACTTAAAGTGTTTCGGAATCTATAGATCTTAAAACGACACTTTAAATACGGCAATTAAATTATTCGTGGTATAATAAATAATTTAATCATTAAATCTTTCCAAATTAAAGCGTTCCAGAAATTTCTAACCAAGGGACGCTTTAAACGACTATTAAATCCTTTAAGAATAAATAATTTAATAGATTTGTCGTAGATTTGTAAAATAGTTCAATATATTAATTCAATAACAATATGAATAGATATATTTAAACAAATCATAAAATCTCTTTTAATTGGACTTCTTAAATAAATCAAAACTCCGATATTTAACTAAAAAGAAATCTGAACCCAAATTAATATGTTAAATATATGGCTAAAATAAAATAAATCTGTTATTGTAAAAGGCCTAAACTAATTTATGTATCAAGCCCAATTAAAAGTATAAATCTAGATGTTTAAGGACCTAAAATTATGTCATAAGCTAATATATATACATGAGCCCAAACTCCCATATGTTAGCAGACCAAAAATTGTGAAAGGCCCAGCAAAAGTGCAGCCCAAACGGCGCTGAAGCGATTTTAAAATCGTCGGTCACCGGAAAGTAGTCCGTTTGGCCTCGTTTTTTTCGTCGTTTTCCTCAATTTTTCTTTCTAAAATTCTAGAAAATCATTTTCCTTAACCATAGGAACAAGAATCAACGAAAATCATCATGTATTGAGTCCCATTTGCCCATTTAAAATTTGGGTTTTATAATCACTCGAAAATTAGTAGAAAAACTCAAAATCGGACGTCCTAAACCAAAATATAAGACATAAGGCTACTAAGGTTCGATAAAAGACTTAAAAACGAAGCTAACCATATAAAGAACTCGAATTTCGGTTGGGTATTATACCTTATATCGACGATAAACGGAGGATGTGGAGGGTGACTTTCGAGCTCTGATTTCTCCCTTGTTACTCAACGAAATTTCGATTTTCTTGAACGAAAGTTGTAAAGGACATCGGTGGCTACTTAAATCTGTATTTTTTTGTCATTTTTAGTTGACTAACCGAGCCAATAGGAGGCTCCAAAGTTCAGCATCGACATGTCTCTTTCAAGAGATCAGATTTGTCCTTTTTACAAAACAGGTCCCTCAACAATGGCCTGGTGACATCTGACTCATTCCCTGAAGTTTCCAAAATTGACGTACAACCCCCTTGCACTTGATACTTTGATAAAATTTTACAATTTTCACCCCCAATGAGACATTTTCTTCTCTTTTAATCCAATTTTCAAATATTATTATTATTATTATTATTATTATTATTACTACTACATGTATGTATATATATATATATCAATAAAAAAATTATAAATTAATTTATATATATATATATATATATATTTTTTGGGTTTTACAACTCTCCCCTCCTTCAAGAAATTCCGTCCTCGGAATTGATATCATCCAAACAGTTGAGGATATTTAGCCCTCATCTCTTCTTCTAGCTCCTACGTCATTTCTGCACCCTTGTGGAATTTCCACTTAACTAACACTAATGGTATAATTTTGTTCCTTAGCCTTTTTGTCTTTCGGTCCAAAATATCGACTGGCTCCTCCACATAAGCGAGTTTGTCGTCAACCTCGACATCTTCCAAATTGACAACGACCGATTCATCGGCTACACATTTTCTCAAGTTTGACACATGAAATGTATCATGAATTCCTCCTAGCTCTATAGGTAGTTTCAACCGATAAGCCACCGCTCCAATTCTTGCAGTTATCTCAAATGGTCCGATATATCTTGGGCTTAACTTACCTTTCTTCCCAAATCTCACAACCCCTTTCCACGGCGATATTTTTAACAAAACTTTATCGCCCACTTGGAATTCAAGTGGTCGTCGTCTCCCATCCGCATAACTTTTTTGTCTATCTTGCGCAACCTTTATCCTCTCCCTGGTCTGGATTATTTTATCAGACGTCTGTTGGACTAACTCGGGTCCAGCTAATTGTCTTTCCCCAACGTCCGTCCAACAAAGTGGTGTCCTACACTTGCGACCATACAATGCTTCGAATGGTGCCGCCTTGATACTTGAGTGGTAGCTATTGTTATAAGCGAACTCTATCAACGGGAGGTGGTTGTCCCAACTACCTCCAAAGTCGATCACACAAGCTCTCAACATATCCTCTAACGTTTGTATCGTCCTCTCACTCTGACCATCGGTTTGAGGATGATATGCAGTACTCATGTTCAACCGCGTCCCCATCTCTTGCTGAAAACTTGACCAAAATCTCGAAGTAAATCTCGCATCTCTATCTGAGACAATGGATATCGGCACACCATGTCTCGACACAATTTCATTGACGTAAAGTTGGGCCAATCTTTCCAACGTATACTTATCGCTGATTGGTAAGAAGTGAGCAGATTTCGTCAGTCGGTCAACAATCACCCATATGGCATCATGCCCCCTTACCGTCCTTGGAAGTTTGGTAACGAAATCCATTGTTATCATATCCCATTTCCATACAGGGATCTCCATTTGTTGCAACATTCCAGAAGGTTTCTGATGCTCTGTCTTTACCTTCAAACATGTTAGGCATTTTCCCACATAGCTAGCTACTGTCCTCTTCATACCAGGCCACCAATAGCTTTCTTTCAAATTCTTGTACATCTTATCGCTACCTGGATGCATAGTGTACTTGGAATTATGTGCTTCGTCCATAACAATGCTTCTTAGGTCTCCCAAACTAGGGATCCAAACCCGGTCCCCAAGTCTAAATATTCCATCTGGCCCTACTGTTAAGGTCTTAATTTGTCCTACGATTCTCTCCTTCTTCACATTCTCTTCCAGTAAAGCTTCCTTTTGGACATCTCGGATTTGATCTATCAACTCCACCTTGACATTTATCCACATGGCCCGCACCCGGATCGGTTCAGTTCTCTCCTTCCTACTAAGTGCATCAGCGACTACGTTTGCCTTACCTGGATGGTAGTGGATCTCACAATCATAATCCTTAAGTAATTCCATCCATCTCCTTTGTCTCATATTTAACTCTTTTTGGTCGAACAAGTACTTCAGGCTTTTATGATCCGTATAGATCATACACTTCGTGCCATACAAATAGTGTCTCCAAATTTTTAGTGCGAATACTACTGCTGCTAGTTCCATGTCGTGGGTTGGGTATTTCTTTTCGTGCTCCTTCAACTGACGTGACGCATAGGCTATGACCTTGCCTCGCTGCATTAGTACACAACCCAGACCCATCTTCGATGCATCACTATAAACGACAAAATCCTCTGTCCCATCTGGTAAGGATAAGACAGGTACACTGCTGAGTTTCTCCTTGAGTGTCTGAAACGCTTCTTCTTGTTTCGTTCCCCAGTCAAACTTGACCGCCTTCTTTGTCAACGTTGTTAAAGGAGCTGCTAATTTGGAGAAATCCTGAATGAATCTCCGATAATATCCTGCCAGTCCCAGAAAACTTCGAATCTCTGATGCTGATTTCGGAGACTCCCAATCCATGACTGCCTCGATCTTAGCCGGATCTACTTTGATTCCTTCTGCGTTGACTACATGACCTAGAAACTGCACCTCTTGCATCCAAAACTCACATTTTGAGAACTTGGCATACAATTACTCCCTTGCCAATAATTCAAGAATCGTCCTTAAGTGTTGTTCGTGCTCTCCCTCGTTCTTCGAATAAATCAAGATGTCGTCTATAAAGACTATGACGAATTGATCCAAATATGGTCCACAAACTCGATTCATTAAATCCATGAATGCTACAGGCGCGTTTGTCAACCCAAAGGGCATTACCACAAATTCGTAATGTCCATAACGAGTTCTAAAAGCGGTCTTTGGTACATCTTCTTCTCGAACCTTCAGCTGGTGATAACCAGATCTTAGATCGATTTTTGAGAAATAGCTAGCTCCTTGTAACTGATCAAATAGATCATCAATCCTTGGTAATGGATATCTATTCTTTATCGTGATTTTGTTCAACTCACGATAGTCGATGCACATCCTCATTGTACCGTCCTTCTTTTTGACGAATAAAATCGGCGCTCCCCAAGGCGATGAACTTGGCCTGATAAACCCTTTTTCCAAGAGATCTTGTAGTTGCTTCATCAACTCTTGCATCTCCGTTGGGGCCAACCGATAAGGTGCCCTCGCGATTGGTGTTGCACCTGGTACCAAGTCGATCCGGAACTCTACCTGACGTTCCGGTGGCACTCCCGATAACTCTTCTGGAAACACTTCGGGGTAGTCTTTTACTACTGGAGCATCTTGTACAACCTTCTTTTCAAGCTTTGCATCGATAGCATACGCTAGGTAGGCCACACATCCCTTTCGCAGACATCTGCTTGCCTTAAGTGCAGTGATTAATCCCACATCGCACTTTTTCCGATCGCCGTAAACGTGAATCGTTTCTCCAGTCGGAGTCTGAATCTTGATCATCTTTTTATCGCATAAAATTTGTGCATGATTGTCGGACAACCAGTCCATTCCCAAGACTATGTCAAAACCCCCTAAACGCATTGGCATAAGCCTAACAGGGAAATCCTTACCGTCTATAATGATCGTGCATCCATTAATGACCTCATCTACCTTATTTAGACCACTGTCAGCTGTTTCTACAGTGTAACTCTTGTCAAGCCTACAAGCATTCCTATTCAAATAGTGGCAGAAAGTAGTAGACACAAAACTACCGTTTGCACCAGAATCAAATAACACATGTGCATACACATTGTCGATAGGGAACATACCAGATACGACGTCAGGTGTTTCCTTGGCCTCTTCCAGAGTCATGTTGTAAGCCCGACCATGCCCTTTTGGTAGTTCCTTCCTCTTGTCATATCCTTTCCCTAATCCTCCATTCATTGACTTGGCGTGGGGCATCACGCCCTTTCGAAGTTTTGGACAATCAGGTCGCAGATGTCCCGTAACTCCACACTCATAACAAGTTTTTCCTTTCGGGCACTCCCGTGCTGTATGCCCGATTTTATCACATTTATAGCATGTCATACTCCCCACTTTACACTCGCCTATGTGTTTCTTGTTGCATTTGTTGCATGGAGGAACAATGAATTCCTCGCTTTGTGCCCTTGTCGGGGTGGGGGTCCATCTCAACTTCTTGTTGGAATGGTTTGATCCTTCCCACCTTCTCTTAGTGTCTCTTCTATCATAATTTTCCTTAATGTTGTTCTCTTCAGCCACCTTCGCCCTCTCTACAGCTTGCACAAATGTGGTCAGTTCGGTCATGTCCATGTACCTTTTGATTTCAATCCTTAGACCGTCCTTAAAACGATCTATCTTTCTCCTTTCGGTAGCCACCTGGTAACTGGCGAACCTTGCTTTCTCAAGAAACTCATTAACATATTCTTGAACCGACAATGACCCTTGCTTTAACCCCAGAAATTCCAATTCTAGCTTTTTCACCTCTGATTGGGTGCAGTACTTATCCATCATCATCTCCTTCATTTTCTCCCAAGTCAATGTAGCAATGTCATCCTCACCTCTGATAGCACACTCACTCTCCCACCAATGTAATGCATAGTCCACAAAGGTTGTGGCAGCATAGGTCACTTTTTGGTCTTCCGAGCACCTACAGATCTTAAAGCTGCTCTGCATCTTGGTTACCCAGTTCATCAGTCCAACTGGGCCTTCTATTCCCTTAAATTCTTTCGGGCCAGTGCCCTTAAATGTCTTGAAACTACATCCCTTCTCCTTGATTGGTAATTCAGTTTTCCCTCTAGCGGGCGACTCCGCCTTCTCCTTAGTGGATGACTCAATCTTTTCAGTAACTTGAGTGTTGATCATGGTGTTCTCCTGTCGAACGCTCTCCTCCTCTTTATCCTCATTGTCTTTAAATTTTTCACCTAACATTGCCTTCAACATACTTGGCAATGTGTCTTGGAGGACTTGTGCCATCTGCTCAGCTATCATCTCCTTGGTGAGGGGGTTTTCCCTTCTTCGATTCCTTGGCCTACTTCTTGATCCCTTCCGATAGCTAAGCTAGCTTGTGCGGATGGAGTTGCACTGGAACTTGCGGTTTGGACGCTGCCTCGGTCTCGACCTCGGTTACGTCCCCGAACTGCATGTGGTGCTGCGCAGTTGGCACCTCCCCTGTTGGGGGCATTCCTTGTTGATCCACAGGAAACCATACTGACATAATAGGGTATTGGTCAATTCTGGACGATTCTAAATTCGATCATAGTATAACACTATTAATTATAACTCAATTGTCGTATATAATAATGAAGTACGTAAAAGGAATTTACACCAAATTTCATTGACACCTTATAACATAAAATCACGTTTCATTAATTAATCATGAAGAGAGAGAGAGTCATTACATAATCCCATTTACTTACAAAAGATGGGAGATACTTAATAATCATAGACACGTCTCTAAGCCTTGCCAAATACTCAAAAATTCTAATGAAGCACTGGACCGGATAAACGCTCGGTCAACTATCTAGACGTGCATAACAAAACTATATACCCAAAAGATCTCTCTCTAACTGATACCCCTCTAAAACTGATCTGAGGGGTAGTAAGGGAGGTAAGGGTCCCTCACCCACTGATCAAAAGACGAGGATGGTCTGAAACGCCACAATACGCTACCTTTGGGCCCTTTTTGAAGCACTCGGCCCAGTCGTAGAAATAACCTCTTACTACATCAGCATAATCCATAGTTACTTTCCTATAAAAGCGAATCCTGTCTCTGACTCTAGTGCCCAAAGGGCGAGCAACAATTCTTCGTTCATGTTCGAGTATAACTTTATCCCAAATCAGGGCATGACGCTCATCCATCAAATCTGCATTCTCTGCCAGTAACTCGTTTAGGGCTCCTCTCTGTTGGACGTGTGCCTGCTGAAGATTGTTCAGCCATCCCCTCAGTCTATTGTTCCCGTTTAGAGTTTGGGTCAGTCTTTCTCTTAGCTCATCGTTCTCGCTCCTCAAGGTCTCTATAGTGTCTTCCATGTCTTCCCAAATGGGGGTGCGAGGCGTGTACTCTTCAAAAGGCTCAAGTGAGGACTCTTTCCTGACAGACTCTCGTGATGACGTCTTCCCCTTGTGGATAGGACTGTCGCTCCCGACGTGCTGGCCAGAAACATGCCTGGTAGTAGAGCCGTTGCTGTCGGAAGATCCCCTACGTGGGCCTAATCCATAAGGTGTCCTACGTGCTCCACGTCCGCGCCCACGACTAACAGACCTAGTATGAATGGTGTGAACTATCTCTCCTACAGATCATGAAGGAAACACTATGTCATATAATGACGTAAGATCAAAACTTAATCGCATGAGAAGCAATACTAACACACAATATACACATACTTCTAAAATCCACCCAGTTTAAGCTTAGGCTAAAGAAATCTTAACCTAATTCTCTTAAACCTGGCTCTGATACCAACTTGTAACACCCTAAAAAAAAATTTTCAACTTGTGAGAGGTGTTACGTAAATTAAAACAATTTATCCATAAATACTCCAAGATACTGGCTAAATTAAAATTCGAAACTGTTCGCAACGGAAGTCTCCAAAACACATAATCACGTACTTACGAGCTAACCCGTCCCACATCAAGTTAAGTTACAATTGATTCATACATAAAAGTCTAAACAAAAGATTGAATATAAAACGACAATAAGCCAGTACTCTCTAAGCGTGTCCCTTGCCCTTATCCAACCTCGAACTACCTGGTCCTGAGATGCATACTATAGTCAGCTTATTGTTGGATCATAATTGTATTCAAGATTAAAGGGTCTAAACTGTATTTGTTTGATAGTTACAGTTCAGGGTTTAAACTGTAATATGTTAATAGTTATTAGCTATTGGGCCTCAAGCCCATAAGCCCATATGGCCTGGGTATTTAAAGTTATGTTTAGTTTAGTTTTAGGTTTAACTCTGATAATTTTCTAAATAGTTAGCCGTATTTTCTCTGTATTCAAAGGGTATCAAGAACACTCAAGGTTTCATTGTTTATTTAAGGGATTGTTATGTTACTCTGATTTATATATCTCTTGATTATTATTGTGTTGCTTGATTACTTGATTGATTATTTACCAACTAGATTAAACTGGGATAACAAGTGGTATCAGAGCCTAAAGAATCAAGTTTTAGGATTAAATCTGTGTTTTGCGATTTCACTATTCATCGAAAATTACTATTCATCGAAATCACTGTTCATCGAAATCACTATTCATCGAAGTTACTATTCATCGAAATTTTTTTTGTTCATCTGATTTCATGAATTAATGTGTTTATTGGTTCAAAGTTGATCTGATTAGTTGAGGTTCATGCTTCTGAATGCTATCTGATTGATTAATTGAATTAGAAAGTATCAAGTGATTGAATTTGTGATTTTTTGTTTTCTAGGTTTGCATGAATATCGACACTGTGTTCTTTAAATTTGAATGCATGAAAGTTGATTTTAATCTTTGTTATTGATTGAGTTGTGATCGTTACATGTTTTTGAGTGAAATAGTCTGATTTGTGCATCTGTTTTTGAGTTCGTAATTGCTTTCTGGGTTGAGTACTCATCGTGTTCATCGCTTCTGGGCTGGTTAAGAACACACCGGTCGAACAATATATCAATCTAAGACACTATCGATCCATACCTTGTATCGGTCGAAACCAATCCCGGTCAAAGCACTCTACCGGTCGAATCTTTACCGGTCGAGCATAAGACCGGTTGTTACATCCTACCGGTCTAAGGAAGTTCCGATCGAAGACCCTTACCGGTCAAAGACCTCTATCGGTCTAAGCATTGTCGGTCTAAGCATACTTCCGGTCGAATCAATTTTACCGGTCAAGCATAGTTCCGGTCTTACATCTTACCGGTCTTTGCACTTCCCCGGTCGAACAAGTTCCCGGTCGAACTCTCTAAGTCTGCGAAGGGGGACAAAGTTCTGTTCGAGATCAACTGTTTCTTTTTGTTCAGTATTATTTGAAGCTTTACACTGATTGAAAGGATTGCATTTAATTATTTTCGGGAATTTATTTTTCTGAAAATTTTTGAGTGTGTTTTTCATTTTGATTCTAACGATCTCATCTAGTTGGTTGTCTTGGTACAGATAAGTTTAATTACTAACAAGTGGTACAGCTAAGATGTCGAACCAGCTTCTCTCGATGGGCTCTCAGTCCAAACCGCCTGTCCTTATGGCTAATGAGTATCAGCAATGGAAGGCCATATGATTCAGTTTCTGAATCACAAAAACAGAGAATTCATGACAGTAATCATTGAAGGTCCTAAAACTCCAATGATCACAGTAAAGGGTCAACCTGCTACAGATTCCTCTCCTGAAATCTCTGACAGAGAGATTCCTAAACCAGTTCAGTTCTTCACTGAAAAGCAGAAAGAACAGCTCAAGTTAGAAGAAGAAGCTCTAATCTATCTGACAATGGCAATTCCAAACGACATCTACAATCGTGTCGACAGTCAGAGCACTGCTAAAGGAATCTGGGATGAACTAGCAAGGCAGTTTGAAGGAAGTGAAGCCTCTATACAAGCTAAGCAGAATCTGTGCATAAATGCTTACGAGGGATTTCATGCAAAAGAAGGAGAGCTGATATTAGACACCTACAATAGGTACAACATTATTCTCAATGACTTGCGGAGGAACAACATCGCCAAAACTGCTTCTGAGATAAACTACAAGTTCATCAAGAATCTGAATCCAGAATGGAAGAACTTTGCTATCAACCTCCAGATGTCGAAGAATATGGCTCGAGAAAATGTCACCGATATCTTCTCTACTCTTGCTCAACATGAGGATGAGGTGAGATCTATGAATAATGAGTCTAATCATCTGAAGGATTCTGTGGCTCTCATAGCCGGCAAAGGTTCTGTATCTTCTGCAAGGTCGAAGAAAAAGGTGTCTAAAGCTCTAGTTACTGAAGTTACTGACTCTGACTCTGATTCGAGCGATGAAGAACTGGAAGTTGATTCAGATCCTGATATTCAAAAGTTCTCTGAAGACTTGGCTCTCATTACACGACGATTCAAGAAGAGCTTTGGCAAGAAAAGATTTTACTCAAAGCCAAAGTATGATGGATACAAGAAAGAGAAGTCTGAGATGCGATACAAGACGAGGCATGGAAAGAGAGAGGAAGGACGAGAAGATCGGAAGGAAGATAGAAGAGAAGGAAAGAGAGAGGAGAAGCGAGAAGAGCGAAAGGATGAACCAGGAAGATGCTACAACTGTGGCAAATTTGGGCACTTCTCAAGGGACTGCAAATTCAAGAAAGTGAAGAACTCAGAGTACTACTCAAGAAAGTCACTAATTGCCAAGAAAGCTGAAGAAGGAAAAGTACTAATGGCTGAAGAAGAGAACTGGCTGTTCCAAAGTTCTGATGACGAGGAGCAAGCACACTTCACCCAAGTTTCTTACATGGCAAAGCTGGAAGGTGACGATGAAGACTCTGAGACACAATCCGAAGAAGCAAACTCTGAGGTTAGTGAAAATTCTGAACTTATTGAATCTTTAATGGCCCAAATACATGGTATGAAAGATGAATTTGTTTTACTAAAAGGCAAACTTAGCTCTGCACATCAATCTGTTTTAAGCTTTCGTGATGAAAATGCTATTTTAAAAGTTGTTGTGGAAGAAAAGGAAAAGGAAAAAGATGATTTAAAAGCCGAAAAAGAGTCTTTAAAAGAAAAAATATCTGGTTTAGAAACAGATCTTGTGAATCTTAATGCTGAAAAGGGTGAGTTTCAAATCAAATTTGAAGTTTGTTATAAAGAAAGAAATGAAGCTTACACCAAAATAAAGCAACTGGAGGACATTAATATGAAACGAGGTCAGACTGAACAGACATTAAATCTGTTGACCAATAAACTCCAAGACGAAAGGTTTTACAAACTTAAACCAGGTTTGGGTGTGCCAATTAACGAAATTTTGAAAAAGGCACCAGAGCATCTATATAATTTTGATAAATTTGGCTCCGCAATTAGACCCATTCCTGACATTCGTGCAACTTTTGTTGAAGCAAGTACTCCTACACCTTTATCTGAGACCAAAGGTCAAGAAGAAATGGGAAAGAACAAGTCTGGTGACACTGATTCTCAAAATCTTTTTAAATCAGTTGGTTTTCAATATGGTGATTTAAACAAAAGCTATGCGACTCGAAAGATCGAATTTACTGAGTTTGAATCACTATTTACCACACCTTCCAACGAATCAGTAAGCACCAACACAGTTCTACCTGAGACTGCATGCAAATATGATGAGTATGAATCAGATATTGATCCATCTACTATGCCATCAGTCTCAAGTCCCATTGCTTCTAAACCTTTACTTGTTAAAGAGGTTAAAGAAGAAACTGTAAACACGAATGAATCTTGTTTGAAAAATGATAAAACGGAGTTTATTGAGTCCATGACTGAAGATATATTTTCTGAAATGATGAATGCTTCAGACTCTGATCCTGTTTCTAATTCAAAGGGATCAAATTCTGTGAATGATCATACATCTGAATTGATGAAGCAAATCGATTTGTTGCAACAGTCTCTTGATGAGGTTGAAGATGAAAACTTTGATCTCAAACATAAGCTTGAAAAATCTTTAAAAGAAAATCAAGAGCTTTGCATAGAGATCAAAGATTTGAAAGTTACTTTGTTTAAAAATGCTTCAAGTGATAAACAGATGTTCAATGATCCAAGCTGGAAGGTAAGAACCAATCCAGAATTTGATTCCTCTGCAAAACCTACAGTTGTTTACTCTGATTGTCCTGAATATCCTCCGAGTATTTTTGAAAAGGGTGAGACTTCAAAGAGCACTAGAAAAGAACCACCTTCTAAGTTAGAGACTAACAAGGTTCCTGTTTCTGTTTCAGATATAAAAGGAAATGGAGTTGGGAGGAGTAAGAAGAATAAAGATCTTAGTTTGAATAAAAAGAATAGTTTGAATTCTAGTAGTTGTCCTACAGACAGTGTTATTTTGAATAGTACTTCTTTTGATAAACATGAATGTAAGATTTGTTCCGATAAATCTAAGTTTATGAATTTTGCTCGAAAGAATCTTTATTGCAAACACTGTTGGGATAATTCATTCAAATACTACTCCCCTCCTAAGTCCAAAAAGAATAAAAGCAAAGCTAAGCTGAACTCTAAGTCTAATTCTAATTCTAATTCTTCTACACAACCAAAAGTGTATCGTGCTAAGGTTGCCAATCCTACTTCTAAAAAGCACTTTCAGGAATTAAATGTTAAGATGGTTTGGAAATGGGTTCCAAAACCGCGTTATGAATGGAGAGTGAAAGTCAAACCAGATGATATTCCTGAGTTGCTTGATGCTAACCGCGAAGGACCCATCCTGATATGGGTGCCTAAGCAAAACTAATTGTCTCTTTTGCAGGCCTGTCGATTGTGGGTAATAGATTTCGGATGTTCACGCCACATGACAGGATTCAAGCACCTCTTGCATAACTATGTGGAGGAGCCTTCCGGAGCAGTTAGATTTGCAAATTCTGAAGCCGAAGGCCACGTCAGAGGATATGGAATGCTCGATAACGGTGTTGTGAAGATTCAAAGAGTGTTATATGTTGAAGGACTTGATCACAACCTGTTTAGTACCAGTCACTTCTGTGACATGAAATATCAAGTCCGCTTCACAACCACTCATTGCTATCTAGAGGATCCCGATGGTTACGAAGTCTTCAAAGCTGAGTGCCATGGAAATCTATACTATGTAGATTTTCCTACACTGTCTGCCACACGTCCAGTATGCCTACTAGCCAAAGCTTCTAAAGCACAATCGTGGACGTGGCATTGACGCTTGTCTCATCAGAATTTCCGATTTATAGCGAAGCTACAAAGACAAGGTTTGGTCAAAGGTCTACCAGAAATGAGGTTCGAAAAAGACTCACTCTGTTCCGCATGTGAGTTGGGCAAAATGAAGCGTAGCTCCTTCAAGTCCAAAGATGAATCATCAACCTCATATGCACTGGAACTTCTTCATATGGACCTTTGTGGCCCAATGCGCACAACATCTATCAACGGAAAGAAGTATGTGTTGGTAATGATAGATGACTACTCAAGGTATACATGGCTCGAGTTTCTTCGCAACAAGTCAGATGCGCCAGAGTTGATTATCGCTTTCATCAAGCGCATTCAAGTACGCCTTCAACTGCCAGTCAGAACCATTCATAGTGATAATGGCACGGAGTTCAAGAATGACACCCTGAAGAGTTATCTTACTTCTGTGGGTATTTCACATAATTTCTCCGCCGCCTACACTCCGCAGCAAAACGACATTGTTGAACGGAAGAACCGCACTCTGGTTGAAGCATCTCGTACTATGCTTGCTTACTCGGATCTACCCATGTACCTTTGGGCTGAGGCAGTCGCCACAACATGTTTTACACAGAACCGTACCATTGTGGTCAAGCGCTTTAATAAGACAGCATATGAGTTAATCAACAATCGTACACCTAACATCAAGTTCCTTCGTGTTTTTGGTTGCTGGTGTTACATTCTAAAAGAGCGTCAAGGATTATCAAAGTTTGATAAGAAAGCGGATGAAGGATATCTCGTTGGATACTCTCTGACATCCAAAGCTTATCGAATTTACATTATTCGAACTAAGACGGTTGTTGAGAGCATGAATGTCTCCTTTGATGAGAATTCAACAAGGACTTCTGGACACAACAGTTCAGAACTCGGTCTTAACGACAAAGCTTCTATTCAATCAAGAATAGAACCAGCACCTAAAAGATCCAATTCTTCAAACTCTAACTCTACTTCATCTGAGTTAGATTTACTGTTTATTGATGCCTTTGATGATATATGTACAGATTTTGAAAAAGGCATATCCACATCAATAACAAGTGGTACAAGCTCGGAGGTCCCTACTATTTCTGAAGATATGTCTGGACCTTCCGAAGAAGTCACTGACACTTCATCTCTATCAGGTACGAGTACAAAGTTAGTTTCTGACTCCACTAATGCTGAATCTGTCTCTACAGATAGTTCTTCTGGAAACGAAGTCCCGAGCACTTCAACTGCTAGTCCAGAAGCTTCAGTATCAGAAACACCAATACAAGATGTCTCGAGTACATCTATGGAGCAACCTGCCGTGCATGATGAAAACGATGCGTCGAATACGCAACAAACAGTTGAAGCTCTACCAAGCACACATCGTTGGACTAAGGATCATCCCCTGGACAACGTGATAGGTGACGTACAATCTGGTGTCACAACAAGGTCAGCAACAGCTAACTTCTGCATGTTTTCAAGCTTCCTCAGTTCCTTAGAGCCAAAGAAAGCGGCTGAAGCTCTACGTGATCCATTCTGAATTTCTGCTATGCAAGACGAGCTTCTACAATTCGAAAGGAACAAGGTATGGCGCTTGATCCCACTACCTAAAGGTAAATCCGTTATTGGAACAAAGTGGGTGTTCAGAAATAAGAAAGACGAAGCTGGAGTAGTCGTGAGAAACAAAGCTCGACTGGTCGCAAAAGGGTATTGTCAACAAGAGGGCATTGACTATGATGAAACATTCGCCCCGGTTGCAAGGATCGAAGCCATCAGAATCTTCCTAGCCTATGCAGCGCACAAAAACTTTACAGTTTATTAAATGGATGTAAAGTCGGCTTTCCTGAACGGCGTTCTGCATGAGGAGGTCTACGTGGCTCAACCTGAAGGTTTCATTGATCCTCATCACCCTGATCATGTCTATGTTTTATACAAAGCGCTTTATGGTCTTAAACAAGCACCACGAGCCTGGTATGAAACTCTCACTAAATTTCTACTTGCTTCTGGTTTCAAGAAAGGTATTGTTGATACAACCTTATTTCTTAAAAGGCAAGGTGAGGACTTGATTCTTATTCAGATTTATGTTGACGACATAATATTTGGGTCGACAAATCCGAAATTTTGCAAGAACTTTTCAAAGATAATGGAAACAAAGTTTGAAATGTCGATGATGGGTGAATTGAATTTCTTTCTTGGTCTTCAAGTAAAGCAATTACCCGAAGGCATATTTATTAATCAAGCTAAATATATAAACGATATTTTGAAAAAGTTCAATATGTCAGATAGTTCAGTCATGAAAACACCAATGGCTACTGGTACACTCTTAGACGCGGATCCCTCCGGGAAATCTGTTGATCAAAAGGTGTATCGTAGCATGATTGGTTCTTTACTTTATCTGACTGCCAGTCGCCCGGATATAATGTTTGCCACATGTTTTTGTGCGAGATATCAGTCTAATCCTAAAGAGTCGCACTTATCTGTTGTTAAACGAATCCTTAGATATCTCAACGGTTCTCCTAATCTAGGCCTTTGGTATCCAAAGGATTCTCGTTTTGAACTAACTGCCTTTACAGATGCTGATCATGCAGGATGTAAGCTAGATCGGAAGAGCACCTCTGGGTCATGTCAATTTATAGGTGACAAACTTGTAAGTTGGACTTCAAAGAAACAAAACTGTGTTTCAACATCCACTGCCGAGGCTGAGTATGTAGCTGCTGCTAGCTGCTGTTCTCAAGTCCTCTGGATGACGACACAGTTAAGGGACTTTGGCTACAACTACAAGCGTGTTCCTATTTATTGTGATTCCAAGAGCGCAATATCTATAACTGCTAATCCGGTACAGCATTCGAAGACCAAGCATATCAATGTACGCCATCACTTCATTAAGGATCATGTTGAAAAAGGTAATATTCAAATGCACTTTGTTCAAACTGACTTCCAGTTAGCTGACCTTTTCACCAAGCCGTTGGATGAAAAGCGTTTT
The DNA here is from genome assembly GCA_954870635.1 of Arctium minus. Classification (NCBI taxonomy): domain Eukaryota; kingdom Viridiplantae; phylum Streptophyta; class Magnoliopsida; order Asterales; family Asteraceae; genus Arctium; species Arctium minus. The sequence goes on along the minus strand of OX941088.1, from coordinate 76,956,645 downwards.
CAATTTCTAATCAGCAAACTTGGTATGTTGAACATGTCTTAAACCTTCATCATGATTCTAGGGGGAGTATTCCAAGTTTTGATCTTGTGTGTTATTTTCCAACTGTTGTTAACGAGAGAGGAATCATTTTCATAAATGATTACCATTATTTTTTTTATTTATGCAGGTTTGGTCAAGTGACTATGGCTTCTAATCACATCGGATTAGAACCCGCACTTCAGTGCCTTATTTTTCTGTTTTTTTCTTAATCTTAAAAAAAAAAAAAAGGGTTAACGGAGAATATCTGTGATATTAACAGATTTTTGGATACTTCAAAGATTATCTGATCATGTGTTCTTAAAGATAAATACTTGCGTTTTATCTTGTCAATATACTTTGTCAAGTATTCATACACATAACGGTTCAGAACATTCTATTTGCCTTTGTTATTACCATGTATCAAAAGTTAAATCTTTCTATGGTAATACTCACGTTATTTGTATTCACTGTTGATTGAATTAAACGTCATTTCATGTGCTTTCATTGAAAATATGTTTATATATTGTTCATATAAACAACATTCGTTTTTGATTCTCCAAAATATTATTCTTCATGACAAAATGATATGAGCTTAATTGTCAAACTCTTTTAGTTTGAGGGGGAGAATTGCATCGTTATACATAACTGTTTTGACATCTCTGAAAGTCTTATTTCTCATGTAACAAGTGGTATTTGTGCTTACATGTACAATAGCCTGTTGAACAACATGTTTTTTTTAGGATCATACATGGGATTCAGTGTGAGAACTTAATAGAACTTCCATGGATTCACGATAACCAGTGTTTCCTACCCAGGAAGTATTCCCTGAGTGATTGAGGGGAGAGGGGTCAAAAGATTTGAGTGTTGGTGTGTGAAAAGAGGTAAAATGGAAAAGAGAGATTGGTTAGACGTGAGCATTAAAAGAAAGAGGGTGAGAGAACAGAGTAAAAGAATATTAAACTCTACACCAAACTTCTTTCTGAGCCGGGCAGCCACATAATCTGATTGGTTCACATTCTTTGGTGACCATCATTGAAAAAGGCACCTAGCCCATGCCATCTCTTGCATACAACCTCACCAGCTACTCATTCTTTTCTCAAAAAGAGAATATTTCACATTTTCTGGGGACGCAACACGTACGCTATTGGTTCTTCATTTGGAAGATACTAATATTGAAAAAGAAGGAAAGTTGCCCCACCTTCGAACCCTTTCTCATGCACATTGAGTCTTTGTACAATTTGTTGTTGTCTCAACAAGTTTACATACTTTGAGCCTATATTAAAAAGCAATCATCTATGCTTATTTTTTTTCTAACACATGCACGAGCACACAGAAATTTGTTTTCTGTCAGAACGTTCATAGATAACCATGTGTTATTCGATGATTGAATGGAAGACCTGGGGAGTCTACATCAAACCAGCTCCTTATATAGTAACTTTGTGTTACTCAGTGACTTTGTGTCATTAACAGACATTCTAACTGAGTCATTTGTTGATTCAGGGTTACACTTATTAAACTGTTTGAATTTGAAAAGATTCGAATGGTTACTACTTTCTATTTTAATCTGAAAAGATTGAAATAATCACTTTCTCCATTTGGAGAGACTGCTCTTATTTCCATACAGGGCTCGTTACATGATGAAGACTGTGCTTACGTGATCATACACAATGGGGGAGATTGTGTTGAATAGGGGGAGATTGTTTTGCAAAGTTTTGATGATGATGATTCTCACCACTCATCAAAAAGGGGGAGAAGATAAAAAAAGGGAGAATTATCAAAGAAGGAGAATATAATCTGAAGACTGACTGCTGAAGATTATTGACAATTTTTTTTTAATCTTGAATCCAAAGGGGGAGATTGTTGGATCATAATTGTATTCAAGATTAAAGGGTCTAAACTGTATTTGCTTGATAGTTACAGTTCAGGGTTTAAACTGTAATATGTTAATAGTTATTAGCTATTGGGCCTCAAGCCCATAAGCCCATATGGCCTGGGTATTTAAAGTTATGTTTAGTTTAGTTTTAGGTTTAACTCTGATAATTTTCTAAATAGTTAGCCGTATTTTCTCTGTATTCAAAGGGTATCAAGAACACTCAAGGTTTCATTGTTTATTCAAGGGATTGGTATGTTACTCTGATTTATATATCTCTTGATTATTATTGTGTTGCTTGATTACTTGATTGATTATTTACCAACTAGATTAAACTGGGATAACACTTATAAAGCTCAGTGAGTTCATGGTTTGCATGAATAAAATCATTTCACATAACACATATCAACTTCAAAACATTTTATCAAATAGTATGCATTTTCTAAAACAAGCAGCGCTGAGAGAAAGGAGATCTCATAAATTGTGTTGTCGGGTATGGGTCATTTTGTCACTGACACGCCCTGGGTTGAACTTTCTATTATGTTAAATCACCCACTTGACTGGGTCGTGCCACTTGTCTCTGACACGCCCTGGGTTAAACTTTCGTTTCTGTTCGATCACCCACTTGACTGGGTCGTGCCACTTGTCTCTGGCACGCCCTGAGTTGAACTTTCTGTTATGTTCGATCACCCACTTGTCTGGGTCGTGCCACTTGTCTGTGACTTACTAGTCAAATGCCCACCCGTTAAAACCGATCATAAACTTGCATATGAAATAGCATGCTAGAGTTATTTGAAAACAAAATAAACACATAACATGCAACTGATCATAAATAACATACATGAGAAATATAATGTATCATGTATGAAAACTGAAACATCATGCATACGTAAACATCACCATATAAATCATAAAATGCTTAAAATAAATTTGTACGTAAGTATGCATCCCAGTGTAAGTCTCATGAAGACTCACCTGAGGATATTGGTTGCTTAGAGAAAGCCGCCGACCGATAACCTATAATTAATAAAGTCAAATAGTTTATTAATGGCTATTTCCTCCAGAAGTCAACCTAAAGTCAAACTCGGCTAACTTTAGCTAAACTCCAAGTCTAAAACTCGATTTACGTCCCAAAACGTCAAAATAATTATTATTTTTAAACTTATAAATCGATCTCTAAAATTTAAAGCGTCACCATCAATACTTAAACTACGACGCTTTAATCCTGTTATTAAATTATCAAAAATAATTCAGTAGACCTCCAAGTTTTACGCTTGGTAACGACTCTTAATGTCGATTTATCCTTATAATAACTATATGTTCCAACTTAAAGTGTTTCGGAATCTATAGATCTTAAAACGACACTTTAAATACGGCAATTAAATTATTCGTGGTATAATAAATAATTTAATCATTAAATCTTTCCAAATTAAAGCGTTCCAGAAATTTCTAACCAAGGGACGCTTTAAACGACTATTAAATCCTTTAAGAATAAATAATTTAATAGATTTGTCGTAGATTTGTAAAATAGTTCAATATATTAATTCAATAACAATATGAATAGATATATTTAAACAAATCATAAAATCTCTTTTAATTGGACTTCTTAAATAAATCAAAACTCCGATATTTAACTAAAAAGAAATCTGAACCCAAATTAATATGTTAAATATATGGCTAAAATAAAATAAATCTGTTATTGTAAAAGGCCTAAACTAATTTATGTATCAAGCCCAATTAAAAGTATAAATCTAGATGTTTAAGGACCTAAAATTATGTCATAAGCTAATATATATACATGAGCCCAAACTCCCATATGTTAGCAGACCAAAAATTGTGAAAGGCCCAGCAAAAGTGCAGCCCAAACGGCGTTGAAGCGATTTTAAAATCGTCGGTCACCGGAAAGTAGTCCGTTTGGCCTCGTTTTTTTCGTCGTTTTCCTCAATTTTTCTTTCTAAAATTCTAGAAAATCATTTTCCTTAACCATAGGAACAAGAATCAACGAAAATCATCATGTATTGAGTCCCATTTGCCCATTTAAAATTTGGGTTTTATAATCACTCGAAAATTAGTAGAAAAACTCAAAATCGGACGTCCTAAACCAAAATATAAGACATAAGGCTACTAAGGTTCGATAAAAGACTTAAAAACGAAGCTAACCATATAAAGAACTCGAATTTCGGTTGGGTATTATACCTTATATCGACGATAAACGGAGGATGTGGAGGGTGACTTTCGAGCTCTGATTTCTCCCTTGTTACTCAACGAAATTTCGATTTTCTTGAACGAAAGTTGTAAAGGATATCGGTGGCTACTTAAATCTGTATTTTTTGTAATTTTTAGTTGACTAACCGAGCCAATAGGAGGCTCCAAAGTTCAACATCGACATGTCTCTTTCAAGAGATCAGATTTGTCCTTTTTACAAAACAGGTCCCTCAACAATGGCCTGGTGACATCTGACTCATTCCCTGAAGTTTCCAAAATTGACGTACAACCCCCTTGCACTTGATACTTTGATAAAAATTTACAATTTTCACCCCCAATGAGACATTTTCTTCTCTTTTAATCCAATTTTCAATTATTATTATTATTATTATTACTACTACATGTATGTATATATATATATATCAATAAAAAAATTATAAATTAATTTATATATATATATATTTTGGGTTTTACATCATTCTCTTTTGCACTGATGATACCTGCACAATCGGATTTAGCATGATCAGTACATTTTGTACAAACAGGAATTTTATCAGAATTTGACAATTTAAATTTCAACTCCTGAATTTGCTTAAGAAGCTCTAAATTCTGATCTTTCAGTCTATCTTGTTCAGCTTCTTTTCTTGGTATCTCAGGCACACATCTTTGTAGAATTAAAGACTTGTCATTTCCATCCACTATGATATGTGAAGTTAAAATGATAGGCTCCAAATCGTTGTTGATCATCTGCTTTCTCTCTGCAGTAGACATCTTAAATGATTAGCTTGATTATGAAAGATCGTTCCCAAACAGTTCAGAATATTTGACTGAAAGTCAAACTTAGATCACTTTCAGATCAATAATTTTGAAACACACAGATGCAAACTGTGCAGAGCAGAACTCAAATCACTTCCAAATTAAAACAAATTGTTTTGCTTGAACTTGCAAAATCAGATTATAACCCATGAACTCGCAGACCCTTTAAATCAGAACATGCTCAGATTGTTTAAATCCACAGATTGAAACTTGCAATTGAAACCCAAACAATATAGTTGCATCCACTTACAGATTACACAAACTCACATGTTGCACAATCAAAATAAAATTCACAGACTGCACAATCAAACTAGCAAACTGTGTAAATCAGAACTCAAAACACTTTCAACAATAGAACCTGCAAACAGAATGGTCAAATGAAACTCACAGATTGCATGTACTTGAAAATTCCAAACACACTTCACTTGAACTCACAAACACAGATTATACTTGTCATAAATGTGCAGAACACAAAAACTCAAATGTGCATATCATGAATTACACCAAAAGACTGTGTTCCACAAATCAATTAAACTTAACACTTGCAAAATCCAAAGAACCAAAACTCTCAGATGCTTGAAACTCAATTAGAACAGATGCAAACTGTGCAGATCAATTTTATGAGAAAAATCGTAGGCTGTGCAAATGATTAGCAGGATGTATAAGCTAAAACATTAACACTTACCAACCAAACAATGTTAACATTTACAAACACTCACAAACCAAACTGTGTTGAAACACAGATCCAAACAGACTGTGGGTGAAACTCACTTTCAAACTTGTAATTCGCAGACCAATTAATAATTGGACTGTAAATTAGAAACCCAATTTGAATCCCAATGGTTCTAATCAAATGTATACAGACCCTGTGAATTGAAATGAATCAATAGAATCTGCAATTTAAATCTGATGGAAACTCAAATAAGCCAATTTGAACTCATCCTGAAAATTGAATCAGAAATTTCAATTTAATCGAAATTGAAATGCTCAATCAATTTGAATGAAAACACAAATTGAATCAGTCTCAAACACGCAGACTGAATAGATGAAACGCGCAAACCCAATTGATAATCAAACTCGCAAATCGATGATCTCAAACTCGACCTGTAGGTTGAAAAATAAATTTCAAGTCAATTGAAATTGAACAAGTCAATTGAAATTGAACAAGTCAATTGAAATTGAAATGTAAGTCGATTGAAATTTAAACAGATTCATTTGAATTGAAATTGCAAATCAATTTGAACTTGCAGAAGACTGTAATCAAACGCACAAACCAAATTAGGTAAAACGCGCAAATCAATTTTGAACTGTGAAACTCGCAAGTCGTTTGAATTAAACGTGCAAGTGGAATGATTTCAGAAAACGCGCAAGTCGAAGGAATTAAAACTCGCAAACTGAATTTGAACTTCAAACGCGCAAGTGCCTAAACGCGCAAATGCCTAAAACTCGCAAGTCGATTTAATTTCTGAAACGCGCAAGTCTAAATTTGAACTTCAAACGCGCACGACGAAGGAACTGTAAAATTAGAACTCGCAGATAGTGACTTGCGGGTTTTCTGAACTCGCAGAAGCCTATCTGCGTGTTTTGTAGAATTTGATCCTGAAACTCGCAAGACACATGCTGAATTTCAATACTGATTTGCGTGTTCTTGAGCTTGAAGTTAGCGTGTTCTTCATGAATACAGATTCAACCCAGAAAATTTTTTAAACTTGCAAATTGATTCTCCAAATCTGTATCATAATGATCGCAAATCAAATATAAACATATTTCTATCAACAAATCTATCTAAAAACAACAAATCACAATGCAATTGATCGAATTACAGACCCTGTGATCGTGTTCTTGAAAAATTGATGAAATCCAAAAATTACAACACCATTAGTGATTAATTCGTGTTTATTTGTGAATACAAAATGTATACAAACACAAATTGATTACAGTGATTACAAGAAAACACTCTAATTTCAACAAATCACAAAAAAATCTCAATCAAACAGTAAATTTTCAAGATACGACTGTTTTCTTGATTTTTCTTGAAAACTTTCAGATTTGATCCAACAAATCAATTCAACCTGTTTCACAGATCAATATGTGATATAATATGAATCTGATTAAACCAATTTCACAATTAGAAACAACAATTCCATGAGAATATGTGAAAATGATCAAATTTCAGTGTGTTCTTGACATTTTTAAGAACATTTTAACTGTGTGATCTAAAAATTCAGATTTCAATCTGATTTTCTTGTGAAAATCTTTCTGAAAAATGTTTGGTACGACTCTGATACCAATTGAATTTGTATTCCCAATCAATCAAGCAATACAAACACTCTCAATTAAGAATATGACAGTATTATTCTAGAAAAAGAGTAGAGAGAGAAAGTAAATCTTGATATTACAATGTAAGCTCTTACAAGAATTACAAGACCAAAACCTATTTATATGATCTAATAAACTCTCAAGTAATCCAACTAAACTCTCAAGTAACTTGAATAAGGTATCCACACAAACTCTCAAGTACTTAAACTCTCAAGAACTTAAGCACCCTCTAAAACTAATGTTGACTTTCTCACAATATGACTTTCATTGACTTCCTTTGACTATTCAATTACAAGGATTTTTACAAGACTTTCCTAATTAAATCTTGTATACAATTAATGCACTAACACTTTATTTTATTTCTAAAAAAAATAAAATAAAAGTTTTTATTTTTCTTTCAGATTGTTTATTCCTTGTTCATTTTACTTTATTTTTTTATGTCTTCTCTTTTTCATTTCCTCTCCCAAGTATCTCACCTTGGCATCCGTCATCTCCCCACTGTGGCAGCGCTGACAACCGCCAAATTTTCCTTTGTTTATTAATCATGTTTTTACAGGTGATCAAGTGCTTCTAAGAGCTTCAAAGCATCAAAAAGCAGCAAAGTCTTCGATTTCATACACCCGGTAAATTCGTTGTTTTAACATTATGTGTATGTTGACTTGTTGTTTCATTCGAGTAGTACTTGAATTGCATGATTCTTGCATTAGTTGGGTTGCCACCACTGGGCAAACGATAGGATTTGATCACTTTGCACCTAAATTCATCCATGGTACACGCACATGATGTCAAGTCATTTCTCTCGTGTTGATTCTTTTACCCTTACCCGTAGTCAAGCATTGAGGACAATGCTCATTTTTAGCTTGTGGGTAGGGTATTTGTTTGTTTTATTTTACTTATTTTCTATTTTCTTTGAGCATACATGCATTTAGTCATAATCCATGCATTTTTTTCCTTTTTTTGCTGCATTTTGCATCATATCATTGCATTGCATAAAAGTTTTAAAAATCCAAAAAGAATTTTGACGTTTCTCCACGATTTTAGAGCTCGTAGTAACCACCTCCCACTTAGTATCAATCTTTTAATTAGGCATATTAATGTATTTTATGATTTAATTTAACCATGATGTAAGGATTTTTTTAGAAACACGATTTTTCCTTAGTTAGTCACTTGCACACACCACTTTGCATATTGTTCCATGCAACTTTTAGGATTAACTTTTTTTACCGTAGTCCCCCTACATTACATCTATGACTACTTGGATGGACTTTATCGTGTAAGAATTTGGGCCGTATTGGATTGACACCTATATAATCAATCCCATTTTTTTTACTTGTGTGTTACCTCCCATAGGGGTGTATTTCTAGGTTTTTGATTCGTTTCTCGTCTAAAATTATTATAGTTTTTGCATTGAGGTCATCTTTTCTTAAAACCATCTATATTTACAAAATCACAAAAAGATTTTCCTTTTCCAACCACTTTGAGCCTAAACACTCACAATTTTCTTGAACACAAAACACACCTAAACCACCAAAAAAAATTGCACATATACTTCTTCTTTCGAAAATTAAAAACAGATTGAAACATTTAGTTGAGTAGTATACACAAGCATAGCTTGTGGGTTGGTAGAACTCCATAAACAAGCATAGCTTGTGGGTTCATAAAAAAAATAAAAAAAAGGCAACAAAAAGAAAAAAAATGCATTTATATAGTTAGTTTTGCAATAAATAAGTTGAGATTCGTTGGAAATTGTAGGAATGAACCTATGTGCACAAAACCAAGCCAAAATACATTTTCAAACCCCAATAACCAAACTTAATCCCTACCTTAACCCTTAAACTTACCTTAAAGTCCTCATCTCATGCAATTTTTATGAAAATTTTTAGACTTGAGAATTGTTTCAAACGCTCAAGAGTGCATTTCATATTTCTCGATTGGGTAGACATTGAGCGTATACACATCCCTAAACACACTAGAGTGATTTGAGCGAAATCGCGAGTTTCCGTCCTGGTAGATCATATTTCCCATCCCTTAGAGGCTACGGTAATGTTTGTAAAATCCTATTAGGTGCGTTTTTTTGTGATATGCTTTGTTTGGTGTTGTGTTAGTTTGACATTTCGGTGAAATATGTGTTTCTACTACTATTTTCATCTGAACGCATGGTAGCAAGTTGCATTTGAACATTGGAAATCCTATCATTAGACTGTGACTAGTGAGCTAGTGTATTAACTCGCTTTAATTTTCGTGGAGATCGTTGTTTTTTTTCTTTTTCTTCTTTTCACCCATTCCGTAATAAATTCTAATATCTTTCTTGGGGACAAGAAAGGTTTAGCTTGTGGGTATTTTGTTAAGTGCATTTTGTGCATGCATTCATAGTAGTTTATAATTGCATTTTACATTTAGTTTAATTGTTTACACGTAGATTTTATTATAATTTTATTTAGTTTTTGTTTAATAATCGTTTGGGGATGTTACATTGGCATTTGTGTGTTTTTGTCGGGTTTTGACAGATAAGTTATATTAAAACCGAGAGCATTGATGATGATGATTTTTTGGAGCATTTGATCAATTTTTATGTGGTGGAGCAATTCAAGAAACATGGGTTCAAATTGGATCAAATTTAAAAGAAATTACTCAAAAGGGATAAGTTTGATAATTATGAAAGAAGAAGGTGGATCTTGAAAGAGTTGCAAAATTGAGAGGGGTGTTTTGAAAAGTTTGTTTTATTTATAGAAAAGTTTTTTTAGGTTTTGGAACATCTCATCTCTTTCTCTCCCCCATGGCAGCCACCATTTTTTTTTCTTTTTTCTTTTGTTTTTTTAGTTTTAGAGTTTTGTTTTTGGTATAGAGATGAATTGTTAGATTTGAGTTCTTTTATTTTTCTTGTAAGTTTGTTAGTTTAGAGTTTAGATTATAGGTTTAGTTTAGTTTTATTTATTTATTTGTGATTTCTTCGTTCGTTGAGTCCTTTGAAGATTTGAAGATGCGATGTTTCGGCGGATCGAAGATGAAGATGGAATGTGACAGATTCTCATCAACATTCAACATCGTTGTAACGCTTCGTTTCTCCAATTTTTTATTTATATGTTTGGATTTATCTCCCTATTTTTACTTCTCTCTTTTTAATTTATGCATCGTTCTTAATTTATTTTACCGCTTTAATAGGTTAGATCGATTCTTGGAGAGTGAAACTTCTTGGATGGTATTTCTCCCTTTTTAATTTCTTGCACCGCTCTTAATTTAATTTACCGCTTTCGTAGGCTAAAAACGATTCTTAGAGAGTGACACTCCTTGGATCGGTCTTTACAGCTTTCGTAGATTAATTTTATTGTTTTCGTTAGATTTATGTTTATGTTTTGTGACGTAGTTGAATTTTCGTTCATTTGGGTAATCGTCACTTTGGATAGACGTTGTGGTATTGATCAACTGTTTTTATAATAAACTTTTGAGTTTTAATTGGTTGATTTTTCATATAACGAAAGTTAATGTTTGATTAACCAATTTTTATAAAACGTCTTTAGTTAAATTCGATTAGTTTTAAATATGAATGAAGGTTCGGTCTTTTACTTAGATTAAATTGATCGGTGACAACGGTCCTAACATGATAAATAGTTTGGGACGTTGATTGGGAAAAATATTCGTTTTAAATAATAATGTTTATTCCCAACGTACACAAAATGCGAAAGTAAATATGGGTCTTGGGTTAGAAAAGCTTTTCCATCTCGAAAGAGGGTTGAAGTAATTTTGCATAACGAATTCCCACCATTACCAAAAGTTGAAGTTGACATTACCCAATGATCGATAGTTTGTTTTTTCTCCTTCTTTCGTTTGTTTATTTTGTTAGTTTTATAAAAAAAAATCCAAATATTGATATTTCCCGTAGCTAGGCCATAGTCTGGAACGAGTCCGTGTTTAGTCCATCGCCTCCCTGTGATCGACCCGTATGCTACACTCCCGTACGCTTGCGGTATAAATTTAAAACCACATCAAGTTTTTGGCGCCGTTGCCGGGGAGGCAATCAGGCTAACATGGACTTTGTTTCGGACTTACTAGTCTACGTCTTTATCCCATTTTTATTTTCCCATTTTCTTTTCGTCCCTATACACTAGGCTGCGTGGTTAATTTTTTTATCCGTTAATCCACCTCTTTTTGCGGAGTTCAATTAATCATGCTTAATAGTGTCGGGTGACGGACCGTTGAGACGTGTTTTTTTCTTTGATAGAGATAGTTATCACCATTAGAGGTGATGTGTGATGCTAACTCAATCTCGTTTTAATGCGTCCCACGTGTTTTTTTAATTTACTCGGATTCAGTATTTTTTTATGTCAAGTCGGACATTACCGATCCTTCTTTATCTACCCTTATTTAATTCTCGGCTATGGGATATGTAACTTGTTTTATAATGAAAACACATTGGTTATCCAGTATAGCTTTTATGTGTTTACATGACCCGTATGAATTAGTGATCATTTAAGTCAATCATTTGACTTTCACCGATTCGTACCCTCTCTTATCCCTAATCGTTTAATTCTTCGTCAAGCTCACGACGATAAACGAGTCATTCTTCTTCTTGTTTAATTCTTGGTTTAGTTTTTAGGCTCTTAATTCTCCGCCTCTCGTCACTGGCGTGAAGTACCCGTTCACTGGCGTGAATGGAACTGATCCTAGAAATCCCAACTTTCTGTTCTGTGTCACTGGCGTGACGAGTTTGGTCACTGGCATGAAAGGAGCTGATCTCAAGAGCCACAACTTTCTGCCCTCTGTCACTGGCGTGTCGTGTTTAGTCACTGGCGTGAACAAAATAAAAAAAATAAAAAAAATATATTTTTTTCTGATTATTTTTTATTTCTATTTTTTTACTTTTTTCAAAAAAAAAGGTTTTTATTTATTTATGTGTTTGATTTTTTTTATTTACTTCATTTTATTTCTTAAAAAAAGTTTTTATTTTTCTTTCAGATGTTTATTCCTTATTTATTTTACTTTATTTTTTTTATAAAAAAACAAAAAAAAGAGGTTTTTTTTATTTAATTTTGTTCCTTTCTTTTCTTTTCTTTTTCTTTTTCTTTTCTCCTTCTCGCCATCTTTTTTTTTTCTTTTTCTTAAACCCTATACTTCTAACCCCACCGTCCAAAGTGTCTTCTCTTTGTCATTTCCTCCTCCGACTATCTAACTCTGACATCCGTCATCTCCCCACTGTGGTAGCGTTGACAACCGCTTAATTTTCCTTTGTTTATGAATCATGTTTTTGCAGGTGATCAAGTGCTTCAAAGCATCAAAAAGCAGCAAAGTCTTCGGTTTCATACACCCGGTAAATTCGTTCTTTTAACATTATGTGTATGTTGACTTGTTGTTTCATTTGAGTAGTACTTGAATTACATGATTATTGCATTAGTTGGGTTGCCACCACTGGGCAAAACAAAAGGATTTGATCACTTTGCACCTAAATTCATCCATGGTACACGCACATGATGTCAAGTCATTTCCCTCGTGGTGATTCTTTTACCCTTACCCGTAGTCAAGCATTGAGCACAATGCTCTTTTTTAGCTTGTGTGTGGGGTATTTGTTTATTTTTTTTTTACTTCTTTTCTCTATTATTTGAGCATTCATGCTTTAGTCATAATCCATGCATATTTTTTTCCATTTTTGTTGCATTTTGGATCATATCATTGCATTGCATAAAAAGTTTAAAAAAATCCTAAAAGATTTTTAGCGTTTCTCCACGATTTTAGAGCTCGTAGTAACCACCTCTCACTTGGTATCAATCTTTTAATTACGCATACTAATGTACTTTATGATTTACTTTAACCATGATGTAAAGATTTTTTTTAGAAACATGGTTTTCCCTTAGTTAGTCACTTGCACACACCACTTTGCATATTGTTCCATTTAACTTTTAGGATTAACTTTCTTACCATAGTCCCCCTACACTTTACCTATGACTACTTGGATGGACTTTACCTTGTAAGAATTTGGGTCGTATTGGATTGACACATATATAATCAATCACATTTTCTTTTCTTGTGTGTTACCTCCCATCGAGGTGTATTTCTAGGTTTTTGATTCGTTTCTCGTCTAAAATTATTATAGTTATTGCATTGAGGCCATCTTTTCCTAAAACCATCTATATTTACAAAACAAAAAAATATTTTTCCTTTTGTACCCAACTTTGAGCCTAAACACTTACCCTTTTCTTGAACACCAAACACACCTAAACCACAAAAAAAAATTGCACATACAATTTTTCTTTCCAAAAATTAAAAACGGATTGAAACATTTAGTTGAGTAGTATACACAAGCATAGCTTGTGGGTTAGTAGAACTCCATAGACAAGCATAGCTTGTGGGTTTGTAAAATCAATAAAAAAAAAAGAAAAAAAAGGGAATGCATGAAAAAAAAATAAAAAAAATGCATTTATATAGTGAGTTTTGCAAATAATAAGTTGAGATCCGTTGGAAATTGTAGGAAAGAACCTGTGTGCATAAAAACAAGCCAAAATATCTTTTCCAACCCCGATAACCAAACTCAATCCCTACCTTAACCTTTAACCTTACCCGAAAGTCCTCATCTCATGCAATTTTTATGAAAATTTTTAGACTTGAGAATTGTTTCAAACGCGTCAAGAGTGCATTTCATATTTCTCGATTGGGTAGACATTGAGCGTATACACATCCCTAAACACGCTATAGTGATTTGAGCGAAACCGTGAGTTTCCATCCATGTAGATCATATTTCCCCTCCCTTAGCGGTTACGGTAATGTTTGTGAAGTCCTATTAGATGTATTTTTTGTGATATGCTTTGTTTGGTGTTGTGTTGGTTTGACATTTCAGTGAAATATGTGTTTCTACTACTATTTTCATCTGAACACATGGTAGCAAGTTGCATTTGTACAAGGAGAATCCTAACATTAGATTGCGCCTAGTGAGATCGTGTATTAACTCCCTCGAATATTTGTGGAGATCGTTGTTTGTTTTCTTTTTCTTCTTTTCACTCATTCCGTAATAAATTCTAATATATTTCTTGGGGACAAGAAAGGTTTAGCTTGTGGGTATTTTGTTAAGTGCATTTTGTGCATGCATTCATAGTAGTTTATAATTGCATTTTACATTTAGTTTAATTGTTTACACGTAGATTTTATTATAGTTTTATTTTGTTTTTGTTTAATAATCGATTGGGATGTTACATTGGCATTTGTGTGTTTTCATCGCTTTTGACAGGTTTTGTGCATGAAATATAGAGATGAATGATGATGATTTTTTTGGAGCATTTGATCAACTTTTATGTGGTGAAGCAATTAAAGAGATATGGGACAAAGTTGGATCAAATTAAAATGGAAATAATTCATGAGGGAAGATTTTAATAAATATGAGAGGAAAAGGTAGATCTTGAAAGGGTTGCAAAGTTGAGGTGGCAGATTTGGAAATTGTGTTTTATAAATAGAAAATAGATTTAGGTTTTTGGCTCATCTCTTTCTCTTCCCCATGGCAGCCGCCATTCTTTTTTTTCTTTTTTCTTTTTCTTTCTTTCTTTTGTTTTTTTAGTTTTAGAGTCTTCTTCTCCGACAACGGCGCCAAAAATTTGATGTTTGTTTTAAATTTATACCGCAAGCGTACGGGTATTGTAGCATACGGGTCGGTCACAGGGAGGTGACGGTCTAACACTAACTGCTCAATAATCATGTCTAGCTATGCGAATCAGATAATTGATTTGATGATTAAACTAAGTGGACATAAAATTAAACGAGATTAAGGGAAGGAGAGAGAAAAAGAGGAAAATAAAAGTAGACTAAGCAAAATAAAAGACAACTACAACTAAAGGGGCACCGGGTAACGTCAACCTAAGATTTTGGTAATGGTGAGAGTTCATTTTACAAAACTACTTTAACCCTCTCTCGAGGTGGAAAAACTTTTCTAGACCAAGACACATACTTACTTTCGCAATATGTGTACGTTGGGAAGAAACATTATAATTTAAAAAACTACTATTCCCAATCAACGTCCCTAACTATTTATCATGTTAGGACCGTTGTCATTGATTTATTTGATCTAAGTAAAAGTCCAAACTTTCATTTCATCAAAAACCAATCGAATTAACTAAATGATTTGTTAAAAGCCAATTAAATCAATTTCAATTTTCGTTAAAATCGAAATGGATTAAAACTCAACATCCGTTTTAAAAACAATTAATCAATACCAAGACCTCGATCCTAGCCGACAATTACCCAATAAAACGATTACTAAATTAAGACCAGGAAATAAATCACTTATCTAGACTCCAACAAAATAAAAGATAATGGAAATAAACAAACTAGCAAGACTACTACATTAGACACAATCTAATAATTATTAACATTAACTAAAAACAAAGAAGAACAATGAACAATTAGATAGACATATGCATAAATTAAACTAAGCACAGAAAATTAAACCTAACCTAATGTGTAGAAAACAAAAAGGGTGCACAAAATTAAAAAGGAGTAAAGAGGAATCGAGAGCAATAATTGTGTCAAGATCGAAAATTCTAAACAAAAATTTAATACAAACTCAGAAACAATGTTAAAGAAGTCGCGGAATAACACTTTAACAATTAATCAAAACACAGAATATGAACTCAAATCATAAGTTTATATTGCATAAAACTTAATGTTAGGACACAGTCTCATTGGATTCAAGATCATCCAAAACGAAGATCGCAATCTGAAGTTAAAACTGAAAGTTACTCTCAATCAAAGTCTAGGGTCTATTCTGTAATAAAGTCAAAGTTGTTTTAATATCTAGATATTATAGTTTTAGATATTAAGTTTTATTATTATTTTATGTTTTGATAATATCTAATTATCAGATATTATCTCTCTCTGTTTAACAATCGATCAAAAAGAAACACACACAACACATACTATCAAAGTGTAAAAGAGAGAAAAACAAACAGAGAGAAAACTCAAGAAATCAACCGTGTAATCATCGTTTGTTATCGAAACAGGTTGGTTTATCTTCTATTTGTTTGTTGTTTGATTATCTGGTAACGATCACGGACTCAGAATTGGTATCAGAGCTGATCCAGATTGAAAATCAAAATTTTCAACTCTTTGTGTTCTTCATTTTTGAAGAACACTGTGTTATTGATCAAAACTTGATTTTGCGGTTATTTTCGAAATCAAAAGGTTGTGTATTGTTGTTGTTGGTAAGGAGAACATACTGTCAAATTTTGGTGTGGTAATTCGACCTCTAGTTGGGTTAATTTTAGAGTTACAGGTTGATTTAATCGGAGAAGACGACGTACCGGTCCTTTGTAATATATCGGTCTAAGCCAATTGACAGATAATATTTTTTTTACCGATCGAACCTTAGTTTAAACACTCTATCGGTCTTAAGCATTCGACCGGACTCTTGCAAATACCGGTCGAGTCACTCACAACCAAGTACCGGTCATTTTGTTTATCGGTCGAATCACTCATAACAAATACCGATCAAACATTACCTCACTTCCGGTCGAATCACACATACCCACATTAATCCCGGTCTTCAACACTTTCCCGGTCAAAGGAAAACCACTTCCGGTCAAACCTTTCCCGGTCAAACATCTCATTGATATCGGTCGAATCTCACTCAAACACCGGTCCTTTGTTATCACGTGTCCACCTTTCAATTTCTATCATTTTTCACGGTCCATTCAATTTGCATTGGGTTTGCAAAACTTTTTTGATTTTCCATGCAAAACTAATTTGATTTTACACCACGTGTCCACCACTTTAAATCTCATGCAAACTCCATGCAAAACCCACGAGCAAAATTGATCAACCCACTTTCACCTAAACTAGACTTTCGGTCAAAGGAAATTAAACTTTCGGTCCACTCACAATCAATTCCTCCATTTTTATTATACCGGTCGAACCCATTTCCTTTATATCCCGGTCGAATTTCATTATATATCGGTCGAGATAAACTTTGTACCGGTCAAGCATAAATAAATCTTTTTACCGGTCAATCAGTTTTATCAGTCGAAAATTTTACCGGTCTTTACATTTTACCGGTTCTTACGTCTTACCGGTCGAACCTCACTTTGCGCAATCAACCTCTCGCGCAAACCTTCTCAAAACGAAACAGTTTTTCTAGACTTCGAACTTTATTCAGAATGACTTCC
The DNA here is from genome assembly GCA_954870635.1 of Arctium minus. Classification (NCBI taxonomy): domain Eukaryota; kingdom Viridiplantae; phylum Streptophyta; class Magnoliopsida; order Asterales; family Asteraceae; genus Arctium; species Arctium minus. The sequence continues at coordinate 76,939,281 of OX941088.1, read as the reverse complement.
AGAGAAGCCCTCGCCATTGGAACCGACTCCAAGCCACCAGTTCTCTTCAAAGGAGAATACGAACAGTGGAAGGATCGGTTTCTGAACTTCATTGACAGACATGAGCTGGGTGATTTCATCAGGACATCTATTGAAGAAGGGGTTATGAGACCACCAATGACTACTCGTGTAGTTGATAATGTACCTACTCAGGTTGAACTTAAGTTTCACGAGCTACAAGATGATAACCTCAAAAGAGCCAAAGGTGACAAATTATCCAAGCCATACATCTTACAGGGGATCCCAAATGAAATATACGTAAAGATTGACAGCTACAAGGCTTCAGGTAAAGAAATGTAGGATCAGCTCGAAAAGATGATGCTGGGTTCAAAAGTGGGAAATCAGCTGAAAATCTCCAATTGCCTAAATAACTATGAAGAATTTAGAGGCAGGGCGGGAGAAACCTTAGAAGAAACCTATGACAGGTTTGTGACGTTGCTGAATGAACTTAGCAAGAACAAAGTTCACAAATCTCAAATAGAGTTGAACGTCAAATTCCTTAGTATTCTTCGACCTGAATGGAAAAGATTTGCTCGGCAGATGAAGCAGATTAAAGACCTGAATGAGATTCCACTTCACGAGGTATATGAAACCCTCCGTCAGAATGACGAAGAGGTGGATGAAATTCTGGATGATAAAAGACAGAAAGGAAAGGTAGTTGAAGACACAGTCGTACTTGTAGTCAGAAAGAAGAAGAACAAGGAGACTGTATATGAATCAGATGAAGAAGATGAAGGGTGTGCAAACTCAGAATCAGATGAAAATGATCAGCTGAAGCAAGCAATGCTTATGCTGACTAGTGCTTTTCAGAAAAGGTTCTACACAAAGCCAACATCAAATAATCAAAGATATTCATCTGGTCCGAACAACTACATCCACAAAGAAAGGATTGAAGGAAGCAGGTATGACGGAAGAAGATTTGAAGGGAGAAGATCAGAGGAGAGGAAACCTGAAGAAAGAAGGTTTCAGTCGAAAGGAAAGAGGATTGAGGAGAGGAGACCAGAAGAAAGAAAATTCAAAGCTGAAGGATCAAGTCAGCCAGAACCGCCTACGTGCTACAACTGTGGCAAAACAGGTCACTTTGCCAAGGAATGCCGCAGATCAAAAGTCAGAAATTCAGACTACTACAAGAACAAGATGCTTCTTGCAAAACAACAAGAGGCAGGCATGGCATTGATGGCTGAGGACGAATACTGGCTCGATCACTCAGATGAGGAAGAAGAAGATGATGAAGATAGAGAAGAGGCCGTCAACATGTGCTTGATGGGCAAGATAGAATCAGATGCTGAAGCTGATTCAGACACTGAAGAAGAAGAGGTATGTAATTTATCAGATTTAGAATTCATGAATAAAATGCATGCCATGAGTATGAAACAAAGAGAGTTAGAATCTAATCCTAAGCAAGATAATGGTGTCATAACAGACAAAAAACAATTGATACAGAAACTTAGCAATGAAATTGCTGAGAAGAAAGTATTAATTGAGGTTTTACATAAAGATAATGACACCAATGCTAAGGAAAAGACAATAATTCTAAAAGAGAATTCTGATCTTAAGTCTCAACTGCTAAATTGTGAGATTGAAAGATATGAGCTTAAAATGTTGCATGCTTCTTGTACAAAAGAAAACTTTTCTTTGCTCGGAAAATTAAAAAGTTTGGAAGAGAAGTTGTATAAAATGGGTCAAACTGAACAGACTATTTTTCTGAACAAACCCAAAGAGGAAACAGAGAGATGGGGAATTGGTTATAAGAATCCTCACTGTCTACAAAAGGGGATGTCTGAAGTGCCAGGACTTTATGATCATCTTAATATGCAATTAGCTCGCAGACTCCCCGCGTTTAAAACTTTTTGGACTAAACTGTCAAAAGAGGACGAAGCCAATGAAACGGAAAAACAGATGAAATCAGCTAAAGTTCATCTTCCATTTTATTATGCGAAGTTGAATAATAGTTATGATGAAAACCCAATATATAAAAAGAAGGAAACTCTTTCAAGTGATTTCTTTCCAAGTTATTCTGAAAAGGAAATGGAGGCGAAGCCTATTAAAGGTAAACTATATGTCCCTCCTCTCGTTTTAGAACGCAAAATTTCTGAACTCGAGAATTCTTTATCAGATGCAAGACTTTTGATAAATATTGAGCAAAACGTTTTTTCAACCGTGTTTTCAAATTCTGTTCTTTCAAAAGCTTCAAACTCTGAGGATATGTTTGGTACTTCAAATAAAGGATTTGAATTTTTGAACTCTGATGGTGGTTTAGATAATGGTTCTAATCTCTTTGACTTTAATGCAAAACTTCCCAACCATTCATCTTTTGTTAAGAAAACTTTAAGAAAAACCAGTAAGCCTGTGAACAGTGCAAAATCAACGAAAGCTTTCGTTGATAAATCAGTCTCTGTGAACGCTAAGAGTGCTAAAGGTAAGAATTTATCTCAGCATTCACAGAAACCGACCACTACTGGTAATTCCAAAAAGAAGCATTCGTTTGTTGCTCAAAAGTCTAACTTACCAGTTTCACATGTTACAGATCTGAGCAAGCAAAGGCCAGAAGTAAATTCTCAATGGCAACCGAAACGGAAGCTTGACAAGACCGTTTTATCGTTTAGTAGTGTTAATTGTAGCAAGACTTCGCTTAGTAAAGATGTCTTAATTGCTGATGTTGCTCTTTTGAACTCAAAACTTGTTGTTTCCCGTAAACAATATACAATGAAGCAATTATTTCAGTTATCTTTATCTGCTAGAAAGTCTTCTATTTATGATAAACATGTTTCTATTCCTTGTCAAGATTCTGGAGATTGGTTTGGTAATTATCATGTGCATTCATCTCATACCAATTCTTCACATACATTTCAAAAGAAAAGAGGAACCAGTTTGAAATGGTTACCAAAATCTTGTGCTAACACAGCAGGACCCAAATTCCAATGGGTACCTAAAGCTAAATTTGTGTTGCAGGCACACAAAGCTTAGAGAGAAAGCGACTTCTGATTATGTACAGATCAGGACTCGTTCTTCAATGTCAAAAATAGGTTTTTGGATAATGCAGTTCCAAACCCGAACATCAAAGTCAAAATAGGCTTTTGAGCAAATCAGTTCAAGACCCGCACTTCGATAATCAAAGTGAAAATTCCAATGTTGTCGTATGAATATCTAAATTTGTAATTTCTCTTATGTAGACTAGTCATACATGGTTCTTGGACAGCGGATGTTCCAAGCACCTGACAGGGTAAAAAGAGATACTGTCCAATTTTAAAGACAAATATTGCGGAACAGTAAGATTTGGCAACGACCAGTTTTCTCCAATCATGGGATACGGTGATGTACAACATGACAATATCACTATCAAGAAGGTGAGCTATGTAGAAGGCTTAGGACACAACTTGTTCAGTATAGGCCAGTTCTGCGACAAAGACTTAGAGGTCAACTTCAAAGCCAAGAGATGTTCAGTTCGCAATGAAGAAGGCGAAGAACTCTTGGTCGGTACTCGAGAATCAGACCTCTACACAATCAATTTATCAAATGTCCAGACTGACAAGCAAGTTTGTCTACTGACGAAAGAATCGATGCAACAAAGTTGGTTATGGCATCGAAGGCTCTCTCACCTCAACTTTCGGTACATCAACAATCTGGTCAGTGGAAAGCTCGTCAAAGAACTTCCAGAGCTCAAATATGAAAGAGAACATCTTTGTGCAGCTTGTGAAAAGGGCAAAATGAAGAGGGCTCTACATAAACCAAAGCCTGAACCAAGTACAAGCGCTCCGTTAGAGTTATTGCATATGGACTTATGTGGTCCGATGCGAACTCAGAGTCTAGGCGGCAAGAAGTACATACTCGTGATCGTGGACGATTACTCGCGATACACATGGGTCAAGTTTCTACGTTCAAAGGATGAGACAACTGATATTCTCATCACATTCCTAAAGACGACCCAGGTGAATCTGCAGAAACCGGTCAAGTTTCTACGAACAGATAACGGCACAGAGTTCAAGAACAACAAGGTTGAAGAATATCTCCAATATGTCGGGATTTCACATCAATACTCTGCTTCTCGAATGCCTCAACAAAATGGAGTGGTTGAAAGAAGAAATCGAACGCTAGTCGAGGCTGCTCGTACTATGCTAAGTCAATCAGACTTACCTCTATTTTTGTGGGCAGAAGCTGTATCGACCGCGTGCTACACACAGAATCGCTCCATGGTACATCGAAGATTCAAGAAGACTCCTTATGCGTTAATCAACAACCGAACACCGACAATCAAATATTTCCATATATTTGGGTGTAAGTGTTTCGTTCTAGACGATAGGGAGAGTCTAAATAAGTTCAGTGCTAAAGCGGATGAAGGAATCTTCATTGGCTATTCCTCGACATCAACTGCATTCCGAGTTTATCTGAAGAAGTCAAGAACGGTGATTGAAAGCATCAACGTCACCTTTGATGAAGAAATGGCTTCCGAACAACAACGTTCAGAACCCATTATAACCGGAGTACTAGCTTCTGGGCAACTCAGTCCAGAACCTGCGTCTCAACAGAATAAATCATACGAAGCTTCAACTTCAACTAACCATTTATCTGATTTAGATTTATTATTTGAATTGTTTTATGATGAATTTCTTGGATCTAATGTAAAGAAATCTGTTGTGGTTGACAGGATGGAAGACTTAACGACTACTCATCCAACCAGTTCAGATGACTCTATTGAATCAAACGCCCCGATTCAACAAGAAATTACAATTCAAATGCCGACTACAACAATTGAAGAAGTGTCAAATGATAAAGAGACAGAAGTAGCTGCAACAGTAGGAGATTCTGTACAGATCAATCTACAGCCAGATCAAGCTGTACCTGCTGAGCTTTCTGAACCTGCCACTTCAACTGAAACCATCATTCCTCCTGAACAATCAGAAGAAGGTACAAGTGGATTTGTAGATGATACCACTGACATACAATCATCTAATCCACTACCTCATGAACATAAATGGACCAAAGAGCATCCGATAAGCTAGATAATTGGCGATCCATCAAAACCGGTGCAAACTAGGTCAGCATCAATGAACATGTGCATGCATGACTCCTTTCTGAGCAAGTTCGAGCCATCACGCGTATCGGAAGCACTTGCTGATCCAGAATGGGTGATCTCAATGCAAGAAAAGCTAAATCAGTTCGACGCACTTCAAGTCTGGAGACTCGTACCAAAGCCTAAAGGTAAAACCATTATAGGTACGAAGTGGATTTTCAAGATAACGAAAGACGAAGATGGTACCGTTATCCGAAACAAGGCAAGACTAGTAGCCAAAGGATACAGACAAGAGGAAGGAATCGACTACGATGAGACATATGCTCCTGTGGCGCGATTAGAGGCAATCAGAATGTTTCTAGCCTACGCAGCCCACAAGAACTTCACGGTCTTTCAAATGGACGTGAAGACAGCATTCCTAAATGGAATTCTGAAGGAGGAAGTCTACGTCTCTCAGCCAGAGGGTTTTGTCAATCAAGAGAAGCCAAATCACGTTTACATTCTCGACAAAGCACTCTACGGTCTGAAACAAGCACCTCGAGCCTGGTATGATGTCCTTTCCACTTTTCTAGTCAAGTCTGGGTTTTCAAAAGGTACGGTGGATACCACTTTGTTTATCAAAAAGGAAAAAGGCGATATCATTTTAATTCAAATCTATGTAGATGATATTATCTTTGGTTCTACAAATACTAAGTACTGTAAGAATTTTGCAAACCTTATGGTGTCTAGATTTCAGATGAACTTGATGGGAGAGATGAATTTCTTCCAAGGTTTACAAGTAAAACAATTTTCATCGGGTATTTTTATCAATCAATCAAAATACATTAGGGATATTCTTTGGAAGTTCCAAATGGAAAATTCAAAACCGATTGGTACCCCAATGGCACCAGGTACTAAGATTGGCACCGATCCTTCGGGAAAGGCTGTTGATGTGAGGACTTATCGAGGGATGATAGGTTCTTTAATGTATCTTACGTCGAGTAGGCCAGATATAATGTTTTCAACATGCTTATGTGCAAGATATCAGGCCAATCCTAAAGAAATCCATTTGTCTGCTGTGAAGCGCATCTTTAGGTATCTGAAGGGCACTACAGATCTTGGTCTGTGGTATCCTAAAGATACTAGTTTTGAACTAACAACCTACACATATGCAGATCATGTAGGTTGTATGTTAGACAGGAAGAGCACGTCAGGACACGTACAGTTCCTCGGTGACAAACTAGTAAGTTGGGCATCGAAGAAGCAACTTTGTGTTTCAACCTCCACGGCCGAAGCAGAATATGTAGCTGCTGCTAGCTACTGTTCTCAGGTCTTATGGATGAGAACTCAATTGCGCGACTACGGTTTCCACTTCAACAAAATCCCGATATACTGTGACTCCAAGAGCGCCATCGCAATATCAGCGAATCCTGTTCAACACACCAAGACTAAGCACATAGACGTTAGGTATCACTTTATTAAAGATCATGTTGAAAAGGGAACAATTGAACTTTTCATTGTAAAAACTGATTATCAACTTGCCGATTTGTTCACCAAACCCTTAGACGAAAAGAGGTTCAACTTTCTTATCTCTAAGCTTGGTATGCTAAATCTTAAAATCTAATCAGTAGTTACCTATAAAAGTTTTCTAAATTCTTAACTCTGATTGATATATGCACTTCTATATAATGTTCATAATCCAAGGGGGAGAATGAGAAGACATTGACAAGTGGTCAATATTACTTCGAGGGGGAGCTCATAAAATTTTGCATGTACCTTTTAATGCCAAATTTTTTTTGTAATGCAAGAATTTAGGGGGAGCTCTTCAAGTCAAGGAGTTCGGATATGACTTCTGATTATTTCTGACCAGAACTCGTACTTTACAAAGTTTTACTGCTTTTTGTCTTTTCATTTTAAGTGAATAAATTTTACTTTGACTTGACATAAGACTTTTGCTGAATTTTTGAGAGAAGCTTAAAAGATAATATCTTTATGACTTTAAGCTTAGCTTCATGAGATGTAAGAGCGCACGTTAAGGTATAATCCTTTATCTTAATCTCATATATGGTTGAAAGAAGGATAACTTTCAATCATTGAAAACATCGTTCTAAAACGTTCAAACCACTTCCCGATTTTTTCAACAGATTTTATATTATGGAAGTGTGATTTTAAATGTTTTCAAAATCAACATTGTGCTTTAACTAAAATAGTTAAACCAATCTGAACATCACGTGCATCATAGGAAAACAAGAATCATTGTGCTAGGACTTACCACAACTTCAATGGAATCACCTTAACCAGTGATTTCTACCCACGAAGTTAATCCATAGTGATTGAGTGTAAGAAGTCGAAAAGAATTGAGTGATGAGATATAACAGAAAAAGAAAGTTTGATTAGAGTGAGCAAAATGTTTAAAAGAAAGAGCGTGTGAGAACAGAGTTAAAAGAATATCACAACTCTGCACCAACTTTTTCTGAGCCGGGTAGCCACAATTCTAGTGATTCACAATTCTTTCGTGATCATTATTGAAACAGGCAACTAACCCATGCCAACTCTTGATCAAACCTCACCATCTACTCATTTTCTTCTCAACAAGAAAGTGTTTCACATTTTCAAAAGGGGATGAAGCACATTTGCTATCTGATTTTCATTTGGAAAATCTGGATATTGAAAAGAAGGAAGTTTGCCCCACCTTCGCACATCAATCATGCACATTGAGTCTGTGTTTAACTTACTGTTGTCTCAGTGGTTTACACAATTTTGAGCCAATAAGCAATCATCTGTGCTTAATTCTTTCAAACACAAGAACGAACACACAAGGAATTTGTTTCTTTGTCATAACGTTTATAGAAATAACCTTTGTGGTGTTTCGATGATTAAATAGAATCCCTGGGGGAGTCAACATCAAACAGCTCCTTTCCAATGTGTATTTGTTACACATAGTGACTTAGTGTTACTGAAAGACATGTTAACTGATTCATTAGTTGATTCAGGTGTTACATGACTATTTTGTCTAGATTTGCAAAGATCAGGATGAATAACTATTGAATTGACGGATCAGAGACTCCAAGTGGTTGACATTTCTTACTCAAAGTTTTGATGAAGTCGTTGCACTTTCCATCAAAAAGGGGGAGAATCTAAAGCTTGAAGAAATGTTCAGTCCATTACATTACAAGACCAAGAACTGGGAGATCAAAGTATTCTGAACAGATGCTGATTTCAGATAAATTTTTGTTTGAAGATACTTTGCTAAAGCATTCCGAGCTAGAGAAAGAGATTGCATCTTCTGTGCTGAAAGAGAAGATCGTATTGACAAATCATTTTCGTAATGATCTTGATCCAAAGGGGGAGATTGTTAGGACACAGTCTCATTGGATTCAAGATCATCCAAAACGAAGATCGCAATCTGAAGTTAAAACTGAAAGTTACTCTCAATCAAAGTCTAGGGTCTATTCTGTAATAAAGTCAAAGTTGTTTTAATATCTAGATATTATAGTTTTAGATATTAAGTTTTATTATTATTTTATGTTTTGATAATATCTAATTATCAGATATTATCTCTCTCTGTTTAACAATCGATCAAAAAGAAACACACACAACACATACTATCAAAGTGTAAAAGAGAGAAAAACAAACAGAGAGAAAACTCAAGAAATCAACCGTGTAATCATCGTTTGTTATCGAAACAGGTTGGTTTATCTTCTATTTGTTTGTTGTTTGATTATCTGGTAACGATCACGGACTCACACTTAATGATTACAAACACAACCTCAATCTGTTGAACAAGCTCAACAGGCGTTCTACACTTCTCTATAGAAAGGATCAATACTAGTCTTGAGGTTAATTCTCTAAACAAAAACAACTCATTTTATAATCTAAAATTATCTAGACTATATATACAAAACTGATTACAAGATAATTACAAAGGAAATATTATTCTTCAGAATCCAGTCCATAATTATCTTCATCTCCTATTCTTCCGCATCAATCCATCTTTATCTTCAGAAGCAGCATTAACTCAATAGCAGTATTAACTTTGTCTCTGGCAGTACTAACCATGCTTGCAGTATTAATCTCTTATGGCAGTAGTAATTTCCATGCAGTATTAACTACTAGCAGTACAAATATTGCATAACAGTATTAACATGCTAAGCAGTAGTAATCTTTCTTCACCTAGCAGTACTAACCAGACTTAGTTATTTATGACCCAACAATCTCCCCCTAACTTAACTTTTCAGATTAAGAAGTTTAGTTCTTCAAGATGTGTTCCTTCATGATGCTTTCAAAACTTAAGCTCAATTCCCAAGATTAGGAGCCAAACTTAAGCTTTGATTGATGATTCTTCTGACTACTATCTTGGCCTTTCTGAATCCTTTGAACACACCAGCTTAGCATTCAACATACCTTGCAATTTGGCTTTGTTGTGATCATAAATTCTATCCACCAGGTAGTACTCATGATAAGATCTGTCAACAGTGATGACATAGACTCCACACCTTTCAAATATGTAACACCCTCAAATCTGAAGATAGCAACTTATTAAATTTTTTCTAAATACATCAATAAATACTTCAAACTACAAACACAAATTAAGAATTAACCTCAACACATATACACATTCTATACCACAATCTATGGTAAGGACGAGTGCTACTAAACCCAAACATAATACTATCTCCAACCTGCGGAAGACTTCTCTCACTACATACACTTGCACAAGGCTAAGGTTCGACTTATCGAAGCATTGCTAGAACCGAACCCCCAACAGGAACCTGATGCACATGCCGTCAAATAAAAAGGTTAGGCTTAACGCCTAGTGAGCTCAAGAGTTTTAACATGAATGAATAAATCTTTAAAAGCAAGGAAACCAGTTTAAAGCGAGATCCTTCGAAATAATACACTTTAAAATGGAAACGACACATTTTCCCACAATATGCACTTTTAAAGACAATGCTCCCAAACACACGTTTCATATAAAAATGATGCAATCCGGAACTCACCCAAGATGGGGTCATAGTTCGACATTCCAATTCATGGAAATGTAAAATAATACCTTATATTCCAAAACACCCAGAACACGAGCGGGACATAATACTCGACCCTTATGCAAAGGAAAACGATTTATAATAATATGGTACGCCGTTGGAAATATGTAACTCGAATTAATACTCACGCGACCATAAAGTATATTAAAATCCAAATACCGAACGTGGAAACGACGCGGTCCATTCGACTTTAATATACGTGGGAAGAACCCAATATTAGAGCCAACATTTACCGTCAACTACTAAAACTCACATTGGTAAAATACCACATTACCATGAAAAATACCACGAATCAACGACGAAGAGATCCGTATACACCGAGAATAGAAAATATGCAAGTAGGCCGTTCACGCGACTTCCTTGCATATCATCTAAACGTTTCCACCTTGGGTGGCGAGAACACGTGAATGGGGCCACCCACGATGTTATTGGATTCTACCCGAATACCCCGACATCCTGGTTCTCATGCCTCTACCGAGCATCATACCTCGGACCCTGCGGTGTTACTGGATTCTACCAGAACACCCCGACATCCTGGTTCTCATGCCTCCACCGAGCATCATACCACGGACCGTTTAACGCCTCTGGCCTTACTCCATTGGAGTTCCACTTTCGAGGGCTTACAGGCGTGAGCGCCTATCCAATCTAGACGAGTTCCAACTATGTGGCCCGAGCCACATATTCCTACTCGCTAGCAAACCCGAGCGGTCACTAAATGTAACCCAAAACCTCAGGCCTTACCAAATAGACAGACTTACGTGCCTATGGATCCAATACAACACTGTCTAACATTACATGACTCCAATTGAATGACCAACGCACTCAAGATATGTAACTCCCCAATGATACGAAATTAATCGTCATCTTATTCAAAACCCCCGCAGGTTATAATTCCGGACAAATGTCCACACGACTCATTTTAAGCCAACACCGAGCTAAGATGCTCAAAACCCATTTGACCAATAATTATCGGTCCTCCAAATAATGAAATGTCTTTTAAAATAACTTTTATGAAGACACACACTACAAAGACGCATTTAACCCAAAACTCAACACGTAATGGGACCAAAGGTTTTCCAAAGGGTTTATGAATGCAATTACACCAAAATGCATATAACATGAACTAGACTTCATTTGTACCAAAATCCCCAAAACGCATAAATCATGCTATTATTTATCAAGATGTTCAAATCCCAAATATGAGCATTTATGAAACTAAAATAAACCAAGTTTATCAAATATGAAAACTCATTGAAATACTCACGCTTTGACAAATACCCAGTGAAATACATTTTTACTTCAAAACATTCAAAACTTATCAGCAGTTAACCATTTCACGTAAAACACTTTAAAATAACCATTTTGGCATGTACACCGTTTTCACAAATCAACTTGAACTCACCTTGCTAGATTTAGGCTAAATCTAGATTTCACCCAACGAGCTCTTTGAAGGCCGCTTGAATCCTCAAGCCGAAAACTTCCAAAATCTAGATCCAACATTCCATCCCATAAATAACCATTTTCAACCATAAGGAAACATTCTCCAAACATAAAAATACCAAGATCTCAAACAAGATCAAAACCCTAATTTCTCCAAAACCATCAAATCCGAGATTTGAGATATCGAACCTTAAGAAACCACCAATGGAGCATTTATAACCTTATTACAAGAAAACTTACCCTTGAAGACAAAGAGACTTCCGAGAACACCCAATCCAACACTTCAACCCGAGCTCCCAACCGATGAACTTGATGAGGAAGATGAAGATGGAGGTTTTGTGGTTCAAGGTTCCAACTAGTTATATGATGAAGAATCATGTGGTTCAAGGGAGAAAAACCATCAAAATGGGTTAGGGTTCGGTTTTGGAGTTTGGGAGAGAAAAGGGAAGAAATTAGGAAGTGATAATGAGGGAAATGGTTGAGAATCGCGACTTTAAAAGACCATGGGGCCGACCACGATTGTGCCCGACGATTGTGCCAGGGCACTATCGCCCAGAACGTACCGCGGGCACACCCCCGCTGGCGATTGTGCCCGGCGATTGTGCCCAGGGCACTCTCGCCAAGGCACTATCGCCCAGAGTGTACCGAGTCTCGTTTCTTCCCATTTTCCGCACAGACCACTCATGACGCGATAAGGCTTAATAGGTAAGATATAGGGGATGAAATTCTACGATAAGAAACAAGAATTTCTCAAAGGGTTAACTTCAAGGGTAGAGATTTACGAGTGTTACAAAATAGCATCCAATTGTCTATTCTTTGGAATTTATTCTCCAGATGCAGATCTCTAACAACATGTTGAACTTTGCTAGGATCAAACATCATGCATAAGTACTCCATGGCTAATCTTATTAAGCTCATTCCTGCTCCTGTCAAATCTTTTTCATACAAGCTCATTCCAACTTTGAACATTTCTTCTAAGTCTGATCTGGAACAGCTTCTAATGATTTTGCCCCAAGTAGAGTAAACCTCATACTTGTCTCCCATCCTTTTAATCCTGAAGTATTTCTTCCTTTGATCTTCCAGGATATCCCAATGGATAATTTCAGGGGCTTGGACTGATATTGGGTCAGCTTCTACAGGTTCATTGTCAGTCACTGTCATATACAAACCAACATGTACCTCAGATTGTTCAAATTGTTCTGCACCTTGTTGACTTGATTGTTCTTCAGGGGTTGCAACAACAGGTTCAACCTCTTTTTGCACTTCTTCAATCCTTGGCCTTTTGGTCTGTTTCTTTGAAGCTAAGGTTTTCATTCTTTTGACAGCTTTGACTGTTTGAGCAAGAATTTCTTCTTTCTGTTCTTCTTCCACTTCTTTTGTAGGAGTGGTTTCTTCATTCTCAGGAAAAGGTTGTTGGATATGCAGATCATGCCTTTCTTTCATTTTCCTTTCAACCTCAACCCTTTGAGAAAAGTCTCCTTGCAGCTTTGCCATTTCCTTCTTATAAAGTTCTTCAAGCTTTCCAAAAGACATACCTGTAAACATTCCCTCAGGAACTCCAATAGCTCCTTTCAGGAAGTTTATCATCTTCCTTCTTTCTTGGTTGGCTAAGTATGTCTTGGAAGGCTGTCTTTTTCTAGTCTTCAGTGGTAGCCTTTTCCTTGAAGCCTTCTTTGTGACTTTCTTAGCAGCAGCTGCAGACTTCAGACTCTTTTGATATTCTTCATTGATCTTCTTGGCCAACTCCAATGCAATCTCTCTGTCTTTGGCAGATTGAATCTCATTTTCCTTTTCAAGGTTTGCTTGCATCTTCCTTGCCAATTCTTCATCCAGAGCTATTTGACTTTGTTTCTTTGATGCTTTTACAGATTCAACCACCTTCTCTTTGCCTTTACCCTTAATCTCAGCAATACTAGCTTCTTTTCTTTTCTTTGCTATACCACCTTCTTTGATTTCCACTCCCTTAGGCTTTTGAGTAGCCTTGGGAGTGTCAGCTTTGGCCTTTACTAGTGTTTCTGCAATCTGTATTTCCTCAATAGTCAGCCCTGTTTCTGCTGCTACTTTTTCAGTTTCTACTGCAGCCTTCTCAGTTTCTGCTGCTAGACCTATTTCTTCTGCTAGATTAAAGGTTTCTGCTACTTTGCTACCTTCTGCTTCTGTACCCAAATCCCCCTCAAATTTAGATTCCATGCCAACAGGACTTTGTTTTTCAGTTTCAGCTTCAGTTGTCTCCCCCTTTTTGGAAGCAACATGATCTATGCTCCGCTTATTTAGCACAAATTTGGTTTTCTTCTTTTTGTGCACTAGCCGCAGAAGCATCTTCTTTAGTTTGGTGATCTGAAGTTGTTGGGAAAGTATCACATGTTGCGTATCTTTTATCTCTAGTGCTTGATCAGTAATTTCCTGACTTAAGGTACCAAGTGTATCCATCAATTCATCATAAGTATATCTATCCTCACCTCCTTTGGGTGTGTTGACCACCCTTGAAGGATCCTTCGAAGTTTTAGTAGGATTCTTCTGCCTAGCAGAAGAACCCTCTACCCCCTTGGTTTCTTGGCACCTGGGACCTTTGGATGATTGCTCACCCAAAGTTGCCGTGGGGAAGGTCTTAAAGATGTTCACACTGTCCTGCCCTGCACTTTGTGCAAAGTCAGTAGTGTGAGCCTCACTGCCCACATGCTCATCCTTCTCCTTATAGAGAACCTTCTGGGGGTTGGGAGACACCCCTATGGTTTCTCTTTCGATATTCTCTAATGGATAATGCTCCATTAGAGGGCTTGAAGGCTATGGGGGTGAAGATACATGAAGGGAAGGAACCTTCTGTACCTTTTTCCTGATATATGTTTTGGTGATGGGGGATTTGGGCTTGACAAAAGGGATCTGAGGAATATTAACAGAATGGAATGGTGTGGGTAGGTCATCAGTTGGGTGGTCAGATGTGGGTTGTGACCCTGATGCCTCACCATAGGAAAGAGACACACCCATCATTGTAGAGAACAATAGAGTGTCTTGTCCAGAAAAGTCCTTGGAAGGCCTTTTCATGTTTGACAACACTTTCCCCTTTGGGAGTTTTGGTACATATACCTCCTTGAAGGTAGGTAAATCCGTCAATTCCTTTAGTAGAATCTCTTGTACAAACCTAGGATACATATAAAATCTCTTTGTTTTGGTTTTGGTATCCAGGTTTGACAGTAAATCATTTAAAATCATTTGAGAGAAATTAAACTTTCTAGAGGTCGCTAAGTAGACCAAAGCATAGGCTATGGTGCTGCTGAACTCACTCTAGCCAGTTGTTTTTCTTGAAATGCAGTGTTGTAGGGTATAAACAAAGAATCGCCACTGAGGTGAAAATATGTTCTTGAAGAACTTGAATACCTCTGTGGGACCTTCATACCCCATTCGATTAAGAACTTGGAAGAGATCTTCCTTAGGAAGAGAGGTAATACCTGAGGCATCATCTAAGCGTAGATGGATGCGAATACACTCCTCTGAGATGGTCAGGGGTTTATCAAACACCCTTGTTTTGATGACCTGAGTTCCCTCTTCAGTGTGGATGGTAGCATTTGCCCAAAATTGTTGTAGATGTTCCACACAGATTGTGGGATTGACCGTGAGGGCATAGGCAATGTGTGACGATTTGAGGAAATCCACAATCTGATGAAAACCTTCAGCCTGTTTGGGTTTTTGCAGCATAGCAACCTCATTGTGTTCATCAAATAATAGTAGGCCTGCCATCGAATGGATTGATTCTAGAGTTCGAATCGCAACTAGGGTGTACACTGGTGAGCAAGAAATTGAGAGAGAGAAAGAGAGAGAGAGAGAGAGAGAGAGAGAGAGAGAGAGAGAAAGTGAAGCAATGGAAGTTCAAAGAGCCGTTTGTATTTTGGCGGTCACAAAAGGGTATTTATAGGTGGAGGGTTTCAGTTAGAAGAAGTACTAAGTACCCTAGCAGTATTAACTAACTCGCAGTATTAACTCATATTAGCAGTAGTAACACATACTGGCAGTACTAACACAGACTAGCAGTATTAACTCAGACTAGCAGTATTAACACATGCCAGCAGTAGTAACACTGATTAGCAGTAGAAACAAGGTAAGCAGTAGTAACTTTGCACTGGCAGTATAAACTACCTAGCAGTAGTAACCATACTTAACCATATTTGAAGTGTCAACATGAGTAATATAGAGAGCAGTATTAACTTAACTAGAAGTACCAAGTTTTCAATTTAAGCAATCTGAAACACTTAAACACACAAGGTTAGCAGCACCATGCACAATACAATATGAGAAAGTAGACAGGAAGGAGTCTATACAGAAATGGTACATAAAGCAGATTAAAGGAGGCTTATTCAGTGTTTATCATGCCCACACTTGTGACCAAGAATGTGAATCTACCCACATCAAAAGCTTTGGTGAATAGATCAGCAAATTGGTTACTTGTATGGACTTTCACAACCTGAATGAGCTTCTTTTCATTACAGTCTCTGATAAAGTGGTACCTGATTTCTATATGCTTTGTTTTGGAGTGCTTGACTGGATTATTAACAATGCTAATAGCACTGTTGTTGTCTATGAAGATTGGAGTGTGAAGAAAATTCATACCATAGTCCAGCATTTGATTCTGAATCCAGAGTACTTGTGAACAGCGGCTTGCAGTAGCTATATACTCTGCTTCTGTTGTACAGGTGGATATTGTGGTTTGTTTCTTGCACTGCCATGACACTCGTCTTGCACCCAAAAACTGACATCCCCCTGAAGTTGACTTTCTATCCAAATTTGCACCACCCAAGTCACTGTCTGAATAAGCAAGTAGGTCAAATGGTGAGTCATGAGGATACCAAAGACCTAATCTAGGTTGGCCTTTGAGATATCTAAATATCCTCTTGACTGCTTGAAAGTGTGACTGCTTAGGCCTTACTTGAAATCTTGCACACACACAAACAGGAAACATGATATATGGTCTTGAAGCAGTGAGATACATGAGGGAGCCAATCATGGATCTATAGTGATGAAGATCCATATCCTCCCCTCCCCCTCAAGATCTGCAGTGATCTGTTTGTGTATCTCCATGGGTGTGCTTGCAGGCTTTGAATATGAGAATCTAAACTTAGTAAGAATGTCCTACACATACTTGGATTGGCTTATAAATATCCCATCTTTCTTCTGCTTAACTTGTAGCCCAAGGAAGAAGGTAAGTTCACCCATAGAACTCATCTTGAATCTCTTGTGCATCAAATCTTCAAAATCTCTGCACATTTGATATTTTGTGGATCCAAAGATAATATCATCCATATAGATTTGCACTATTAGGATATCCTTCTTCTTCCTCTGAATGAACAGAGTCTTGTCTATGATTCCTCTTTGAAAATCATTTTCCAAGAGATAGGTAGACAAAGTGTCATACTATGCCCTTAGTGCTTGATGTAGCCCATATAGTGCCTTCTTCAATTTGTATACTCTGTCAGGATAATTTGGATTCTCAAACCCTGGAGGCTGACAGACATACACTTCTTCTTTAATTCTCCCATACAGGAAAGCACTCTTTACATCCATCTGGTAGACCCTAAACTTCATGAAAGAAGCATAGGCTAAAAATAGCCTGATTGCCTCAATCCTGGCCACTGGTGCAAATACCTCTTCATAATCAATTCCCTATTCTTGAGTATACCCTTGTGCCACTAATCTGGCCTTGTTATTTATTACTATTCCTCTCTCATATTTCTTGTTCCTGAAGATCCATTTAGTGCCTATAGCTTTGTGTCCTTTTGGAAGGTCAACCAAATCCCATACATCCTGCAGCACAAACTGCAGTAGCTCCTCTTGCATTGCTTCTATCCAGCTTGGATCCTTTATTGCATCAAATGCCTTGTTGGGTTCAACCTGTGATAGAAAGCAAGATAGTAATCCTGATTGTATGTCCTTCAATCCTCCCAACTTGCTTTGATTCCTTGTGATTATAGGTGAATTGATGTCACCAATCACCAATTGAGGAGGATGATTTTTCTAAACTCTTGTTTGATGAACAACCTCTTCATTAATATCTGCTTCCAGATTAGAGTCATTCTTTTCAGGAGTGCTGCCACAAAAAACTGAAGAGTTATCATCATCTATGTCATCTTCTTCCAAACATGGCATCTCAGGACCTTTGATTCCTGAATCTGAGGGTTGATCTTCCTTTTCACCTCTGTCCTCTTCATTCTGAGCTGGTTCAGTGTCCTTTGAATCTGAAGTATCTTTCTTATCTTGGTCACAGAATTCAACAGGATCAGCAGTGGGTGTTGGGAACAGCACAAACTCTTGTCTTTGTACTCGTACCTTTTCTGTCCCTGTTCCTGCATTATGCTCATTACTGAAACCCAAAAAATTAGTCAGTGAATCAATGTCAAATAGCCAATCAGGACCTGAACCAAGTTGATTTGGTGTGTTCTCATTGCATTTGACATTGTCACTTTCCTCAATAATCCTAGAAGAGGTGTTGAAAACTCTGTAGGCCTTACTTTGAGATGAATATCCAACAAGAAACCCATCCTCAGCTTTGCTATCAAACTTGCCTAGGTGAGTTTTGGTATTGAGAATTGTGCAAGGACATCCAAATGGTTTGAAAAATCCAATAAAAGGTTTCTTCTTTTTAAAAAGCTCATAAGGTGTCTTGTCTTGGGATTTCACTACTAGAACTCTGTTTTGAACATAGCAGGCAGTATTAACTGCTTCTGCCCAAAAAGTAATGGGAAGTTTTGAATCTGCCAACATAGATCTAGCAGCTTCTATCAGAGTCCTATTTCTCCTTTCAGCAACACCATTCTGTTGAGGAGTCCTAGGAGCACTGTATTGTCTCTCAATGCCTTTTTCATCACAGAAGTTGTTTAGGTCATTGTTTTTAAATTCAGTTCCATTATCAGACCTTATGACTTTAACTCTTAGATTTGTTTGGTTTTCAACTCTAAGCACAAATGATTTGATCAGTCCACTTGTCTCATCCTTAGTCCTCAGAAAATATACCCAAGTGAATCTAGAGAAATCATCAACAATAACCAAGCAGTAGGATTTCTTACCAATACTCATCACATTTGTAGGACCAAACAGATCCATATGCAGTAAATTAAGAGGTGAAGAGATTGTATTTATCTCTTTGGACTTATGAGAAGTTTTATGTTGTTTGCCTTTAAGACATGCAACACAATGATCATCATATGAAAATACCTTTTGTGGCAAACCTCTCACAAGGTTATTCATTGTTTTAAAGTTCATGTGACACATCCTTCTGTGCCAAAGAGATGATTCATCCAATGAAGCTTTTGAAAATAAATAATTTAAAGATGAATCAGAAGATACACTCTCCAAGTCTAAGCAATAAACATTGTCCTTTCTAGGAGTTCTAAGTAGTATCATACTTTCATCAACTACCTTGAACCCTGGAGCAATGATAATACATTCAGTATCATTGAATAATATGCTATGTTTCTTGTCACAGACCTATGATACACTTAACAGGTTGTATCTCAGTTGCTCAACATAGTATACATCCTCAAAGGTCATCTTATCTTTTGACACATTACCTTTTCCACTTATCTTACCACCTGCTGGATTATCACCAAAATCAACATGTCCTCCATCAATTCTTTTGAAGTTTTGAAGGCAGGCCATGTTACCTGTCATGTGCCTGGAACAACCACTATCAACATGCCAAATGCTCCTTCCCTTGAGCTGTTGGTTGCCCTGCACATATAATAAAGCAGTTAGTTTTTAATAGGAACCCAAGCCAAAGTGGTCTTGGGTTTCCCATTCTCATCAACATATTCATATTCAGACTTGATGAGATTATCAAACTGAGAAATCTTATTGCTTGAATACTTTGTCAGAATAATGGGCCTGTCACTAGAAGCAGTACTAACTTGATTTGCAGTACTAACTTTGTTAGCAGTACTAACATCATTAGCAGTACTAATTTTGTTAGTAGTACTAACTGGGTTAGCAGTAGTATTGCTTGCAGCAACACTATTTCTGTCAGCAGTACTATTTGAAGTTGCAGTACTAACAGATTTCTTTACTTTTGGAACCCAAAACTGGACAAAGTTGTTTGCTTTCTTTTTCTTTAAGTTACTCCTTGGCTTATTTGGAGTATTTTTCTTTGAATTAGCAAACTTATTCTGAACATGAGATTTTATAGGTGCGCTTCTCACATTCTCAGCCATATGATTCCTTATTTGCTTCCTATAACCAACATGATTTTGTATATTTCTTTGAAAAGTGATCCTTTGGTTAATAGGATTGAAATAACAGTGTTTGGCTAGATGATTTAACTTGCCACAGATAAAACAAGGCTTTGGTCTGTTAATTTTTCTCAGATCAATTCCTTGTTTTAAAGCCCACTGATTATTTCTGTTTCTTTGATTTCCCCTTATTTTATCATTGTTATGGGGCTTGTTCTGTTGACAAGTACAGGGATTTATAACAGAGGTTTGCATGTAATGAATTCCCTATACCTTATCCTTCCCTTTCCTAGAGGTCTCAGCTGTCTCACTCTTCACAGTCTCTTCCCCACTTTTGGACTTCTCCACTTTCTCACTTTTGACAAATGGTTTACCCCCCCCCCCCTCTCATTTGTCAGAATGTGGTTTTCTAAGGGAATATCTTTATGGTCTTCCTTATTCTTACACTCAGAGTCCTATTCTTCAGAATCTGCCTCAACCACTACTTTGTCTAAAGGATCTACTTCAGTGGCTCCTTCAGGTAATTTCTTCTTGTCTTGTCTTTCTAAGAGGTCTGAGGTGGGAGGAATATAGTTATTGTTGTATGGTGGAGGGGTGGTGTTATAGCCTATTCCTCTTCTCAGTTTGTCATGAACTTGATTTTTGAGTAAAGAGCCATTGCTTTAGAAGCATTGGAATATTTCTCAATATCTAGTTTGGCCTTCTCAAATTCACTCTTAATTTTCTCACATTCTGCTTTGGCCTTCTCTAGTTCAATCTCTAACTGATTCTTCTCCCACTTCCAGTAATTGGTATCATAAGAATGTTGAAGTTCATTAGCCTGATATGACTTAATTTGTTCTTCAAACCTCTCAACAATCAAAACATACTCTTTTCTATCTTTCTCTAGCCTTTTAAGATGACACATGCTCTGATTGTGATCCCTGTACTTTTCAACAGTTTAAGTACAGGTTTTAGAGCAAAGGTTAGATGTTACCTCTGTGGGAAGTGCAATGCTTGATGACTCTGAAACTTCGGCCATCAAAGCTTGATTCTGAACTACTTCTTCTGCTTGGTCACTCCAATCAAATCCCATTCCTTCTTGGGAAACAAGGGCTTGAGAAGAGTTCTTGTTGTTGAAGCTAGTGGACTGTGATGGTTGAGGGTTGCTAGTATGTTGTTGAGGCAATCCACTTCTGCATTCTCTTGCAAAGTGTCCCAGCTTGTGACACTTGTAACATTCAACCTTGGATTTATCAAATCCAACCCCATCTTCTCTTTTCTGAGAAAAGTTGTTCCTTCCAGTCCTTTTGATAAATCTTTTTACCCTCATTGTGAGCATAGCCATCTGCCACTTGATATCCATCTCTTCCAGATCATCAGCATTTATCTGTTCTAAGTCATCATTAATTAGAGTGGAATTAGCATGACTGGCTAGAAAATCTTCTAAAACTGAGTCATTAGCTCCATCTTGCTTTGATCCATGGGCAACACTAACTGATTCTGTATTAACAGCAGAATCAGTAGAAGATGATAAAAGAGCAGCATTGTATGAGTATCTAGAGGGCCTCTTCTTTGCTTCTACCTCTGCTTCAAACACTCTAAGGTCATTATAGAGGTCATCCAGTTCCTTGTCCTCCAGTTGGTCATTCTGTCTGAAGGAGACAGTGTACATACTCCATTCATCACCAAGAGATCTTAGAAATTTTCTGTTGACATCATCTTGATCTATCTGAACACCAACAGTAGCCAATTCACCAATTAACTTATTAAATCTATCAAAAGTTTTAGTCATGGACTCATTCTTTGTAGATATGAAGTTTTCATATTGCTGCTTCAGGATTGCCTTCTGATTTCTCTTGGTACTTTTGGTACCAGAGAATCTTTTCTCCAGTGCATTCCATAGAATTTGTGAATCCGTGCAATTGCAGAACTGGTGTTGGTACTCATTAGGTATAGCCAAGAGTAGAGTGCTCAAGGCTTTCATCTCTGTCTGCCTCATCTTTCTTTCTCCATTAGTCTTTGGTGGAGGTCTCTTGCCATCTGCATCCATCTTTCCTCCATCATAGGGACCATTCTCAATGATATCCCACATTGAGAAGTCTGTGAGAAGAATATATTGCTTGATTCTGATCTTCCACATGTCAAACTCATTGGGTTTGAGCATGGGAACTTTTGATACCAGAACGCTATCGCTTGAACCATCCATGATTATAGATTTCTGAGTTTTCTAGCTCTGATACCACTTGTCAAGATCGAAAATTCTAAACAAAAATTTAATACAAACTCAGAAACAATGTTAAAGAAGTCGCGGAATAACACTTTAACAATTAATCAAAACACAGAATATGAACTCAAATCATAAGTTTATATTTCATAAAACTTAATGATTACAAACACAACCTCAATCTGTTGAACAGGCTCAACAGACGTTCTACACTTCTCTATAGAAAGGATCAATACTAGTCTGGAGGTTAATTCTCTAAACAAAAACAACTCATTTTATAATCTAAAATTATCTAGACTATATATACAAAACTGATTACAAGATAATTACAAAGGAAATATTATTCTCCAGAATCCAGTCCATAATTATCTTCATCTCCTATTCTTCCGCATCAATCCATCTTTATCTTCAGAAGCAACATTAACTCAATAGCAGTATTAACTTTGTCTCTGGCAGTACTAACCATGATTGCAGTATTAATCTCTTATGGTAGTAGTAATTTCCAAGCAGTATTAACTACTAGAAGTACAAATATTGCATAACAGTATTAACATGCTATGCAGTAGTAATCTTTCTTCACCTAGCAGTACTAACCAGACTTAGTTATTTATGACCCAACAAATTGAAATAGAGTAAAGATGCATAAAAAAGAGAGAGCTACGAAGTAAGGGATAAGGAATATGCATAAAAATCAAAACTTGATATAAACTAATAAGGATTAAAAAGATTCAAAGAAGAAAATCTAAGAACGATCAACTAAGATAATAATATTCAAACAAGACGGAAATTAATCAACTATTCTAAAGAAGTAGGGAAGAAGATACTCAATAACGTATGTAAACCGAATGTAATCGATCTTCAATGGCATAAGCTTCAAGATTAGGAGTCTTCTTCCCCAAGTTATGAAGGAATCAACTAGAGAGAAACCAAAGTGTACGGGCGTGAAGTCGGATGATCTTTCTTTCTGCCTAAAGTTCCCGGGCGTGAACATTTTGGCCCGGGCGTGAAGCTTAAAGGCCTCACTTTCTGCTAGAACAAATTACAATCAGTTAATTTCAATAAAAATCACTCCACGAAGGATTCGATTGAAGACACAGTGTCGACTCAAGACCGAACCCAGAATTTCCAAAATCACCAAATTGATAATCAAAAACAATGCAATAATCAAATCCAACAATACCAAATCAATAGAATATGCATATCAATTATAACCCAATAAATAAACACTTGAATGAACAATCACACAATAAAAATTATGAATCTTTGACAGAAAACAGAACCGAACAAAAACTTATTCAATCCAATCTGTTCAAAGCTCTGATACCAATTGTGTGTCCCAATACGCAATCATTCAATCAAGTAAACAAATAATTAACACAATAAAGCAAACCTGATATTGATTAATCAAAAGATTACAATTGTTCTTGATGAAATCGATCTCTTTCTCTCTGCTTCTCTCTTATTCACGGCGCACACCAGCTAGCCTCACAAATTGATAATTTTTCTAATTAAGCTCCCTTAACCCTAATTACAACTAACCTAATCATATTTATACTTAGGCCATAAGCTTAATGGGCTTGGCTTGCTTGATTAGGCCTAAAGGGCTTTGAAAGGCTTGGGCCCAAAAGCTAAAACAAACTAAATACTAAAACAATAAAGACTAATAAATAAAATACTTAAACAGACTTTGACTATTTATAACAAAAGGACCCTAGACTATTTGTTGAGACGACTTTATCAACTTTAACTTCAGATTTCCATCTTCAGATAATTATGATCTTGAATCCAATAAATATGTGCTTTAACAATCTCCCCCTTTGGATCAAGATCATTCTTTAAGCTCAGAAAATGTAATCTTCCTCTTTGTCTTCAGAATGTAACAATCTCCCCAATAGATGAGAATAAATAGATCTCTTGGAAAGAAATTATCTCCAGTTGCAGCTCGGAATGCTTTAGCAAATCATCTTCAAAGAAAATTTCTTCATAATATCTTCCATTTCTTGATTGACGCTTCTCCGCCTTTTTGATGAAAAGAACAAAGAGTTCATCAAAACGTGTCTTCAAGAAATTTCTTCCACCATTGATCTTGCAAACAGAACCACTGATTACCCGTCAATTCATTAAGATGTTCATCCAGATCTTTGCAAATCTAGACAAATTAGAAAATGAAGTGTAACACCTGAATCAACAAATGAAACAGTTAAAAATGCCTGTCAGTAACACAAAGTCACTGTGTGTAACGAATACACAATATAAAGGAGCTTTTATGATGTTCACCCCCCCAGGGCTTCCATTCAATCATCGAAACACCACAAAGGCAATTTCTATGAACGTTATGACAAAGAAACAAATTCTTTGTGTGTTCGTGCAAGTGATAGAAAGAAATAAAGCATATGATGTTTGCTTATAAGGCTCAAAAAGTGTAAACCACTGTGACAAGTAGTGAAACACAGACTCAATGTGCATAAACGAAGTGTGAAGATGGGGCAGACTTCCTTCTTTTCAATATCCAGATTTTCCAGATGAAAATCAGATAGCATATGTGCTGCGTCCCCTTTGAAAATGAAACATTTTCTTGTTGAGAAGAAAATGAGTAGCTGGTGGGGTAATGTCAAGAGTCGGCATGGGCTAGGTACCTGTTTCAATAATGTTCACCAAAGAAATATGAAGCATTAGAAATGTGGCTGCCCGGCTCAGAAAGTAGTTGGTGCAGAGTTTGATATTCTTTTACTCTGATCTCTCACCCTCTATCTTTTAATCTTTAAGCTCACAGCTAACCGAACTCTCTTTTGACATATTCTCTCATCACACATCCCACACTCATTTCTGTTGACTCCTCACATTCAATCACTAAAGGATTAACTTATGGGGTAGGAAACACTGGTTAACATGAATCCATAGAAGTTTAATGAAGTCCTAGCACACTGATCCCATGTTTTCATATGAAGCATATGATGCTCAGATAGTTTAACTTTATCATTTAAAGCTCAATGATGAATCAGAAAACATTTAAAATCACACTTCCAATTCAAGAAATCTGTTTGAGAATCGGGAAGTGGTTTGAACATTTAAGAACATGTTTTCTTATGATTGAAAGTTGTCCTTCTTTCAACCATAGATGAGATGAAGATTAAGAATTATACCTTTTGAGTACAGTCTTACATCTCGCGAAGTCAAGCTTAAAGTCATAAAGATATGATCTTTGAAGCATCTCTCAACCTACAAAAGTCTAAAAGTCTAGTCAAAGTAACTTTATTCACTTAAAATTGAAATGACATAAAGCAGTAAAACACTTAATGTACGAGTTCTGATCAGAAATAATCAGAAGTCGACACCTTTACTCCCCCTGAAATTATGCATCAGAAATATTATAAGTGAAAAATATAATCATTGACTCCCCCTCAACATCATATCTGACAGATGGATAAAATTTCAGAAAGTATGCACTCCCCCTTGATGGTTGATTTCCTCATTGGAGTATTGGAGTACAATCTCTTATCAACACAGGAGTAAGGTCTTTTGATCACTGAAGTACGAGTCCTAAACTGTTGTGTTTAGAAGTCAAACTTCGTTGAAGTACGGGTCCTAAGTTGATTTGCTTAGAAGCCTCCGCTCTCTTATTCCCCTTTGATAGTAAGTGCCTGCAACACATATTCATCCTTTTTCTTTGGTACCCACTGGTATTTGGGTCCATGAATGTTAGTTACAGTTCTTGTGGGAATAACAGAGTAAGAACCATACCAGAAATGATCACTTGTTTTATGAACAAGATCATGTGTACGACAGTAAGAACAATAGAATTGCTTACCTGACAACCTGATTAATTGATCTCTCGTGTAGATATGTTCAGGTTTACCTTTATGCGTATTGTTCTTTTTGGCTTTGGGTGTATGCACACATGATTTATTATCTTTCAGCTCATCTTCAACTGGTTTCTTCTTCCAGACCAGTTCCTCTTCTTTGTATCTCCTTTTTCTTTGATGTGTACCTGAACCATTTATATTGCTATCATAGAAAAGGTTAGTTTTACGAATCTGATCAAAATATTTAACTGACCTTTGTGAAGAGACAGATTTCTGATTTGAACTTGATACAGACTTTTCAAGCACTTTAATCGTCGAAGCAAAGTTGTCTCTTTCTTTAACAAGCAGGTCAATCTTCTTCGTGAATTCAGACTTCTTTTTCTGTTCTTTTAATGCATTTGCAGATAGTTCAGATAGCTTCTCAGTAAGCTTTTTGATCTCAGCCTCAAATATGCTTCTTCTTCTTCAAAGCCCTTCTCAGCATTGTTTCTCTGGCCGGAAATTTCCTTGAAGAATCCCACATTCTTATGTTCAATCTCCTTCTTCTCCTTTACAAACTTTTCTCTTTCCAAGATTATTACTTTCTCAAACTCAGAAACTTTCTGAGAAAGCTTGATACACTTCAGCTCAACTGCTTTCTTTTCGTCTGCACATTTTCTCGAAAAATCTGAGAATTTCTTTACAAATGTTTTCTTTTCAATCTCAAACTCAGATCTTTCTTTGGCCATCTTTTTCTCCAGATCAGATATCGTCTTTTGAAGATCAGCATTTGCACTCTCCAAATCATTAACTTTCTCATTATTCTCAACAGAATCTAGTTTCTGGATTTCAGCTTCCAAAGCATAAATCTTTTCTTTTAGTTCAGAGTTCTCAAATTCCAGAAACTTTTCTCTTGAAGACATCTTTGGTCCTGTCATAATCTTCTCAATATGTTCCCATAACAGCTTTCCTGTAGCCTTTTTGAATTCTAGCTTGATGGAAATCTCCTTTGATATTTCCTTGGAAATTCTTTGCAATATAAAAGATTTGGCTAAACAGTCAGCTTGATGTCTTCTTTTCTGCTCATCTGAGTATTTATCAAGAGGTAATCGAAATTCTCTCTTTTCATTTTCTCCGTTCTCTCCAGCTACTGTGAGAACCTTGGTAGGTGGTTTCATGATTCCTTCCTTTAGAGATAATCTAATGTAGTCAGCCAAGTCATTTTTGTCGATGAAGTCCAAGAATGTGTCCTTCCATTGCTCGTACTCTCCTCTGAAAAGGACTGGTGGATTCTCATCCGTATTGATTGAAGGAATTTCACTAGAATTCATTCTGATATATATAAGATAAGAACTTGAAAAATGACCGTTAGTTCAGATAAAATCAAACAATACTGAAAATCTTAGAATGAAATTCAGAAAATTTTGATCACGAACAGAACTTTGTCCCCCTCCGCAGACTTAGCACGGGGGTCCCGCTATACTGACCGGGGATATGATTCGACCGGTAGAGAGTTCGACCGGGACCTTGTAAAGACCGGTAGAGAGAAGACCGATAATGTGCAAGACCGGATGGTTGTTCGACCGACACTAATCAAAGATCGATATGTTCGACCGATATCCTTCGACCGGAAAGGGATAAGACCGATAGAATGCAAAAGCTTCGACCGGTATTGTCTTTGACCGGAACACGGTCTTAGACCGGAATAGGATATGACCGGGATTGTGTGTGTACCGGTCAAATGCTATAGACCGATAAAAGGTATTCGACCGGAAGTGTAAGGCCCGATATAGTTTGACCGATAATGTGCTTAGACCGGGGTAACCTGTGAGTGTATCGGTCGAATGCTATAGACCGATAAAAAAAACGGTATTCGACCGGAAATAATCAAAGACCGATAGAGGTCTTCGACTGGAAAAACACAAAGACCGATATGTTCTTAAAACAGTATCGACCCAGAAACCAGAAATCAACCCAGAAAACACTCGAAACCTCGAATTAAACAACCAAACTTTACCAATTTGATCAATTTACCAACTAGAACAAATTACAATCAGTTAATTTCAATAAAAATCACTCCACGAAGGATTCGATTGAAGACACAGTGTCGACTCAAGACCGAACCCAGAATTTCCAAAATCACCAAATTGATAATCAAAAACAATGCACTAATCAAATCCAACAATACCAAATCAATAGAATATGCATATCAATTATAACCCAATAAATAAACACTTGAATGAACAATCACACAATAAAAATTATGAATCTTTGACAGAAAACAGAACCGAACAAAAACTTATTCAATCCAATATGTTCAAAGCTCTGATACCAATTGTGTGTCCCAATACGCAATCATTCAATCAAGTAAACAAATAATTAACACAATAAAGCAAACCTGATATTGATTAATCAAAAGATACAATTGTTCTTGATGAAATCGATCTCTTTCTCTCTGCTTCTCTCTTGTTCACGGCGCACACCAGCTAGCCTCACAAATTGATAATTTTTCTAAGTAAGCTCCCTTAACCCTAATTACAACTAACCTAATCATATTTATACTTAGGCCATAAGCTTAATGGGCTTGGCTTGCTTGATTAGGCCTAAAGGGCTTTGAAAGGCTTGGGCCCAAAAGCTAAAACAAACTAAATACTAAAACAATAAAGACTAATAAATAAAATACTTAAACAAACTTTGACTATTTATTACAAAAGGACCCTAGACTATTTGTTGAGACGACTTTATCAGCTTTACCTTCAGATTTCCATCTTCAGATAATTATGATCTTGAATACAATAAATATGTGCTTTAACAATCCCAATTCTCATTTCTTGTGTGTTACCTCCCATCGAGGTATAGTCTAGACTTTTGAGTGGTTTCTCGTCCAAGTTTATCATGAACATACATAGAGGCCTTCGTTTCATGAAAAATTAATCCCAAAAAATTCAAAAATATTTTTCCTTTGTAACCCACTTTGAGCCTAAACACCGACCCTTCTTTCTACACCCATACACCAATAAAAAAAATTGCACGCTAAGGTTGAACTCTTCGAAATGATAGATGGATTTGGCATTTAGTGTATAAATAAACACAAGCATAGCTTGTGGGTAGTTCGTTAAGCCCTCAAAACAAGCATAGCTTGTGGGTTCGTGAAGTCGCGCACAAAAAAAACGAAAAAGAAAAAGAAGAAAAAGAAAAATATCAAAAGTAGAATAAGCCTTCAATCCATCAAAAACATTAGGAGAAGAGCCCTTATGTGCATACAAAAAGAGAGAGAGAGAGAGAGAGAGAGATTTACCCATAAATTGATATCCCCAACACCAATAAACGAGCATAACCATGCCCTACACCCTTAACCTCACCCCAAATCCCTCATTGCACGTATTGTCATGGAATATTTTGGAGTTGAGAATAAATTCAATCGTGTCAAGGCTACATTCCTTTGTCTCGATCGGGACGGATTTGAGCGTATACACGTCCCTATACACACTTGAGAGCTTAGAGTGATATCGTGAGCATCCATCTTTATAGATCACTATCCCTTCCCTTAGCGGCTTTGGTATGTTTGCGAAATCTTATCAGGTTGCGGATTTCTTTTTGCGATATGCTTGATTAGTGTTTGTTGGTTTGACGATTTGGTAATCATAGGTTTCTACTTATTTTTACTCTAATCTAACATGTGGCATTTGTTTGTTTGTTTGTGATACGTACTCGTCTTGACATCTTCAAAGGTTTTCGTTTATTTTTCTCCCGAATAAATTCTATTTGTTTCTTAGGGACAAGAAAGTTTAGCTTGTGGGTGGTTTGTTAAGTGCATTTTATGCACCTAACTTGGTATATTTTAGTTGCATTTTCTTTTTACTTTAGTGTTTAGTTTAGCATTTTCATGCATCATTTTTCATTTCTCTTTTATTCTCTCTAATCACGGTTGGAAATTCTTTTGGGGATAGTTTTTATGCTTTTGGTATATGTTTTGTGCAGATTGTGCGTTCTAAAGGTGAGATAGGTGAAGGTGTGCTCAAGGAGAATGAAGAGAAGAAGAAGATGATCGAGAGTAAAGAGGAGAAGTCGTCGAAAGAGATGAAGTCGAAAGGGATTGGTTGTTCTCCATGCTTCGCAGGCGCGAATAAAGACATTTGATTCAATATTTAGAGTTTCTGCCACGGTTTCGCGGGCGCAAAGATTTCTTCGGGGTCGCGAAGCACTGCTCCTGAAACATTTTTATTTATTTTCTGCTGTACCTTCACAGGCGTGAAGAGTTCTTCACGGTCGCGAAGGTCGTTGGGCTTATTCTTTTTGTTGGACTTTTGTTGGGCTTTTTAGCTTAGACTTTTAAACCCCCTTTTAGGTTTCTTTTACCCTGGCCGTTTTTTTTTCTGAGAACAAGGGTTTCACTTTGGTTTCTCTCTAGTTGATCCCTTCATAGCTTGGGGAAGAAGACTCCTGTTAGCCCCAAATCTGAACGATGAAAGTATTGAAAATAACTGTCTTCAACTAAAGACTTTCAGAGTCAGTCTCGGAGAAAGCAAGTCTGTCTCTGAAGTCAGTTCAGAGACAGTCTCACGGAAAGACATCAGAGAGCTCCTCATCAGAGATCCTATTTCAGAGCTCTGAAGATGTTCACTCTTCAGAATTTCATGACAAATGTTAACAGAAGAACAGATGACACGACACCTAGTGATAAGATTTACTTTCTAGAGTAGGTCACTGTTCAAGCATGTCTTGATCTTACCTTTTAGGTAAGACACTGTTAAAGCATGATTCTATTTGTCAGATAAGTACACTGCTTACTTTATGGTCCTATAAATAGGACCATCACCTTATTGTTCAAAGTGTGCTTAAGAAGTCTCATATCTGATAATATAAGTTGAATATTTTATTCCAAGAATATCTTGTTTATCTATTATCTGCTTTATGAACTGTGATATTTGAATCTCCTGTGATATTAAACTATATTGCTTCCGCTGTTATTACTCTTATTGTTTATATCATTGTTGTGAGATTAAATCTGGGATCCAACAATTGGTATCAGAGCTTCCTTTGTTTTCTAAACAAAGAAAGATCGCATCTGCATACTCGGATAGATTTACATCTCATTGATTCTAACTTTCAATATTTGTGCATGTTCATATAAACCTGGTTTATTAAAGAACACCATATGCTCAAGATTTGATAGTAAATCACTGTTCAATACAAAAAGCATCAGTTCTTCAAATCTTCATCTTTTTCTTCAAAAATGGCAAACTCAAGCATAAGTGCCATTTATACAGCTGGGTCATTAAAAAAAACCTCCTACACTTTTAAGGGATGAATATCCCCAATGGAAGATAAGGATGGTAAATTTCTTAGAAGGTATGGACAGGGATCTTTTTAGATCAGTGAACGTTGGACCTCACATTCCAATGGTGTTGGTACCAAGAGTTCCTGCAACAGCAGATACTGCTGAAATACCTGCATATTATGAAAAGAAAACCACAAACTTCACTGATGAAGAAACTAATATGATGGATAATGACTCAAAAGCTGTTAGATTACTTATAATGGCCATTCCCAATGATATCTTTCAAGAACTTGATTCTTGTAAAACTGCAAAAGAGATATGGGATCAGTTGTTAAATCAACTTGAAGGAGGCCTACAAACCCAGAAAAATAGAAGAAATCTATGCATCAATGAATATCATGATTTTCATGCTCTACCAGAAAAATATTACACCAAACTTACTCAAGATTCAACATTCTTATCAACAAATGCAGAAAGTTTGGAGTGATAAAAACAAAAGAGGAAAACAACGTTCTTTTCTTGAAAAGCTTAAATGAAGAATGGTCACAACTGTCCATGTCTATACAAGCCAATCAAGATCTTGAGTCATGGTCATTAACTGACATTTATGGTACTCTTGTTGCACATGAAAAGGAAGTTATGAAGCAAAAATCAAAAACCTCTTTAGGTGGACCCCTTGCACTTGTTTCAAAACAAATATCGAATGAAAACAACTGTGAAGAGTCACAAAAAGGTTTGGAAAAAAGAAGAAGATCCAAAAAGGTCTTAATGGCAGAAGAAAATCATACAGATTCAGACTCAGAAGATGATATCAATGCCTTCGCCAAATCTCTTGCATTAATCACTCATCAATTTAACAAGAAATTTGGCAAGAAAGTATTTGAAGGAAGGAGAGAGAATGAAGAAAGAAGAAATCATGAAAGAAGATTTCAACAAGAACCCAGATTCACTCCATATAGTGATCAAAAGGGTACAAACTTCAACAATAATGATGCAACACAACAATCAAGACCTCAACAACCATTTCAACCAAGGTATCCACAGCCACAGAGATACTTCAAACCTCAAGAACAGAAGCCAGAGACAAGTACTGCAACTCTTCCAACAAATCAAAATGATGGAAGATGTTTCAGATGTGGAAAACTAGGCCATTTCTCTGCAAACTGGAGAGGAAAACTTGTCAAAGATCAAGATTACTACAAGAACAAATACAAGTACAATGTAAAAGAAAGAGTTCTTGTAGCAGAAATGGAAGACTGGCTATCAGACTCAACAAGCGACGGCGAGGAAGAGCCTACCAATCTCTGTGGTATGGCTTTTTCAGATGGAAATCAAACTGATGGAGCATCAGAAGACAACTCTGAAAAGGTAAACTCTCTTTACACCTCTGACAGTGATCCTGAAATAGATGATTTTAAACTAATTAATTAACTTCAGGATCTAGAGCAAAAGTTTCTTGAAGAAAAAAAGAAAAGAGAGCAAGTGACAAAAGAGCTCATTTTTTTCAAAAGAGAAAAGAATCTTCTGGAATCAGAAAAGAAAGAAATTTTTCTTGAAAAAACCAAACTTGAAGAAACTCACAAGCAAAAAGAAAAATCATTTTCAGAAGAAATAAGAAAAATTGAGAAAGTTTTAAAAGGAAAAGAAGAAGAAGTAAAGAAATCTAAGTATGAAAGGCTCAATTCTATTGCCTTAACCAAATTTTTTCAAAAGGAAAGAGAAATCCTACATCAATCTCTAGATAGAAAAAATCTTCGAATCAAAAACTATGTTAATGCACAAGGTGTTTTCGACAAAATAAAAACTCAAATGGACTCTCAAGGGCTGGGATTCAATGAGTTGAATTCATTCACTGGATTGGAGAAAACTTCACTTTCTTCCACTTTCTGTATGGGAAAGGTCCAAAGCTTTGAAGGTCCATCTCTGAATAATTTCAAAAGAATGAAAACATCAGAGGGATAAAAAATAAGAGCTTTGAATTTCAAAAATACTACATACTCTGAAGTAAAAAACTTTCAAAAGTCTGTGTTACAGATAAAAGGAGAAACTTTAGAGGTACTCTTCACAAAACCTCAAAGCAATGATCCCAAAGAAATTTTCAGATTTGATGCTTTCATCTCAAATGAATCAGAGACATCTGAACCAAGTACCTCTGATACAAGTACTTCTGAAAATGAATCTCAGAGTTCACTTAATCCGGATGCTCCTCTGTATTCACCAAGTTCAGATGAAAACATCAGAACTACATTTGAAGATGATGTTAAAAAGATATTGAAAGAAAATGTCATGGAGGACTTAAAAAGAACAGAAAGCATGAAACGGATCATTAAAGTCTCTAGAACAAAAGAAATTAAAAAACCAATAGAGGTAGCTATCTCTATTAAAACTAAGAGAGACTTTCTTGACTCTGATTCAGAATCTGATCAAGAGATTGATGAACAGATTTTTTGTAAACCAGGGAATGTAATTCACAAAAAGATAGAAACTGTTGGCTCTGGTATTTTGAATGTTCCAATTTCAATTTTGAAAACCAAAACCAGAATACCAATAAGTCCTGATTTTGCAAATATGTGTTTACAAGCAAAAACGTCTCTGGAACTTGAAAAAGAGTTACAAGAAAAGGCAAAGAATAAAACAAACACTTCTGGATCTTACACCTATAAAACAATAAAATTCTCTCCTGAACAAAAAGGCAAATGGACAAAAATTAACCATATTGATCCTGTTTGTGCAGTAAGCAGCAAAGAAAAGAAGATGTTTTTGAACAAGAAAAAGCAACTTGAAAAGAAGACTGTCTTTCAAGCAAAAAGGAAAGAAGTAGTTAGGGATACATGTAATATTCCTAGTGCTAGTTTCAAAAGAAGTCAAAATGTAACAAATGCTTTTAATAAAAAGAAAAAATTTGCTCCTACTTCTTCTTGTTCTATTAATTGCAACTGCATTCATCTCTTGATAAAACTGAAAAATCATTTCAGAGGATCGCATTGTCTTTTGAATCAATCTCTGAAAAATATCTCAGAGACAAAATTTCAAAAGAAGACAAGTAAAGGCAAGACATCAAAAGATGAGATGCCAAAAAGTCATACAAATTCACCAAAGTCTAACATAAAAGGACCCATAATGAGATGGGTACCTAAGAAACAATAATTTGTCTTGCAGAATCAGTCAATGTCAGTCTGGTACTTAGATTCTGGATGTTCAATGCATATGACTGGAGATAAGGAACTGCTATCCTCATTCAAAGCAAAATCTGGAGGAGCAGTTACTTTTGGAGACAATATGCAAGGACAAATTAAAGGATATGTTGAGTTATCAAGAGGAAATGTTTCAGTATCAAAGGTTGCTTATGTGGATGGATTAAAACACAATCTGATCAGCATAAGTCAACTTTGTGATCATGGTTTTGATGTGAAATTTCAAAGAAAATATTGTTCACTTCTTCACTCAGAATCAGGTCAAGAATTACTCAAATAAGACAGAAAATGTAACCTTTACAGGATGAATTTGACCAAAATCAAAGACACTGATTCAGAGAAACTTTGTCTTGTATCTCTGAATAGTGAGGAAGTCTGGCTCTGGCATAAAAAGTTTTCACATCTAAACTTTTCCTCACTTGATAAGTTAGTTAAACTTAATTTGGTTAAGGGATTACCATCTCTGAAGTTTAACAAAGATCATCTTTGTTCTGCTTGTGAAATGGGAAAAATGAAAAGATCTTCCCATAAAAACAAAAGTGAAAACAACTGTCCTAGACCTCTACACATGCTACATGTGGACCTTTGTGGTCCTATCTCTGTACAGAGTCTAGCAGGTAAGAAATACATTTTGGTGCTGATTGATGAATTTTCCAGATTCACATGGATAGAATTCATCAGAGCCAAATCTGATGTACCTGAAATATTGATAAGATTGTTGAAAAGGGAACAATAGAAATGTATTTTGTACCAACTGATCTCCAACTTGCTGATATTTTCACAAAAGCTTTAGATGAACGGAGGTTCAATTTTTTAATTAGCAAGTTAGGAATGTTGAATATGTCTACCCAACAAGGAAGAAACTCAGAGTCTCTGATCAAATTATCAGAGCCTCTGGACCAAGTAGCATATTTCAATATCAGTCTCTGAATGTTCTCTAAAGACATGACAAGGGGAGAAAAATAAAAAGTTGTTCTTTTGTCAAGGGGGAGAAAAAGAACTTTTCAACTATCATCTCAGAGTCTCTGAATTTTATCTCAGAATCTCTGAAATTCATCTCAGAGTCTCTGAAATTCATCTCAGAGTCTCTGAAATTGAGGATTCTCGTTTTTGTTTTGTCTCTCTAATCATCTGTCAAGGGGGAGTCAACAACTTTCAGACCAGTCATTCCTCAAACAAGAACTTTTTAATTAATTAGCAATTTTTGATATCATTTGAAATTAAAATTTCAGATTATCTGAACCTTTTTATTACAAGTGATATCTTAAATTATTTCTCAAGGCGAAAGGTTTGTCTAGTCAGCAAAAAGAAGTTATTCAATTTAATATTGAAAAATGGCGCCCCATTCCTATTTTCTTGGAACCTACACGCGTAGGTACAACAGTTTTCAAGACCACGTGTCACAAGAGGGATGAGTGAGAGGTCAAACGGCTTTATCAAAAGGGTCAAATCACTGTCGTTTCACCTTATGCACTCAAGTGTATCTTTTTCTAAATTTGGATACAAAACCAATTTTTCTTCCGGATATTCATTTTTACAAATTACTCTCGAGCACTCTCTCTCTCTCTCTCCAAATAGAATTTGAACTTCATCTTCTTCACTTCAACTCAAAAATGGCGTCTTCAAATGAATGGTGCAAGCTTTTTCCCAAATCTGGCGAATCTTCAAGACTGTATCGTTTTCCAATCAAAGACAACAATCACATGATTCAGCTTGATTCTCCCAAGTTTGAGGAACAATACGGAATAATCTGCGAGTTCTTCTCCAACTGTGAACTGACTCAAGCCTTAACTGCCTTTACCAATGAATGTCTGCTCTCGTTTGTTCAAGAATGGTATTCTTCCAGTCACTACAGCGATGAACATAACGGAATAATCGGCGAATTCGACATATCTCAAGTCGTAAAATGTCGAATACTCATTGCTCCTACTGTTCTACGAGAAGTTCTCCCTCTCCTAACAACTGAGGAACTTCAAATCACGCGTTTTAAAAAACGCCCAACTTCCGAAACCCTGCTCCAGTTCATCCGAATGCTAGGTTACAACACTGAAATCACCAGATTGAGTAACTTCCGACGACAACATCTACCACCAATCTGGAACTTCATGTTCTCTGTACTAAACCGCACTCTCACCTGCAAACTGGGGAGCATGGATCAAGAAACACCCGAAATTCTGTCAATCATGTATGCCCTATTCTTCAATCGCAACTTGGACATGGCCGGCAGAATTTTTGATATGATTATTACATCCATAGAGAAGAAGAACAAATGCTTGTCAAAGGACCCTGAACAAACGACCCAATCATCCAAAGTTCCTTCAATAACATTCCCTAGATTTCTGTCTCTAATAATCCATGCGGCGATCGAGAAGCTTCATATTTTGATCGCCACTGAACAACCCAAAACTCCTTTCTACATAATGAACAGCTTCAAACCGACGATTCTCTCTGAAGGTTATCCAGAAGCAAGGCGGATCCCTCACCACATGCTGAATCAGGTAAATCCTCAGTCTTTAGCCTTAGCTTCTTATCTCAATGTTGCCCAAGGACTAGAACCAGTTCTGGGAACCCCAACACACTTAGGTCCTGAACCTGGAATGGAGAGTAAGAGCAACTCGGCTTCAGAGGGTTCTGAGGACCCTGAAGTTCAGAGCTCTCACAAGAGTGAACCAGAGGGTACTCTTGCTAGAGAAACCGAAGTTGAGAGAGATGACAGAGCACTTGAAGGGGCTGTTAATGAGGGAGTTATGGAAGAAACCTCTTCTGCTAGTGAAGAGGATAGCTCTACTAGCTCTGAGGAAAGTAAGGATGAATCTTCAGAGACTAGCTCTGAAGATTCTCAGAGAGAAGAGAGCAAGTCTTTTAAGGAATTAGAGAAACTTGAGAGTTCTTCCCCTTCCACACAAAAAGATGCCCCAAGGCACATATATTTTAGGACACCAACCCCATCTCCCAGTGCAACCACACAATCTAACCTACCTGATCCAGAGGTAATGGTTATTGAATCAGAGGTGCACACCTCGAACCCAAACTAGCCAGCCACTTCAGAGGTACCTTTTTCCACCTCTGAAGTTCACATAACTGAGGAAACTCAATTTCTGGATAAGTCCTCTTCATAGGACTTAGCCAATACATTAAGTACTCAGTTGACTCAGAGTACATCAGCAATTCCTACACATAATGATGCCTCTGTGGCTCATCACTCACCCTTCAGGATATCCCGAAGTAGCTGTCCAACTCAGGGACAATGGCTTGACCTACAAGAACAAGGATTGACTTGCCTGGATCACAAGCTCAACTCCCACATTCACTTCCAGTCCTCTGAATCTGAGGAGGAGGACTTGGTTGGGAAAATAACACTTAGAGATGATTCTCCGGAACATCAAGGATTGAGTGGAAGTCCTTCCAGAGACAACATCAAAACAGCTCTGAACGAAGGCTCCTCTGAACTCGAGGAAAAATTGGCTACATTTGTTGTAACCAATGTACCACTCTCTGAACTTCTCACAAAATCTGAGTTTCAGAGATTCTGTGAGGAAGTCAGAGGCTCCATGAAAGAGCATAACTTTCAGCGAATTGACGGTTCGGAGACCTCTGCTCTTCGCTCTGAAAACACCAACCTCAGAGCAGAGGTTTCCACTCTGAAGACCCAACTTATGGACTCCTCAAACAGAATCCAAGAGTTGGAACAAGAACTGTTCAAACAGAAGACTGAATCATCCTTGGAAGTAGCCGCTCTTAAAGCTCAGAATGCTGCTCTTAAAAATCAAGCAACTACAGCCATTGATGTTCAGAAGGCTCTGCAAGAACTAAGGGACGAGGTAGTAGCCACCAGATCATCTTCACTCTCAACAGAACAAATGGCCTCTATCTCTGACCTTATTAAAACAACAATTCAAGCCTCTGTTCCAGCAGTCAGTGCACCATCAGCAACACCACAATCAACACCCCAGACTACTGAAGACCTCATCACCAAAATTGATCTGGCCTCATTCAAATCCGCAATCATGAGCAGAATGCTAACATGTTCTTCCAAGATCTCTACTATTGCTCAGAAGCAGGTCAAAGCTACTCTGGAACTTCATCACTATAAATCAGAGGACTAGGTTGCTGAAATCAGAACTGCGGCTTCAGAAGCAATTGAATCCATTCAGAAGGCTCTTCTTGACCCCAAAGGAAAAGGAATCGCTGAACCAGACTCTCCCAAATACAAACGCAAGTTTTCTGGTGGGACCTGTAGCGAAGCAGCGAAGAAAGCCAGATTTAATGATTCTGAGGACTCAGATGATGATGAAGCCTCTGAATCACACGATAGGGAGATCAGAGATACAACCGAACACACCTCTAAAGTTGATCCCTCTGCACAAGTAAATGAAAGTGCCTCTGCTCCACCAACCAAAGGAGTTCAAGAGAAGGAACCAGAGAGGAACACCACCTCTTCTGATGACAACCAAAATTTGTAAACATTTACAACATCGGTAATACTTTTCGCATCATCAACACCAGGTGTTCCAATCACTCCAGTAACCAATGCAACTCCAGAGAAAATTGGAGCTCTGAAAGAGGAAGAAAACGAACAACTTGTAGACTTCTCTACGTCCTCTGAAGATGCATTCTCATCTCCCGAAAGACCACCAATGGTGATAAGAGATGCCTTCAACTCAGAGTCTGAGAAAGAACAGAACTCAGATTCTGACAGAGCGGAAGAAGCTGCTGGAGATCAGATTGAAGTAATTGATGTCGAAGAATATGTTTTCAAACACGCTCAACCTCATCATACCTCAACAGCTTCAGAATTAAGAGAATCACCAGAGATAGATGGATATATCTCTGAACAACCTTCAGAGATAACTCAGTCACATCCCAAGGACAAAGAAACCATGGTTGTTGATGAACAGGCTCCTCAAGAGAATCTTGTTCAGAAGACAAGCATCGGTTTACCAGCCAAGGTATTCACTCAACCTCCCACATTCTTAGAATCCACTCCTGAAGCATCGATAGAAGATCACTTTCGGCATATCTACTGGGATTTCAATATGGGAGACACTCAAGTAATCCCTATGAATCCAAGAATCAGAGAGGATATGCCAGACTACGAACGAAGATTCATATAGGCAAAGACATCACCAAGAATGGCGGTTCTCAACGATGCTCCCATAATAAAAGTTGAGAAAATCACTGAAAAGACATTCGCCTACAACAAAATCATATATAGACATTATGTGGTGACTCGATCTGATCAGAAGATTTACGAGTTCAATGATAATGATCTCGTAAATCTAAATCCATATGATCTCACTCATCTATATGCCTATTGCTCTACGAGATACGATTCAGGAAGAAGGGAGATAAGAATGAGCATGGTTGAAGTAAGACGGGCAATGGAAGCTTATATCAAACACAAAGCCAAACGTGACTTTCAAATTGCTCTGAACTTGGGTGAAGAAAAGCTCGGAGTGACTGAACCAGTGGAAACCATCGAAAACCTGGACAAACAGAAGACTGGATCAATCATTGAAGAACCTATGGGTTTCATCTACAGAGTGAACCAAGAGAAGAAAATCTTTCTAGCTTCGCAAGTAGAAAAGTATTCTGATGAAACCTTGAAAGGCAAACAAAAGTTGATTCAAGTAAAGAAAGAACATTACAGAGCAGACCTACTGGCAAAACTAGACTTGGAAATTGGCTCAATGATTAACTTCAGAGACCTCATCATGAAGTTTCATAGGATATGTTCTAGTGATAGGTTCTGATTAATTTTTGAATATTATTCTCTTTTGTAATTCCAAATTATTATGAGAAGTAATATTTACAGAGGATAACTTTCTCCTCTTCGCTTTCTAGTTTAAATATTCATTGTGTCCTTTATTTATTTTCAGTACTTAGGGGGAGATTGTTAGCCCCAAATCTGAACGATGAAAGTATTGAAAATAACTGTCTTCAACTAAAGACTTTTAGAGTCAGTCTCGGAGAAAGCAAGTATGTCTCTGAAGTCAGTTCAGAGACAGTATCACGGAAAGACATCAGAGAGCTCCTCATCAGAGATCCTATTTCAGAGCTCTGAAGATGTTCACTCTAAATTTCATGACAAATGTTAACAAAAGAACAGATGACACGGCACCTAGTGATAAGATTTACTTTCTAGAGTAGGTCACTGTTCAAGCATGTCTTGATCTTACCTTTTAGGTAAGACACTGTTCAAGCATGCTTCTATTTGTCAGATAAGTACACTACTTACCTTATGGTCCTATAAATAGGACCATCACCTTATTGTTCAAAGTGTGCTTAAGAAGTCTTATATCTGATAATATAAGTTGAATATTTTATTCCAAGAATATCTTGTTTATCTATTATCTACTTTATGAACTGTGATATTTGAATCTCCTTTGATATTAAACTATATTGTTTCCGCTGTTATTACTCTTATTGTTTATATCATTGTTGTGAGATTAAATCTGGGTTCCAACAACTCCTAATCTTGAAGCTTATGCCATTAAAGATCGATTACATTCGTTTTTCATACGTTATTGAGTATCTTCTTCCCTACTTCTTTAGAATAGTTGATTAATTTACATCGTGTTTGAATATTATTTTCTTAGTTTATCTGTTAAGACTGATTTTGTAGTAATCATTGTATTTATTTTCAGTAGTCTTAATTGTGCTTATCTTGCTTATCTGTATTGGTTAAGACTTGGGGTATTTAAGTCCCTTAGGTGCTTTGTTGTTTGTAACTTTGAGATCACATTTGAATAGAACATAAACTTTGGATCTCTCTACTTTCTCTCTCTACT
Organism: Arctium minus; assembly: GCA_954870635.1. Classification (NCBI taxonomy): domain Eukaryota; kingdom Viridiplantae; phylum Streptophyta; class Magnoliopsida; order Asterales; family Asteraceae; genus Arctium; species Arctium minus. Next base: position 76,898,303 of record OX941088.1, on the reverse strand, counting down.
TTCTATCTCTACTTTCTCTCACTAGATTTAGACCGATCTTGGACTTATAATTGGTATCAGAGCTATTCTGAATCTGAGAGGACTAAGAGTATTTGATTTAGATTCTGAATTTGTGGATTAAAGCAGAAAATTTGATCGATTTTCTTGATTTTTTCAAGAAAATCTCGTTTTTTGCTTTTTCATCAAATTTGGATAGGTTTCTGGACGATTTTGTTTGAAATTTGGATTATTAGACTCGATTTTGGTTATTGATCACATTTGCTTCATATAATTTTGCATGAAAATCATGTTTTCATCTTCGATTTTGCAATTTTGTGAATTTCAGAAAACTCGTATTTCACGTACTGTTACATTCTTGATTTTGCAATTTTGTGGTTTCTAATCGAATTTCTTGATGGAAAAGTGATAGAATCTTGTTTTCGTTCAAATCTGTGTGAATTACTTGCATTACTTTCTTGGTTTTAATCGATCTTGCGAATTTTTCTTGATTTTCTTCGTTTTGCGCAAGTTCATATAGGTTTGCGCAAGTTCATATAGGTTTGCGTAAGTTCATACTACTTTGCGCAAGTTCATATTGTTCTAACCTTTGTGTTAGTGTATTTCAGGTTTTTGCATTGGGTTATACACGCAAAACAAATTTTGCGTATCAAGTGCTTTACGAGAAGTAAAGTTTTCGTATCCTTCAGCTCGCACAAAGCTAGTTTTGCGTATTTCACAGTTCCAGAGAAGCTCAATTTGCACTTCAAGCCACTTACGCAAAGCTCACTTTGCGTCTTCCACTAGTTACGAAAAGCTCGGAAGAAGTTGGAACTGGCTGAGAAGAGAGAAAATGAAACTATATTGCTGGCTGAGGAGGAGTACTGGTTGGATCATTCAGATATCGAAGTTGAGAACGAGGAGACAGCTGCAATGTGCTTCATTGGAATTGACAAGAGTGATAATGAAGAAGATGATACCTCCACTGATGATTCTGAGCTTAGTCATTTATGGTATCTGGATTCGGGATGTTCCAAACACATGACGGGCAACAAATCACTACTTTCAAATTTTAAAGAAAAATGTTACGGTCGTGTTAAGTTTGGAAACTGTAAGACTGCTCCGATTCTTGGTTATGGTGATCTTGTTCAAGGTAATATAACTGTCAAGAGAGTCAGCTACGTCGAAGGTCTAAGCCACAACTTATTCAGCATCGGACAGTTCTGTGATAAAGATCTTGAAGTTAGCTTCAAATCTAAAAGAGTTGCTGTGAAGAATGATAGTGGCAGGGACTTATTGGTTGGAAAGAGAAGATCTAATTTGTATACAATTGATCTTTCCAAGGTTAAGATCCCATCTGACATCTGTTTGCTATCTAAAGCCTCTGTTCATGAAAGTTGGATTTAGCATCGTCGACTAGCTCATCTCAACTTTAAGTATATGGATCGCCTGGTCAAGAATGATTCAGTGAGAGGTCTTCCAGTACTTCGTTTTCAGAAAGACCACCTCTGTCAGGATTGTGAGAAAGGAAAGATGAAGAAAGCTCCTCACAAACCAAAGCCTAAACCCTGCACTTCAGACATACTTGACTTATTGCATGTTGATTTATGCGGACCGATGAAGACAAAGAGTATTGGTAAGAAAAGATATGTCTTGGTGGTTGTTGATGATTGCTCAAGGTATACATAGGTGAAGTTTCTCAAATCCAAAGATGAAACCCCAGACATTCTCATCAACCTCATCAAAACAATTCAGACCAACAAGCAAAAGAAAGTCAAGGTTGTCAGATCAGACAATGGCACTGAATTCAAGAACAGTACTCTTCAAGCTTTTTACGAGGATCAAGGAATTCAACAACAGTTTTCTGCTACTAGAACACCGCAACATAATGGGGTTGTTGAACGTCGAAATAGAACGCTTGTTGGGGCTGCAAGATCTATGCTTGCTTATTCTGGTCTTCCTTTGTCTCATTGGGCTGAAGCTATTTCAACTGCATGTCATACTCAGAACCGATCGATTCTACATCGCCGATTCAACAAAACACCATATGAGCTGATGAACGGTATCAAACCGAATGTCAAATATTTCAAGTCTTTTGGGTGTAAGTGTTACGTTCTGAATGACAGGGATAATCTGAATAAGTTTAGTCCGAAGGCAGATGAGGGTATTTTTCTAGGTTATTCTTCTAACTCTGCAGCTTACAGAGTCTTTCTTATCTCAGCAAGAAAAGTGATAGAAAGTGTAAATGTCAAATTTGACGAAGCTGCTGATTTGGTTTCTAGTCAACCAGGCTCAGAAACCGTTCTTACTGAGAATTCAGCTTCTGAACAACACAGTTCAAAACATTCACTTCAATCGACAAATCAGAATCCTTCTTCTTCCTTACTTAATCTTTCTGATCTTGATTTTCCCTTTGAGAATTTTTATGATGATGTTCCCAAATCTAATTCTGATAATGTTTCAAATGCTTTGAATCAGGATACTGCGAGCGCATCTACATCCAATTCTGCTGCAACTATCTCTGACATTGATGTTGTTTCAGTTCCTCCTGTCATTCAAACCACTATTTCTTCATTTGATCCAGTACAATCAGAAAATGAGCAATCAGAATCGGAACATGTGAACACTGAACCTATTCAAGAAGAATCTGCTCTAGATCAATCTGTTCAGGAAGAACAAGTTCAGGATGAAGAACAAACTGATACTGTTCAACCAATTCTTCCAGAGTCTGATTCTGAAGTTGTTGAACTTTCTCCTCCTCCTGTCGAGACAGTATCTATATCTTCATCTGACATAGAGGCTCTTGAACCACTCCCTCATCAATTAGAAGTTGTTCAAGAGACTATTGATCCTCTCCCTCATAACTTTAAATGGACAAGATCTCATCCCATTCATCAAATTATTGGAGATCCTCAAGCTAGTGTGTCTACACATTCCAGGACGGCAACTTCCAACGAATGTCTCTTCACTTGCTTCCTAAGCAAGATTGAACCAACCAAAGTATCTGAAGCATTGGAAGATCCGGATTGGATTATAGCAATGCAAGAGGAGCTCAATCAATTTGACGCACTCAAAGTTTGGATACTTGTACCACGGCCGAAAGGAAAGAGCATAATTGGCACAAAGGGGATATTCAAGAATAAAAAGGATAAAGATGGTATCGTTGTGCGTAACAAAGCAAGACTGGTAGCCAAAGGATATCGACAAGAAGAAGGCATTGACTACAATGAAACATTCGCGCCGGTTTCCAGATTAGAAGCTATTCGGATGTTTCTTGCCTTCGCTGCTTATCGTAATTTCACTGTATATCAGATGGATGTCAAGACAGCATTCCTCAATGGCAAACTGAAAGAAGAAGTCTATGTTTCTCAGCCAGATGGGTTTGTTGACAAAGACCATCCTGATCATGTCTATTTTCTCGATAAAGCACTATATGGTTTGAAACAAGCTCCAAGGGCGTGATATGATGAGTTGTCAGCCTTCTTGATTAAATCAGGGTTTACCAAAGGATCGATTGATACCACTCTTTTCATCTATCATTCTAACTTGGATATCTGCTTAGTTCAAATTTATGTTGATGATATTATTTTCGGTGCGACTAATAAATCTTTATGTACTTGATTTTCTGATCTTATGACCTCTAGGTTTCATATGAGCATGATGGGAGAAATTAATTTCTTCCTCGGCTTACAAGTGAAGCAACTTCCAGATGGCATTTTTATCAACTAGTCGAAGTACGTGTTTGACATATTGAAGAAATTCAAGATGGACAAGTCGTCTTCAATTGGTACTCCTATGGCACATGGAGCTAAAATCGGACTAGATCCAGATGGAAAAGCTGTGGACCAAAAGACATATCGAGGAATGATCGGATCGCTAATGTATCTAACTGCCAGTCGCCCGGACATAATGTTCTCTACCTGTTTGTGTGCCAGATTCCAAGCTAAGCCTAAAGAATCTCATCTATTATTAGTCAAGCGCATTTTTAGATACATTAAAGGAACTCCTTATTTAGGTTTATGGTATCCTAAGAGTTCTGACTATAAGTTGATTGCTTATTCTGATGCAGATTTTGGCGGTAATCAATTGGACCGGAAAAGCACTTCAGGTCACCTTCAATTTCTAGTTGTTGCGCTCAAGTGCTTTGGATGAAGACACAACTTCAGGATTACGGGATGATGTACAAAACAGTGCCTATATATTGTGACAGCAAATCCACGATCGCGATATCAGTCAATCCGGTCCAGCACACTAAGACCAAACACATAGATATGCGGTACCATTTCATAAAACATCATGTGGAAGAGGGTACTATTGAATTATATTTTGTACCAACTGAATATCAACTTGCTGATATCTTTACAAAAGCTTTAGATGAAAAACGTTTTAATTTTCTACTTTCAAAACTTGGCAAGTTGAATTTAAAAGTTTAAATCTTTACAAATTTTATTCTATAAAGTAAAAGCTTTACATATTTTCTTTTAGTTGAATAAAATGTGTGTCAAGGATAAATTTTCAAGTTGCTTTGTTTATATTAAAGTTTTATCTGTTCAACTTTCAAGTCTTACAAAAGTCGAAAAGTCAGCAACATGTTTGTAGCTTTTGACACTGCTTTAAAGATATGTGAGTCGGAATATTTATAGTTTGCTTTGCTTTGACTTCCAAAATGATCAGAATTATAGATCGGAGTGAAAATATGGGCTAAGCACTTAGATGTTGACCTGAGTGATTGAGATGAATATTAAATATATAAAATACAGAAATCTCTGAGTTTAAAAGTTTGTACCTGTGGCCTTTCTGGTTTGGGAAAGTAAGTTCCGTGGGATGCTTGTCATCTGGTCCCCTAAGGTCATTTGGTCTGGGAGTGATCGAACCCAAATCCTTCTATAGAATCAGATCGAAGGTCATGTTCTACTGGTATGAATGAGTTTAGGATGTGTCGATGTAGCCTTTCTGATCCGGGAAAGTAAGTTCCAAGGGGTGCTTGACACCTAGTCCCCTAAGGCCAACTGATCTGGGAGCGACTGACCCAAATCCTGCAATAGGGTCAGATAGAAAGTTACGTTTACGGCATGTTCTTTATTTACCGAATTTTTTGATTAAAAGAAGCCAAAGTGCACACGCTTAAAAGATTCCAAAGAGCACACTCATGTGAAGATGCCAATGTGCATACTGCTAAAAGATGCCAATGAGCACACATCTCATGATACTTGGTGATATGTTTGAGTTGTGATAAACTTGTAAATTTGTGAAAATCTTAATTTTTGATGGCTTAGTGTGAGTGCATGCAAAGTTCTCTATAATATTTTTAGAATTGCATTTTTCTTGAAGCTAATCGAAGTTCGCATGCGAGCACACTGAATAGATTGCTGGAAGTTTTTGAAACTGAACATGTCTTAACTTGATATACAATGAAACTTGTTCTTGTATCTAACAACACATGCTTGATTTCAACTGATTGATAAATCTGTGATATTTTATTGAGTAGAATTTTTATTTGTTTAGTGTTTAAAATTTAATATGTTCAGTTGTTTCAAAATTTATATTCAGTATGATTTTTCTTTTTACACTGATGTCTTAATGTTTGTGTATTCATATTTTTTGTCAATGGTCTGTGTATTTTTCGAGGGGGAGAGTACATCTGATTGTAAAATTGTCTACATTCTGTTTTTGAGGGGGAGTGAATAAAGATGATAAAATACTTCTCGTGCTGATCAGAAATTAATCAAGTAAGTATTTCTGATATTTTTATGCAAATGCTGATCTAATTTGTTAAATTTTGTGCATTTGTGTAGGGGGAGTAAAGGAGATGGACAGGTAAGTTTTTTGATTTTTTTTTATTTTAAGAATGTTATTTTTTTAGAAGTATTATTTTTTTTAAGTGTTCTTTATTTTTTTTAAGTAGTATAAATAGTTTTTGATTTGGGCTCTTTACTTTTCTCGCTCCAATTTCATTTTGAATCATTCCATAAACTGTTCATCTTCATCTTCTCTCTGACTGTTGATTTTCATCTTTGATTTCAGCCTTGCATTTCGACCAGGTTTGTATTTCATTTTAGTTTTGTTATTGATTTGTAGTTAAGATTAGTTTACCATTGTTTGTATTTGTTTTGATTTCGAATATTGGTTCTTACTGTGCGATTTATGCGAGTTTACTGTTCATCATCTCTTTGAACAGATTCGAATTGTTTTTGGTCAAATTGTGTCTTGGGTTTGATTTAGTTCTTATTTTCGAACTCCAGGTATGTGTTTTTACCTCTTAATTTGACTTTAGTTGCTTTAATTTTGATGTATTGTGTTTTTCGTAAAAGAACTCGCGAAAACTAGGGTTTACGTATCAAGGTTGGATTCACGCAAAGTTAAGTTTGCGCAACCAACAGGACATGCAAAGTTTAGTTTGCGTGATACTTTGCGTATCGTACTTGACATGCAAACCTTGATGTTTTTGTGTTGTTTTTGTGTTGTTTTTGTTAGTTTAGTTTGCGTAATACTTAGGTCACGCAAAGTCTACTTTGCGTAACCTGTTGGTCACACAAAGTTTACTTTGCGTAACCTACGTGTCACACAAACTTTGTGTTTGTGTTGAAAGTTTTCAGGTAAGGTTTTCGTAACAAATTAATCACGCAAACCTCAGTTTGCGCTATGAACTGAATACGCAAACTTCAGTTTACGTATCATGCCTGTCACGCAAACTTTCCTTTGCGTATCACGTTCTTTGCGCAAACCGCACTTTGCGTTTCTAACTAGTCACGCAAACCAGACTTAGAATTTTTTTTTTCTTTTTTCAGTTTTCTTACTTTGTCTAATTTTTCTTCGTTTTTGTTTTCCAGGTTTTTTAAATGTCTTCTAAAACCCAAACAGATCGAATGATACAAGACGAGAATGTTATTCTCGATGATCCGTCTGATCAAGCTTCTCACGAGACGTCGATGCTGTCTGTCCCTTCTGTCGGGGCCAATCAATCTGCATCACGCCGAACACCGAACGATGTCTTTCCCATTCTGATGTACATTCTGTCATACAAGCCGAACAATGATTTTGTGGATTTTGACAGAATCAAAATACATTCGGTTATTCGAGCGATTCTCAGAGGACATCCACTTGCATAGGCTTTTACTTCATGTGCTGAAGTTCCAGAAGTATATATACAGCAAGCATGGCATACAATTACAAAGAATGAGCTTGCTCGTCCGCACATATTCGATCTACAAATTGATCAATATGACTCATTTCTTTCCTACAAGCGTCTACGTCTAATTCTGGAGCTTCCTGAGCCCAACTCCAGACCAGGCCGAACTTCATATGACAGTTTTCCTTCTGAAGAGGATGTTCTTGACGGCATTCGAAATCTTGGATATACTGGGACATTGAACAGAGTTAGTGATTTTGACAGATCACATCTTCCTCCAGTTTGGTATGCTCTCTTCTTTGTTCTCATCAGGTGTCTTACGGCAAAGCATTCTGGAACGGACAATGCAAGTCTACTTTATCTCTGGTTGTTCCATGCAGTCATCTATGACTTACATGTCGACTACACTTATATTTTCTGGACAGAACTCTCGGTGCGGGTGCAAGACAAGCTTACACACAAGAAGCGCAAGTTCATTCCATTTATCAGATATTTGAAGCTTATCATTCAAAGTATGCTCATAAGCAATCCAGCTATTCCACGTAGATTATCTTGGCCACAGGTTCCGGATACAGAAATGCTTTATATTCAGAAACAGAAGCAGTCGTTCAACTATTCCATGACTATTCCGTACGCTCTAATCGCCAACTATGTTGATATGACTGATGATAGCGTTGTTGAGTACTGCATATAGAATGACTTTGTGGAAGCTGCACAAAATGAGCCATCTCATGACACACAAGCTGCTGCCAATCAAGAGGTTGAAGTTGAAGTAGTTGTTGCTGATAAAGAGGTTGAAGTTGAAACAGCTGTTGAGCAAAAAGTTGAAATATCTGCAGAACAAGAAGTTGAAGCAACTCAACAAATCGGTGATGTACTTGCTACTATTCATACTGAACCTGCTTCTGTCCATGATACTTCTGATGCTACTGTTGATGCTTCTGCTGGTGATGGTGATAAAGATGAAGCTAGTGATGAAGATGTTGATATTGGTGTTGATATTCCTGACAGTGAAGATGATGATGATGATAATGACGGAGATGATGATGTTCAACCAAGTCTTCGGGTATATACAAGGCAATCTATGGAACCTGAAGTGCATGTGTCAGAAGAGGTTGTATCTGAAGATGAATCTGTATCTATCAATCCTTAAGCTACTAGTCTTTAAGTGGATGAATTAGATCTAACATTTGCTTAAGCCTCAGCTCAGCTTCAGAGGCAAGCTCCAGCAACTTCTCTTGCTGATATTCCTTCATCTGCTGTAGAGCTTTCTACTGTTCCAGCTCGGGTTTCAGCGGATAAATTCAATACTTTGAATTAGGTGATTCGTCAACTATCGGAGAGAATGGATGCATAAAAAGAGGCACATATTCATAAACTGAAGACGTTCTTCAAAGGAAAAATGCCAGAAATCGATGCTTCCGTGATTCCTCAAGAGATTCCTTTTCGAAGACCATCTGGTGTTATTATTCGTGAATCATCTTCTGCACATGTCTCAACTACTGTTCCACCGATTGTATCTCTTCCGATTCCTCCTTTGTTTACTCAGTCTGCGGGTATTTCTACATCAGTTCCTGCTGATACATCTTCACGATCTTCTCTTCACGATCTTCCATTATCTGAGTTGACTGATCTGCTTTACGCTCGTCTATTGTCTATGTCACCGCCACAACATCAAGATCAAGATCTAATTTCTCTTCTAAGGAATTTCTAGCCTACGCCGCCTCCAGTTCATACGTCTGATTCTGAGAGAATTACTGCTTTATCTGAAGAGTTCCAGTCTTTCCGATCTGAAGTTCAATCTAGTTTTGCTGATATTAAGTCTTTCATGACTCAAGCCTTTTCTGAACTTTCTAACATATTTGATCTTCATACTCAGAGTTGCAGAACTGAGGCAGGACCGTCTCTTAAACGCCAACATGACCAAGATGATCTAGATCATCAAGGCCATGAGGGGGAGATGGTGAAGAGACCAAGAGTGGAAGGATCTTCTTCAGCCAGAGGAGATCAATCTCAAGAAGAGGTGGCTGGTGATACATAAAATAATAATGACAACGGTCAAGACTGTAGCATTCAAAATCTAGTGAATGTCATGATTGAAAATGTTGATTTGTCTTCCATGTCAAATGTACTGAACTTTTCTGAACAAGATATTGAAAATAACATGCAGATTGTTGTGTATGTTGATCCTGACATTGATCCAAGGTCAATTGATTTAGAGGATTCTGAAGCTGCAAATGACATGAGATCATTCTTTGCAAATTTCATAGAGATAAATTCAGATGATAATGAAGACATCAGATTTGAGAAGATTTGCCAAGTAAAAGAAGAGGATTGTGATGACATAATCATCATTTCTGATACTGAAGATGATTCTATATTCATGGATGCTAAGGATGAAGAGATTACAGACATGTTGTACAAAGATCTTCCTTCTCAAGAAGAGATTCCTGAAACTTCTCCAAGTACTGAAGCTACTCAAGTTCCAGAAACTGCTCCAATTATTTCTTCTCCTGTTGCTAGTACAGCTCTGACAACCATTGCTCCTCAAAGTTCATTTGAAGTTGTTCAGTTGTCAAGAGCACAAGCTGATGTTCCTCCATCTGAACCTGTGATTTCTCCGAAAATTCTAGAGGAAGGACCATCTTTGACTACACAGCAGAGACAAAGAAGTCTTCAACAAAGGTATATGGCTTCAAGACAAAGATCTGCCTTTCTAGAAGATTCTCAGTGTAATATTTTCGTTTCTAGAAGAAGGCCGATCAACATTTATGCTATCCTTGGTGTTGAAAAGGAGTCAGAGGCTTATCAGTATGAATACTTGATGCTCATCAAGTGCCAGCGCCGTAGAAATAATCTCGTTTCTTCTCCATATTTGATTGTCCGGGTTATCAGCGTCACGATAAACAAGTTAGTTAATATCTGGTATCCGGAATTCGAAGTGGAAAGAAGAGATTGCAATCGATATACTTTCTCTGAGGCAGATTTTTCTGATCTTTCTATTGATGATATTGAGTTTTTATATGATAATTTCAGAAATCTTTATCATAGAACACAGGATGTTTCTCAAGCGCTTTTTGTTATCAAAAGATTCATTCGACGGCAAATCAGATTCTTCAGAGTGTTTGATTTTCATATGGCCGTTGAAAGCTTTCAGCCAGTTGTAAATCTTCTAAGGCCCAATCGAAGCTTGCCAGACTTAGATTCTTATCCTTTATTCACCATAATTCAAGATCCATATGGAGTTGTCTACAAGAATGGCTCAAGTCAAAAATGCTTTCTCAGATTTGAAGAAATAAGTCATTACTCAGATGGAACTTTGAAGGTGATCAAGCTTCAGTTGGAGCAACGTCTGAAAGAAACTCAAAGAAGATTTTTGGAAACAAGAAGTAATGCTTTTCTGATTGATAATGATGAAATTCGTCTTCTCAATAAGACATTGAATACAATTCATGAGAGATTGAATTTCCGCTCAACTCTAAGACGCCTGGAAGTTTCAATTGGACTGAATAGACTTCGTCAAAGAGAAGAGAGTCAATGATTCACCAAAGTCGCTTTGTTGGTCAATGCTGTTTTAGAAGATTGATTTTGAAGACCACTGCGCCAATTATTACTAAGGGGGAGATTGTTAAGACTGATTTTGTAGTAATCATTGTATTTATTTTCAGTAGTCTTAACTGTATTGGTTAAGACCTGGGGTATTTAAGTCCCTTAGGTGCTTTGTTGTTTGTAACTTTGAGATCACATTTGAATAGAACATAAACTTTGGAGCTCTCTACTTTCTCTCTCTACTTTCTCTCACTAGATTTAGACCGATCTTGGACTTACATTATCGTTCTTAGTTTTTCTTCTTTGAATCTCTCTTAATCCTTATTAGTTTATATCAAGTTTTGATTTTTATGCATCTTTCTTATCCCTTATTTCGTAGCCCTCTCTTTTTATGCATCTCTACTCTCTCTACTCTATTTCAATTATTACACTTCATTCATCTTTGCATCCTTTTAATTTTATGCACAATTGTTCTTCTTTGTTTTTAGTTAATGTTAATCGCTATTAGATCGTGTCTAATGTAGTTGGTTTGCTAGTTTGTTTAAATCCATTATCTTTGATTTTTTGGAGTCTAGATAAGTGAATAATTTCTTGGTCCTAATTTAGTAATCATTTTATTGGGTAATCGTCTCTTAGGATCGAGGTCTTGGTATTGATTAATTGTTTTTAAAACGGATGTTGAGTTTTAATCCATTTTGATTCTAACAAAAGTTGGAGTTAATTTAATTGGGTTTTAACAAAATATTTAGTCAATTCAATTAATTTTTGACGAAACGAATGTTTGGTCTTTTACTTGGGTTAAATTGTTCAATGACAACGGTCCTAACATGCAAATAGTTAGGGACGTTGATTAGGAAAATTACTTGTTTTAAACCTTAATGTTTCTTTCCTATCTACATGTATTGCGAGAGTAAATATGTGTCTTGGCTAAGAAAAGCTTTTCCACCTCGAAAGAGGGTTAAAGTAATTTTGCAAAACGAATTCCCACCATTACCAAAATCCTAGGTTGACGTTATCCAGTGCCCCTTTAGTTGTAGTTGTCTTTTATTTTGCTTAGTCTACTTTTATTTTCCTCTTTTTCTCTCTCCTTCCCTTAATCTCGTTTAATTTTATGTCAACTTAGTTTAATCATCAAATCAATTATCTGATTCGCATAGCTAGACATGATCATTTAGTGGTTAGTGGTTAGACTGTCACCTCTTTGTGATCGACCCGTATCCTACAAAACCCGTACGCTTGCGGTTATAAATTTAAAACAACATCAAGTTTTTGAATTTTTTTTTATTTATAAAACACAATTTCCAAATCTGCCCCCTCAACTTTACTGCTACTTCAAGATCTACCCTTTTGCTTTCATAATTAACATCTTCCCTCATGAATTATTTCCTTTCAAATTTGATCCAACTTGGTCCCATGTTTCTTGAATTTGCCCACCAAATAAAGATCGATCAAAAACTTTAAATCCATCGTCATCCATTTCACGCTTTCAATGTGAATTACCTGTCAAAACCCGAGAAAACCACAAAAATACCAATGTAATATCCCCAATCGATTATTAAACAAAAACTAAATAAAATTATAATAAAATCTACGTGTAAACAATTAAACTAAATGTAAAATGCAATTATAAACTACTATGAATGCATGCACAAAATGCACTTAACAAAATACCCACAAGCTAAATTTTTTAACGATTTTACGAACCCACAAAATGCAATTATAAACTACTATGATGCATGCACTCAAAAGTTTATTATAAAAACGATTGATCAATACCATAACGTCTATCCAAAGTGACGATTACCCAAAAAAACGAAAGTTAAACTATGAAACAAAACATAATATAAATCTAAACAAAACAATAAAATTAATCTACGAAAGCTGTAAAGATCGATCCAAGGAGTGTGACTCTCTAAGAATCGTGTTTAGCCTACGAAAGCGGTAAATTAAATTAAGAGCGGTGCAAAAATTAAAAAGGGAGAAATACGATCCAAGGAGTGTCACTCTCCAAGAATCGATCTAACCTACTAAAGCGGTAAAATAAATTAAGAGTGATGCATAAATTAAAAAGAGAGAAGTAAAAATAGGGAGAGAAATCCAAACATATAAATAAAAAAATGGAGAAACGAAGCGTTACAACCGTGTTGAATTTTGATGAGAATCTGTCACATTCCATCTTCGTCTTCGATCCGCCGAAACATCGCATCTTCAAATCTTCAAAGGACTCAACGAACGAAGAAATCACAAATAAATAAAAAAACTAAACTAAACCTATAATCTAAAATCTAAAATCTAAACTAACAAACTTAAAAGAAAAAAAAAGAACTCAAATCTAACAATTCATCTCTAAACCAAAAACAAAACTCTAAAACTAAAAAAACAAAAGAAAAAAGAAAAAAAAAAGAATGGCGGCTGCCATGGGGGAGAGAAAGAGATGATATGTTCCAAAACCTAAAAAAAAATTATAAATAAAACAAACTTTTCAAAGCACCCCCCTCAATTTTGCAACTCTTTCAAGATCCACCTTCTTCTTTCATAATTATCAAACTTATCCCTCTTGAGTAATTTCTTTTAAATTTGATCCCATGTTTCTTGAATTGCTCCACCACATAAAAATTGATCAAATGCTCCAAAAAATCATCATCATCCATGCTCTCGGTTTTAATATAACTTACCTGTCAGAACCCGACAAAAACATACAAATGTTAATGTAACATCCCCAATCGATTATTAAACGAAAATTAACTAAAAATATAATAAAATCTACATGCAAACAATTAAACTAAATGCAAAATGTAATTATAAACTAATATGAATGCATGCACAAAATGCACTTAACATAGCTTGATGTGGTTTTAAATTTATAGTAGCATTTACTATGATGCTACATAGACAAGCTTAACTTGTGGGTTCGTAAAATCAATAAAAAAACATAAAAAAGCAAAAAAATAAAAAAAAGGGAATGCATGAAAAATAAATAAAAAATGCATTTATATAGTTAGTTTTGCAAATATTAAGTTGAGATCCGTTGAAAATTGTAGGAAACAACCTGTGTGCATAAAAACAAGCCAAAATATCTTTTCAAACCCCGATAACCAAACCCAATCCCCTATGGCAGCCGCCATTCTTTTCTTTTTTCTTTCTTTTTTCTTTCTTTTGTTTTTTTAGTTTTAGAGTTTTGTTTTTGGTTTAGAGATGAATTGTTAGATTTGAGTTCTTTTCTTTTTCTTGTAAGTTTATATTTTAGATTATAGATTTAGTTTAGTTATTTTATTTATTTGTGATTTCTTCGTTCGTTGAGTCCTTTGAAGATTTGAAGATGCGATGTTTCGACGGATCGAAGATGAAGATGGAATGTGACAGATTCTCATCAACATTCAACACCGTTGTAACGCTTCGTTTCTCCATTTTTTTTATTTATATATTTGGATTTCTCTCCCTATTTTTAATTCTCTCTTTTTAATTTATTCATCCTTCTTAATTTATTTTACCGCTTTATTGGGTTAGATCGATTCTTGGAGAGTGACACTCCTTGGATCGTATTTCTCCCTTTTTAATTTCTTGCACCGCTCTTAATTTAATTTAACGCTTTCGTAGGCTAAAAACGATTCTTAGAGAGTAACACTCCTTGGATCGATCTTTACAGCTTTCGTAGATTAATTTTATTGTTTTGTTTAGATTTATATTATGTTTTGTTTCATAGTTTAGTTATCGTTCTTTTGGGTAATCGTCACTTTGGATAGACGTTGTGGTATTGATCAATCGTTTTTATAATAAACTTTAGAGTTTTAATTGGTTGATTTTTCATATAACGAAAGTTAATGTTTGATTAACCAATTTTTATAAAACGTCTTTACTTAAATTCGATTAGTTTTAGATATGAACGAAAGTTCGGTCTTTTACTTAGATTAAATTGATCGGTGACAACGGTCCTAACATGATAAATAGTTAGGGACGTTGATTGGGAAAAATATTCATTTTAAATAATAATGTTTCTTCCCAACGTACACATAATGCGAAAGTAAATATGGGTCTTGGGTTAGAAAAGCTTTTCCATCTCGAAAGTGGGTTGAAGTAATTTTGCATAACGAATTCCCACCATTACCAAAATCTGAAGTTGACATTACCCAATGTCTGTTAGTTTGTTTTTCTTCCTTCTTTCGTTTGTTTATTTTGTTAGTTTTATAAAAAAAAATCCAAATATTGATATTTCCCGTAGCTAGGCCATAGTCTGGAACGAGTCCGTGTTTAATCCATCGCCTCCCTATGATCGACCCGTATGTTACACTCCCGTACGCTTGCGGTATAAATTTAAAACCACATCACGTTCGGATATTCAAGACATAAGTAGCCCACTTATGCAATCGCACACCCAAGCCATCCACTCTATTTCTTCTCAACAAAAAATAGTTTCAACTTCTCACGAGGATTTTGCACATAATCTACCGGGTTCTCATTCGAAGGATCAAGGTATTGAAACAAGAGAACAGCAGCCCCCGTTCTCGACTTCTTTAAATGCACCATTAAGTCTAGTTCCATTTGAATTGCCAATTGTTGTTTCTAGGACACTTATTGAATCGGCTACTATCGGTTGTCTAAGTGACCCGATCAGAACATCCCAAGTAGATCCGCAATCCGGACTACGAGGACCGGATGGAAGTCCTGTCATTGACACGTCTATGCCAACAATGAACACAGGCCATGCAGTTGTTTCTACAGCTGACATGCAAACGATTAATCTAAGTGATACCGGAGTTACTCACCCATACTTCGTGTCTAAATTCCTCGACGACGCCTTAAAGGCTGTTGAAATCCATATGTTTGAGAAGATAGAGGAGGAGATAGGAGGCGTAAAATGTTTATTGAAGGGGAAAGACCCAGTATGTCAGCCTGAGCCTACATAACAAAGCCAATAAATTCCAAACGCTCAACCTGCTGTCCTATCCATTGATGAGCTAAAGTCTTTGTTGTTTGCAAAACTTTTATCCCAAGCTCCGAATACTCAGCAAGATGAAGATCTTATAACCCTTCTGCAATCCCACCATGATAGTCAACCGCCATAATCTGTGAAACCAGCAGATTTGGCAGATGTTTCTACAAAGGAGCATGATCATGATCCAGATAATGATCATGAGGGGGAGATAAGTGAGAAACAAGCATCTGTTGGTGGTTCTGGTGAAATAGTGTTGGTGGAAGAAAGAGCTGAAAATGTTGAAAGTGTGGGAAGGGGAGCTGATCATGGTTTTGAGCAAAATGATCAATTGGAGTTAGTGTTGTGTGTTGGAGAAGGAGTTGAATCAAGGGTTGAAAATCCTAAGATTGCAACAAGGCAGGAGATTTTGAAGACAACAGGTTTGCCTAATCCTGATATCATTGCTCTTGAAGATGATACTTTTGATGAAGTGAATGAAAAGTATGAGCTTTATTCGAAAATCAAGGAGGAGGAGAAGAAAATTGACTTTGTTGAAATTGCCTCTGATGATGAAGTAGTAGAGGTAACTCAGATTGTAAAGAGAGCTAAGAAGATACCAGCTAATGAGGCAAGTGTATTGGATGATATTTTTTAGGACAGAGACACAGATGCTTTGAATGTCATGTTTTCTCAAAGTACTCCTGAAGATCTACATCTCAGTCATGTTGATGTTCAATTGCCTGAACCCAGTACTGTTCCAACGTTGCCATCCTTCAGCGAGTTTGAGTTTCCTGAAGCCCATGTAACACCACCTGATGATGTTGAACTTACTGTAAATCTGGATTATGATGCTAATGTTGAAGAGGAGCTACCGTATCAGAAGAAGTCTGGTAGTCCTGTCCATCAAGAGGAGTTTGTGAGAGAACCTGTACATGTTCCAATCATTCCAGAACCAAAAGCAGGTCCTTCTAGTATTGCTGTAGAGGGTTCTACTCCTTATACTGGTTATGATGTGTTTGGTCCAACAGAGGCAGAGATAAAAAGGATCAGAAGTTCCTTAAGAGTTCCATATCTTGGAGAAGGGGTTAAGATCTTTGTAAGTTACATAAGGTAGATTGATCAAGCTCAACTCTTGGGAATTCAAGATAAGTCTCCAGAGTATCAGAAAGATTGTATCAGAATACTGCAAGTTACTGGAAGAACATGTAAAGAGGTCAGAAGTAGAGCAGAAATTCTGGAAGTTAACAGGGTGACTATGAAGCAATACAAGAAGATTTGGTATCCTGAGTTCATTGTTCAGAGAAAGGATTTGAAGATTTATACCTTCAATGAAGATGATTTTGCAAATGTGAACTTCAGAGATATAGAGTTCATGTATCATAACTTCAGAGACAGAACCATTAGACACCCTGAAATAGTATTTGCTCTAGATACTATCAAGAGGTTTATCAAGAGACATATCTACTCAACCTACCTTTATGACTTCCAGTTGGGCATAGAGACAAATCAGAAAAGAATCAACTTGCTCAAGCCAGATATGACTCATCCTCTGCTTGAAGAAACACCACTCTACACAATTCTAAGAGAGCCATAACTTGGGGTTGTGTATGAGAATGTGGATAAGAAGGAGAAAAGATTCATGAGAGCTGCATAGATTCCAAAGTATTCAGATGGAACTTTGAAAGATATTTTTGAAAAGCTGCAAGCCAAGCATGAGGAGAGTGAAAAGCAGAGACTAGCTGAAAATGACCATATGCCAAGGTTGGAAAGAATTTGAACAGAACATGTCATTGATGCAATCAAAGACAGAATCAGATTCAGACTAGCCATCAGAAGGTTTGAAGGGTATATGGGTATAAGGAGAACTTGCATGAAGAAATGGACAAGTTGAAGACTTTCAAATTGCTCAAAAAGGGGGAGAATGTTAGATAAAGTTTTGATTCAATTTGTAATGTATGTTTACTTTGTTTTGTTGACTTTTACCTTATATGCTTGTATAGAGGTCAAGGCTTGTTTGACCCTATATATAGCTTTCCTTTAGTCTTGTTTTGTTTGTCTTTGGTCTAAGTCTTTGTGTCATTCATTCATGTACTGAAAATGTGAGACATATGAATACGACAAATCTTGTGACTAAATTCTCTCTACATCTTTTCTTTGATCTTTGATTATCATTGTGTTTGATCATGATTGCTTGAAACCTGGGATCACAGCAAGCACCAAGGTCCAAGGCACAACGGCATAACAAAATAAATTAGAGACAAACCCAAACCAAGCAACCGAAATCCAAAACAAACACAAACCAACAGAACTAAACAAGGAAGAAAAAAGAACACAAAAATAAGCTCTCCAAAAGATCCACCAGAAGCAAAACGTCCTCCAAACCCACAAGCTACGTATCATCACAAATCGGCCTCTTTTTTCTTGTCTTCAAATCCACACGGAGAATAACAATGAAAACAATCTCCTTGGCCAGTTGAGAAGTCGTACGAGAAATAGATCGAAGCCGACAAAGCTAGTTGATGATCTAACTTTTTTGGCCTTCTCCTATTATCACCCAACGCTAAGAGAATATCCGCCCAAGTATCCTGGAAACCATTCCAATCAAACTTCATTCGAACCATAGCCCAAACCTCCTTAGAGAAATGGCATCCAAAGAAAAGGTGGTCATGTGAATCACCAGATTGAAGACATAAAGGACATTTCAAATCTGGTGGGTCCTCTTTCCAAAGTCGTATTCGATCTTGTGTAGGTAATCGGTTCCAACAAGCTGTACACATGCAAAACGCATGTTTTGGTATGTGTCCTTTAAACCAAACAGAACCATACCAAGGGACCAACTCTTGAGGGCCATCAAAAGATTCGTAAGTGATACTAACCGAGAAATCAACCGGGTCATTTTGCAAGTTTTTCCAATATACGTGATCACGAAGAGCCTCCTACAACTGTGGGAAAGGAACAGTAGATAATAGCTCATACCTTTGGAGCCACTCCGGTGGCCAAGCGCCTTGAGTAGGCTCAATAAACTCCTTAGCCGATGTCGTAGTGGAGACTCCGACAGAACTCACACGCCTATAGGAAATAATGGCCAAAAAGCATCCACACTATAACCAATTATCTTCCCAAGCATTAGCATCATTTCCATCCCCTAATTTAAACCAAAAGAAACTACGGAATTGGGTCCGTAAGTCCATCAACTTCGTTAACGCCCACGACCACCAATTATTCCTTCTAGCAAGCCAAAAGAGCGTCGATCTGAAGCAATGCATGTGCACCCATCCGACCCATAGAGACTCACGCTAACGGAGGAGATCCCAAGCATGCTTAGCTAAAATGGCCCTATTCCATAAAGCAAGCCTTTTGAATCCAAGGCCCCCATTTTGTCTAGGTCAGCACACCAAATCCCAAGCAATACGACATCGGCCTTTGGAAGATTCTCCTTGAGCCCAAAGGAATTTTCGAAAAAGCGCTTCCAACTCATGTATCACCCCAGAGGGAATAACAAAGATGGCCATCCAATAGAGTTGAAGAGACTGAAGAATAGAAAAAATTAATTGTTTCCTCCCACCAAAAGAGAGGAATTTCGCTTTCCAATTTTGAATCTAAGCCTTCACTTTTGAAATTAGCGCTCCAAAATTTGCTGATTTAAGCCGTTTAAGAGATAAAGGAACTCCCAAATAACGAATTGGGAAAGTCCCCATGCGAAAGGGAAGGCATTCAAGAATCGCACTTTGAGTAGGAGGGGGCACGTTACCAAAAAGAACTTCGCTTTTTTGAAGGCTCGGGGATAGGCCCGAACGAATTTTAAACAAATGTAGTGCTTTTTTAAGGACTTCCACCGAAGACACATCGCCCCTAATAAAGACGAACAAATCATCCGCGAAGCAAAGATGTGTCAATCTCAAATCATCACACCCTCTATGATAACCGAAAGAAGTAGCTTCCAAGACACATTGTTCAAAATTTTTTGCAAATCCCTCCATAACCAACGTAAAAAGATAGGGAGATAGCGGGTCCCTTTGCCTTATGCCACGTCTCCCTTTAAAAAAACCTTTTACATCCCCATTTATGAAAATCGAAAAGGAAGGAGTCGATATCATTTCTTTGATCCAACGAATAAGAGTTGGATGAAACCCAAACCCCATGAGCATATTAAAAAGGTACGTCCAATTAACCGTGCCATAGGCCTTTTGTATATCAATTTTAAATGCACATTTTGGTGAATCGGTGTCACTTTGGTATCCCGTCACCAATTCATGAGCCATCATAATATTATCCGCAATTCTTCTTCCCGAAATAAAATCCGATTGAGAAGCTCCAACCAGATAATTCAAAGACTCCTTCATACGCTCCACAAGAATCTTGCTTATACATTTGTAAAGGACCGAACAACAAGAGATAGGTCGATAATCCATTACCTTTGTCGCGTTGGTAGACTTTGGGATGAGACATAAAAGAGTATGATTTAACTCCTTTACCAAGTGTCCCCGGTAGAAAAAGTTGTGAATTGCCACACAAACATCATGCCCAATCACCTCCCACGCGGATTTATAAAATTTGGATGAAAAACCATCCGAACCGGGTGCTTTGTCATTTGTTGATTCAGGGTTACACTCATTTCTAAAGTTGAAAAGATTTGGAATCATTATGAATTGACGGATGCTTCAGATATTCATACGGAGAGATCACATGATCTTGGTCAAAATTTAAAGTAAGACATTTCTTGCAAAGTTTTGATGATGTTATTGCTCACAATCTTCAAAAAGGGGGAAAATTTATCAAGAAATGATGGTTTGTGAAGATTATATTTAAAGAAATGATTTATGGGGAGAAGAAATAAAAGATAAAAAGGCAGACTCAAAGAAAGAAAGAAAGAAAGACAATTTCAGAATATGTTGATTCAAAGATTTCTGAAAGTTCGTTGAAGATTACAGAAATTTTCTTTGAAGGTTGTTAGAAAAATAAAAAAGTGGACAAAAGTTGAAGATAATTTCTTTTCTCAAAACAATATCAGTTAAGAAATTGGGAGATTGTTTATGAAGATTGAAAGAGGTTGTTATAGACTTTGGGGGAGATTGTTATAGTGTGAATTCAGTTCAAAAGAAGAGTTTACTTTAGAAAGGAAATATTGTTATTATTAGTATTCGTCAAAAAGAGGGAGATTCTTCGTTAAATCTAAAATCCGTTTGAAGAATGATCTTAACTTCCTGAGAAGAGCAAATTAATACAAAGGGGGAGATTATCAATTTATCTTTTGAAGAATGATCTTGAATCCAAAGGGGGAGATTGTTAGAGCATATTTTGTTGTATTCAAGATCATCAAGCTTGAAGTCAAAGCCTCAAGTCAAAGCCTCAAGATTGAAAGTCAAAGTCTCATGCTTAAAAAAGAAAGTCAAAGTCAAAGGTACTAAAGTGGAAAGTCAATGTCTTGTTAGTTTAGTTTGCCTTGTAATACTTGTAGGTATAAATAGTTTTTCTTCGTTGTTAATTCAAGTAGCACTAATCTTGGAGAATTCATTCTAGAGAGAGAGAGAAATATTGTAGAGAGAGAAAGTTGTAATTTGACATCAAGATCAATACATGTGACATTTGGATTTGATTTGTGATCATAATCTTGATTTACTTGCATAATTGGGACATATCAACATATGGATCGAATAGTGCTTTAAGGATTTTGAGAGTTTGCTAGATTTGTCATTGTTGTAAATGAGAGCTTGGAGAAGATGAATAGAGTTATTGGAGTAGAAGGAAATTCAAAAATTGTATCTGAGAGCATAAAAGAAATTTAGGGCTTGAAATGTACTTTTATAAATAAAATGCACTCAAGTGTTATTCCAAAACGGCGTTGATTGGATGTGAAATGAATTGTTTCGGACAACTGCCATTGGATTTTGACATGTAGCATGGTAGTTCCAAGAAAATAGGCACGTCACAAAACCATCACCATAGGAATTTTAAGGAGCCATAATGGTCACTTTGGTGTACGAAATAGATGCAAAAACGACACAAAGTGTTTGTGTCCAGAAGAGGCTTTGTTTCTTGATATTTATTATTTGTGCATCTGGACAAAGAACTTCAAAGAGATATAAAAACATTTTAAAAGAAATCTACTTCTGACTATGAAAATATTCATTAACTTTCAGTTTTCCTTTCTAAAAGCTCTGAATAATACATCCAGAAGCTTTGGATTATTCTATCAAGAGTTAGTAAAAATATTTCAAAAAGTTTTGTAACCAAAAGAGGTTTTATCTTTTCAAGAACCATTGTTACTTCTTAGATCTAGAAAGCATACCTCTGTAATGAAGAATCAGATGTGCTCCACCTTAATAATATAGAAATATGCTCCCCCTTGAAATATGCTTGAAAAAGAGTTTGATCAATCATGTTTAAAACATATTTCAAGATCTTCAGAAGCTCTTGACTATCAAGTATCTTAGGTGTCAAGATAGCTTCCAGAGGCTCTAGACTATATGTTGATCCAAACTCTCTCAGTGATTTGTTGATGATCCTTTATATTTAAGAATGAGTCATTACATCCTCCACTTATCTCCGACACCTCCCAAAATTTCTCGATTGCCTTCAAGAGATCACTTTTGATTATCGACCAATATCTCTTTATAAGCGTGAAAGAAATTCCATCCGGACTCGGGGATTTGTTGTTTCCACATGATTTAATCGCTTCCCAAATTTCATCCTCCGAAAATGGTTTCTCTATGTTTACCGCGTCTTCTGGATCTAACTTCTTCAAAAACATGCTTTTGATATTCGGTCCTACCTTCTTTTTGGATGAGAACTTCTTTCTAAAATATTCCCAAATGTCGTTTTTTATCTCCTCCAGATCTTTCGACCAAACCTTATTGATTTTCAAACCCTGGATTCCATTTTTCCTCTTTCTATGTCTAATTGCCGCATGAAAGAGTTTAGAGTTCTCGTCTCCTTTTTCCACCCAATTAACCTTGGCTTTTTGTCTCTAGATTTTCAACTTTTTTTCTCTGCTTCTAACCATTTAGCCTTTGCATCCGACCATCTATTTCTTTCATCTTCCTCCAAGGTTCTCACTTCGGCATTTTTTCCCAATTTCTTGACTTCTTTAAAATTCTCCAATTCACATTCCAAAATTTTGAAATCTTTAACAATTCTATCTTTTATCGTCGTTTTCACTCTCTTCAACTTGTCTCTAAATATGCAATCCGGTTTCCTTGAAAAAACTTCCTTGTTCCATTCCCTACTCACTAATTCTTCCATGTCCTTGCCAGACAACCATGCGTCGGACATTTTAAACGGTTTTGGACCGAAGTCCATTTTTTATTCAGATAAAAAAATCGGACAGTGATCCGATCATTTTCTTTCCAAATCTTTTACCCCCAAATTCCTCCATGACATACAAAATTTTTTTGAAACGAGGAACGATCCAATTTTCTTAGTTTCCTCCCATCGTCACTTACCCTCGTAAATTTTTGACCCCTCAAAGGTATATCAACCAAATGACAATCTTGAATAAACTCGTTGAAGGCTTCAACTCCTTTGGCATTGGTGGTGTAGTTTATCCTTTCATGATTACCTCTAACTTCATTAAAATCACCGAACACACACCATTTGATTTCCTCCTCCATGCATAGCCTTTCAATGTTTTTCCATAACTCTACCCTCTCTTTTTGATCACGCGGTCTGTTAGTGAACAAATATGTTGGATCTAAAATCATGGGAATTAAAGTCAAAGCTCAAGTCAAAGCCTCTCATTGCAAAGTAAAAGCTCAAGTCAAAGCCTCTCATTGCAAAGTCAAAGCTTTCTTAAAGAGGAAAGTCAAAGATTAAAGTCAACAAGGTCAAAGTGTTGTTAGCTTGTTTGTTTGTTTTGTCTTTGTAATTGTTGTAGGTATAAATAGGTTTTGCTTTAGGTGTTAACCGTGTAGAATTTTAAGAGAACATATCATAGAGAGAGAAATATTGAGAGTTCAGAGCATCCTGTAATTGTTTGATTTGTAATCGTTCCAAAAAAAAATTGAAATGGAAATAGTTGTTCATCTTGATCTGATTTGCACTTAGTGGGACACACAATTGGTATCAGAGCATTCCTTTTATGAAGCCAAACATTACTTCCTTCCCTTTCCATGTACTAATCGCCCCCACGAAACTTTTTTCAATAATGGTATATAGACAAGAAAATAGTTTCTTGTCCCATATTAAGGATATTTTAAATTAAGAATAAATAGTACTTTTATTTTTTATGATAACCTAGCAGATTAAAATTTGGAAATATTCTATTCCGTTTCCATCGATTCAATTTTCATATTTGTATCAATCTTCCATTTTTTTTCCTCCCCATATCCCATTGATTTAGGCAACCCTAATACCTATCAACATTGTTGCACCTCTTTCTCATCCATACAGTAGGTATCATAGTGTGTACTGTATGTATCACAACATGTATACATTGGGTATCACGTCGTGTATCTTAGGGTACCACAACATGTATAAAGTAGGTATTATTGGATATAGAGAGAATTGTCCTAACTAATGTATGCAGTGAGGATCACTGTGGAATATTCACGTTGGGGGGAAGAGGAGAGAAAAGAATGTAGAGGACAGATTACATTTCTAAGATACCTAAAATGCCTATTTATTAAAATGTCAAGTCCAAATTGTCAAAATTATTAATTTCTTAAGTTATCTTTTGATTTTTGGTTGAGATTGGATCTCACGGTTATCACAAATTACAGAGTTCTCCCTTGAATGACCCCCTTATATATATGTATGTGTGTATAGGTATATATATAAGGGTGTTCATGTAAAAATGGTAAATAACATGACAATCAGATAACTAATTTTATCGTGTGTTTTCACTAATAAATATACACTATATAAATTTCAACAAAATATGTATATGTCGGTGTATTCATTTAGTAGCGTACTTTTAAAACCTTCATTTTGATACGATATGTCAAAAAGTTAGAGCAGAGAAAGGTTACACAATAAGAATCAAACCAAAGTACATTGTGCTTTCTTACATTATCAAAGTCTAAACCAGATACCTAAATGTTTGAGATGTTAAATCTAAAATACCAAAAAGAAGGTTTTGGAAATACACTACACAAAATAGGACCCGAAACAAAGTATTTAACATTCTCATACAGTTTTTTGTATATGTATGACTATGCATATCTAAACGACAAACAAACTCACACATCCATGTTTTTTAACAGGCTTAGAACTTATCCATCATAGACCTAAGATATTGATACAGGATTATCAGCTTTTGACTTTGAAGTTTGGGTTTAAAGGAGAATGTATACAGATCTTTCCTCTATACCAAAATTAAAACCACTCTTTGCATGAAGACTTTCGACTTGCCTTATACATATTGTTAATGCCTACGAGTATCATATGGAAGCTCAATAATTATATGCCTTTAATTATCTTTAAACTACACACTTGTATGTTGTACTTGCATCCCATTGCCTCCAAACAAATAGGCGTTGATCGAGAAAAAGTTCCAGATAAGGACTCAAAATAATCGACATTATATAAATGAAAACAAAAATTAATGAAGTGGGACCTATTATTTGATGTTGTTACAAATAAGTTAATAAAGAGCCAAAATTGTATGTATGTTGGCGAAAGTCGATTGTAATAAGGTGATTCAAGGAATATGCTTTGTATATTGAAGAGCTGGACAGAAGATTTTATGTCATAAGGCGTGGGCACGCTTATGCAGGGTGGACATTTTGTTTAGTTAAAAGGCCCAAAACTTGGCCCATGCTCAAATGACCCATTCCTCTTTTATATGTTAGGTCGCTCAAAATCTTAGAGCAATAAGAAGAAGAGCGTGAGAAGAAAAGTGTGAGAAAATAGAAGAATATTGATATCTTGTAAATGGGAAGGAGGACGATTTTTAACTGTGTGTCCCTAATGTGCAATCAAATCAAGATGAACAACAATCAATCGATGTAAATAACCATTTGTATATCTCAAATCAAACGATTATAATTTGCTCTCACTCTCTCAATATTTCTCTCTCTAACTGTATATCTCTCTTAAGTGCTACACGTTTCTATCTCACACTTACAAATAAAAACAAAATCCTTTTATACCTACAAGATTACAAAGACAAAACACAAACGAAATAAAATAACTCTTTGACTTTTCTCCTTTGAGCTTTGACTTTGACATTAGCATAAAAGGTTTTGACTTGGGCTTTGACTTTCAGCTTCATATGATCTTGGATCCAACATTTATGCACTAACAATCTCCCCTTTTGGATTCAAGATCGTCTTCAAAAAGAAATTTAGCATTAACGAACAATCTCTCCCTTGTTTGATCTTTAACAAATTCAATCTCCCTCTTTAGCATCTTCACAAAGATAAGCATTTCATCTCCCCTTTTTGAATGAATACAGGTAATTTTCTTCTTTGTAAAACAATCTCCCCTCTTTTGAAAGTAACATTGATCATCTTCAAAAACTGTAACAATCTCTTTCTTTCTTTGAAAACTCTTCAGATTTGCATTATTCTCCTCCAAGGTGTACAGTAACCTCTTTCAGACTTCAAAAAAGAAATTATCTTCTGATTCAGCTCACTTTTGCTTCAACAAATAATTTTCAAAGAAAATTTCAGAAAACTTTAGCAATTTTTCTGAACTTTTATAACTTTCTTTTTTATTCAAAATATTCTCCCCATATTTCTGAAATTGAACTTTCAAATTCTGGAATTTCTTGATTTTCTCTCCAAAACTTATTTGTCATTTCTTGAATGTCTCCCCCTTTTTGTTGATGTAGATTATAGAAATCATCAAAACTTCTTCAAGAAATGTCAAGTACCCAATTTCTGACCTCTTTCAGTATCTGATTTATCCTCAGAAATTACCGAACCATCCATCAATCATAGAATATATTCATCCGAATCTTTTCAAATTCAGACAAATAAGAATGTAACCCTGAATCAACAAATGAATCATTAGAAATGTCTGTAAGCAGCACGGAGCCACTTTGTACAACAAATGTACATTGGAAATGAGCTTTTTAATGTTCACTCCCCCAGGGCTTCCATTCAATCATCGAAAAATCACAAAGAATTTTCTATGAACGTTATGACAAGAAAACGTATTCCTTGTGCGCTCGTGCAAGTGTAGAATAATTGAAGTTGCTTAGCTTTTTCATATAGGCTCAAAATGTGTAAACCATTGAGACAACAACAGTATTACACAAACTCAGTGTGCATGAACGAAGGTCGAAGGTGGGGCAGACTTCCTTCTGTTCAATATCCAAATCTTCCAAATGAAGATCAGATAGTGTATGTGTTGCGTCCCCAATCAAATATGAAACATCTTTTTGTTGAGAAAAAGATGAGTAGCTGGTGGGGTTTAAGTCAAGAGTTGGTATAGGCTAGTGCCTGTTTTAATGAAGGTCACCAAAGAATGTGAACCAACAGTAGATGTAGCTGCCCGGCTAAGAAAAGATTTGGTGCAGAGTTCTAATATTCTTTTAACTCTGTTCTCACGTCCTCTTTATTATTATCATTTAAGCTCACTTCTAACCAAACTCTCTTTTCATTTTACCTCATCACACACCCACACTCTGATATTGACACATCATTTCTCGATCACTCAAGGATAACTTCTTGGGTAGGAAACACTGATATCGTGAATCCATAGAAGTTATGTTAAGTCCTCACACTGATCCCATGTAAGTTGTCCTAAAAGCATAATGTTGTTCAACAGTTTAACTTTAACAGTTAAAGCACAGTAATATGAAATACATATGTAAGATAAATGTATGCTCAATAAGATAATGATGAAGATTTGAGCATTTTAAACATGGAAGATTTTCTCAAAACAAGGAAATTGAATGAACGAAGTGAAACCAATAGATATGTTTTGAGAATCTGACAATGTATTGAAAAGATCAAATAAGAATGATTTATCAATAAAAGCTTAGGTCATAAAATGATTGGAATTTGTATATATGAATCAAGTATATACAAGTCTTGAAAAAATCTCTTTGAATAAAATGACGCTCAACAAACATTGAAAGTCAAATGGGGTGTATTACCATCGAAAAATTGGTTCATTTTGAGACATGGTAATAACAAAGTCAACAAAAAAAATACTAAACTGGTGTGTGTAAATACTTGATAGTATATGGAAAAGATAATACACAAGTATACATCTTTGAAAACATACAGTTAGTTAATCATGAAAGCTCATAGAATGAAAACATTTAAAATCGCACTTCTGAAATTCATGAAAACTTTTAAGAATTGAGAAGTGGTTTGAACGTTTAAGAAAATATGTTTTCATGTTTGAAAGTCGTCCCTCTTTCAAACACAATGAGATTAAGGTTAGAATAATCCTTACGCTCAGCGTTAATCTCATAAAGTCAGCCTCAAAGTCATGATTGATATGATCATTTAAGTTCCCCCTCAAAATCTGCATACAATCAAAAAGTCGTCAAAGCAACAAAGTCTTTGAAAGAAAAATAACAACATTTATTGAAAGTAAAGACTTGAAAAACAAGTTAAAACTTTTACAGACTTCCAGGGAATAAATACATCTGTTAAAGGGAGAGAAAGTAGTTTAAATCACATAATTCCAGAAAGATTTACTTTAAATATCAAACGACACCATATTCCAAAAGTACACTTTTAACACAAGGAACTCAACATGAACCTCCTTTCGTAAAACCACTTTAATCCCAAACTCACCCAAAACGTGAATAGTAAGTAAAGCTCCCAATTTATAGGAATATGAAATAAAACTTTTACTTCTCGAAATACCTCAAAACATGGACGGGGCATAATACACAACCCATAAATCTTGAGTAAACAATTCCCCATAAGTAAAACGTCGCTGAAAACATGGATAATAAAATGACACAAATAAATACTCAAATAGCACCTTCCGGTGACGGGGAATACCCGATTCCATTGTACGTGGCGGAACACAGAGTTAAGCCACATAACTATGTTATCGAACTGCACCTCAGATCGTTGACTTTAGTGCACACTAACTTAAGTGTCACCTCAAGACCCCAACACCTTTAGTGCACACCACTTAGCGGGCGTCACCTCAAGGACACGGTACCTTTAGTGTACACCACGTAGCGGGCGTCACCTCAAGGATACCCGAGCTTAGTGCCCATTCGCTTTCTAGTATAGTTCCAACCTCAAGGTTCCCATTCGACCTTTAGTGTCTACTCACTAGCATTCAAGATAGGAGTCTCAACTCCTTACTTGATAACCCAAAACATGTAACTCCCAAATGACACAAAAAGTACATCATTATACTCCAAAACCCCACAACGGTTATTACTCTAGGCAAATGTCCTCAAGACTCAAATTAGTCAAAACCGAGCCAAATACCCAACAATTTACGTAAACCCCCAAATGAAAGCCAGTATAACTTTGAAACACGTTTGACCGACTGTTATGCAAACACAACGACCAAAAGCATGATTAAGTCAAATTTCATCATTGGTTGAGGCAAACCATTTTCCAACCGGACTCGTACCATCATATTCCCAAAATGCCTCATGACACAAATATGCATTTTCCGAAAAGGTTTATAAGATTAAATACACCAAATGACACTTTCATCAAATAAACTCTCTTTATATATGTAAAATCATCAATGAAATGTATCAACATGATTTATTTACCAAAATTCTCAAAAATCCCAAAGTGGGTGTTTCACCATGCTTATAGAACTAAACATTTCAAAATAACCGAAACTTATCAGCAGTTAACAATTTAATGTAAAACACATACGCTTTACAATAAACATTTTGGCATGTACACCGTTTTCACAAATTAACTTGAACTCACCTCGCTAGATTTAGGCTAAATCTAGATTTTACCCCAACTTGAGCCTCCTTGAAGGAATCTAAACTTTCAAGCCAAATCTTCCAAAACCTAGATCCACAAGGATCCAACCATAAATATACATATTTAACCATTTAAAATCATCCCACAAACATTAACATAAAGATCTCAACTTATGTCAAAACCCTAATTTCCATAAATGAAGAAAATAAAAGGTTACCTTAACCATAACTCCAATCCACCAACAAGAACACTTCTAAGACACCAAGAATGAGCCATACACTCCCAATCTTCAAGATGATAAAAAGGTTGGATGAAAACCCTAGAAAATTGATGAAGGTGATGAAGAATATGAAGGTGGAGATGGTGAATAAATGCTCGACTAGAACCCTTTGAAGAAATACCCAACAACTAGAGGTAAATGAGGGTTAAAGGAGCCCTAGGTTCGGTTCTTGGAAGGAGAGGTTGAAATAGAGTGAATTAAAATGGAATGGTTGAGATAGAAATGAGAAATGAGGCCAAAATCAGATTTTAACTCGTCAGACCCCGCTCGCGACAGTGCCTGGCGATAGTGACATTGTCACTATCGTGTGGCACAATCGCGCGGATTGTACCGCGGGTAAAGTCCTCCCCACGATAGTGCCTTGGCGATAGTGACACTGTCACTATCGCGAGGCACAATCGTGTCGTCTGTACCGAAGCCCAAAATGTCCAAAAACTCGCGATTCTCACATGGGTCGATTTAAGGCTCGAAAGTACAACATAACTCACCCCAAAAGATAAACGGAAGACGGAGAAAATACCAAGGAAGGACGGAAACTTACTTTGCGAAAAACCGGGTGTTACAATCCTCCCAACCTTAGAATGATTTCGTCCTCGAAATCCCAGTCTCACCCAAGGCATTCCAATCCCACCCTCAACACTTATTGGGTTTCCTCCGACCCCAAGGTAGTGACATATAATACATTTCAATGATGTCATTCTCCCAAACGACCGCTCCCCTTGTCGAGGGGTTGTATCTAATTCATCCCATCATTGAGTTAAAACTCCTTAACTTCCTGATGAAACTACCACCCTGACTTTGGTGAGGATACACACCACATATCCACTTTGCAGCGGCCCACTCATACTAGAGTTACGTCGACCCTTATCGGAACGATTCCCAACCATGCGATCTCGGTCGCCTCCCAACCTTAGTTGACACCTACTATCTCAAGGTAGTTTGTGACTTCACTTCTCACTGACTAGATCATTCCAGCTCATCCTGATTTTGAAACCGCATTCCAATGGTCAATATCAGCCCAAAGAATTCCCAAAGTTCCCTAACAAATCAGCCTTGGCATTGGTAAGGCCTTCCTTCCAAGGACGTACCAATGAACTTCCCAAGGAGTTGGCCAATCCAGGTCTGGCTCCCACATAACTCCGACCTATCCTCAAACCTCAAACATTCTGACAATAAGGCTCTCACCACATCAATATAATCATACACATCAATGCTTACTTGCCAAAGTCTAATCTCTCTCTAAACTCTACCACCGCGAGTCTAGCATTTCACATGCTCCCTCGGGGTACTTCCAAACCTTCCAAAGATCATTTGACTCAACAGAACAGGTCGGCTCGCACTGAACTAGTCCCAAAGGACTAAAGTTGACACCTAATATGAAACTAAAACTCTAAATCATTAGCTTTACGAACAACCATAACATCATCATCATTCACGAATACCTATTAAGATGGTACATCACAAAAACCCAACATTCTGTCGAACAATAATCCATCAATTCAGAACCCGCCGCACACAAGCAAAACGCATAAGTCTCAACCCAAATATTTGCCGAAAGATCCTTTCTTATATATGGGGCAACACATACATTTGGTACCTCAATTATAATTCCCTTCACAATAGGGTTTTAAATTTGTAGCCCTAATGAGTTCAAGGTTTTCAATAATATGCCAATTTGAAATTTTATAAAATTCTCAAATGTAAAAATCTTTACAATAATTAATTGTACGTGTAAAATCTACTACCGTTTACTTGGTAGGCGTGCAAAATGGTCACCACTGTCACGCGTATAAAACCCTTTCAATATTCGTTTGATCAATACTTGTGATAATAAAAATAGTAACAAAAGATGCGCAACCAAATTTTCAAACGGACTACCATGGTCCTAGCATGTGTCAAATTATATTTTGCCTAAGAAAACAATTTTCCGCACTATAACATGTGCAATAAAAGTTTGTACCACTCCCAAAGAGGCTTTCACAACGTCGACCTTAAAATCTTTTTCCTAAAAAAAACACAATACGTCGGAAAATAAAATTTCCAACAAGGCCCATATACGTCCGTTTATTTTATTTTATTTTATTTTTTCCAAGTTTAGCAACGCAATAGGGACGTAAATAAAATTTTAAATCGAGTTCCAATTTTGGGCCGCACAGACACAACACACTTACTCAAAGCGGTAACTACAACGACATGTAAACCGAAAATTCATTTCTTGTATTGCGGAAAAACTTATGACAGCAAAGTCAATAAATGATGCACGTTAAGATCGACAGCTCTACTTGAAGCAACATAAATCTTTTATACGGTTACTCACACTAACAGTATAATTTAATCCAGATAAAATTAGTATACAACGATCGACACTTGAATATAGCCCGAAGATAAATCACGTGAAAATGAAAATTCCCCAAAACAACACGTGTGATGACATCTATTAACAAAAGTATAAATTAACACACACAATAATGCATGTATACACGTTCCAAAATTCATCTACGCGACGCAAAATTTCGTAGGATAAAACACCATAAAACCCAACTGAAATTTTCATAAAACTCAATAACGCTAAATCAAGCGGTATCAAAATTTTCATTTCCCAATATAACTGTATGAGACGACAATAGGTCTAAAAATGTCAAAATTCCAAAATCGCAACGTACGATAAAGTGACCCTTTTCAACAAAACTTTTATGAGACACGACGCCCAAAATAGCTCGTAAATTTATGTGCAATAAAATTAAAACCCACGTATCTCAAAGTAGACTCACGTGCCCAAAACGTCGCAGAACTATACTCCATAAAATTAAACACGACTCACACAAACCAAATTTTCCAGAAAACTCCGACTCAAGAACGAGGGAAGAACATTTCCTTTAAAACCTTAACATACGTGGAGGAGATCCAATGTCAAGGTTAAAATTTCATAGTTACTTGCCCAATATCCCAAATGACATTAAAACATGGATCTTACAATATCCGAAAATAACATTAAACACGAGACGGGGATAAAGAGATTTTCGATAACAATTTGCATTTACATGCAACAAAACAATTTCATGCTTGCTTAAGCTTACGATTTAAAATCTGATAAGTGTTAAATGTTTTGTCAATACTTTACAATGTAACTCACTTTATGTTTTGAGAACATGAGAAACACTTTATAAAAATTTATTTTAGAAATAAATTTGGTGCATGAATCTGGTCGGCACTCACATCTTAGGATTACTCTTCTCAATATTCCGCCATACTATTGTCATCTGGATGCATCAAACATCTTTGAGCAACAATCCCACTAATTAGATAACTTACAATTTCTCCTCGAAATAGAAACGGTTTAACAAACTTATAGTTCTAATCCAACCAATAAATCTGGCTCAAGATGATCAACTTAGTGCGTTCATCGCACTTAACTATCACTCCAAAGTGTCATTGCTATAAACGCCAATCCTTCTTTAGCTTACTCGCTTGGAAACTTTCTCACTACCCCAACGGTCATCATACCAAGGTAGTTCAAGTATACACATGTAGCATGTAGGTTCACCATAATACTGGCCATGAGCCATTATGAACGTACCGTACATAATCATCCTTGCGACCCTCGACAAGTTTACCGTTTCTAGCGACTCGATCAACCCCAAGGTATCTTATCTTAACGTGCCTAATATGCAACCTCACTTTCAATCACTTATAAGAACGCTAGTTTGAGTCTAGGCATCCAAAAATCAATACCTAATTCTCTCAAACTTAAGCTCTGATACCAACTTGTAACACCCTAAAATTTGGAAATAGCAATTAACTTAAAATTTTCTAAATACATCAATAAATGATTCATATACAAACACCATTTAAGGTTTAACCTCAAACATACACAATTCAATCTCTACATACGATCTATAACGAGGACGGATGCTACTAAAACCCAATAATAGTCACTCTCCCCAAACTGCGGAAGACTTCACCAAATACTTACACTTGTGGAAACTAAAGCACATCTCTTCGTACTGCTAGAACCAAACTCCCAACTGGAACCTGATGCACATGCCGACAAATAAAAAGGGTTAGGCTAACGCCTAGTGAGTTCAAGAGTTTACAACAAGGAATAAATACATTTTCTAAAGGGAGAGAAAGTAGTTTAAATCACATACTTCCAGAAAGATTTACTTAAAATATCAAACGACACCATATTCCAAAAGTACACTTTTAACACAAGGAACTCAACATGAACCTCCTTTCGTAAAACCACTTTAATCCCAAACTCACCCAAAACGTGAATAGTAAGTAAAGCTCCCAATTTATAGGAATATGAAATAAAACTTTTACTTCTCGAAATACCTCAAAACATGGATGGGGCATAATACACAACCCATAAATCTTGAGTAAAAAATTCCCCACGAGTAAAATGTCGCTGAAAACATGGATAATAAAATGACACAAATAAATACTCAAATAGCACCTTCCGGTGACGGGGAATACCCGATTCCATTGTACGTGGCGGAACACAGAGTTAAGCCACATAACTATGTTATCGAACTGCACCTCAGATCGTTGAAATGTATCAACATCACACAAACCATTTTCCAACCGGACTCGTACCATCATATTCCCAAAATGCCTCATGACACAAATATGCATTTTCCGAAAAGGTTTATAAGATTAAATACACCAAATGACACTTTCATCAAATAAACTCTCTTTATATATGTAAAATCATCAATGAAATGTATCAACATGATTTATTTACCAAAATTCTCAAAAATCCCAAAGTGGGTGTTTCACCATGCTTATAGAACTAAACATTTCAAAATAACCGAAACTTATCAGCAGTTAACAATTTAATGTAAAACACATACGCTTTACAATAAACATTTTGGCATGTACACCGTTTTCAGAAATTAACTTGAACTCACCTCGCTAGATTTAGGCTAAATCTAAATTTTACCCCAACTTGAGCCTCCTTGAAGGAATCTAAACTTTCAAGCCAAATCTTCCAAAACCTAGATCCACAAGGATCCAACCATAAATATCCATATTTAACCATTTAAAATCATCCCACAAACATTAACATAAAGATCTCAACTTATGTCAAAACCCTAATTTCCATAAATGAAGAAAATAAAAGGTTACCTTAACCATAACTCCAATCCACCAACAAGAACACTTCTAGGTCACCAAGAATGAGCCATACACTCCCAATCTTCAAGATGCTAAAAAGGTTGGATGAAAACCCTAGAAAATTGATGAAGGTGATGAAGAATATGAAGGTGGAGATGGTGAATAAATGCTCGACTAGAACCCTTTGAAGAAATACCCAACAACTAAAGATAAGAGAGGTAAATGAGGGTTAAAGGAGCCCTAGGTTCGGTTCTTGGAAGGAGAGGTTGAAAGAGAGTGAACTAAAATGGAATGGTTGAGATAGAAATGAGAAATGAGGCCAAAATCAGATTTTAACTCGTCAGACCCCGCTCGCGACAGTGCCTGGCGATAGTGACATTGTCACTATCGTGTGGCACAATCGCGTGGATTGTACCGCGGGTAAAATCCTCCCCACGATAGTGCCTTGGCGATAGTGACACTGTCACTATCGCGTGGCACAATCGCGTCGTCTGTACCGAAGCCCAAAATGTCCAAAAACTCGCGATTCTCACATGGGTCGATTTAAGGCTCGAAAGTACAATATAACTCACCCCAAAAGATAAATGGAAGACGGAGAAAATACCAAGGAAGGACGGTAACTTACTTTGCGAAAAACCGTGTGTTACACTTACTCCCCCTGATATGATGCATTCACAAAAATATGTCAATATGTATCAAATGCAAAAATTCTCTAACTCCCCTTAGGAAAGTAGATCATCTAATTTTTTGTCTCACGTCCCTTGAAATCATTAGCAAACTTTCAGTGCAGATATCATTTAGACAAAAGAATAAAGAAATGAAGAAAAATAATAAATAAAGTTGTACGAGGTAAATACAGATTATGTTTTAAGATTCAACATACCTAATTTCGAAATGAGAAAATTAAATATCCTTTCGTCCAAAGGTTTGGTGAATAAATTAGTAAGTTTATAATCCGTGTTTACAAAGTAAATTCAATTGTACCTTTTTCAACATTATCCTTGATGAAGTGATACCGCATGTCTATGTGCTTTGTTTTCGTGTGCTGAACAGAATTAGCAAATATCGCGATGGCACTCTTCGAATCACAATATATAGGAATTTTGTTGAAATGGAATCCATAGTATTGAAGTTGTGTGCGCATCCACAATACTTGAGAGCAGTATCTTGCAGCAGCTACATACTCTGTTTCAACGGTTGATGTGGAAACACATAATTGTTTCTTTGACGCCCAGCTAACGAGTTTGTCACCCAGAAATTGAATGTGACCCAATGTGCTTTTCCTATCGAGCATATAGCCTGCATGATCTGCGTCTGAATACGTTGTTAGCTCAAAACCAATATCTTTACGATACCACAAACCAAGGTATGTAGTCCCCTTCAGATATCTAAATATGTGTTTTACTGCCGAAAGATGGGATTCTTTAGGCAAAGCTTGATATCGAGCACATAAACACGTAAAGAACATAATATCCGGTCTACTAGTTGTTAAGTACATTAAAGAACCGATCATTCCTCTATAGGTTCTAAGATCAACAGCTTTTCCCGAAAGATAAGCTCCAATCTTAGTTCCAGGTGCCATCGGGGTTAAAATAAGAGTACAATTTTTCATTTTAAATTTCTTCAAAATATCATAAATGTACTTCGATTGGTTTATAAAAATCCCCGTAGAAAATTTTCTAACTTGTAATCCGAGAAAGAAATTCATCTCTCCCATCATACTCATTTGAAATTTGGACACCATTAGACCAGAAAAGTTCTTACAATACTTCGGGTTTGTTGAACCAAAAATTATGTCATCGACATATATTTGAATAAGAATGATATCAGTTTTTTTCCTTTTTGATAAAGAGAGTGGTATCGATTTAACTTTTGAGAAGTCTGACTTGACTAAAAACTTGGAAAGGACATCATACCAGACTCGAGGAGCTTGCTTTAAGCCGTAGAGGGCCTTGTCAAGGATGTAGACATGATCCAGTTTTTCAGCATTGATAAACCCTTCTGGCTATGAGACATATACCTCCTCCTTCAAAATGCCATTAAGAAAGGCAGTCTTTACGTTCATTTGGTAGATAGGGAAGTTTTTGTGTGCAGCGTAGGCTAGAAACACTCTAATAGCCTCTATACGTGCAACTGGAGCGTATGTCTCATCGTAGTCTATTCCCTCCTCTTGCCAGTATCCCTTTGCTACGTCGAGCTTTATTTCTGACCACAATATTGTCCTCATCTTTCTTGTTCTTGAATACCCATTTCATGCCTATAATCGTTTTTCCTTCCGATCGAGGCATGAGTCTCCAGACTTTAAGCGCTTCAAATTGGCTTAACTCTTCTTGCATGGTTGTTATCCAGTCTAGATCAGCTAGAGCTTCGGATACTCGGGTAGGATCTATCTTGCTCAGAAAGGAATCAAACATGCACTCGTTTGCAGTAGCAGACCTAGTTTGCATCGGCTTCGATGGATCTCCAATAATTTGATGTATCGGGTGCTCTTTGGTCCACTTGTTAATGTGAGGGAGTGGATTAGATGTAGACTGATCATGTTGATCATCTAAGTATCCAGTATCTTCATGTTGAGATTCAGTTGAAGTGGTAGGTGCCGAAGCTTCAGTTGGGTGAGACACCCGTTGTCTATTGGATTGGCACTGTTGTGCATCCAACTGAATGTGATAATTCTAACTCTTCACTCTCTTGTGCAACTTCAACTGATTGAGTAGGTATTTGAACTTGAGTTTCAGTCTGAACTGGGGAGGTTGGTTCAGTTGAGACATCTGAAGTGATTGGTTGATTATCATTTAAATCATCTGATTTGCCATTCACAATAAGTTTGACACTTTAGATCTGAGGAACTCATCATAGAAATGTTCAAATAATAAAGCTAATTCTGTTAAATGCGATGTAGAGGTTGAAGCATTATCAGAATTAGAAAATTTAGATACAGGTTCTGGACTGATTTGTCCATAAGCTAAAGCTCATGTTATAACGGGTTCTAAATTGATGTGCTCAGAAGACATCTCCATCGCTTCATCAAATTTGACATTTACGCTTTGCACCACGATCTTTGAATTCATTAGGTAAACTCTGTATGATGCAGATGACTGAGAGTAGCCAATGAAAATTCCTTCTTCAGCTTTAGGACTGAACTTGTTCAAGTTCTCCTTATCATTCAACACATAACACCTGCATCCAAAAATGTGAAAGTGTTTAATGTTAGGTGTTATGTTGTTTATCAAAGCATAAGGCGTTTTACCGAAGCGACGATGGATGATAGATATGTTTTGTGTATAACATGAAGTAGATACAACTTCTGCCCATAAGAATAGAGGTAAATCTGACTGGCTGAGCATCGTGCGTGCAGCCTCCACTAACGTTTTGTTCCGTCTTTCAACTACCCCATTCTGTTCTGGCGTTCTGGCAGCAGAAATTTGATGTGTTATCCCGAACAATTCGAGATAATCTTCAACAATTTTATTCTTGAATCTTGTGTCATTGTCTGTTTTGACCTGCTTTATTGTCTTCTGCAAGTTCACTTGGATAGTCTTGAGAAACGAGATAATGATTTCCGGAGTCTCGTCTTTTGATCTCAGAAATTTGACTCAAGTGTATCTAGAATAATCATCCACAATCACTAGGACGTACTTCTTGCCATTGATACTTTGTGTTCGTATAGGACCGCAGAGATCCATATGCAACAACGCTAGAGGAGCACTTATACTAGGTTCAGGCTTTGGCATATGTGAAGCTCTCTTCATTTTGCCTTTCTCGCATGCATCACAGAGATGTTCTTTTTCATATTTCAGCTCTGGTAGTCCCTTAACCAACTTGCCAGTCACCAACTTGTGAATGTATCGAAAGTTGAGGTGAGACAGCCTTCTACGCCATAACCATCTTTGTTGCATAGTGGCTTTAGAAACTAGACACGCTACATTATCTGGCTTAACATTGGACAAGTTGATAGTGTAGAGGTTTGACTTTCTTGTACCAACCAAGAGTTCTTTTCCATCTTTCGTTTTCACACAACATCTTTTGGCTTTGAAGCTTACCTCTAAGTCCTTGTCACAAAACTGTTTGATGCTAAAAATATTGTGTCCTAGTCCTTCAACATAGCTCACCTTCTTAATCGTTATGTTCTCTTGCTCGACATCTCCATAACCTAAGACTGGTGAAAACTGGTCATCCCCAAATCTGACGTTGCCGCAAAATTTCTCTATATAACTAGATAAATAATCTTTTTGCCCTGTCATATGCTTAGAACAACCTGAATCCAAGTACCACATATGACGGGTCTGCACAGGAGAAATCAATCAACAATCGATTTAGGTACCCATTTATAGATGGCTCATATCAGGTTAGTTCTAGATTTTGGCATCCATTTGAAGTTGGATCCTCTTATATTTTGAAAAACTTTTGAGATATAAGAATGAT
Organism: Arctium minus; assembly: GCA_954870635.1. NCBI lineage: Eukaryota > Viridiplantae > Streptophyta > Magnoliopsida > Asterales > Asteraceae > Arctium > Arctium minus. The sequence continues at coordinate 76,859,106 of OX941088.1, read as the reverse complement.
ATGCATGATATGAACCAAACCAACTATCAGAATTTTGTCGAGTACCAAAATCATTTCGACGATATGTGGAAGACGGAGATAGTTGGATCAATTGTTTTATTGTATAAGACTTGTAATAAGGTACAAGTTTTTGTTTATGAGAATCAACCTGATCAATTACATCACAATTACTAATAGTAATCTTACTACTATCCGATACAGAAAATGATTTTGTAGGCTCGTAATCTTCTTCTTTGGTCTCCACTCTAGTTTTCCTTCAGACCTTTTCTTTCTTATATCTGAAACATATGAATTAATCATGTTAGAACCATGAGTTTTCTGAGATTGTTTCTTTCTAGACTTACCATTGTTGGTCCGCTTCTGTGAGTGCCTATTCTTTCATTTCTTACCTTTCTTACCTTTGGCATAATAAGTACTCACAGGAACTGATCTATCAACCTTAGTTGATGATTCACCTTTTTCAAATACACTTGGTAAACCTTTAAATTAACAATAAATTGAGAATGATCTGGAATTTTAATCAAGTTGTTCAACGCACTCATCAAAACAACCATCAGTGTTTAGAAAATCAACATCATTATCAAACAAATCATCATCATCATCAGATAGAGGAGCTTTGGAAGTGTTTGGAAACATGAAATCATTAAACTCCTTTGAAAACTTCTTTTGTTTAGGCGTTTGTGTTAGTGCATAAATATGTTGGATACAAGATCATAAAGTCTAAAGACTGAAGTCAAAGCAAGTCAAAGCTCAAGTCAAACTCTCATGCTAAAGTCAAAATCTTTTATAATAAAAGTCAAAGTCAAAGTATGTTGTAATGTGTTTTTGTGTTTAAGTGTGTGCGTTTAAATAAGGATATGGCTAGAGTTTGTGTTGAGAGTAAGTTGCAAGTGAGAAGTATTGTACGCGGAAATAGATTCTAGAGAGAGAAAAAGTCTAAGATAGCCTCTGTACGAAATCTTGAATTGAATTGATAACAGATTAATTGTTCAAATTGTTCTCATATTATCTTTGCATTAAAACTGTGATTAGAACTTGAAATATTGGGAATAATAATTGGTATCAGAGCAGAGTTCAAACCGAAATCATTCATGAAAATGGAAGTTCGCACTGTCGTCTAAAACTTGATCGAGTCTTGGTCTTTCGAGTGTAATTGTGATTGTAATTGTTTCAATTGAGTTCGTATCATGTATTAGTCAAATCTTGTATAGGTTTGAGAATCATTTGCACTGTAATTGTACATCAATTTGGTGATTTTGTTCATTTAAGAGTTCACGAGTTCGAAAACACTGTAATAGACTCAATTTGGGTATTTGATTGAATTTCTTTGAAATTCATTGAGTGTAATAGATTCTAGATGTATTAGTGTTCTAATTGTCAAAGTTACAGATCGAAAGTTGAAGATTTGATGGGTTTTTGAGAAGATCAGAGTATTTTTAAGACTAGATCTGAAGAACTCGCATAAAACCTCAAGAACTCGCAGAACAAGAAGATTTCGCATATTTTTTTGTCTGAAAATTTCACAAGTATAGAATTTGCATATGTGTGTTATGAGAATTACTCAGAATTCGTACATGCTTGTCTACGAAAAGCCAGAATTCGCATGTCTTTTATACAAAAAGTTTCTTGAAAAATTCTCTAAGGAAAGAATTCGCATATGCTTGTATGCGAAAAGTGAGGAACTCGCATTGTGCTTCATGCGAATTGCTCAGAATTCACATAAGGGTGATATATGAATTCATCAGATTTCGCATAAAATGTTTTAAAATTTTCTAGGTATAGAATTCGTATCGATGCGAATTCTTTGAGTTTGAAAAAGTTTTCAAGTACAGAATTCGTATGATTCTGTTATGCGAAAAGTTAGTTTTTCAAAAAATTTCTAAGTCGAGTTTTCGCATAGTTTTGTGTGTGATTAGAACTTGAAATCTTGGAAATAATAGTTTGTTCAAAATCGAAGGTTTTAGATCAGGAAAAATATCACTCATGAAGAGTTTACAAGATGATTTATCTGAATCAATAGAGTTGATTTCACAAGCACTTCCTGTTTCTGATTTATCACCTGTAGCTTCAGATTTGAAATCAGTTTTTAAGAAAACAGTAGAAAATACCATTTGTTCTAAATCAATCAAAATTCTCTCTTCTACTAGAGTGTTCTCAAGCTCAGAAATTTTACTTTCTAAGATGAGTGGAGGAACATAAATTTTGTCTTAAATAGGTCTTCCATCCATTTCCTCAGTAGAATAACTTCGGAAATAATCATTTGAGAGAAACTTTGACTTTTTATTACTGTAACTAACATTCAGTTTACTGTAACAAAAACGTAGTTGCATTTTATCTTTATTTTTCCGGTTTTCATCTTCCACTTCATCTGATGACTTTGTCCATTTGACTTTGAGTTCAGGGTGTTTCTTGGCCAATTGTAGAAAATCAAAGTCATATAAAGCAGACATTTTAGAAATACCCTTTTTCAAGTAATGAGGGTTATTGTAACCAATACCCCAGAACTCGTTAAAAAATTTGAACTCTTTTGGTTTGTTAAGATGAATGGTTTGATCAGTCTGACCTTGAGTATAAAGTTTTTCCTCCAAACCATTGACCTTTTCAACCAAAGTGTTATTCTCTTATTTCAAAGATAAACATTTCTTAACAACCTCTTTCAACTCACGTTCACACATTTTAAATTTTAAAGATGTTTCAGATAATTGACTTTGAATTTATGTCTTTTCTCTACCAAAGGTATCAACATTTTTATTTAAAGACTTAATCAATACAGTCTTCTCAAAAATATCTTTGTTGAGTTTCAGTATTGCTTGATTTTTCTTTTCAATGACACCTTTTTCACGTTTAAGTTTAGACTACAGATCCTGAAGTTCAACCATCATGGATTGCATTTGATTAAGAAAATCAGATTTAGTCATATCATTTACCTCATCAGAAGTTTCCTCATCTGAATCCTCCTCAGCAATCTTTTGTCCCATCAAACACATGTGGGCAGTCTCTTCCTTCTCATCCTCGGAATCAGTAAAATCCAGCCAATGATCGTCCTCGGATTAGAGCTTTGCCTGCCTCTTTCTGCTTTGTCAGGAGCATTTTGTTCTTGTAATAATCAAAATTCTTCACCTTGGGCTTCCTGCAACTTTTGGCAAAGTGGTCGATCTTTCCACAGTTATAACACTTGACTTGTTCATCAGTTTTCTTCTCCTCATACCGATTCACATACTTCCTTTCTTCCGGCTTCCTTTCCTCAAACCTCTTACCTTCAGATCTCTTTTCCTCAAACCTTCTTCCTTCCACCCTCTCTTTATGCTCATAATTCTTCGATCCTGACGAATACCGTTGAATGTTTGATCCAGGCTTCTTGTAAAACTTTTTCTGGAAGGCCCTAGTCAACAAAAGCATAGCTTGCTTCAAATTTTCTCCATCATCAGAATCAGAATCAGCACTTTCCTCTTCCTATGTTTCAGACACAATCACTTTCTTCTTCTTCAGGCTACCAAGGCAACAATGTCAGTTTTCTTTCTCTCTGCTCTTATCTCATCAACTTCTTCCTCGTTCTGGCGAAGAGTCTCATAGACCTCATGCAATGGTATCTCATTTAGATCTTTCAGTTGTTTCATCTGTCGGGTAAATGTTTTTCCATTCAGGCTGCAAGATACTTAGAAACTTCACATTAGTCTCAATCTGAGATTTCTTGACCTTGTTCTTGCTTAGTTCGTTCAGAAGTGTGACAAATTTGTCATATGTTATCTCTAAGCTCTTACCTTCCTTCGCTTTAAACTCTTCATCATGACAAATTCGACACCTTTAACTGATTACCCACTTTAGAACCCATCATCATCTTTTCAAGATGATCCTACATCTGTTTGCCGGTAGCTTTGTAGTTATCAATCTTGACATATATCTCATTCGAAATCCCTTGAAGTAAGAAAGATCTTGCCGGTCTATCAGCCTTGTGCCTCTTCTTCTGTTCATCTGTATACTCATCTGGATCAATAACATACTCTTTAGTTACAATCTCTACTCCTTCTTCTGTGGTAAGAAGCTTAGTTGGAGGTTTCATCAAACCTTCTTCCAAAGATTTTCTAATATAATGTCCAATCTCATTCCTGTCAATGAAATCTAGAAACTGGTCATTCTACTGTTCATATTCGCCTTTGAATAGTACTGGTGGTTTGACATCAGTTCCGATAGCTAAAGCATCTCTTGAAGTCATCTCGATGTTTGCACAGATCTTTAAACAAATCAAAAAAATTCTCAAAATTCTCAAAATTCTGAAAATCGGTCAAAATGACTAAGTATAGAATTCTCAGACCATTGTTAGAACTTTTCGCAGACCAGTAAACCTTCACAATCCGCAGACCTACAATTCACAGACTGAAAAATACCAAACAATTCGCAGACCAAAGAATCACAAAGATTTCACAAAAAGAAGTTTGCGAATTGAATCTTATCGCAGGTAGAGTTATGCGAATTCCGAGCTTTTCGCAGACAGGGACTTGCGAATTGCTGCCTCAGAAGAAATTCCAAAATGATCTTGAGCTTTTCACACACCAAAGCTTTTGGATTCTTGACTTAGAAAATTTTGAATCATAAACAAATATCACTTTTCGCAAAATATTTTGCAAAATGTGGACATGGAAAAAAAATTCAGATAATCTTCAATGTGCGAATTCTGCAACTTTTCACAAACAACATTTGCGAAATCTGAGCTTTTTGCAGATCAAATAACTGAAACAGTAGTTTTTCGCACCCTTCCCCATGCGAATTCTGAACTCGCTCAATATTTCTCTCTCTAATTTAAGTGCTACACGTTTCTAGCTCAAACTAACAAAGAAAAACAAAACCCTTTTACACCTATAAGATTACAAAGACAAAACACAAACAAAATAAACTAACTCTTTGACTTTTCTCCTTTGAGCTTTGACTTTGACATTAGCATAGAAGGTTTTAACTTGGGCTTTGACTTTTAGCTTCAAATGATCTTGGATCCAGCATTTATGCACTAACATTAACCTAATACAAAATGATCTCTCTTCTGGTGTGGATTTAGGCATTTATGTTGAACCACGTAAATCTCTCTTGCATTGTCTCTACTCTTTATTTACTTTGATTGCTTTGTTATTGTCATTACTTGTTTGGGTTTGAGTAAATTTGGAAACTGATCAAAGGTAAAAGGATTGTTTGGTTTTCTACTTCTTCCACTCTGTTTCTACCGAGCAACAATAATAATCCAAACTTACAACTTGTAATACTACATTCAACATTTCAACATGAGTTTTTGTTTACTTATAGGAACACACATTTATTACAACTGATGCAGTTTTAAGACTCGTAAAATATTTCCACCGAGGGGTAGCACCAGACACCCTTTCAAGCCTTAACTAATCCGCATTGAAAGCCCGATCTTCTAGTAACTTCTCATGAACCACCAACGATGCTTCAAGTGCAAGTCAAAATATAAATGTAGTCCCGATAGCAACTAGCTCTCACAAAACACCGATCGACCAAATGTGTATAATAATGTAATCACCATAACAACAACATATAGAAAACAATATAAACAGACTTACGGTGAATGAGAGGAGATGGAACACCGAGATTTACATGAAAAAACCCAATTGTAAAAAACGACATATAACTCCACTATGTGCCGGTCTTTTGTTCCTTTTACCTATTTGCTCACACTCTTGCACAAACCAAGGGTCTTCACAGAAACAACTGCTCTGCTCTTTTAAAGTAGATGACACGTCTGCATACATCACCCCCACCCAATATGCTACTTTCAAGTGGAATATACCGAGTATGTTTATAGTGTGCAGCTATGGCACTTGCATCTAACCCAAAACACCATGCTAAAACCAAACATATTGAACTAAATAAACACACTATTACTTTGTCTAATACACATTCTAACTTGCATTAATGTCGGGATTGTCCCAGAAACCAAAAGATTTACATGTATTGCTATACATGCACAACTTACAACTCAAACAAGCAAGATTTTTTTTTGCTGTCCAGAATCTAAGATATGGTTAAACAAATATTTCACCAGCACCTGACAGCATTTCAGACAACCCCAGTTCACAGCTGCAACATTTTGCTTGGGCTACAGCATGCAGAAACAAATAATGCAATTCAATTGTTTTAAAGGTATATATATACAACAAAAGAATGTGAAACTGATGAATCTAAATGTAGAAAAAGAACATTACAAGTATACTATATATAGTATGTGTGTAAAAAGCTGAAAATCGATACCTTTGTCTGAACGACGTTCATCTTGCACAGATTTTCCGTAGCCCAACAATGATTCTTCTACTCAGGGAAGAAAATAAAATTTTGAGCTTTTTGACCACATAGATTTAGTTTTGACTTTGACTCTAGGTATCTCCTGTGCTACTAGCAGCTTTTCGGTGCCGGCTTGATTTTCTGTCTCTTTGGCGTCTTACTGTTGGGATCTTTGTCAGGTTACTTACAGTTATTTTGGGTGTTTTATCGATGGGCATGGGGGTCGTTGGAGAACTAGAAGCAGCAAGTAGAAGAGGTGGAAGGGGTGGTGGTGACCAATGCTCCAGAATGTCTCGGTGGTATCCCTTGGGGGGGGGGGGGGGGGGGGGGGGGGGGGGTTGTCACAGGCTTAGCATAATCCAGAAAGCATATATAAATGAAAGAAAATTCTATTGCAGAAGAAAACAGATCAGAATATAGAAGAGGTAAATTTTGACTTTTGAGGTCAAAAGACTTAATCTTTGACCTTCGAAATCAATATGACCACTCCAAAAGTCTTCGGAGCTTTCGGGTAACAGATTAAAGTTTCTAAGAATGAAATCAAATAAAAAGAATCATAAGAAATGATTGAACAAAGATCATGTCAATTTTTTGTGTTTCTACAGTAATTAATGTAGTTTTCTCAAGTAACAAATGGATTAGCAAGTACCCGTGTAGCCGACCAGTCCCAACTGAAGGTAACTAATAATTCAGTATGATAAATATTACATATATGTATCAGATTGTCTACTTTCACTATCCCATTGCAACACTTCCTATTTGAGGATGTCCATACAACCTTCCAATTTCTAATAAATCTTCAGTTTCCAATTACCTCTATGCCCATTATGATTATTTTCGAAATAATCAGAGTTGAATATCAAAAGGCTTTTCATATATTTCTAGATGATTTACAAAACACAGAAGAAAGACTATTTATACAAGAGAAGGAGAATCCTTTCTCAACAAATAAGGAAATGATACGAAAATCTCTAGGAGATCAGAATGCTAGAAATTAGGGATACTACTCTAATTGACATGATCTCCAAGATCTATGATTTAAATACCAGAAATTCTTCACTCCCCCGCACGTTGGGTATGGAGGTCGATCATATCCAACTTGTTTGTCATTTTCTCGAACTTGCCCTTGGGTAAAGCTTTAGTAAGGACATCTGCTACTTGAAATTCAAATGGCACGAAAGAAATCTCAAGGGCTCCTGTTTCTACCTTCTCTCTAATAAAGTGTCGATCTATCTCAACGTGTTTCGTTCTACATGATGCACCGGATTTTTTGCAATTTCTATGGCTGCCTTGTCGCATTGGAGCCTTATTGGTTCCGGGTTGAGAAGCCTTAGGGGGTGTTTGGTTCGCGGAATTGGATGGAATTCAATGGATTTGGAATGTCCAAATCCATTGACCAAATTCCAAAGTCTTGTTTGGTTCACATAATTAAAACTAAGGAATCCTGCGGATTCCATCAAATTCCTTCAAACACGGATTTCACAATTCCACGGGGTATCCTATGGAATTCATTTTCTTTCCAAAAGATTCCAATTCCATCCAACCAAACGCGACTAAAATGCGTGGTCAAATTCCATCAAATTCCAATTCCAATTCATTCAAAGTCAAATTCCTTGATGAATTCCAATTCCATCGAATTCCATTCCACGAACCAAACGCCACCTTAGTTCCTTGAGCATCCTTTTAACCCAAATTCCTTCGCAAATCCCATGACACATGGCCCTGAATTCTGCCTCCGCGCTGCTCCCGGAAACCACTTGTTGTTTCTTACTTCTCCAGGTTACTAGATTTCCCCAAACAAAGGTACAATAACCTGTTGTGGACCTTCCATCGGTCCTTGAACCTCCCCAGTCAGCAACAATGAAGATTTGGAGGTCTCTCTTATTTGTCTTTTTGAAGAAGAGTCTGTATCCTGGATTTTTCTTGAGATAGTGTAGGATCTGGAACACTGCATCCATGTTTTGCTTAGTCGGAGTATTCATGAACCTGCTGACCATTCCAACTGCATATCCAATATCCGGTCTTGTATGGGTGAGATACATTAATTTTCCAACCAACCGTTGGTATCTCCCTTTATCCACTAGCTCTGCACCTTCTTTTGGTTGAGATGACCTTTTGGTTGAGATGACCTTCTGGTGGGTTCCATTGGAATACTTGTTGGCTTGCATCCCAAAAGTCCGGTTTCGGAGAGAAGATCAAGCGTATATTTTCTCTGTGATACAACAATTCCTTGCTTTGATCTGGCGAACTCCATTCCTAGGAAGTATTTTAACTATCCCAGATCTTTGACTTCGAACTCTCTTCCGAGAACTGTTTTTAGGTGGGTGATCTCCGGGAAAAAATCCCCGGTAATGATGATATCGTCCACATAGATGATCATCACGACAATTCGACCGTCCGAGGAGTGTTTGGTAAACATTGTGTGGTCAGTTTGCCCTTGAATGAAGCCATGTCTCTTTAGTACCTGAGTGAGCCTATCAAACCAAGCTCGTGGGGATTGCTTTAGACCATATAATGATTTTAACAATTTGCATACCTTCCCTTGATTTTCGCCAGATTCCAGTCCTGGGGGCACATCCATATAGACCTCTTCATTCAGTTCTCCATTTAAGAAAGCATTTTTTTATGTCCAACTGGTGTTGTAGAGGCCAATCCAGGTTAGCAGCTATTGACAATAGCACCCGTATAGAGTTTAATTTGGCGACCGATGCAAAGGTCTCGGAGTAGTCAATTCCGTATGATTGAGTGAACACATTGGCCACCAACCTGGCCTTATATCTACTAATGCTTCCATCGGCATTGTATTTTACGGAGAATACCCATTTACACCCAAACGTCTTCTTTACTTTTGGTAGTTCCATATATTTCCATGTGCCATTGGTTTTCAGGGCTTTGACCTCCTCATTTACTGCTTCATTCCATTCCTTCTAAAAAACAGCTTCTTGTATGTTCCTGGGAATTTTTATCTCATTCGGTAGTGAAGGCTCTATACTTGGGTGATAATTTCTCATATGACACAAAGTTGCCTATTGGGTGCATCGTACAACTCCGTTTCCCTTTCCTGAGAGCTATGGGAATTTCCAGGTCATCAGAATTGTCAGTATTATACGAGAAGGATTACTACCTGTATGATCATTATTTGCTGGTTGTGACCTTGGAGAGGTAGTCTGACAGTGCATCGGCTCAACAGTAGGTTTCTGTGACCTTCTTGTATACATAATGTAATCTTTTGGAATTGTGTTTTCGGTATCATTCGGCTGAATTTTTTCTGTCGAGGGCTGATTTGAGACAGGATATGGCTGACTTGAGATTGGTGGGGGCTGATTTAAGACAGGATATGGCTGACTTGAGACTGGTGGGGGCTGACTTGAGACTGGTGAGTGCTGATTTGTGGTGTCAGAATATGACAGAACCGGTATTCTTCCACACTCTCCCCTGGAATATCGGTTGTGGTATAGAATGGTTGTTCTTCGAAGAAGGTAACATCCATGGTGTTATACACTTTATTTGTGGAAGGAGAGTAACACTTGTACCCTTTTTGGTTAGGGGAGTACCCAAGAAATATACATTTAAACGCTCGCGGATCAAGTTTGCTTCGGTTTGGATGAGTATTGTGGACAAAAGCTATACACCCAAACACCTTTGGGGGAATATGGGACATGAGTCTGAGGTGAGGATATGTGGATAAGAGTGTTTGGTGTGGACTTTGGAAAGTGAGGATATGAGAGGGCATGCGATTGATCAAATATGCTGACGTCATAACAGCCTCTCCCCAATAGTGCTTAGGAACATGGTTAGCTAACAGGAGAGAGCAGGTAACCTCTAAGAGGTGCCGATTTTTCCTTTCAGCCACGCCATTTTGTTGAGGTTTGTTTACGCAGGAACTAATGTGGACTATCCCTTCTTGGGAAAGGTATGTTCCAAGTTCGGACTGGAAATATTCTTTGGCATTATCGGTTTTCAGAATTTGGATTTTTGAGGAAAATTGGTTTTGAATCATTTTGTGGAACTTTTGGAAGATAGCCCCAACTTCAGATTTTTCCTTCATTGAAAATAACCAGGTTATGCGGGTGTGGTTATCGATAAACGTGACGAACCATCGTGAACCGGTTATATTTTTTATTCGAGAAGGTCCCCAAACATCACTATGAATAAGGTGAAACGGGTGAGAAACTTTATAAGGAACCGGAGGGTAGGAATGTCGAACATGTTTCGAGAATTGACATGTTTCGCATTTAAGAGAACTAGGATTCTTTATTAATTCAGGGAATAATTTCTTTAAATACAAGAAATTGGGATGACCTAGTCAACGGTGCCATAACATAACATCACTTTCTACGCTAGAAACCGTAAACAAGGTTGGCTTGGGTTTGGAGGGGTTGGCGGACACATTGGTATTAAGGAGGTACAGACGTGCCTGAACTTTAGCACTGCCAATCTTCTTCGAGTTCAAAACCTAAAATTCACATATATCAGGTAGAAAATTAGCACGACAATTCAAATCTTGGGTGAGTTTTCTAACAGATAGAAGGTTGTACTCCAGATTTGGAACATAAAGCACAGACTTTAACACAATTTCCTTTGATATAACAACTGTACCAATACTGGACCCATCTGCTACTCGTACGGTGGTACCACTTGATTCTGGCTGAAAAGTGGAGAAGATGTTTCGGTTACCGGTCATATGGTCTGATGCTCCAGAATCCACAATTCAAGGTTTGTTTTGCACCATATGAGTGGTCATTGCATTCCTTCGTGCCACGGTTGCAGTATTTGTCTGATCCAAGGATTGAGTTCCTCGTAGCACAGAAGGTTAACACAATTTCCTTTGATATAACAACGGTACCAATACCCGTGATTTGTGAATTGGACCCATCTGCTACTCGTATGGTGGTACCACTTGATTCTGGCTGAAAAGTGGAGAAGATGTTTCGGTTACCGGTCATATGGTCTGATGCTCCAGAATCCACAATCCAAGGTTTGTTTTGCACCATATGAGTGGTCATTACATTCCTTCGTGCCACGGTTGCAGTCTTTGTCTGATCCAAGGATTGAGTTCCTCGTAGCGTGTCATGGAGAATTTTCTGGAGGGCTGCTACCTGTTCGTTGCTGAACGGTTCATGACCTTGAGAAGTTGCCAGATTTGCACGACCATTGTTTTCTAAGAAGTTCGATTTCCGATCCAGTGGTTTCCCATGAATTTTCCAACAAACTTCTTTTGTGTGACCTGTCCGTCCGTTTGCAATGGTCGCACCATGGCCGTCCTGACTTTTTCTGGGAATTGCCTTGCTGAAATTTCCCACTAGGTGATGGGTATCAGGCAATTAGGGCAGCCCCCTCTCCAGCCAGGTAGGTAGTAGTGCTTCCAAGCATTACTTTTCTTTTGCTTTCCTCACGTCGGACTTCAGAGAACACTTCTCGGATGTTGGGCAACGGCTTAGTGCTGAGAATTCTTCCTTGAACTTCATCTAGTTCTCGATTTAAACCGAGAAGGAACTTGTAGATCCTGTCAGTTTCGAGGATCTGTCTATATATCGTTGTGCATCAGTGGGGCAACTCCACGTATTTTCATCAAGAGCATCAAGTTGTTGCCAGAAACGAGTTAGGGTTGTGTAATAACTCGTGACTATGGAATCTCCTTGCCGGAGATCATGAAGTAACCCCTTGATTTCAAAGATAACAGATGTATTATCTTTGTTGGAAAATGTGTCTTTTGCTGCTTCCCAGATTTCAGTAGCGATTTTGTAGTAGATGAATTGCTCTTCGATTTCAGCCGTCATGGAGCTGAGAAGCCAAGACATTACGAGATTGATCTCGGTTTCCATTGCTTGTAAGTGGGGTCTCCTTCTTCGGTTGACACGCTTTTCCCCGAGAGTTTTTTTCCCTTGCCACCAATAAAGATTTGGATGGAATGTGACCACAAGCTGAAATTTTGGCCGTTTAGCTTGTGACCAGTGATGGGAAAGATATCTGGAGCAACCATTTGTTGAACCTGAGGAGGAGGGTTGTTGGGTCTGTTTTGGTCGGTGGTGGAGCTGGTGGACTCGCTAACCAGAGTTGTTTGGCCTAATTGGAAATGACCGAAGTTAAAGGGAAGGTTTTCCATGAAAGGTGAGGATCATAGACGCTGCTCTGATACCATTTAGAAACTAATCACAGTTGAATATCAAAGGCTTTTCATATATTTCTAGATGATTTACAAAACACAGAAGAAAGACTATTTATACAAGAGAAGGAGAATCCTTTCTCAACAAATAAGGAAATGATAGGAAAATCTCTAGGAGATCAGAATGCTAGAAATTAGGGATACCACTCTAATTGACATGATCTCCAAGATCTGTGATTTAATTATCAGAAATTCTTCAATTATCACAAAAGATTGATTCTATAGTCCAAAACGTTTTCTTATTTTCTCATCATTGAAGGTTTTATTTTAGGCATATGACGACGTAAAACATTTACCAAAACAACTACACTACTTGTAATCCAACGTTGCAATTTATTTAAAAAGATAATAATTTGAAACCCAATAACATATTTAAAATAAAACACACTGTTAACATATGTATATCACAATATGAGGAAAAAAATACATAACCTAAAAAGAATTCTAATAACACATAATAGCAAATAACTAATATATAAGGGTATTATTGAAAATTTATATAAGGGGTTGTTTGTTTACCTCTTAATGGTTCCATTAAGAGGCAACCTCTGAATCGCTAAGAGGTAAATCTTGTTTGGCAAAAAAAAGTGTTGCCTCTTAATTGTTCCAAAATCCTCTTAATGGTTTTGTATCCTGACCCTCCCTTAACCATTAAGAGCCCTGATTTCATTATGAACAATTAGAAAACAACCATATTTCATTTTACACTATATCATAAAAACCTCTTAATCATTCAGACCACTTAATCATTCTGCACTAACCCATTCAGCAACTGTCAAACAGCCCCTAAGTTAGGACTAAGAATTATTCTTGAAATATTCTATTTGGTGTTAAAAATGGTGTAATAGGTTGGAGCTGAATCACTGTTCACACCCAAATTTACAACAGTTTGGTACAAGAAATAGTGCAAACAATTGGAGATGGTCTAACAACTATAACTTCTTTATAAAGCTGGGGTTTGTGAATGCAGCATTTATGTTTACCCCATTTATAACAGTGTCATTCCAGAAACTTCAAAAAGGGATGGCATGGAAGAAAGAAGTAAATTGATACATTTAAGGATGTCACGATAGCCCGTGTGATGGACCTAGCAAAGCTGAAGGTGAAGAAGAAAGTTTATTACCTGAACTACAAAGTTTCGCCTTTCACAATCCCAGAACATATTGATGGTCCAATTCGTCTTAGACATAATCTTGTCCCTCACTGTGGAAAAACTAATCTGATCTCTTGAAGTAAAACGGTCAACTTCATTGAACCATAGACACGTAAAGAGGTTGGAGATAGGAATATGCTCTCGTATTACTGCACATCCTTCAGGAACATCTGCATAATTTAACCGTATAATTACATTATTGTATCAAGAAAGGCAAGCTCAGCTTTGAACAAAATAAAAGCAAGAAGGTCTTGTTTTTATCGTTCCAAGTATCATAAAAATCGACAATTAAAGAAGAATATGTTACTTCCCAAAATTTAAATGAAAAAATAAAAGCTATAAAGTCTAACTAGACATATGGTGTACAAAAGTTTCCAACCTTGAAAATCTTCAAATATGACAAGGTAAGGGGATCTTGTGGACATATAACAGTATCATCAATTCTTTGTACCGATAACGGGCAAAAAAGTAATTTAAATTCAAAAGATGCAAAAAAGGAAATGTTGCAACTTCATGAGACATTCCAAAATGGAAATCATTGCAAGTTTCATGGTAGGCGCTATGCATTAGAGACCAAGTCTTACCACTGGTAATGGGAAGCTTTGCCTCGGAATATGGGGTTAAACCTTCCCTTTTATAGAAGTCAATTTGAAAATCAATGGAGGCGTTGTCATACTTTGCAGCTGCCTTATTAGCATCAGCTTCTACAAACACGTCAAAGCGTCTATAGTGCCTAGATATCGCAAAACTGGCATTCTTTCTCCACAAAAACCTGAAATTTTACAGATTAAAATAACTTCATTGCACAAGCACAGTTCAGGATGAACCAGAAAGTTCATATTATACCACAGAGCAGGGGATGAACCAGAAAGTTCAATGCGTGGTGTCACTTTGATAAACTAAAAAATAAATTTATCATGCATCATGTATAAAAATGAAATGATTAATATTTTGTCCAAAATGGATGTAAGAACATAAACAAATATTAAGCACAATTAATAACATAAGAGATTTTTAGAACAGGACATATTATACGTCAAACGGAAGCTTTCTGTCCATATGTATGGTCATTTATTTCCAGATTTGTTCCCTTGATTTCATTGTTATTTTAATTATATTAATATTTGAAAGATTGTATAGGGATAATGTTAGCAGATATGTAGTTCTTTGCTTGGATAGTATACTTTTGTACAGTTCATATAATAGGGAAAGAGAAGGGGAATGGTGAGCTGTTGATACAGCATCTCAGACTTATTTCTGTCATTATAAATGTAACTCGGTAATTCCTTGCTGGTTTTATTAATGAATCTCGAATATAAATATGAAGTTACACAAGAGGCTTTCTAGCCTATAATTATGGTAACTAAACAAAATCACAAAATACACAATATCCTTGGGAATTGGGATATTTACAAATATTCTATCACACCCCCACAGTCATCGTCGGACGCTGAGGCTGTCCCGTAAGTCTTCAAAAGGAATTGACAGTAGGCCCTTTGTGTAGATATAGTCAATTTGATATAACGAAGGAACATGCAAGACGAGTACCTGTCCACGTGCAACTTTTTCATGAACAAAATGGATGTCCATTTCAATGTGTTCAGTGTGTTGGTGTTGAACCGGATTACCAGACAGATAAATGACACTAACATTATCACAATAGACCAATGTAGCTTTCTGAATTGAAAAACGAAGCTCTAAAAGTAGATTGTGTAGCCAACACAACTCGGACACCACATTGTGACCCCTGGGTACTCGGCTTCGGTGCCAAACCGAAACAAGGTGGCTTGGCGTTTTGATGACCAAGAGATTAAGTTGTCCCCAAGAAAGACACAGTCAGACGTTGAACGTCTTGTGCTAGGACATCCTCCCCAATCAGCACGTAGCTTACTAGCGTGGTAATCAAAGATGGGTAAAGGTGTAGCCCATGATAATGCATGCCCTGAATGTATCTAATCTAAGAGCTTGAATATGTTCTTCCCCAATCATGCATGAGAAGAAAGAATTGTTGTACTGCGTAAGAGATATCAGATGGATTGGTATAACGTGTGCTAGAAGTGGCACTTAGTTTCCGATTTGGTATCAACCAAAGTGGAGGATGGCTTACATGTGGACATATCAGCCCGTTCAATGATCTCTTCCACATATTTCCTATGAGATAAGAACAAATCACCTGCATGTCGAGTTACAACAATGCTCAAAAAGTAACTCAAGGGTCCCAAGTCTTTCATTACAAAACCAAGAAGGGCCATCATAGACTTGTGTAGAGTATCAAAAGAAGCTATTAAGATGATATAATCCACATATAGAAGGATGTAGGCCATATCCGGAATGCAATGATATATGAAAAGGGAATGATCAGACTTGTTGTGGAAGAACCCAATGTTAGAAACAAAATCTACAAAACTTGAGCCCATACAATGATTTCCTTAGCAGATAAATAATTTGGGAGAGCTAGGTACCTGAAACCTAAACCCAATGGTTGATGGAGTTTCCTTGAGCTCTTCATGCAAGAATGATTTTTTCACATCAAGTTGGTGTATATGCCAAGCTTTACAAAGAGCAAGACTAAGGACCGTTAGTATTTTCCCTGAGTTCACTACCGGACTAAACTCGTCTCCCCACATCGAGATGATTTTTTTTAAATTATTATATTTTTCAAAATTTATAAGTTGGTTAGGTTTCAAAATCTAGATAATTGTAACCGGTTCGTTAAATGAACGAGGGGAAAGTTAATGTGATGGGTATGGAACCTATTAGAGCATCTCCAACCTACTCCCTCCATCCACTCTTCAATCCACGCCAACCTTTTAAGATTTGTCATCGCTTACAATTACAAGACGAATTTTATGCCTCTCAAAAGAACCGTCAAATTTTTGCGTCTAGAAATCAACATAATCTGAATTATATTTACCTTCCGTGGACTGTTGGTCCTATTTGACGCTGATTTGCCTAAGAAACTAATACTCGGTTTTTCTGTCAAACGGGTAATTTGCAACATTGACAAGGGTCGCTTTTTATAGCCACCAACTAATTAAAGGTTGCACGCGTGTATTTATCTGATTTTTTGATCAATGCATGTTTGTACTCTTCATTTCAGCCTTTAGATATCTTAAAGATATGATGTAGACGTTTGTTGCTCTAACTCATCCTTTTGTATGTAGGGGGTCAGTGAAGGAAGTATGGTACAAATAAAGTAGTACTTTAGACTTTACTTTGGCTGAGCCAAACTTGCTTGTTAAGTTCCAAATCAGCTTGTCAAAAAACAGTATTTGTCAAATTGTCTGATGTCTTCAATCGGCTAGATGACAATCCTTTCCGCTTTGGCGTCGATCTAACTTCACTGTAACTAATCTTCAATTTTGCTGAAGGCATTCTACTTGTACCAATACTGAATATAGGAATATGACTTCTACAGCTGAAATCCTATTATAATCTTTTGTCCTAAATATACAGGATATATTTTGGATCCTAGTTAGATCATAAAATCTGGATCCTTTCTGAAGATTGGATCCTATTAGAAAACTCAGATCCTTAAATATTTTAGATCCTAACATGTTTCGGATCCTAACAGTTTCGGATCATGAAATTTTCGGATCCTTTATGCAATTCCGATCCTAATGCATTTCGGATTTTATCCTCGTACAAATCCAGATCTTGACCTTTATTTTGTATTTCGAATTTTAGACAAAATCCTAAAAACTTTTCTAAGTAATTTATCGAATGTATTTTTGTAATCATCAAATCAAATGTTTGAGACCAAATGGATAAGGCACCAACTCCCACGTCTTAGTTTTAATAAAAGCATTGCATTCATCTTCCATGTCCATTTTCCAATTCGGGTCATTAAGGGCAGACATGGGGTTAAGCAAAGGTGATTTAGATACACGGGTGTGCAAATTGAATTGGATTTTGGGTTTGAATATCCCATGTTGACTTTGCATGACTGGCCTTTGAGAAGGAATTAGAGGGAACTGTGAAGGAGTGACTAGGTCGTTATGAGTAGAAGTTAGGATGGATGTGGAGGGATTGGGCGTTAATGTTGAGAGTGACGCATGAGAGGGTGGTTTAGGAGGTGTTGGTTAGGCATACTCAAGGTGGCAGACTCGGAGACGGGGGTGAGGTGGATGAATAGGGGGGGGGGGGGGGGGGGAACAACGGACCCGGAATGGAACCAATGTAAAGGGAAACATGATTATCCAAGAACTCATACGTGTGACATTTTCTAGTGTGTAACATGGCAAAAGAGAATTGGGTTTCGTCAAAAATGGGAAGGCAACTCCAGGTAATTCAATGAATGGATAAGTGGCCGAATTTGTAGCCACAATGATTGGAAGGATAACCCAAAACGACACACTATGTAGGTCGTGGTTGAAGCTTGTGGATTGTAGGGAGGGGAATAAAAAATAAGAAGAGGCACCCAAACACTCGAAGATAGGAATAGCAGGTCCTGATAAAGAATTTAGCAAAGGGGATTGGTAGGCCAAGTGCTTGTTTGGACATATGTTGAGATAGGTTGCCATTTGAGCCGCATCAGGCCAAAATGGAAGTGGGAGGGAAGCATGAGCAAGAAGAGTACACGAATGATGTTAATTGTCCATATCTTTCTTTCGGCTTTGCAGTTAGGAGGATGTATGTGGACAAGAGAGTCGAAAAAATAAACCATTGCCGGTGCAGAAGTCCCATAACGACCTATTATCAAATTCCCTACCGGTGTGTTAGACTAGTCATTGTTAAGGGTGCTAATGTGTAATTACTTAGGGTATCTAAGTGTAATTATTTTCCCTATATATAGGGCTTGTATTTTCTCTCTTTAGCATCAATAACAAAAACCCTTTACCCAAGGTTTGATTTGGTATCAGAGCTGTCAAACCCTAATCCAGCCGTCAAACCCTAATCCATCCGTCAACCCTAATCCAGCCGTCGCTTCTTCCAAGACCAGCCAGCCGACGCAACTTCCGGCCATCTTCTCACCAACTCGCGCAACCTCCGTGCGCGTGAACAGTGCGCGTGAACAGTGCCGAGTGAACAGTGCCGAGTGAACAGTGCCGAGTGAACAGTGCCGAGTGAACAGTAACGTCCGGCGCCCTTCCTCACCAGCCGACGCAAATCTCCGGCAAACAAATCTCACTTCCTTACCATCATGGCTGCAATCTTAACTCTTACCAATCAAGAAAAGACGACCCACAACTCTCATAAATTTGCCTTTACCCTAAAACCCACGAACTATGGTTATTGGCGAACAATGGTCGAAGCTTTCCTTACCTCTCACAATCTTTTTGGCTATATTGATGGCACTATTCCGTGTCCAGAACCGAAGGTTACAAATGGAACTGCTACTACAGACAATCCAAGCTACCAACCATGGGTCTCCAATGATGCCCACATTCGTATGCTCCTTATCTCTACTGTGTCAGAAGAGTCCTTTCAACACATTCAGGGTAAAAGCTCCCGCGAAGTGTGGTTGTCTTTAGAACAAGCGTATGCCCCGGTAACTTCGTCTCATGAATTTACCCTTAAAAATCAGTTGCTTCGAATCACCATGAAGGGTGATGAAAAACCTGCTGAATACCTCAGCCGAGCACAGGAATATGCAACTGCCCTCGCCAATATAGGCGAACCAATGAAAGACAAAGATCTGGTTATGCTAACTCTTGCAGGACTTCGTGAAGAATACAATGGCCTCAAGGCAAACCTCTTGGCTCGTTCCCCTCCTGTCAACTTCAATGAACTACATGGTTTATTAAGTGACCATGATTATATGATCACAAGAATCTTGGCAACCAATCCGCAAGTTCCTCAAGCCTTTCTGGCGACTGCCTCTCCTGCCCAGCAGCTCTTTCCGACTGCCTCTACACCCCTACCGCAGCCTAGTCTCGACTCCATTCAGCAGCAGCTTCATAATCTTCAACTCATGGCCTCTCAATTGGGATATCAACTAAATCCTACATCTTCACCACGACCACAGGCTTACTTTGGATCACGGTCATTCAATAACAACCGTGGTGGTCGCGGCTCTCGTGGATCTTCACGTGGCAACTCACGAACTGCCTCCAACTCTCGCAATCGTGACAGTAATAGCACACGTCAATTCTCTTGGGCTTCTACCCAAAACATGGTCTATGGTCATTGTAACCGATGTGGGATTGGTCACCTACCTTCTCAGTGTCCTAACCAGCCTAACCAATCTCGTGCAGCGCCACAAGCTAACTATGCTACCTACTCCGATGCTGGTTCACAATCAGGATCCACTTGGAAGCCCGACACTGGCGCTAATCACCATGCCACTCCAGATCTATCTAGCCTTGACAACTCCGAGGCCTACTTCGGTAACGATTCTTTACTTGTTGGTAATGGTAACTCTATACCCATCTTTCATATTGGCTCCTCAAAACTTTACTCTCCTAACAAAACCTTTCAATTATCCCATATACTTCATGTCCCTGAATTAAAACAAAACCTTTTATCCGTTCAAAAATTTTGTGTAGACAATGATGTTTTCTTTGAATTTCACTCTTCTTATTTTGTTGTGAAGGACGAGTCTACACGCACTATCCTCCTAACGGGCCCCAGTGAACAGGGATTGTACTCCATCCGTCTTCCTAAGCTCAAGTCTCTACCCAAGGTTGCTTTCACTGCTGTCAAAGCTTCCTCGAACATTTGGCATCAACGCTTGGGACACCCTCATGCTCAAGTTTTTCGGTCAATTATTTCTCATTGTGCTTTACCTGTTTCGGACAAATTATCAAATAATTTATGTTCTTCTTGTCAACTAGGCAAATCTTCAAAATTATCTTTATTTGATTCTAATTTTCGTAGCAATAATTTTTTAGATCTAGTTTATTGTGATGTTTGGGGCCATTCGCATACACCATCCCTCGATGGTTATCGTTTTTTTTTGTTGTGTGTTGATCACCACTCTCGCTACATGTGGTTTTATCCTTTAGTCCAAAAATCTGATGTTTACACAGTCTTAACAAACTTCATTAAAATGGCTGAACGCCAATTTAACACCAAGTTAAAGTGCATCCAGTCTGACTGGGGGGGGGAGAGTTTCGTCCTCTAACTACCTTTTGTCGCAACCTTGGCATTATTCATCGTCGTTCCTGTCCTCATACAAGTGAACAAAATGGGATTGTCGAACGTCGTCACCGTCATGTTGTGGAAACTGGACTTACCCTCCTGGCCCAATCCAGTCTTCCTCAACGCTTCTGGCAATTTGCCTTTGAAACAGCCGTGTACTTGATAAATCGACTACCTTCTCGTGTCTCCTCAAATAAATCTCCCTATGAACATGTTTTTAAACGCAAACCTGATTACTCCTTTCTTCGAGTTTTTGGATGTCAATGTTTTCCCTATCTTCGTCCGTATAACCGTCACAAGATTGATTTTCGCTCCACTCCATGTGTCTTCCTTGGCTACAGCCCTGTTCACCATGGTTACCGGTGCTTTGATCCTTCCACCGAACGGATATACATAGCCCGTCATGTTCGCTTCAATGAACATGTTTTTCCCTATTCTCCTTCCACCCCTACCCAATCCCCGTCACAATCTGATTCTCCATACACCTCTATTTTTCCTAACCCACCACCCGGTTTTCCAACCGAACCCAACTCACCACCATCACAACCCGGATCCACACCCCCACCCTCACCCCCTACCATATCCACCTCAACCATCTCACCCACTCCTGCACCCACTCCCGGCCCCTCCCCTAATCCCGATTCCACCCCCACCCAAGCACCTCTAACCCCTCGACCTCGGCCTCCTCATCTTCGCCCCAATCCTAAACAAACCAACCGATATGATCCCGCTGCCTATACTGCCACCACTACCCCCACCTCGCCTATTGAACCTACCTCTTTTTCCGTTGCCAACAAGTACCTAGAATGGCGCCAAGCTATGGCCGACGAGTTGACTGCGCTTCATAGAAATGGTACGTGGACATTAGTTCCTCCTGTTCCCAATACTAACGTTGTTGATTGTAAATGGGTTTACAGGTTGAAAACAGATCAGAATGGCAAGATTAGCAGGTACAAGGCCCGACTCGTTGCCAAGGGCTTTCATCAACAACATGGGGTTGACTATCACGAGACTTTCAGCCCAGTAATCAAACCTGCCACCATCAGAACTGTTCTCTCACTGGCCGTCACAAATAAATGGCCTTTGCGTCAGTTAGATATCCAGACTGCCTTTTTACATGGTGATCTTCAGGAGACGGTCTACATGCGACAACCTCCTGGTTTTACTGATCCTGACAGACCAGATCATGTGTGTTTACTGAATAAGTCTTTATATGGGCTCAAACAAGCTCCTCGTGCCTGGTTTACCAAATTGTCCACTGCTCTTCATCAGCTGGGTTTCTATGGGTCCAAAACTGACCCATCACTGTTTATTCTCAACTCCTCTGGCACGCTTGTCTATCTCCTTGTGTATGTTGACGACATCATCATCACCGGTAATAACCCAGGCGCTATAAATACCATCATTGATCGTCTCAACTCTCTGTTTGCCCTTAAAGATCTGGGTCAACTCCATTATTTTTTGGGCATTGAAGTGGTGCATCATGGCTCTGATCTGGTTCTGTCTCAACGGAAATATGTTCTTGATATTCTTCAACGGGCTGGTCTTGCGGATTGCAAGCCTGTTTCATCTCCCATGAGCACTTCTCAAGTGTTCTTACCAGATGACAGCCCCCTACTTGACGATCCCTCTCGATATCGGCAAACAGTCGGTGCCCTTCAGTATGCCACTTTATCACGTCCTGACATTGCCTTTGCGGTCAATAAGGTGTGTCAGTTCATGCACGCTCCTACTGAAAATCACTGGGCTGGTGTCAAACGAATTCTACGTTATCTGAAAGGGACGATCAATCTCGGCTTACTGTTTCGTCATAACACGGGGTCTCAACTTCAAGCCTTTTCTGACTCTCACTTGGCTACTAATCTTAGAGCATTCTCAGATTCAGACTGGGTTGGTTGCCCTATCGATCGTCGCTCCACCGGGGGATATGCTATCTATTTGGGCTCCAATCTTATTTCATGGTCAGCTCGCAAACAACGAACTGTCTCTCGATCCTCAACCGAGTCTGAATACAAGGCTATCGCTGATACTGTCGCTGAACTGATTTGGTTACAGTCTCTTCTTCATGAGCTCGGTCTGAATAACACGGCACCAACACTTTGGTGTGATAACCTTGGTGCAACCTATCTTTCTGCAAATCCAGTCTTTCGTGCCCGCACAAAGCATGTTGAAGTTGATTACCACTTTGTTCGTGAACAAGTTTCTCAAGGAAAACTGAATGTCAAGTTCATCTCCACTGATGACCAAATTGCTGATGTGTTCACAAAGCCCTTGTCCTCACAAAGATTTGAGTTTCTACGGTCCAAGTTGCAGGTCGTTCCCCGCCCTCAACTTGCGGGGGAATGTTAGACTAGTCATTGTTAAGGGTGCTAATGTGTAATTACTTAGGGTATCTAAGTGTAATTATTTTCCCTATATATAGGGCTTGTATTTTCTCTCTTTAGCATCAATAACAAAAACCCTTTACCCAAGGTTTGATTCGGTGTCACATTGAACATTTTTTACTTCTCGTTCAAAATGTGTTTGAATGCATGCTCTAAACGATAAGAAAGAAGAAAAGACTTGAGACTTTTTAGAGAGAAGAAAATCCACAATAAATTAGAGTAATCGTTTAGTAACAAAATATAATAACGATGGTCCGAAGAGCTCAAAATTGGAGATGTCCACAGATTACAATGTATAATATCAAATATCTTAATAGTACACAAAGTAAAAGCAACAAATGGCAACTTAATGTGCTTTCCGAGAGTGCATGAATGGCAAACACAAGATTATGAGACTTATTACAAGCAATAATTTTATTACGCCTAAGAAAATAAAAAACTAGAGCACCCCGATGACCCAGACATTCATGCCAAAGAGAACGCTTATGTCGCGAAGTTTGACGGAGAGTTGGTGGCATTTGGTGTTTGAGGGTTATGGCGATGGGATACAGATTGCCTCGACTATCACATCTCATTAGGCGCATCCCCATCTAAAACTCCTTCATAGATAACCCTAAGGGATCAAATTCAACAAAAACCGAGTTATTGTTAGTGACTTTTCTAATAAGGGCAAGTTTTTTGATAAGATGTGGCATGTAGATAACATTATTTCATGACATCGGAAATTATAGGGGTGACAAATGTGTAGGCGGCCATAACAGCGAATTGAAATTGTATGACCACTTCCAACTATTATCCCATAATTATTAAAGTAAGACGAGAGATAATTTGACGTCATATTTAATGTGGCACCCGTATTCACGTACTGATTTGCACCCGTTGAATTGAGCCCAAGGCTATGCAATATAGCTTCCATGTCGGTTGGTCAGGTAGAGTAGGCTTGATGTAGTCGTGGTCCAAGAATTCTCGGTTGTCGTTGTTGATTGTTAGCCATGTTCCATGGGGTTGTAGGATAATAACATGGGTGAACAACCTATGCTATCCACTGCCGAGGCCAATGTCGTTGCCATGTCGCTTATTGATTTTGTTGCTATCCTTGACCATAGCTAATTCCAGCTTGGTTGCTCCCGTTATCATTCCTACTGCCACCCTCGCGGTTCCTGTTGCCTCATGGTGCTATCCTTGTCGGTCGTTGTTGGGCTTATGGTGCTATCCTTGTCGGCCATTGTTGGGCTTTCTGGGTGGCGCTTGATTACCGGAGTACATTAGAGGGTCTTAAAGTATGGCTTAATTGGTCGAGTCGTGTGTGGCTTTCTCAACTAAGCCCGCCTCTTTGAGCATCAACATGATAGGCTTCGTAGAGTGAGGGGGTCACTTTGGCAGATCAGGGTACCTACACACACCATTGTAAGCGTCGAGGAGACTCGCAACCATCTGTGAAAAAGACAATTGTCGACGTTGGTTCCACGTTCTTGAGTTAATCCGATAAGACCTTCAACCTTTGACAATATGCAGAAGCATTGGGAAAATCCCCCATGTTTGTGTTGGAGAATTCTTGCTCAAGGATTACGACACAAGAGTTTTTGTTGTCTTGGAATATGTCGTGCAACCTATTCCAAGCGTCCATTCCCATGGAGAAGGCTTCAAGGGTCGTGTGCAAGAGGTCATTAAAGATCATGGCATAAATCCACTAAAGAACAGTAGCATCAAGGTAGACCATAATTCCTTCTCTCCGTTAGTAGTCGGTGCCTTTTCTTTTTTCTTTCCCACTAGCCCATGAGATAATATGGTCAATAAACCAATGAGACATTGTATGAATCTTGAAGAGTCTCGCTCATGTTGTGTATTGAACGTTTTCCATCTCAAGAGTGATTATGTGGTTCTTGATGTTTGATACGGCTAGAGAGCCAGATGAGACGATGATCAATCGAAAGGAGGGGTTGGTTGTTTCAGGCATGGTGGTGAGCCGGAAGGTGACCGGAGAAGAAGAGGCATATGGTAGCTAGGTAGGCAACATCTACTAGGTCACTACAGAGGAGGAGAAAGAAAGGAGAGTTTTAGGGTAGCTCGGATACCATGAAAGTTGGTAACTGCTTGCCGTTTCATTGATGATTATCGAATATAAATACAAAGCTATACAAGAGCCTTTCTAGCCTATAATTATGAGATTTCAATTTTATTTTGGTGTTGTTAATACAAAAGACCAAAAAGAAGTTTGGAATAATAAAAAGTTAAGATAAACTTTTTTATAATATGTAGGTGATCTAGATTAGGATTTGGGGGAGAGGCTATTTAGGGGAGGAGAAGGATTAGGTTGTTAAAAAGTAAGGGACGGTAACCATAGAAGTTCAAAAGGTTGGAAGAGAAAAAATGATTCAAGCCCGCATACCTTTGAACATCATGTGCACTATGACCAAATTTCGTTATTAATTTGTGTGGGTTCACTATTTAACCATTATGAATATATATGTGTTACCCATTTATTACAAAAATATGTTGAAATATCTGCCCTGCCACGATTATGACTTTGAAGAAACAAACAATGTACTTTTTCCATCAAACGGAATATGTAACAGTAGTTTTCTCCCATGAAAATTGCAACATTTTTGTCTTTGGTAACTTTTAATCCAAAGTTTCATCCTTTCAAATAACTAAGAGCATCCGGAACAATCTTTCTCATATGGATTTTGGGTGTCACATCAACACCAACTCAACAACCCAAAAACATCAACTTATTCCCCCATAACAAAAACCTTTCCTCAACTTATTTATGGATCCCACCACTTTTAATTTATACTATTATTATTATTATTATTATTATTATTATTTATATATATCAATATATTTAAAAATTAAATTAATATATATACACATTTATTTTTATAGAAAGAATTTATTGGTTTGATTATAGATTTATATTATTGATTATACTTTTATTACATTAGAATATTGAAATAAGTATATATATATATATATATATATATATTTAATTATGTATATTTTAATTTTATTTTTAATATGCTGTTAGAATTCATAGAAATAATTAATAAATCAAATTTAGTAGAAGTAATAGAAAAAGGTTTAGAAGAAGTTAAAACAAATATAAATAGTTAATATTAATAGAACGAATTTTAATTTTAATTTTAATTTTAATATAAATAGATTTAATTTAATTTTTATAAACTAATTAATGAAACTGAAAGAGAGATTACAACAAATAAATTATAGATAAATACAAGACAAGGGAAAAAGTAAAAAAAGGATACGGTGTCTTGTGTGGTGCGCAATCAGTTAAACAAAGAAAAAAGTTGAAAAAGTAATGTGCGCAGTTACAAGTAAATGTAAATCACTCTCAAAAAGCTCTTACTATGGTTCAAGCTTTTTCACCAAGTTTTTTTTACCACAATAAGCTTTCCAAAAACTCTTACTGCGGATGCTGTAATAATATTGATTATGACCACATGATCCTCCTGGTTTTTCATTATTAAAGGTTATTTAAGACATGGTTGATTTTCTAAAACTTTGGGTCAAGTCAAGCATTGCAACTTTTATGGGACGAAGGGAGTAGCAATTAACAATTTAAGTGCATAAACATAAGAAAAGAAGTCCTCTAATAACAAAATTACATACTGGAATTTGAAATGAACTTATGAGGGTATATAGCTAGTTTGCTTCTATGGATGTATAAGGATTATCCTAGTGCTCATGGGCTTCAAGAGAGTGCGTGAGAAATCTTTGTCTGCAACCATTCCCTTCACCTTGCGAAGAGATTGTTCCCCTACCAATGGCTTATCGGGAATAAAGGAGTAGTCTAACTCCGTGGGTCCAAGTGCTCATGGGCCTCAAGAGGTTGGGGTGGCAAATCTTTGTTTGCAACCATTCGTTTCACTTTTCAAAGAGGTTGTTCCAGTACCCCTGGCCTTCCGGTCAAAAGGGAGTAAACTAACAATGAACAGATCAACAGACACTGGAGAGGATAATAACATCCTAGATAATTGAGATTTAAGCTAAGAAACTAGTTCATGCTACACTATGTGACTATTTTGCATTTAAGAAACAGCTACTAGAAATCGAAAACGAAAGATTTAATATTCGGATCAGATGAATATGCTTAAGTACGTTTGCCACAGGATCACACCAGAAAAATACCTCTCAAGGATTTGATAAGGGTCCACGACAAGCTCGAGTTTCCCATCCACCCATAAAGAATACTGAACATTGGGAAAAAGCCTATGTAGTAGAAGCTTTGGTACCTGAAATACATGTAATCATAATAAGATTGTCATGCATTTCTTTGTGGAAAAGTAATTCAACTTAAGCAAAAGACAATATATCATAGTGGGTGTATCAAGTTGTAGTTCCATTCAATCATGAGGCCGGAGGTAGGATTATACAAGAAACGTGTGGAAAACAAAATACAAGAATGCTCACATTCCACCATGAAGGAATCAATGGGAAACTAAAAGAATTCCATCAGTAGAATGTAGGTTTTCTCTCATCAAATGATTTGTGCATCCATATGCAAAAGAATCAAAGGCAGCCTATGTATGAGCAACAGTTTGTAATACATCAATGATAGAAATGTCTCCATCCCATAAGTAAATTAAAACACATTTTTCTTCATCATTTTCCAAAGATGCTAGAAAATGTAATGGAATCATATTAAACTATGATACAGTACCATATACAGATTTCGTTTTAGTAGCATTACCTTAAGGCAGTTACCTTAACCCAAAAGGTGAAATGGAGCCGTAGTTGCCCGTTTATCTTTTCATATCTTCATTATTTATCTAGATAACTAACTTTGTTATTTCTTTTGGAGTCATAATTTGCACAATGGAGTTGTAGTTGCCCGTTTGTCTTTTCATATCTTCATTATTTATCTAGATAACTAACTTTGGTATTTCTATCGGAAATTTATTCAAGCAGTAAATCAATATATTTAATTAAATAATATAATTAGCATGTGCACACCATTAACTATGGATCTTAAATGGTATGCAGTCGCCTCTTAGATGCTAATATCTTGGAGGTTGAGGGTACAAACCCCTCTTCTCCCTTGGTTGAGTCAAAAATAAATAATGAAATTGTCGTGTGCTCATTTGTATAGGCTATTAAACCAGTATATAAATAGCGAGCAAGTATGAAACACACACCCAATCCCTCAAGGGAGTGAGGATTTGATAAATATATATATAGAGGAACAGAGGATTTGATAAATATCTATAGAGGCACAGAGGATTTGAACCCGAAACCTCCAAAGTGAAGGACCAACTACCATTCAAGCTTTACACAAGGTGAATAAATCTGTAATAAAGTCTTCTTTCTAAATATAATAGTTACGAATGTTGATTTCCAAGTACATAATCTTGTCTATTTATGCACAAAGGTTAAGCTAATGTGCTGTAACTCACAGTTACTTATCCTCTAACAATGAACATCCAGAAATTTACATACCATCTAAAGAAGAATCAAGCAACTTAAATGCTCTCTTGAAGGGGCCAAGGCCTCAAAGCAATTGGTAAGATCACAATTTCATGATTGGAAGGTCATGGGTGTAATGGGAATGGAAATAGCTTCTTTTGTTTAATGAATGGAAAGGCTGTGTAAAAAGACTTCCCTCTCCAACCCACACAAAGTCGAGGAGCCTTGGTGCACTCGTTGCCCTTTTTTAATGCTATGCTCAACCTTTGGCTCGGCCATATAATCATATAACTAAAATCATCATAAAGTAACAAATTAGAATATGCACATTATGCATGATTTGAACTTTATGTCTAATTAAAAGTAGAAACAATTGATTTTGAACTTTAAGGTTACTATGGCCTCATAATTACCTGAAACACACACAACCGCGTCTCACTTAATAGTTGTCCATTATTATCACTCAACTTGGTGGTGGTGGTTGGGGGGGGGGGGGGGGGGGGGGGGGGGGGGGTAAATATAGCTAGTCGAAAACTAGGTAAACTTAACTAAGAAATCTTGGTTTCATTCATTTATACCATTTTCCTCCCTTCTCCATAAATTTCTTCAGGATCCTTGTCTTTTAAAATTCTTCTTCTAACCCCCCTTTCTGAAAGAGATGATGGAATTTGTTAAAAACACTAGGTGTTTTTGATAAATTCTCACTAGGATCTTTGTTTATTCCAAAATAGGATAATAAACTAAAAATTCCAAGTAAAATTCTTCCCGTAATCTGGTTAAGATTATTGGTATCAGAGCCATCTGGAACAATTTTATTTTTAAAATGAATATTTTAAAAGACAAGAATCCTGAAGAAATTTATGAACAAGAAAACTTTGAAATAAGCTTTTCTGAAAGTGAGAGGGGTTTTCAAGGAAGTTTTCTGGTAAAACAGGAGATCCTTCAAAAAATCAAGAAGTCCAAACTTGATTTAAGAAAAGAAAAAATATTTGACATACCCATGTTAAATCTCCTTAAAAGGAAAAATACTATCTTTTATTTTGTTGGCACAAAAGAAATGCATGTCGACATTAAAGATACAAAAGGTTCAGTTTTTCTACCCCTTATTACAAGGGAAGAAATCAACAAAAATCTTTTAAAAATAGATCCTAAAATCAGATCTACTATTAATATGGTTCACCTTGGTGCCATAAAAAATTTGCTGAAGGCAGAATTTCAAGAAGGAATTGACACTCCTATTAAGATGGCCTTAATAGACAACAGAATCAATGATAGAAAAGATTGCATTCTTGGAGCGGCTAGAGGAAATTTAGCTTATCAAAGATTCATGTTTTCAGTTTATCCTAAATTTGGTTTTAGTTTAGACACTAAGAATATAGATCAAGTTCTTTCTTTCGTCCATCAGTTTGAAAGAGAAAACTTAATGAACCCTGGAGACAAGCCTAACCTACGTAGTAGCTTATGCCTTAACCAATAGCCACCATAGTGTTGGTTATAAGAAACAAGAATACATAGAAATAGAAGATGTATTCTTTGAAATAGGTTCTATAGAAGAGAAGCAACTTTCTAACATAAGTCCTATGAATGATTCTTGGGCAATTGATATTGCAAAGAATAAACCAGTTCTAGAACAACCTAGAATGAGCTTTAAGAATAAAAACCTAGAGATAGGAGAACCCTCTAATAGAAGGTATGAACCTTCCAGCACTAGAGAAATCTCTCAAAGAGACCTTCTTAGATGTGTCTCAAAACGAGTTGACGATCTCTGTCAGAAACTCGAATACTTAGGATAACCATGTCCGACAGCCCTATAGTTATGCATCCACATATCTATAAGGATGGACAAATTCTTTCTTTTAAGCAATTAAATGAAGGAATTGATCCCAACCCCACACACTATAGCTTTAGTGGACATTTGAATAATAAGAGCCTTTCTACTCTTATTTCTTCAACCAATAATCTTAACCAGATTACGGGAAGAATTTTACTTGGAATTTTTAGTTTATTATCCTATTTTGGAATAAACAAAGATCCTAGTGAGAATTTATCAAAAACACCTAGTGTTTTTAACAAATTCCATCATCTCTTTCAGAAAGGGGGGTTAGAAGAAGAAATTTTTATTCTTCTGAAAAAACAAAATGAGAAAATAGAAGTCTTAGAAGCTCAGCTTGACATTCTATCTTCCAAAAGGAATGAAGTTCCTATTTCCAGAGACGAAGTCCTAGACTTTACCTCTAAGTTAGAAAAAATCGAAGACTTTCTTCGAAAAATCATAGGATGAGTCTTAAAGACCTTCAAGAAGACTTTGACAACAATATTAAGCCCCAGTTAGGAGAAATCCTTGCTATGCTTAAAAATCTCCAGCTCAAAGACGAAATTGAAGCTGCTGCTGCAAAGATCATCAATGAATTGAAAACGTCAATTCAGCAATGCCCTTGCAACAAAGAAATCCTTGAAGCTCTTAGAAAAGAACCTGAGAAAGGAAAGGAAATTATGAACTTCAATCCTAAAGGATCTTGGAAGTACAGTTATCCTAATTACAACGTTGGAAACGAAGAATTAGGAACTAGTAAAAACCCAAATAGTCTTTCTTGGCCTATTAAAAAAGACTAATGGACTACATGAAGATCATAGAAGGCTACTTTTGGGATAACTTCGAAGAAGAAGAACTTCAGGTTAATGACTCTAACCTAGAAAAACTTGAAGAAGCTATTAGGCTAATGGAAATAGACCCGGCCATAGCAAATTCTGAAGTCGAAGCAAATGAAAAACTAAAAGCCCTTTTTGGTTTCAAAAAAGAGAACATCAGGGTCATCGAAGACTACAGCTCTGAAAACGATGAAGAAGATCTAAACGAAACGTTTAGAGTTAACAAAGAAGAGGACTTTTCTGGAGATGATTTCAAAGAAAGAAGCTTTGAACATGGAGAATCGTCAAACACTAAGAAAAGAAAAGGAAATTTCTTTGAACCAACAATCAAGACGAACAATATTTTTGGTACCAATATCCTAAATATTGATTGCTCTCCAAATAGAAAAGAGCTCATCGACAAATGGAGTCAAGAAATGAGCCTCATCATTTAGACAAATGATGCTTATGAAGATCCTAAGACAGTTCTTCTACTCATTGAACATAAGACGACAGGTATTATTAACAGTCTTGTCAAAAATACTAATTGGCCTTTAACCAATGCCATTCAAACCTTTGAAAATGTTATAGATGCAATCTACACCATGTTCTTAGGAATTGACTATGCAGAAAACAAAATGCATGAACAACTGCATACTATGAGTAAAGCCAAGCATAGGCTTACTAACATGCAGTTATGTGATATTTGTTTCTTAGAACAATTTTATTGTGACTACGAAAAATATTTTTATCAACTAAACAACAAGGATGATTATAAAAAGTTTGTTAAAAACTATCTTTTAAAAATCCCTTTTATTGGAGAAAAAGCTTTAAAAAGATTTCTGCTAGAAGCATCTGAAGGTGCTCTTTACAGCTTGGGTTTTGCCCAAAGAATCGTTAAAGAAGAAATTGCTAAGATTTGTGATTTAACAAAACAGCAGAAAAGGACATTTTCCAAAAAATGTTGCGAAAAAATAGTTGAGCATTCACTAGATTATGGATGCAGATCTAAAAAAGTTTTTAAGCACAAAAAGAAAATTTTTTCCAAATATAAGTTTAAATGAAAAAATAAACGTTTTAAACCTGGAAAATATGTCAAGAAGAAATCTCATGATTCTTCTTCAAAACAAAAATTTTGTCCAAAAGGCAAAAAGAATTGCAGATGTTGGATCTGTAATGAAGAAGGACATTATGCTAATGAATGTCCAAATAGAAAACAATTTTCTAATAAACAAAAAAGGTTAGAAATTATCTTCTCTTTAGGTTTCACACCAATCGAAGACATCTATAGTGACACTGAGAGTGTCTATTCTATAGAAACCATTAGTTCCGAGTCTGAGAACTCAGAATATAATGAACATTCCTCCTCAGATTCAGACTGAGGAAGACTTAGAGTTGGTAATGCCTAATATTACTAACCCTAATTCAATTTATATATCCGGAAAATTAAAATTTAAAGGATATAGACAAATTGAACTACACTGCTATGTAGACACAGGTGCAAGTCTCTGTATAGCAAGCAGGTATGTTATACCAGAACAACAACATTGGGTTAATGCTGAAAGACCCATCAAAGCAAAGATTGCGAATGGAAGCACCGTTTCCATAAACAAGGTCTGTAAAAATTTAAATATCATGATTGCAGGTGAAATATTTCACATACCTACTATCTATCAACAGGAATCTGATATCGATTTCATTTTGGGAAATAACTTCTGTCTTTTATACGGACCATTTACCCAATTTACAAAAATGATAATTTTAACACTTAACAAAAAAGAAGTGTTTATCAGCAAAATTAACACCGCATTTCGCGTTGGTGTTAAAGGTTACCTTGAATCTATGAAAAAGTTTTCAAAAATTCAAAAACCAAAACCTTTGAACATCACTTCTAATAAAATCCATCTTTTAAAAAGGGGGAGTGATCGAATAAAAGAATTCAAGGAAATGAATTTTATTCTTGAAAATTTAAAGAAAAAATCTATAATTGAAAAATTATTAGATTCTGTCTGTTCTGAAAATCTTTTAGATCCTAGCAAGACTAAACACTGGATGACAACAAGCATTAAACTCAAAGATCCCAAAACTATTATCAAGGTTAAACCTATGAAATATAGTCCACAAGATCGAGAAGAATTTGGTAAACAAATTCAAGAACTTTTAGATATGAAAATTATCTTAGAAAGCAAGTCTCCTCACATGTCTCCCGCATTCTTAGTCGAGAATGAAGCCGAGAAAAGAAGAGGAAAAAAGAGAATGGTTGTCAATTATAAGTCCATTAATGATGCAACTATCAGCGATAGCCATAATCTTCCCAATAAAGATGAACTTCTCACCCTTATTAGAGGAAAAAACATATTTAGTTCGTTAGATAAATCTTGACCATGAATCTCAACTTCTAACAGCTTTCACTTATCCTCAAGGACATTATCAATGGAAGGTAGTACCCTTTGGTTTAAAACAAGCTCCATCCATATTTCAAAGACATATGCAAAATGCATTCCGGTCTTTCGAAAAATTTTGTTGCGTTTATGTAGATGACATTCTTATCTTTAGCGACAATGAAAAAGACCATCTTTGGCAGCTCGCGGCTGTTCTAAAGAAGTGTCAAATTTTAGGAATAATTTTGTCAAAAAAGAAAGCTCAGCTTTTCAAGACAAAAATTAATTTCCTAGGTTTAGAAATAGACCAAGGAACACACTGTCTTCAAAATCATATCCTTGATCATATTCACAAATTTCCAGATAAGATTGAAGATAAAAAGCAACTTCAGAGGTTTTTAGGAATTCTTACCTATGCTTCTGATTATATTCCTAAACTTGCAGCTATACGAAACCCTTTACAGGCAAAGCTCAAGAAGGACATTCCCTGGGAATGGAAAGATTCTGATACTAGATCAATTCGATCTTGAAGAATTTTTATTCTAAGATGATCTCCTTCGAGAATACCTTCAAAATCTTGAATTTCTAAAATAAGTCTGGAATTCCTAGGAATTGCAGCTTGTCTTTTTGCATCACTCATGGATAAATATTTGATAAAATATTTAAAACTTATGAAATTGTTTTAGAAATAGGATCATAGCATATGTAACTTGAGATAAACATGAGTAGCATAAATCGAGAATAAGAAATCATAAAGAAAAATAAACCTGTCTTGTTGATCAAAATCTTGTTGGGATTATGAATATGTGATTTAGAAGACTCCAAAGTTGCGTCGATGATTTCACTAAACGGCCACGTGCCTAGGCGTTACTCTCTAGAGGACGGCTTAAACTTTCCAGGAACATCATCGTCTCAATATTCATAAAAGACAAGATAGAGAAAAACGGACGAAAGGTTTATTGATCAAAAGATTACATATTACAAGATTCTTCAGGGCTACTCCTGAATTATCAGGCTACATAGCTATTCTCCTATATAAAGTTTACTCACACATTTCAAAGAGAAAGGAAGGCTATTTTACAGTGGGGTGTGTTTGTGATTTTCGATACTTAGAAAAACTAATAACTCTTCCATTTATAGAATATGGAAAGAGGATCAGTACAAAACGTAATACGTCATTGCATACGTAAATGCGCACTTGTTGCTTTTTATAAAGATAGAATATTTATAATTATTAAAGTAAAAGTCAGGACAAAAACTTTTACTTTAATCGACCATCACTCCTTTTTCTTTAGCGATAGGGTCACATCTTGGACAGAAGTGATTGAGGTCTTTTTTGTCTAGCTCCAGCTTTATATTCCTGCAGAGGCTAGGATAATGTATTCCAAAAACGTTTGGTGAGATTAGCTGTTTTTGGAATTCTCTGATTTTTGCATAGTCTACCTCTGAGATAGAAGAGGTGGAAAATGACGTCATTAAACAATAGTGAGTGGCGAGGTTCATTTTTATCTTGCTGTCTTTTCTGATATCAAAAACTTTGTCTATGAGAACAAGTAGTTTTTGTTCAGCCATTTCTCGAAGATCTTTCTTTTCAAGCAGAGCATCTTTTGCTTGACTAGGAGCTTAGATCTTATCTTTGCAAACTCCAATTTGAACGTATTTGTACGTTTGAATTGGTTCTTCTGAATCATCCCAGAAAATTAAGGAACTCTGGAACTTTAGGAAGATTTCTTTGTCAGCACCCTTGAGACATCTTCTCTTATAGGTTTTGACTGCACTTCTAAATTCTGCCGAAAATTTAGATAGCTCAAGTAGATTGTCAGAAGGATAAATCATTTTGAGTAATCCAAACTGATATGCTTCTAAGACGAATTCTGGATGAGCATTCGGAAAGAAGTTGAAATAACTAATGTTTCTCTTATCAGAAGTGTAATAATGTTCTTCCACAAAAGAAATTTCAGTAGTTTTTCTGCCTTTTTCATACAGGTATTTAAATCCTGTATAAGTAGCTTCGAGGTCGTAATCCTCCATTTCTTCAAGAATACCTTGCATAGTGTAAGCAATTCTTGTTGGGATCACCCCAAGTACAACCTTAGGATTCTTCTCGCTTGTTAAGACTCCTGAATAAAGAGAAGGTCTTAATCCTTCAGAACTAGTGATAAGTTCTAGAGGCGCTTTATATTCTGCAGCCGTGTAAATGTTGGCTGAGACCCTTGCTTCGTCGTAAGACTTGTACTTCTTGTGCTTTACACCAGAAATACCTTTGACTGTTGTTTCGGCAATGTTCCAAGAAGTGTAGATACCTGCTTTGGGACCATTAAAAACAACGTAATAGGCTTTTAAGCCCTGACAATCCTGCGATTGTACTAAAGAATGAACTTTAGATTTTTGAGGGTTATCGAAATCCCCATTTGGTCTTAGATTCAAAGAATCTAAGGATGAAGAAGATGAACCTTCTTCTTGGATTTTAGTCAAATCCACAGACTTCAACGGATTTGATATGTCTTTACCAGTAGTCGTTTGCTCTGGACTAGCTGACGATCTTGATTTTTCAACCAAAGGTTCGACAGTTACCTTTTGCTTGGAGAATTTTCTTTCGAACTCCATTTCAGAATTAAGAAGCATTAACTCATTCTGAAGTAATTGAATCTTTTTTAAGATCAGAGATTTCTGGAACATAAGTTTTTCCATTATCTTTTGATTTTTGGTGAGAGGCCTATTAGAGAGAGTGAGTCTCTTTGAGGAAGGAAGAGTTTGAGGTGTGAAATCCTCTTATGGTTCTTCACCCTTTTATAGAGGTAAAAGTCTGCAAAAAGCAAAAAGAGTGACGCAAGCAATGATGTCATTATTGGTGCTTTTATGAGTTTTGATATTCTCTTGTTAAAAAATCTGCTAGACAGTTTTTTGTTCCTTCAATGTGTTCAGCCTCAAAAGAGTAGCGTGAAAGCCATTGTTGCCAACGGACTAGTCTTCCTTGTTGTTATCTCCCTGTAACTTAATACGAAGAAAATAAGTGAAGTTTTTATTGTCAGTTCTAACAAGAAATTTAACAGGAGTTAAATAAATTGAAAATTAATTAATTACTCTGATGACTGCAAGATATTCTTTCTCGTTAGAATGATATCTTTTTTCTGCATCTTTAAAGCTACCTGATGCATACCTGCAAATTAGCTCTTGTCCAGAATTTTCTGCTTTGAGAATTCCTCCCCAGTATTCACCAGAGGCATCGGTCTCAATAATTAGTTTATCCTCAGGTAAAGGATGATAGAGTTTTGGAAAACTCTTTAGATTCTTTTTTACTTTGTTAATATAACAAGTATCAGAATCTTTCCATTCCCAGGGAATGTCCTTCTTGAGCTTTGTCTGTAAAGGGTTTCGTATAGCTGCAAGTTTAGGAATATAATCAGAAGCATAGGTAAGAATTCCTAAAAACCTCTGAAGTTGCTTTTTATCTTCAATCTTATCTGGAAATTTGTGAATATGATCAAGGATATGATTTTGAAGACAGTGTGTTCCTTGGTCTATTTCTAAACCTAGGAAATTAATTTTTGTCTTGAAAAGCTGAGCTTTCTTTTTTGACAAAATTATTCCTAAAATTTGACACTTCTTTAGAACAGCCGCGAGCTGCCAAAGATGGTCTTTTTCATTGTCGCTAAAGATAAGAATGTCATCTACATAAACGCAACAAAATTTTTCGAAAGACCGGAATGCATTTTGCATATGTCTTTGAAATATGGATGGAGCTTGTTTTAAACCAAAGGGTACTACCTTCCATTGATAATGTCCTTGAGGATAAGTGAAAGCTGTTAGAAGTTGAGATTCATGGTCAAGATTTACAATCTAACGAACTAAATATGTTTTTTCCTCTAATAAGGGTGAGAAGTTCATCTTTATTGGGAAGATTATGGCTATCGCTGATAGTTGCATCATTAATGGACTTATAATTGACAACCATTCTCTTTTTTCCTCTTCTTTTCTCGGCTTCATTCTCGACTAAGAATGCGGGAGACATGTGAGGAGACTTGCTTTCTAAGATAATTTTCATATCTAAAAGTTCTTGAATTTGTTTACCAAATTCTTCTCGATCTTGTGGACTATATTTCATAGGTTTAACCTTGATAATAGTTTTGGGATCTTTGAGTTTAATGCTTGTTGTCATCCAGTGTTTAGTCTTGCTAGGATCTAAAAGATTTTCAGAACAGACAGAATCTAATAATTTTTCAATTATAGATTTTTTCTTTAAATTTTCAAGAATAAAATTCATTTCCTTGAATTCTTTTATTCGATCACTCCCCCTTTTTAAAAGATGGATTTTATTAGAAGTGATGTTCAAAGGTTTTGGTTTTTGAATTTTTGAAAACTTTTTCATAGATTCAAGGTAACCTTTAACACCAACGCGAAATGCGGTGTTAATTTTGCTGATAAACACTTCTTTTTTGTTAAGTGTTAAAATTATCATTTTTGTAAATTGGGTAAATGGTCCGTATAAAAGACAGAAGTTATTTCCCAAAATGAAATCGATATCAGATTCCTGTTGATAGATAGTAGGTATGTGAAATATTTCACCTGCAATCATGATATTTAAATTTTTACAGACCTTGTTTATGGAAACGGTGCTTCCATTCGCAATCTTTGCTTTGATGGGTCTTTCAGCATTAACCCAATGTTGTTGTTCTGGTATAACATACCTGCTTGCTATACAGAGACTTGCACCTGTGTCTACATAGCAGTGTAGTTCAATTTGTCTATATCCTTTAAATTTTAATTTTCCGGATATATAAATTGAATTAGGGTTAGTAATATTAGGCATTACCAACTCTAAGTCTTCCTCAGTCTGAATCTGAGGAGGAATGTTCATTATATTCTGAGTTCTCAGACTCGGAACTAATGGTTTCTATAGAATAGACACTCTCAGTGTCACTATAGATGTCTTCGATTGGTGTGAAACCTAAAGAGAAGATAATTTCTAACCTTTTTTGTTTATTAGAAAATTGTTTTCTATTTGGACATTCATTAGCATAATGTCCTTCTTCATTACAGATCCAACATCTGCAATTCTTTTTGCCTTTTGGACAAAATTTTTGTTTTGAAGAAGAATCATGAGATTTCTTCTTGACATATTTTCCAGGTTTAAAACGTTTATTTTTTCATTTAAACTTATATTTGGAAAAAATTTTCTTTTTGTGCTTAAAAACTTTTTTAGATCTGCATCCATAATCTAGTGAATGCTCAACTATTTTTTCGCAACATTTTTTGGAAAATGTCCTTTTCTGCTGTTTTGTTAAATCACAAATCTTAGCAATTTCTTCTTTAACGATTCTTTGGGCAAAACCCAAGCTGTAAAGAGCACCTTCAGATGCTTCTAGCAGAAATCTTTTTAAAGCTTTTTCTCCAATAAAAGGGATTTTTAAAAGATAGTTTTTAACAAACTTTTTATAATCATCCTTGTTGTTTAGTTGATAAAAATATTTTTCGTAGTCACAATAAAATTGTTCTAAGAAACAAATATCACATAACTGCATGTTAGTAAGCCTATGCTTGGCTTTACTCATAGTATGCAGTTGTTCATGCATTTTGTTTTCTGCATAGTCAATTCCTAAGAACATGGTGTAGATTGCATCTATAACATTTTCAAAGGTTTGAATGGCATTGGTTAAAGGCCAATTAGTATTTTTGACAAGACTGTTAATAATACCTGTCGTCTTATGTTCAATGAGTAGAAGAACTGTCTTAGGATCTTCATAAGCATCATTTGTCTAAATGATGAGGCTCATTTCTTGACTCCATTTGTCGATGAGCTCTTTTCTATTTGGAGAGCAATCAATATTTAGGATATTGGTACCAAAAATATTGTTCGTCTTGATTGTTGGTTCAAAGAAATTTCCTTTTCTTTTCTTAGTGTTTGACGATTCTCCATGTTCAAAGCTTCTTTCTTTGAAATCATCTCCAGAAAAGTCCTCTTCTTTGTTAACTCTAAACGTTTCGTTTAGATCTTCTTCATCGTTTTCAGAGCTGTAGTCTTCGATGACCCTGATGTTCTCTTTTTTGAAACCAAAAAGGGCTTTTAGTTTTTCATTTGCTTCGACTTCAGAATTTGCTATGGCCGGGTCTATTTCCATTAGCCTAATAGCTTCTTCAAGTTTTTCTAGGTTAGAGTCATTAACCGAAGTTCTTCTTCTTCGAAGTTATCCCAAAAGTAGCCTTCTATGATCTTCATGTAGTCCATTAGTCTTTTTTAATAGGCCAAGAAAGACTATTTGGGTTTTTACTAGTTCCTAATTCTTCGTTTCCAACGTTGTAATTAGGATAACTGTACTTCCAAGATCCTTTAGGATTGAAGTTCATAATTTCCTTTCCTTTCTCAGGTTCTTTTCTAAGAGCTTCAAGGATTTCTTTGTTGCAAGGGCATTGCTGAATTGACGTTTTCAATTCATTGATGATCTTTGCAGCAGCAGCTTCAATTTCGTCTTTGAGCTGGAGATTTTTAAGCATAGCAAGGATTTCTCCTAACTGGGGCTTAATATTGTTGTCAAAGTCTTCTTGAAGGTCTTTAAGACTCATCCTATGATTTTTCGAAGAAAGTCTTCGATTTTTTCTAACTTAGAGGTAAAGTCTAGGACTTCGTCTCTGGAAATAGGAACTTCATTCCTTTTGGAAGATAGAATGTCAAGCTGAGCTTCTAAGACTTCTATTTTCTCATTTTGTTTTTTCAGAAGAATAAAAATTTCTTCTTCTAACCCCCCTTTCTGAAAGAGATGATGGAATTTGTTAAAAACACTAGGTGTTTTTGATAAATTCTCACTAGGATCTTTGTTTATTCCAAAATAGGATAATAAACTAAAAATTCCAAGTAAAATTCTTCCCGTAATCTGGTTAAGATTATTGGTTGAAGAAATA
This sequence comes from Arctium minus, assembly GCA_954870635.1. Classification (NCBI taxonomy): domain Eukaryota; kingdom Viridiplantae; phylum Streptophyta; class Magnoliopsida; order Asterales; family Asteraceae; genus Arctium; species Arctium minus. Next base: position 76,818,702 of record OX941088.1, on the reverse strand, counting down.
AGAGTAGAAAGGCTCTTATTATTCAAATGTCCACTAAAGCTATAGTGTGTGGGGTTGGGATCAATTCCTTCATTTAATTGCTTAAAAGAAAGAATTTGTCCATCCTTATAGATATGTGGATGCATAACTATAGGGCTGTCGGACATGGTTATCCTAAGTATTCGAGTTTCTGACAGAGATCGTCAACTCGTTTTGAGACACATCTAAGAAGGTCTCTTTGAGAGATTTCTCTAGTGCTGGAAGGTTCATACCTTCTATTAGAGGGTTCTCCTATCTCTAGGTTTTTATTCTTAAAGCTCATTCTAGGTTGTTCTAGAACTGGTTTATTCTTTGCAATATCAATTGCCCAAGAATCATTCATAGGACTTATGTTAGAAAGTTGCTTCTCTTCTATAGAACCTATTTCAGAGAATACATCTTCTATTTCTATGTATTCTTGTTTCTTATAACCAACACTATGGTGGCTATTGGTTAAGGCATAAGCTACTACGTAGGTTAGGCTTGTCTCCAGGGTTCATTAAGTTTTCTCTTTCAAACTGATGGACGAAAGAAAGAACTTGATCTATATTCTTAGTGTCTAAACTAAAACCAAATTTAGGATAAACTGAAAACATGAATCTTTGATAAGCTAAATTTCCTCTAGCCGCTCCAAGAATGCAATCTTTTCTATCATTGATTCTGTTGTCTATTAAGGCCATCTTAATAGGAGTGTCAATTCCTTCTCGAAATTCTGCCTTCAGCAAAATTTTTATGGCACCAAGGTGAACCATATTAATAGTAGATCTGATTTTAGGATCTATTTTTAAAAGATTTTTGTTGATTTCTTCCCTTGTAATAAGGGGTAGAAAAACTGAACCTTTTGTATCTTTAATGTCGACATGCATTTCTTTTGTGCCAACAAAATAAAAGATAGTATTTTTCCTTTTAAGGAGATTTAACATGGGTATGTCAAATATTTTTTCTTTTCTTAAATCAAGTTTGGACTTCTTGATTTTTTGAAGGATCTCCTGTTTTACCAGAAAACTTCCTTGAAAACCCCTCACTTTCAGAAAAGCTTATTTCAAAGTTTTCTTGTTCATAAATTTCTTCAGGATTCTTGTCTTTTAAAATATTCATTTTAAAAATAAAATTGTTCCAGATGGCTCTGATACCAATTAGGAATCCTGAAACACACACAACCGCGTCTCACTTAATAGTTGTCCATTATTATCACTCAACTTGGTGGTGGTGGTTTGGGGGGGGGTGGGGGGGGGTGGGGGGGGGGGGGGTAAATATAGCTAGTCGAAAACTAGGTAAACTTAACTAAGAAATCTTGGTTTCATTCATTTATACCATTTTCCTCCCTTCTCCATTTTTGCGAGTCTTACACCTATTCCCTTGCCTCCAATAAAGGGATACACAATTACGTCTCCATTTCTCCTCACACTTTACAATTGGAACACATAAAATGGAAAATGTTAATGGCTGAAACAAATAGAACGAACCAAAAGATAAATAATATACCACAAAAAAATTACCTTTCCATTACGTCTTGGGTCGTTGTATGGCAGGTTGTGGACAACAACAATTCTCCACAACCCTATCCTCTTGTCATTGTCTAGATCACTTGAATTTTTAAGAAATTTTTCTGTTTGTTCATCGACAAACATGAAAAAGCAAACATTTTTCTTTGAAAAATCACTACTGTTCTTCGGCTGTTGAATCAAATCATAGGCTCCTGCAGAGCTTAAATAATTAGAAATGTTCCATGGGTTGAAACTTCAAAGTAGGAAGTTTGAAAAGATTTATACGATACCAAATATTGCTGATGCAACCAGGACTCCCCGACACTGATCCATCTCAAAAAGATCTGAATTGTCAATATCAAATCCCGTCTTGCGTCCAGGCTTATATCCTGTGACAAACCTTTTGGTGTAATTATGCACCAATCATAACAGAATCAGTGACAAAAATCATTTGTTTGGAAATGATTTATTGAATGATCCAGAGTTCTGGACAAAACATACCCACAATGCACGGTCATTGACTCCTTAATATCATAAGATTCAAGTCTCTGCTTCAGAGAAGGATATCCGCCAAATACCGAGCCTCCAAACTCACTTCTAGTTGAATTTTTTTCATGGATGTAAGTCAGGTTTTTGACCACGGGAGAATATGATGGTGATTTTGGCATTAATGCAATAGCTTCTTCCACAGGAAGGTAACACACTGGACATGCTGAGCATAGGATAATGTCACAAACTTGATGTTTTAGGTATGCCCAACGCCCAAGGGCCTATAAATTTTTATTATGTTACAACATTTTCCATATATAATTTGCATTGACATGTTAATGTTGGTGGCAAGAGCTAGGCAGATGATTATTTCAAAGCGTAAACAAAAGGCAAACATTTGAACTTACGACGTGGCCCGGTTCTTTTCTTATCTGCTGGTGGTGGAGGCAATGTAAAGTTCTCGCAAGGATTCCCAGGAAGAAGGGCATATCCTGTAAAATAAATTGGAGCTAGAGAAGGTTGAGCTGTAATTCTTTTATCATTATTAATGATAATCTTCATTTCATCATTCGCTAAAGAATGATTAAACCCTTGAGTTTTTATCTCATCAACACTTGCTGGTGAATATCCAGAAAATCTGGAAGCTGAATTGTTTGTGGATCCTAAGGTCCAAGTAGGGCCAAATTCTTGTGTAACCTCACCTGCAAATAACACAAAGAGGAACTATAATTTCAAAGAGAAATGCATCTATGAATGTCATGAATCTAAATTCTTTAGCTACAGTTCTTCATGTCAAGAGACATTAAGAAGGTGAAAACCCAAAAGATTTTAGTTAAATATTCAAAGAAATCATTCTTGCAATAAAAAGCCTATAACTATACCCAGTTCTTCACAGTTTTTTATTTGCATATCATATTTTGGAAATCAACCACTTGAAAGTACCACTTAATAACAGTGTACTTTTGAATAGGCTAAATTAAGTTCGTAAAAGAACGTTTAAGAAGTACATAAACCAATCTTTTTACCCTTCTAGCTGAAATCGGTTAATAGACCGATGAGAATCACAGCTCCATTGTTATATACCATGTTCCTGGGTTCTCCTTTCTCTATTTAGTGGGCCTATTTCATTTTTCTCACGGACAACCATATCCATATGTTCATTTATCTGTGCACCATATATATGGGTCCCCACAAAAGGAAAATACTAAATGGCAAAATAGATTTCCCTGGTATTAATCATCTGACTCTTCAATTGATTTCTTGCCGTCATCTTTTTCTTCCAATCATCCCAATCAACGTCTTTATCATCCGAATCTATTTTCCCAGTGACTGAATCACCAATCGTCACAAACGTCAGGTAACCTGTAAGTGATTTCTCAATCTCTTTTCTGTTACTGCTGATTCAATGATGACCATCTCGTCATCCTCAAGACACCCAATCCAGAATCGATCCACCTCTCATTTTAAACTTTTGTGTATAATTGCTACCCACAAGTATCCAATTATGCATAATCAATGGCTAACCAATGCACCATCAGATACCAATATTAATCGAAGTAAACTTACCCAACTTACTGTTACCATAAATCAAACGAACCCAGTAAAAACCCATGTGGAGTAGGGTCTGGGGAGGGTATAATGTACGCTGACATTGCCTCTACCCAAAATGAAGAGAGACTATTTCCATCTTTTTTGCAAAAGAATTGGAGTTGTAAGTGATCCCAAAAGTATGACTAAAAAACAATAAATGAAGTTTTGAAGGGTTAAACAAGAGCTTGAGCCAAACTCAGGAAGGGAAGAAAGGCACAGAAAAGTAGAGCAAGCAAATCAATTAGAGTAGGTATGCATAGTAAACAGCATGAAAATATATGAAAACAAGTAAGGACATTAAAAGCATGAGGAGTGCTAAACATCTAAACGACCTAACACGTAAGTGAGACGAAAGCCATCATGGCTAAACTAGCACAAAAGCTATCCCTGACTACCCCAAAAAGTCCCCTACCTATCCTAGCATACTGATACGTGGTTGTCTGCTCTTCACTATCCCCCATCCCACCATCTACTACTCCAACCCCCTCCCCTGAATGCAGAAGCCACAAATCCTAACACAAAATTTTTACCCTACTCCTGCATCTCCACAAACTCCTATCTAAGGTCATATATTCGGAAATTTCTGAAGGTGCTATGTCTGGTCCAATTGCTAGGTCTATTTAGGTAAGGTTTGGTTTAGGGTTTATGTCATAGCTTAAGGTTTGGTTTTCGTAGATTGTATTTCGGGTTGACCCACGAGATATTGAGATAATAGTTACAAGTCCTGTTCTAAATGAGCATATCATGAGTTTAAGTGGGAGAATTTGTAGAATCCTGTCCTACATTAGGTATTATGTACAAACCTTTCGCATTGGACCACCATTAACCTCTAGGACTTCTCTTTTGATGAACCATTTTGCTCCTTGGTCTACAAGGTATTAGTTTACAGTTGTTCTGCTCCTAATGCCCGGTTCCTATGCCGTGCTCACACATCCCCCCATTCAATGTCCACCTATTCAGTTGTGTTCACTTATTAAATGCAACACGTACATGATAATTCAGCCATATATGTATTTGATTGCGGACAAAGGAACTGAAAACAGATCCAGAAACTAAATTGAACTACATTCAATTAAAAGGCCGTAAACATTAAATTAGAAATTGATAACAAAATCTGAGAAACAAAGTTCAGTTGGACTTGAACATAATGCAGTCAACATGAACAAGAAAAACATATTATTAACATAAACAAAGACACATGATCTTAAAACAAAATAATGAAGTAGCAAAAACCCGTGATATGAATTGAGCTAAAATAACAGAATTATAACAAGTTATTGCTAAAAGGCCAATAAAGAAGATAGGATAAAACCCAGATGAACGCTGAAATGCACATAGACCCCATAAGTTAAATCAACAATATGCAGGGCCAATATTGGCTTACTGGAACACTCCAATGCCAATAAGTCATCAAAGATTTTGAGTAAATGATTCAGCATTACTTTCTTTTCAATTTCTCAAGGTGATTCATTAGATTTGAAAGGAACTGTTGAACATCCATAGTTATGAATTACCAAATACAACAAAGAACCAGAAATTGAGCTAGAATCAAAGTATCAAAAATTGAAGCACTGAATAGATTGAAAAAGATGAATTGATAACATAAGCCCAGAAAATAAATCGAGTTAAAATAAAAAAAAATACAGTCAAGAACTGCATAAATGAATAACTCAATTGGTGCAAACAAAGAGTGCCCTTCTGATTGTGTACATTAAAACCTGATACTTTCCAAACTCGCAATTAAGGAATAAATGTTGGTAGTTTCTTTATATCTCCAAATGATTCTGTTATAATACCTTTTCTGAAGCATAAAGCTAGCCATCATTGTTTAGAATGAAATCAGGGCTTTGAATGGTTAACTCATTTGACACTCCAAAGTCAAATGGAGCGGCAGTAACAGTAATCAAACAACTGAAGAGAGAAATCTATTGATTTTAGGAGGAAGAAAAAAAAAGGAAGAATAAAACCTTTCCCAACATAAAGTATCCACAACATAACTGCAACTGAAACAACACACAAGAGCAGCATTCCCAGCTTCTTCCGAGGTGCGATTCTAAACATCCACATGAACATATCATCCTTCTCTTTACTAATAAACATGTTGGATGCTTTCCTGTAAGTAACTGGTAGAGTTGATGGATCAACTTTTTGTTGTAAGAACACTTCGCCGTTTTGATTTTGTTGTTGATATGGTTGTAATGACCCATAACTTGATGGTCTTAGATCCAATGACCCATTACTCATTGACATGCTTCCTCCAAAACTCAAATTCCTCTATCATCTCATTCTCCAATAGATTAAAAGTGTAGCAAAATTATTAAGTAAATCAAGTAATCTTTAAGTTGGAGACGAGAGAGCGAGGCTAAAACTTTGTGTCTCCTCTGTTTTTGAAAATCTAAAACGTCATCAACTGCCCCAAATCATGTTATTGTGCAGATCTAGAGGTTGTTGGTGTTGTGAAAAACTGCTTGAATTGTGGAAATCTGAATTGGGAATTTTGATAGATGGGTGAAGATTGAGGAAGCATTGAAGTCGAAGGCGGTGGCTTTATAGGGAGCATTCTCAACATCACTGAGAATTAATGCTGTTTTCTTGAAAATAATTTTTTTTATTTGTGAGGAAAAGAAACGAAATACCAGGAGACAAATGTCAATTTTACAAATACCAGGCATATACCCGTGTGATGCAAACGAAGGTAAGTAAACAACGAACAATTATTTTACTTTCTTATAGACATGTCATCAACAATCAACCATGACCTAAGAGCATTCACAATACATAAGTCATTCAATGACTTTTTATTTTTGCCACATCATATTTCCACTAACTTTTTTTAACAAAAACTCATCCTTAAAAACCTTTTCCAATGCAAAAAGTTTTTCAAAAGCTTTTTCATCAATTACATTATAATCTACCCTCATCTATTTAAAATGTTTTATTTACAATGTTTCAAAATTTTCATTAATACAAATTATAGCATTGAAAATAGGGAAATTAATTAAAATAGCCGTATTTTAATATCGTATTACCTAAATGCCCTAAATCTCTTTTGTTTTGCCGAAATGCCCCTTTTGGTCGAGATATAAGGTCGGGATGAGACCCATCCCGGGGTTATGGAGCTTCGTGGGGCCGAATAGTGCAATCACGGGGTTAGGGCCGGGATCAATACGAATGTGCCGGAGTAGGGGGCCGGGATGGGAGGGTTTCCCGGGGTGATGGTCGGAATGGGCAAGTGGTAACAAAGTGATTGGATTTTATGTTATTTTAATATATATTTACATTTTATACCCCTAAAATTATTTAGTTAGTTTACTTTATACATTTTACTTTTCTATTTTTCATTTTACACTTTCACCATATTAACACATATAATTGTATATTAACTAAAATACGTTAAAAAATATGTTTTAATTCTAACAAGTTACACCATTATAATCGTCTCTTCGATACCTTCGAAATGAGCCCAATATTGAATATTTTTGGATTTAATTATTTTATTATATATCATATATATTACATAATTAATAGAGTAAACTACGATTTTCGTCCCTGTAGTTTGATGTTTATAAAGATTTTCATCCCTGGTTTTTCAAAACTGCTTTTTTAGTCCCTATGATTTCTATTTGCTTCCATTTTCGTCCCTCCATCCAATTTTATTAAAATTAAATGTTAATTCATTTAAAAATGGAATAAGTAAATTACATATTTGGTCCTTATGGTATATAAATTTTTACATTTTTATAATAGTTTACATTTTTTTTACTTTTTCTTTATTTATTGTATTTCATAAAGACATTTATTTTTCTATTAATTATATTGTATATTTTCATAATTATTATAACTTTAATTATAAAAAGAATCAAATAATTTCGTTAAAAATAATGATAAATACATGATATTTTTTTTCAAACTACTAGGTTTAAATCACTTAAAATTAATATTTTATATCTGTTGATTTATTAAAGTTTTTTTATTTATTCCCACTATTCTAAATTTTCATTTAATCTTTATTTTCGATTAATTAATCAAGTTTGTTTAGTATTTAAATAAAACATACACACACACACCATTTTAAATTAGGTTATATATTAAAAACAAAATATAAGACAATAAAAGGATAAAAAATTTTAATATGGTGTTACAAAAATCATGCAATAAGCCATGACATGCCACAAAATTAACGTGACGTCAAACACAAGGCTTAAATCTCATGTTATTTAGAACATTGATGTATATATATATATATATGTGTGTGTGTGTGTGTGTGTCTGTGTGTGTATGTTTATTTTAAATATTAAACAAATTTGATTAATTAATAAAAATAAAGTTTAATGAAAATATGGAATAATGGGAGTAAGGTGAATGTAGATCCCAGTTCAGTGCAAATCAGAATAACAGCAATCAAAGATGAACAGATTATAGATCACAGCAACTAGTCATATGATTGATAACACTTCAAAGGGTTTAGGTTTACAGAGAGAATTTCTGATAAGGGTATGTAAACCTAATGACTAGAAAACTGAATAAATGAATTTCTCACCTCTAACCTTACGAATGAAATAGAAAATAACTTTAAATTCTTAGGCACGCAGGCCTGACGAGCTTATGGGCTTGGGCCCATCTAATTAATTAACTATTAGTGAATTACATATTGAACCCTTATAAATACTTTATTCCACTTTCAACGCACAGGACTTTTAGTCCTAACAATCTCCCCCTAAAGTTGAATAAAGCATTTATCTTCTTGAAATCTTCAAACATTGATCTTCTTTCCCTCTTGAATCTTTGAAGAACTTTGATGTTGCTTGACTTCATGTCTTTCCACGCTCCCCCTTGAATAAAGCTCTTGGTCTTCATAGTATCAACTTTGTAACCAGATTCAATGTACAGTAGCCTCGACTGAATGCACTATCAAGCAGCTTTCAGCTGTAAAAACTCAATCACATCGGATCAGCGCACAAGAAAAATAATGTGAGAGTTACTTGACATTCCACGGTGCTTCTTCAGTTTAAAACAAAGAATCTGTCTTTGAACCGCGAGTTGAATAGATTTGTTTTCTTCTCAAGAACTTGTTTCAATCATCGCATAGGAGGAATGATAAACAAACTTGTAGCAGACACCACATGATACGGAAAGAATCAATACAATCTTTGAAATCTCTTTGAAAAATTGAAACATCATCTTCATCTCTTTGATCTCTAGACTGTCTTCAGAAATAACTTTCTTTCTTTAAAACTTTGAAATTGAACTTTTTCTCCCCCTTTTTGATGATTGTGAGCATCAAGATCATCAAAACTCTTCAATTTCAACACATTCTTTGATCTCCCCTTGAGAATATGACATTCTCCGCCCTGTGATCCGTCAATTCATGAAATGTATATATCCGAATCTTTTCAAATTCAGACATAATGAACAAGGTAACCCTGAGTCAACAGATGAAACAGTTAGTAGGCCTGTAAGTAGCACGGAGCCACTTTGTACAACAGATGTACTTTAGAAAGGAGCTTTTGTGATGTTCACTCCCCCAGGGCTTCCATTCAATCATCGAAAAACCACAAAGAAATTTTCTATGAATGTTATGACAAGAAAACTCATTCCTTGTGTGCTCGTGCAAGTGTAGAAATGATTGAAGCTACTTAGCTTGATCAGGCTCAAATTGTGTAAACTGTTGAGACAGCAACAGATATTACACGGACTCAATGTGCATGAAAGAGGTGCGAAGGTGGGGCAACTTTCCTTCTTTTTCAATATCTAAATCTTCCGAGTGAAGACTAGATAGCAGATATGTTGCATCCCCAAAGAAAATGAAACATTTCTTTGTTAAGAAAGAAACGAGTGGTTGGTGGGGTTATAGCAAGAGTTGGCATGGGCTCACTGCCTGTTTCAATGATGGTCACCAAGGAATGTGAACCAACCAGAATATGTGGCTGCCCGGCTCAGAAAGTGGTTGGTACAGAGTTTTGATATTCTTTTAACTCTGTTCTCACACCCTCTTTCTTTTTAACATTAAAGCTCACTTCTAACCAAAATCTCTTTTTCATTTTTCCGCTCAGCACAATGAGAAAAACTCAACCCGATGAGTTATCTCCCCCACTCTTTGATTTATGACCCCTCACCCCTCAAATCACTCTAGGATAACTTCCGAGGTAGGAAACACTGGTTTACGTGAATCCATGGAAGTTCTGTTTAAGCTCACTCACAAATCCCATGTAATTCCTATAAAGAATGTATGCTCAACAGTTTAACTTGACCAGTTAAGCACATATAAGATAACACTGTCAAAATGTATGCTCATTTAAAAATATGAATGAATTTTGAGCATTTGAACTTTGAAGATTTCTCAAAACAAGAATATCGAATGAATGAAATGAAATCACGAGATTTGTTTTGAGAATCTGACAATGTAACAATCAGATCAAATAAATTGGTTAGGGTAACTAAGATTTGGATATTTTGTTTATATGAACGAATATAAACAATTTTGCAATGAAAGCACAAGATTAGAACTTATGATTGATGCTCAACAACATTGAATTTCAAACGGGGGTATTACCATCGAAAAGAATTGGTTCGTTATGAGACATGGTAATAACAAGTACAAATGAAGTACTGAACCTGTGTGTGTAAATACGTTTCAGTATAAAGACAAGATAATACGCAAGTATTGACCTTTAGAAACACACAGTCAGTTAAACATTAATGAAAAACATTTAAAATCACACTTCTAGATTCATGAAACCTTTTGAAAATCAGAAGTGGTTTGAACATTTCAGAAACTGTTTTTCATGCTGGAAAGTTGTTCGTCTTCCAAACAATCAGAGATCTAGAGTTAGAAGATACTTACTTTTAAGATCCCCCTCAGATCATGATATAATGATTTAGGTCTTTTAAGCTTCCCCTGGATAGTTGCAAAATATCCAGGTCTGAACGTTGAAGAACGGGTCCTGATCTGTTATGTGATCAGAAGCCAAAATTCGTTGAAGTCCGGGTTCTAAGCTGATTTACTTAGAAGCCATTGTTTTTCTACTCCCCCTTGACAGTAGGTGCCTGCAACAAAGAATCAGTTTTCGGCTTTGGTACCCACTGGTATTTGGGTCCATGAATGTTAGTTGCAGTTCTTATGGGGGATATAGAATAAGAACCATACCAGCAATGATCCTTGGATTTGTGAATGTGATCATGTGTACGACAATAAGAACAATGGTATTTCTTACCTGACAACCTGAGTAATTGATCTCTCGAGTAGATATGATCAGGTTTACCTTTACTCGCTTTGTTCTTCTTGGCATTAGACGCATGTACACATGATTCCCTTTCTTTCAGCTCATCTTCAACTGGTTTCTTCTTCCAGACCAGTTCCTCTTCTTTGTATCTCCTTCTTCTTTGATGTGTACCTGAACCATCTATATTGCTATCATAGAAAAGGTTAGCTTTACGAATCTGATCAAAAGATTTAACTGACCTTTGTGAAGAGACCGATTTCTGATATGATCTTGATGCAGTCTGTTTAATCACTTTAAATGTTGAAGCGAAGTTGTCTCTTTCTTGAACAAGTAGGTCAATCTTCTTCGTGAACTCAGACTTCGTTTTCTGCTCTTTTAGAGCCTTCTCAGATAGTTCAGATAACTTGGCAGTAAGCTTTTTGATCTCAGTCTCAAACAAGCTTCTTTCTTCTTCAAATCCCTTCTCAGCATTGTTTCTTTGGCCAGATATTTCTTTGAAGGCACCGACATTCTTTTGTTCAATGGCCTTCTTCTCTTTGGCAAACTTCTCTCTTTCTAGAATGATTACTTTCTGAAAATCAGAAACTTGCTGAGAAAGTTTTATGCATTTCAGCTCAGCTTCTTTCTTCTCATCAACACATTTTCTCGAGAATTCTGAGAACTTCTTTGCGAAAGATTTCTCTTTAGTCTCAAAATCAAATTTGTGTTTAGCAAGCAGTTGCTCCAAATTAGATAAACGCTTTTGAAGATCTGCATTTGTATCTTTCAGTTCAGAAATCTTTTCCTCAGAACTTTCAACAGAGACTGTTTGCTGAGTTTTAGCTTCCAAAATAGAGATCTTTCCTTTTAGCTTAGAGTTCTCAGCTTCCAATTCTCTTCCTGTTAATAAACCCTTTGTCCCTAACACCAACCATTCAGTATAATCCCACCGCTCTTTTCCTGTCATATTGTTAGAATTTATTTGACCAATAATTTATCTGAAGATGTCACTAATAAATTCATTAGAGATACTACTTTTCATATAATTTCGAGCTACATTGTTAGCCCACTCTCTTTCCTCCTTTTCCACAGGTGAAGCTTCTCTAGGAATCTGGGATTGCATCTCCCCTTCAGTCAAAGATAATCTGATGTAGGGACCCACCTCATGTTTATCTACAAAACGCACAAAATCAGCTTTCCACTCTTCATATTCTCTTTTGGACCGCAGCCTTGGTAGGTTCCTCATTTTGATCGTATCGAATAGAATGACAAAAGTGTAGGGACCAAAAGTGACAACGTGTGAAACTTGAAAGTTTAGAGTCACAAATGACACGCTGAATCCTTGAAGTACGGGAGCTAAAATAAGTGCACTGCAAAATGATCGTGAGACAAAAAATTTGACCTTTTTTACTCTTTTTTTTTTTTAAATAAACCCGGTCGAGCAAGGGTATCGGTCAAAGCAATCTATCGGTCGAACAAAAAGACCGGAATATGCAAGATATCGGTCGAAGGTAAGACCGGAGTAGGCAAGTACCCGATCGAAGGGTAAGACCGGAGTAGCAAGTACCCGGTCGAATGGCAAGACCGGAGTAGCAAGTACCCGGTCGAAGGACGAAGACCGAAATAGTCGAGTATCGGTCCAATGCTAGACCGGAAACCACTAAGGTCCGGTCGAAGGGAATGACCGGAGATCCCAACTACCCGGTCGAAGTAAACACCGGAGTAAACAAGCACCCGGTCGAAGGAGCAAGACCGGGGATTACAAGTATCCGGTCGAAGGCAAGACCGGGGAATCCACGTATCCGGTCGAAGGTGTAAGACCGAGGAATACAAGTATCCGGTCGAATGCAAGACCGGATTGAGAAAGTACCCGGTCGAATGCTCAGGTCGAATGACTATAAATGCGATAAACACAATTAACATATAAGGCCGATAAACACGAAGAATCGACTGAAGAACTCGATGAATTTCTGGGATTCGACCGAAACCAAACTCAGAAATTTCGATCCTTCGATCGATTGAAACACACAATAAATCAATCAAAAATTCGACCGGATGCGATAAAACATAGAACTCATTTAGGCCGAAGGTTTGCAAATAGAAAAATCCAGATTCGATCGATAGCAAAAAGAATTTTTTTTTTCCAGAAGAGAACTTTCGATCGAAACACAGACACAAAACAAACCTTAATTTTGCAGATATCAATTAATCATATACACACAGAATGTAAACACTAACAATCAATTAAATCAAGTAAAACAATTATCACAAGTAATTGATTTTAGGGTTTTAGACAAACCTTTTTACTGGATCAAACCTTTTTTTTTTTTTTTGCCTATCTGCTCTGATACCAATTGTAGATCCCAGTTCAGTGCAAATCAGAATAACAGCAATCAAAGATGAACATATTATAGATCACAGCAACTAGTCATATGATTGATAACACTTCAAAGGGTTTAGGTTTACAGAGAGAATTTCTGATAAGGGTATGTAAACCTAATGACTAGAAAACTGAATAAATGAATTTCTCACCTCTAACCTTACAAATGAAATAGAAAACAACTTTAAATACTTAGGCACGCAGGCCTGACGGGCTTATGGGCTTGGGCCCATCTAATTAATTAACTATTAGTGAATTACATATTGAACCCTTATAAATACTTTATTCCACTTTCAACGCACAGGACTTTTAGTCCTAACAGTGAATTTAACAATAAACAACCGGTTGTTATAAAATAAGACTATTTTTTCTCGAATTTTATTAAATTTTTTCCAATGGTAATTTAAAATAAATAAAAAGCTTTAATAAATCAATAGATATAAAATATTAATTTTAAATGATTTAAACCTAAAGCTTTGAAAAAACTATCATGTATTTATCAATATTTTTAACGAAATTATTTGATTATTTTTATAATTAATAGAAAAATAAATGTTTTGATGAAATACAATAAATAAAGAAAAAGTAAATAAAATGTAAACTAGGATAAAAATGTAAAACTTTATATACCATAAGGACCAAATATGTAAATTGCTTATTCAATTTTTAAAAGAATTAACATTTAATTTTAAATAAAATTGGATGGAGGAATGAAAATGGAAGTAAATAGAAACCATAGGGACTAAAAAAGCAGTTTTAAAAGACCAGGGACGAAAATCGTTATAAACATCAAACCACAGGGACGAAAATCGTAGTTTACTCTAATTAATATTTTTGAATATCATTAAACCACTACCAAAAATCATGTAAAACTAACAAATAATGTGGGATTCCCATTAAGCATATTAAGATGCTAACAAACATGTCTTAAATTTGGTCAATCATTTCACTTTATGTTTTTACCTAATTTTTTTTTACCATTGATCCATTAAACATAAAAGTAAAATTCAAATATCCTCATTTTAAAAATAAATGTATTGAAATTGTCGTATCTGTATAATCGATAATTATTAAAAGTTTTTACAATAATAATGATATTAAAACTAAACCAGATATAATATATAATAAATAATTAAATCCAAAAATATTCAATATTTGGCTCATTTCGAAGGTATCGAAGAGACGATTATAATGGTGTAACATGTTAGAATTAAAACATATTTTTTTAACGTATTTTAGTTAATATACAATTATATGTGTTAATATGGTGAAAGTGTAAAATGAAAAATAATAAAGTAAAATGTATAAAGTAAATTAACTAAATAATTTTAGGGCTATAAAATGTAAATATATATTAAAATAATATAAAATCCAATCACTTTGTTACCACTTGCCCATCCCGGCCATCACCCCGGGAAACCCTCCCATCCCGGCCCCCTACCCCGACACATTCGTATTGATCCCGACCCTAACCCCGGGATTGCACTATTCGGCCCCACGAAGCTCCATAACCCCGAGATGGGTCTCATCCCGGCCAAAAAGGGTATTTCGGCAAAACAAAAGAGATTTAGGACATTTCGGTAATACGATATTGAAATACGGCCATTTTAATTAATTTCCCTTGAAAATATATATTTAAAAAATAAATTGTGTAATTAAAAAAAATACTATAATAATATTATATGATGTTTTATTTTTTTAATATTCGATTATTGGTATTGTTTCAATCGTTTTGTCGAGAATATGTTAATAATATATTTTCTTAAAAATATTTACTTCTATTTTATTTTTACATGTTAATATATTAGATTAATTAATTAATACTAAGAAAGAATAAAAATGAAAATAAGATTGAATTTGAGGGCGGAGGGGAATGTGAATTTTTTATTAGGAATTTACTATTTCATCAACCAATTATTGTAGAATAAGTCTTTGTACAATAAGTCTTTAAAAAAGTCTTTACTCCAATGCTTTAATCTTTTAAAAAAGGTTTTTAGAATAGTAATTACTAATTAGTCTTTGAAAAAGCTACCATTGGAGATGCTCTAAGAATCACAATTTATGAAACCCTAAACCCATAAAGATATTCAATAATTAGTTTATATTACAATTATTGACGAAAAAAATTATAATGATATAATTTATAATAAGAATAAAACGTATTTTACGATTATGTATTTTTAATGTGCTAACAGTGGAAAAAAATAAAACGTATGGATAAAAAACAAATTAATTCGTAGATATTCATGATATTTAATAGTACGGTTAAATTAAAAAATATTCAATATTGGACTCGTTTTGAATGTATTGACGAGACGATTATAATGGTATAATCTGTAAAAAAAGAAACGTAATTTTTCATTGCATTTTTGTTCATATACGATTATTTGTGTTAATATGATAATGGTGTAAAATGAAAAAACAAGGGATGTAAAGTAAATTAAATAAGTAAGTGTAAGGATGGTAAATGTAACATTGTACAAATAACCGTTGTTAGGTCTATTTTGAATAGTAATCAATGTATTTATTATCTGTGGTCTAAACAATGTTTATTACCTTATCTGTTTTGATTAGACCTTGGGGTATTTAAGTCCCCTTGGTGTCTTTGTTTTGAAACTTTGGAACCACATTTGAATATCTCTGTTACATTTGGCGATCTCTACTTTCTCTCTCTAGATTTAGAGATTCTTGGACTTTCAATTGGTATCAGAGCTATTCTGAATCTGAGAGGATGGAGAGAAACTGATTTCGTTTCTGAATTTGTGGATTAAAGCAGAAAATTTGATCGATTTTCTTGAATTTTTCAAGAAAATCTCGTTTTTTGCTTTTTCATCAAATTCGGATTGTTTTCTGGTCGAATTTTGTTGCAAATCGTTTTGTTGGATTTGTTTTTGATAAAGGAACATTGTTGATTTACATCATTTTGCAAGAAAAACTGTTTTTGATCTTCAATTTCATAATTTTTCGAATTTATGAAAACTGATTTTTGACGTACTGTGCTATTGTCGATTTCTTGATTTTGTGGTTTTTAATCGAAATGTTTGATTGAAAAGTGTTAAAAAGTTGTTTTCGATCTTGTTTGTGTAAGAAAATTGCATCAATTTCAGTTTTGTAATCGATTTTTGGAAGATTTATGTGTTTCTTCATCGTTTTGCGCCAGATCTATAGTTTGCGCGAGTTCATATAAGTTTGCGTGAATTCATCTTAATTTGTGCTAGTTTCTTGTTGATCTAATCTTTGCGCCAGTGTATTTCAGGTTTTCGTCTCGAGAAATTCAGCTTTTCGCCTTGGGTTATTCACGCAAAGTGCAATTTGCGTCATCCCTATATCACGCAAAGATCAGGTTGTGTTTCCTTTAGCTCACGCAAAGTAAACTTTGCCTATTCTTCAGCTCACGAAAAGTTCTGTCTGATTGCATCTTTACCTCGCGCAACACGCGCAAAGTACAGTTTGCGTCTCTTTCTGTTCGCGAGAATTACAGTTTGCGCCTTCAACAGATCGCGCAAAGCTACATTTGCGTCTTCAGCTTATCACGCAAAGCAAAGTTTGCGCAATCAACGCCTCACACAAAGTTCGTTTTGCGTCTTCCATAGCTCACACAAAGTGTCGTTTGCGTTATCCTCATCTCACGCAAATCAGTGTTTGCATCATTGGCTTCTCACGCAAACCTTTAGTTTGCGCCAGTCTTCCAGTGTTCAGACTTAGCATTTTTCTAACTTTCTGCTTCTGTCAAGATGTCTCTACAAGCACATATTTACAAGAACGACATAATGATG
Organism: Arctium minus; assembly: GCA_954870635.1. NCBI lineage: Eukaryota > Viridiplantae > Streptophyta > Magnoliopsida > Asterales > Asteraceae > Arctium > Arctium minus. The sequence goes on along the minus strand of OX941088.1, from coordinate 76,801,760 downwards.
TCTTTGGGATCTGATACTCGCCCTCCAGTTCTTATAAATGAGAATGAATTTCAGCAATGGCAGGACATATTTATCAACTTCATAGAGAGACAACCAAATGGTGACAATATGATGAAGTCTCTGACTGAAGGTCCTATGGAGAGGCTCATGAAAGAAATACCAGCTACCGCAACTACTCTGGCTACAAGAGTTGAAAAGTCTATAAGAGAGTATGATGCTGACGAGCTTTTGCGATATCAAGTTGATAGTCAAGCAAAGTCTAATCTGATTCTTGCTCTGCCTAATTCAATCTACAACAGAATTGACTGTTTCAAGTAGAATCCGATGCTCATGTGGACTCAACTAGAAAAGATAATGCTTGGATCAGTTGTGGCTACTCAACTCCGTCAGACTCAATACATGAATAATTTTGAGGAGTTCAAAGCAAAAGATGGAGAGAGTCTGAAAAGCGTGTTTGATAGATTTTGGGCAGTAATAAATTATCTGTACAAGATAAAGGTGAAAAGACTGAACTGGAAGCAAATCTGAAGTTTCTAAATGCTCTTCAACCGGAATGGAGCAAATCTTGTCATCGAATGAGGAATGATGTCAGAATTTCCACAATGCCAATTCAAGAACTTTACGAAATCTTGATGACTGATGAGAACATGGTAATGGAAAAGAAAGCTAAGATTGACAAGAAGAATAAGCCAAAGACTGTTGATCCGATTTCTCTTCTAGCAAGTCAGCTGGCTGAACAAGCTTTATCAGAGAATGCCTATGACGGGTCAACTGAAGATGATGGTGAAGCTTTGGAAAAGGCTATGATCCTCCTCTCTCAACATTATCAGAAGAAGTTCCAACACAGATCTGGATCAAACAATCTTCGCTTCACATCCGGTTCAAAGAAAGTGGAACCCGGTACTCCATCAAAGACATATACTCCAAAGTATGAACCTGCTAAAGTGACTGAGCCGAAAAAGGAAGAGAAGAAGATTATGAATTACTTCAATTGTGGGAAACCCGGACACATAGCAAAGGAGTATAGAGTGAAGGTTGTCAAAGATTCTGCTTTCTACAGAAAGAAGTTGGAACTAGCAGAGAAGAGAGAAAATGGAACTATTCTGCTTGCTGAGGAAGAATATTGGCTTGATCATTCTGACAACGAAGCTGAGAATGAGGAAACAACAGCAATGTGCTTTATTGGGGATGACAAGAGTGATGATGAAGAAGACGACACCTCCACTGATGAATCTGAGGTACCTTCTGAGTTTGATTACAATTTTATATCATCTCAAATGAACGTTATTATCAATGCTTTACATGATTTACGTTCAAAGTTCACATCTGAAAAGCATGATAATCAAGAAAAGTATGTTTTGATTGAAAAACTGCGAATTTCTCTGAAAGATGAAAAGATTATTTTAACTGACACAAAAGAGAAATTTCAAAAGAAATTGGATGAGTTAGAAAATTCAAATCAGACTTATCATGATTCTTTGACTGAATTGACTACTTTAAATCAAACTCTTTCTGATAAAATAATTGTTTTAGAAGGGAAATTATATAAGAGAAAACAAACTGAGCAAACAATTTATATGAATAAACCAAGGAGTGAAGAGGCAATAAAAGAAAGATGGGGACTCGGTTTTGAAAATCCACATTGTTTAAACAATGTTATCACAAAAACCCCCACTTTGTATAATTTTGATTATCTAAATCTTGCACATTATGCTCCTCAATTTAAAATTGAGTGGATGAATGCAAAGCAAGAATTAGAAATTGAAAATCAGAAAAAAATGAACAACAAGAAAATGGAAATGCCATTTGTTTATACAAGTGAAAATGCTAAGTATTTTCCTGAGCAATCAAAGAAGTCCAGAAAATCCAAAAATATTTTAAATGTCAATTCTTCCAATAAATCTTCATTATCAACTGATTTTGTTGATATATATGTCAACAATACTAATAAGAAAAATGTATCTCCGGTTTCTTATGATTCTAGGAGATATATTCCCCGATTAGTGTTAGAGGGTAAAATAGTTGATCTTGAAGATAAATTGGAAGAACAATGTTTTCAAACTGATTTAGAAAACGATTTATTTCTTTTTCTAATGAAAACAAGTTTTGAAGACAAAATTACTTCTGGATTTTGTGTTGATTCCAAGGAAAATACTCACAAAGTACAAAACAATGAGCATTTGCGCCAACCGTTGGTCGCACAAACTTACACCTTGCGCCAGCCGTTAGTAGCGCAAAGTTCAGTTTGCGCCACCAAAGGGTCGCACAAACCTCTTCCAGACTTGTGTTTTTCTGAAAGTTCTCACTCCAAGGCAAGTTCAAACATGTTGAATGCTCAGTCTGATTTCTTAGATAAAATTTCTTCTTCTAATTCAATTGTTGATGATTCTTTTATGCTAAATGATCAGTATTATAAACCAAAACGTAAAAGAAGAAGATCAAAGAAGTCAAGGAAACAAGATAATGTTTTGTCTGAAAATTCTAATTCTTTTGATTTTTCTGTTTCAGATCGGACTGTGAAGTGGTCAACTAAGCTGATATGGAGGGTTAAGCAGAAATCAATAGAATCTGAACTGTTAGAGGATAAATGTGTAGAGAATCTTTGTCATACTGATACATTTGCCTTTTGTAATAAACATACAAAATATTCAATTCAGCAAATGATTCACATTGCAAAGAATGTCTCATATTCTTCTTCTAGTTCTGATTCTGATGATTATGTTTCTTCCTCTATTGATGATTGCATTCATGAGATTTCTAAAAATAAATGTTCGAAAAATAAAAGACACAAATCTAACAAGAAGGGACCCATAAGCATATGGGTATGTTAGGTCCCAAGGCTTGAGCTTCCCAGGAGGTCACCCATCCTAGGATTGCTCTCGCCCGAGCACGCTTAACTTGTTAGGATCAAGCGCTTACCACTACACCAAAACCAATTGCTGGTGGTGAAGACGCAACTTTATTTCCTTAAACCATGGTAGCGCAAAGCCCCGTACTAAGCGACAGGCGGACATGAGGGGCTGCACCACTTTCGTGGAGCCAGCGGGTCGGGCTGTTAGTCCCGGCCAGTTACGTACTCCCGAGTCGAAGGTGAGGGCGCTGGATGCTTGTGGCATTCCCAGCAAATGTTGGGATTTCTCCTCAACAATCCCCCCCCCAGCATTTGCACACTGGGAGACTCGAACCCGCGACCTCGCTCTGATACCAATTGTTAGGTCCCAAGGCTTGAGCTTCCCAGGAGGTCACCCATCCTAGGATTGCTCTCGCCCGAGCACGCTTAACTTGTTAGGATCAAGCGCTTACCACTACACCAAAAGCAATTGCTGGTGGTGAAGGCGCAACTTTATTTCCTTAAACCATGGTAGCGCAAAGCCCCGTACTAAGCGACATGCGGACATGAGGGGCTGCACCACTTTCGTGGAGCCAGCGGGTCGGGCTGTTAGTCCCGTCCAGTTACGTACTCCCGAGTCGAAGGTGAGGGCGCTGGATGCTTGTGGCATTCCCAGCAAATGTTGGGATTTCTCCTCAACAGGGTACCTAAATCTGTGTAGTTTCTGTATGTGCAACTTAGTCATTTATGGTATCTGGATTCGGGGTGTTCCAAACACATGACGGGCAACAAATCTCTGCTTTCAAATTTTAAAGAAAAATGTTGCGGTCGTGTTAAGTTTAGAAACTGCGAGACTGCTCCCATTCTAGGTTATGGTGATCTTGTTCAAGGTAATATAACTGTCAAGAGAGTCAGCTACGTCGAAGGACTTAGTCACAACTTATTCAACATCGGGCAATTTTGTGATAAAGATCTTGAAGTCAACTTCAAATCTAAACGCGTTGCTGTGAAGAATGACAGTGGCAGGGATTTACTGGTTGGAAAAAGAAGATCCAATTTATATACCATTGATCTTTCCAAGGTTAAAATCCCTTCAGATATCTGCTTGCTTTCTAAAGCCTCTGTTCATGAAAGTTGGATATGGCACCGACGACTAGCTCATCTCAACTTTAAATACATGGATCGCCTTGTCAAGACTGATTCAGTGAGAGGTCTCCCAACACTCCGTTTTCAGAAAGACCACCTCTGTCAAGATTGTGAGAAAGGAAAGATGAAGAAAGCTCCTCATAAGCCAAAGACTGAACCCTGCACTTCGGACATTCTTGATTAACTACATGTTGATTTATGCGGACCGATGAAGACAAAGAGTATCGGAAAGAAAAGATATGTCTTGGTGGTTGTTGATGATTACTCACGGTATACATGGGTTAAGTTTCTCAAGTCTAAAGACGAAACTCCCGACATTCTTATCAACCTCATCAAAACAATTCAGACCAACAAGCAAAAAGCAGTTAAATTTGTCAGATCAAACAATGGTACTGAATTCAAGAACAACACTCTTCAAGCTTTCTACGAGGATCAAGGAATTCAACAACAGTTTTCTGCTGCCCGAACACCACAACAGAATGGGGTTGTTGAACGAAGAAATAGAACGCTTGTCGAGGCTTCCAGATCGATGCTTGCTTATTCTGGTCTTCCTTTGTCTCATTGGGCTGAAGCTGTCTCAACTGCTTGTCATACTCAGAACAGATCAATTCTGCATCGCTGATTCAACAAAACACCATATGAGCTTATGAACGGTATCAAATCGAATGTCAAATATTTCAAGTCATTTGGGTGTAAATGTTATGTTCTGAATGACAGAGACAATCTCAACAAGTTTAGTCCAAAGGCAGATGAGGGTATTTTTCTTGGGTATTCTTCTACTTCTGCAGCTTACAGAGTCTTTCTTACTTCCGCAAGAAAAGTGTTAGAGAGTGTCAATGTCAAATTTGACGAAGCTGCAGATTTGGTTTCTGGTCAATAGGCTCAGAACCCGCACTTACAGGGAATTTAGCTTCTGAACAAGTCAGTTTAGAACCTGCAATACAACTGTCAAATCAGGATCCTTCTTCTTCCCTACTTAATCTTTCTGATCTTGATTTTCTTTTTGAGAATTTTTATGATGATGTACCTAAATCTAATTCTGAAAATGTTTCATCTGTGAATCAGGAAACTTTGAACGCATCTAATCCTAATTCCGCTGCATCTATCTCTGACACTGATACTGTTCAAGTTATTTTTGAACTCCCTCAAGATCAATCAGAATCTGAGCATGTGAATACTGAATCTGTGCAAGACGCATCTGTTCAAGAAGCATCTGTACAAGCAGAACCAATTCAAGAAGTAGAACAAGATGTTGATATTCTACCAACACTTCCAGAGTCTGATTCTGAAGTTGTTGAAATACCTCCTCCTCCAGTTGAAACTGTTGATGTTTCTTCTTCTGACATAGAAGCTTCAAAACCTCCTTCTCAACAATTAGAAGTTGTACAAGAAAGTATTGATCCTCTCCCTCATACCACCAAATGGATAAGATCTCATCCTATTCATCAAATTATTGGTGATCCTCAAGCAAGTGTGTCTACACGTTCCAAGACGGCTACTCCTAACGAATGTCTCTTCACTTGTTTTCTAAGCAAGATTGAACCAACTAAAGTATATGAAGCGTTGTAGGATCCGGATTGGATAATAGCGAGGAGCTCAATCAATTTGATGCGCTAAAAGTTTGGAGACTTGTTCCACGGCCGAAAGGAAAAAGCATAATTGGCACAAAGTGGATATTCAAGAACAAGAAAGACAAAGATGGTATTGTTGTTCGTAACAAAGCTAGACTAGTTGCCAAGGGTTATCGACAAGAAGAGGGAATCGACTACGATGAAACTTTCGCGCCGGTTGCAAGACTAGAAGCTATTCGAATGTTTCTCGCTTTTGCTGCTTATCTCAATTTCACTGTGTATCAGATGGATGTCAAGACATCATTCCTCAACGGTAAACTGAAAGAAGAAGTTTATGTTTCTCAACCAGAGGGGTTTGTTGACAAAGAACATCCTGATCATGTATACTTTCTCGATAAAGCACTGTATGGCCTGAAACAAGCACCGAGGGCGTGGTATGATGAGTTGTCGGCCTTCTTGATCAAATCCGGGTTTACCAAAGGATATATAGATACCACTCTTTTTATCTATCATTCTAACTTGGATATCTGCTTAGTTCAAATTTATGTAGATGATATTATATTTGGTGCGACTAATCAATCATTATGTACTTGGTTTTCTGATCTTATGACCTCTAGGTTTCAGATGAGCATGATGGGAGAAATTAATGTCTTCCTCGGCTTACAAGTGAAGCATCTTCCAGATGGTATTTTTATCAACCAATCGAAGTATGTGTTTAACATATTGAAGAAATTCAAGATGGACAAATCTTCTTCAATTGGCACGCCAATGGCTCATGGTGCAAAGATTAGTCTGGATCCGGATGGAAAAGCTGTGGACGTCAAGACTTATCGAGGAATGATCGGATCACTGATGTACTTAACAACAAGTCGTCCGGATATCATGTTCTCTACTTGCCTATGTGCCAGATTTCAAGCCAAGCCAAAGGAATCGTATCTCTTAACAGTCAAGCGCATATTTCGATACATCAAAGAAACTCCTTATTTAGGTTTGTGGTATCCTAAGAGTTCTGATTATAAACTAACTGCTTACTCTGATGCAGATTTTGGTGGAAATCAGTTAGACCGGAAAAGCACATCAGGTCACCTTCAATTTCTTGGTGACAGACTGATAAGCTGGGCGTCGAAAAAGCAGAACTGTGTTTCTATCTCAATTGCAGAGGCAGAGTACGTCGCCGCAGCTAGTTGTTGCGCTCAAGTGCTTTGGATGAAGACACAACTTTGGGATTACGGGATGCTATACAAAACAATTCCTATCTATTGTGACAGCAAATCCGCAATCGCGATATCAGTTAATCCGGTCCAGCACACAAAGACAAAACACATAGATACGCGGTACCATTTCATAAAGCATCATGTGGAAGAAGGTACTATTGAATTATATTTTGTACCAACTAAATATCAACTTGCTGATATTTTTACAAAAGCACTAGATGAAAAACGTTTTAATTTTCTGCTTTCCAAACTCGGCATGTTGAATTTAAAAGTTTAAATCTTTACAAATTTTATTCTATAAAGTAAAAACTTTACAGGTTTTCTTTCTTTTGAAAAAAATGTGTGTCTAGGATAAATTTTCAAGTTGCTTTGTTATATTAAAGTTTTATATGGTCAAATTTCAAGTCTTACAAAAAATTGAAAGGTCAGCAACATGTTTGAAGCTTTTGAAAATGCTTTAAAGATATGTGATTCGGACTATTTATAGTTTACAATGCTTAGAAAACCTAAAAAGTCAGAATTATGGATCGTAATGAAAATATGGACTAAGCACTTAGATGTAGAACTGAGTGATTGAGATGAATAATTCTATATAAAAAATACAGATATCTCTAAGTTTAAAAGTTTATACCTGTGACCTTTCTGGTTTGGGAAAGTAAGTTCCGTGGGATGCTTGTCATCTGGTCCCCTAAGGTCAATTGGTTTGGGAGTGATCGAACTCAAATCCTTCTATAGAACCAGATCGAAAGTCATGTTCTACTGGTATGAATGGGTTTAGGATGTGTCGATGTAGCCTTTATGACCTGGGAAAGTAAGTTCCAAGGGGTGCTTGACACCTAGTCCCCTAACGCCAACTGGTCTGGAAGCGGCTGACCCAAATCTTGCAATAGGATCAGATAGAAAGTTACGTTTACGGTATGTTCTTTACTTACCGAACTTTTTGATTAAAAAGATGCCAAAGTGCACAAGCTTAAAAGATGCCAAAGAGCACACTCATGTGAAGATGCCAATGTGTACACTGCTAAAAGATGCCAATGAGCACACATCTCATGATACTTGGTGATATGTTTGAGTTGTGATAAACCTGTAAATTTGTGAAAGTCTTAATTCTTGATGGCTTAGTGTGAATACATGCAAAGTTCTCGATTGTATTTTCAGAATTGCATTTTCTTGAAGCTAATCAAAGTTCGCATGCGAGCATACTGAATAGATTGCTGAAAGTTTTGAAACTGGACATGTCTTAACTTGATATGCAATGAAACTTGTATCTGTATCCAACAACACACACTTGATTTCAACTGATTGATAAATCTTTGATATTTTACTGAGTAGAATTTTATTTGTTTAGTGTTTAAAATTTTATATGTTCAGTTGTTTCAAAATTTATATTCACTATAATTTTCTTTCTATACTGATGTCTTTATGTTTGAGTATCCATGTATTTGTAAATTGGTATGTGTAATTTTCGAGGGGGAGAGAACATCTGAATGAAATGTGACAATCTTCTGTTTTTGAGGGGGAGTAAATAAAGTGGTAAGATACATAGCTGATAACATACTTCACGTGCTGATCAAAAATTCATCAGGTAAGTATTTCTGATTTTTCTATACAAATGGTATACTGATTTGTTAAATTTTGTGCATTTGTATAGGGGGAGTAAAGAAGCTTGGCAGGTAAAATTTCAATTTATGTTCTTTTTTTTTAAGAGTGTTATTTTTTTTAGAATGTTATATTTTTAGAGTTTTTTTAGTATAAATAGTACTTGTATTGTTTTTTTTTCTTTTCTCGCTCCCTTCTTCATTTTTGAACTGACCTTTCCTTTTCCTTTTCCCTCTCTCTCTCTGTGCGAGTTTTATTTCTTTTTGATTTCAGTTTGTGTTCATTGAATCAGGTATGTTTTCTATTTTCTATTGTATTTGTTTAGTGATTATGTCTATTATAAGCAGTGTTCTTGTTTGATTTTGATTCCATTTCTGATTTCTTACTGTGCGATTTGTTTTTACTGTTTCTCATCTCCTTCATCAGATCGATTGCTTCTTTGTTAAAATCAAGTATTGGGTTTGTTTTAGATACCATTTTCGATCATCAGGTATGTGTCCTTACCCTTTTATTTGTTGATTTGGTGTTTTGTTTTTGGGTTTATTCAAAGTCGGGGACTGCTCATCTTTGGATTTCGAATATTTTCCAAATTTTGGGTTGAATACTGATTTTAATCAGTATTTCTTTGGTTGATATATGTGTTTAATTGTTCATATCTGCTTTTTGAATCTCATATTTCATGCTTAAATCATTTTCTTTGGTTTTTCGAAAAACAACAGATGAACTCGCGTTTTCTTAGTTGTTTTCTAGGGTTTTGCGTAAGTTATTGTTTGCGCAAGTTCAACTTTGCGCTACCCATAGATCACGCAAACTTAAGTTTGCGTTACCAATAGGTCACGCAAAGTTCAGTTTGCGTTACCCATGGGTCACGCAAAGTCAAGTTTGCGTTACTAGTTGGTCACGCAAAGTTATCTTGCGTTACCTTCTAGTCACGCAAACTTTGTGTTTCTTGTGTTTCTTGTCTCAAGTGTAGTTTGCGCAACACGTTGGTCGCGCAAAAGTTTACTTTGCGTTACCTGTTGGTCACGCAAAGTTACCTTTGCGTTACCTTTATGTCACACAAACCTATGTGTTTTTCTCTTAAATGAAAATTTACCAAGTTAAGTTTACGTTACAAGTATGTCACGCAAACTTTGCTTTGCGCTTCAAGTTCATCGCGCAAACCTCAGTTTGCGTCTCTCACTTGTCACGCAAACCAGACTTAGAAAAATTTTCATTTTTTTTGTTTTTCTTTCCAAGTCTAATTTTTCTTTGTTTCTGTTTTTCAGGTAATTCAATGGCTTCTCAAACCAACATTGATCCAGTGATCCAAGATGAGAATGTTATTCTCGATGACCCTTCTGATCGTGCTTCTCATGAGACGCCTATATCGTCTGTCCCTTCTGTTGGAGCAAATCTTTCTGCTTCACGCCGATCACCGAATGATGTCTTTCCAACACTGATGTACATCTTGCCCTACAAGGCGAACAATTACTTCGTGGATTTTGACAGAATCAAAATTCATCCAGTAATCCGAGCTATTCTCAAAGGTCATCCTTTAGCTCCAGCTCTTGTCTCCTGCGCTGATGTTCCTGAAGTCTATCTTCAGCAGACATGGCATTCGATTACAAAGAATGAGCTCGCTCGTCCTCACAGATTCGACTTGCAAATCGATCAGTTCGATTCATTTTTATCTTACAAGAGACTAAGACTTATTCTAGAGCTTCCTAAGCCTAATTCCAGACCTGGTCGTACATCTTACGACAGCTTTCCTTCGGAAGTGGATGTCTTAGAGGGTATCCGAAATCTTGGATATCTTGGTGCTTTGAACAGAGTAAGTGACTTTGACAAGTCCGATCTACCTCCAGTATGGTATGCTCTATTCTCCGTCCTCAACAGATGCCTCACGTCAAAACATTCTGGCACGGATAATGCGAGTCTGCATTATCTTCGGTTGTTTCATACAGTCGTCTATGACTTGCATGTCGACTATACGTATATCTTCTGGACCGAACTTTCGGAGAGAGTGCAAGACAAACTGACGCATAAGAAGCGCAAGTTTATTCCATTTATCCAATATATAAAGCTGATTGTTCGCAGTATGCTCAGAAGTAATTCTGCTATTCCTCGTCGATTGTCTTGGCCTCAAGTTCCGGATACAGAGATGACATACATTCAGAAACCGAAGCAGTCTTTCAACTACTCGATGACAATTCCTTATGCTCTTATAGCAAATTTGTTAGACTGAAATTGTATTCAAGATTAAATAAGGGTCATTGTTGTATTTAGTGTTTGTGTGTGAGTTGTAAATGAGCTTAGAAGGTTTAACCTTGCTTGGTCATGTTGACCTATATATAAGCAAGTCTTTGTGTTGTTTCTAAGTAAAGGGTGAACAATTAAGTGTGTGAAAGTGAAGGTGTAAGCGTGGTATTGATTGAGAGAGTAAGAACACATAGTTGCACACCTTGAGAACACACACAAACACTCTATCTTGAAAGGTTTATCACAAATAGGTATATGGTTTGATGTAATCTTTGTGATTAATAAACAAAAGTGTTTTGTGTAGATTTGTATGTGTTTATGCTAGTAATTCTTGGGCCACAAAATTATGCTGATATGACTGATGACAGTGTTGTTCAATATTGCATGGAAAATGAGTTTTTGGAAGCTGACCAAGATGAACCAAACCGACTCATGATGAGTCTTATTGTGATCAAAATTTCTGAATTTCTAACGATCATATTTCAAGTTTCTTTGAAACAGATATTCAATATACAGTGTTATACTTGATTTTTTTTGTGTTTTCTTGATTTGTTGGATTTAAAGATCTTTACTAGCTAATATTTTTCATCTTATGTAGGTTTATACATCTTTCAATCATGGCAAATGAATTACTCTCTATGGGATCTCATCTAAAGCCTCCGGTCTTGTCTATCGGAGATTACTCACAATGGAAGAAAAGGATGACTCAGTTCTTGAATCTAAAGAATAGAGATTATATGGAGTCTATCATACATGGTCCAACTGAGCCACAAACACATGTACCTGGACAAGCAACAATAGCTACATCTCCAGAAATCCCAGATCGATATGTGCCGAAACCTTATCAATTCTTCAATGATGCAGAAAAGGCAAAACACAAGATAGATGAAGAGGCACTTATCTATCTCACTATGGCAATCCTTAATGATATCTACAATCGCGTAGATAGTAGGGAATCTGCAAAAGCTTTATGGGATGAACTGGAAAGACAGTTTCAGGGAACAAAGAAGTCAATTCAGACAAAGCTGAATCAAAGTATAAATGCGTATGAAGGCTTCCATGCGAAAGAAGAAGAGACTTTGTTGGAGACATAGAACCGTTTTAATGTGATATTGAATGATCTAAGGAGAAATGGAATGAACAAGTCAGAATCAGAGATCAATTATAAGTTCATTAAGAATTTGAACCCAGAATGGAAAAGCTATGCTATCAACATTCAGATGACTAAGGACATGGCACAAGAAGACGTCAATGATATCTTCACAACTTTATCTCAGCATGAGGATGAAGTAAAGCAGCTAAGTGCGGAAAAGAAGATAGTCAAAGATTCTCTAGCCTTAATGTCTGAACGTAAGAAAGGGTCAAGTTTCAAGTCCAGTTCTTCTTACAAGACAAAGTCAAGGAAATCCAGAGCTCTCCTCACTGAAGTCACTGATTCAAGTACTGATGAATCTTCTACTGAAAGTGAAGAAAATTCAGATGAGGATATTCAACGATTTGCTGAAAATCTGGCTCTCCTCACAAAGCAGTTTAAGAAAAGCTTTAGTAAGAACAGATACTCCAAGCCGAAAGATGAGAGTTACAAGAAAGACAAGTCTATATTCATGAAATCTTTTTAGGAATCAGAAGTGGTTTGAACATTTAAGAACATGTTTTCATATCTGAAAGTTGTCCTTCTTTCAGACACGTATGAGATTAAGATTAGGAATAAACCTTTTGCTCAATCTTAAATCTCATCAAGTCAGCTCTAAGTCATATATGATATGATCGTTTAAGCGTTCTCTCAATTCTGCAAAAAGTCACAAAGTCGTCAAAGTGCAAAGCTTTATTCACAACATTTATTGAAAAGTAAATGACATAAAGCAGTAAAATTTTGAATGTACGAGTTCTGATCAGATGTAATCAGAAATCATATTCAGTACTCCTTACTCTTACTCCCCCTACATTTATGCATCAGAAATTTTATCAGTGATAATCATATGCAGAAATATGAACTCCCCCTCAAATGAATGTAGATCATCTTTTCATCTTCTCTCACTCCCCCTGAGATCATGAACAAACTTAAAGTGCAGATATCTTTCAAAAGAAAAATAAAGAAATGAAGAAAAATAACAACAACTGAACTTTAGTAGGTAATCACAGATTAAGTCTTGAGATTTAGCATACCAAGTTTTGAAACGAGAAAATTAAATCTCTTTTCGTCAAGAGGCTTGGTAAATAAATCTGAAAGTTAGTAATCAGTGTTTACAAAATAAAGTTCTATTGTACCTTTTTCGACATTATCTTTAATAAAATGATATCGGACATCTATGTGTTTAGTCTTAGTATGTTGAACAGGATTCACACAGGATTCGCAGATATAGCAATGGCGCTCTTTGAATCACAGTATATCGGGATCTTGTTGTATTGAAATCCATAATTTCGGAGTTGTGTTCTCATCCACAAGACTTGAGAACAGCAGCTCGCAGCAGCGACATACTCTGCCTCAGTCGTTGATGTGGAAACACAGAGTTATTTCTTTGAAGCCCAACTCACGAGTTTATCGCCCAGAAATTGTATGTATCCCGACGTACTTTTCCTGTCAAGCATACATCCTGCATGATATGCATCTGAGTAGGCTGTCAGTTCAAAACCTGTATCTTTAGGATACCACAGACCAAGATCTGCAGTGCCCTTCAGATATCTAAAAATCCTTTTGACCGTAGACAAATGGGATTCTTTTGGATTAGCCTGATATCGAGCACATAGACATGTAGAAAACATTATATCTGGCCTACTAGAAGTTAAATACATCAAAGAACCAATCATCCCTCTATAGGTTCTAACATCGACAGCTTTTCCCGAATGATCAGTGCCAATCTTAGTTCTAGGTGCCATCGGGGTTCCAATAGGTGTACAATTTTCCATTTTGAATTTTCTAAGAATATCGAAAATGTACTTTGATTGATTAACAAAAATCCCCGTTGAAAATTGTTTGACTTGTAATCCAAGAAAGAAATTCATCTCTCCCATTATACTCATCTGAAATCTTGACACCATGAGGTTAGAAAAATTCTTACAGTATTTTGGATTTGTTGAGCCAAATATGATGTCATCCACATAAATCTGAATTAATATGATATCGGTTTTTTCCTTTTTAATGAACAAAGTAGTATCAATCTTACCTTTAGAGAAGCCTGACTTGACTAGGAATTTAGATAAAACTTCGTACCATGCTCGAGGTGCTTGTTTCAAACCATAAAGTGCTTTGTCCAGGATGTATACATGATGCGGTTTCTCTGGATTAACAAAGCCTTCAGGCTGTGAGACGTAGACTTCCTCCTTTAAGATGCCGTTGAGAAAGGTTGTCTTCACGTCCATCTGATAGACGGTGAAGTTCTTGTGGGCAACATATGCAAGAAACATTTTGATCGCTTCGATGCGTGCCACTAGAGCATAAGTCTCGTCATAATCAATTCCTTCCTCTTTCCTATAGCCTTTTGTGACAAGTCGTGCTTTATTTCTGATCACGATACCATCTTCGTCCTTTTTGTTCTTGAATACCCATTTTGTGACGATTATTGATTTACCTTCCGGTCTTGGCACAAGTCTCCAGACTTTTAATGCTTCGAACTGGTTCAGCTCCTCTTACATTGCAGTTACCCAATCCGAGTCAGCTAGAGCTTCAGATACGTGTGTTGGATCTATTTTAATCAGAAATGAGTCATGCATACACATGTTTAATATAGCAGACCTAGTTTGCACCGGTTTTGATGGATCTCTAATGATTTGGCTTATCGGGTGCTCTTTGGTTTACTTGTGTTCGTAAGGGAATGGATTTGATATAGATTGATCATGATTCTCATCTAAGTATCCACTTTCAGTTTCTTCTTGTTCAGGGAGCGGTTCAGTTGAAGTATGTGGTGCAGAAGCATCAATTGGTACAGCAATTTCTGGATGTTGAGTAGAAGTTACAGTGCAACTAACTGAATCAACAACTTCTATCTCGACATTTTCATGTACAGCTTCAACTGGAGGAGTAGTTGTTTGATCTGGAGTTTCTTTCTGAATCGGGGGAACGAATTCAGTCGATACATCTGAAGTGACTGGATGATGTCCACTTGACTCTTCAGGTCTGTCAATCACAACAGATTTAGGCAGTTTACATCCAAGAAACTCATCATAAAAGAATTCAAACAATAAATCTAATTCTAATAAATGAAATGTAGAAGTAGATGCGTTATCAGAATCAGTAGCATTAACTACAGGTTCTGGTCTGATTTGTCCAGAAGCTAACACTCCTGTAAGTACGGGTTCTGAACTGCTTTGTTCAGAAGCCAACTCCTCGTCAAATGTAACATTTACGCTTTCAATCACTATCTTTGACTTCTTTAGATACACCCGGTAGGCAGCAGATGTTTGAGAGTATCCAATGAAGATGCCTTCTTCTGCCTTTGGTCAGAACTTGTTCAAGCTCTCTATGTCGTTCAGTACGAAACACCTGCATCCAAAAATATGGAATTGTTTAATGCTAGGTGTACGATTATTTATCAAAGCATAAGAAGTTTTACCAAACCGGCGGTGTATTATGGAACGATTATGTATATAGCACGCAGTCGATACAGCTTCAGCCCATAGAAACAGAGATAGATACGATTGTCTTAGCATAGTTTGAGCGGCCTCGACTAGCATTTGGTTTTGTCTTTCTACTACTCCGTTCTGTTCTGGCATTCTGGCAGCAAAATATTGATGTGTTATCCCGACTGATTCGAGATAATCTTCAACAATGCTATTCTTGAATTATGTGCCATTATCTGTACGAAGAAGCTTGACTGGCTTTTGCATATTAACTTGGGTAGTCTTTGATAGTCCCAAAACTATCAAGTTCTAATCAAATACAATCAAAACAAACAAGAAATGTAATCTACCTGTTTCAATTTCAATTTCACGAATCAAGATTACAACTTGTTTATGACTTCCTCTCTCTAAACACAACTCTTTCTCTCTAGAACTCTCTCTCTCTCTCTCTCTCAACGTACAATTACTCAGAATCTTGTTACTTCCTACTAACACAAACTAGTCATATATCTATTAACAAAACAGAACTACACGCTTAAAAACAAAATTACATTGACTTTGACTTTATTGAATTTGACTTTGACTTTGCATGAGAGTTGACTTTCAACTTTGACTTGCTTGACATTGACCTTTTGTCTTCTATGATCTTGTATCCAACATATTTCTGTTCTAACAATCTCCCCCTTTGGATTCAAGATCATCTCAAAAAGATTTTGCAGAATAATCATTTCTCTTTAAGCTCAGTAAATATAATCTCCTCCTTTGATCAACTTTATCTCCCCCTTTGTTGATTTCCTCTCAAAGTCTGTCTTTAAACAAATAACAATCTCCCCCAAAGATGGTAGAAAAATTCTTCAATAATCTCTCCAAGGTTATCTCAAACCTCTTTCAGACTTTAGAAAGAAATTATTTTCAGAATTTGCTCAGATTGCTTCAGCAAATAATCTTCAACAAATCTGAAAACTTTAAACTCTTGATTTCAGCTTTCAACAATCTTGAATATCTCTTGATCTTCTCTCCCAACTTTAATATTTATGACTTCAAACAATTCTTGAACTCTTCAAACATATCTGATACAAACTGTTCTTACCGGACATTTCTTTAACATTGTTTTCTCCCTCTTTTTGATGATTATAGCATAGATATCATCAAAACTTTCAACAAGAAATGTCATTGTCAATTATGACCACTGGTCTTTTGAACACAAGAGCCTATGATTCTCCGTCGATCCAAAATAAGGTATTTATCTAGATCTTTTCAAATCCAGACAAATTAGAATGTAACATCTGAATCAACAAATAAATAAGTTAATATGCCTGTCAGTAACACAAAGTTACTGTGTGTAACGAATACACATTGGAAATGAGCTTATATGATGTTCACTCCCCCAGGGCTTCCATTCAATCATTGAAATACCACAAAGATATTTCTATGAACGTTATGACAAGAAAACCAATTCCTTGTGTGTTCGTGCAAGTGTTAGAAAGAATTTAGCACATGAGGATTGCTTATTATAAGGCTCAATATTGTGTAAACCACTGAGACAACAGTAGTATACCACAGACTCAATTGTGCATGATCGAAGTGTGAAGGTGGGGCAGACTTCCTTCTTTTTCAATATCCAAATTTTCCAAATGAAAACCAGATAGATTATGTGTTGCGTCCCCTTGAAATATGAAACATTTTCTTGTTGAGAAGAAAATGAGTGGCTGGTGGGGTTTTTATCAAGAGTTGGCATGGGCTAGTTGCCAGTTTCAATAATGTTCACGAAGAATTGTGAAACACTAGTAATGTGGTTGCCCGACTCAGAAAAAGTTGGTGCAGAGTTTGATAGTCTTTTACTCTAATCGCACACCCTCTTTCTTTTAAACATTGAGCTCACATCTAACCAAACTCTCATTTTCATTTTACCTCTTCACTCAACCCACACTCATTTTCTTTTTGACTCCTCACACTCGATCACTAAGGATTAACTTCTTGGGTAAGAAACACTGGTTAACGTGAATCCATAGAAGTTTCGTTTAAGTACTACACAATGAACCCATATTTTCCTATTAAAGCATAATGTTGCTCAAAAATGGTTTAACTTCATCAGTTAAAGCACAAATATACAAGTTATATGTCTGTATGCTCATAGATATAATCAAGAAAATTTGAGCATGTTAAACATTGAAGATATTTCAAAACAAGTATATTGAATGAAATAAATGAATACAAGAAACATGTTTGAAAATCTGACATTGTATAATAAAGATCAATATCGAATGATTTATCAATGAAGGCTTGGGTCAACAAAAATTGGTATCGTCTATACGGAACAAAAATATAGACATTCTTGAAAGAATGTTTAAAAATGAAATCAACGCTCAATATTCTTTGAATTTCAATCGGGGTGTCTTACCATCGAAAATTTATTTCAATTTAGAGACATGGTAAGAACGAATTCAACAAAAAAATAAAACCGGTGTGTGTGAATACTTGACAGTATATAGACAAGATAATACACAAGTATTTATCTTTGGAAACACACGGTTTGTTAATCATTGACGCACAAATAAAATGAAAACATTTAAAATCACACTTCTATATTCATGAAATCGTTTAAGAATCAGAAGTGGTTTGAACATTTAAGAACATGTTTTCTATGATCGAAAGTCTTCCTTCTTTCAACCATATATGAGATTAAGAACAGAAATAAACCTTTTCGATATGTCTTAAATCTCATCAAGTCAAGCTTAAAGTCATAATGATATGATCATGTAAGCATCTCATAATCTGCATCAGTCAAAAATTCTGTCAAAGCAACTTTATTCACAACATTTATTGAAAAATAAAATGACATAAAGCAGTAAAACATTGAATGTACGAGTTCTGATCTGAAGTAATCATAAATCATAATTCATACTCCTTACTCTTATACTCTTACTCTTACTCCCCCTGCATTTATGCATCAGAAAAATTTATCAGTGATTAGCATAAATCAAAATATGAACTCCCCCTCAATTGGATGTAGATCATCTTTGCATCTTCTCTCACTCCCCCTGAAATCATGAACATACCTTAACGTGCTGATATCTTTCAGATTAAAAAAATAAAGAAATGAAGAAAAATAACAATAGGAAAAACTTTAGTAGGTAGTCACAAATTATGTCTTAAGATTTAACATACCAAGTTTAGAGATAAGAAAATTAAATCTCTTTTCATCTAAAGTTTTGGTGAATAAATCTGCAAGCTGATAATCAGTGTTTACAAAATAAAGTTCTATTGTACCTTTTTCGACATTGTCTTTGATAAAATGATATTGTACGTCTATGTGTTTTGTCTTTGTATGTTGTACAGGATTTGCTGATATTGCAATAACGCTTTTAGAGTCACAATAAATCGAGATTTTGTCAAATTTGAAGTCATAATCTCGTAGTTGTTTCCTCATCCACAACACCTGAGAGCAGCAGCTTGCAGCAGCAACATACTCCACCTCAGTCGTTAATGCGGAAACACAAAGTTGTTTCTTTGATGTCCAACTAACGAGTTTATCTCCAATGAACTGTATATGACCCGATGTGCTCTTTCTGTCTAACATACAACCAGCATGATCTGCATCTGAGTAAGCCGTCAGTTCAAAACCAGTATCTTTAGGATACCACAGACCAAGATCTGCAATCCCCTTCAGATATCTAAATATGCGCTTTACTGCAGACATGTGGGATACTTTTGGATTGGCCTGATATCTTGCACATAAACATGTAGAGAACATAATATTTGGCCTACTTGAGGTTAAATACATTAAAGAACCAATCATTCCTCTATAGGTTCTAACATCAACAGGTTTTCCTGAAAGATCCATGTCGATTTTAGTTCCTGGTGCCATCGGGGTTCCAATAGGTTTACAAGTTTCCATTTTGAATTTTCGAAGAATATCAAAAATGTACTTAGCTTGGTTTATAAAAATCCCTGTTGAAAATTGTTTTACTTGTAATCCGAGAAAGAAGTTCATCTCTCCCATCATACTCATTTGAAATATGGACACCATGAGGTTTGAAAAATTCTTACAGTATTTAGGATTAGTTGAGCCAAATATTATATCATCCACATATATTTGAATAAGAATGATATCGGAATTTTCTTTCTTAATGAACAAAGTAGTATCGATTTTACCTTTAGTGAAGCCCGGCTTGACCAAAAACTTTGATAATACCTCATACCAGGCTCGAGGCACTTGTTTAAGACCGTAAAGTGCTTTATCCAGGATGTAGACATGATCCGATTTATCTGGATTCACAAAGCCTTCAGGTTGTGTGACATAGACTTCTTCCTTAAGAATGCCATTTAGAAAGGCAGTCTTCACGTCCATCTGGTAGACTGTGAAGTTTTTGTGAGCAGCGAACGCTAGAAACATGCGTATTGCTTCTATACGTGCTACTGGAGTGTAAGTCTCGTCATAATTAATGCCTTCCTCTTGCCGGTAACCTTTGGCAACAAGTCTTCCTTTGTTTCGAATTACGATACCGTCTTCATCCTTCTTGTTTTTGAATACCCATTTGGTGTCGATTATAGATTTTCCTTCTGGTTTTGGCACAAGTCTCCAGACCTTTAAAGATTTAAACTGATTTAGCTCATCTTGCATGGCAGTTACCCAATCCGAGTCAGCTAGAGCTTCTGATACTCGAGTAGTCTCTATCTTGTTGAGGAATGAGTCATGCATACACATATTCAAAGTTGCAGACCTAGTTTGCACCGGTTTTGATATATCTCCAATTATCTGGCTTATCGGGTGCTCTTTGGTCCACTTGTGTTCGTGAGGGAGCGGATTCGATGTAGATTGATCATAGTTCTCATCTAGGTATCCACTTTCAACTTATTCTTGTTCAACATTGTGTGGGGGTTCAGTTGAAGTTTCTTGTACAGAAGTTTCAGTTGGGACAACTTGGTCAGTCTGTTGATTTTCCATCAAAGTGCAGCCAACTGAAGTAGTAACTTCTGTTTCAACATGATCAGGTACAACTTCAACCGTAGGAGTATGTGTTTGAATTTGAGTTTCTTTCTGAACCGGGGATACTAGTTCAGTAGATACGTCCGAAGTGATTTGATGATTAGTCGTTGAATCTTCAGACCTGTCAACCACAACAGATTTAGGAAGTTTAGATCCTAGAAACTCATCATAGAAAAATTCAAACAATAAATCTAATTCAGATAAATGAGATGTAGAAGTTAAATATTTATCCGAATTAGTCGATTTAGACACAGAATATGGACTGAATTGTCCAGAAGCTAACACTCCGGTAAGTACGGGTTCTGAACTGTGTTGTTCAGAAGCCACCTCCTCATCAAATGTGACATTGACACTTTCTATCATAGTCTTTGAGCTCTTCATATATATATCCTATATGCAACAGATGTCTGTGAGTATCCAATGAAGATTCCTTCTTCAGCCTTAGGTCCGAACTTGTTTAAGTTCTCTCTATCATTCAATACGAAGCACCTACATCCAAAAACATGAAAGTGTTTAATGCTAAGTGTACGGTTGTTAATCAATGCATAAGGAGTTTTACCAAACCGTCTATGAATAATGGAGCGATTCTGCGTATAACATGCAGTAGAGACAGCTTCTGCCCACAGAAATAGAGGTAGATCGGACTGGCTGAGCATAGTACGAGCGGCCTCGACTAGCGTTCGATTGCGTCTTTCTACTACTCCATTCTGTTCTGGGTTCTAGCAGCAGAGAATTGATGTGTTATCCCGACCGATTCGAGATAATCTTCAACAATTTTGTTTTTAAACTCTGTGCCGTTATCCGTTCTTAGAAACTTAACTGTCTTCTGCAAGTTCACCTGGGTGGTCTTCAAGAAGTTGATGATTACTTCGGGTGTCTCATCTTTTGACCTTAGAAACTTTACCCATGTGTAACGCAAATAATCGTTCACTATTACCAAAACATACTTCTTTCCTCCTATGCTCTGAGTTCTCATTGGACCACAAAGATCCATGTGTAACAACTCAAGTGTAGAACTTGTACTCGGTTCGGGTTTCGGCTTGTGAGTTGCCCTCTTCATTTTACCCTTTTCATATGTTGCACACAGATGTTCTTTCTCATATCTCAGCTTAGGAAGACCTTTCATCAATTTTCTTTGACCAATTTATTGATGTAGCGAAAATTCAGGTGCGACAGCCTTCTGTGCCATAGCCAACTTTGCTGCATCGAGGCTTTTGTCAGTAAGCAAACCTGATTGTCATTCTGTACCTTTGAAAGATTGATTGTGTAGAGGTTAGATTTTCTAGTTCCGACCAATAGTTATTTGCCATCTTCAGTACGCACCGAGCAACTCTTAGCCTTGAAATTTACCTCTGATCATTTGTCACAGAACTGGCCAATACTAAACAGGTTGTGCCCTAATCCTTCTACATAGGTCACCTTCGTTATCGTCACCTTGTCTTAAACCACGTCACCATATCCCAAAATTGGTGAAAATTGATCATTTTTGAATCTTACATTTCCACAAAGTTTCTCTGTATAATTAGACAATAAATCCTTTTGCCCGGTCATATGCTTGGAACACCCGCTATCCAAGTACCACATTTGATGGGTCTGCATAAGAGAAATCGGGGAATAACAGATTTAGGTATCCATTTAAAAATGGGTCCTTTCATTTTAGCACAAGATTTTGGTATCCATTTATAAATGGATCCTCTGACCTTTTGAAAAACTTTTGATGTAAAAGATTTATAAGAACCAACATGATAAGTACCAAACCAATCATCAGAAAATCGGTGAGAACTAAAATTATTCCGTCCATAATTAGATGACATAGTAGTAGATTGAGATAATCGGAGTAATTGCTTTATTGAATAGTAGTAGATTGAGATAATCGGAGTAATCGCTTGTAAGGAATTACAAGGTTTTGTTTATTTAAAGTAACACTACCAATTATATCAGAAGAACTACTAGTATATATATATATTACAATCCATATCAGGAGATGATTCAGAACTCTCATCGATCTTCCTTTTTGGTCGCCATTCCTTTCGTTCTTCAGATCTTTTACTTTTCACTGAAACATAAGATTTAGATTTGTTAGGAAAGTAAGATATCAGAGATTGTCTTTTTGGAAGCTTACCAGTGTTAGTCTATTTCTGTGAGCGCCGTTTCTTTTGTTTCTTACCTTTAGCATAATAATCAGCATTCACAGAAACAATTTCACCAACCTTATTTGATGATTCACCAACTTCATGTACACTTGGTAAAGCTTGACCATTTATGACAAAAGAAGAATGATCTGGAAGTTTAGCATTAAAGTCAAACATATCAATATCTTCTACACACCCTTCATCAGAGTTTAAAAAATCATTTGCAGACGCAAATAAGTCATAAAAATCAGGTTCAGAGATTTGAGAGACTTTAGAAGATGTAGAACACTTTTGAGATTCAACAGTCAAAATTGTGTTCTTTATAATAGTAGAAAATACAACTTTTTCAATGTCAGCCAATATTCTTTCATCAGATAAAACATTTTCAAGATCGATTATTTTGCTTTCTAAAATAAGTGGAGGAACATAAATTTTAGCTTGTAAAGATTTTGCCTCCAACTCTTTTGTTGAATAGCTTTCAAAATAATCATTTGAAAGACATTTTGGCTGATCTGAAATGTAACTATCATTCAACTTTTGATAGCAGAATGGTAGTTGCATTTTCTTTAAGTTCTTTCTTTTCTCATCCTCTTTAGCCTCTACCTCTTCAGGTGATTTGGTAACAAATTTGGGTTTCAAATGAGGATATTTACCAGCCACAAAAAGAAAATCAAAGTTATATAAAGTTAGCTGTTTTCTGATAGCTTTCTTTAGATGGTGTGGGTTTTCGTAACTGAGACCCCACTTCACTCTAACATCAGCTTCCTCATTAGGTGTGTTTAAGAAAATGGTTTGATTTGTTTGGCCTCTAGCATATAATTTTGCTTCCAAACCATTTACCTTTTTCTCTAAAGTCTTGTTCTCAACCTGCAGTTTAAAAACTTTTAGAACACTTTCTTGCTTTTCTGAAACAGACTTAGAAATTTTAGATTCAAACCCAGAAATCTTACTTTCAAAACAATCTTTTTCTTGTTTAAAATCAGAAACAGATTTGCGTAGAGAATCAATCAAATCTTTGTTCCCAACAACTTGCTTGTTAAGTTCAAAGATCTTTTGATTTTTCTTTTCAACTCTGCTCTTTTCCTTTTTCAGTTTGTTTTGAAGATCTTGAAGTTCGACCATCATAGCTTCCATTTTAACCATAAAATCAGATTTAGAAATATTAAGTACCTCATCAGCTGTTTCTTCATCACTATCATCATACTTCACAGTGTTGCCCATCAAACACATGTGAGCAGATTCTTCTCTTTCCTTTTCTTCATCTTAATGATCTAACCAGAACTCGTCTTCAGCCATGAGTGCCTGGCCAGCTTCTTGCTGCTTAGCCAAGAGCATTTTGTTCTTGTAATACTCTGAATTTCTGACCTTTGGCTTCTGACAATCCTTGGCGTAATGACCGACCTTTCCACAATTGTGGCATTTGACCAAATCGCCTGTCTTCTTTTCAGCACCATCATAGTCATTCAGAAACTTCTTCTTCTCATCTGGCTTTCTTTCCACATATATTTTCTCTTCGTATCTTTTTCCTTCAACTCTTTCCCGGTGTTCATGATTCTTTGAACCTGATGAAGAGTACCTCTGTGTGTTTGAACCCGGTTTCTTGTTGAATTTCTTCTGGAATGCTAGGGTCAGTAGAAGCATAGCTTGAGGTTTTCACCATCATCACTATCTGAATCAGACTCAGAATCAGAATTAGGAATTACAATCTTTTTCTTTTTCTTCTTTTTCTTCTCTTTCTCCTTCTCACCAGCAACTAAAGCAATGGGATCTGGCACTTTCTCAGTTTTCTTTTTCTTAGCTCTTTTCTCTTCAACCTCCTCCTCATTCTGTCTCAAAGTCTCGTAAACTTCGTAGAGGGGTATATCGCTCAAATCTTTCATTTGCTTCATTCGACGAGTATGCTTTTTCCATTCCGGCTGTAGGATGCTGAGAAACTTAACATTGTTCTCGATCTGCTTCTTCTTGACTTTGTTCTTGGATAGTTCATTCAGAAGAAGCACAAACCTCTCATATGTTTCCTCCAGACTTTCACTTTCTTTGGCCTTAAACTCTTCATAGTTGTTTATACAGTTGGCCACTTTCATCTGGTTTCCCACCTTAGAGCCCATCATCATCTTTTGCAACTGATCCCACATCTTCTTTGCATTCGCTTTGTAGCTGTCTATCTTTATGTATATCTCATTCGGGATACTCTAAAGTAGAAGAGATCTTACTTGTTTATCATCTTTGAAACGACCTTCAGCTCATCTGAGTACTGGGCAAATTCCTTAGGAACAGTTTTCATCTTTCTTACTCTGTCTTCATCTCCATCCTCACTATCAGAGGATTCATCATCTGGTATCTCCACAGTTGGTGGTACCATTGGACCTTCAGTAATTGACAATAAAATGTTTTCTCCATTTGCATGTCTGTCAATGAAATCTAAGAATCTGTCTTTCCATTGCTCGTACTCCCCTTTGAAAAGAACGGGGGGTTTAACATCAATGCCAATTGAGAGAGCGTCCTTTGAAGTCATCCTGTTTCAATTAATCTTCAATAAGAATTTGAAACTGATCGTTAGTCCAATTTGAAATCAAGTAAAAATGCAGAATTCTTTAAAGAAAAAAAATTAGAAATAAAATTTTCAGAAAATCTTCAAGTCTAGAATTCGCAAATTAATTTGAAGTACTAAGAATTCGCAGATAGAACAATTTAGTCAGAATTCGCAAACAATAAGAATTCGTTTGTCACCAGAATTCGCAAGCATAAAAGACTTTGAATTTGCAGATAAGATTTTCAAACAAGAATTCGTAAACACTAAAAGATTTAGAATTCGCAGACAAGAGATCTGAGAATCCTACACTTTTCTTAAACTAAGGGCCTGCGAATTCTATCCTTGAAACATTTTTAAGAACATTTCGCAAACTAAAGATCTGCGAATCCTTTCCTTCAAAAATTTCACAACACTTTACGTAAACCAAACTTTTGCGAATTTTATGAAATTTGCAGATTACACCCTTGCGAATTCAACACTTGTGATTTTCAGAATCAACAAGTATGAGTCCTGCGAAAACTTCAAGATTTCTGCGAAATCTAATATGAATTCTGCGAATTCTATCAACTTTGCGAGTTCTTCACATATTCTACGAGTTCTTGAAGATCTTGCGAGTTCTTCACATATCGAATGAAAATTCGATCTGATCTGCACAAAAACCTATCTAGACATCGAATTTCAATTCAAAATTTTGACAATACGATCACCTAAACATCTAGAATCAATTTCTATCAAAGAATTACAACAAAATTCACTTAAACAAACAAAGTGATCCAATTATAGTGCGTAGAACTTGTGAAAATAAAACTCTAAAAATCTCAAAATTGATGATCAATTACAGTGCAATTCGATACAAAACATATACAAACTCAATCTAATACTCAAATCGAACTCAAACCAATTGATTACAACTCGAATTACACACAAAATCTCAAAATCGAATATGGACTTCGATGAAAAAGTGTCGACTTTCTAATTTTCTTGATTTCGATCTGGATTTGCTATGATACCAATTGATAGTCCCAAAACTATCAAGTTCTAATCAAAGATAATAAAAACAAACAAGAAATGTAATCTACCTGTTTCAATTTCAATTTCACGAATCAAGATTACAACTTGTTTATGACTTCCTCCCTCTAAACACAACTCTTTCTCTCTCTAAAACTCTCTCTCTCTCTCTCTCAACGTACAATTACTCAGAATCTTGTTACTTCCTACTAACACAAACTAGTCATATATCTATTAACAAAACAGAACTACACGCTTAAAAACAAAATTACATTGACTTTGACTTTATTGATTTTGACTTTGACTTTGCATGAGAGTTGACTTTCAGCCTTGACTTGCTTGACATTGACCTTCTGTCTTCTATAATCTTGTATCCAACATATTTCTGTTCTAACAGTCTTTAAGAAACTGATGATGACTTCGGGCGTCTCATCCTTTGATCTTAGAAATTTGACCCATGTGTACCGCGAATAATCGTCCACAATAACTAAAACGTATTTCTTGCCGTTAATGCTTTGTGTACGCATAGGACCGCAGAGATCCATATGCAACAGCTCAAGTGGAGAACTTGTACTTGGTTCAGGTGTTGACTTGTGAGCAACTCTCTTCATTTTACCTTTGTCGCACGCTGCGCACAAATGTTCTTTCTCGTATTTTAGCTCAGGAAGTCCTTTGACTAGTTTTCCCGTGACCAGTTTGTTGATGTAACGAAAATTCAGGTGAGAAAGCCTTCGGTTCCATAACCAGCTTTGTTGCAGCAAGGCTTTTGATAATAGACAAACCTCATTGTCAGTCTGGACTTTTGACAGATTAATTGTGTAGAGGTTAGACTTTCTCGTGCCGACCAAGAGTTCCTTACCGTCTTCAGTATGCACAGAACATCTTTTGGCCTTGAAATTTACCTCTAGGTCTTTGTCGCAGAACTGTCCAATGCTGAACAGGTTATGTCCTAAACCTTCCACGTAGCTCACCTTCGTAATCGTCACGTTGTCATTAATCACGCCACCATAGCCCAAAATCGGTGAAAACTGGCCGTTGCCGAATCTCACATTCCCGCAAAATTTCTCTGTATAATTAGACAAAATATCTTTCTGTCCGGTCATATGCTTGGAGCAACCAGAATCCAAGTACCACATATGACGGGTCTGCATAAGAGAAATCAGGAAATAACAACTTTAGGTACCCATTTAAAAGTGGGTCCTATCGGATTAGCACAAGATTTTGGTATCCATTTGTATATGGATCCTCTGAACTTTTGAAAAATCTTTGAAACATATGGCTTATAAGAATAGACATGATAAGTACCAAACCAATCATCAGAATATCGGTGAGAAACAAAATCAGTCCGTCTATATGTAGAAGACTTAGTAGCAGACCGAGATAATTGGAGTAATTGCTTTATTGTATATTTCTTGTAAGGAACTACAAGTTTTTGTTTATTCGAAGCAATAGAACCAACTACATCAGAACTACTATCAGTCGATCTATTACAAGTATCATGACATTATTTTGAACTCTCATCAATCTTCCGTTTTGGTCGCCATTCTGTTCTTTCTTCCGACCTTATCTTTTTCAAATCTGAAACAAAAGATTTAGATTTGTTAGGAAAATCATATTTCTAAGATTATCTTTTCTTAAGCTTACCAGTGTTGTTCCGTTTCTGTGAGGGTCGTTTCCTTTGCTTCTTACCTTTCTCATAGTAATCAGTACTCACAGAAACTGATTCACCAACCTTAGTCGATGATTCACCAACTTCTTACACACTTGGTAAAGCTTCATTGTTAATAATGAAAGTAGAATGATCTGGAAGTTTAGCATTAAAGTCAAACATATCAATACTTTCCTCAACACACCCATCATCGGAATTTAAAAAATCATTTGTAGATGCAAATAAGTCAACAAAATCAACTTCAGAAGTTGTAGGTGCCTTAGAAGAATTAAAACACTTTTGATATTCAGCTTTGAAAACAGTGTTCTTTATTACAGTAGAAAATACATTTTGTTCAATATTACACAAAATTCTTTATCAGATAAAATATTTTCCAGTTCCATTATTTTGCTTTCTAGAATGAGTGGAGGGACATAAATTTTAGCTTTAATCGGTTTTGCCTCCATCTCTGTAGTAGAATAGCTAGCAAAATAATCATTTGAAAGAAACTTTGGTTTTTCTGAAAGATAACTAACATTCAGCTTTTGATAGCAGAATGGTAGTTGCATTTTCTTTAAATTCTTTCTGTTTTCATCTTCTTTGGCTTCAACCTCATCAGTTGACTTGGTAACAAATTTGGGTTTCAAATGAGGATATTTACCAGCCGCAAATAGATAATCAAAGTTATATAAAGCTGGCTGTTTTCTGATGGCTTTCTTTAAGTAGTGGGGGTTATCGTAACCAAGTCCCCACTTCTCTTTAAAACCAACCTCCTCATTAGGTGTATTCAAGAAAATGGTTTTATCTGTTTGGCCTCTAGCATATAATTTCGCTTCCAAACCATTTACCTTTTTCTCTAAGCTCTTGTTTTCAAACTGCAATTTGTGAGCTTTTAGAACACATTCTTGTTTCTCTAAATCAGACTTTGAAAGCTTAGAAACAAATTCAGAAATCTTATTTTCAAAACCATCTTTTTGCAGTTTAAAATCAGAAGCAGATTTGTTTAGAGAGTCAATCAGATCTTTGTTCCCAACAAGTTCCTTGTTAAGTTCAAAAATCTTTTGACTTTTCTTTGCAACTCTACTATTTTCCTTTTTCAGTTTAGATTGAAGGTCTTGAATCTCGATCATCATGGCTTCCATTTTGGTTAGAAAATCATTTTCAGAAAAGTTTAGTACCTCATCGGATGTCTCTTCCTCTGAATCATCATACTTCACAGTATTGCCCATCAGACACATATGTGTTATCTCTTCCTTTTCCTCTTCGTCGGAGTGGTCCAGCCAGAACTCGTCTTTCGCCATTAGGGCTTTTCCCGCTTCCTTTTGCTTAGCTAATATCATCTTCTGCTTATAGTAGTCCGAATTTCTAACGGTTGGCTTCCGGCAATCCTTGGCGTAATGACCAACCTTCCCGCAGTTGTAGCACTTAATCAGTTCTTCACTTTTCTTCTCAGAACCATAGTCATTGACATATCTCTTCTTCTCTTCAGGCTTTCTTTCTCCAAATCTCTTTTCTTCAAACCTCTTTCCCTCAACTCTTTCTCGGTGTTCATGACTCTTTGACCCGGACGAATATCGCTGAGAGTTTGAACCCAACTTCTTGTAGAACTTCTTTTGAAATGCACGGGTCAACAGCAACATGGTTTGCTTTAGGTTTTCTCCATCATCACTGTCAGAGTCTGAATCTGCAGAATCATCTGAGCTTGGAAATACTATCTTCTTATTCTTCTTATTCATTTCTTTCTTCTTCTTCTCCTTCTGACCAGCTACCAATGCAATCGGGTCAACTGTCTTCTCAACTTTCTTCTTCTCACTCCTTTTTCTCTTCAACCTCCTCCTCATTTTTCCTCAAAGTATCATATACTTCATGAAGTGGGATATCACTCAGGTATTTCATCTGCTTCATTCTCCTCGTGTGTTTCGTCCATTCGGGTTAGTGTATACTAAGGAATTTGACGTTGTTCTCGATTTGCTTCTTCTTCACTTTGT
Organism: Arctium minus; assembly: GCA_954870635.1. Lineage (NCBI taxonomy): Eukaryota > Viridiplantae > Streptophyta > Magnoliopsida > Asterales > Asteraceae > Arctium > Arctium minus. The sequence continues at coordinate 76,772,303 of OX941088.1, read as the reverse complement.
TCTTTGACAACTCATTTAGAAGCATAACAAATCGCTCATATGTATCCTCTAGACTCTCATTTTGTTTCGCCTTGAACTCCTCGTAGTTGTTGATGCAGATTGCTACTTTCATTTGGTTGCCAACCTTCGAACCCAACATCATCTTCTGGAGTTGATCCCACATCTTTTTGGCATTGGCTTTGTAATTGTAATTGTCAATCTTGATGTAAATCTCATTTGGAATACTCTGTAGAAGTAAAGATCTGGCTTGCTTGTCTGCCTTGAGTCTGCTCTTTTCTTCCTCAGTATATTGTGAAGGTTCTTTCGGAACAGTCTTTGTTCTCTGAGCTATGTCAACATTCCCATATTCACTGTCCGATGACTCTTCATCAGGTATCTCCATGGTAGGTGGTACCATTGGACCTTCAGTAATGGATAAAAGAATGTTCTCTCCATTTTTGTGTCGATCAACAAAATCACCTGTCCTTCCATTGCTCATACTACCCTTTAAACAAACTTGGGGGCTTTACATTAGTACCAATTGAGAGTGCGTCCTTGGAAGTCATCCTGTTTAAAAATATTCAATAAGAACTTGACAAACGACCGTTAGTCCAATAGAAATCAAGCAATACAGAAAAACTTAGAAAGAAATTTTCAGAAATCAAAATTCTAAAATTACAAGTAAAGAATGCGCATGACAGAGTGAAGTACACAGAATTCGTATGCACAATTCGCATACAAGCACAAATCAACTAGAATTCGCACACAAGAAAGACTTCAGAATTCGCATATAGACACAAATCAAGAATTCGCATAACACTTTTCGCATAACAGACTCTCACGAATTCAACACTTGGAAAAATTCAAAACTTTTATGGGAAATCAATAGAATTCGTATGATACCCTTATGAATTTTGAGGAATTCGTATACCAGTCTTATGCGAGTTCTCTTCTTTTCGCATACAAGAGATATGCGAATTCTTACCTTAAGATTTTCAAGAAAACTTTTCGTATCAAACAATTATGCGAAATCAAGCTTTTCGCATACTAGACTCGTACGAATTCTGAATAATTCTTCACAGCCATATGCGAATTCTATGCAATTCGCACAACACTCATCTGCGAAATCTATACTTGAGATTTTTCAAAAGAAAACACAATTATGCAAAAATTAAGAAATCTGCGAAATCCAATAATCTGCGAAATGTTCGTGCGAGTTCTTGGGAAGGATGCGAGTTCTTCAAGAACTTATGCGAGTTCTTGAGATCTCATCGAAAAACTCCTCTGAATGGCTCCAAAAACCATTCTAACCTTTGAATCTCGATCTGAAACTTCACCAAAATAACCACTAACACATATAGAAACAAATTCGACAAAGTATTTTCGATAAAGAACACTAACACTTACAATTCAAATCAATTACAGTGCGTATGAACTCGTGAAACTTCGAATGATCAAAATTCTAAAATTCTCAAAAATTACAGTGCAATTCACTACGAAATTTATACAAGATTTGTCTAAAACATAATGCGAACTCACTCAAACCAATTACAACTCCAAAAACTCACAAAGATTCAAAATTCAATCTAAAACTCAAGAACACAGTCCGACAACCATATTTTCTTGATTTCTTCTTGGATTTGCTCTGATACCAATTGTTAATCCCAGTTTTATCAAGTTCTAATTACAAAATGCAATCACAAGATGACAATTACAAATTTAACAATCTACCTGTTTCAATTCCAATTTCAATTCTCACAATTCGTACAAACAGTTTCTCTCTCTCTCTCTCTCAAACTTTCTCTCTCTAACTGTTACAGTCTGCGAACAAAACAGGTTCTAGTTACATGTACTTAAAACACTAACTTCTATCTACATATCTATTAAAAACAAAAACAAGATACACGCTCTAAACACAAAGTAAAATACACAACTTTGACTTTTGACTTATTACAAGGAACTTTGACTTTCACTTGAGAGTTGACTTTGAGCTTTGACATGGTTTGACTTTCAGCTTCAGACTTCATGATCTTGTATCCAACAAATATGTGCACTAACAGATTTCAAGAAAACACAAAAAAAGAACCAAGTGATACTAAACACAAAAAACCAAAATCGATTCCAGGAAAGCAAACTGACACAATAAAAATTCAAGAAAACAATCGATATAAAAATGAAATTAACCGATTTCAATAGGGAGCAAAAGGATCGACAGAAGAGTGGTATAAGAACCCTAACCTTATTGATATGAATGATCGATTCTAGTAAAGAAGCTTGCATCGTCATCTTGGGAAAATCAATTGTGTATGAAGCAATTGAGCGATGAAGCAGTCGCTTTGGGGATATCAATCGTTTCTGAAGCGTCACTTTGGGAATGAGAGCGTGTCTAATTGATAAATGCATTGACAAGTGAAAGCTTATCATGTTGTAATTAAGATATTTTCAAACAATAGGCTTAAAGAATGTAGTACCTTGTGCTTCACATGTTGTGTTTAAGACTTTTGATTATATGTTTTATAAGATAGTATAGATATTATATATACGGTCAGGTTCAAACGAGAATGTGGTCAATTTGTGAGAAGGCGAGAAGTTTCAATATCATATATGATACCACACATGATACACACATAGTCGCTTAATCATATATGATTACACACATCCAAAAGAGTGTAATCATATATGATATTGAAGTTTTTTGCCTTCTCGCATGATCATTCCTCATTATATATATATATATATAGGCAAGGGTTCAAACAAGAACACCCTGTTTTACGAAAATGCGAGAACACTAAATTTGGGCCTCTAAAATATTTAACTCATAATAAAAATTATAATAAATGAAAATAAATTAGTATTTATCATCAACTTTTTGTTATCTTAGATTTGTTAGTATTGTCAAAGACTTCTTATCCGATGCCCCGATGTCGATAATGATGTGATTTTGTTGTGATAATGCTTTGATAAATCGAAGATTTCTTATGATGTGATTTTGCTATGATAATGATATGATTTTGTTCTGAAATTAATGTGATTTTGCTGTGATAAATCGAAAATCAGTGATGATTACATCCTAATCATCGACTCTGTCTGTTCATTATGTGATTTGTAGTATTTTTTTTTCATTTTACCTGTACGTGCCTTCAGTACTCCTAAAAAGGATAAATATTTATTTCATATTTTACTGTTCTCAATCCTTCTAAAAGTGTAAGTTAAAACAAAATGATGGACTTACAAGTGTTCTCGCATTTGCGTAAATCACATGTGTTCTCGTTTAAACCATTCCCAATATATATATATATATATATATATATAGGCGAACGATCGTATGAGAAGTTGAGGTTAATGTGAGAAGCATGATAAGTAGACCTGAAACGAACATTCCCGTTGAAATAAGAATCGAAACTTGAAGTCACTCATTTGCAAGGACTGACTGGTACAACGCCGATTGATTTAGCCGCCGCCATGTGTAGATCGGAAACTGCTACTCTGTTTCATCGGAGATTGTGGCTGCGAGGTTTCGAGAGATCCAGAGAGTTTGGAGTTTTTAGCTATGAATTTTAAAGGTTTTAAAGCTTTGTCATTATTCAGCTGTGATGAATGGATCTATGTGCCATTTTCAAGAAATTTACATCTCTTGTTTGATTTCATTAGGTGAAAAGAGATTATAGATGAATTTTTTGTTTAGTTTCACGTGGTGAATTAAGATATAAATATGAACTTATGTTTTGATTTCATAAGGTGAAATAATATATTTATGAAAATTTGCGATTTATTTCATGTTGTGAAATAAGGAGAATCTATGTGTTTGATATATGCTTCATATGGAGAATCTGTGTGTTTCATCTGATGAATGAATCTGTATGTTTCATCCGTGAATCATGTTACTAAAATGACGATTATGTCCTTTTCATGTGGTGAAACAAATTTTAACTAAAACCATAGGATCAAAACCAAATTACGACTTAGATCGGTTCTCAATTTTTTTTTGGTTCTGACATGATTTGACTCCTATATATATATATATTATATGTATAGGTATGTATAATTATATAAAATTAAATATTACTATATATACTTTTTTATAATGTTATCATATACATTGGACGGATCTAGCTTGGTGGCATGGGTGGCACGTGCTACCGTATATTTTCTCCAACGAAAGGTAAAAAATTTAACTTCGTGAAATGTGCAACTGTATCGTTTTGGAAGGTGTTACCGTATTATTTTGGAAACTTCAAGAATGTGCAACCGTAACTTGTAATCAACCAAAAAACCAAAAAAAAATTTGAAATCAACCAAAAAACTTTAAAAATTCCTCGAAATGGTGGAATTAGGAAAAAAAATACATAAGGCAATGTTTAATGTCAGTAAAAAGATGAAGACATGTCGATAAAACCGTGCTTTTTGTAATTGTTTTTTGTCTATATTATGTGGTACCACTATATAAAAAAATTTCTAGATCCATCCCTGATCATATATATTGTATATTAATGTCTATCTCATTTAGTTTTTATATATATTGAGTAAAAAAATTCATGATAATTAAATGAGAAACAAGACGGGGTCAGGAATGTAAATTTAACGAAAAGTGTTGCCTTATAATTTTATATTGTTTTTGAATATTATACTAGGATTATATTTAGAGTAAATATTAAATGAAAAACGTGATTTTTGGACCAAAAGTGTACTTTACGAATTCATTGGACGAAAACCAAAAAACTGGTATAGACGAGGGACCAAAAATGTAATTCACTCTTAGAGTAATATTAAAATATTTACTAGAATACATTTAGAAATGAAATAATAACTATATTTATGAAGTTATGTTTTCCTCAAACATTATTATTAGGCATGGTGATTTGCCCCGACCAGATGGGGAACCCGGCTCATTCGATCCGATCGGGACCGAGGGATTTTGCGCTAAACCATGTTCCAATGCCAAGGATCCTTGCTAGACTTAAATCAGGGATGGTGCTGGGGTCGGGTACTATATCCCCTGCCCTGTCCTGTACCCGTTATTAATTAGATTTACTACTTTTCCTTATTTTATTTGTAGTTCAAATAAAAATTTGTTTATGTTGTAGGATAAATGTGCCATCGTCTAAAGGATATGACGATAGAGATAAATATATCAGAGTTAGATTAGAACTAAAATATCTCGTGGTTAGCTACTTGTATCTCATCCCTATTTAAAGGGCTTTTGATTAATGAGAATTACAGATTCATTCTCTCCGTATATTGTTGTTCTATTCTGTTTTTCTTTAACACGTTATCAGCACGAACGCTCAGATATTATAAACCCTTTTTGAACCATAGGTTGCTGCTGAAACAACACTGCTACTCCCGATGTAAAATCAAGTAAGCAAATTTATATGATATGCATGTTGATGTTGTGATATAATATGTCAAATTATATCGGCTTACAATAAAACATACAATTTGCATAAAGTATGTAATCTTATATTGTATTTTCCTTTCTATTTTTTTTTATCAATCTCCATTATTAATATACACAATATGTTTATATAAGCACCTTAGTAAATCGTATATCCATTGGATCAAAATATGTTATCTACTTTTATATGATCACTTTATATGTATTTTTCCGTGTGGTATATCATAATTTATGCTCACTATCGATCAAATCAAGGTCTTAGATCTATTGAATATTTTCCATTCTTCAAGTTTATGTTCGAAAAATCGTTCACTTAGTGCAAACCAATATACAACCGAAATAGAATAACAGATGAGGAGACTATCAGATTGAAGGTGGATAAAAGATGAAAACTTTAAGGGTTTTAAGTGATAATAAGGAACCGTTCTTACTTATGAGGTTAACATTTGTTTTATTATTTTATTTAAATCAACTGTAATACATTTTTTTAATTGATTTTGTTTATCCATCCATATATTGAATATATAATTGGTATATTAGGTTGTATATTTAATTTAGTTCTAATTTATGTCCTTTAGTTTCAATCATGATATCATAATTTTATTGTTTTAAACTTATCATTGCCATTTATTTTGACATGATCAATTAATTTATAATAAGATATGTTTAGTTGGATAAGTTAATTATCTTGATGTTATTTACTTATCTGAAAATTAAATCTGATTTATATCTTTAAATTAGACTAATTATATTACTGTGAAATATGATAGTTATTTACATGGCTAATTAATTTATATGATTGTGTTATAGCATAAATATGTTGGATACAAGATCAAGAAAACTGAATGTCAATGTTCAAGAAAGTCAAAGCTGAGAAAGTCAACTTTTATTAAAATCAAAGTCTTTTGTAATAAAAGTCAAATTGTATTGTATTTGTAGTTTGTTTTGTTTCCTTGTAACTTGTAGGGTATAAATAGTTTTTGTTAGTTGTTCTTGGTAAGAGTGTGTGATTAGAAGAATATGTATCTTGTAGAGAGAATTGTAGAGAGAGAGAGAGAGAGTTCTAGAGAGAGAAAAAATTGTAATTGTTGAATTTGAGATTGAAATCAAACAGGTAATGTGATTAAAATCTTGTTTTGTTTGATTGTTTGAATGTTTGTGATTAGAAACTAGAATCCGGGCACACAAATTGACTTTTATTGTCTTATTAAGTAATAATTATTATTTATCCATATCTTATTTAAGTGTTTATCTTAATTATAATTTATAATCTATCATAAACTTTTAGAAGTTACACTTCTAACCCCCATAATTTTTATTATTTTGTCAAAAGGTTCAAAAATAGCATGAAAATGTTAAATTCAAACATTTATCTTATTATGAGTTCCTACTCATAATTTTAAACTATATAATTAATTTTTGGAAGTTATACTTCTAACCCCATATATTTTTGTTTTTACCAAAATCTCCAAAAATACTATTAAGGTATTAAAATATTAAAATTGGCTTCATATGTCAAATTCATAGTCATTTTGGCCTCATGTCAAATGCTCTATAATTAATAATGTTATATCCAAATGAAATAAATCACAAGATATCGACTAGATTTTGTCAAACAGGTGTAAACAACCCTAAGGTTTCTAGGGACTTAAGAAATCCATGTGATTCCCCTACTACCTGGAAGTCCAATAGATTGAGTGATTTCTTTTTCGCAAAAATTGAAATATTGATGAAGTATTGTTAGAACATAAATATGTTGGATACAAGATCAAGAAGACAAAAGTCAAGGTTTAAGAAGTTAAAGTTGAGAAAGTCAACTTTCATCAAAGTCAAAGTCTTTGTAATAAAAGTCAAAGTCAATATTTGTATTAGTTTTAGTTTCCTTGTATTAGGAGTTGATATAAATACCTTGTATTTTCTATTTTCAAAAGTAGGAAGCTTATTTTGAGAAAATACGTATCTGAGAGAGAGAGAGATTTGTAGAGAGAGACAGAAAGTTCTTGAGAGAGAAAGTTTGTAATTGAGGAATTAAAAGTGAAATCAAAACAGGTAATTGATTGAGATATCTTGTTTGTTTTTGATTAATCTTGTTTAGAAACTAGAATCTGGAACATACAATTGGTATCAGAGCAGATCCAAAGTGAAATCAGATCATGAAATCCAAGAAAGTGTTGGCTCGTCACTGTTCTTGAGCAGAGAATCAAGTTTTTGATTTTTAATGTGTTTTTGGAGAAGAATTTTATTAGGATTTGTTCGAAAAGTGTAATAGGTCGAGTCTATGTACTTTAATTTCAGAATTGCACTGTAATTGACTTGTAATTTTGGTTTTTGTCGATTTTTTTTTCACGAGTTAACACACTGTTTCATCATTCATTTTGTAGTGTGAATGTTTTCTTGTGAAATTCTTAAGTTGTAATCGGTTCTAATATTGTAATCGAGTATCAATACAAAGTTTCAAGACAATTGGACAGGGTTTGGATCGATTTCAGTGAGAAAAGTTGATATTTGGTCGATATTCTGAAGAACGCGCTAGATCTCCAGAACACGCAAGTTCATCGATCAAACGCGCAAGATTTATCCGCAAGAACGCGCAAGTCGAAGGATTGATTTTGGTCTCAAACGCGCAAGGAGTTATCTGCGAGTTCTAGAAACTCGCTGATCGAAGTCTGCGAGTTTGGAAAAGTTGGAAATTTTTCTAAGGATCAGAACGCGCACGTAGTGGTTAGTGAGTTCTTCAAACGCGCTAATCGAAGGGTGCGAGTTTGAAGAGAAACAGTGATCTGCGAGTTCACTCAACGTGCGAGTTTGAAATTTCAGGAAAAATTTCGAAGTGTGGAAACGCGCAAGTATAGCTAGCGAGTTTGATTCAAAACGCGCAAGCTTTGACGAGCGAGTTTTGGAAACGCGCACGCCTCAGTTAGCGAGTTTCGTCGTGAATAGTATTCTACGCGTTTAGGCGTTAACGAGTTTCAGAGGGAATAGTCACTTGCGAGTTTCAATATCAAGCGAGTTTGGTCGATATGCGAGTTTCAGCGAGTTTATTTGGTCTGCGTGTTTATCAGAGAATAGGGATTTGCGAGTTTTAGCGCCTGCGAGTTCAATAGTGACTTGCGAGTTTTGATACTTAGTCAAAATTTTCATAATTTCTGATTTTTTCTAAATTTCAAGATTTTTCTTGTGATTTCATATTTTGGACTAACGATCAGTTCTAGTTTCTTATTGATATATTTTTAAAACAGGTTTAAACAAGATGACTTCAAAAGATGCACTTTCAATTGGTACTGATGTCAAGCCTCCTGTTCTGTTTAAAGGAGAGTATGGGCAGTGGAAGGATATATTCCTGGATTTCATAGACCGACATGCAAATGGGGAAAATATCCTGCAGTCAATTACAGATGGTCCTATGAAACCAATCATAGTTCAAGTACCTGCTGATGATGATTCATCTGATAGTGGACATGGTGATGAAGAAAAAAAAATAAAAGACAAAACCAGTTAAAGTGGATGTCTCACAGTATTCTGAAGAACAGAAAAGCCGTTACAAAGCAGACAAGCAAGCAAGATCTCTTCTACTTCAAAGCATTCCTAATGAGATTTACATCAAGATTGATAGCTACAAGGGTGATGCTAAAAAGATGTGGGATCAATTACAAAAGATGATGATGGGATCCAAGGTCGAGAATTAGATGAAAGTGGCTAACTGCATCAATAGCTACGAGGAATTCAAAGCCAAAGAGAATGAGAGTTTGGAAGACACATATGAACGGTTTACTTTGCTTCTGAATGAACTAATGAAGAACAAAGTTATAAAGAAGCAGCTGGAAAACAATGTCAAATTCATGAGTATCCTACGACCTGAATGGAAGAAACATACACGTAGGATGAAGCAGATGAAAGACTTGAGTGAAATACCTCTTCACGAAGTCTATGAGACTCTGAGGCAAAATGAAGAGGAAGTTGAGGAGAAAAGAGCTGAAAAGAAGAAGGCTGAAAAGGTTCCTGATCCAATTGCTTTGGTTGTTGGAGAGAAGAAGAAAGAAAAGAAAGAAAAGGCAGAGAAGAAGAAAAAGAAGAAAGTGCTTACGAGTTATGAGTCGGAATCTGAATCAGATGGTGATGATGGAGAAAGTCTGAAACAAGCCATGATGTTACTGACCCGTGCTTTTCAAAAGAAATTCTACAAGAAGCCGAGATCAAATTCTCAAAGGTATTCTTCATCAAGTTAAAAGAATCATGAGCACCGAGAGAGGGTGGAAGGAAGGAGATATGAAGAGAACAGATATGTTGAGAAGAAACCTGATGAAAGGAAGAAGTTCGTGAATGACTACACTGTTGCCGAAAAGTCAGCAAGTGATCCAGTCAAATGATACAACTGTGGCAAGATTGGTCATTTTGCAAAAGATTGTAGAAAGCCAAAAGTTCGTAATTCTCAGTACTATCAGAATAAGTTGCTATTGCCCAAACAGCAAGAAGTTGGCATAGCATTAATGGCTGAAGACGAATTTTGGTTGGATCATTCAGAAGGTGAAGAGGAAGAGAAGGAAGAAACTGCTCATCTCTGTCTAATGGGAAAAGAGGTCAAGTATGATGAGTCAGATGACGAGACAGCTGATGAGGTATTAAACCTAACTGAAAAAGATTTCATAACCAAAATGGAAGCTATGATGGTTGAGCTTAATGATCTTCAAGTAAAACTGAAGAAAGAAAAAGACAGAGTTGCTAAAAGAAACAACAAGATCTTTGAGCTTAATAAGTCTGTTATTGGGAACAAAGATCTAATTGATTCTTTACGTAAGTCTGCTTCTGATTCTAAACTTCAAGTAGATTGTTTTGAAAAGAAGATTTCTGATTTTGAAGTTAAAATTTCTAAGTATGAGTTTGAGAAAAGAGAATCTGCACTAACTGTTCATAAATTGCAGGTTGAGAACAAGCTTTTGAATAAGAAGGTAAATGGTCTGGAAGCCAAACTTTATGCAAGAGGTAAAACAGATCAAACTATTTTTCTTAATGCACCTAACGAAGAGGCTGATGTTAAAGAAAAATGGGGTCTTGGTTTTCAAAATCCCCATTACTTAAAGAAAGCCATCAGAAAACAACCAACATTATATAATTTTGATTTTCTTGCTTGTGCTGGTAAACATACTGATTTAAAACCCAAATTTGTTACCAAATTACCAGAAGAAGTTGAGGTCAAAGAAACTGAAAATAGAAAGAGTGTAAAGAAAATGCATCTACCATTTAACTATGCCAAGTTAAATGATAGTTATCTTGCAGAAACACCAAAAGTTTTTTCAAATGACTATTTTGCTAGTTATACTGTTTCTGAGATGAAGGCAAAACCTGCAATTGCAAAGGTTTATGTTCCTCCACTCATTCTTGAAAGCAAAATAGTTGAGTTGGAAAATGTTTTATCTGATGAAAAACTTTTGGTTGATATTCAACAAAGTGTATTTTCTACTGTATTAAAGAACACGGTTTTTCAATCCACATCTACAAAGTGTTCTAAAGTTTCTGAGGCATCTCAAACTTCGTCATATAATTTTGATGACTTATTTGAGTCTGCAAATGATTTTCTTAATTCTGATGATGGGTGCATAGAAGAAATTGATATGTTTGATTTCAATGCTCATCTTCCTGATCATTCTACTTGTCTTAAAAATGAAAAGGTGTTACCAAGTGTTCTTAAAACTGCTAAATCATCAACTAAGGTTGGTGAATCGGTTTTTGTAACTGCTGATTATTATTCTCAAGGTAAGAAACATAAGAAACAGCGATTACAGAAACAGAAACACACTGGTACACAAAAGAAAACTCAGTCTCAGAAATCTGCTATTCCTAATAGATCTAAATCTTTTGTTTCAGATATAAGCAAGAAAAGGTCGAAAGCTCGAACTGAATGGCGACCAAAAAGGAAGGATGATGAGAAAGCTGAATCAGTTTCTGATAACTCTTGTAATAGATCAGTTAGTAGTGATACTGATGTAGTTGATCAATTTGGTTCAAATAAACAAAACCTTGTAACTTCTTACAAGCGGTATTCAATAAAGCAATTGATTCAATTATCTCCTATTTCTACTAAATCTTATCATTATCGGAGAAATGATTTTGCTTATTCTCATAATTCTTCTGATTGGTATGGATCTTATCATGTTTATTCTTCGAGATCAAATATTTTTAAAGGTTTTCAAAAGGACAGAGGGTCCATTTTCAAATGGATACCAAAATCATGTGCTAATCTGTTAGGACCCGTTTTTAAATGGGTACCTAAATCTATTGTTTCCTGATTTCTCTTGCAGACCCGACATATGTGGTACTTGGACAGTGGATGTTCCAAGCATATGACTGGGAAAAAAACTTTATTGTCTAATTATACAGAGAAATTCAGTGGAAATGTCAGATTTGGAAACGATCAGCTTTCACCAATCTTAGGATATGGTGACATCATTCAAGACAACATTACGATCAGTAAGGTGAGTTATGTCGAAGGCTTAGGGCACAACTTATTTAGCATTGGTCAATTCTGCGATAAAGGGTTAGAGGTCAACTTCAAAGCTAAGAGATGTTCGGTTCGTACTGAAGATGGCAAAGAACTCTTAGCTGGAAATCGTAAGACAAACCTCTATACCATCAACCTGTCCAAGGTTCAGATTGACAACCAAGTTTGCTTAATGACAAAAGCTTCAATGCAACAAAGTTGGCTCTGGCACAAACGTTTATCACACCTGAACTTTCGTTATATCAACAAGCTGGTTAGTGGGAAATTGGTAAAAGGACTTCCTGAGCTGAAATACGAGAAAGAACACTTATGTGCTGCATGTGAGAAGGGTAAGATGAAGAGAGCTCCGCATAAACCGAAGCCTGAACCAAGCACTAGTTCTCCGATAGAATTGTTACATATGGATTTGTGTGGTCCAATGAGAACTCAGAGTTTGGGTGGAAAGAAATACGTGTTGGTTATTGTGGACGATTACTCAAGATACACGTGGGTCAAATTTCTTCGATCAAAAGATGAGACGCCGGAAGTTCTCATTAATTTCTTAAAGACGACCCAGGTGAAAATGCAGCGACAAGTCAAGTTTCTTCGAACTGACAACGGCATAGAGTTCAAAAACAAGATAGTTGAAGAATATCTCGAATCGGTCGGGATATCACATCAGTACTCTGCTGCTCGTACGCCTGAACAAAATGGAGTAGTCGAAAGGCGAAATAGGACGCTAGTCGAGGCCGCTCCGTACTATGCTCAGCCAATCCGATCTACTTCTATTTTTCTGGGCAGAAGCTGTGTCGACTGCATGTCATACTCAAAATCGATCCATGATACACCGCCGTTTTCAAAAGACTTCATATGAGCTGATCAACAACAGAACACCGACAATCAAGTATTTTCACGTATTTGGGTGTAAGTGTTTCGTGCTTAATGACAGGGAGAGTCTGAATAAATTCAGTGCTAAGGCGGACGAGGGTATCTTCATTGGTTATTCCTCAACATCGGAAGCATATCGTGTTTATCTGAAAAAGTCAAAGACAGTTGTCGAGAGCGTCAATGTAACATTTGATGAAGACATGGCTTCTGAACAACTCAGTTCAGAACTCGTTATCACTGGAGTATTAGTTTCTGGGCAGATCAGTCCAAAACCTGTTTCTACAGCCAATAATTCGAAGAACGCTTCTACTTCTATTTCACATTTATCTAATTTAGATTTGTTATTTGAATTATTTTATGATGAGTTTCTAGGATCTAATTTGCCTAAATCTGCTGTGACTGACAGGTCTGAAGACACAAGTTGCAATCATCCAGTCACTTCAGAAGTTATAACTGAACCTGTATCCCCCGTTCAGTCAGAAACTCATGTTCCATTGAATACTCCTACAGTTGAAGATGTACAAGTAAATTCTGAGCCAGAAGTAACTGTTTCAGTTGGGTGTGATATATTGTCTACTCAACAGCCAGAGTCTACTGTTCTAACTCATGCTTCTGCACCTGAAACTTCAACTGCAAACCTCTCTCCTATTATTCAAACTGAAGAGTCTGATAGTCGATTTTTAGATGATGATCATGATCAATCTTCATCTACTCCACTCCCTCATGAGCATCGGTGGACCAAAGAGCATCCTTTACATCAAGTAATTGGAGATCTTAACAAGCCTGTACAAACTAGGTCAGCGACTTTGAATCAATGTATGCATGACTCATTCCTCAGTAAGATTGAGCCCACGCGAGTATCAGAGGCTCTTGATTATTCGGACTGGGTATTTGGCATGCAAGAAGAATTAAATCAGTTTAAAGCCCTGAAGGTCTGGAGATTAGTTCCAAAACCGGAAGGTAAATCCGTGATTGGTACTAAATGGGTATTCAAAAATAAGAAGGATGAAGATGGTATCGTCATAAGGAACAAAGCTAGACTTGTTGCCAAAGGTTACCGGCAAGAGGAAGGCATAGACTACGATGAGACGTATGCTCCAGTAGCACGTATAGAAGCAATCCACACGTTTCTAGCCTACGCAGCTCATAAGAATTTCACAGTCTATCAGATGGATGTGAAAACAGCCTTTCTGAATGGCATTCTTAAGGAGGAAGTATACGTGTCTCAACCAGAAGGGTTCGTGAATCCAGATAAGCCAGATCATGTCTACATCTTGGACAAAGCCCTGTATGGTTTAAAACAAGCCCCTTGAGCATGGTATGACGTTTTATCTAAATTCTTGGTCAAGTCCCGTTTTTCCAAAGGTAAGGTTGATACCACTTTGTTCATCAAAAAGGAAAAAGCCGATATCATCCTTATTCAAATATATGTTGATGATATAATATTTGGTTCTACTAATCCTAAATTTTGCAAAAACTTTTCCAACCTCATGGTGTCACGTTTTCAAATGAGTATGATGGGAGAGATGAATTTCTTTCTCGGATTACAAGTTAAACAGTTTTCAACGGGGATTTTCATTAACCAATCTAAGTACATTTTGGATATTCTTCGGAAGTTCAATATGGAAAATTGTAAACCAATTGGAACCCCGATGGCACCAGGTACTAAAATTAGCACTGATCCTTCGGGTAAAAGTGTTGATGTTAGAACTTATAGAGGTATGATAGGATCGTTAATGTATCTTACATCGAGTAGACCAGATATTATGTTTTCAACATGTTTATGTTCTAGATATCAGGCTGCTCCCAAAGAATACCATTTGGCTGCTGTCAAACGGATCTTTAGATATCTGAAGGGGACTGCAGACCTTGATCTGTGGTATCCTAAGGATACTGGGTTTCAACTGAATGCATATTCAGATGCATATCATCCAGGTTGCATGTTGGACAGAAAGAGCACTTCAGGTCACATTCAATTTCTTGGAGACAAGCTCGTTAGTTGGGCATCAAAGAAACAATTATGCGTTTCCACATCGACTGCTGAAGCAGAGTATGTAGCTGCTGCCAGTTGTTGCTCTCAAGTTCTGTGGATGCGAACACAGCTGCGAGACTATGGATTCAAGTTTGATAAAATTCCAATGTATTGTGACTCGAAGAGTGCAATCGCGATATCTGCTAATCCTGTCCAACATACAAAAACCAAACACATTGATGTCAGGTATCATTTTATCAAAGATAATGTAGAAAAAGGAACAATTGAACTTTATTTTGTAAAAACAGATTATCAACTTGCAGATTTATTTACCAAACCCTTAGATGAAAAGAGATTTAATTTTCTTGTCTCTAAGCTTGGTATGTTAAATCTGAAAACTTAATCGGTTGTTACCTACTAAAGTTACGTATTGTTATTTTTCTTCATTTTTTTTATCTTTATGTCTGAAGGATATCTGCACTTTAATTGTTTGCTCATGATCTCAGGGGGAGTAAGAGAAGATTAAAGATGATCTACATTATTTTGAGGGGGAGCATAACTAATTTCTGCATTTTGATTAACTGAATTTTTTTTTTGTAATGCATGATTTTAGGGGGAGCTTATAAGCCAAGTCAAAAGGAGTAAGACTATGATTTCTGATTATTTCAAATCAGAACTTGTAGTTTAATCGTTTTATTGCTTTATGTCATTTACATTTGAATAATTTTTGTGAATAAAGTTGCTTTGACTAGACTTTGAGACTTTTGCAGGATGAGAGAAGCTTACACGATCATATCTTAATGACTATAGCTGACTTTATGAGAATTAAGATTAAGCAAACAGGTAAATTTCTTATCTTAATTTCAAATATATCTGAAAGAAGGACAACTTTCAGGTATAGAAAACATGTTCTTAAATGTTCAAACCACTTCCCGATTCTTAAACAGATTTCATGAATTGGAAGTGTGATTTTAAATGTTTTCATTTTTCATTTTGAGCTTCAATGATTAATAAACCGTGTGTTTCCAAAGATAAATACTTGTGTATTGTCTTTTCTACATACTTTCAAGTATTCACACATATCGGTTTAATTTTTGATCAAATTGTTCTTACCATGTCTCTAAATTGAAACAATTTTTCGATGGTAAGACACTCCGCTTGTACTTTAAAGAATTTTGAGCGATATTTCATTTCGAATTGTCATTTCAAGAATGTCTATATTTTGTTTCGTATAGACAATATCCATTATTCTTGACCTTAAGCTTTGATTGTTATATCATTCATTTCTGATCATTTTCATACAATGTAAGATTTTCAAACAATCCTTTTGCATTCATGTTCATTCATTCAATATACTTGTTTGAAAACACTTAAATGTTTCAAATGCTCAAATCTTCATGATTATATTTTATGAGCATACATCTGATATTTGTATATGAGCTTTAACTAATAAAGTTAAACCATTTGAGCAACATTATGCTTTCATAGGATTATATGGGTTCTTTGTGCTAGGACTTACATGAATTTCTATGAAATCACGTTAACCAGTGATTTCTACCCAAGAAGTTAATCCATAGAGATTGAGTGTGAGGAGTCTAAAAGAAATGAGTGTGGGTGTGATGAGGTAAAATGGAAAAGAGAGTTTGGTGAGTAGTGAGCTTAATGATTAAAAGAAAGAGGGTGTGCGATCAGAGTAAAAGAATATCAAACTCTGCACCAAATACTTTCTGAGCCGGGCAGCCACATTACTAGAGTTTCACAATTCTTTGGTGAACGTTATTGAAACAGGCAACTAGCCCATGCCAACTCTTGACTAAACCCCACCAGCTACTCATTTTCTTCTCAAAAAGAAAATGTTTCACATTTTTAAGGGGACGCAACACATATGCTATCTGGTTTTCATTTGGAAAATCTGGATATTGAAAAGGAAGGAAGTCTGCCCCACCTTCGCACTTCAATCATGCACATTGAGTCTGTGTTTATCTACTGTTGTCTCAGTGGTTTACACAATGTTGAGCCTTAAAAGCAATCATCAAGTGCTTAATTCTTTCTACACTTGCACGAGCACACAAGAAATATGTTTTCTTGTCATAACATTCATAGAAATTGCCTTTGTGGTATTTCAATGATTGGATGGAAGACATGGGGGAGTGAACATCAAAAAGCTTCTTTATATTGTGTATTCATTACACACAGTGACTTCGTGTTACTGACAGGCATATTAACTGATTCATTTGCTGATTCAGGAGTTACATGTTCTTATTTTGTCTGGATGTGCAAAGATCTAGATGAATACTTGGTTATGGATCACAGAATCAGAGGCTCAATTTGACAAATCAGAATGGTCAAAGACATTTCTTGGAAGAAAATTTTTGATGATATAGATGCTCAAATCATCAAAAAGGGGGAGATGGTATCAAGAAATGATAAAGTTTTGGGAGATGATTTTCAGAAATGTCCAAGTTAGAAAAGTTCAAAAATTTCTGAAGATTTGAGGAAATTTTCTTTGAAGTTTATTTGCTAAAGCAATCCGAGCTTATTCTGAAGATAATTTTTTTCCAAAGTCTAAAAGTGTCTTGTGAAAGTTTTGGGGAGATTGTTAGTCGTTTGAAGACAGTTTTGGAAAGAATACCATCAAAGAAAAAGGGGAGATTGTACTGACAGAGATTACAAGCGAAGACTGAATTGCTAGATCTTTAAACAGTGATATTGAATCCAAAGGGGGAGATTGTTAGAGCATAAATATGTTGGATACAAGATCAAGAAGACAAAAGTCAAGGTTTAAGAAGTTAAAGTTGAGAAAGTCAACTTTCATCAAAGTCAAAGTCTTTGTAATAAAAGTCAAAGTCAATATTTGTATTAGTTTTAGTTTCCTTGTATTAGGAGTTGATATAAATACCTTGTATTTTCTATTTTCAAAAGTAGGAAGCTTATTTTGAGAAAATACGTATCTGAGAGAGAGAGAGAGAGAGAGATTTGTAGAGAGAGACAGAAAGTTCTTGAGAGAGAAAGTTTGTAATTGAGGAATTAAAAGTGAAATCAAAACAGGTAATTGATTGAGATTCTTGTTTGTTTTTGATTAATCTTGTTTAGAAACTAGAATCTGGAACACACAAGTATTATCAATAAAATCAAAGCATATAAAATCCAATATTGTTATGATAATGAAATTTCATAACCATAATCCATTTTCTTATCAAAAAGAAAATTATATATTATCCTTTATATATGTAAATGGTTGAAACAACTCATCCCAAAATCAACGTCGTAAACTCAAAAGAATCTGAGTATCATAAATGAGTATATAATTCTCTTTTTGAAAAGGTACAAGAAAATACCTAAAGTCCAACTCCCTATTAACTCTAAAACCAACCTCTTGAAAAGGTACAAGCAAATACCTTCATGTTTTGAGACGACATATAAATCCTAAATTTCATAGGAATACCTTTACTAGAAACCCCCAAAGAAATGTGGGATGTCCCGAAAGGGATCGATAATCGGGAGTACTCATGAATATGTACTTCCCGAACTAATCGTACATTGGAATAAAACCCACTTACTCGATTACAAAAAGGTAATTGATGTCAACAAAGAAATGTTATATCCAAAACGCGTCTCAATCTATGTGGCAAGGAACTCACAGAAGATGACATGATTTTTAACACTATTTCCACCTTTCATATATAAGTAAATATAAATATAAGTTGGGATGCAACCTTTAGACAAACTCATCAACTTAATGCAAGTGGTTGAGAGATATAACAAGGTTCTTTCGAATAACACCACATATGTCGGGATAAAGAAAATTCCCGATATCGATAGTGAAAGTGTTAGAGGTGGAAACAACTCCAAAGGATTGTGAGTTAAAAACAATTTCACACATGTGACATTTCTGCACCATGTGGACGAGACCCTATAAAGGGTCAAGGTATTGGTAAGAGTCAGGAAGGATTTTTCAACACCTGGAGTAGGATACAACTACTACCCAGGTGATAATGGACAATCAAATAAGATATGCACTAAAAAGTGTTTCTATCAAAAAGGGAACACGTTGAAAATGAAATATAACATATTTGTTTTAATATTTAATATTGATTATGTATATGTTTCTTTGAAATTAATTTTAAGTATCAAAATTAATTTCTTTGCTAAAGTAAAATCGAATATGTAACCATTATAGATGTAAAGAAATACATCAAAACAAATACAAAAAAAATTTCAATATTCTCCGTTCCATGTAGGAATGTATCGAGGAGAATTAATTTTGTTTTGATCTATCACACAATCGAAAAAAAAAGATAGACTAATACTTGTTTTATAATACATCCAACCAAACTACTTAGACGATGGACTGTCACTTTCTTGGTGGAACAAGTTTAATAGGAACCTTGTAAAGATATTCGTATCAAATGGAAATGAAAATGAGCATATATACATAAATTCCAATGAATATGAAAGGAAACATATATCATGGGAACTAATGTGTCAAACTAGTAGATTATTGGGTCATCGGAACATATTTTGTCACCAATAAAGAAATTTTGGGGGCAATAACACATATATGTTTCGACATGACCATGTGGGACACCGTGGTTATGACATAGTTATCCGTGTATTGCAAAATACACATAGACACATTCTCTTTCGAGTGAAAGGCAAAATGAGGCAAATTGCAACTGTTGACTTCTGAAGCATAAGAAACAACATTGCTATCATAATATGTCCTCTCGAATACATAAAACTTTTATATATACCATAATCCTTAGCCAATACAGGAATGAGATCGTCCTAAAGCTAAGGACATTATACAAAAATATTCCATTGTTACAACGAATACAAGGTGATATTTATGGACATAAACATCCAGAATGCGGGCCATTAAAGTACTTTATGGTTCTGGTTTCGACACGATGAACGCATGTCGTATTATTGTCCACATAAAATACTGTACTCCTAGCACTAGTTATACGTTTAAGGGCTCACCACCCTTATTATTTCATCAAGTCTACATGACTTGGAATGCTGGAGAATTTACATCATAAGGATTTGATGTTAATTGCATATGTATTAGGATTAATGTAGAGTTTCCTATACCCCATGTGTATATATAAAATTGTCTCATAGAAGTTGTTATCAAAAGAATATGATGACATCTAGGGTATTATTAATGTGCATCAACTTACCCACATCTACCTGGGGTTATGCAATTATTATATGCAGTTTCTTTTTGTCGTTTTTAGACCCACTACTTGCTAACCAGCCTCATGCATACCAGTTGGTAACTGGATATAAGTCTGATACTTTACATTTACGCATGTTTGATTATATGTGCCAATTGCGCCACCACAACGCATCGAAATGGGTCCTTAAAGACGATTTGGTAAATGTTGAATATGAACCCCCAATAATTATCCGCTAATTAGAATATTTGACTAGTGATCTCTTTACCGCTAGAGTTGCGGGTTGTCACTTTCATGAGACAGTCTTCCCGTCGTTAGGGGGAGATAGGAAAAAGGATTTTCCATGGGAACGACAGGAAGTGTCATTGAATGTTCCCACTCTGTCTCATTTCGATCCCCAAAACTTCACAACGTAATGTTGAAGTCAAACGAATCAGACTCGATACCTGATACGTTTAATATTCCAAAAGTGACAATATCACATATACGAGTTGCAAATATACTCGTAAGGTTAAAAAGTCCCCAACAGGGGCACAACGCCACTGGAAAGTGCGTTGCAATCACACATGGTGGAGGTGTGGTTGAGGTCGTAGCTCCCAAACGGAAATGGGGGAAGTTACTTGGTTCGATAGATACTCATCTAAAGGAAGAGAAGAGTAAGGCACAACTATTTGTCATCAATACATAAACCTCTCATGAGGTTGTCTCTGATTAAACTATGTCTATGAATCATCACTGGAGGACGCTCCGAAGTTAATATTGATTCTAGAGATGAATATTAATCTCAAATGAACTATGAGAGTACATATGAGTCGATGGACAGATCATATATAATCATTGATGATATATTTCGCATATATTGTTGCTCACAAGGTGATAAAGCACATTGACATCGAACCATGCTCAGTTGAAAAATATCAACAAAGAGCAAATTGGCCTAAATAAACAATCCAGGAGAATCATATTATTTGACAAATGAACAGGTTTTTGGTTTGGTAGTGCTAACCCACCAAGTGTAAAGCCTGTAAGACATAGATAAATCATTTGTCCTAAAGCGTAATGAGAATAATTAATTCATAATGTATGAGACTCTCCTTTGGCGCAAGGTTTCTCACAACGCCCTGGATTGACCACGAGAAGACTTACTCTCCCATGATGAACGTTATAACGTTCTGTTAATTAATTAGCCTAGTAGTTTCCGAAGGACTGGAAATGCAGCTCATGGATGTGGTTACTACATATCTCTATGGGGATCTAGATTTAGAGATATATAAAAGTGCTTGATGATATTACATACCAAAATCAAGTAACTCTAAACCACGAAATGCGTTTGCAATAAAATTAAAACGCCCACTTTATAGATTAAAGCAATCTAAGCGGATGTGGTATACCCGCCTAATGGAATACTTGATTGGGAAAGGATATATAAGAACGATGAATTGTTCTCTTGCATATTTATTATGGAAAACAAGTTCCAGATTTTCAAAGTAGCTCTATATGTCAATGTTATAAACATAATAGGCACTCTTGATGAAATGAGAGGAACCACAAGCTACTTGAAATCTGATTTTGAGAGGAAAGATCTTGGGAAAACTTGGTTTTGTCTAGATATTTGAGCTAGGACACCGAGTTTGTGAACTATTAATTCACCGATCGCATATGTCCAGAAAATAATCAGGCAATTTAATATGGACAAAGCGCATCCGGTTAGCACTCCCATAATCGGTCAAAGTGTTGGATATAAGGAAAGATCCATTTCGTCTAAAGGATGATGATGAAAAATGATGGGAGTTAGAATTCCCTATCTAAGTACAATATGCGCATTATCGTACTTAACATAATACACTTGACCATATATTGTATTTCTCAGTGAACTTGTTAGCTAGATTTAGCTCAGCGCCAACGCAAAGTCATTGGAATGATATCAAATTAATCTTTTGGATCCATTGACATGGACTTATACTTTCCCTATAGAAAGAAAAATGGGATTGATAATGAAACTTAAATACCTAATTATAATGTAAGCAACAAAAGTACTAGCTCTTATAGAAACACCAAACAATGTATTGGTATGTCTTCGCTGATATTATGTATCTGCCTGACCCATACAAAGGTTGTTCCCAAATTGGATGATGAATTACCACAAGAAACACACCGATTGCTTGAAAGTAAGCTAAACAAACCCTTGTAACTACCTCCTTTAACTAATCCAATAATATTACTCTCCATGAGATAATTAAAGAATGTTTATGATTAAGGACCATCATTACATATATTAGAGGAGCTAGTAATTTTGGGTTCAACAAGTATCCTACTTGCATATATGGAAATGATGTATCATTGATATTCCCTAGATTCTAGTTTCTAATCACAAACAATTGATCAACAAACAAGTTTCAAACAATTACCTGTTTTGATTCAATCTCAATTCAACAATTACAATCTTTTCTCTCTAGAACTCTCTCTCTCTTTCTCTACAATTCTCTCTCAAACGTATTCTCTCTCTCTCTACAAAATACTCAGTTCGTTACATCTATTAAAAACAGAAAATACAAAACTATTTATACCTACAGCTAAAATACAAAGAAACTAAAATACAAATACTTTGACTTTTATTACAAATATACTTTGACTTTAATGAAAGTTGACTTTCTCAGCTTTGACTTTCTTGAACTTTGACCTTCAGTCTTCTTGATCTTGTATCCAACAGATTTATGCTCTAACAATCTCCCCCTTTGGATTCAAGATCATTATTTAAAGATCTAGCAATTCAGTCTTCACTTTTAAGCTCTGCCATTACAATCTCCCCTTTTTCTTTGACGGTATTCTTTCCAAAACTGTCTTCAAACGATTAACAATCTCCCCAAAACTTTCACAAGATACTTTCAAACTTTGGAAAGAAATTATCTTCAGAATCAGCTCGGATTGCTTTAGCAAATAATCTTCAAAGAAAATTTCCTCAAAAATCAGCACATCTTCAGAAATTCTTTGATCTTCTTCAAATCTTTACTTTGAATCTTCTGACTTGGACATTTCTGAAAATCATCTCTCAAAACTTTAACATTTCTTGATACCATCTCCCCCTTTTTGATGATTTAAGCATCTATATCATCAAAACTTTTCTTCCAAGAAATGTCTTTGACCATTCTGATCTGTCAAACTGAGCCTCTGATTCTGTGATCCATAACCAAGTATTCATCTAGATCTTTGCAAATCCAGACAAAATAAGAACATGTAACTCCTGAATCAGCAAATGAAACAGTTAAAATGCCTGTCAGTAACACAAAGTCACTGTGTGTAACGAATACACAATATAAAGGAGCTTTTTGATGTTCACTCCCCCAGGGCTTCCATCCAATCATCGAAATACCACAAAGGCAATTTCTATGAATGTTATGACAAAGAAACAAATTATTTGTGTGTTCGTGCATGTGTAGAAATAATTAAGAACGAATAATTGCTTTTTAAGGCTCAACATAGTGTAAACCACTGAGACAACAGTAGATAAACACAGACTCAATGTGCATTATTGAAGTGTGAAGGTGGGGTAGACTTCCTTCTTTTTCAATATCCAAATTTTTCAAATGAAAACCAGATAGATTATATGCTGAGTCCCCAGAAAAATATGAAACATTTTCTTTTTGAGAAGAAAATGAGTGGCTGGTGGGGTTTTTAACAAGAGTTGGCATGGGCTATTTGCCTGTTTCAATAATGTTCACCAAGGATTGTGAAACATTAGTAATGTGGTTGCCCGGCTCAGAAAGTAGTTGGTGCAGAGTTTGATATTCTTTTACTCTGATCTCACACCCTCTTTCATTTTATCATTAAGCTCTCATCTAACCAAACTCTCTGTTCCATTTTACCTCAACACACATCCCACACTCATTTCATTATAGACTCCTCACACTCGATCACTAAGGATTAACTTCTTGGGTAGAAATCACTGGTTAACGTGATTTCATAGAAATTCATGTAAGTCCTAGCACAAAGAACCCATATAATCCTATGAAAGCATAATGTTGCTCAAATGGTTTAACTTTATTAGTTAAAGCTCATATACAAATGTCAGATATGAATATGCTCAGAGATATAATCATGGAAATATGAGCATTTTTAAACATTGAAGTATTTTCAAACAAGTATATTGAAAGAATGGATATGAATGCAAAAGACTTGTTTGAAAATCTGACATTGTATGAAAATGATCAGAAATTAGTTATATAACAATCAAAGCTTAAGGTCAAGAATAATGGATATTGTCTATACGAAACAAAAATATAGACAATCTTGAAATGATGTTTCGAAATGAAATATCTCTCAAAAAATTCTTTAAAGTACAAGCGGGGTGTCTTACCATCGAAAAATTGTTTCAATTTAGAGACATGGTAAGAACAATTTGATCAAAAATTAAACCGATGTGTGTGAATACTTGAAAGTATGTAGAAAAGACAATACGCAAGTATTTATCTTTGGAAACACACGGTTTGTTTATCAATTAAGCACAAAAATAAAATGAAAACATTTAAAATCACACTTCCAAATTATAAAATTTGTTTAAGAATCGGGAAGTGGTTTGAACATTTCACAACATGTTTTCTATATCTGAAAGTTGTCCTTCTTTCAGATATATTTGAGATTAAGATAAGAAATTTACCTTTTCGCGCAATCTTAAATCTCATGAAGTCAAGCTGAAGTCATTAAGATATGATCTTGTCAGCTTCTCTCATCCTCCAAAAATCTCAAAGTCTAGTCAAAGCAACTTTATTCACAAAATTTATTCAAATGTAAAAGACATAAAGCAGTAAAACGATTAAAGTACGAGTTCTGATTTGAAATAATCAGAAATCATAGTCTTACTCCTTTTGGTATAACATATAAGCTCCCCTAAAATCATGCATTACAAAAATTTTGCCAATTAAGAAAAATGCAGAAATTAGTTATGCTCCCCCTAAAAAAAAAATGTAGATCATCTTTAATCTTCTCTTACTCCCCCTGAGATCATGAGCCAACAATTAAAGTGCAGATATCGTTCAGACATAATGATAAAGAAAATGATGCAAAATAACAATACGTAACTTTATTAGGTAACAACCGATTATGTCTTAAGATTTAACATACCAATCTTAGAGACAAGAAAATTAAATCTCTTTTCATCTAAGGGTTTGATAAATAAATCTGCAAGTTGATAATCTGTTTTTACAAAATAAAGTTCAATTGTTCCTTTTTCTACATTATCTTTTATAAAATGATACCTGACGTCAATGTGTTTGGTTTTCGTATGCTGGACAGGATTAGCAGATATCGCGATTGCACTCTTCGAGTCACAATATATTGGAATTTTATCAAACTTGAATTCATAGTCTCGCAACTGTGTTCGCATCCACAGGACTTGAGAGCAGCAACTGGCAGCAGCTACATACTCTGTTTCAGCAGTCGATGTGGAAACGCATAATTGTTTCTTTGATGCCCAGCTAACGAGCTTGTCTCCAAGAAATTGAATGTGGCCTGAAGTACTTTTTCTGTCCAACATGCAACCTGCATGATCTGTATCTGAATAGGCAGTCAGTTGAAACCCAATATCCTTAGGATACCACAGACCAAGATCTGCAGTCCCCTTAAGATACCTAAAAATCCTTTTGACAGCAACCAAATGGGATTCTTTAGGAGCAGCCTGATATATCTAGAACATAAGCATGTTGAAAACATAATATCTGGTCTACTAGATGTAAGATACATTAACGATCCTATCATACCTCTATAAGTTCTAACATCAACACTTTTACCCGAAGGATCAGTGCTAATTTTAGTACCTGGTGCCATCGGGGTTCCAATTGGTTTACAATTTTCCATTTTGTACTTCCGAAGAATATCCAAAATGTACTTAGATTGGTTAATAAAAATCCCCGTTGAAAACTGTTTTACTTGTAATCCGAGAAAGAAATTCATCTCTCCCATCATACTCATTTGAAAACGTGACACCATGAGGTTAGAAAAGTTTTTGCAGAATTTAGGATTTGTAGAGCCAAATATTATATCATCAACATATATTTGAATAAGGATGATATCGGCTTTTTCCTTTTTGATGAACAAAGTGGTATCAACTTTACCTTTGGAAAAACCTGACTTGACCAAGAATTTAGATAAAACATCATACCATGCTCGAGGGGCTTGTTTCAAACCATACAGGGCTTTGTCCAAGATGTAGACATGATCTGGCTTATCTAGATTCACGAACCCTTCTGGTTGAGACACGTATACTTCCTCCTTAAGAATGCCATTCAGAAAGGTTGTTTTCACATCCATTTGATAGACTGTGAAATTCTTATGAGTTGCGTACGCTAGAAACATGTGAATTGCCTCTATACGCGCTACTAGAGCATACGTCTCATCGTAGTCTATGCCTTCCTCTTGCCGGTAACCTTTGGCAACAAGTCTAGCTTTGTTCCTTATGACGATACCATCTTCATCCTTTTTATTTTTGAATACCCATTTAGTGCCAATCACGGATTTTCCTTCCGGTTTTGGAACTAATCTCCAAACCTTCAGGGCTTCAAACTGATTTAATTCTTCTTGCATAGCAGATACCCAATCCGAATCAGCTAAAGCCTCTGATACATGTGTGGGCTCTATCTTGCTGAGGAATGAGTCATGCATACATTGATTAAGAATCGCTGACCTAGTTTGTACAGGATTGTTGAGATCTCCAATTACTTGATGTAATGGATGCTCTTTGGTCCAGCGATGCTCATGAGGGAGTGGAGTAGATGAAGATTGATCATGATCATCATCTAAAAATCCACTATCAGGCTCTTCAGTTTGAATAATAGGAAGGGGGTTTGCAGTTGAAATTTCAGGTGCAGAAGCAACAGTTGGAACAACAGACTCTGACTGTTGAATAGACAATGTATCACAGCCAACTGAAACAGTTACTTCTGGCTCAGCAGTTACTTGTACATCTTCAACTGTAGGAGTAATTGTAGGAATGTGAGTTTCTGACTGAACGGGGGATTCTTGTTCAGTTATGACATCTGAAGTGACTGGATGATTGCAACTTGTGTCTTCAGACCTGTCAGTCACAACAGATTTAGGTACATTAGATCCTAGAAACTCATCATAAAAAAATTCAAATAACAAATCTAAATCAGATAAATGTGAAATTGAAGTAGAAGCGTTATCCGAATTGTTCTTTGTAGAAACAGGTTCTGGACTGATCTTTCCAGAAGCTAATACTCCAGTGATAACGGATTCTGAACTGAATTGTTCAGAAGCCATATCTTCATCAAATGTAACATTAACGCTCTCGACAACTGTCTTTGACTTCTTCAGATAAACACGGTATGCTCCAGATGTTGAAGAATAACCAATGAAGATGCCTTCGTCCGCCTTAGCACTGAACTTATTCAGACTATCTCTGTCATTAAGCATGAAACACTTACACCCAAATATGTGAAAATATTTGATTGTCGGTGTTCTGTTGTTGATCAGCTCATATGGAGTCTCTTGAAAACGGCGGTGTACCATGGATCGATTTTGAGTATGACATGCAATTGACACAGCTTTTGCCCACAAAAATAGAGGTAGATCGGATTGGCTAAGCATAGTACGAGCGGCCTCGACTAGCGTCCGATTTCGCCTTTCAACTACTCCATTTTGTTCAGGCGTACGAGCAGCAGAGTACTGATGTGATATCCCGACCGATTCGAGATATTCTTCAACGATCTTGTTTTTGAACTCTGTGCCGTTGTCTGTTCGAAGAAACTTGACGTGTCTTTGCATATTCACTTGGGTCGTCTTTAAGAAAGTAATGAGAACTTTGGGCGTCTTATCTTTTGATCGAAGAAATTTGACCCATGTGTATCTTGAGTAATCGTCCACAATAACCAACACGTATTTCTTTCCACCCAAGCTTTGTGTTCTCATTGGACCGCAGAGATCCATATGTAACAACTCTAGTGGAGAACTGGTGCTTGGTTGAGGCTTTGGTTTATGTGCGGCACTCTTCATCTTACCCTTTTCGCATGCAGCACACAAGTGTTCTTTCTCATATCTCAGTTTAGGAAATCCTGTTACCAACTTATCTTTAACCAGCTTGTTGATATAACGAAAATTCAGATGTGATAGTCGTCGGTGCCAAAGACAACTTTGTTGCATCGAAGCTTTTGATAATAAGCAAACATGGTTGTCATTCTGAACCTTTGAAAGATTGATGGTGTAGAGATTTGTCTTTCGCTTGCCAACTAAGAGTTCTGTGCCGTCTTCAGAACGAACCGAACATCTCTTAGCTTTGAAGTTGACCTCTAACCCTTTGTCGCAGAATTTACCGATGCTAAACAAGTTGTGCCCTAAACCTTTGACATAACTCACCTTATTAATCGTTATGTTGTCTTGAATGATGTCACCATATCCTAAGATTGGTGAAAGCTGATCGTTTCCAAATCTGACATTTCCACTGAATTTCTCTGTATAATTAGACAATAAAGCTTTTTGCCCAGTCATATGCTTGGAACATCTACTGTCCAAGTACCACATATGCCGGGTCTGCAAGAGAAATCAGGAAACAATAGATTTAGGTACCCATTTAAAAACGGGTCCTAACAGATTAGCACATGATTTTGGTATCCATTTAAATATGGACCCTCCTTTTCTTTGAAAACTTTTAAAAACATTTGATCTTGAAGAATAAACATGATAAGATCGAAACCAATCAGAAGAATTATGAGAATAAGCAAAATCATTTCTCCGATAATGATAAGATTTAGTAGTAATAGGAGATAATTGAATCAATTTCTTTATTGAATACCGCTTGTAAGAAGTTACAAGGTTTTGTTTAGATGAAGCAAGTTGATCAACTACATCATTATCACTACTAACTGATCTATTACAAGAGTTATCAGAAACTGATTCAGCTATCTCATCATCCTTCCTTTTTGGTCGCCATTCAGTTCGAGATTTCAACCTTTTCTTGCTTATGTCTGAAACAAAAGATTTAGATTTATTAGGAAAAACAGATTTATGAGATTGATTTTTCTTTTGTGTACCAGTGTATTTATGTTTCTGTAATCGCTATTTCTTATGTTTCTTATCTTGAGCATAGTAATCAGCAGTTACATAAACTGATTCACCAACCTTAGCTGATGATTTACCAATATTAAAACCACTTGGTAACACTTTTTCATTTAAAAAACAAGTAGAATGATCAGGAAGAGGAGCATTGAAGTCAAACATATCAATTTATTCTATGCACCTGTCATCAGAATTAAGAAAGTCATTTGCAGACTCAAATAAGTCATCAAAATTATCAGTCGAAGTTTGAGATGTCTTTGAAACTGTAAAACACTTTGTAGATTTAGTTTGAAAAACAGTGTTCTTTAAAACAGTAGAAAATACACTTTGTTCAATGTCAACCAAAAGTTTTTCATCAGATAAAACATTTTCAAGCTCAACTATTTTGCTTTCCAGAATGAGTGGAGGAACATAAACCTTTGCAACTGCAGGTTTTGCCTTCATCTCAGAAACAGAATAACTAGCAAAATAGTCATTTGAAAGAACTTTGGTGTTTCTACAAGATAACTATCATTTAACTTGGCATAGTTAAATGGTAGTTTCATTTTCTTTACACTTTCTATTTTCAGTTTCTTTGACCTCAACTTCTGTCAGGATCGAAACTCAACAAGAATTTAACACAAACTCAGAAACAATGTTAAAGAAGTTGCGGAAAAACACTTTAACAAGAAATCAATGGAACAGTATATAGAACTCAAATCACAAGTTATATTAATTCAACTTGATGATTACACACAAAAACCTCAATCTGTTTAACAGGCTAAACAGACGTTCTATACTTCTCTATAGAAATGATCTAAACTATTCTTGAGGTTAATTCTCTCTAAACAAAAACGTATGAATAAATGTTAATTCTAACAAAGACTTCTATACTATATATACAAAGTTGATTACAAGATAACTATCAAAATAAAATTGATCTTCAGAATCAATACCATAATTATCTTCAACCTTATCTCCAGCTCATCTTTATCTTCAAGTCTTCTTTATCTTTAGAAGCAGCACTAACCTTCTTTTAGCAGTATTAATCATTGAACAACATAAACATCCTCAGCGGTATTAATCCTTGAGCAGTATTAACCATGCTTGCAGTAGTAATCTTCAACAGTACTAACTACTAGAAGTACTAACTCTCCAAGTAGTAATAACTATTCAAGTAACAGTACTAACTTTTCAAGCAGTATTAATTCTACTAGCAGTATTAAAGTTACAAGGAGTAGTAATACCTTTCAACTAGCAGTAGTATCCATCCTTAGCATATTCTGACCCAACAATCTCCCCCTAACTTAACTTTTCAAAATGAGAAGTTAAGTTCTTCAGCATAGGTCTTCATGATTCTTTCAACACTTCAGCTCAGTTGCCCAGATTTGGATCCAGTCCCAGACTTTGATTGATAATTCTTCTGACTACTATTCTGGCCATTTCTGAATCCTTTGAACATATAAGCTTTGCATTCAACATTCCTTGCAACTTCACCTTGCTGTGATCATAGATTTTATCCACCAGGT
The DNA here is from genome assembly GCA_954870635.1 of Arctium minus. Classification (NCBI taxonomy): domain Eukaryota; kingdom Viridiplantae; phylum Streptophyta; class Magnoliopsida; order Asterales; family Asteraceae; genus Arctium; species Arctium minus. Next base: position 76,741,843 of record OX941088.1, on the reverse strand, counting down.
AGTACTCATGATAAGCTCTGTCTACAGTAATGACATAGACTCCACACCTTTCAAACAACATCCAATTTTCTATTCTTTGGAATTTATTCTCCAGATGCAGATCTCTGATCACATGTTGAACTTTGCTAGGATCAAACATCATACACAAGTACTCCATGGCTAGTTTTATTAAGCTCATTCCTACTTTTGTCAATTCCTCTTCATACAAGCTCATTCCAACCTTAAACATTTCCTCTAGGTCTGATCTGGAACAACTTTTGATGAATTTTCCCCAAGTAGAATAAACCTCATACTTATCTCCCATCCTTTTAATCCTGAAGTATTTCTTCCTTTGATCTACCAGGATATCCCAATGGATAATTTCAGGAGCTTGGACTGATATTGGGTCAGCTTGTACTGGATCTTCATCTGTCACTGTCATGTACAAGTCAAACTGCTCATTTTTGATTGCTGATTGGACTGCTCTGGATTCTGCTCTGGCTCTGCTAAAGGTTCATCAATAGGTTCTGCTTCTGCTTTTGCTATTTCTTCTTCAATTCTTACCTTTTTGCCTTTGGCTTGGTGGCAATAGTTTTCTTTCTTTTGATTACTCCAATTTGATGAGCCAATGTCTCTTCTTTCTTTTCTTCTTTCTTTTCCTTGACAGGAGTTCCTTCTTCACTTTCTGGGAAGGGTTGTTGGATGTTGAGATCATGCATCTCTTTCATCTTCTTTTTAGCTTCTTTCCTTTGAGTGGAGTCCCCTTTCAGTTTGGCCATGTCCTTTTGGTAGAGTTCTTCAAGCTTTCCAAAGGACATACTTGTAAACATTCCCTCAGGAACTCCAATAGCTCCTTTCAGGAAGTTTATCATCTTCCTTCTTTCTTAATTTTCTAAGTATGTCTTGGAAGGTTGTCTTTGTCTAGTCTTCAGTGGTAGCCTTTGCCTTGAAGCCTTCTTTGTGACTTTCTTAGCAGCAGCTGCAGACTTCAGACTCTTTTGATATTCCTCATTCAGCTTAGTAGCCAATTCCAAAGCTATCTCTCTGTCTTTTGTAGATTGGATTTGTTCCTCCTTTTCCAACTCTTCTTGAAGCTTTTTGGCCAATTCTTCATCTAACTCTATCTGTTTCTGTTTCTTCACTGGTTGCTCAGACTCAACCATCTTTTCCTTTCCCTTCTGCTTTGCATCCTCCACACTGACTTCTTTTAGTTTCTTCTCTAATCCTCCTTCTTTGATCATTACTCCCTTAGCCTTTTTAGTGGCTTTGGGAGTGTCATTCTTAGCTTTTACAAGGGTTTCTGCAATTTCAATTTCCTCTCTGGACAATGCTGTTTCTGCTGCAGTTTTCTCTGTTTCTACTTCTTTTGCAGTTACTACTGCTGGCTCAGTTACTGCTTCTTTTGTATTTTCTGCTGCATTTGCTTTTTCTGTTTCCCTATTCAACTCCCCCTCAAAATGAGCTTCCATGCTACCAGGGCTTTGTTTCTCCCCTTCAGCTTGTCTCTCTCCCTTGTTGAAAGCATCTCACCTTTTCTTTAAAACATACTGTTTTCTTCTCTTTTTCTGCACCAACCTCTGAACCATCTTCTTTAGTTTGGTAATCTGCACTTGTTGAGACAGAATCACCAGTTTCAATTCCTCTATATCAGCACCCTGTTTGATGACATCAAGATTGATATTTCCCATAGTTTCCATCAATTCATCATAGTTATATCTGTCCTCACCTCCTTTGGGTGTGTTGACCACCTTTGAAGGATCCTTGGATCTTTTAGTAGAGGTCTTCTGCCTAGCAGAAGCAGCCTCTACCCCCTTGGTTTCTTGGCACCTGGGACCTTTGGATGATTGCTCATCCAAAGTTGCCGTGGGGAAGGTCTTAGGGATGTTCACACTGTCCTGCTCTACACTTTGTGCAAAGTCAGTAGTGTGAGCCTCACTGCCTACATGCTCAACCTGCTCCTTAGTGAGCACCTTCTTGGGGTTGGGAGACACCCCTGTGGTTTCCCTATCGATATTCTCTAATGGAGAATGCTCCATTAGAGGGCTTGAAGGCTGTGGGGGTGAAAGTACAAGAAGGGAAGGAACCTTCTTTACCTTTTTCCTTATATAGATTTTGGTGATGTGGGATGTGGGATGTGGGATGTGGGCTTTTCAATAGGAATCTGAGGAGGATTACTAGAAATGAGTGGTGTGGGTAGGTCATCAGTTTGGTTGTCAGATGAGGGCTTTGACACTGATGCCTCACCATGGGAATGTGACACACCCATCATTGTAGAGAACAATGGGGTGTCTTGGCCAGAAAAGTCCTTGGAGGGCCTTTTCATGTTTGAGAATACCTTCCCTTTGGGAGGTTTTGGTACATACACCTCTTGAAAAGAGGGTATATCCGTCAATTCCTGTAGTATAATCTCTTGTACAAACCTGGGATACATATAAAAGCTTTTGGATTTGGTATCCAGGTTTGACATAAAATCATTGAAAATCATTTGTGAGAAATTAAACTTTCTAGAGGTAGCTAAGCAGACCAAAGCATAAGCTAAGGTACTGCTAAACTCACTCCATCCAGTTGTTTTTCATGAAATGCAATGTTGTAGGGTATGAACAAAAAATCTCCACTGTGGTGAAAATATGTTCTTGAAAAACTTGAATACATCAGTGGGACCTTCATACCCCATATTACTAAGAGTTTGGAAAAGATCTTCCTTAGGTAAAGAGGTTATACCTAAGGCATCATCTAAGCGTAGATGGATGAGAATACACTCCTCTGTGATGGTCAGGGGTTTATCACATACCCTTGCTTTGATGACCTGATTGCCCTTTTCAGATTGAATAGCAGCATTGTCCCAGAACTGCCTTTGATGTTCCACATAGATTGTTGGATTGACAGTGAGAGCGTGGGCGATGTGTGAGGATTTGAGGAAATCCACTATGGCATGAAAACCTTCAGCTTGCTTTGGTTTCTGCAACATGGCGAGCTCGTTGTGTTCATCAAAGAATGCTCGTCCTGCCATCGTTCTAGATAATTCTAGCGTTCGAATCGTGAATGGGGTTGACACTGGTAAGCAAGAAATCGAGAGAGAGAAAAAGAAGCAATGGAAGTTCAAAGAATCGTTTGTATTTTGGCGGTCACAAGGGGTATTTATAGGTGGAGGGTTTCAGTTAGAAGCAGTACTAAGTACCCTAGCAGTATTAACTAACTCGCAGTATTAACTCATATTAGCAGTAGTAACACATACTGGAAGTACTAACACGGACTAGCAGTATTAACACAGACTAGCAGTATTAACACATACCAGCAGTAGTAACACTGATTAGCAGTATAAATAAGGCAAGCAGTAGTAACTTTGCACTAGCAGTATAAACCACCTAGAAGTAGTAACCATACTTGACCATTTTTGAAAAGTTATTATGAGTAATATAGCGAGCAGTATTAACTGATTTAGAAGTACCAAGTACCATTTGAAGCAATCTGAAACACTGAAACACACAAGGTTAGTAGCACCATGCACAATACAATATGAGAAAGTAGACAGGAAGAAATCTATACAGGTACATGAGACAAAAGATAATAGGCTTATTCAGAGTTTATCATGCCTACACTTGTGACCAAAAATGTGAATCTACCCACATCAAAAGGTTTAGTGAATAGATCAGCAAATTGGTTACTTGTATGAACTTTCACAACCTGAATTAGCTTCTTTTCATTACAGTCTCTGATAAAATGATACCTGATTTCTATATGCTTTGTTTTGGAGTGCTTGACTGGATTATTAACAATGCTAATAGCACTGTTGTTATCTATGAAGATTGGAGTGTGAAGAAAGGTCATACCATAGTCCAACATTTGATTCTGAATCCAGAGTACTTAAGAACAGCAGCTTGCAGCAGCTATGGACTCTGCTTCTATTGTAGATGTGGAAACTGTGGTTTGTTTCTTGCACTTCCATGATACTAGTCGTACACCCAAAAACTGACATCCCCCTGAAGTTGACTTTCTATCCAAATTTGCACCACTCAAGTCACTGTCTGAATAAACAAGTAGGTCAAATGGTGAGTCATGAGGATACCAAAGACCTAATCTAGGTTGGCCTTTGAGATATCTGAATATCCTCTTGACTGCTTGAAAGTGTGACTGCTTAGGCCTTACTTGAAATCTTGCACACACACAAACAGGAAACATGATATCTGGTCTTGAAGCAGTGAGATACATGAGGGAGCCAATCATTGATCTGTAGTGATGAACATCCACATCCCCCCCTCAAGATCTGCAGTGATCTGTTTGTGTGTCTCCATTGGTGTGCTTGCAGGCTTTGAGTCTGAGAAACCAAACTTATTAAGAATGTCCTGCACATATTTGGATTGACTTATAAATATCCCATCTTTCTTCTGCTTAACTTGTAGCCCTAGGAAGAAGGTAAGTTCACCCATAGAACTCATCTTGAATCTCTTGTGCATTAAATTTTCAAAATCTCTGCACATTTGATCTTTTGTGGATCCAAAGATAATATCATCCACATAGATTTGCACTATTAGGATGTCCTTCTTCTTCCTCTGAATGAACAGAGTCTTTTCTATGATTCCTCTTTGAAAACCATTTTCCAAGAGATAGGTAGACAGAGTGTCATACCATGCCCTTGGTGCTTGATGTAGCCCATAGAGTGCCTTCTTCAATTTGTATACTCTGTCAGGATAATTTGGATTCTCAAATCCTGGAGGCTGACAGACATATACTTCTTCTTCAATTTTTCCATACAGAAAAGCACTCTTTACATCCATCTGATAGACTTTGAACTTCATGAAAGAAGCATAGGCTAAAAATAGCCTGATTGCCTCTATCCTGGCCACTGGTGCAAATACTTCTTCATAATCAATACCCTCTTCTTGAGTATACCCTTGTGCCACTAGTCTGGCTTTGTTCTTTATTACTATTCCTCTCTCATCTTTCTTGTTCCTGAAGATCCATGTTGTGCCAATTGCTCTGTGTCCTTTTGGAAGATCCACCAGATCCCATACATCTTGCAGTACAAACTGCAGTAGCTCCTCTTGCATAGCTTCTATCCAGCTTGGATCCTTCATTACTTCAAATGCCTTTTTGGGTTCAACCTGTGATAGAAAGCAAGATAATAAACCTGATTGTAGATCTTTTAATCCCCCTATCTTGCTTTGTTGCCTTGTGATCATTGGAGAATTGATGTCGCCAATCACTAATTGAGGAGGATGATTCTTCTGAGTTCTTGTATCATTGACAGCCTCCTCATTAAGATTTACTTCAAGATTGGTGTCATTCTTTTCTGGAGTGCTTCCACCATATACTGAAGAATCATCATCTGTGTCTTCCTCTTCCAAAACTGGCATCTCAGGACCTTTGATTCCTGAATCTGAGGGCTGATCTTCCTTTTCACCTTTGTCCTCTTCATTCTGAGCTGGTTCAGTGTCCTTTGAATCTGAAGTATCTTTCTTATATGGGTCACAGAATTCAACAGGATCAGCAGTAGGTGTTGGGAACATCACAAACTCTTGTCTTTGTACTTGTGCCTTTTCTGTACCTGTTCCTGCATTATGCTCATCACTGAAACCCAAAGAATTAGTCAGTGAATCAATGTCAAATAAACAATCAGGACCTGAACCAAGTTGATTTGGTGTGTTCTCATTGCATTTGACATTGTCACTTTCCTCAATAATCCTAGAAGAGATGTTAAAAACTCTGTAGGCCTTACTTTGAGATGAATAACCAACAAGAAACCCATCCTCAACTTTGCTATCAAACTTGCCTAGGTGAGTTTTGGTATTGAGAATTGTGCAAGGACACCCAAAAGGTTTGAAAAATCCAATAAAAGGTTTCTTCTTTTTAAAAATCTCATAGGGTGTCTTGTCTTGAGATTTTACTACTAGAACTCTGTTTTGAACATAGCAGGCAGTATTAACTGTTTCTGCCCAGAAAGTAATTGGAAGTTTTGAATCTGCCAACAGAGATCTAGCAGCTTCTATCAGAGTCCTATTCCTCCTTTCAGCAACACCATTCTGTTGAGGAGTCCTAGGTGCACTGTATTGTTTCTCAATGCCTTTTTCCTCACAAAAGTTGTTTAGGTCATTATTTTTAAATTCAGTTACATAGATCAATTTGGTTGGGGGCTTCTATAACTGAAGCTCATCCATTTTATAGGAATGATTTTGGGCAATATAGATCAACCTATTTCTATCCTTCTAGAAACATAAAGGAACTTCATAGCATAACATACTCCGATGAAGATGTTGATTTTATGGAATGAACAGAGGTTTAGCAGCAGATGTATGTCCTTTGAACTTCAATGTTATTTGTTGTTTCAAATTGATAGTATCAGTTTTCTTTTACCTTAATCATGTTTCTTTGAAAGTTTGTTTTAGTCTCTATCGTCATAAAAAATACTTTGAATATGGTTATTTATTTTGAGTTATTGGCTTTTGAGTAGAAGGTGCTTGTGCTTTCATCCATGAATTAGTGCTTGATAACAATAATACTGGAATCGATCCATCGAGGTTATTAGTTTTTCATTTAGATTTTGTTTTATTGAAATATGACTATGGATCATACCCATCTTGTATCATATGGCGATAAATAACCCAAGCATTCTTGTGTCACCATGCTTTGCTTACTTGCCTCCTCGCTGGCTCAACCGATTGGAGGTTAGAAGAGGAGTACCTGGTTAGCTCTTTTTCGAATATTTTGTTCAGGTTTATCCATTAAAAAGTATTGTTGTGTTAGAAAGAAGTTAGTGTTCGCATCAAATTGTATTCTTGGTTAGTGATGAAATGCTAATTCGTTCCCTTCTTCTTCCTCTTTTGTACCGGTGGTTAGTTCAACAGATTTCAGTATAATGATAAGCAAGCCAACTTTTTTTTTGCTCGGGTCAAATGGACACCTGTGCTTTTTCCAAATTCTAGGGTCGTTAATCCCATATTTGAACAAGTAACAATGATTTCAAATCACATATTGTATTGATCATGTCATATGAACATAGAACTTTAGAGAGAGAAAGTTTACATGAGAGTGTTTACACAAATTCTCTTTCTAAACACTAAATATGAATTTTACAAATTGAATCTTACACATTAAGCAAACTATTACAAATGTATTTATGCCTATCACTAATAAGGCATGTAAAACTAACAAGCTCTTCATCTTTGACTTTTTTTTGACTATTTGACTTTTTAGCTTTGACCAATCTTCATCTCTTTATATCTTCAAGTCTTGTGATATCGTATCCAATACATTTGACCTAACAATCTCCCCATTTGTATTTGAGATCACAACTTGTCATATCAAAGCCCTTTATCTTCTCTACAAACTGTCTTTATGTAGGTTCCCAGTTTTGCTCTCACAATGATTTAACCAAAACACAAGCAAACAAAAAGATACGCGGAAGTGATTTAAATGCAAGTGAATGGTTGTTTGGTAGTAAACACGCACAAACAAGAAACAAAGATAACAAATAACAAATAGGAGTGAATCACTGAAAGTTCATCTTCATTAACGTTGCTAAAACACCAAGAACATGCAGTTGTGTGTGTACAATATTTGCTCTCAACATATTTCTCTCTTGCTAGACAAGTGTGGGTGAATTGTGATGAGCACATTTTGAATTCAGGAGGTGCTCCCTACATATACAAGGAAAGGAGCACACAAACATACAAGACATTGACTGACATTCCATACACCGAATGCCACCTGGAGAGGTGAAGGGTCATAGAGGCTCTACGACCTGAATATTGTCTTCTGGTTACGTTCTTTTGCGGATGATGGTCGATAGAGGTTCTGAGCATTGCACTTCTGTAGAGTCTTGATGTATGACAGATGTCTTCTGAAGTTTCTACACTTAGCCTGTTTTTCAATACTTCTATACACAATGATTGGAGCTAACAATCTCCCCCTAAGTATTGAAAAAATAAAAAAATTGAAAGTTGGAGCATGGTTAAGTAGGAAACATAAGAGGTGAAAGGAACTCATCCTCTGAAGACATATTTCATTCATAATTAAAGATGTCCGAAGGCATTTACAGAGCATAAGCTTAAGATATGAATGAAAAACAAAAAATTGCATATCATCAGAGCCTATATCTTGGCGTCTAGGAAATCATCTATCTTCTTTCCATAGCCTCCATCCTTCTTCAGCTCTATGTAGAAGAAAACACATATGTCTCAAAATCTGATGGACGTCTCTATATCTGCGAGAAGTTGATCTGCGGCCTCAAGATTGACAAGTTGTGTGCCTTTGTGCCTTTGTGGCTTCTGATTTCGTGTTAAAAGAACAGCAGAGACTGTGTGGAGTACTTCTAACTTTCGTAACCCATGAAGATCTTCCGCCTTGAGAGTTTAGGTACACGTAGCCAAATTTTGGATGGGTAGTGATGGAGTTTGGTAAGATGTTGGCAGAGGTAGGACAGTCGTCATCAGGGGGTGTCAGATCTATCTTCTTTACTCCCAAGTCCAGAGTGACCTGAAAGTTGACTAGGTTGTAGTAGAGCAGCTTCTCCCTCATGACGTTTCTTATTGTCAAATGTGCCTTCTGATTCTCTTGTCTCGAGCCAAAAAAAATTTCTGTTCATATATAGAGTTCAGGGAGGTCGAAAGGATGAAGGTTTCTTAAGTTTGCATCTGCGAAATTCATCTTCTTCCCATCTTCCCTCTGAACAAAATACTGATTGAACCATAAGTTTTTGCACTTGGTATGCAGAAGCTTGATTCCCAAAACTTCTGTGATGTTTGCCATGGAGAAAACCTTTGCCTGGGCTGAGCCTTTTCTTTGTAGAACCTTTTGGTCTCCTCTGAAATGATTTCATTGTTGAGTGTGGGCTTTGGCAGTGGATCATTTATACCTCGGCTCTTCCAGATCCTTCTTTGGAGGGGAGGGTTGAATTGGCTTCCTCATAGCTTCCATGCCTTGGATGATCTCAGCTACTCGATCCTTAGGGGTTTCAATAGAGGGTCTAGGATTGGTAATTTTGACAGAGGCTCTAGATCAAAATCCAAGTCTTCTTCCTCGGGTTTGGCGTCATGAAGGAGTTGAAGGCACTCTTCAGGAGCTTTTCAGTGTTAGGTAGAGGCATGGACTTTGGCTTTGAGACCTCTGTGGCTATGGCTTTCTCTTTGTCTTTGGAAGAAGGCTTGTTCATGGGAGCTTCTATGACTTTAGGTTTCTGATCTTGTGTTACTTTTGGCACTTAGACGTTTGTGGGAGAGTGAGCTGTAGTTGTGGTTTGTGTCTTCTACTGAGGGTTGGCCTCTGAGATCACTGGAACTTGGTTTAGGGGAGCTGCAGATAATGGGATTCCAGGCAATGCAGGAAGAATACCCCCTCACGATGGCCAAAAGGACCAGATCCATCAGGCCTTTGGTCATCGTACTTCCTCTTCTTCGCATCGGCCTCTGCTTGGCATGAAGAGGGTGCACTCCTTTTCTTCTTCCTCTACATCCTTGTCGTGTGCTCAAATATTGCTATAATGTCATGGGCGGCCATGGTGGCTTTATTTACCTTGTAATCAGTGATGAACTTCATCATGGCAATATTTTTCTTCACATCTTCTGTGGCCTTGTTTGCTTTGCCCGTGAAGTCATCACCAATTTTGTTGACTTGGTTCATCAGAGCTTCACCCATTCTGTGGAGCTCGACTTTTGTGGCAAGAGAAGGAAGACTGACTTCTGCGATATTCTGTGGTTGAGACGTGGAGGGTGAAGTGCTTGCAGGAGGTGCAGGGGCATGTTGTTTGGAAACGATCTAAGCAAGGCACTTCAGAGCCTCAGTGTTGGCTTTGACAACCTCTACCATTTGATTGAATTCTGCCTTGGTGACACTATCAGCAGAGGCACTGACAAGCTTTTGAATATCCACTGAGTTATGAGTAGTAGACTTCGTGAGGTTCTCAATGGTCTCTATGGTGGTCTTAAATTCGATCTTGCGCAGGAAGCAGATCTAAGGGTATACATTAGCGACCTTAGTGGATATGATCTCTGAGTGCTTCACCTTGGTTTCTGTGTCTGCGGCCAAGCTTTTCAACTCGCCAAGTGCAGAATACACAATGTCGACAAAGGCTTTAAATTCATCCCTTGTAACATGTGCAGAGGGGTCATCCTCTGGACCAACACATGGTCCAGATTGGGCCAAATCAACTTTGGCACCTAAAGAACTTGTTTTATTTTTGGGCTCTTTAGGATTTCCATCCGATCCTCAAATATCGCCCGAAGGAGATGACTCTACGAATGTTTCGTTTGTAACATCATCCACAGGAGATTCAGAGTCGTTCTGCAGAGTGATAGGAGATTTACTCGGAGGTTGGTCTAGAACCTCTTCGTGTGCAAGTGAGCTCTTAGGTCTCTCTGAAGACCTTGGGTTGTTCCCTAGTGAGTGACAGAGGCAACAAAGGCCTCTGTGTTTTGAACTTGCATGCTCTGGGGCGAGAGAGCATTTATATCACCACCAACATCCTTTTGAGAGGTTGTGACTGTTTGGTTTTCCCCGGATTTGAGTGGCACAGAGGAGTGCGCACTTCTTCTTCTTCAGAGTGCGCACTTCTTCTTCAACACCTTTCTGCACTAGACCTGCAGAGGTGAATGGGTGGTTAGCACTGGGAGGGGGGTTGGTTGTAGACCTGGCAAACGTGTCGTGTCGTATCGGGTTCAAAGTTAAACGGGTTGAAAGTGTCTAACCTAACTCGACCCGTTAACGGGTCAGGAAATCCGAACCCTAACCCAACCCGCCTAACCCGACACGACCCACCTAACCCGTTTAAGATTTATAAAACTAAATTTTAAAAATAGAAAATTCACAAAAAAAATACAAATAAAAAATTCAACTGAAAGCATTAGAAATCCAAATTTTATAGTTCAAACTTATAAATTCTAACCAAATCTAGAACAATAAAAATCCAAAACATTAAAAAGAAAACTTATAATATATATATATATATAAACGGGTTATTCAGGTCCTTTTCGAGTTGATATTTTTGTCCCTGACCTTACCCGTTTAATTTTCGTGTCGTGTCGTGTCAACCCGTTTACTTAAACGGGTTGAAATATATTACCCAAACCCGTTTATTTCGTGTCGGGTTAGCCTGTCGTGTCAGTTTTTGCCAAATATAGTTGGTTGGTGTGCCTTCTGCATATTTTTCTCCCTCTCTATCCTCCTCCTCTTTTTCCCTCTCCTCTTCATCATTCTCCTCATTTACATCTACATCTTTCACCAAAACCTTTTCAGCTTCCGTGGGTTTGGTCCTTGGTGGTGAGGGAAAGTGATCGAACATTGATGCCATTGCAGCTAGGTCCTCTGGAGTGTGACGCTGAGTAGCCTCTGTGGCGGGATGACTTAATCTCTCCACCACTTCTTTGGCAATATGAACTGCCATTGCCAAGGGGCTCTGAGGCCTTTCTTCTGTTGTAGCTTCAGCTTCTATGTTCTGTGCCTCCTCAATTACAACTTTTCTTCTCCTTCTCCTCTGCAGTGGTGCCGCCTTAACCTCTGCAGGCTCCTCCACATCAAGATTTGCTTATGCCTTTTCAGAGGGCATAGAGGCAAGGTCGGATTTAGCCTTATTGGCCAACTTCATCAACTTCCTATTCTTAGAGGGTTCTTTAGTAGCTTGTACCTCAGAAGTCGGTACAGAAGTTTTTTCAACGTTGAGATATTCAGCCTCAACCCTCTTAGAGGATTTCTTTTTTTCTTCTTCAGAGGTTCGACGACCTCTGGTATCTGTACTTCCGGGGGGGGGGGGTGGGACTTCTACTTCTGCAGTCCTCTTTTTATGGGTTTTCTTTTATTTTTCGCTTTTGGGTTCTCACTCCCATCCCCATGCTCTGGTTTTTCCACATGTTCTACTCTCATCTCACCTTGTCCTCTTCCTTGTTCTCCCTCTTCTACACTAGGCCTAAGAAAAATAACAACCTCACCTTCTCTGGCTCCTATTCGTGGAGGGGTTACAGGACTCGGTTCTGGAGTCCTGCTTCCACGCATATATCCCATCCTATCGTCTTCACTACCCACATAGGTTAGGAGTTTGGCTGGCAGAGGTCTGGAGTTGGGGTATCCAGAGGGCACTATGGTTGTCTTGTGCGAGTTCATTGCATTGAGCTTGATCAACTTACCCTCTGCTGGTAGTTTGTTCGATCCAATCATGGCATCTCCAAGTAAGACTGCGATGAATCTGCTGTAGACCAAAGATGGCAAAGGTTTGTCTTGGCTCTGCTCTTCACACTTCTTCAAGACATTGTTGATCATCTCCCTTAGAATTAATTTGGTATAATTCAAAAGGAGGTTAAAGTATATCCCGTACATGATCGCCAGTATATTGTGGCTCGATTGATCGGGGCTACCTATTTTGCCTGTGAGAGCTCTATTCAGAATTGAAAATAAGACATTCACAGAGGTGGAAGGAATTGTCTGCGGAAGTCTATCCTTTTAGCAATGGGTTTTCCATACCCAATGAACAATAAAAATTCAACTATTTCCTCATCAGAGGGTTCATCTGAATACTTGATTAGGTTTAGTTGAGTTTTGGTGGGGAGTTCAAATATGGTGGAAATAATCTTTTTGTTGATTCCTAGTTCAAGGACATCGTTTACATTTGGTGCAGTGGTATATCTCATGATGCAGGGTCCAAACTTCTCATGTTTTTCAAATCTGCAGGATTGCCAGAATTGTTGGATGTATGATTCAGGGACATCGGTTTGGTTCATAGTTAGGGTTTTGTTCAGAAAATGATTTTGTAGCAAAAGAATGAGGGGTTCGAAGTCCTTGGCAAAAGCCTTAGGGTCAAGAACAACATAGTGGTTGTTGGGCTTCAAAGGCAGATTGTGCAGATGGTATTCATGTCGAGCGAAGGAAACCATTATGCTAGTCATTGGTTGTTACTCAACGGAAGCATACTTGTTGTCATTGCTTTGGGGTGCTGAGTTGTTTGAGTTTTGTGCAAATAAGGAGTGGGACGCCATTGAAGAAGAAAGTGGTAGAAAAGAATTGCAGGTTCTTGCTGGAGTTCTTGAGGGAGAAAGATTGCATGCAAAAGATGAAAAAGTGAAAGGGTTTGGGGATTTATGGTGTGAGAGGTAAAAAATTTAGGCGGTAAAATATAAATGTTTGGAGTCCGTGATGAGTACATATCCGTTTTGAAAAAAACGTTTCAAAAACTACGGTACAGTTTATGGCCCAATGGTATGTTGCCACGTCATTTAGGACGGTGCATGATCAAGTACGTGGGCCTCCCTATATTCTCACGTGCGTGGCATTTGCTATACCCAAATGCCTATGACTTTCAAAATAACCCGCACTCTAGAAAAGCTTTTGAAAAAATTTCATAAGTGTTGAGTATTGCAGAGGCTCTATGGGCTAAGAGCTTCTGTGATCTGGAGAAGGTAAAGAACTTCGACAGAGTAACAACTTTTTGTTACCAGAATGGTTGAAAGACAATGATGTGATCAAAGAGGTCTCTTTTGGGCGTAGAGGCTCTGTTACATCTCACAGAGGCTCTAGGACCAAAAATTTCTAATAAAAGAAAGATTATGAAAGATTTTGATCAATCAAGGTTTTGATTTGAATCTTGGATATATTTGAAAATTTATGTCTGACAAAAGTGTTTTTGACACTTGGTTGTGCAAAGAGCTTACCTTACACTGCAATGTTCCCGATAATGATGGCTTCTTTGGCTCCCCCTTGAATGATCAACCTCTGTGATCAGATTCAAGGTCTCCTTCTGCTCCTCCTTGACCTATGCTTGGATCAAGTGTGATAAGTTTTGCATAAGACATAGATCAAAACACCACGATATATAAAGAATGACAAGACCAAAGTAAAAAAAAAGACAACTATACAGGCATAAGTAAAACTGTACATGCAGAAATGAAGCTTATACAAGCAAAAACAAAGCTCTACATGCTGAAAAGGAAAAAAAATTGTACATCAGAAGCTCTGTGCCAAAGTACAGAGGTTTTGTGAATCAACTCAGATTGAGATTACCCAACTTACCAACCAAAAATGAGAATCTCTTTTCATCTAAAGCCTTTGTGAATAGATCGGCAAGATGATAGTTTGTGGGCACAAAATACATCTCTATTGTGCCCTGCTCTATTTGATGCTTGAGAAAGTGGTACCTGATATCGATGTGTTTTGTCTTTGAGTGCTGAACAGGATTGGCAGAGATCGCAATGGTGCTCTTTGAGTTGCAGAGGATGAGAATCTTCTCAATAGCAAGACCATAGTCCCTTAGTTGGGTTCTCATCCACAGAACTTGTGAACAACAACTAGCGGCAACAACATATTCAGCTTTTGCCGTAGAAGTTGACATACAGTTCTTCTTTTTCGAAGTCCAACTTACAAGTTTTCCTCCTAGAAATTGACAACTCCCAGAGGTGCTCTTACGGTCAAGCTTACATCCTCCGTAATCTGAATCTGTATAGGCCATAAGATCAAAGCCATAGTTCTTCGGTTACCAAAGGCCAAGATTCTTGGTGCCCTTTAGATATCTAAATATCCTCTTTACAGCTAGAAGATGAGATTCCTTTGGGTTAGCTTGTAATCTTGCACAGAGACATGTGGCAAACATTATGTTAGGTCTACTCGCGGTTAAGTACAAAAGAGTCCCAATTACGCCTCTATAGAGCTTGCACTCCACAGATTTATCCTCTAGATCTGTATAGAGCCTAGATCAAGTGGCCATGGGGGGGTTTCATCGCTGAAAAGTCAGAGAGTTTATATTTTGAGAGTATGTCAGTGACATATTTAGATTGATTTACAAAGATACCCTCTATGGTTTGTTTTACTTGAAGCCCGAGGAAGAATGTTAGTTCTTCTATCATGCTCATTTAAAACTCACTCTTCATCAAAGCTTCAAATTTTTTGGAATAAGATTCATTCGTAGACCCAAAAATAATGTCATCCACATATATTTGCACAAGTAGAATCTAACCTTTTATCCCCTTAAAGAATGAAGTTGTATCAGTTGTATCTCTTTCGAAACCATTTTCAAGCAATAAGTTGGAAAGCCTATCATACCATGCTATGGGGGCTTGTTTGATTCCATATAAAACCTTGTCCAGATAGTACACATGGTCAGGATATTTGGAGCTCTCGTACCCTGGTGGTTGTTGGACATAAACTTTTTCTTGTATTTGTTCATTCAGAAAGGCTGACTTAATATCCATTTGATAGACCTTAAAACATCTGTAGGCTACAAAGGCTACGAAGATCCTAATTGCTTCAATCCGTGTAACAGGGGCAAAGGTTTCTTCGTAATCAATCCCCTCTTCTTGGCAATATCCCTTAGCCACCAGCCATGCTTTGTTCCGAATGACCACCCTATCTTCATCCTTTTTGTTTCTGAAGACCCATTTGGTCCCTCTTGTAGTTTTGCCTTTCGACAGAGGCACTAGGGTCCATACCTTATTGCGCTCAAACTACAGAAGCTCTTCTTGCATAGCCTCTACCCAGTTTGGATCATCAAGGGCCTCAGAAACCTTCTTGGGCTCGATAATGCTAACAAAATTTGTAAAGAAACAAAAATTTGCAGTAGTAGAGCGAGTTTTGACTTTATCAGATGGGTCACCAATGATTTGGCTTTGTGGGTGACTTTTGGTCCATCTTGTCATTCTTGGAATATGGTCATTGGAAGCATCAACTTGAACTTCTATAAAGATAACTTCAGGATCTTGAGCAGCCTCTAATGTAGAAGGCTGATCATTTGTGCTTTCCACAGGGCCAGAATGTGCTCCTTGAGTCGACGTAGAAACCTCTATGGTGACTTGGTTTAAGTTCTCGGCTTGCTATGGTGTTGACTCCTCTGATGTTGATGGAGTATGATCATTGGCTTGAGTTGGCATAGAGTCCTCATTCTCTGCATGTTATGCTTTCTCCTCTTCAACGATTGCTTCTACACAAGAAGTGGAAGAGGGTGAAGTAACATTAGGACCAATTAGGAATGTACCTGTTTGGTCCTTAGAGGTTGTTGAGTAACCAATGAACTTGGCTTCATTAGCCTTATGATCAAACTTTCCAATATGTTCTCTGTTGTTTAGGACAAAGCATCTGCAGCCAAACACATGAAAGAACTTGATATTTGGCTTCCTTTGGTTGATCAGGTGGTAGGGGGCCTTTGAATGCCTCTTTACAATCAGAGATCTATTCTGAGTAAAGCATGTTGTTGATATAGCTTCTGCCCAAAAGGAAGTAGACAATCTAGAAGAAGTGAGCATTGTTCTTGCAGCCTCTACAAGTGTTC
The DNA here is from genome assembly GCA_954870635.1 of Arctium minus. NCBI lineage: Eukaryota > Viridiplantae > Streptophyta > Magnoliopsida > Asterales > Asteraceae > Arctium > Arctium minus. The sequence continues at coordinate 76,725,630 of OX941088.1, read as the reverse complement.
GATTTTTGCGTTCAACAACACCATTTTGTTGTGGAGTCCTTGCGGAAGAGAAGTTCTGTGATATGCTCTCTTCGGAAATATAGGGTTCAATAGTTGAGTTCCTGAACTCTATGCCGTTGTCACTTCTCAGCTTCTTAACTTTGCTGTCATAAAGAACTTGTATTCTCTTCATAAGATTGATTAGTACTAAAGGAACATCAGACTTCTTTCGGACAAATTCAACCATGTATATCGAGAGAATTCATCTATGAGTACAAGAATCTACTTCTTTCCACCTAGGCTCTGTACTGAAATTGGACCGCAGAGGTCGACATAAAGCATGTATAGAGGCCTAGTACAAGACACATCTGACTTGGACTTGTGGGCAACTCTTTTGAGTTTGCCCATTTCACAAGCAGAGCATAGATGATCTCTGCCAAATTTAATATTGGGCAGACCACTTACCAAATTTAATTTCACAAGTTCATCAAGAGTATGGAAATTCAAGTGACAAAACCTGTTATGCGAGAACTAAGCCTCTTCATTCTTACTCGCGACCAAACAAAGCTTTTGTTCTCTGTTGGTAGCTTTAAAGTTCATGAGGTATAGATCACCTCTTCTATTGGCACGTAGAAGATTTGTTCCTGTTCCTTCACTGAGTAGAGAATAGTATTGTCGTTTGAACATAACATCGAAGCCGTTGTCACAGAGTTGGCTAACACTGAGTAGGTTGTGTTTAAGACCATTCACATATGCAACTCTGCATACATCGATGTCCTCTTTGGCTATGACTCCGTAGCCTTTGATTTGCCCCTTCTTGTTGTCTCCAAAGGTTACAGAGCCTACTCTAGAGTTTTCTCGGTATGAGGAAAGTAACCTTCTGTTGCCAGTCATGTGCCTAGAGAACCGGAAGTCTAGGTACCATATAGGCACATGGTGCTTCTGCTGCACATATTAAGGAGATTTATGTACCCATTTCCAAATGGGTCCATTCTTGTTAGGGGTCTTTAAGGTTGCCTTAGCATCCTTAGGTTTGGTTTTACCTTCTGGAGTAGAAGAACCATTTTGTTTCTTCTCACCCTTTAATTTTGCATTCTTAGATTTGGGTTGAGAGAGGAAATAGTGAGGGCTTGAAAAGTGTTGGCTTAAAGCATGCATGAGATTGAAACATTTACAATAAGAGACACCAGCAGCAATTTGCTTAAACTTTTCATTGAAATCATCAAAATGGGGTACAAAGCACATTTTATTACTATCTCTCCTAGCATTGGACTTCTTTTTACATAAATTTCTATCTAGGATAGACTGATGTTTGTCAAAAATCCTCTTCGGATGGCTCTTAGGTTGTACCCTTCCTCTGTGGGATCCTTCCTTTGGATTCACTGCGACAGAAGCAAAAGATTTATCATTATTAACCCATTTCTGCTTTTGTTGCCAAGTGAATTTTTCTTGAAATTGCTTGAAATGTCTTTGAGCTTTAGGATTCTGAGGAGACAATTCTTTTATTTTATTCATCTTTTCAAGCTCAAGAGAAGTCTTAGCTTGTAGGCACATGTCTATAAAATCAGGGTAAATAGTGATCCTTGCAGTGCTCACTTTTGGATAAATCACTCTGTTAGGAATGCCAGAGGGTAGTCTAAGGCCTTCTGGTTTTCAAGGTACTATTTCTAGCTCAACATAGTCAGCCTCTAAATAGATAGAGGATGATTCATTCTCAGATTAAGAGTCTGAATCAAGGAAGTCTCTGTGACTAGAGGCATGATCTTCTGGACATGTACTACATTTTCCATCATCATTGTCCTTTGGGATATTTAAAGTTTTGAGAATGCAGGGGACAACTTCAGGAACTCTTAAACTCTTCATCAAATATTGCTCAAGGATTTCAAGTACTATAGAGGTCATATAAGGAGTATTGAAAAGGTGGTTTTCATAAGTTTCTTTTAAATCTTTCTCAAAAATTTCAACCAACTTCCCTTCTGCAGAGGCAGGAACAAACTCAGGTGCCTCAGAGGACAATTCCTTTTCAGAAGTTATCATGCACACAAAGGCCATTTGAGTTGAGTCTCTTGTTGACCAACTTTGAAAAGTCCTATCTGTTTTTGGGACAAATATTTATTTGGAATAGATTTGTTCTTTGTGGAGGTTAATGATGACATATCTTTGTTTTCATACCAAACATTTGTCATAATCAATGGATTTCTCACATGTGGTCCTCCAGAGATTCTGCACCTCTTAAAAGTAGAAGTTAAGTTTGAAAAAACTGTTTTTTGAACCTTCCCAAGATAGAAGATGTTTGATAAAGATTGATTTCGTTTGCTTCCAGTATAGGGATCAATGTAACAAAAACTTATACCCCTTCTGCCGACTTGGGTGTTAACCTTTTCATGCACCTTCTGTGCATCCTGATATTTCCTGATCAATAAGTCTCTATCGAGCAAGTCTTGATGAAGGACTTCTCTTTCTTTTTGGAAAAAAGATTTTCAGAGCAAGAGCATTTAATCTGTCACTTTCATTGTCCTTTAACTCTTTGATCTTAATTTTTAAGGCTTGATCAAGAGAGATGACTTTTTCTTTTAAAGACTTATTTTCTTTAATGTGATCAACCTCGAGATTTGTCTTTTCAAGGAACAACTTGTCCTTTTCTTGAGTAAGAAGTCTAGCATCTCGCTCATAAAAGGCAAGCTTCTTTTCAAGATTTGAGCATGTAATTTTGAAAGCATGAAATTTCTCTGTAAGTTTAAACAATTTACATTATGTGTCATGAAAGGCTGAGTTAGATGTGGATACCTCACTGTCAGCATCAGAGGAGTTAAACTCTGCCATCCCACAAAACAAGGCATTTCTATCCCCTTCATCAGAGGACTCGTCAGAGATGAAGTTGTCCTGTTCAGCCATCAAGGACTTCTATGCGTAGTATTCTGCCTTCTTTTTGTAAAAGGCAGCATATCTGACAGGGTGGCCTCTGGGGCCTTAACTTCGACACTTTGTTGCGTAGTTTCTGAGTTTTCCACACTTAAAACAACCATTGTTTTGTGGGGAGTTTACTGTTGTGTTCTCTCCTCCTCTTCCATCTTCTTTCATAGCACCCCTCTGTGGGTACTCGATGGTCCTCTGTTGATCCAACATCCTTCTCTCATCTTCTCTCTACTCATGTGTTCTCTGATTGTCCACAAACTCTTCTCTTCCATACCGTCTTTTCTCGAAACCTTGTGGTGGTCCATATCCCCTCTGATTACGGAACCAACCACCTCTCTCTTCTCTTTCATCCGGTCCTCTACTGAACATTGGCTTCTTCTTGAGTCCTCTGTTGAACTCCTTAGTTATCAATGCCAGAGTCTTAGCAAGGGAAGCCATGTTTGCTTCTTCTTCATTAGAACCACTTCCTTCTTCACTTTCGGCTACCAGAACATTCTTCATCTTTTTCTTCTTAAAGTTTTCTTCACCAGCCTTGTCCTTTTGTGGCTTGTCATGCACCTCTGTGGCTTTGCCTACTAGTGCCAGAAGCCCACCCACTTGGGTTTTGTCCTGGACTATGCAATGTTCTTATCTAGCAAGAGTGCCAAAGTGGTCTAACAAGGTCCAAGTATCTAGATCCTGTGTGGTCTGTAAGGACATAGATAATTGGAGCCACTCTTCATTAAGGCTCTTAAGGAAGATAACATAGTTTTCCTCTGAGGTTCTTTAGATCCCAAACTTTCTGCACTTGTTGATAAGAGAGTTGAACCTGTAATAGGTGCTCTATAGGGGTTCGCTCGGCAGAGACTTAAATGCATAATAATCATTAATGCATTGAGCTCGATTGTTCTTTTGGGTTTTTGCCCCCCCCTCAAGCTGTTTCTCTAGTTCCACCCATAAGTCCTTGGAAGTTTCACATGAGTCTAGAGATTGGAAAATGTCATTGGGAATGGCCATAATGAGTAATCTTTTGGTTTTCTTGGCCATTTCATATTTCTCCCAGTCCTGTTCTCCCCATTCAGCGATTGGTTTGGGCTTTTGGTATTCAGGGACTTTAGGGGTAGTAGCAGTTGCTGGAACCCTGGGAACAGTGACCATGGGCACATATGGTGGGTTGTGAAGGTACTCAACAAGCTTTTGATCGACCCACTCGAGTAAATGAACCATACAAATCTTTCACTGAGGATATTCATCCCTCAGTATATTGGGGGGTTTTGTTTGAGACCCTCCTGTGAAGAAATTTGCAGTGTTCCCCATTTTGAAGTAAATGTGATGTTTTTGAAAGAAAACAGAGTATGGATAGTTTTGAAGAAAGTGAAAGAACTTTAGATGAAACAGAAGGGGATTGGACTTTAAAAAGGAAGAAAAGAGTACTGCAACACTTAAGACAAGCCTTTTGAATGATTTGTGGTAAGAACCTTTCCTATAACTATGTTTAAATCAAAATTGTTGATGAAAACACAGAAAACAAGGACTGTTCTTTTGAGAATGAAACAAAAAGCTAAAATCAGTTCAAAACACTACCAAATGGCTTTGAATCATTGTAGAACAAGATCCTTTGATATTGATAATCAAAGTTTGCTCTGATACCAATTGTAGGTTCCCAGTTTTGGTCTCAATGATTTAACCAAAACATAAGCAAACAAAAAGATATGCGGAAGCTATTTAAATGTAAGTGAATGGTTGTTTCGTAGTAAACACACACAAACAAGAAACAAAGATAACTAATAAAAAATAGGAGTGATTCACTGAAAGTTCATCTTTATTAACCTTGCCAAAACACCAAGAACATGCAGTTGTGTGTGTACAATATTTGCTCTCAACAGATTTGTCTCTTGCTAGACAAGCATGGGTGAATTGTGTGTGCACATTTTGAATTCATGAGTTGCTCCCTACATATACAAGGAGAGGATCACACAAACGCACAAGACAATGGCTGACATTCCATACATCGAATGCCACCTGGAAAGTAAAGACAACCTGTGTGTACTATTGATATGGTGAATCTTCGTACAACAAGGAAGCACGTGATAAGCGCATGACATTGTCTCTTCATAGAATTCACAAGTCTTCCATCTTCTAGATGTAGCCACCACAGAGGCTCTGTGAAGGGTCACAGAGGCTCGGCGGTCTGAAGATCGTCTTCTGGTTAAGTTCTTTTGCGGATGATGGTCGACAGAGGTTCTGAGCATTGCACTTCTGCAGAGTCTTGATGTATGGAAAATGTCTTCTGAATTCTCCCTATGAAGATGATTAAACTTTGTCAACACTTTAAACGAGACATTCATCAAGATATACAATCTCCCATTTTCACAATCGTCAGAATAAAATTTTCACAAACTTCAGAAGCTTTCTCTTTTGAACTTCATCAAACAATAGATCTTCAGAATAAACCTTTTTGATTCCACAATTAAGCTTTACATATTCAGGGTTAGAGCTTTGATACTACGTATACTAAGCACATCACCTTTACATCTATCAAAGAAAGACTTCCACTTCAACAACAACAAGCTTTCCAAACATGACTTGTAAGCCCAATGAATATTTCACAGAATATATCAATCAAGAATTCAAACAGTTCAACACCAATATTTTTCTTGGACAATACTTTCACCACAATTACAATCCTTGATTTAAACAACTTTTCAACCTCAGATTTAACAGATTTAGATATTGTCCTTATCTTCCACAAACATATTCAATCACAATACCAGATATACCAGATAATTAGACTTGATTTTTAACTCACCCTCAACTTTTGCTAACTCCGCCTCAATATTTGCTTCAAATATCTGAAAATCATTTCTCATTTCTCCCCCTCAATATGATATCCTATGTCTTTGAATCCTAATATTTTATATCATTTCTCCCCCTCAAGATGATTAGGAGCATCCTGAGCATCATGTATATTCAAAGACTAGACGGATGAGCAGCAAAATATCAGGTAAAACTTTTACTTGTCTCTGTTTCAATCCCTTCTGAAAACCATACATCTGTTTCGATTTTGTCTCCAACAATTTTGTAACCAAGATGGGTAATCAGCTAACATAGAAACACATTAATAACTGTGTAATCAAGATGGTTAATCAGAGATGGCATCAGTGTGTATCCCAATAGGACTTCCAATTATTACTGAAGTAAAATTTTGAAAATATACTTCTCAAATTATTCCGACAATATCACAAAGATATGAAATTGGAATCACAAAGATTCGTGAATGTGTGAAAGAAATATAATCATATAGATTTGGCTCAAAGATTGATTCAACCTGGGACGTAGGTTAAGAAATCAATAAACATAGTGATTTGAATATGAAGTTTGGAGACCGGAGGTGATGTCTTCCTTTTTCAATATCTAAAACCTCCGAATGAGGAATAGATAGAGTATATGCTAATTATCCGTGAATATATGAAACAAACATATTTTGTGAGATACTTAAGTAGCTAGGTGGGGTGACACAAGTTATCGACACTAGGTCCATGTCTGTTTCAACATTCATCTCCAAAGAACGAGAAATGAATAGATTGTGTGGTAAACCGGATAACTGAGTCGGTTTGGTAAGGACCAACTTTTTCTTTGAGTCCTGCCACACTCTCACCATATTCTTTTCACTCCGAACTCATCTATGTATCTAGACCCCTCACTAACATCTATGAATAGGATGTGTTTCTTGGGTAGATCCTCCCCGTTCTAGATTGACCATATAAACTTTAAAATCCCTGACACTCCCTTAATGCACCAAATAGAACAGGTTCTGAATTTAAGTATAAAGAAGTGAAATATCTGAAGTAAGAATTCTAAACTAACGTGTTCATAAATGTCTATGTCAGAAGATTCAAAGTAAATACTTGAAGAGGATCAAAGAATTTTTAAAGATGTGCTGATTTTGAGGAAATTTTCTTTGAAGATTATTTGCTAAAGCAATCCGAGCTGAATCTGATGATAATTTCTTTTCGAAGTCTGAAAGAGTATTGTGATAATACTGAAGAGATTGTTGAAGATTTTGTTTATCATATTTGAGGAGATTGTTATATTCTTCGAAGACAAACTTGGAAGATTACAATGTTAAAGGGAGAGATTGCATTTGACAGAGCTTAAAAGAGAAGACTGAATTGCTAGATCTTTTAACAGTAATCTTGAATCCAACGGGGGAGATTGTTAGAGCATAAATCTGTTGGATACAAGATCAAGATTGCTGAAGGTCAAAGATACAAGAAGTCAAAGCTGAAAGTCAACTCTCATTAAAGTCAAAGTCAATTTGTAATAAAATGTCAAAGTCCTTGTTTTTGTATTTGTTTCCTTGTAATTCTTATAGGTATAAATACCTTGTATTTTCTGTTTTGTAGAAGATTAGTGACTAGAGTTTGTATACGAATTAGAGAGAGAGAATTCTAGAGTGAGAAAGAGGAGTCTAGAGAGAGAAAGTCAAGAACAGAGTTGTAAATCATTTGAGATTGTGAATTGAATCAAACAGGTAGTTAATCATATATTTTTTTGTTGATTTGCTTGTGATTAGAATCTAGAAACAGGACTCACAATTGGTATCAGAGCAGATCCGATTTTGAAATCAGATCAAGAATTGGTTCGACACTGTGTTCATCGAGTTTGATTCGAATTTTGAGTTTTAGAGTGAAATTGAAGTTAAATTCGATTAGGTTTTGTTTGCTGAGTATAATCGATCGAGTCTGTATAGTGTAATTCATAATTTGCACTGTAATTGTTCATAATTGTTGAGATTTGTAGAAGTTCGAGTTCACTAGTTTCATATGCACTGAAATTGAATCAATTTGGTTCAATTTGTGTTTGTTTGTCAAATTTAAGTGTTGTAACCTGTTAGAATATTGAAATCGAGCATCCCTACAAAGTTTCAAGTCAATTGGACAAGGTTTGGATCGAAATCTGTGAGAAAAGTTGGATTTTTGGTCGATATTCTGAAGAACGCGCAAGATCCATCAAACGCGCAAGTTCATCGCAAGAACGCGCAAGCTGAAGAAATTGGTTTTTGGACAAAACGCGCAGAGGGTTATATGCGAGTTCTAGAAACGCGCAGATCGAAGTCTACGAGATTGAAGATTGGGGAAAATTTTCTAAGTATTGAAACGCGCACGTAGACCTTAGCGAGTTCTACAAACGCGCAAGTCTTTGCTTGCGAGTTTCTTCAAAAATAGTGATCTGCGAGTTTCAGAAAACGCGCACGCTACTATTAGCGAGTTTTAGAGATTATTTCGGCCTGCGAGTTTGTCAAAACACGCAAACCTTTTCTTGCGAGTTTCATAAACGCACAAGCTTAAGCCTGCGAGTTTCTCAGTAATCTGTGTTCTGCGAGTTTAGGCGTCAGCGAGTTTCAAATTTTCATAGTGATCTACGTGTTTCCATACTTAGAATATTTTCTAAGAAATTTTCAAAACTGTAATATGGCCTTTAATAGTGATCAAAATTCCTGAATTTCTATTCCAAGAATCTTGTATTTTTGTGATTTCATATTGGACTAACGATCAGTTTCTAGTTTCTTATTGCATATCTTTTCAAAACAGGTACAAACAGGATGACTTCAAAAGATGCTCTGTCTATTGGTACGGATGTAAAGCCTCCTGTTCTCTTCAAAGGAGAATATGAGCAATGGAAAGACAGATTTCTGGATTTATTGATAGGCATGCAAATGGGGAAAACATTTTTCTTTCAATTACAGAAGGTCCCATGATTCCACCTACTGTCCGAATACCTGATGATGAATCCTCAGACAGTGAGGATGGAGATGAGGACAGAGTGCAAAAGATGAGAACTGTTCCGATGGATTTTACACAATATTATGAGGAACAGAAAAGCCGGTTTAAAGTAGACAAGCAAGCAAGATCTCTTCTACTCCAGAGTATTCCGAATGAAATATACAATAAGATAGATAGCTACAAGGCGAATGCAAAGAAAATGTGGGATCAATTACAAAATATGATGATGGGTTCCAAAGTCGGCAATCAGATGAAAGTGGCTAACTGCATTAATAGCTAAGAGAAATTCAAAGCAAAAGAAGATGAAATCTTAGAAGACACCTATGAACGATTTGTCTTGCTTCTGAATGAATTGTCAAAGAACAAAGTGAAAAAGAAGCAGCTTGAGAACAATGTCAAGTTTCTTAGCATCCTGCAACCTAAATGGAAGAAGCATACACGCAGGAAGAAACAGATGAAGGATGTAAATGACATTCCGTTACATGAGGTGTATGAGACATTACGTCAAAACGAAGAAGAAGTGAAAGAGAAAAGAGTTGAGAAAAAGAAGATTGAGAAAGTTGCAGATCCCATTGCACTAGTGGCCGGAGAGAAGGAAAAAGAAAGTAAAGAGAAGAAGAAAAAGAAGAAAGTGATCATCAGTTCTGAATCAGAATCCGAGACTGATGTAGATGACGGAGAAAGTCTAAAGCAAGCAATGCTTTTACTGACCCGAGCATTCCAAAAGAAATTCTACAAGAAGCCGGGATCAAATTCACAGAGATATTCTTCGTCCAGCTCCAAGAACCATGAGCACAGAGAAAGAGTTGAAGGAAAGATACATGAAGAGAACCGATATGTGGAAAGGAAGCCGGAAGAAAAGAAGAAATATTTGAATGACTATGCCAATACTTAAAAGAAGACGGCTAATGATCTGATCAAATGCTACAACTGTGGCAAGTTCGGACATTATGCGAAAGAATGTCGAAAGCCAAAGGTTCGCAACTCAGAGTATTATCAGAACAAATTGCTCTTGGCCAAACAACAAGAAGCTGACAGGGCATTAATGGCTGAAGATGAATACTGGTTAGACCATTCTGATGAGGAGGAAGAAAGAGAAGAAGCTGCTCACCTATGCTTAATGGGAAAAGAGGTGAAATATGATGATTCAGATGATGAAGCAACTGATGAGGTAATGAACTTAACTGAAAAAGATTTCATAACCAAAATGGAAGCCATGATGATTGAGCTTCATGACCTTCAAACAAAACTAAAAAAGGAAAAAGACAGAGTTGCTAAACGAAACAATAAGATATTTGAGCTTAATAAGTCAGTTATTGGAAACAAAGATCTAATTGATTCTTTACGCAAATCTACTTCTGATTCTAAAATTCAAGTAGATTGTTTTGAAAAGAAGATTTCTGATTTTGAAGCTAAAATTTCTAAGTCTGAGTTAGAAAAGAAAGAATCTGCACTAACTGTTTATAAATTGCAGGTTGAAAACAAGCTTTTAAATAAGAAGGTAAATGGTCTAGAAGCCAAACTTTATGCAAGAGGCCAAACAGATCAAACAATTTTTCTTAATGCACCTAATGAAGAGGCTGATGTTAAGGAAAAATGGGGACTTGGTTTTCAAAATCCCCATTACTTAAAGAAAGCCATCAGAAAACAACCAGCACTTTATAATTTTGATTTTCTTGCTGTTGCTGGTAAACATACTCATTTAAAACCCTAATTTGTTACCAAATTACCAGAAGAAGTTGAGGCCAAGGAAACTGAAAATAGAATGAATATTAAGAAAATGCAACTACCGTTTAACTATGCAAAGTTAAATGATATTTATCTTTATGAAACACCAAAAGTTCTTTCAAACAACTATTTTGCTAGCTATTCTGTTTCAGAGTTGGAGGCAAAACCTACAATTGCAAAAAGTTTATGTTCCTCCACTCATTCTTGAAAGCAAAATAGTTGATCTTGAAAATGTGTTATCTGATGAATGACTTTTGGTAGATATTGAACAAAGTGTATTTTCTACAGTATTAAAGAACACAGTTTTTCAATCTAAATCTCCAAAGTGTTCTAAAGTTTCAAAGGCACCTCAAACTTCGACTGATAATTTTGATGACTTATTTGCGTCTGCAAATGCTTTTCTAAATTCTGATGATGGGTGCATAGATGAAATTGATATGTTTGACTTCAATGCTCCACTTCCTGATCATTCTACTTTTCTTAATAATGGAAAAGTGTTACCAAGTGTTTTTAGAGCTGGTTAATCATCAACTAAGGTTGGTGAACCAGTTTCTGTGACTGATGATTATTATTCTAAGGGTAAGAAATATAAGAGACAACAATCACAGAAACGGATCAACACTGGTAAACAAAAGAAAAATCAATCTCAAAAATCTGATTTTCCTAATAAATCTAAATCTTTTGTTTCAAATGTAAGAAAGAAAAGGTCGAAAGCAAGAACTGAATGGCGACCAAAAAGGAAGAATGTTGAGAAAGCTGAATCACTTTCTGATAACTCATGTAATAGATCTGATAGTAGTGATACTGATGTAGTTGGTCAACTTGCTTCTCCTAAACAAAACCTTGTAACTTCTTACAAGTGTTATTCAATAAAGCAATTGATTCAATTATCTCCTACTACTACTAAATCTTTTCATTATCGGAGAAATGATTTTGCTTATCATCATACTTCTAATGATTGGTTTGGATCTTATCATGTTTATTCTTCAAGATCAAATGTTTTTAAAGATTTTCAAAGAAAAAGAGGATCCATATTTAAATGGATACCAAAATCTTGTGCTAATCTGTTAGGACCCGTTTTGAAATGGGTACCTAAAATTGTTGTTTCCTGATTTCTCTTGCAGAACCGACATATGTGGTACTTGGATAACGGCTGTTCCAAGCATATGACCGGGCAGAAAGCTTTATTGTCTAATTATACAGAGAAATTCAGATGTAATGTAAGATTTGGGAACGACCAATTTTCAGCGATCTTAGGATATGGTGACATCATTCAAGATAATATAACGATTAAGAAGGTGAGCTATGTCGAAGGCTTAGGGCACAACTTGTTTAGCATCGGTCAATTCTGCGACAAAGGGTTAGAGGTTAATTTCAAAACTAAGAGATGTTCGATTCGTACTGAAGACGGCACAGAACTCTTAGTCGGCAATCGAAAGACAAATCTCTATACCATCAATCTTTAAAAGTTCAGAATGACAATCAGATTTGCTTACTGACAAAAGCTTCGATGCAGCAAAGTTAGCTTTGGCACAGACAATTATCGCACCTGAATTTTCGTTATATCAACAAGTTGGTCAAAGATAAGTTGGTAAAAGGACTTCCTGAGCTGAGATATGAGAAAGAACACTTGTGTGCTGCCTGTGAAAAGGGTAAGATGAAGAGAGCTGCACATAAACCGAAGACTGAACCAAGCACCAGTTCTCCACTAGAGTTGTTGCATATGGATTTATGCGGTCCGATGCGAACACAAAGCTTAGGCAGAAAGAAATATGTGTTGGTTATTGTGGACGATTATTCAAGATACACGTGGGTCAAATTTTTACGTTCAAAAGATGAGACGCCCGAAGTTCTCATTACCTTTCTAAAGACTACCCGGGTGAAAATGCAGAAACAAGTCAAGCTTCTTAGAATTGACAACGACACAGAGTTCAAGAACAAAACAGTTGAAGAATATCTCGAATCGGTCGGGATATCACATCAATACTCTACTACACGTACACCTGAACAGAATGGAGTAGTCGAAAGGCGAAATCGGAAGCTAGTCGAGGCTTCTTGTAATATCCTTAGCCAATCGGACTTACCTCTATTTTTGTGGGCAGAAGCTGTGTCAACTACATGTTATACTCAGAATCGGTCCATGATACACCGCCGTTTTCAAAAGACTCTGTATGCTTTGATCAACAACTGAACACCGACAATCAAATATTTCCATATATTTGGGTGTAAGTGTTTTGTGCTAAATGACAGAGAGAATTTGAACAAATTCAGTGCTAAGGCGGACAAAGGCATCTTCATTGGCTACTCTTCAACATCTGCAGCATACCGTGTTTATCTGAAGAATTCAAAGACTGTAGTTGAAAGCGTCAATGTAACATTTGATGAAGATATGGCTTCTGAACAACTCAGTTCAGAACCCGTGATAACTGGCGTATTAGCTTCTGGGCAGATCAGTCCAGAACCTGTTTCTACAGAGAACAATTTGGATAACGCTTCTACTTCACTTTCACATTTATCTGATTTAGATTTGTTATTTGAATTCTTTTATGATGAGTTTCTAGGATCTAATTTGCCTAAATCTGTTGTGACTGACAGGTCTGACGACACAAGTTGCAATCATCCAGTCACTTCAGAAGTTATAACTGAACTTGAATCCCCCGTTCAGTCAGAAACTCATATTCCATTGAATACTCCTACCGTAGAAGATATACAAGTAACTGTTGAGCCAGAAGTAACTGTATCAGTTGGGTGTGATACACTGTCTACTCAATAGCCAGAGTATGTTGTTCCAACTGATGCTTCTGCACCTGAAATTTCAACTACAAACCCCCCTCCAACTATTCAAACTGAAGAGCCTGATAGTGGATTTCAAGATGATAATCATGATTAATCAGTATCTAATCCACTCCCTCATGATCATCGCTGGACCAAAGAGCATCCTTTACACCAAGTAATTGGAGATCTAAACAAGCCGGTGCAAACTAGGTCAGCGACTTTGAATCAATGTATGCATGACTCATTCCTCAGCAAGATAGAGCCCACGCGTGTATCAGAGGCTTTAGCTGATTCGAATTGGGTGTCTGCGATGCAAGAAGAATTAAATCAGTTCGAAGCCCTGAAGGTCTGGAGATTAGTTCCAAAACCGGAAGGAAAATCCGTAATTGGCACTAAATGGGTATTTAAGAATTAAAAGGATGAAGATGGTATTGTCATAAGGAATAAAGCAAGACTTGTTGCCAAAGGTTACCGGCAAGAGGAAGGCATAGACTACGATGAGACATATGCTCCAGTAGCGCGTATAGAGGCAATCCGTATGTTTCTAGCCTACGCAGCTCATAAGAATTTCACAGTCTACCAGATGGACGTGAAAACGGCCTTTCTGAATGGCATTCTTAAGGAGGAAGTATATGTGTCTCAACCAGAAGGGTTTATAAATCCAGATAAGCCAGATCACATCTATATTTTGGATAAAGCCCTGTATGGTTTGAAACAAGCCCCTCACGCATGGTATGATGTTCTATCTAAATTCTTGGTCAAGTCAGTTTTTTCCAAAGGTAAAGTTGATACCACTTTGTTCATCAAAAAGGAAAAAGTCGATATCATCCTTATTCAGATATATGTTGATGATATAATATTTGGCTCTATAAATCCTAAATACTGCAAAAACGTTTCTAACCTCATGGTGTCACGTTTTTTAATGAGTATGATGGGAGAGATGAATTTCTTTCTCGGATTACAAGTAAAACAGTTTTCAACGGGGATTTTCATTAACCAATCTAAGTACATTTTGGATATTCTTCAGAAGTTTAAAATGGAAAATTGCAAACCAATTGGAACCCCGATGGCACCAGGTACTAAGATTAGCACTGATCCTTCGGGTAAAAGTGTTGATGTTAGGACTTATAGAGGTATGATAGGTTCTCTAATGTATCTTACTTCAAGTAGTCCAGATATTATGTTTTCAACATGCTTATGTTCTAGATATCAGGCTGCTCCTAAAGAATCCCATTTGGCTGTTGTCAAACGGATATTTAGGTATTTGAAGGGGACTGCAGATCTTGGTCTGTGGTATCCTAAGGATACTAGGTTTCAACTGACTGCTTATTCAGATGTAGATCATGCAGGTTGCATGTTGGACAGAAAGAGCACTTCAGGTCACATTCAATTTCTTGGAGACAAGCTCGTTAGCTGGGCGTCAAAGAAACAATTACGCGTTTCCACATCAACTTCTGAAGCAGAGTATGTAGCTGTTGCCAGTTGCTGCTCTCAAGTCCTGTGGATGCAAACACAACTGCGAGAGTATGGATTCAAGTTTGAGAAAATACCAATCTATTGTGACTCGAAGAGTGCAATCGCGATATCTGCTAATCCTGTCCAGCATACTAAAACCAAACACATTGACGTTAGGTATCATTTTATCAAAGATAATATAGAAAAAGGAACAATTGTACTTTATTTTGTAAAAACAGATTATCAGCTTGCAGATTTATTTACCAAACCCTTAGATGAAAAGATATTTAATTTTCTTGTCTCTAAGCTTGGTATGCTAAATCTTAAGACATAATCGATTGTTACCTAATAAAGTTACGTATTGTTATTTTTCATCATTTTCTTTATCATTATTTCTGAAAGATATCTACACTTTAATAGTTTGTTCATGATCTCAGGGGGAGAGTGAGATGCACTTTAAGATGATCTACATTCTTTTGAGGGGGAGCATATTTAATTTCTGCATTTTACTTAACTAACAAATTTTTGTGATACATGATTTTAGGGGGAGCATATACGTCATATCAAAAAGAGTAAGACTATGATTTCTGATTATTTCAGATCAGAACTCGTACTTTAATCGTTTTACTGCTTTATGTCATTTTCATTTGAATAAACTTTGTGAATAAAAGTTGTTTTGACATGACTTTGAGACTTGTGTGCAGAATGAGAGGAAGCTATCAAGATCATATCTTTATGACTTCAGCTGACTTCATGAGATTTAAGCCTGCATAGAAAGGTTAAATTTCTTATCTTAATCTCATATATGGTTGAAAGAAGGACGACTTTCAATCATAAGAAAACATATTCTTAAATGTTCAAACCATTTCCCGATTCTTAAACATATTTCATGAATTGGAAGTTTGATTTTAAATGTTTTCATTTTTCATTTTGAGCTTCAATGATTAATAAACCGTGTGTTTCCAAAGATAAATACTTGCGTATTGTCTTTTCTACATACTTTCAAGTATTCACACACATCGGTTTAATTTTTGATCAAATTGTTCTTACCATGTCTCATATTGAAACATATTTTCGATGGTAAGACACTCCGCTTGTACTTCAAAGATTTTTTAGCGTCATTTCATTTCGAAGCGTTTCATTCAAGAATGTCTATATTTTGTTTCATATAGACAATATCCATTATTCTTGACCATAAGCCTTCGTTGATATATCATATCATTTCTGATCACTTTTCATACAATGTCAGATTTTCAAACAAGTATCTTGCATTCATATTCATTCATTAAATTCACTTGTTTGAAAATATTTCAATGTTTAAAAATGCTCATATCTTCATGATTATATTCTGAGCATATATACATCTGACTTGTATTTGAGCTTTAACTGTTCAAGTTAAACCATTTTGAGCAATCTATGCTTTATAGGAAATATGGGTTCTTTGTGCTAGGAATTAAATGAACTTCTATGGATTCACGATTACCAGTGTTTCCTACCCAAGGAGTTACCCCATAGTGATTGAGTGTGAGGAGTCGAAAAGAAATGAGTGTGGGTTGTGCGTGGAGGTAAAATGGAATTGAGAGTTTGGTTAGATGTGAGCTTAATGATTAAAAAGAAAGAGGGTGTGAGAACAGAGTAAAAGAATATCAAACTCTGCACCAACTACTTTCTGAGTCGGGCAACCACATTACTAATGTTTCACATTTCTTCGTGAACGTTATTGAAACAGGAAAATAGGCCATGCCAACTCTTGTTAAAACCCCACCAACCACTCATTTTCTTCTTAAAAAGAGAATGTTTCATATTTTCTGGGGACGCAGCACATAATCTATCTGGTTTTCATTTGGAAAATCTGGATATTGAAAAAGAAGGAAGTCTGCCCCACCTTCGTACTTCAATCATGCACATTGAGTCTGTGTTTATCTACTGTTGTCTTAGTGGTTTACACTATGTTGAGCCTTTATAAAAGCAACTATTCGTGCTTAATTCTTTCTACACTTGCACGAGCACACAAGAAATTTGTTTTCTTGTCATAACATTCATAGAAATTGCCTTTGTGGTGTTTCGATGATTGGATGGAAGCCCTGGGGGAGTGAACATCATAAAAGCTCCTTTATATTGTGTATTCGTTACACACAGTGACTTAGTGTTATTGACAGACATGTTAACTGATTCATTTGTTGATTCAGGTGTTACACATTTCTAACTTGTCTGGATTTGAAAAGATCTAGATAAATACATGATTACGGATCAATGAATCAGAGGCTCAGTTTGACAGATCAGATTGGTCAATGACATTTCTTGGAGAAAGTTTTGATGATATCGATGCTCAAATCATCAAAAAGGGGGAGATGATTTTAAAGACATGTCTATGTCAGAAGATTCAAAGTAAAGACTTGAAGAGCATCAAAGAATTTTTAAAGATGTGCTGATTTTGAGGAAATTTTCTTTGAAGATTATTTGCTAAAGCAATCCAAGCTGAATCTGATGATAATTTCTTTCCGAAGTCTGAAAGAGTATTGTGATAATACTGAAGAGATTGTTGAAGATTTTGTTTATCATATTTGAGGAGATTGTTATATTCTTCGAAGACAGACTTGGAAGATTACAATGTTAAAGGGAGAGATTGCATTTGACAGAACTTAAAAGAGAAGACTGAATTGATAGATCTTTTAACAGTGATCTTGAATCCAAATGGGGAGATTGTTAGAGCATAAATCTGTTGGATACAAGATCAAGATTGCTGAAGGTCAAAGATACAAGAAGTCAAAGCTGAAAGTCAACTCTCATTAAAGTCAAAGTCAATTTGTAATAAAATGTCAAAGTCCTTGTTTTTGTATTTGTTTCATTGTAATTCTTATATGTATAAATACCTTGTATTATCTGTTTTGTAGAAGAGTAGTGACTAGAGTTTGTATACGAATTAGAGAGAGAGAATTCTAGAGTGAGAAAGAGGAGTCTAGAGAGAGAAAGTCAAGAACAGAGTTGTAAATCATTTGAGATTGTGAATTGAATCAAACAGGTAGTTAATCATATCTTGTTTTGTTGATTTGCTTGTGATTAGAATCTAGAAACAGGACTCACAATAAATCAAAAAACATTGAAAAATGAGTCATGAACTGCTTTGTTTTGAAGTCAAAATTGTTGAAATGACTCATATCAATTGAATTTGAATGAACAAATTCAAAGGCTAAACAGAATGACTCAATTCGCACAGTGTTTAGAACAAATGAATCAATGATTAGAAAATTTAATTGTCAAGAACAAGTAACAAGTAATATTTTAGATAAGAATTAAATCATTAAAGTGAACTGACGTCAATTGTATATAAGCAAATTAGTGAGATTTCAGACGCGTGTATATCGACCAAAAATGCAACAAATATCTGGGTGTGGAAATAACATTTTCAAGAAAAATGTAACGCGTGCAATTCTAGAATTGATGTATTATCGAACAAAGACAAACACGAGTAGGTTTTTTAGATTGAACTACCACGGTTCTTTGAAAATTAAACACAAATTTGGTACTCCCCTAAAAAATAGCATAACCTTTGTTTGTCAGTCATGTGACGTAAATATTCTGAATATGCTCACACAAGATTCCTGCAAAACAAATCAGAAAGATTTTGGTATCCATGCTTTGATAGATCCTTGACGGTTAGATGTCTTAGCTTTGAAGCTATTAATATGAGAACCGAAGATACTATAAGCACCATTCCATTTATTGACGTACCTTTGATTTACAAAATCATTTGTTCCACATGTAGAACAACATATATTTTCTCGACTAAGACTGATCAACTGAGATATAAAATAGACAAAACATGATTAATCAATCTTGGAATCAAATGATTTTGTATCAACAACAGAAGATTCATGTAACTTGTTTCCATCACACTCCTCTGTAGTTGATTTTTGTAACACCCGAAAAATCCAGGTAAGTATTTATTGTAGTAATTTAATTCTTGTAATTAACTAGTACCTTTGGAACCTACCTCGAGACTTTGAACTGTTAAGTTGATCTATCGGACCAGAAAATCAGAGAAAATGGCACCGGTCAGCCTCTGGGCGAACTTGTCGGTGATTGTGATAAGAATGTCACTGCCGCATGTCATAGTCGCAAGGCATTAGAGGGGCATGGTACATATGGCATGACAATGCCCGCGAGAGTGACACGAGTCACAATCGCCTGGCACTATCGCCAGAATTGTACCGAGAGTGGGGGTGTGGCCGCAATTGTGCCCCACGACAATGCCCTGGGCACTATCGTCGGGCATTGTCGTCCGTGGGGTCTGATCCATTAAAACGGGTTTTCACCCCATTTTAGCCTCATTTCTTGTTTACCAACTTAGAGAAAAACAATTTTTAGGAGCTCTCTTGGTGGTTCCACTTCCAATCACCCCTCTCTTCATTAAATACCAAGCTAGGGTTTGTGTGGAGCATTTATTGAAGATTAAGAAACTAAGAAGAGCATTAAGTGTGGTTGCTAGCTACATTAAGTCTCCATTTTTCGACAACTTCAAACTAGGGCTACCAAGTTTTCTAGGGTTTTCTATAAAACCTAGATAGTGAGTTTTCTAACTATTTTAAAATGAGATACATATCTTTATGTGCATTCCATATTCATTTCATGGTTATTTCCATCATATTGATCATTTGACATTGTAGAGGTAAACTTGCTATATTGGGAAATATTGAGGGCTTGGTTGGTAACCTTTTTAAGAGATCATTATGATATTATTTTGTTAATAAATATTAGGTTTTATTCATGAGAAATACATGGTTGATGAATGTTATATGGGGTCTCACATGATTTAGGGTTTTGACCTAAAATGAGGATTGAGATTATGTGGAACTTTTATATGTATTTTTCTCGGAGTAAAAATGGAATATTGGATGAATCATGAGTAGGCACTAGGAGGATGTAGTCTTGGGCGCCACCTTGATGGTATGTTCCAAGACCTCCGCCCTTTAGAGTAATTCCATGGAGGTAGTCTTCAATTGTGCCGGGTATTCGGGATGTTGCTCGTGAGAGTGAACATCAAGGTACATCGACTCTTGAGGTGAAACTCGTTGGTGTTTTGGGTCTCCCCCATTGATTCCTCTATGGACCTTTATGTTTATATGCCCTGAAATGATTTCGTTATACTATTGTTCAACTCACTAGGCTCTTTTGGCCTAACACTTGATTGGTTTGATGTGTATCTCAGGTTCTAGCAGCGCGACCGCCAAGATGGTTTAGCGAGCCTTAGATGTGAGCTTGGGAGCATTTTTGGGACGCCAATTATAGACGATGATTATTTTGGGATTTAGATGACAACTTATTGTAATCTCTTTTCTTGATAGGAATTAGATTAAAAAGGTTGTTATCCCTTATTATGTTATTAATACGAACTTGTAATTATAACAGGCATTTATTATTCCCTATTTGGGAAAGCTCGTGCTTTGGCATTGTTGTTTTATACCACATTTCAATTCCCAGAAATTTTTGTTTGTCCAAATTTTTGGGGTGTTACAATTTTCTTCTACAAACCATCTTAACGGGCTTAAAGACTTGATTATCTGAACTATCAACAAGATAATTGTAGAAAAGATTAGAAGTACGAATCTGATATTTTGAAATTCATTTGATTCGTAGTGTTTATCCGAATAACTGTTTGATTTGACATTTGAAGAATAATTATTCTTACAAAAACTACGTGGAGAAATAGAACCATCATCATGAACTGAACTTGAAGAAGTTTTGTTAGAAAATACATAATCTGTTTATTGTTCCCAGATAATGTGCAATCAAGATGATTAACAAAGAAACTCAATTCAAGAAATCATATGATTGATTATTGTTGGATCAAATAATTGTATTCAAGATTAAAGTTAAAGTTCAGGGTTTAAACTGCAATTGTGTCAAAGTTATTTAGAGGGTTTAAAGTGTAATATGTTAATAGTTATTTGTAAATGGGCCTAAAGCCTGTTAGAAAGCCCATTAAGCTTAAAGCCCATATGGCCTAAGTATTTAAAGTTTTAATTATTTAGTTTTAGGGTTAAGATACCTCATAATAATTGTTTAAGATATTATAGTAGCCGTACGTTTTCTCTGTATTCAAGGGTATCAAGAACACACAAGGGTTTCATTGTTTATTCAAGGGATTGGTATGTTATTCTTAATCTTTATATCTCTTGATCTATATGTGTTTGTGTGTTTAATTATCAACTAGATTAAGCTGGGATAACAATTAGTATCAGAGCCAAAAGAATCAAAAAATTTTTTGATTTTACTATTCACGAAAGTTACTGTTCATCGAATTTTTTTTTCATCTGATTTCGTGAATCTATGTGCTTTTATGCTTAAAGTTGATCTGATTAGTTGAGGTTCATGCTTCTGAATGCTATCTGATTGATTAATTGCATAGAGAATTAACAAAGTGATTGAATTTGTGATTTTGAGTTTTCTGGGTTCGACAAAATCAAGTAGCCGGTCGAACACTGTGGTTGGAAAATTGAGTAATCAAAAGTGTTCTTTAATCATTATTGTTAATTGGGTTGTGATCAATACGTATTTCTGAGTACAAAGGACTTATTTTTGCATCTGATTTTGAGTTCGTGATTGATTTCTGGGTTGAGTATTCGTTCTGTTCATCGACAATCTGGGCTGGATTTAAGAACATATCGGTCGAATAATTGTATCGGTCTTTACCTTTTATCGGTCGAACACCATATAGGTCGAACAACCTATCGGTCTTAGAGAATATCGGTCAAAGCATACTATCGGTCTTATCTCTTTACTGGTTATAACATCTTACCGGTCGAACATAGAGTATCGGTCGAAGAATCATCATACCGGTCAAACGTGTTACCGGTCTTTACAAGTTCCCGGTCGAACTCTCTACCGGTCTTTACAAGTTCCCGGTCGAACTCTCTACCGGTATTTACAAGTTCCTGGTCGAACTCTCCACCGGTCTTTACAAGTCTCCGGTCGACTTAATACCGGTCGAAGCACATCCCCGGTCGATTTTTTGCAAACTGTAATAGGGCATCTAAATGTCAAAAAAATTTCTCTAGGGGCGCTGCCCTCCATACCCCCCGCAAGGGCGTTGCCCCTTAACCCCACCCGCTAACCGGGTAGCGGGACCCCCGTGCTAAGTCTGCGAAGGGGAACAAAGTTCTGTTCGAGATCAACATTTTTTTTCTTTAGTATTATTTGAAGCTTTATACTGTTTGAGAGGACTGCATTTAATTATTTTTGGAAATTTATTTTTCTGAAAATTTTTTAGTGTGGTTTTTATTTTGATTCTAACGATCTCATCTAGTTGGTTGTCTTGGTACAAAAAAGTTTAAATACTAACCATTGCTAGGATGTCGAATCAGCTAATGATGTCTGAAGGTTACAGCCTTGAAAAGATGACATATTCTGAAGTAAAAGCAAAGGCTAAACAACTTGCTGGACGGTTATCAACATCATCTCGCATGATTGATGAGTATGACAAAGAGGACAAAATGCTCAAAGCTGAGAACAAGGCTTTACAGATTCAGAACTCATCTCTTCTTATTCAGATCAATGCTTTAAAAGAAAATTCAAAAGATTCTGATTCTTTAATTGACTTTGCAGGAATAATTGAGTCTAAAGAAAAAGAGATATTCGATCTTCAAGTAAAGTTGAAAAGATCTGAATCAAGCTCTACATGGTCAAAGAAGGATGCAATGCAAAGAGTGCTTGAGGAGCTTAGAAGGAGTACTAGTGTTGCAAAGGATACTATTACAGGACTAAGACAGATAAATTCTCAACTCTGTGCGGACAGAGATAAGTTTAAAGATAAAGTTCTCAGTCTTGAGGTTGAGATTGAAAAGCTGAAAGAAAAGGCAACCCAAGACAGAGACAATGCAATAGCTCAAGATGAATCGTTGAAGATTGAAAAAGATAGAAAAGAATTTGCCAAGAAATTCTCTGACTTCTCCAGAAAAGCCTTCGAAAAAAAGAAATCTTTAGAGCTTAGATGTGTTAAACTTTCTCAACAAGTTTCAGACTTTGAGAAGGTTATCATTCTTGAAAGAGAAAAGGCTGAGAATGAGAAGAAGAAAGCCGAGCTGAAGGATACAAATACAGACTTTTCTGAAGAAAATAAGATATTTGAGACCGAGATAGCCAAACTGACAAGAAAGCTATCTGAATTGTCAACAAATATCATGAAGGAGAAGAATGCAAAATCTGAGTTGCATAAGAAGTTTGACCTGATTGAAAAGGAAAGAAATAGTTTGTCTTCAAAGGTAACGAAACTTGAAGAGATTGTATTCAAGGTGAAGCTGACTGAGCACAAGACGCCAGAGTCAATAGCTCAATCACCAAGAGATGATCTAGCTGATTAAGATAGTTCATTAAAAACAGCTTCAAGTTCACATTTTTCAAATGTTTTCTATAATCCTTTCTATGATTTAGATGATTGTCTTACTTCTAAATCTACTAATCAGATTCGTCCTTCTAACCTTTTCTATGGCAAAAATGTTGATGGTTCAGGTAACTTCAAGAAGACGAAGTCTCAAAAGAAAAGCTTATGGAGAAGGCATGATGAGAAAGAAAGAGGAAACTGGATCTGGAGAGTTAAAGGATCCTCGAAGGAGAAGAAGAAAGAAGAATCATTTGTGCATACATCAAATGCTAAATGGAACTATGCTACAAAAGGTAAAACTTTTGGCAAACCTGATCTGGTTTACACAATCCATCAATTGATCAGGTTAGCACAAAAGAAGATTAGTTGTTCCTATTGTGGCTCAAATGATTTTGTAAGAAAAGATTATGTAAATAACTGGTATGGTTCTTATTTTATCTCTCCTACTAGAACTGCAACTAACCCATTAGGACCCAAATACCAGTGGGTACCAAAAGCTAAATCTGTGTTGCAGGCACCCAAGGTTTAAGGGGGAGAATGAACAATGGCTTCTAAGTAAATCAGCTTAGAACCCGTACCTCAACGGAATATGGCTTCTAATCACATCGGATTAGAACCCGCACTTCAGTGCCTTATTTTTCTGTTTTTTTTTCTGATCTAAAAAAAATTATATTTACATTAAGTTAAGGGGGAGAATATCTGTGATTTTAACAGATTTTTGGATACTTAAATGCTTATCTGACCGTGAGTTCTTAAAGATAAATACTTGCGTTTTATCTTGTCAATATACTTTGTCAAGTATTCATACACATAATGGTTCAGAACATTCTATTTGACTTTGTTATTACCATGTATCAAAAGTTAAATCTTTCTATGGTAATACTCACGTTCTTTGTATTCACTGTTGATTGAATCAAACGTCATTTCATGTGCTTTCATTGAAAATATGTTTATATATTGTTCATATAAACAACATTCGTTTTTGATTCTCCAAAATTTTATTCTTCATGATAAAATGATATGAGTTTAATTGTCAAACTCTTTTAGTTTGAGGGGGAGAGTTGCATCGTCAAACACAACTGTTTTGACTTCTCCAAAAATTTTATTCTTCATGTAACAAGTGGTATTTGTGCTTACATGTACAAAAGACTGTTGAACATCATGTTCTATTAGAAAAATACATGGGATTCAGTGTGAGAACTTAACAGAACTTCCATGGATTCACGATAACCAGTGTTTCCTACCCAAGAAGTATTCCCTGAGTGATTGAGGGGAGAGGGGTAAAAAGAATTGAGTGTTGGTGTGTGAAGAGGTAAAATGTAAATGAGAGATTGGTTAGAAGTGAGCATTAAAAGAAAGAGGGTGAGTAAACAGAGTAAAAGAATATTAGACTCTGCACCAAACCACTTTCTGAGCCGGGCAGCTACATAATCTGATTGGTTCACATTCTTTGGTGACCATCATTGAAATAGGCAACTAGCCCATGCCATCTCTTGCATACAACCCCACCATCTACTCATTCTTTTCTCAAAAAGAGAATGTTTCACATTTTCTGGGGAAACAGCACATATGCTATTGGTTCTTCATTTGGAAGATACTAATATTGAAAAAGAAGGAAATTTGCCCACCTTTGAACCCTTTCTCATGCACATTGAGTCTTTGTATAATTTGTTGCTGTCTCAACAAGTTTACATACTTTGAGCCTATATGAAAAAGCAATCATCTATGCTTAATTTTTTCATACACATGCACGAGCACACAGAAATTTGTTTTCTGTCAGAACGTTCATAGATAATCATGTGTTATTCGATGATTGAATGGAAGTCCTGGGGAGCCAACATCAAACCAGCTCCTTATATAGTAACTTTGTGTTACTCAGTGACTTTGTGTTACTGACAGTCATTCTAACTGAGTCATTTGTTGATTCAGGGTTACAACTCTTAAACTGTTTGAATTTACAAAGATTTAAACGGTTACAATTGACTATTTTTATCTGAAAAGATTGAAATAATCACTCTTTCCATCTGGGAAGACTGCTCTTATTTCCATATAGGGCTCGTTACATGAAGACTGTGCTTACGTGATCATACACAATGGGGGAGATTGTCTTGAAAAGGGGGAGATTGTTTTGCAAAGTTTTGATGATAATGATTCTCACCACTCATCAAAAAGGGGAAGAAGATACAAAAAGGGGGAATACAATATGAAGATCTGAAGATTTCAAAGATTTTAAAGATATCAAGTTTTGAAGCGATCAACGACATATCTGAAGAAAAGAGAATACAAGTGAAGACCTGAAGACTATTCCAAATTTTTTTTAATCTTGAATCCAAAGGGGGAGATTGTTGGATCAAATAATTGTATTCAAGATTAAAGTTAAAGTTCAGAGTTTAAACTGCAATTGTGTGAAAGTTATTTAGAGGGTTTAATGTGTAATATGTTAATAGTTATTTGTAAATGGGCCTAAAGACTGTTAGAAAGCCCATTAAGCTTAAAGCCCATATGGCCTAAGTATTTAAAGTTTTAATTATTTAGTTTTAGGGTTAAGATACCTCATAATAATTGTTTAAGAGATTATAGTAGCCGTACGTTTTCTCCGTATTCAAGGGTATCAAGAACACACAAGGGTTTCATTGTTTATTCAAGGGATTGGTATGTTATTCTTAATCTTTATATCTCTTGATCTATATGTGTTTGTGTGTTTAATTATCAACTAGATTAAACCGGGATAACAATTATCAAATCAAATAGTACACGATGCTCTCAATGACAATAATTCTCTCTCTAAGAATATTCTCTCTCTGTCATATGAGTCTACAAACGAAAACAAAGTATTTACACCTACATATTACAAAGATAAAACTAAACTAACACTTAAACTAGACAAGTTGACTTTTACAAGCTTGACTTTGACTTTCTTGTTTAAGCACATTGACTTTCAAACTCCATGATCTTGGATCCAACATATTTATGCACTAACACAGTTGAATTGTCATATAGAGATTGAACAATAGTATCAAA
Source organism: Arctium minus (assembly GCA_954870635.1). Lineage (NCBI taxonomy): Eukaryota > Viridiplantae > Streptophyta > Magnoliopsida > Asterales > Asteraceae > Arctium > Arctium minus. The sequence continues at coordinate 76,699,611 of OX941088.1, read as the reverse complement.
AATAGATTGTTCAGATGATTCAACGTTTCCTACATTTTCTTTGAACATTTGAGTATTTTTGGAAATTATCTCTTCAAGTTCCTTGATTTTATCATTCAGTGCTATTCTTTCTTCAAAAATCATATTATATCTCTCTTGTAATCACAACTCATATTCTTATCAGTCACAAAATCCGTCCAACTTGTTGGATATGGCATAGAAGTTATCTTATCAAAACTTCAATGACATCAATAAGCTTGTAAGCAGAAACCTTGTTAAAGGCCTTCTAGAGTTGATTTTGAGAAGGACTCTTTATGTCCAACTTGTGAAATGGGCAAAATGATAAGAAGTTCTCACAAAGCAAAGATGAAATCTTCATGCGAATCTCCTATTGAGATGATACATATGGATTTATGTGGGAATAGAGGGCTCAATCTATAAATGTAAAGAAGTACATATTAGTGATGGTGGATGAATACTCAAGATATACATGTGTAGAGTTTCTAAGAGAGAAATTTGATGCTCCAGAGATAATAATTGCTTTTATCAAGAGAATTCAAGTACTTTTGAAACTCATTGTTTAGAAATTAAGGTATGACAATATCACATAGTTTAAAAATGATGTTTTTCAGATCTAGTTATCTGATCTTTATAGGAATTTCTCATAATTTTTCAGCTCTTAGAACTCCTCAACAAAATGGAGTTGTGGAAAGGAGAAATAGAACTCTTGTCGAAGCTGCAAGGACAATGCTAGCTTACTCTGGATTACCATTGTTTCTATAGGCTGAAGTTGTTTCCACTGCATGTTTTACTCAGAATAGAACCATCATTACTAAAAGAATAAATAAGACTGCTTATGAGAATATAAATAATAGGAAGCCTAATGTAAAATTTTTCCATGTTTTTGGATGCAGGTGCTTTGTCTTAAATGATAGAGACAATATTGGGAAATTTGACAAGAAAGCTGATGAAGGATATTTCATCAGATATTCTCTTACATTAAAAACTTATAGAGTTTACAACAAAAGAACCAAGACTATCATTGAAAGCATCAATATATCTTTTGATGAAAAGATAGTTAAGAACTCAGACTAGAGATAAACTTCTACACAAGTTAGTGTGGAACCTGTTCTAAATAATTATGACTTCTGAATCTATTTCTCATTCTAATAATTCATAACTCAATTTATTGTTTAAGGATGCTTTTGCCATTAATCTGGATGAATGTTCAAATTTTCAAAATCCCAGCTTATCTAGAGTTACAAATGTCACAACTTCAAATAAACCAGAGACAAGTGTTACTCATATATTTGGACCTGCTGAAGTTAGTTGTTTTACCTCAAATCCTACAAGTGATGAAAACTCTTATTAAACTATTCAAAATTCTAAAGTTTGAGGACAAAACTCTAAAGAAGTTATCTAGAGTTTTGAGTTTGTTGTTCCGGAGTTATCAAACAATGAGGATGATCTGTTAAGAGATATTTCAGAGATTCATGCTATTGTTGATGACAATGATTGTCAGAAAAATCAAAGTGATTTACAACCCCTTCCTAGTACACACAAATGGACAAAAGATCATCTAATTCATCAAATCATTGGTGATGCCACATAAGGAGTGAAAACAAGATCTACAACAACCAATGAATGTTTATTTGTAAACTTTCTCAGTGGTATAGAACCAAAGAAGTCTTCTGAAGCAAACCACAAGGGTTGTGGCATAGTGGTTAAAGCCTTGGGGGATGTGGTGGAATATCCCATATGTCCAGGGTTCGAATCCAGGTGTACACAACAAGTGGCCACTTAGTTTATCGGGGTTGATTTCTTGCTGTCATAATTTACCGAGATTAGTATAGGCATAGCCTAGGACACTATTCAAAAAAATTCTTCCGAAGCAATACAAGATCCCATTTTGCATATTGGCAATGCAAGATGAGCTTCTACAATTCAAGATAAACAATGTTTGGACGCTGGTTCCAAAACCAAGAGATAAATCTATCATTGGAACAAAGTGGGTCTTCAAAAATAAGAAAAATGAAGTTGGAATTGTGGTCAGAAATACAGTTAGACTAGTTGTTAAGGGTTATTGTCAATAAGAAGGCATTGATTATTATGAAACTTTTGCTCCAGTTGCTAGGATTGAAGCTATAGGATATTCTTAGCCTATGCGACACACAAGAATTTCAAAGTGTTTCAAATGAATGTAAAGCCTGCATTCTTGAATGGTGTATTGTATGAGGAGGTTTATGTTGGGTAACCTGAAGGCTTTGTTGATCCTGACTATCGTGGTCATATTTATGTTCTGGATGAAATTATATATGGATTGAAATAGGCTCCAAGAGCATGGTATGATACTCTGACTAAATTTTTGTTAAAGTCTAGCTTCAAGAAAGGTATAATTGATACAACTTTATTTCTAAATAAGCAAGGTGATGATTTGATGTTGATACAAATATATGTTGATGACATAGTTTTTGGTTCTACAAATCCTAAGTTTTGTAAGAACTTCTCAGACATAATGCAAACTAAGTTTGAAATTAGTATGATGGGAGAGTTAAACCTCTTTTTAGGACATCAAGTCAAACAATCTTCTGAAGGCATATTCATATACCAATATAAGTATATGAAAGATACTTTAAAGAAATTCAATATGTCTGATTGTTCTTCTATAAAGACTCCAATTGCCACTGGAATAAAATTGGATGTCAATTTGTCTGGTAAATCTGTAGATCAAAAGAATTGTAGAGGTATTATTGGCTCTTTTATTGTACTTAACTGCAACTAGACCAGATATCATTTTTGCAACATTTTTTTTAGCAAGATATCAATCCAAACCTAAATAATCACATCTTGCAATTGTTAAGATAATCCTAAGGTATCTCAAAGGTACTCAAGATTTGGGCCTTTGGGATCCAAAGGATTCTGGTTTTGAGCTAACAACTTTCATAGATGCAGATCATGTAGGATGTAAATTGGATAGAAAGAAAACTTCTTATCATGTCAATTTTTAGGAGATAAGCTTGCAAGGTGGACTTCAAAGAAACAAAACTGTGCGGTAACTTCTACGACAGAGTTTGAATATGTGGTTGCAGAAAGTTGTTGTTCACAAGTCATTTGGATGAAGACACAACTTAAAGATTATGGATATCATTTCAACAAGATTCCTATCTATTGTGATTCCAAGTGTGCAATAGCTATAGCAGCTAATCCAGTGCAACAATCCAAGACTAAACACATTAATATAAGGTATAATTTTAATAAAGATCATGTGGAGAAAGGAACCACTGAAATGCATTTTGTTTAAATAGATTATCAACTTGCTGACTTGTTCACCAAGCCTTTGGATGAGAAAAGGCTTAATTTTCTTATTAACAAGTTGGGTATGCTTAATTTAACTATCTAAAGTAGTTTGTGTGGATTCAGAGTTATAAAGTTTCATTTTTTAAAAAAATCCTGATTCTGAAAATTTGTCTTAGAAAATGACTAAGTATCGAACTTTGATAGGTTGTACAAAGTTCTGAATTAGTTGTTTCAAAGATTCAAATCTTCATTATCATTGTTTTCAGAAATTCTAAGTCAAAACTCTGGAAAGACTTTCTAGAGTTACATAACTCTGAATGCACTTAACTTTGAAGAAGTTCCATTCTATCTCTAAATTCTTTAAAAACATACTTTTTCTGTTATATTAATCATTGTTCTTTGTAGATGTCTAGGGGAGCCTTATATATGATTTATAACATTTTAGTGTAAGTTTCTATGCTAATTTTGAGAGGGAGCTACAATTTTTTTTAAAATTTGGATTAAAACTCTAGATTAATTGTCATCTAAGGACATAACTTTGAAGGTATTATTTTTGAACTTTCTCTTGATCACTTAAAAGAAGAACAACTTTTATGTGTGCTAAAATGTTTTCTAAATGTTCAAACCACTTCTCTAATCTTAAACTGTTTTGATGATTTCTAGAAGTTGGATTTTAAATCATTTGATTTCAAAGTTTTCATAACTCTAAACACAAAGAGCCCTAACTTTGACTCTTCTTATTAAGAACTCTGACATGGTGTTTTCATAGTTAGTACTTGTGTAATTTCTCTTCAGTGTTGATAGTTAAATAACTTTCAAATCATCAAACACCACATATCAAGTTCTTATTTGATTTGTTATTGCCACGTCTCTTAACAAATAAACTCTTAGGTGGTAATACTCCCGTTAGCACGCTTAATGATACATTAATACTGCTTTTTCCACACATATATTATTCAATCATTCAAATTAAATGGTTTGAATTAATCAGGGTTAATCTATATATTGTTTCATATAGATTACTTTCAAACTTTTCACAAACCCTAGCTTTCAATTTCAGTTGATACACTATGTCTTAAAATTCTCAACTACAATCATGTCTGGAGCTCGTTCGAACATAGTAAATTAGCCCTTCATTTTGCTATGTCTTGCTTCCATGAATCATCTCGTTCTGATGATGATGATGATGATGATGATGATATTTCTATGCCTGTTAGAGTGGTTACTTGTGATGTTGTTGGAACTAAAGTTGTTCATGTTGGTGTCAATGTTACTACAGGAGAAGAACCTCAGAATGTCAATGAAGTTGTTTTGAAACAGGTTGAAGATGTGCAAATGGAAGAATCTGAAGGTAATGCTGATGAAGGACAAAATCATAATTGTTAAGTCTAAATATTGTATCCAAGATTTAATAGGAAAGTCAAAGATGTAAAAGTCAACATTGTCATTGTGTTAGAAAGTCAAAGCTTGTTTTGTTTTAATTAGTGGTTAAGTCTTGTTATAGTTTGGTAGTATAAATAGGTTTTATCTTTGTTAATCTTGTAAGAACGTCATTTTAATCATTCAGTATTGTGAGATATATGACTATGGGGTTTCAAGATCTACTTTCTCTCTCTACTCTCTCTCTAGACTTTAATGTTGATTTTATGAGAATTGCTTGATTGTATTGGGATTTTATGATTAATAATTGGTATCAAAGCTGAATCAAACTTTTCAGAAATGATTTGATCAAAGTTTGAATTGAAATCTGGAGTTTTAGATCGAAAATTTGATTTTTTCGAATTTTTTTCAAGAACTCGAGTTTTGGTACTGTTCATCCGAATTTTGGTGGAAAATTCGTTTTTGATGCAAGAAAATGGAATCATTAGATTCGATTTGTGTTTAGGATTGATTTTTGTATTGATTACATATTGTAATTTGATCAAATTCGATGTCAATTCTTGATTTTTGAAATTTTCTTGAAACTCGAACTCGAACACTGTTCTTGATTGATTTTGTGAAGATTGTTGGTTTTAATCGAAAATTGATAGTAAATTTGTGTTTATTATTGTTTGTCGATGATACTGATAAGTTTTTGAGATCAAATTTGCAGATTTGGATCGTTTTGAGATAGTCAGAGGCAAGAATCGGATACTTTGCGCTAGATCTAATCTTTGCGCGAGTTCATCTACGATTTGCTCGAGTTCATTGACATTTGCGTGAGTTTTAATCCGGGCTTTAAGGAGAATTACAGTTTGCGTCTTCATTGAATCGCACAAGACTTCAATTGCGTCTTTAGCTTATCACGCAAAGCAAAGTTTGCGCATCCTTCGGCTCACGCAAATCTACTTTGCGTCTTGCACTTATCACGAAAAGTCGTGTTTGCGTATCTAGCTGTTCACGCAAAGCAAAGTTTGCATCTTTCTTGGATCTCGCAAACCTCGTTACTCATGTAAATCTAGTTTGCATCTCTAGTGTCTAACGAGAACTTCACTTTGCGCCATACGTGGATCACGAGAACTTCACTTTGTGTCTTCCACGGCTCACGAGAAGTCTACTTTGCGCCTTTCACTGATAACGAAAAGCTTACTTTGCGCTACTCTCTGCTCACGAGAAGTTTGGTTTGCGCCATACACAGTTCACGCAAAACTTAGTCTTGCGCCATTACAAGTGTTCAAATTTTAAATATTGCAAAAGATTTCAATTTAATTTGATTTTTGATTTTCTGATATAGAGTTTGGAACGATCATTCATGTTAAGATGATTACTCATTAATCATGGGATTTTTTACAGATCTTGAAGAGAAGAATAGAAAGATGGAATTAGAGAAAGTTAATCTGGGTTATGTTGTTGACTTTCATTCTCAAAAGTCGAAAGAGTATTTTACTGAAATCATCTTATTGAAAGAAGAAAATAGTGCTTTAAAGACAATCAATGAAGATCTTATGAAAAGATCTTCTGGGCTGAATGATGAGAAGATAACGAGATTGGAATCTGAGAACGCTGAGCTTAGAAAGAATATATCTGATTTGGAACAACAGCTTGCTGCAAATAAAGCCGATTTTGATATTGAAAAGAAAGGTTTTTCAAACAAGTTCTCAGATTTCTCAAGGAAATGTTTTGAAGAAAAGAAGTCTGTGGATCTTAAATGCATAAAACTTTCTCAACAAATTTCTGATTTTGAGAAAGTACTTATTTTGGAAAGAGAGAAGTTTCCTAAAGAAAAGACGACCATTGAACAGAAGAATGTGGGATTCTTTAAGGAACTATCTGGCCAGAGAAACAATGTAGAGAATGGGTTTGAAGAAGAACGATCCATATTTGAGACTGAAATCAAAAAGCTAACTTCTAAGTTATCTGAACTATCTGCTACTACACTGAAAGAGCAGAAAACGAAGTATGAGTTCACGAAAAAGATTGACCTACTTGTGAAAGAAAGAGACAACTTTGCTTCAAAGATCAAAGTGCTTGAAAAGTCTGTTTCAAGTTCAAATCAGAAATTTGTCTCTTCACAAAGGTCAGTTAAATCTTTTGATCAGATTCGTCGAACTAACATTTTCTATGATCAAAATTTAGATAGTTCAGGTACATATCCAAGAAGAAGAAGTTACAAGTCAGAGAAACTGGTCTGGAAGAAGAAACCAGTTAAAGATGAGATGTCAGATGAGCTGAAAGGAAAGACATCATGTGTACATATTCACAAAGCCAAAAAGAACAAAAAGCATAAAGGTAAACCTGATCATATATACTCAAGAGATCAATTACTAAAGTTTTCAGGTAATAAATTTTATTGTTCTTATTGTGGTACACATGATCATATTCACAAGACGAATGATCATTTCTGGTATGGTTCTTACTCTATAACCCCACACGAACTGCAACTAACATTTCTGGACCCAAATACCAGTGGGTACCAAAGAAGAAAACTTATTCTGTGTTGCAGGCACCTCAAGTTAAGGGGGGAGTAAGAGAACAAAGGCTTTTGAACACAACAGTTCAAAACCCGCACCTCCATGTCAAGATTATGGCTTCTAAGTACACAGCTTAACCCGTTCTTCAATGGAGTTTGACTTCTAAACACAACAGTTTAGGACTCGGACCTCAGCGATCAAAAGACTTTACTCCTGTATTTTTGCATCCGATGGATATGACGGTCTACATCCCAAGAGAATTGATCTGATCTCTATCCTGTACTTTTTCACTGATAGATTTTACTGATATGATGGTCTACAATTCAAAAGGGAGTGTCTGATCTCTATCCTGTTTTAACTGACATATTTCAGATGCCTAATTTAAGGGGGAGTAAAGGTGATGACTTCTAATTATTTCAGATCAGAACTTATACTATAAAACTGTTTTACTGCTTTCTGTCATTTTATTTTTGAATAAATGATGTGAATAAAATGGCTTCTGATCACATGACAGATCAGGATCCGTTTTTCAATGATCAAAGAAGGATATTATGCTAATATCCAGGGGGAGCTTAAAAGACATAAATCATTATATCATGATTTGAGGGGGAGCTTAAAGGTAACTATCTTCTGATCTAGATCTCTAATTGTTTGAAAGAAGAACAACTTTCGAATATGAAAAACCGTTTCTTAAATGTTCAAACCACTTCTTATTCTCAAAAGATTTTATGAATTTAGATGTGTGCTTTTAAATGTTTTTCAAATTCTGAGCTTAATGTTTAACTGGCCGTGTGTTTCCAAAGATCAATACTTGCGTATTATCTTGTCAATATACTGTAAAGTATTCATAAACACCGGTTCATTACTTTATCAAATTGTTATTACCATGTCTCAAATTCAAACAATTTTTCGATGGTAATACCCTCGTTTGAAATTCAAAGTTGTTGAGCATCATTCACCTTTTTTCATATTTGTGCTTTCATTGATATATTGTTTATATTCGTTCATATAAACAAATTTCCAATTCTTTGATACCCTATCCAATTCATTTGATCTGATTGATACATTGTCAGATTCTCAAAACAATTTTCTTGATTTCATTTCATTCGTTCAATATTCTTGTTTTGAGAAATATTCCAAGTTCAAATGCTCAAATTTCATTCATATTTTTAAATAAGCATACATTCTGACACTGATATTTTTTTTGAGCTTAACTGATCAAGTTAAACTATTGAGCAACGATTCTTCTTAGGAATAACATGGGATTCATATGTGAGCTTAAACAGAACTTCCATGGATTCATGCAACCTGTGTTTCCTACCCAGGAAGTTATCCTAGAGTGATTGAGGGGTGAGGGGTCAATATCAAAGAGTGGGGGAGATAACTCATCCGGTTGAGTTATTCTCATTGTGTGGAGCGGAAAAATGGAAATGAGAGTTTGGTTAGAAGTGAGCTTTAAATGATAAAAAGAAAGAGGGTGTGAGATCAGAGTTAAAAGAATATTAGAACTCTACACCAACCATTTTCTGAGACGGGCAACCACATCTACTGATTGGTTCACATTCTTTGGTGACCATCATTAAAACAGGCAGTGAGCCCATGCCAACTCTTGCAATTACCCAACCAACCACTCGTTTCTTTCTTAACAAAGAAATGTTTCATTTTCTTTGGGGACGCAACATATCTGCTATCTAATCTTCATTCGGAAGATTTAGATATTGAAAAACAAGGAAAATTGCCCCACCTTCATAGCTATCATGCACATTGAGTCTGTGTAATACATGTTGCTGTCTCAACAGTTTACACAATTTGAGCCTTATGAAACACAATCATTGTGCTAAATTCTTTCATACACAAGCACGAGCACATAGAAAATTTGTTTTTCTGTCAGAACATTCATAGATAAACCTTGTGTTTTTCAATGATTGAATGGAAGTCCTGGGGAGTCATCTTCAAACCAGCTCCTTAAATTGTACATTCGTTGTACACAGTAACTTTGTGTTACTGACAGACATTCCTAACTGTTTCATTTGTTGATTCAGGGTTACCACGTTCATTATGTCTGAATTTGAAAAGATTCAGATATATACATTTCATGAATTCACGGCTATTCAAATCACAGAGCGGAGACTGTCAAAGGGGAGATTGTTATTTGATTAAAAAGGGGAAATCAAAGTCTGTGCTGAAATTGATGAAATTTTGATGATCATAATGCTTTCAATCATCCAAAAGGGGGAGAATTTTACAAAGATTCAATTTCAATGTCATGAAGAGTTGTCAATGTGAAAAGACTTGTGAAGAAATTCTGAGAATTCAAAAGTCAATTCAAGATGCTTCCGCTAATTCAAAGACAAAAGACTCTGAAGAAAGTTTGTTCAAAGATAAATCAAGATGATTTGTGAAAGTTTGTTTTCTAAAGACAGTTCAGAGATCACAAGAGATGAAGATATAAGATCAGAGATCCCTCAAAGCTGTCTCATAGTTTCAAAGATGAAGTTTTTCAAAGAAGTTTTCAAAGTTTTAAATGTTTCTTGTTCAAGACTTGTTGACTTACAAAGCTGCAGTGTGAAAAAGACTTTTCAAGATTCTTCAAAGGCTGAAAGTGTTTCAAAGTTCAAAGTTGTCAGAGACAAAAGCTGAAGAATCAAGTGCTGAAGACTAGTGTTAAATTTTTATTAAATCTTGAATACAAAGGGGGAGATTGTTAAGTCTAAATATTGTATCCAAGATTTAATAGGAAAGTCAAAGATGTAAAAGTCAACATTTTGATTGTGTTAGAAAGTCAAAGCTTATTTTGTTTTACTTAGTGGTTAAGTCTTGTTATAGTTTGGTAGTATAAATAGGTTTTGTCTTTGTTAATCTTGTAAGAACGTCATTGTAATCATTCAGTATTGTGAGATATATGACTATGGGGTTTCAAGATCTACTTTCTCTCTCTACTCTCTCTCTAGAATTTAATGTTGATTTTATGAGAATTGCTTGATTGTATTGGGATTTTATGATTAATAATAATGTTGCTTATTCACAAAGTATTGTAAGGTCTGTTGCTTCTTTTACTAATGGTAGAACTGTGGATGAAATTGAAGAATCTGAGTATATGGAACTAAAAGAAAATAACTTTTACTTGAAATCTTAAATTTGTTAAGTTTAAGGAGGAACATAAGAATGTAGTGGAAGTTCTAAAAACTCATCCCTTTGAAAGATGGTTTCTTAGACAACTAACTTTGCCTATGCACTACTTACAACAATGGTGGGCAAACCTAACATATGACAGTGATGCAAAAGAATTTCAATCAAATATAGGTGGAGTGGATCTTTCTCTGGATTGAAGCATATTTAAATCCTCAATAGGATGAAAGAATATACCTCTGCTGTGTTACTGTTTCTTTTCAATCATCAATAGGTGTTTGTCAATAAAAACATAGAATCTAGGATCAGGGGACAAAACAGATTTTACAAATTTTCCATGGCATTGCAAGAAAGAAACACTATGATTATGCCATGATGATGTGGGAATATATCAAGATGACCTTTAGCAAGAAGAAAGGTTCTAACTTCATCGCTTATCAGAGAGACTGGCAAATCTGTATTAGAAGATCTATTCTTGATTATCCTCGTATCAACAAAAGAGAAGAAGAGGAAATGACACCACAATTTGCAATGGATAACTTGAGGACTTTTATACCATTATCTCAATTTAGAAACCACAAGAAACTCTCTAAAACACTTAGGTAATACATTCCATGGGATAATACAATTTAAAAAATATATATATCTCTCTGGATCTACCAGTACTTGTAAATCCAACCCTAGAGATCAATCCTGAGAGTGTGAGAGGTGAGGGGTCTCAATTATAAGAAAGAGAGGGGGATGAAGCTCATGGGAATGAGCAATCTGAGTAAAGAGTGGGATAATGAAAATGAGAGATTGGGTAGTGGTGAGGATATACAAAAACAAAATAAGGGTGTGAGTACATAGTTAGACAATCAAGAGAACTCTGCCTTAGTCATTACTAGTCGGGCACCCACAACATTTGTTGGTCTACATTATTTGGTGGACAACATTAAAACATGTAGTGAGCCCATGCCAACTCTTGCAATGACCCCACCAAACTATTCACCCCCTTCTCAGCAAGGTGGTGTTTGACTTTCAATTGTGGAAACAACTCATAATCTATCCAGTCATCACTTGGAGGGTATGGATATTGAAGTAGAAGGAATACTTCCCCACCTTCATTGTTCTTCAGAAAACATTAAGTATATGAGTATGCCTATTATGTCCCAATTCACATCTCACTATTTGAGCCTTTAATAGCATAAGATGCTATTTTTCATACACTTGCACTAACACACATATCGTCTGTCAACTTGTTACAACATCTATAGATGCTCAAATGAGTAATCAAGGATTAGATGGAAGACCGAGTGAGGGGAACATTACAAAAGCCTCATTCCCAAGTGCATCTTTTCCACTCATAGGACAATCCTTCTTTGGAGGATTGTTAACAAGGTCATTAGTTGACACTAGCTTACCACAAACATATGTTTCCAGAGATGAATTCAATTCATTTAAAGAGCTTTGCACAGAAGAATTTGCAAAGTTTTATAAAAGATAATCCAAATTGATGAATAGTTCCTCAACTAATATGGAGGTGCATACTCTGAAAGGAACCTTGGAGGATATAATGGATAAGGTGGATAATTCTATGATACTGCTCCAGAAGGATTTTCAGAGTTTAAAGCAGTCTAACAAGGAGAGTACAAGTGTATTGCAGTCTCTAGATACTAATCTGGTTTCTTAAAAGGATTTCATATCACTCTAATCTTGTTTGTTGAAGAACTTTTGTTATTTCCCAATTATGTCAAGTTCGAATTACAAAAACCAATCAGAAACAAGATTATCACAGTTTGATTACTCAACTTGTTTCAATTCAATTGATGAATTTGTGTACAAGCTTTTTAGATCATTTTCTCTCTCTACAAACTCAACGTACTCTCTCTCTCTCTCTCTAACTTGCAACTGTTACACGCTTGTTACCTTTACAACTTCTAACCACAAGTCTATTAAAGACAAAATAGAAACACACACTTACACGCTTACAAAACACTTTACAAAGACTTTGACTTTGACTTTTATTACAAGGGACTTTGACTTTCATTTGAGAGTTGACTTTGAGCATTTGACATGGTTGACTTTAACCTTCAGTTTCCATGATCTTGTATCCAACAAATATGCTCTAACAATCTCCCCCTTTTGGATTCAAGATCATCTCTAAAAGATTTTGCAGTTCAATATTCCCCTTTCATTACATTGAAGATCTTTAAGAAATTTATCTCCCCTTTAAGCTCAATCTGTGTAATCTCCCTCTTTGCTTAGCAAACTTCAAACATTTTATCTTCAGAAAACTTTTGTAATCTCCCCAAAGTCTGTCTTCAAGAATAGTAACAATCTCCTTCAAGGTTGTAAAACCTCTTTCAGACATCGGAAAGAATTTATCTTCAAATTCCGCTCAGTTTGCTTTAGCAAATAATTTTCAAAGAAATTTTCAGGAAAAATCAACTCGTCTTCTGAAATATTTGAACTTTCTATTTCAGCTCTGAACATTCTTTAACAATCTTTCTTCAAACTGACAATTCTTGATCACTTCTGAAATATTTCTTGATCTTTTCCCCCATATTCATTTTTGACACAAGCATTTCTTGATCGCTTCTCCCCCTTTTTGATGATAAAATCATGGAAATCATCAAAACTCTTTACAAGAACTGTCTTTGAAATTCTGACCACTAATCTTTTCCAAGAGCCTCTGACCATCTATCGATCCAAAAAGTTATTCATCCGAATCTTTGCAAATTCAGACAAATTATGAGTGTAACACCTGAATCAATAAATGAATCAATTAAAATGCCTGTCAGTAACATGAAGTTACTGTGTGTAATGAATACACAATGGAAAGGAGCTTTTGTGATGTTCACTCCCCCAGGTCTTCCATTCAATCATCGAATAACACAAGTTTATTCTATGAACGTTTTAACAGAAAAAACGAATTTCCTGTGTGTTTGTGCTTGTGTTTGAAAGAATTAAGCACAAATGATTGCTTTTATATGGCTCAAAATTGTGTAAACCATTCAGACAACAACAGTTAAACACATACTCAATTATGCATGATCGAAGTGCGAAGGTGGGGTAGACTTCCTTCTTTTTCAATATCCAGAATTTCCAAATGAAAATCAGATAGATTATGTGCTGCTTCCCCTTGAAATATTGAAACATCTTCTTTTTGAGAAAAAGATGAGTAGCTGGTGGGGTTTTTATCAAGAGTTGGCATGGGCTAGTTTCCTGTTTCACTGATGTTTATGAAGAATTGTAAAAGACCAGCAGTGTGGCTGCCCGACTCAGAAAAAGTTGGTGCAGAGTTTGATATTTTTTTACTCTGTTCTCGTACCCTCTTTGTTTTAATCATTAAGCTCGCTTCTAACCAATCTCTCTTTTCCATTTTACCTCATCACACATCAACACTCAGATCTTTTGACTCCTCACACATTCGATCACTCAAGGATGAACTTCTTGGGTAGGAAACACTGGTTAACATGAATCCATAAGAGTTTTAGTTAAGCTCACACAATGAACCTATATTTTTCCTAAAAAAACATGTTGCTCAAAATGGTTTAACTTTGCAGTTAAAGCACATAATATATGTCAGATGTCTGTATGCTCAATGAAATAATCATGAAGATTTGAGCATTTTTAAACATTGAGGATATTTCAAAACAAGTATATTGAATAAATGAAATGAATACAAGAAACTTATTTGAAAATGATCAAATATCGGAATGTTTTATCAATTAAGGCTTAGGTAAAAAAAAATTGGATAATGTCTGTACGAAACAAGATATTGACACTCTTGAAAAAAAATGTTTTGAAAGGAAATCACTCTCAAACATTGAAAATCAAGTGGGGTGTATCACCATCAAAAAATTTGTTCAATTTGAGACATGGTGATAACATATTCAACAAAAAGTTAAACCGGTGTGTGTGAATATTTGAAAGTATATAGAAAATATAATACGCAAGTATTAATCTTTGGAAACACACAGTTTGTAAAGCAGTTAAGCACATATAATCATGAAAACATTTAAAATCACACTTCTATATTCATGAAATAATTTTAAGAATCAGAAGTGGTTTGAACATTTAAGAACATGGTTTCATATCTGAAAGTTGTCCGTTTTTCAGACACGTATGAGATTAAGATTAGAAATAGACTTTTTCGCTCCGTCTTTAATATCATCAAGTCAACTCTAAGTCATATTAGATATGATCGTTTAAGCACTCTCTCAATTCTGCAAAAGTCACAATGTCGTCAAAGTACATAGTTTTATTCACAACATTTATTGAAAATTAAATGACAGAAAGCAGTAAAACTTTGAATGTACGAATTCTGATCAGATATAATCAGAAGTCATATACCATACTCCTTATCGTTTACTCCTGTTAGGTCCGAGATCTAGACATTCATGTTTGAGATTGATTAGGTAGAATAGGATAGGAGAAGGATTTTATTATTCTAGATAGAGAAACTAAACTAATCTAGAGAGACAGAGAACTTTAGGAACTACATTTTGTAATATTGAATTATGAAATGAATTACAAGCTTAAAACTCCTATTTGTAGTCCAACATAACCTACCTACCACCTAATTACATCATTAAGCACAAATCCCTTTATAATTACAATTTACAAAACTATTTAAATGTTATTTACTTTCCAACACTTTTTATACATTAACAATCTCCCCCTAAAGTTTTGGAAAGTAAATCATCTTCAATCTCTAATCACCTCTCCCCCTTGATTTGCTAGAAAAAACTTTAGTGCATGTATCTTCAATTGTAGGCTCGGCTCCCCCTTGAAAGTTTCTCTCATTCTTCGTTTTTTACTTTAAAACCGGATCCGATGTACACCGTAAGATCGACTAAGTGCACAATAACACATCTTGAAATGTTTAAATCCAACTCGTTCTGATAAGCTCACAAGAAAGATAACGAGTGAATTTGATGTGACAAACCGTGTGCAATCTTAGTTTTTAACAACGAAACCATCGTTAACCGCGAGTCGAATAGGAGTTCGACTTGAGAGTCGTAAACGGGATACTCGAAGAGGGAACAAATGGTCACACACTACATTGTAGGGAATGAGGAACAATTTTGGCCAACTTAACTAACTTTTGGACCAAAAATGTTAGAAAAACTAACGAGACTAACGGAAGTCCGTTAGTTAACTATTCATCTTCATCAACAATGCAAAACCCATGAGCTGCACATTTTTTTTTACTTTGTTACATAAAATGACAATCAACTAACTTGTTTACTGCATCTAATGGCTTGATTTAACATCAAATAAACGTTTTCAGCAAGCAACCAACTTCATGCATCGTGAAACATGCTTCCGACGATGTAACCGACTTTTTCCGGCGAGAATAACAAATTTTTCCGGTGAGCTTTCAAACACCAAAACATCTCTATTTATTTCTGGAAATTGTGTAAACAACTTGCAAATTGATCAATATGACAAAACAAACAGATCTGTATCGAGATGCAGTAATACTCCGGCGAAACAAAGAATTTTCCGGCGAAAATTCGTTTTTCCGACGAGATTGGTTATAACAACTCAAAAACTCGAATTCATGCCAAAAACTTTTGTAATCATCTTGAAAATTGATCAATAATAGCAAATAAACAGATCTGTATTGAGAATGCAAAGAAAATCCGGCGAAACAGGAACTTTTCCGGTGACCTGCGTTTTTCCGGCGAGAAGCATTTCACAGACCATAGATCGTGATCTCATGCTCGATTTTTCATCAATCAACTGAGAATCGACCAATATAAACGTTAATAACATATCTCGAACGTAATTTTGACAATATCACATCTCAAACTCGAATTTCCGGCGATGAACAGTTCAGATTCCGGTGAGGTCGTTTTTCCTGCGAGGCTTTTTCAACAAATCATAGATCTCGATTTCTTGCTCGTAATTCCATCAAAAAATGTACAATAGATCGAGATTAACATTTAGAACATATTTCTAATGAAAATCTAACAATATCACAGTTCAACCACGATTTTCTGGCCAAAATTCCGATCAGATGCGTTTTTTCCGGTGAACAACGTTTTGAAACGATATCTCACTCATTTTTCGACGAAATTCAAATCTAAAAGATGTAGGATGCTCGATTTTAAACAACGAACAAATCTATGCTCATTAGATCGACTCATGTAAGAAAAATTCGGATCGAAAAATTTGACGCGAAGAATACCGAAAATTTCGAACGAAAACTTCGAAAAATCTCAAAACTCAACGAAATTCAAATACAAAAATTGTAGTAGATATGTAATCTCATTAATAACAAATCTTCAAGAGGAATTGAGTTTTGAAGACACTTACTTGTAGATCAGGCTAAAAAACACGAAATGTCGAGATCCGATAATCATTACGAGAAAAATTTCATCGTTCGACTCTGATACCACTTGTTAGGTCTGAGATCTAGACATTCATGTTTGAGATTGATTAGGTATAATAGGATAGGAGAAGGATTTTATTATTCTAGAGAAAGAAACAAAACTAATCTAGAGACAGAGAACTTTAGCAACTACATTTTGTAATATTGAATTATGAAATGAATTACAAGCTTAACACTCCTATTTATAGTCCAACATAACCTACCTACCACCTAAGTACATCCTTAAGCACTAGCCCTTTACAATTAATCCCTTTACAATTACAATTTACAAAACTATTTAAATGTTATTTACTTTCAACACTTTTTATACATTAACATTTATTGAAAATGTATGATTCCCAGATTCAAACACAATTCAAGATGCAAGATTTGACAGTTTTAGTTCTAGAGAGACAGTAGAGAGAGAAACCAAAAGTTATATTCTTCAATGACAAAGTATTACAATGCTTGACCTCTTGGTTTCTTACAACTCTCACAACACAAAGCTATTTATATGAACTACAAATACTTACAAGCTTATCAAGCTACAAGCTCTTATATAAAAGAAACTCTTATACCACAAATGTTGACTTTTCTAGACTTTGACCATACATACTTTGACTTAGACTTTTCACATTAAATCTTGGATACAATTATACACTAACAATCTCCCCCTTTGTATTCAAGATTTAATAAAAATTTGACAATCGTCTTCAACGCTTGATTCTTCAAACTTTGACTCTGAAATCTTTAAACGTTGAAGCTTTGGCAATCTTAAATCTCTGATGCTTTTAAAGAATCTTGAAAAGTCTTTCACAAAGTCTTTAAACAATCATCAAGTCTTGAACATGAATTTGAAAACTTTGATCTTTGTGGCTTTGAACATTGAACTATGAGGAATCTTTCAATGCTTGTATCTTCATCTCTTTGATCTATGAATTGTCTGTCTTTGAACAACGAATCATCTCTAACTTCTTGACTTTGACAAATCTTCCGTCTTTGGAAATTGAAACTTTCAAAATATCTCCCCCTTTTTGATGATTTTGAGCATCATGATCATCAAAATTCTTTTCAATTCCATCACCGTCTTTGAATAATAATCTCCCCCTTTGTGAAAAAAAACTAACAATCTCCGCCCTTTATAGAAATTTTACTATATTTGCTCTTTGATCTGAGTATCTGTCAATTCATGAGTGTATACCCGAATTTTTTCAAATTTAGATATAATAAACGTTGTAATCCTGAATCAACAAATGATACAATTAAAATTGCCTGTAAGTAGCACGGAGCCACTTTGTACAATGGATGTACATTGGAAAGGAGTTTTTGTGATGTTCACTCCCTCAGGGCTTCCATTCAATCATCGAAAAATCACAAAGGAAATTTCTATGAATGTTATGACAAGAAAACTTATTCCTTGTGTGTACATGAAAGTGTAGAAATGATTGAAGCTACTCAAGCTTTTTCAGGCTCAAAATGTGTAAACTATTGAGACAACAACAAGTTTTACACGGACTCAATGTGCATGAAAGAGATGCGAGGTGGGGCAAACTTCCTTCTTTTTCAATATCTAAATCTTCCGAGTGAAGATTAGATAGAATATATGATGTGTCCCTAAAGAAATTGAAACATTTCTTTTTCGAGAAAGAAACGAGTGGCTGGTGGGGTAATTGCAAGAGTTGGCATGGGTTGAATGCCTTTTTCAATGATGATCACCAAAGAATGTGAACCTGTTAGTGTACTGTATTTAGAAAGTTTTGTAAAGTAATCCTTAGTGCAATAGGCCTTGTCATTATCATATGGGTTGGGCTTATCAGTTGTACATGGGTGATTGGGGTATAAATAGAAGATTGTTTGTAGTTTGTTTGTAACTCTTTAGACAAAATGTAGCCATTCAAGTTTGTAAGTGTTTCTAGAGAGAGAAACTCTTTCTCTCTCTAGGTTGTGAATAATACATTCAATTTCCAATCCAATCTATCTCATGTCAATCGTTTATACATTGTTTGATTGTGAATTCATGACATAACATGTGGTATCAGAGCCTAATCGAAGAAATCATTCATCGAAACGATCGAATTCACAATTTTTCAATGAAACGATGATCTGGTCGCATGAATAGTATCCGTGAATTTCAAATTCTTCATTTTGGAGCTTAATTGATCGAGATTTGATGCTAGATTGATTATATGCTTAGAGTCGAATCATTTGTAATCAATGACATTGTGTGATTTCAATCAATTTAGAAGAAATGTTCGATTTTGAGATTTTTTGGTTCGAAATATTTTTTTTCACTGAGTTGAGATCGAATTCTGTCAATGAGATGTTTTTAGACAAGATCATCAACTACAAAGTTGTTCAGAAGTGATTTTCGAACGTGCTCATAAAGTTTCATCTCAAAATTCGAAGAAATGTGAAAGATTTGGTGTTTTTAAGCTTTCAGACTCGACTTCTCGCAAGATCTCAAGAACGCGCAAGATTCATATGAAGAATGCGCAAGATTCATATGAAGAACACGCAAAGCTCATCTTAAGAACACGCAAGCTAAAGAACACACAAGGAAAGGAAGAACGCGCAAGATGAAGACATTCAGTGTTCTAGGAGTTTTGATTTCGCACATATAGCCTCTAGCGAGAAGTAAATGAATAGTGACTTGCGAGTTTGTGTATTATGCGAGTTTCAATCTTAACGAGTTTTGATATTGTCAAATTATTCGAAGTCCTAAACGCGCAAGTCTAGTCAGCGAGAAGTTCAAAAACACGCACGAAGAGGCTTGCGAGTTTCAGAAACGCGCATAACACGTTTAGCACGAAGTAACGTGAACAGTTCTTTGCAAGTTATTTGTTCTGCGAGTTCTGGGCTTTTGCGACAAGTTGCCTTATGAGATATCTTCTACCCTCCCTAGTAGTGTTTGCTACAAGTTGCACCCTCCGACAAGCGTACCAGATTAAGTTCTTAAGCTGAATTCCTATTCAACTCGGGGTCAAAGACATATTTGATGTTATAAACTGAAGATTCACTTTGTGTGTCACGTCAAAATTCACACATTTCTTTCTTGTGGGCATAACGAATGTGTTGAATTTTCTAGAGATAAAAGTTGTCTTTTGTGCTCTCAGTCGAGGTTATTATTTACATTAAATCTGGTATTAAAGTTGAAACTTCAAAGGATAAGAGCTATTTTCAAGGGGGAGACGGAGCTGTTTTGAAGTTTAAGCAACGCTAAAGTTTTTCAAAGAAATCAAGGGGGAGAAGAGTTGAAGCTGATAAGGGATTATTCCTTTACAAAACTTTAGGGGGAGAATGTTAGTGTACTGTATTTAGAAAGTTTTGTAAAGTAATCCTTAGTGCAATAGGTCTTGTCATTAGCATATGTATTGGGCTTATTAGTTGTACATGGGTGATTGGGGTATAAATAGGAGATTGTTTGTAGTTTGTTTGTAACTCTTTAGACAAAATCAGTAGATGTGGCTGCCCGACTCAGAAAGTGGTTGGTGCAGAGTTTTGATATTCTTTTAACTCTGATCTCACACCCTCTTTCTTTTTAACATTTAAGCTCACTTCTAACCAAACTCTCATTACATTTTTCCGCTCCATACACTGAGAAAAACTCAATCGGATGAGTTATCTCCCCCACTCTTTAATTTAAGAACCCCTCACCCCTCAATCACTCTAGGAATACTTCTGGGGTAGGAAACACTGGTTAACGTGAATCCATGGAAGTTCTGTTTAAGCTCTCACACTGATCCCATGTAACTCCTAAAAAAATGGTTGCTCAACAATTTAACTAGAACAGTTAAGCACAAATATGATAACATTTTCAAAATGTATGCTCACCAAATATATGAATGAAATTTGAGCATTTGAACAATGAAGATCTCTCAAAACAAGGATATTGAATGAATGAAATGAAATCAAGAGAATTGTTTTGAGAATCTGACAATGTATCAATCAGATCAAATATCATAAGATATGAACGTAAAAGGTTAGGGTATCAAAGAACTTGATAGTTTGTTTATATGAACGAATATAAACAATTTAGAAATGAACGCTCAAAGATTGAAATGATAATTGATGCTCAACAACATTGAAATCAAACGAGGGTATTACCATCGAAATATTGTTTCTTTATGAGATATGGTAATAACAAATTCAAATGAAGTACTGAACCGGTGTGTGTAAATACTTGACAGTATATAGACAAGATAATACACAAGTATTGATCTTTGGAAACACATGGTCAGTTAAACATTAATACTCAATTATGAAAAACATTTAAAATCACACTTCTAGATTCATGAAATCTTTTGAGAATAGAGAAGTGGTTTGAACATTTAAGAAAATGTTTTTCATGCTTGAAAGTTGTTCTACTTTCAGACAATCAGAGATTAAGATCAGAAGATACTTACATTTTAGCTCCCCCTCAAATTATGATAAAATGATTTATATTCTTATAAGCTCCCTCTGGATATTTGCATGATATCCATATCCTTTAACATTAAAGAACGAGTTCTAAGCTGTGTTACATAGAAGTCATTGTCCTTTAACATTGAAGTGAGGGTCTTGAACTGAATTATTCAAGAGCCACAGTTCTTTGAGGTACGAGTCCTAGACTGTTTTGTCTAGAAGTTAACAATCTTGCTCCCCCTAAACCTGTGGTACCTGCAAGACAGATTTAACAGGTTTTGGTACCCACTGGTATTTGGGTCCTGGTTGGTTAGATTTAGGAATCCACTTCTCATTAGATTTAACACTTTTAAGTATATTTTTCTGAGAAGTAATTCTGTAAGTTCCGTACCAGTTATGAGCAGATTCTTTTTGAACGAAGTCATTCTCTCTACAGTAAGAATAATATATTTTCTTTTGAGCCAACCTGATCAAATGATTAGTAGAATAAAACATATAAGGTGTACCAAAAGATTTACCTTTACGCGCTCTGTTCTTCTTGACATTTGTTGTGGATGTGAATGATTTGTCCTTCTTGCTTTCATCATCAGGAGAAACTTTCACTCTCCCCACCATCTGTTCTTTCTTTGAATGTTTTCCAAGAGATTTGACATAAAAACTTCCTAGACTATCAACAGTTTTATCATAGAACAGATTAGATGGGTGAATCTGATTTGATTTGATAATGTTTGGTTTGACACTGTTCTTTTTGAAAACATTTTCATGAATAGAACTTGAAGCTGTTTTAAAAGAACAAACTGATTCAGTTGAATTGTCGTAAGGTGATTGACTGATTACATCAGCTGAAATCTTCTCTGACAATTCAACATTTACAACTTCAAGTTGTTTTATCTTTTCAGTCAAAATATTTCTTTCAGCAATAAGTGTGTCAAACTTTTGTTTCAAATCAGATCTTGCCAACTGTTCTTTTTGAAAGTCTGAAGATGCAACATTGATCTTTGATGTGAGCTTAGATATTTCGTTTTCAAATATTTGACGTTCTTGCTCAAATTCTTTTTCTATGTTCTTGGTTTTCTCAGAAATTTCTTTGAAAATCCCAACATTTCTCTTTTCAGTATTTTTCTTTTCAATCTCAAATGACTTTTTCATTTCTTGAAAGGCTTTTCTTTCTTTTTCAAGTAAGTCTTGTAACACAGAGATTTGTTTGGGAGATTTAATAACTTTTTCTTCAAGAACTTTTCTCTCCATTGCAAAAGTATCTCTTTCAGTAATAACAATTTATTCAAACTCGGATACTTGCTTGGAGAGTTTTAAGCATTTTAGCTCCAAATCTTTCTTCTCTTGGATAGCTTTCTTAGAAGAATCAGAAAGCTTTTAAGTAGAATCTTTCTCTAGATTTGCTTTTTCATTATCTGCTTGGAGGCTTTTTATCAGATCAACATTCTTTGTCTCCGAAGCATATATCATTTCTTCAAAAACCTTAAACTTTTGTTGAAGCTCAACTGATTCAGCTTGCAGTTCCGATGTTTTTTGTTCAGTTGTCTTCAGTTGGCTTTGAAGATTAGTTATCTTTCTGTCTTTCAGTTTGATTTCTTTCTCAATAGTCACAATCATATCCTCTTTCCTTTTAATTTCTTTCTCTTTCTCTTTAATTTCTTTCTCTCTTGCTCTGATGATACCTGTACAATCAGATTTAGAATGATCAATACATTTAGTACATTCAGAAGTTTTACCAGAGTTTAACATCTTAGATTTAAACTCCTGAATCTGTTTTAGAAGAGTTGAATTTTGATCCTTTAGTTTATCTTGTTCAACTTCTATTGCCGGTATCTTAGGCATGTACATGATAGCACAGTCTCTCCCTGATAAAATTGTATACATCTTGAATGTAATATTAGCTTGAAATGAATGATCGTTCCCCAAACAATTCAGAAAAGTTGATTGAAAGTTAAACTCAGATCACCACTTGAAATTGATTTAAAAAAAATCTAACTCCAGAACTCGCAAACCACAAGAAGTCGCAAATCACTGTTCAATGAACTTCGCGCTAAACGTTTTGTGCGCATTTTCAGAACTCGCACGCTACTTCTTGCGCATTTTGAAGAACTCACAAGACTTGATGTGCGCGAAGTATCTTCTCATAGACAACTGTATGTGAGTATTTCAAAACTCGCAAATAATGATATGCGCGTTTTTGCTTCTCGCACACTACTTCATGCGCGTTTTAGACTTAGAAATATTTGATTACTTTAGCTTTTCGCAAACGAACATAAACTCGCAGATCAAATGACTCTTGCGCGTTCCGTCCTTAGACAGTTTTTGAAAAAATAGAACTCGCTAAATGGAAACTCGCACAGCTAATAAACTCGCAAGTCACTGTTCACTTCACTTCTCGCAAGATGGCTTGTGCGCGTTTTGTCACTTCACGCAAACACTTTATGTGTGAACTACACTTAGAATATTTTCCACAATCCAAGAACTCGCAGAATGAGCTTTGCGCGAACCCTTTTTTCTCAAGACGCTCTATGCGCGAACTAATCCAAACTCGCAGAAAACACTATATTCATCATCATGCGCGTTCTTCAATGTGTGCGTGTTCTTGCTTAGCGCGTTTTATGGATCTTGCACGTTTCACTATTATACTTCATGGATTCGATCCAAAAACCCAAATAACCTGCAATTCGATTTACAACCTGAACTAATATGATCGAAATGCAATTCTAAACACTTTTCTATCAAACTAAAAGGGCTTGAAACCAAAAATTACAATGTAATTCATATGATACGTGTTCGATGTGTTTTCAAGAAAGTTCAAATAAAACCAAAATTCAATTTGTTCTTGTGAGAATTTCGTGAACTATGTGAACAAGAAAGACTTAATTACATAAAACGAGATATATAGAACCATTTAATCAAACTAAAAACAATAATTAAATGCGAATTCGATTCAATAGTGCTACTGACAATACGTTCGGCGTGTTCTTGAAAATTTTCAAGAAATCGATCTAATTCAAGTATTGTGATCTTTCTGAATATGATTGGGTTCGACTCTGATACCAATTGAAAATGTATGATTCCCAGATTCAAGCACAATTCAAGATGCCAGATTTGACAATTTTAGTTTTAGAGAGAGAGTAGAGAGAGAAATCACAAGTTATATTCTTCAATGACAAAGTATTACAATGCTTGATCTTTTGGTTTCTTACAACTCTCACAACACAAAGCTATTTATATGAACTACAAATACTTACAAGCTTATCAGGCTACAAACTCTTATATGAAAGAAACTCTTATACCACAAAGGTTGACTTTTCTAGACTTTGACCATACATAGACTTAGACTTTTCACATTAAATCTTGGATACAATTATACACTAACAACTCCCCCTGCAATTATGCATTAGAAAATTAATCAGTGATAAACATAAGCAGAAATATGAACTCCCCCTCAAATGTATGTAGATCATCTTAAATTTCTTCTCTCACTCCCCCTGAGATCATGAACAAATGCTAAGTTCAGATATCTTTCAGATTAAAAATAAAGAAATGAATAAAAATAACAATAACGAAAACTTTAGTAGGTAATCACAGATTTTGTCTTGAGATTTAACATACCAAGTTTTGAAACGAGAAAATTAAATCTCTTTTCATCCAGAGGCTTGGTAAATAAATCTGCAAGTTGGTAATCAGTGTTTACAAAATAAAGTTCGATTGTACCTTTTTCAACATTATCTTTGATAAAATGATATCGTACATCGATGTGTTTGGTCTTCGTATGTTGAACAGGATTTGAAGATATGGCAATCGTGCTATTTGAATCACAGTATATCGGGATCTTGTTGTATTGAAAGCCATAATCTTGGACTTATGTTCTCATCCACAAGACTTGAGAACAGCAGCTCGCCGCAGCGACGTACTCTGCCTCAGCTGTTGATGTGGAAACATAGAGTTGTTTCTTTGAAGCCCAACTCACGAGTTTATCGCCCAGAAATTGTATGTGACATGATGTACTTTTCCTGTCAAGCATACAACCTATATGGTCTGCATCTGAATATGCTGTCAATTCAAAACCTGTATCTTTAGGATACCACAGACCAAGATCTGTAGTGCTTTTCAGATATCTAAAAATTATTTTGACTGTAGACAAATGGGATTCTTTTGGATTAGCCTAATATCGAGCACATAGACATGTAGAAAACATTATATCTGGCCTACTAAAAGTTAAATACATCAAAGAACCAATAATCCCTCTGTAAGTTCTAACATCGACAACTTTTCTCGAAGGATCAGTGCCAATTTTAGTTCCTGGTGCCATCAGAGTTCCAATAGGTGTACAATTTTCCATTTTGAATTTTCTAAGAATATTGAAAATGTCCTTTGATTGATTGATAAAAATCCCCGTTGAAAATTGTTTGACTTGTAATCCAAGAAAGAAATTCATCTCTCCGATCATACTCATCTGAAATCTTGACACCATGAGGTTAGAAAAATTCTTACAGTATTTTGGATTTGTTGAGCCAAATATGATGTCATCCACATATATCTGAATTAAAATAATATCGGATTTTCCCTTTTTGATAAACAAAGTAGTATCGATCTTACCTTTAGAGAAGCTAGACTTGACTAGGAATTTAGATAATACTTCGTACCAGTCTCATGGGGCTTGCTTTCAGACCGTAAAGCGCTTTGTCCAGAATATAAACATGATTCGGTTTCTCTGGATTGACAAAACCTCCAGGCTGCGAAACGTAGACTTCCTCCTTGAGAATGTCGTTTAGAAAAGCAGTCTTCACGTCCATTTGATAGACGATGAAGTTCTTGTGAGCGGCATATGCTAGAAACATTCTGATAGCTTCAATGCGCGCCACTGGAGCATAAGTCTCGTCATAGTCAATACCTTCCTCTTGCCTATATCCCTTAGCTACTAGTCTTGCTTTATTTCTAATCACGATACCATCTTCGTCCTTTTTGTTTTTGAATACCCATTTCGTGCCAATAGTGGTTTTACCTTCTGGCTTAGGCATGAGTCTCCAGACTTTGAGTACTTTGAACTGATTCAGCTCATCTTGCATCGCAGTTACCCAATCTGAGTCAGCTAGAGCTTCATATACGCGTGTTGGCTCTACCTTGCTCAGAAATGAGTCATGCATACACATATTTAATGTAGCAGACCTAGTTTGCACTGGTTTAGATGGATTACCAATGATCTAGCTTATCGGGTGCTCTTTGGTCCACTTATGTTCATGAGGGAGTGGATTTGATGTAGATTGATCATGATTTTCATCTAGAAATCCACTTTCAGCTTCATCATTTTGCTTAGTATTTGATGGGGGTATAGTTGAAATGTTATGTGCAGAAGCTTTAGTTGGTATAGCAGTAGCTGGCTGTTGATTAGTCGTTAAAGTGCAACCAACTGATTCAACAACTTCTGTCTCTTCGTTAATGTTCACGACTTCAACTATTGGAGTAGGTGTTTGAATTAGAATCTCTTACTGAATCGGGGAATTTGATTCAGTAGATATATCTGAAGTGGTTGGTTGATTTCTTCGTGAATCTTTTGATCGGTCAACCACAACAGGTTTAGACACTTTAGTTCTAAGAAATTCATCATAAAACAATTCAAACAAAAGATCTAAATTAGATAAATGTGAAGTAGACGATGACGCTTCATCTGATTTAGTAACTTTAGGCACAAGTTCTGGACTAATCTGCCCAGAAACTAATACACCAGTGATAACGGGTTTTGAACTGTCTTGAACAGAAGCCAACTCCTCATCAAATGTGACGTTTACGCTCTCTACGACGATCTTTGACGTCTGCAGATAAACTCTGTAAGTTGCTGACGTTTGAGAGTAGCCGATAAAGATTCCTTCTACAGCCTTAGGACTGAACTTGTTTAAGTTCTCCTTGTCATTCAGTACAAAGCACCTGAATCCAAAAATATGTAAGTGTTTAATGCTAGGTGTACGGTTATTTATCAAAGCATAAGGAGTTTTACCAAACCAGCGGTGGATTATAGATCGATTATGCGTGTAGCAAGCAGTCGACACAGCTTCGGCCCATAGAAACAGGGGTAGATCCGCTTGACTCAGCATTGTTCGAGCGGCCTCGACTACCGTTTACATCCGTCTTTCTACAACTCCGTTCTGTTCAGGCGTTCTGGCAGCAGAATACTGATGTGTTATCCCGACCGATTCTAGATAATCTTCAACAATTCTGTGCCATTGATTGTTCGTAGAAGCTTGACTGTCTTTTGCAGATTCACTTGGGTAGACTTCAAAAATGTGATGATGACTTCGGCTGTCTCATCCTTTGTTCTCAGAAATTTAACCCAAGTATACCGCGAGTAATCATCTACAATCACTAAAACATATTTCTTGCCGTTTATGCTCTATGTACGCATAGGACCGCAGAGATCCATATGCAGAAGTTCCAAGGATGAACTTGTACTCGACTCAGGTTTCGACTTATGAGCGACTTTCCATCTTTCCTTTCTCGTACGCTGCGTGTTGATCCCAAATAAAGAAGTTCTCAACTTGATAAACTTTTCACTACACACAGACTAATCAATAAGAGTGCGGATGCGTTTTAGTATGTAGAGAAAGTAGAACATGCAAGGTAGTAGACACACAAACAAACAATGAACAGAAACGTAAGATGCAACAAGAAATTTACTGAAGAAACTTTTTCATTGATTTGCTCCAAGAACACCAAGAACACGCACTGGTATGTGCAAATATTCTCAGGGAAAATACAATCTCTATTTCAGAATAGTGTGTGCTCTCTTGCATAAACCGAAGGTGGTGCTCCTATAATATACAAGAAAGATGCACCCCCGTAGTACAAGATAAAGGTTGAAATTCCATAAACGGAATGCCACCCGGAAAGGTAAACAATCGTGCGTCACAGAAATGATCTGGAAAATCTTCGTACAACAGTCTTCACGTGTTCTGCATGTGACCTTGTCTTGAACTGTATTCACAAAATCTTACTGTCTCCAGAGGTTAGCCATCACAGAGGCTCTGTGAGTGATCACAGAGGCTCTGTGATCTGAAGGTCATCATCAGGTTACGAGTCCTCTGGCAGAAAGTCGACAGAATCTTCTGAACTTTGTCTTCTGTGGTGACTTGGTCATTCTGAGCAGTCTTCAGCAGTTCCCGTACTTAGCCTATTTTTCAATACTTCTATACATGAAAGTTGGAGCTAACAATCTCCCCCTAAGTATTGAAAAATAGAAATTTGGAATGTTGAGTGTTTGGCTAAGTTAGAAACTAAAAGAGGTGAAAGGAACTCAACCTCTGAATAATGATTTTCATTCAAAACAAAAGTGCTAGAAGGCAATTACATTTCAGTACAAGTGAAAAGCAAAAATTAGATGTCATCAAAACCTATATCTTGGCATATGGGAAATCGTCTATTCTTTTTCCGAATCCTCCTTTCTCCAGTTCTCTGTAGTAGAAGTCACATAGGCCTCTGAACCTCAAGGTTGTACTTATGTTTTCAAGAAGAACATCTGCAGCTTCAGCAGGGACAAGTGGTGTGCCTCTATGCTTAATGATTTGTTCTTGAATACTGAGCAGAGACTGAGTTGAGTATTTTTGGCTTTCTATACCCAATAATATCTTTTGTTCGCCTTTGGAGTCTAGATATACATAGCCAAATTTTGGGGAGGTAATGATGGAGTTTGGAAGGATGTTGGCAGAGGAAGGTAGGTTGTCCTCTGGTGGAGTGACGTTTACCTTCTTGACACCAAGATCGAGTGCTACTTGAAAGTCTAATACACTATATATAGTATAGTAGCTTTTCTCTCATAGTTATCTTGATTGTCAAGTGGGCTTCTTGGTGCTCTTTCTTCCATCCATACCTCTCTTCTATCCATTCGAACAACTCTGATAGATCATGAGGGTGGAGCTTTGGTAGATCGACATCTGTGAAGGTCCATATCTTTCCATCTTCTCTCTTCACGGCGTATTCATAGAACCAGAAATTCTTGCACTTAGTGTGTCCCAGCTTTATCGTCGGAACCCCTGATATTTTGGCCATGGAGAAAAATTTGAATTTGGGCTTAGCCTTTTCCTTGTTAAATCTTCGCCTTTCTTCTGAGATTATCTTCTCTTAGAGCTTGATGGTAGGTTGATCATGAGCTCTACGGCTGTAGAGATATTTGTAGACCTCTTCTTCAATGTTTTTCTTTGGAGGAACAGGGAAGGGTCTTCTCAAGCTCTCAAAGCCTTGGATAACTTCTGCAACTCTATCCTTGGAGGGTTTTTCAATTGGGTCGAGGATAGGAAGTTCAGAGAAGGGCTGCTTGTCAGATGCCCACTCCTCCTCTTTAGGTTTTATACTTTTAAGTGCATCAAAGGAACTCTATAGAAGTTTCTTGGTGTTTGGAGGAGGTGACTTGTTGGTCTTCAGAGGCTCTGTGGCAATACCTTTGCCCTTGTCTATTGTAGAGAGTTTTGGGGTTGTTTGGACTTTGGGAGCAGTTGCAGAGACCTTTTGTTGATTAGACTTCTGAGATCCAGGCTCTGAGCTTATTGGGGCTTCATTCAAGGGATCTGCTTGAATTATTACTTGGGTGGTCTTCTGCAGAGTCTCCCCCTCATGAGGACCAGGGCCACAGGCATCAGGATCTTGGTCCTCATGCCTTGCCCTCTTCTGCCCTCCTTGAGTTTGGCAGGTGACAGGTGCCTTCCTCTTCCTTCGCTTGCAGAGGTGATCTTCAGTGTGCTTGGTAATCCTCTTAATTACATCCTCTGCAGCCATCGATAGCCTGTTCACTTCAAAGTCCTATTTAAACTTCAGAGTGGCTACCATTTTCTTCAGATTCTCTGCCACTTTCTTGCCTTCTTGGGAGATGTCAGAGCGCATGAGGTTTAGAGTCTGCAGAAGCATTCTCCCCATGGTCTCTAATTCTTATTTTTTTGCGAGGCTTGACATGTCTGTGGCAGATGTGGATGGTGGAGGAGCAGAGGCTGAGGTCTGTTGCTGAAAGGGGACCATGACACTGCGAGTCATGTCCTTTATTTTCTCTTTGAGTTTGGACAGGTCGTCCACCCATGATTGAGTCACCTCGGCTGCAAATTTTCCCATTTCCTCTATGCATATATCCCCAAGATTCTTGATTGCATCTGTTTGGATATTGATGGATTAACCGCAGCGCTGAAGATCTTTTCTTGTGACAGAGGTCTCCGTTAGCTTGTTAATCTCGGCCGAGTGTTGCTCCGAGGTTCGTTGGAGAGCTTTCAGAGCCTCTGTGTTGGATTTCAGAGCCTCTGCAAGGGCACTTGAGTTCTGTGGGTATTCTGAAGAGATTGAGCTTTTCAACTCATCTAGTTTTTGGATCACCATGTCAGGAAAGGCTTTAAACTCGCCCTTTGTGACGTAGGAGTCCGAGGTAACCTTTGGCACAACACATGTTCTAGATTTGGCCAACGAGTTTTTGGTACCTTTAGAGCCCTTGATTTTCCACAAAGGAATCATCTATGGAAGTTCTGTCAATAGGTCTCTTGGGGGAGGGTTCAGAGGCTCCCTCAAGATTCCTATTGATTAAGTCATGTGGTTGTTCTAGAACCACAAAACTGTCGTGAACTCGCACCACCAACTCTGAAATGGTTTGGGGGACACTCGTGTTCGTGACAGGGGCAACAAATCCCTCTGGGTGAGGAAGTGTCGTGTCCTGGGGAAATTGGACACTTATAACAACACCTTCACCCTGTTGAGAGGGTGGGGTGGATTTAGTTTCCCCAGCTATGATTGGTATAGAGGATGAAGGAATATCCTCTGTCTGGTCGGTATGGGTAAAGTTCAGACCGTGCCGTCCTGTTTCAATACTTTGTTGCACTAGAACTACAGAAGTAGTGGTGCGGGTTGTACTGAGAATTTGGCTAGGATGTGTGCTCAAGGCATCTTTTATTCAACTCTCCTCCTTCGATTTTTTATCATCTTCTTCCCCTTCATCATCACTTAGTGACTTGCCAGTCACATCTTCAATCTCCATCTCCACCATTTCTCCTATGCCCTCTGAGTACCTAAGTATGACCTCTTTAGCAATCTCTGTGGCCAGTTTCAGAGGGCTCTTAGGTCTTTCCTCAGGGGTTTCTTCGAAGATTAGAGCTCTTCGTCTTGTCCTCTGTAGAGGTTCTTCAGCACCCTCTGCAGGTTCATTCAGAGTAATAAAGGCCTCAGCCTTAGCTTCCTCAGACTTTTCCTTCTCTAGTAGTTTTTGCAGTCTCTTCTTCTTCTTCTTCTTCTTTTCAGAAGATTTAACCACCTCTGTGGTTTCCTCTGGCACAACCTTTTCTTGTCTTTTCTTCTTTGACTTTGGAACCTCTACCTCTTCGGTTCTCTACTTATGTTGTTTCTTTTTCTCCTTTTTAGCACTCCCCACCCCCTTTTCTAAGTCTTCTCTCTTCTCACTCACTTTCTGTGCCTCTGTGGCCACCTCTTCTGCTCCTTCAATGAACTCATCCCTAAGATAGACAACTATTTCTTCTACTTGAAATCCTACATGCGGAGGGGTTGCAGGACTCGGTGTAGGAGTCCCGTGCCCGTGAATGTAAGCTCTAACACCCTCTTCACTATCCCAATAAGTCAGAAGCCTTGCTGGTAGAGGTCGAGCGTTCGGGTAGCCAGTCTTCAGGGTTGTAGGTTTCTGTGACCTTATCTCGTGAAGTTTGATCATTTTTCCTTCTGCGGGCAGTTTGCCCTCTCTTATCAGATCATCACCTAGTAGAACTGCAAGGAATCTGCTGAATACCAAGTTTTTGGGCTCGGTGCCTCTATCTTTATCTTGCTGTTTAGAGATTACCGCGTTGCAAGTCTCCTTGAAGATTAAACCTGCATATTCCAGTGGGAGGTCGTAGTAGATCCCGTACATGATGGCCAGAATGGTGTGACTTGATTGGTCAGGACTACCCACTTTACTTGTGAGGCATCTATTTAGGATGGAAAATAGAACATTCCACAACGGTGGAAGATTTTGTCTTCTGAAGTCTGTTCGCTTGGTGATTGGAACTGCATATCCTATGAAGTTCAGGAATTCTAACAGTTCATCCTCTGTGGGTTCATCAGAGAATCTCTTAAGGTTCAAGTCATCTTTTGCAGGGAGTTCGAAGATATTAGATAACCGTTTGCGGTAGATTCCTAAGTCCGGAATTTTGGCCGTGGAGGGATGAGTTGCATATCCCATAATGCAATACCCATATCCGTCCATTTTAATATGTCTTGCACTCAGCCAAAATTGTTGAATGTAGTTTTCAGGGACATCAGTTCTCTTCATGGTCAGGGCCTTGACAAGGAAATTGTTTTGCAGGATCTTGATGAGGGGTTCAGCTTCAGTAGGGAATCCAGTAGGGTTCAAGGTGACAAAATGGTTGTTACGTTTGATGTTCATGTTGCTGAGATGGTAATCATGTCTTATGAATGAGAGCATTATGCTAGTGAGGACCTGTTCTTGTCCTATGGAGTGAGAATCAGCCTTTGTGCCACTAAGTGTTGAGAGTGATTGTAGGCCTTAGATCCTTGGGAGTCCTTTAATGGAAGAGGGAAAGCCATTGCAGGAACTTAGAAGAAAAGAAGGAAGTTCTTGCTTTGGGATTCTTGAGAGAAGAAGAGTGTATGTAAAGAAAATGGGTAATTAAGAGGAGAAGGGTTTATATAGTAAGAGAGAGGTGAAGAATTTAGGCGGTAATAAATAAAATTTTGAAATCCGTAATGAGTACCAACGGATAAGGATCCGTTTTAAAAAGCGACGGTACAGATACGGACCAATAAAATTTTGCCACGTCAGGATGGACGATGCACGATCGAGTACGTGCGCCTCCCTCTATTCTCACGCGCATGGCATTCACTATTCCCACATGACAGTGATTTTCAAAAAATAACCCGCATTGAGTGACCATCTGGTAAAAAATTTCAAGAGGTGAAAATGGCAGAAGCTCTGTGGGTCTAGAGCTTCTAAGGTCATTAGAAGGGTTCTGAATATTAAGATAACCTAGACAGATTTGAAATAACTATGAGATGATCGAACACAAACTCAATTATATGCTTAATGGACAAGAAACCCCTTTTGTGAGGTGCAGAGGCTCTGTGATTGGTCACATAGGCTCTGTGGAGAACCTCAGAGGTTCTGAGACCCAAAATTTCTAATTCAGGAAACATTTGGGGGTGTTGATCACTCAAAAGTTTTGAAAGGATTTGAAAGGCAGAGAGAGACATATTTGAAGAATAATGTCGAGCTCCCCTTTGAATTGTCAAGGTCTCTAGTTTTAGCTCCTCCTTGATCTGTGCTTGGTTCTTTTGGCAATAGACTTTCGACAAGACACAGAGCAAGAGAACCATTTTAACAAAATTTACGGGAAAGGGACTGTACAAACTAAAGAAAGAGAAAAGAAGAAAAAAAACAAACGGATATAAAATATGTACAACAGAGGCTCTATGCAAGGGTACAGAATCTCTGTGATTCAACTCATGTTTAGCATACCAATCTTGCCAACAAGAAAAGTGAATATTTTCTCATCCAACGCCTTTGTGAAAAGGTCAGTAAGCTGGTAATCTGTGGGGACAAAGTACATTTCTATGGTCCCATGCTCCACATGATGTTTCAGAAAGTGGTACCTGCTATCGATGTTTTTGGTCTTAGAGTTCTGAACAGGGTTGGCAGAGATCGCATAGACACTTTTGGATTCACAGAGGATGGGGATTTTTTCAATGTCAAATCCATAGTCTCTATGTTGGGTTCTCATCCACAGAACCTGTGAACAACAACTAGTGGCAGCAACGTATTCTGCTTCTTCCGTAGAGGTCGAGACACAGTTCTGTTTCTTAGAAGTCCAACTCACTAGTTTGCCTGGAAGAAATTGACAACTCCCAGAGGTACTCTTTCTGTCTAGCTTGCATCCTCCGTAATCTGAATCTGTATAAGCCACAAGATCAAAGCCAGAGTTCTTCGGATACAAGAGGCCAAGATTCTTGGTCCCTTTTAAGTATCTAAAGATCCTCTTGACATCATGAAGATGAGATTCTTTAGGGTTAGCTTGAAATCATGCACAGAGGCATGTGGCAAACATTATATCGGGTCTGCTTGCAATTAAGTACAACAGAGACCCTATCATACCTCTGTAGAGTTTACACTCCACAGATTTGCCCACTGAATCTGCATAAAGCTTAGATCCAGTGGCCATAGGGGTTTTCATTCGTGAAGAGTCGGAGAGCTTGCATTTTTCAAGTATGTTAGAGACATATTTTGATTGGTTTAAGAAAATGCCCTCTTTGGTTTGTTTGACTTGCAATCCTAGGAAGAAGGTGAGTTCTCCCATCATGCTCATCTCAAACTCACTGTTCATCAATGACTCAAACTTTTTACAATATGATTCATTTGTGGACCCAAAAATAATGTCGTCAACATAAATCTGCAACCTTTTCTCTTCTTATAAAATAAGGTAGTGTCAGTTGTACCTCTTTTGAAACTATTAGCAAGAAGGAAGTTTGAAAGTCTGTCGTACCAGGCTCTGGGGCTTTCTTGAGTCCATACATAGCCTTGTCCAAGAAGTACACGTGATTAGGGTACTTAGAGATTTCAAACCATGGTGGTTGTTGGACGTATACTTCTTCTTGAATCTGCCCATTTAGGAAGGCTGACTTTACATCCGTTTGGAATACTTTAAAACTTTTGTGGGTTGCGAAGGCAAGAAATATTCTTATCGCCTCGAGCCTTGCCACAGGGGCAAAAGTTTCTTCATAGTCGATTCCTTCTTCTTGGCAATATCCCTTGGCCACCAGTCTTGCTTTGTTCCTAAAGACCCATTTGGTCCCTATTACAGTTTTGCCTTTCGACAGAAGCACTAGGGTTCATACTTTGTTCCTTTCAAACTGTACAAGATCCTCTTGCATGGCTTCTACCCAGTTTGGGTCTTCTAGAGCTTCAGAGATCTTTTTGGGCTCGATAATACTCACAAATATTGTATAGTAACAAAAGTTTGCAGTACTGGATCGGGTCTGGACTTTGTCAGAGGGGTCACCTATGATTTGGCTCTGTGGGTGACTTCTGGTCCATTTTGTCATGCGAGGTAGGTGATCATTTGAACCTTCAGAGATCACTTACGGAGCATGTTCTGTCTCTAGATGTTGATCACCCTTTGTTGGAGAGAGATCATTTGTACTTGCCATAGGGCTTGATTGATCATTGTGAGTTGATGTGTTGATCTCTGTGGTGCCTTGTTCAGAGTTCTCTGATTGTTCTGGTGTTGACCCTTCAGAGGTATCTTGAAGATGACCATGATCTTGATTGAGCATAGAGACTTGTTCAGTGTTAGCCTCTGAGTGCTCCCCCTCGACATTTGCACCTACAAAAGTAGTGGAAGAGGGTGAAGTATTGCTAGGACCAATTAGAGATGTACTTGTTTGGTCTTCAGAGGCTTCAGCTCCAGAGGCTCTGTGGTCATCCTCAGAGGGTCCATCATCGTTGAACATCTCTTCAAACAGGTGATGAAGATCATTTTCTCTAGATGAATCACCAGATTATTTATCTTGAAGTTTAAGTCCTGAGCTGATTTGCTCAGAAGTCATCTGAAAAGAGTCATCAAAAGAAACATTAATACTTTCAAGTATATGTTTTGATTTGAGCACATAGACTCTATATGCCTTGGAGTTTGATGGGTAGCCGACGAATTTGGCTTCATCAGCTTTAGGACTGAATTTCCATATTTCCTCTCTGTCGTTCAACACAAAGCATCTGCACCCGAAGACGTGAAAGTACTTGATATTGGGCTTCTTCTGGTTGAGCAGGTGGTAAGGGGTCTTTGCATGCCTTTTTACTATCAAAGATCGATTTTGAGTAAAGCATGCAGTTGAGATTGCTTCTGCCCAAAAGGAAATCGGAAGTCCTGAGGCAGTGAGCATAGTTATGGCGGCTTCCACTAGTGTTCTGTTCTTGCGTTCAACAACACCATTTTGTTGTGGAGTCCTTGCAGCAGAGAAGTTCTGTGAGATGCCCTCTGTCGTAAGATAGGCTTCGATGGTTGAGTTTTTGAGCTCTGTGCCATTGTCACTTCGAACTCTCTGAACCCTACAATCATGAAGAACTTGTATTCCCTTAAGGATATTGATTAGTACCTCAGGAACATTTGATTTCTTTCGAACAAACTCCACACAAGTATATCTAGAAAATTCATCTATGAGTACAAGGATGTACTTCTTGCCACCTAGACTCTGCACAGATATAGGACCACAGAGGTCTACATGAAGCATTTGCAGAGGTCTATTGCAAGATATGTCTGATTTGGTCTTATGGGCAACCCTTTTAAGTTTGCCCATTTGTTACCAATTGTTTATCCCAAATAAAGAACTTCTCAACTTGATAAACTTTTCACTACACACGGACTAATCAATAAGAGTGCAGAAGCGTTTTAGTGTGTAGAGAAAGTAGAACATGCAAGGTAGTAGACACACAAACAAACAATGAACAAAAACGTAAGATGCAACAAGAAATTTAATGAAGAAACTGTTTCATTGATTTGCTCTAAGAACACCAAGAACACGCACTGGTATGTGCAAATATTCTCAAGGAAAATACAATCTCTATTTCAGAATAGTGTGTGCCCTCTTGCATAAACCAAAGGTGGTGCTCCTATAATATACAAGAAGGATGCACCCCGTAGTACAAGACAAAGGCTGACATTCCATAAACAGAATGCCACCTGGAAAGGTAAACAATCGTGCGCCGCGGAAATGATCTGGAAAATCTTCGTACATCAGTCTGCACGTGACCTTGTCTTGAACTGTATTCACAAAATCTTCGAACTGTCTCCAGAGGTTAGCCATCACAGAGGCTCTGTGAGTGATCACAGAGGCTCTGTGAGTGATCACAGAGGCTCTGTGATATGAAGGTCATCATCAGGTTACGAGTCCTCTGGTAGAAAGTCGACAGAATCTTCTAAGCTTTGTCTTCTGTGGTGACTTAGTCGTTCTGAGCAGTCTTCAGCAGTTCCCATACTTAGCCTATTTTCAATACTTCTATTCATGAAAGTTGGAGCTAACACTGCGCATAGATGTTCTTTAACATATTTAAGCTTAGGAAGCCCTTTTACTAACTTTCCGGTGACCAGTTTGTTGATGTAACGAAAATTCAGGTATGAAAGCCTTCGATGCCATAACCAAATTTGTTGCAGCGAGGCTTTTGACAGTAGACACACCTCATTGTCAGTCTGGACTTTTGACATATTAATTGTGTAGAGGTTTGACTTTCTCGTTCCGACCAAGAGTTCTTTACCATCTTCAGTACGCACAGAACACCTCTTGGCCTTGAAATTAACCTCTAGATCTTTGTCACAGAACTGTCCAATGCTGAACAGGTAATGTCCTAAACCTTCAACATATCTCACCTTCGTAATCGTCACGTTCTCTTGAATGATGTCACCATACCCCAGAATTGGTGAAAACTGGTCATTCCCGAAGCGAACTGTTCCGCAATATTTCTTTGTATAATTAGATAATAAATATTTCTGCCCTGTCATATGCTTGGAGCAACCAGAATCCAAGTACCATATATGACGGGCCTGCATAGGAGAAATCACGAAACAATAGATTTAGGTACCCATTTATAGATGGGTCCTACAGTGTTAGCACAAGATTTTGGCATCCATTTATATATGGACCCTTTGATCTTTTGAAAAACATTTAAAGCATTAGAAGGATAAGAATATACATTATATGTTCCAAACCAAACATCAGAATATTGCCGAGATGCATAATCATTTCTTTTATAATTAGAAGACTTTCTAGCAGACGGAGATAATTGGAACAATTGCTTTAATTAATATTTCTTGTAAGAAGTTACAAGTTTTGGTTTTTGAAAAGCAACATTCTCAAGTACATCAGTTATACTATCAGTTCCTCTATTACAATTTGAATCAGAAAATGATTTAGCATTCTCGTCAACCTTCTTCTTTGGTTGCCATTCTGATCTAACTCCAGTCTTTCTTTTATTCACATCTGAAACATTTGAAACTTTATAGTTAGAACTAGGAGATTTTAAAGATTGCTTTTTCTTTGGCTTACTAGTGGTTTTCTGTTTCTATGAATGCCTAGATCTCTTCTTCTTACCTTTGGCCTTCTTGGGATTCACATAAACTGATTCATCAACTTTCGTTGAAGTTTCACCCTTTGCATACACACTTGGTAATCCAAAAGAATTTATCACAATTTTGGATTGATCAGGAAGTTTAGCATTAAAATCAAATTGAGCAACACACTCATCTAAATCACCTTCAGAGTTAAGAAAATCAAACTCTTCATCAAGTAGATCAAAAATATCATCAGATTTTGAAGCTTTGAAAGTTTTAGAAATAACAGAATTTTTAAGCACAGTGGAAAACACAGTTTGTTCTAGATTAATCAAAATCCTTTCTTCTGGTACAGTATTCTTGAGTTCAAAAATTTTACTTTTTAACACGAGAGGAGATATATAAATCTTACCTTCAATAGGCTTAGCCTCCAACTCTTTTGAATAATAACTTTCGAAATAGTCATTAGAAAAGAAATTTTGATTTATCAGAACTGTAACTATAATTCAACTTCTCATAACGAAATGGAAGTTGCATTTTAGTTGTGTTCTTCCTTTTCTCTTTTTCTTTAGCTTCATCCTCTTCAGACAATTTAGTCCACTTAACTTTGAGTTCAGGGTATTGTGGTGCCAGTTTTAAGAATCCAAAGTCATAAAGCGCAGACACTTTAGAAATACCCTTTTTGAGGTAGTGTGGGTTCTCGTAACCAAGACCCCAACACTCACTACTCTCTTTAGATTTATTCAAATGAATGGTCTGTTCAGTTTGACCTAAAGTGTAAAGTTTTTCTTCCAACACATTCACTTTATCAGTTAAAGATTTATTTTCTTTTGAAAGAAATGAACATGTTTTAGCAATCTCTTTAGAATCAAATTGACACAGTTTATATTTAGAAGTAGTTTTAGATAATTCCTTGTGAATTATAGTCTTCTCTTTCGCGCTGGTATCAATATTTTTATGTAAGGCCTCAAACAATACGTTCTTCTCAGCAATATCCTTGCTAAGTTTCAGTATTGATTGGTTGTTT
Source organism: Arctium minus (assembly GCA_954870635.1). Lineage (NCBI taxonomy): Eukaryota > Viridiplantae > Streptophyta > Magnoliopsida > Asterales > Asteraceae > Arctium > Arctium minus. The sequence goes on along the minus strand of OX941088.1, from coordinate 76,660,461 downwards.
TCTTTATTAATACCTCTTTCATGCTTAAGTTTAGACTCTAATTCTTGGAGTTTAATCATCATGACATTCATTTCATTTAGAAAGTCTGATTCAGTCATACCTCTTCAGTGTCTTCTCCATCTAAATCAGCTTCATCGTCAGTCACTTTCTTGCCCATAAAGCACAAGTGGGATTTTTCTTCTTTCTCTTCATGCATTAATGAGTATTACTCTTTCAGAGCTCTACCAAATGAAACCATACAAAGCACATATGATAGGTTTAACTCCGTGATCAACAAATGCAAGAGGTATGGCATCCACATAACCCCTGAAGAAAACAATGTCATGTTTCTTCAGAGCCTAAATGATGAATGGCTACACCTAACCATGTCACTGCAATCAACTTTGGATCTAGATGTATGGTCCTTATGTGACCTTTTTGGGACTTTGGTTAGCCAATAAAATCGAATATATAGAATCACAACTCAAGTTGGAAGACCTCCTGCATTGGTGGATAAAGAAACAGAGGATCAAGAGAAGGGGAAGAAAGGGAAATTTGGAGAGGAGAATTTGAAGAAGAAGAAAAATAATGTTTTAGTTGCAAAGAGTGAGGTTGAGGAAAGATCTGAGGAAGAGATGGACATGGCTTTGATGGCCAAGACTCTGGCTCTTATGACTAAAGAGTACAACATAGGCTTGAAGAAGAAGCCCATGTTCAACAGAGGTAGAGATGAGAGGGATGACAGAAGAGGTTATGGTGGGTATGGGCAAAGGAAGTTTGGCAGAGAAGAGCATGATGAAAAGAGAGATGATAGAAGGTATGTAGTGCAAAAGAAGACGGGTGCTCAGAGGACTGATGTCAGAGGAGGTGATAAGACTGTGAACAACACCCCACATCTGACGAAGGGGACGCAAACGCACTCTTCTGTGGAATGGCAGAAGTTAACTCTTCTGAGGCTGACAGTGATTTATCCACATCTGACTCTATCTCTCATGACTCTGAAAACAAATTTCTTGAACTTCAGGAGGAATTCAATGCCTGCAAAATACATGCTTAGAGTTCGAGAAGAAGTCTGCCTTCTATGAGCGAGAAGCTGGACTTCTCACTTAGGAGAAGGATAAGCTTTACCTTGAAAATAATTCTCTTATGACTGAGCACATTTCTGAAAAGAAATCCTTGAATGAAAAGGTTACCTCACTTGATAAAGCATTAAAAGAAAAGATAAGGGAGCTAAGGGACAATGAGAGTGACCGTCTAAATGTTATTTCATTAAAAAACTTTTTTCCAAAAAGAAAGAGAAGTCATTCACCAAGACTTGCTCGACAAAGACTTTTAATAAGGAAATATCAGGACGCACATAAGGTGCATGAAAAGGTAAATACCCATGTCGGCAGAAGAGGTATAGGGTTCACTGATATTGACCCCTATACTAAAAATAAAAGAAACAAATCTTTTGCAAATATCTTCTGTACTGGGAAATTTTTAAAACCAAGTCTTCCAAGTCTTTCAAATCTAACTTCTACATTCAAGAGGCGCAGAACCTCTGAAGGACCAAATCTGAGGAATCCTCTGGTGATGACAAATGTTTGGTATGAAAACAATGACTTGTCATCATCATCCTCTGCAAAGAGGAAATCCATTCCAAGGAAATATTTGTCCCAAAAACAAATAGGACTCTTCAAATTTGGTTATCCAGAGACACAAATTCAAATGGCCTTTGTGTGCATGATGATTCCTGAAAAGGAGTTATCCCTTGAGGCGCCATAGTTTGTGCCAGCCTCTGTGGAAGAAAAATTATTTAAAATATTCTTGGAAAATGATTTGAAGAAAACTTATGAAAACCACTTTTTCAATCATCCTGATATGACCTCTGTCTTGCATGGAATCTTTGAGCAAGACTTGATGGAGAGCTTAAGTATTCCTGAAGTGGTCCCTTCTAATCTTAAAAGTTTAAATATTTCTGTGGACACTAATTATGGAAAAAGCAATACATGTCAAGAAAACCATGCCTCCATCCACAAAGACTTTCTGGATTCGGACTTTGAATCGGAGTCTGAGTCATCCTCTGTTGATGTTGAGACTAGCTCTGAAGAGCAAGAAATAGTTCCCTGCACTCTAGAGGAAAATATGTTACCCTCTAGCATTCTTAACCGAATGATTGCTTCTAAAAGGAGATCTGCAGGGATACTTATTTACCCTGATTTTCTGGACATGTGTTTGCAAACTAAGACTTCTCTTGAGCTAGATAAATTAAACAAAGAAAATACTTTTTCATTCAGAAGCCTAAAGCTCTAAAATCTGTAAAACCTTTTCAAGAAAAACTCACTTGGCAACAAAAGGGAAAATAGCTTAAAAATGACAAATCTTTTGCTTCTGTGGCAGTGATTTCAAGGAAGGAAAACCACAGAAGGAGAGTACAGTCCAAGAGCAATCTGCAAGGGAATTTTGTCAAAAATCAATCTAGACTAGATAGGACCTTTTGTAAAAGAAAATCTAATGCTAGGAAAGATTGTATCGAAAAATGCTCTGTACCCTCCTTTACTGATTTCAATGAAAAGTTTAAGAAGTTTGCTTCAGAAGTCCAATATTGCAAATGTTTTGATCTTATGCATGCTCTTAATAAACATTTCTCAAGCCCACACTGCTTTATTTCTCACCCCAAGCCCAAGAATGCAAAATTCAACGGTGAAAAAAGGCAAAATGGTACCTCAGTGAAAGAGGGTAATGCCAAACCAAAGAGTGCCAAGGCTACTCTCAAGACTCCTAACAAAAATAGACCCATTTCAAAATGGGTACCTAAATCTCCTTGATATATCCGCAGAAGAAGCAGCGTGTGCCAATTTGGTACCTAGACTAAGGGTGCTCGAGACACATGACTGGCGACAGAGGGTTGCTCACCTCCTACAAAGAAAAATTCAAAGGAGGTTCTGTGACCTTTAGAGATATTAAGAAGGGTCAAATAAAAGGATATGGAGTCATTTCTAAGAGGGACATCGATGTATGCAAAGTGTCTTATGTGGATGACCTTAAGCACAACTAATTAAGTGTCATCCAACTTTGTGACAATAGAATTCGATGTGATGTTTAAATGCCAATACTGCTCTCTGCTGAAAGAGGATACTAAAACATAAATTCTGCGAGCCAACAGAAGGGGTGATTTATACCTCATGAACTTCAAGGCAATCAACAAATAAGAAAGGCTTTGTTTGATATCTAGTAAGTATGAGGAGGCTTGGCTATGGCATAACAGGTTCTGTCATTTAAATTTCCATACCCTTGACAAGCTCGTAAAATTGAATTTGCTAAGTGGTCTTCTAAGTATAAAGTTTGACAGAGATCGTCTATGTTCTCCTTGTGAGATGGGCAAACTCAAAAGAGCTGCCCATAAGAGCAAGTCAGATATATCTTGCACTAGGCCTCTGTAGATGCTACATGTTGACCTCCGTGGTCCCATCTCTGTGTAGATCCTAGGTGGCAAGAAGTACATTCTTGTGCTAGTAGATGAGTTCTCTCGATACAATTGGGTAGAATTTGTCCGTAAGAAGTCTGACGTCCCTGTGGTACTAATCAATATTTTGAAGAGAATACAGGTTCTTTATGATTGTAGAGTGCAGAGGATTCAAAGTGACAATGGTACTGAGTTCAAAAACTTAACCATTGAAACCTATTTAACTGAAAAGGGCATATCAGAGAACTTCTCGGCTGCGAGGACTCCACAACAAAATGGTGTTGTTGAACGAAAGAACAGAACACTAGTGGAGGCCGCAAGAACCATGCTCACTGCCTCAGGGTTGTCGATTTCTTTTTGGGCAGAAGCTATTTCCACGGCGTGCTTCACCCAAAATAGATCATTGATTGTGAAGAGGCACTCCAAGACCCCCTACCATCTACTCAATCAGAGGAAGCCTAACACCAAGTACTTCCATGTATTTGGCTGCAGATGCTTCGTCCTCAACGATAGAGAGAATATTGGAAAGTTTAATCCAAAAGTAGATAAAGCCAAATTCATTGGCTATTCATCCACCTCCAAAGCATACAGAGTCTACATGCTAAATTCAAAACATATACTGGAAAGTATTAATGTTTCTTTTGACGACTCTTTTCAGGTGACTTCTGAGCAAATTAGCTCAGGACTCAAACTTCATGATAAAGACTCATCACCTATTTGAAGAGATGTTCAACGATGATGGACCCTCCGAAGATGATCACAGAGCCGCTGAATCCGAGGCCTTTGAGGACCAAAAAGGTACATACCTAACTGGTCCTAGTGATACTTCACCCTCTTCCACTACTGTTGTAGGTTGACATGTCGAGGAAGAGCACACATAGACCATTAATAATCAAGGCTCCATGCTTAACCAAGGTGAAGATAATCTTCCTACAATATCTGAAGGGTCAACACCAGAACGATCATAGAACTCAAACCAGGGAACCACAAATCTTTCTACATCAACTCAGGGTGCTCAATCAAGCCCTGTGGTAAGTACAAATGATCAACCTTCTTCAACAGAGGCTGATCAAGTACAAGAAACTGATCCAGAAGTACAACTAGAAGGTTCCAATAACCACCTACCCCGAATGACAAAGTGGACTAAAAGTCACCCACATAGCCAAATCATTGGTGACCCTTCTGACAGAGTAAAGACTCGCTCTGCTACTTCCAATTTTTATTTCTTCACAAATTTTGTGAGTAACATCGAGCCAAAGAAAATATCTGAAGCCCTAGAAGACCCAAACTAGGTAGAAGCCATGCAAGAGAAGCTTCTGCAGTTTGAGCGGAATGAAGTATGGACCCTAGTGCCCCTGCCAAAAGGAAAAACTGTAATAGGGACCAAATGGGTCTTTAGGAATAAGAAGGATGAAGATAGGGTGGTGATCAGGAACAAGGCAAGACTGGTGGCCAAGAGATATTGCCAAGAGGAGGGGATCGACTATGAAGAAACTTTTTCCCCTATGGCAAGGCTCGAAGCCATAAGTATCTTCCTTGCCTTCGTAGCCCACAGAGGTTTCAAAGTTTATCAAATGGATGTCAAGTCGGCCTTACTGAATGGACAAGTTCAAGAAGAAGTATATGTCCAACAACCACCAGGGTTTGAAAGTTCTAAATACCCAAATTATGTATACTTCTTGGACAAGGCTCTGTACGGACTGAAGCAAGCCCCAGAGCCTGGTATGATTGACTTTCAAACTTCTTACTTGCAAATGGTTTCAAAAGAGGTACAACTGATACAACTCTATTCTTTAAGAAGAGAAAAGGTGAGATTCTACGTGTATAGATTTATGTAGATGATATTATTTTTAGTCTACTAATGAATCATATTGTAAAAAGTTTGAAACTTTGATGAAGAGTGAGTTTGAGATGAGTATTATGGGAGAACTCACATTCTTCCTAGGATTACAAGTCAAACAAACCACAAAGGGTATTTGATGTGATTTTCCCGATCGTCTATTGGTTGCCCGAGATAGTATTGGTGAAACCACAACCCGTTGTCTACAAGAACCTTGGTATAAGATATGCCACAATCAACCCACCAAGTTGATTGATAAGTATTGAACGCCACAAGCAAGAATACTTGATAAGTTCTAAAGTCACAAAGAACAAAAAGAGTTTAAAACTCACAATTATCATTCAAATCAAAGGTGTTTCCAAAAGATTACAAAAGCAACCTATTTATAGGATACAAAAAGATAAATCAAAAGACTCAATTAAATTCTAGACTTTAATTGAAGCAACCTTCTAATATCTTGTGAATAAATAACCTCATAAAGATAGGATCCTTCAAAATGCCTTCCAATTCAATGAAATGAGTTATTTGAACTTGGACCTTTTTTTGGATAGATTATTAGACATGGATTCCACCTTTATTTTTGGCTTGGATCTTTATTAAGATGAAGGAAAAGGATTAATCTTTAAGTGGGCTTTGATTTGAGTCCATTTGGACTTTAAATGAGTGATTTATGGCTAAAACATGGGCCATGTGTAGACTTGGCCGAATTTTCTTGGACTTGGGTAATATTTAGATGAAATAATCACAACTTGGGCTACCAAGCCTTGGGCTAATATTGGCCTTAAATTCGGATCAAAAGTCGAAGGTTTCCTTGGCTACTTGATGAATTGATGAGTGATTCTTTCCGACAGTATTTTATCAAACCGTTAAGAGCATCATTGAACATCTTAGCTTCTGACCTTGTGATTGGTCCAATCTTCCATCTCAATGGATCTTCATCATCCGGGTCATTAGATAGGTTCTCATTATTCCCCCTCTCTTGAATGTGATTTGTCCTCAAATCTTCACCTCCATTAAAGGGGATCAAATCAGAAACGTTAAAGACATCATGCACATTATACTCAAAAGGCAAGTCAAGTTTGTAAGAATTGTCATTAATTTTCTGCATGATTTGGAATGGTCCATATCCCCTTGGCATCAGCTTTGACTTTCGTTTACTTGGAAATCGTTCTTTTCTCAAATGAAGCCACACCCAATCTCCTGGTTCAAATGTGACCTTTCTTCTGCCCTTGTTTGCATGTTGTTCATACTTCTTAGTGCGCTCTTTGATGTTGCTTTTCGCCTTCTCATGGATCTGTTTAACAAATTCAGCTTTCTTCTTGCCATCTAAATTCACTTGTTCACTCACAGGTAAAGGAGTTAAATCGATTGAAGTTAATGGCTTAAAACCATTCACAATTTCAAACGGTGAAAACTTTATAGCAGAATGAACATGACGATTATAAGAAAACTCAACATGAGGTAAGCATTGTTCCCAAGTTTTGACATTTCTTCCAATTATGGATCTCAAAAAAGTACCAAGAGTGCGATTCACAACTTCTGTTTGCCCATCAGTTTGGGGATGGCAAGTTGTGGAAAACAAGAGTTTTGTTCCCAATTTTCCCCGCAAGGTTTTCCAAAAGTAACTCAAAAATTTTGTGTCTCGATTTGAGACAATGGTTCTTGGCATCCCATGCAACCTCACTATTTTTTTGAAAAACAAATCAGAAATATATGATGCATCATTAGTTCGGTTGCATGCAATGAAATGAGCCATTTTAGAGAACCTGTCAACAACCACAAAGATTGAGTCTTTGCCGCCTTTCGTTTTTGGCAAACCCAACACAAAATCCATTGAAAGATCAACCCACGGTTCATTTGGTATAGGCAAAGGAGTATATAAACCATGAGGTTGAACTTTTGATTTTGCCTGTTTGCAAACAACACAATTTTCACATATTCGTCCTACATCAACTTTCATTTTTGGCCAATAAAAATGTTCTTGTAAAATTGCCAAAGTTTTTGCCACGCCAAAATGACCCATAAGGCCTCCACCATGCGCTTCTGAAGCGCAAAGTAATGATATATTGAATGTATGAGTGAAAGTGTTACAAGGAACAAAGACCAAAGGGACTTAAATACCCTTGGTCAATACAACATAGTATACAACACTGTACACTATATAAGACCAAGCCCATAAATACAATGATTACTATAAAATCAGACTTAACAATATCCCCCTTAGTAATCATTGGCGTTGTGGTCTTCAAAATCCATCTTCTAAATCAGCATGGACCAACTAAGCAACTTTGCGAAGCATTCTGACTTTTTAAAGAAATTTCTTCCCATCATCTTTTAAGCTCTGTTGTCTTTACTGCCTTGACAAGACTGGACCTGTTTGAAATAAACTTGAAAGAACATTCGGTTCATCAGCTTGTGCTCTAGACGACACACCTCTTTTAAATGATCTTGACGAAGCTGTGGTGATCGGAGCTTGAACAGCAAAAGACAATTAAAGATGAAGAAATTTTGAATCTTGAGCTAATCTTGATCAACAGATTAATCATTTGAGCTCTATGTCTCTTTATCATCTCCTTAACTTCTCTTAACTTCTCCCCCTCATGACCTTGATGATCTGGATCAACTTGGTCATGCAAATGTTAGAGACGAGACAACTTAAGATATGCAAAATCAAAGAAACAGAGAAAAGAAGGAAGGTTTGCGCTACAAGTTGGTGGCGCAAAATTAGGTTTGTGCTAACAGAAGGAAGCGCAAAGTGAGGTTTGCGCGACAAGCATGAGACGCAAAACTTGTTTTGCGCTAGAAGCTGTTGGCGCAAATTGAGCTTTGCTCTACCAACTTGAGACGCAAATCTGACTTGGAGTCTGAGAAATTTTACCTGTTAAGCCCTTTGACTCCCCCTACACAAATGCACTAAATTTGACAATTCAAGTTAGCATTCATATAGAGAATCAGATACTCCCCCTCAAAAACAGATATGATCATTTTGAAAAATTCTCCTTTTTCACTCCCCCTTGAATAATGCTCAAACCCATTTGAAAAGATTTATGAGAACACAAGAGTTAAAACAACATTGAAGACAGAAAAATATACTGAAAATGTAAATTTTGAAACAACTAAACAAGTAAAAATTTAAACACTAAACAAATAAAATTCTAATTAGTAAAATATCACAGATTTATCAAACAGTTGAAATCAAATATATGTTGTTGGATATAGATACAAGTTTCATTGCATATCAAGTTAAAACATGTTCAGTTTCAAAAACTTTCATCAATCTATTCAGTGTGCAATCATGCGAACTTCGATTAGCTTCAAGAAAATGGCATTCTAAAAATATAATAGAGAACTTTGCAAATAATCACACTAAGCCATCAAGAATTTAAGACTTTCACAAATTTACAGGTTTATCGCGACTCAAAAATATCACCAAGTATCATGAGATGTGTGCTCATTGGCATCTTGACATGAGTGTGCTCTTTGGCATATTTTAAGCATGTGCACATTTGGCATCTTTTAATCAAAAAGTTCAGTAAGTAAAGAACATGCCATAACCGTAACTTTCTATCTGACCCTATTGCAGGATTTGGGTCAGCCGCTCCCAGACCAGTTGGCCTTAGGGGACTAGGTATCAAGCACCCCTTGGAACTTACTTTCCCAGATCAGAAAGGCTACATAGACACATCCAAAACCCATTCATACCAGTAGAACATGACTTTCGATCTGGTTCTATTGAAGGATTTGGGTTCGATCACTCCCAGATCAATTGACCTTAGGGGACCAGATGACAAGCATCCCACAGAACTTACTTTCCGAAACCAAAAAGGTCACAAGTACAAACTTTTAAACTTAGAGATTTATGTATTTTATAAGAATTTAATATTCATCCCAATCACTCAGTTCTACATCTAAGTGCTTAGCCCATATTTTCATTACAATCCATAATTCTGACTTTTTAGGTTTTCTAAGCATTGTAAACTATAATTATTCCGAATTATACAGCTTTAAAGCAAAAACAAAAGCTACAAACATGTTGCTGACTTTTCGAAATTTGTTTGAATTGAAATTTGAACATATAACAACTTCAATATAAACAAAGCAACTTGAAAATTTATCCTAGACACACATTTTATTCAAAAGAAAGAAAACTGTAAAATATTTACTTTATAGAATAAGATTTGTAAAGATTTAAACCCTTTTTTTTTTTAAATTGTGTCTCAAATGGATAATTTTGGTTGAAAAAAATTCAGGATAGAGTTTGAAAAACTCAGATTCATGAAAAAGTTTGGAGAAAACTGGAATGACATCACAGAGATAAATGCAGCGGAATAAAAGTAGATGTACTCACAGTTTCTCATTAGCGAGAAGCTAAAATCGTTGAAGAACGAGTCCTAGACTGATTTGTCTAGAACTCGAAATCCTTTGAAGCACGGGTTCTGAGCTGAATTACCCAGAAGCCATTTTTTCTCTTACTCCCCCTTAACATGAGGTTCCTGCAACTTTGAATCAATTTGAGATTTGGGAACCCACTTGAATTTGGGCCCGTGTTTGTTAGTTGCAGTTCGTATGGGGAAATAATTAGAAGATTTCACAGTTAAAGCACGAGAATGATTATCAGAAAAATAAGCACAATCATCAGATGAATACAAAGCATAATCATCTGAACTTGAACTAGAAGAAGAATATGAGACATTTTTGGAAATTTGAATCATTTGCTTTATTGAATATTTCGAAATTTTATTACATGAAGCAAATGAGTCACTTTTATAAAGTCTGTCTACATATCTATCCTCATCAGTCATAGAATCAGAAGATGTCTGCTTCGCTTTCCAAATCTGCTTCGATGACTTGCTCAAAGTCCTATCTGAAAGAATTGAATTAGAAAAATTAGAACTGTCAGAAAGAACTTTATCTTGTTTCTTTGACTTCTTTGACCTTCTTCTTTTACGCTTTGGTTTATAATAATCATCATTGATCGTAAAAGAATCATCAAGAATTTTAGACTTAATATTTAAATCAGAAGAAATAATTTTACCTAAGCAACCAATCTGATCAACTAATAAATCTGAATTTACTTCGGAGTCAGAATTATTTTGAGAAAAGATTTTAAAATTAGAAATTTCATTTTTGTTTACATGAAAATCAGAAGAAAGGCTAGAAATAGAATCTGATTTTTGAGAAAATAATTTTTCTTCAAGACTAGATGTCATGAAAGAAAAATAATACCAGATTCAATTTCCTCTAAAATATTTTGATCTTCTATCTTATCTTCAAGATCGATGATTTTGCTTTCTAATACTAACGGAGTAGTATATTTCTTAGAATCATAAATGATTGGAGAAATATTTTTCTTATCAGAATTAGGAGCATAAGGATCAACAAAATCATCAAACATTGAAGATTTAACAGGAGATATATCATTTAAAACTCTTCTTCCTCTCCTTGATTTTTCAGGAAAATATTTTGCATTTTCGCTCGTGTAAACAAAAGGAATTTCCTTTTTCTTGTTATTTGTTCTTTTCTTATTTTCGATTTCTAACACTTGTTTTTCATTCATCCAATCAATTTTAAATTGAGGAGCATATTTATCAAGTGTTAGATAATCGTATTTATATAAAGTAGGGGATTTTTCAATCGAATTGTTTAAACAATGCGGATTTTCAAAACCAAGTCCCCATTTTTCTTTTAAAGCTTCTTCAATCCTTGGTTTGTTCATAAAAATTGTTTGTTCAGATTGGTTCCTCCGATAAAGCTTTTCTTCTAACTTATTGATTTTATCTGGAAAATTCATCTTATTTCATTTTTCCAAATCATCCAATTTCTTTTGAAAGATTTCTTTAGTATTTTCTAAAATAGATTTTTCATCTTTCAAAGAAATTTTCAATTTGTCAATCAAATCTGAATTTTCAGAATTTAAATTCTTTTCATATATTAACTGAGAGAGTAAATCATGTATGACATTTATCATGATATTCATCTGAGAAAATATGAATTTATAGTCAAATTCAGAATATACCTCGTCTTCATCAGATTCAGAATCATTATCTGACTGATCATCTCCAACTAAGCATATCTGAGCGATCTCGACATTTGCAGCTTCATCGTCAGAATGATCCAGCCAGAATTCCTCTTCAGCAAGTAAAGCAGTTCCGTTCTCTCTCTTTTCGGCTAGCTCCAATTTCTTTCTGTAGTATGCCGAATCCCGTACTTTCTTCACTCTACACTCCTTTGAGATGTGACCCAGCTTTCCACAGTTGTAGCAGACATCAGTTTTTGGCTCCTGCACTTTGACTCTTGAACCGGAAGTGAAACGAAGATTGTTAGAACCCGACCGTGGTTGGAACTTTTTCTGGTAATGCTGAGAGAGAAGGATCATAGCTTTCTCTAACGCTTCGCCATTATCTTCAGTTGACCCGTTGTAAGCATTATCAGACAATGCTTGTTCTGTCAGTTGTTTCGTGAGAAGAGCAATCGGGTCCACTGATTTCTTGTTCTTCTTTTCAAGCTTTGCTTTCTTCTCTATTACCAAGCTCTCATCAGTCATCAGAATCTCATATAATTCCTAAATCTGCATAGTGGAGACCCGAACATCATTCCTCAGTCTGTGACATGATTTGTTCCATTCAGGCTGAAGAGCATTGAGAAATTTTAGATTCGTCTCAAGCTCTGTCTTGTTCACATTTATCTTTCGCAGATCATTCAGCACTGTACAAAATTTGTCGAAAACACTCTTTAGAGATTCAGATTCTTTGGTTTTAAACTCCACAAAATTGTTCATATAACATGTATGGCGGAGTTGAGTTGCGACTGATGAACCAAGCATGATCTTTTCCAATTGTGCCCACAACAGATTTGGATAATCCTTGCAATGATCAACCCGGTTGTAGACAGAGTTTGGTAAGGCAAGCATCAAATTAGCTTTTAATTCTTTATCAGCTTTCATTCGCAAAGCCTCTTCAGTTGTTGCAGGAGTCTCTTTATTAGGCTTTATGAAAGGTCCTTCAGTTAGAGACTTCATCATGTTATCTCCATTAGCTTGACGCTCGATAAAGTTCAGGAACCTATCTTGCCATTGAGTGAATTCATTTTCGTCAACTAGAACTGGAGGATGAGTTTCTGTGCCTAATTGCATCATCAGATCACTCTTGTAAAATTGAGCTTCGAAAGCAAACTTCGCAGAATCCATATTTCAGAAACTCAGAAAAATTCTAAGTCTAGACTGAGAACTGGCGCAAACTTGAGGTTTGCGTGAGAGGCAAGTAGCGCAAACTGAGCTTTGCGTTAACAATAGAAGACGCAAACTTGATTCTCGCGAACAGTTGGAGACGCAAACAGAGATTCTCGCGAGTAGTTAAAGACGCAAACTGAGCTTTGCGTTAAAAAGAGAAGACGCAAAAGAGATTTGCGTGAGCTGACACTGACGAGAACTTGACTTTGCGTGATACACTGAAGACGCAAACATAGCTTTGCTCGAGCTTCTGAAGACGAGAACTTAACTTTTCTTGATCTAAAGGAGACGCAAAACTGACTTCTCTTGATGTACGAGAGACGCAAAGAAAGCTTTGCGTGAACAACGGATGAAGCAAAGTGTACTTTGCGTGATGTACGAGAAACCCAACTTGCACTTTGCATGATAAACTTGAAACCCTGAAACACACTAAGACAAAATTAGTAAGATCACGCAAATCAAAATATGAACTCGCGCAAACTATGAAGAACTCGCGCAAAGTTCCAATCTGGCGCAAACCGAATGGAAAACAATAAATTTGCCAAAAAATCAATTATAGCCATGAAATTTATGCAACCAATACACACAGAATTTATCGAAAACAAGATTATAACATTTTTCAATTAACAAACTCGATCAAAAACCAAGAAATCAAAAATTCGAAAATGTAACAGTACGTCAAAACCGTTTTTCCAGAAAATCAACAATTTTCAAAATTGACAATCAGAACTTGTTTTTCTTGCAAATCGATGTGAAACAATAATGTTCTACAATTAAAAACGAGTTCAACAAACCAATTTACAATGAAATTCAATCACAAAATGTTAGACCACAGTCTCATTGGATTCAAGATCATCCAAACTGAAGATCGCAATCTGAAGCTAAAGCCGGAACGTCGACTCTCGATATAAAAGTCTATGTCTATTTGTAATAAATGTCAATATAATTGTTTGTTATTGTAATAGTTAACTTAATATCTAGTTTGTTAGATATTTAGTTAACTTAGTTATTATTTAGTTTAGTTGGTTATTTAGTTAGATTCAAGTAACTTAGTTTTTATTAGAAATAATATCTTGATCTAATATCTAGATATTATTCTAAGTAGTGTGTTAGACACACTTGGTATTTTTGTATCTCTCTAACACCAAAATCAAATCATAGATCAGAAAGAGATAACACATACAAACACACACATCAAGGTGTAAAAGAGAGAAAAACATAGAGAACACATCAAGAACTTAATCGATCAACCTTGTAATCGTTTGATATATTCAATACAGGTTGGTAATCGTTATTGTGTTGTTGTTTCTATAAAACTTGATAGTAGTAGTATTGTTGTGGACCGACAATTGGTATCAGAGCCTGATTAAGATCAAAACAAGTTTTATAAAAGAAAAACGTCTCTGTGTTCTTCAAGAAAAATTGATTTCGAGTGTTAGAGTGTTTTAGGTGTTAGAATCGATCAGGGTGTGATCGAAATACATGCTAGATTGAGTTGTATGTGATTAATTTCAGTATTAAGCTTAAATCGAGTATCAATTTGTGATTTTTTGTGAGTGAACTATCGAGTGAAGTAAGTCACTGTGCGATCAAAATAATCTTCAAAAAGTGTATTTTAGTGAGATCGAGTGCTCATAATCTGTTCTAGAAGTGTTTCTAGACATAAGGGTAGTGTTTGTTATTGCTAATCGTTACAGGAACAGATTTTAGACAAATTTTTGAAGTTCAGGACGAATAAAGCGCAAAGCAAAGGAAGAACGAAACACAAAGTCTCACTTTGCGCGTCCCAAAGCAATCGCAAAGCTCACTTTGCACGTCCCAAAGCAAACGCAAAGCCTACTTTGCGCTTCTCAAAGGAAACGCAAACCCCACTTCTCGGTTCAAACCTCAGACCCGCAAACCTCAATCTTGCGCGTCCAACTAGACCCGCAAACCTCAATCTTGCGCGTCCAACTAGACCCGCAAACCTCAATCTTGTGCTTCCCATTAGACCCGCAAACCTCCATTTGCGCGTCCCAATAGACCCGCAAACTTCCATTTGCATTCCCAACTTGAAACGCAAACCTTCTCAATCGCAAAGCTCCAATCCCCTTGACCCCACCCGCTAACCGGGTAGCGGGACCCCCGTGCTAAGTCTGCCTAGGGGGACAAAATTTCTTGTGTGATCAAATTTTATTTGGATTAACGATCATATCTTTCAAGTTTTCTCTTATTCAATACAGGATGACATCCAAAGAAGCTTTCGCAATAGGAACCGACACCAAGCCACCAGTTCTCTTTCGAGGGGAATACGAACAGTGGAAGGATAGGTTTCTAAACTTCATTGAAAGATAGGATTTGGGTAATTTCATTATACAATCCCTAGAAGAAGGCCTAATGGAAACACAGTATAGGGAGCCAGCAGCAAGAACTCAAGAAGTAAGAGTTGCACTTTCTTATACAGATCTAACAGGTGATGCTAAGCTAAGAGCAAAAGGAGACAGGTTAGCCAAGTCATACATTCTACAAGGAATTACAAATGAAATCTATGTAAAGATTGACAGCTACAAAGCCTCAGCCAAAAAAATGTGGGATCAACTAGAGAAAATGATGTTGGGTTCAAAGATTGGGAACCAACTGAAAATCTCTAACTGCCTGCACAGTTTTGAAGAATTCAAAGGCAGAACTGGAGAAAATCTAGAAGGAACATATGATAGGTTTGTGACATTGCTAAACGAATTGAGCAAGAACAAGGTCAACAAATCTCAAATCGAGCTGAATATCAAATTCCTGAGTATTCTACAACCAGAATGGAAAAGTTTTGCCAGGCAGATGAGGCAGATAAAAGACCTGAATGAGATTCCACTTCATGAGGTGTATGAAACCCTCCGACAAAATGAAGATGAGGTGGATGAAATTCTAGCAGAAAAGAGAAAAGGAAAGACAGTTGAAGACACAGTCGCTCTTGTTGTGAAGAAGAAGAACAACAAGACGATTGTGTATGAATCAGAAGAAGCTGAAGCTGATGTTGTCTCTGACTCGGATGAAAATGAACAAATGCAGCAAGCAATACAGTTTCTAACAAATGCATTTCAGAAAAAGTTCTACAGGAAT
Source organism: Arctium minus (assembly GCA_954870635.1). Taxonomy (NCBI): domain Eukaryota; kingdom Viridiplantae; phylum Streptophyta; class Magnoliopsida; order Asterales; family Asteraceae; genus Arctium; species Arctium minus. The sequence continues at coordinate 76,644,873 of OX941088.1, read as the reverse complement.
CCAACGTCAAATAGTCAGAGGTACTCTTCTGGACCCAACAACTATGCTCACAAGGAAAGAATTGAAGGAAGCAGGTATGAAGGAAATAGGTATGAAGGGAAAAGATTTGAAGGGAAGAGATTTGAAGGGAAGAGACAATAGGAGAAGAAATCTGATGAGAGAAGATATCAGACAGAAGGAAACAGATTGGAAGAGAATAAACCGGAAGAAAGGAAGTACAAAGCTGAAGGATCAAGTCAGCCAGGACCACCGATGTGCTACAACTGTGGCAAAACCGGTCACTTTGCCAAGGATTGCCGAATATCAAAGGTTAGAAACTCCGACTTCTACAAGAACAAGATGCTTCTTGCAAAGCAACAGGAGGCAGGCAAGGCGCTGATGGCTGAAGATGAATACTGGCTGGATCACTCAGATGAAGAAGAAGATGAAGAAGAAAAGGATGAAGCCGTCAATATGTGCTTGATGGGCAAAATCGAATCAGATACTGAAGCTGATTCAGAAAATGAAGAAGAGGAGGTATGTGATTTATCGTATAAAGATTTAATGAATAAAATGCATGCTATGGTTTTAAAACAAGAAGAGTTAGAATCTAATCTTAAGCGAGAAAATGGTGTTATTATTAATAAAAACCAATTGATACAAAAACTTAGCGATGAACTTGCTGAGAAGAAAGTATTAGTTGAGGTTTTACATACAAACGCTGACACCAACGCAAAAGAACAGACTATAATTCTAAAAGAGAATAGTGAGCTCAAGTCTAAATTGACAAAAAGTGAGATTGATTTTTATAAGCTTTCTGATATGCATTCTTTATGTATTAAAGAAAACAAGACTTTAATTGCTAAATTAGATGATTTGGAAAATAAGCTATACTCATTAGGTCAAAGTGAGCAAACCATTCATCTTAACAAACCGAAAAAGAATAAAGAAAATTGGGGAATCGGTTATGTGAAACCTCAATGTCTTAAAAAGGGTATAAGAGAAGTGCCCGCACTTTATGACTATACCTCTATGCTTATTTCTCACCGAATCGCCTCATTTAAAGTTTTTAATACTAAACTATCAGAAGAGGATGAAGCCAATGAATTTGAAAAACGGATGAAGTCAACTAAAGTTCACGCTCCATTTTATTATGTGAAGTTGAATAATAGTTATGACTTTCCAAATGATGAGAAGAAATCTCTTTCAACTGACTACTTTCAAAGTTATTCTGAAAAAGAGATGGAGGCGAAGCCTGTTATAGGTAAAATTTATGTCCCTTCTCTCGTGTTAGAAAGTAAAATTTCTGAACTCGAGACCTCTTTATCAGATGAAAGACTTATGATTGAGATTCAACAAAAGGTTTTTTCAACTGTTATGAAAAATGTTGTTTTTACAAAGGCTTTTACTTCTAATGACATGTTTGGTTCATCAAACGAAGAGTTTAAATTTCTTAATTCTGACAGTGGTTTAGATGGTTGTTGAACAAATTGATTTTAATGCGAAACTTCCTAACCATGCATCTTTTGTTAAGAAAACTTCAAGAAAAACCAGTTTTCCTGTGTTCAGTGCAAAATCAACGAAAGCTTTCGTTGATAAATCAGTCTCTGTGAACGCTAAGAGTGCTAAAGGTAAGAAAATATCTCAGCATTCACAGAAACCAACCACTACTGGTAATTCTAAGAAGAAGCATTCAGTTGTTGCTCAAAGGTCTAACTCACCAGTTTTACATGTTTCAGTTATGAGCAAGTCAAGACCTGAAGCCCATTCTCAATGGCAACCAAAACGGAAGCTTGACAAGGCCGTTTTATCGTCTAGTAGTGTTAATTGTAATAAGACTTCGCTTACTAAAGATGTTGTGATTGCTGAAATTGCTTTTTTGAATCCAAAACTTGTTGTTTCTCGTAAACAATATACAATGAAGCAATTATTTCAGTTATCTTTATCTGCTGGAAAGTCCTCTATCTATAATAAACATGTTTCTATTACTTGTCAAGATTCTGGAGATTGGTTTGGAAATTACCATGTGCATTCATCTCATACCAACTCTCATGCTTTTCAAAAGAACAAAGGATCCAATTTGAAATGGATACCAAAATCTTGTGCTAACACAGCAGGACCCAAATTCCAGTGGGTAACTAAGGCTAAATCTGTGTTGCAGGCACACAAAGATTAAAGAGAAAGTGACTTCTGATTATGTACATATCAGGACTTTTTCTTCAATGTCAAAAATAGGTTTTTGGATAATGCAGTTCAAAACCCGAACATCAAAGTCGAAATAGGCTTTTGGACAAATCAGTTCAAGACCCACACTTCGAGAATCAAAGTGTAAATTCCAATGTTGTCATACGAAAATCTAAATTATGTTATTTTCTCTTATGCAGACTTGTCATACATGGTTCTTGGACAGCGGATGTTCAAAGCACATGACAGGGCAAAAAGAGATATTGTCCAACTTTAAAGACAAATTTTGTGGAACAGTAAGATTCGGAAACGACCAGTTTTCTCCAATCATGGGATACGGTGATGTACAACATGACAATGTCACTATCAAGAAGGTGAGCTATGTAGAAGGCTTAGGACACAACTTGTTCAGTATAGGCCAGTTCTGTGACAAAGACTTAGAGGTCAACTTCAAAGCCAAAAGATGTTCCGTTCGCAATGAAGAAGGCGAAGAACTTTTGGTCGGTAAACGAGAATCAGACCTCTACACAATCAATTTATCAGATGTCCAGACTGACAAGCAAGTTTGTCTACTATCGAAAGCTTCGATGAAACAAAGTTGGTTATGGCATCGACGTCTTTCTCACCTCAACTTTCGGTACATCAACGATCTGGTCAGTGGAAAGCTCGTCAAAGGACTTCCAGAGCTGAAATATGAAAGAGAACATTTATGCGCAGCTTGTGAAAAGGGGAAGATGAAGAGGGCACCTCATAAACCGAAGCCTGAACCAAGTACAAAAGCTTCTTTAGAGTTATTGCATATGGATCTATGCGGTCCAATGCGCACTCAAAGCTTAGGCGGCAAGAAGTACATACTCGTGATCGTGGATGATTATTCGCGGTACACATGGGTCAAGTTTCTACGTTCAAAGGATGAGACACCTGATGTTCTCATTACATTCCTAAAGACGACCCAGGTGAATCTGCAGAAACCGGTCAAGTTTCTACGAACAGACAACGGCACAGAGTTCAAAAACAACAAAGTTGAAGAATATCTCGAATCTGTCGGGATTTCACATCAATACTCTGCTGCTCGAACGCCTCAACAAAATGGAGTGGTTGAAAGAAGAAATCGGACGCTAGTCGAGGCTGCTCGTACTATGCTAAGTCAATCAGACTTACCTCTATTTTTGTGGGCAGAAGCTGTATCGACCGCGTGCTACACACAGAATCGCTCCATGGTACATCGGAGATTCAAGAAGACTCCTTATGCGTTAATCAACAACCGAACACCGACAATCAAATATTTCCATATATTTGGGTGTAAGTGTTTCGTTCTAAACGATAGGGAGAGTCTAAATAAGTTCAGTGCTAAAGCGGATGAAGGAATCTTCATTGGATATTCCTCGACATCAACTGCATTCCGAGTTTATCTGAAGAAGTCAAGAACGGTGATTGAAAGCATCAACGTCACCTTTGATGAAGAAATGGCTTCCGAACAACAACGTTCAGAACCCGTTATAACAGGAATACTAGCTTCTGGGCAACTCAGTTCAGGACCTATGTCTCAACAGAATAAATCAGATGAAGCATCAACTTCTACTAACCATTTATCTGATTTAGATTTATTATTTGAATTGTTTTATGATGAATTTCTTGGATCTAATGTAAAGAAATCTGTTGTGGTTGACAGGATGGTAGACTTAACGACTACTCATCCAACCAGTTCAGATATTCCTATTGAATCAAATGCCCCGATTCAACAAGAGATTACAATTCAAATGCCGACTCCAACAGTTGAAGAAGTAACAAATCAAGAAGAGACAAAAGTAGCTGAAACAGTAGGATGTTCTGTACAGATCAATCTACAGCCAGAACAAGTTGTACCTGCTGAGCCTTATGAACCTGCCACTTCAACTGAAATCACTCCTCATGAACAAATAGAAGAAGGTACAAGTGGATTTGTAGATGACACAACCGACATACAATCATCTAATCCACTGCCTCATGAACATAAATGGACCAAAGAGCACCCGCTAAGCCAGATTATTGGCGATCCATCAAAACCGGTGCAAACTAGGTCAGCATCAATGAACATGTGCATGCATGACTCCTTTCTGAGCAAGATTGAGCCAACAAGAGTATCAGAAGCTCTTGCTGATCCAGAATGGGTGATCTCAATGCAAGAAGATCTAAATCAGTTCGATGCACTTAAAGTCTGGAGACTCGTACCGAAACCTCAAGGTAAAACCATAATAGGTACGAAATGGGTGTTCAAAATAAAGAAAGACGAAGATGGAACCGTCATCAGAAACAAGGCACGACTAGTAGCCAAAGGATACAGACAAGAGGAAGGAATAGACTATGACGAAACATATGCTCCTGTGGCGCGATTAGAGGCAATCAGAATGTTTTTAGCCTACGCAGCCCACAAGAACTTCACTGTCTTTCAAATGGATGTGAAGACAACATTCCTCAATGGAATTCATAAGTAGGAAGTCTACATCTCTCAGCCAGAGAGATTTGTCAATCAAGAGAAGCCAAATCACGTTTACATTCTCGACAAAGCACTCTACGGTCTGAAACAAGCACCTCGAACCTGGTATGATGTCCTTTCTAATTTTCTAGTCAAGTCTGGGTTTTCCAAAGGTACGGTGGATACCACTTTGTTTATTAAAAAGGAAAAAGCTGATATCATTTTAATTCAAATCTATGTAGATGATATTATCTTTGGTTCTACTAATACTAAGTACTGTAAGAATTTCGCAAACATTATGGTGTCTAGATTTCAGATGAACATGATGGGAGAGATGAATTTCTTTCTCGGATTGCAAGTCAAACAGTTTTCTACGGGTATCTTTATCAATCAATCAAAGTACATTAGGGATATTCTTCGGAAGTTCCAAATGGAAAATTCAAAACCGATTGGTACCCCAATGGCACCAGGTACTAAGATTGGCAGCGATCCTTCGGGAAAGGCTGTTGATATTAGGACTTATCGAGGGATGATAGGTTCTTTAATGTATCTTACGTCGAGTAGGCCAGATATAATGTTTTCAACATGCTTATGTGCAAGATATCAGGCCAATCCTAAAGAAATCCATTTGTCTGCTGTGAAGCGCATCTTTAGGTATCTAAAGGGCACTGCAGATCTTGGTCTGTGGTATCCTAAAGATACTAGTTTTGAACTAACAGCCTACACAGATGCATATCATGCAGGTTGTATGTTAGACAGGAAGAGCACGTCAGGACATGTGCAGTTCCTCGGTGACAAACTGGTAAGTTGGGGATCAAAGAAGCAACTTTGTGTTTCAACTTCTACGGCCGAAGCAGAATATGTAGCTGCTGCTAGCTGTTGTTCTCAGGTCTTATGGATGCGAACTCAATTACGCGACTACGGTTTCCACTTCAACAAAATACCGATATACTGTGACTCCAAGAGCGCCATCGCAATAACAGCGAATCCTGTTCAGCACACAAAGACAAAGCATATAGACGTCAGGTATCATTTTATCAAGGATAATGTAGAGAAAGGAACAATTGAACTTTTCTTTGTAAAGACTGAGTATCAACTTGCTGATTTGTTCACCAAACCTTTAGACGAAAAGAGGTTTACCTTTCTAGTCTCGAAGCTTGGTATGCTAAATCTCAAAGTATAACCAGTAATTACGTATAAAATTTTTCTAATTGTATACTTATTCATCATTTCTTCATTCTTAACTCTGATTGATATCTGCCATTCTATCATATGTTCATGATCCAAGGGGGTGAATGAGAAGAAATTGACTTCTGGTCAATATTACTTCGAAGGGGAGCTCATAAAATATTGCATGTACCTTTTAATGCCAATTTTTTTTGTAATGCAAGATTTTAGGGGGAGCTCTTCAAGTCAAAAAGGAAGTATGGATATGACTTCTGATTACTTCTGATCAGAACTCGTACTTTAAAAGTTTTACTGCTTTTTGTATTTTCAATTTAAGTGAATAAATTTTACTTTGACTTGACATTAGACTTTTGCAGAATTTTTGAGAGAAGCTTACAAGTTCATATCTTTATGACTTTAAGCTTAGCTTCATGAGATGTAAGATCAAACGTTAAGGTATAATCCTTTATCTTAATCTCATATATGGTTGAAAGAAGGACAACTTTCAATCATAGAAAACATTTTTTTTAATGTTCAAACCACTTCCTGATTTTTCAACAGATTTTATATTTTGGGAGTGTATTTTAAATGTTTTCATGATCTAAATTGTGCTTTAACTGAAATATTTAAACCAATCTGAGCATCACGTGCATCTAGGAAAACAAAGAATCATTGTGCTAGGAATTAACACAACTTCTATGGAATCACCTTAACCAGTGATTTCTACCCAAGAAGTTAATCCTTAGTGATTGAGTGTGCAAATAGAAAAAGAAATGAGTATGATTAGAGAAAGCTTAATGTTTAAAAGAAAGAGCGTGTGAGAACAGAGTTAAAAGAATATCACAACTCTGCACCAACTTTTTCAGAGCCGGGTAGCCACCATTCTAGTGATTCACAATTCTTTGGTGATCATTATTGAAACAGGCAACTAACCCATGCCAACTCTTGATCAAACCTCACCATCTACTCATTTTCTTCTCAAAAAGAAAATGTTTCATTTTCTAAGGGGATGCAGCACATTTGCTATCTGATTTTCATTTGGAAAATCTGGATATTGAAAAGAAGGAAGTCTGCCCTACCTTCGCACTTCAATCATGCACATTGAGTCTGTGTTTAACTTACTGTTGTCTCAGTGGTTTACACAAATTTTGAGCCAAATAAGCAATCATCAGTGCTTCATTCTTTCAAACACAAGCACGAACACACAAGGAATTAGTTTCTTTGTCATAACGTTTATAGAAATTACCTTTGTGGTGTTTCGATGATTAAATGGAAGCCCTGGGGGAGTCAACATCAAACAGCTCCTTTCCAATGTGTATATGTTACACACAGTGACTTAGTGTTACTAACAGACATGTTAACTGATTCATTAGTTGATTTCAGGTGTTATACTACATTTGTCTGGATTTGCAAAGATCTAGATGGATCTCTTATGAATTGACGAATCAGGGGCTTTAAACGAAAGATTGACATTTCTTACCACTAATTTTGATGAAGTCGTTGCACTTAACATCAAAAAGGGGGAGAATGACTACAAAAAGAAATGGCAAAGATCACATGTTTCAAGAATCACGTCCACTCTTCAAAATTAGATTGAAGACATGCTGATTTCAGAGCTAGAGAAAGAGATTGCATCTTCTTCTGTGCTGAAAGAGAAGATTGTATTGCTAAATCATTTTCGTAATGATCTTGATCTAAAGGGGGAGATTGTTAGACCACAGTCTCATTGGATTCAAGATCATCCAAACTGAAGATCGCAATCTGAAGCTAAAGCCGGAACGTCGACTCTCGATATAAAAGTCTATGTCTATTTGTAATAAATGTCAATATAATTGTTTGTTATTGTAATAGTTAACTTAATATCTAGTTTGTTAGATATTTAGTTAACTTAGTTATTATTTAGTTTAGTTGGTTATTTAGTTAGATTCAAGTAACTTAGTTTTTATTAGAAATAATATCTTGATCTAATATCTAGATATTATTCTAAGTAGTGTGTTAGACACACTTGGTATTTTTGTATCTCTCTAACACCAAAATCAAATCATAGATCAGAAAGAGATAACACATACAAACACACACATCAAGGTGTAAAAGAGAGAAAAACATAGAGAACACATCAAGAACTTAATCGATCAACCTTGTAATCGTTTGATATATTCAATACAGGTTGGTAATCGTTATTGTGTTGTTGTTTCTATAAAACTTGATAGTAGTAGTATTGTTGTGGACCGACACAAAACAATCCGAATTTGATGAAAAATCAAGAAAACGAGATTTTCTTGAAAAATTCAAGAAAATCGATCAAATTTTCGATTAATCTACAAATTCAGAAACTAAAACACAATCTCTCAATTCTCTCAAGATTCAGATCGGCTCTGATACCAATTGTGGGTCCAAGATCACTAAATCATAGAGAGAGAAAGTAGAGAGAGAGCATGAAGCGCAAAGTAATGATATATTGAATATATGCGTGAAAGTGTTACAAGGAACAAAGACCAAAGGGACTTAAATACCCTTGGTCAATACAACCCAGTATACAACACTGTACACTATATAAGACCAAGCCTATAAATACATTGATTACTATAAAATCAGACTTAACAGCTTCTCTAACCAAAAGTTCTCGCAAGGAAGAGTTATGGACGCAAAGCATTGATTCCTTAAACAAAAACCCCTCATGTTTGAAAAACTTTTCAAAAGAACATTTTTCGCATGCTTGAAAAATTTGTCCAAAATCGGCATCATTGTGGTACAATTCTTTGATTTGTTCAAAACCAAGAATGATGAACAATACTGAAATCAACTCAAGAAAACTACCAAACAACTTGTGCCATTTCCCTGTGTGTTCTTCCCTTTGTTTGTTTATCTCTCTTATATCTTCTATTGTATGGAGTTCTTCTTCGTTTAATTTTGTGAATCTGTTGCTGCAATTTTAAAATTCTGTATGCACAAGGCATTCTTCGATCAAAATTATCGGATAGGCTTTTCAACAAACATTCCAGAGTTGTTTTGGTCAACGAGCACTTAGGACAATACTGTCATCCTCTAGCACGAGATTAATGGCAATACCTACACACTTCGAATGAATGCATGAAAACAATCATATCAAATTAAGTTTCCATCCATTTTACAGAGACAACATTTATCACTCTGCACAAGTCTAATCAACAGCAACATCATGCATGACGACCCTTGATCACATCACAACACATTAAACTTCTTTGATTCTGACTTCGATTGGGCTGCGGTTTGTTGCTCTTGTTCTAGTAAAATCAAAAGCTTCATTAAGAACACCAAATCCATGTGAAAATCACAGAGGCCGAACTGGATTATTTCATAAAAGAAAAAACTTGACAGTCTCGATACTTGCATTTCACAGAAAATCACTCGAAGAGCAGCAACATAAGCTTTCTGGATGAACATAGAAATCTGGGTCAACTTCTGGAAATGCCAAACATGAACACAATAGCAGAAGCTTTCTATTTTGCTTCTGCAGCAGCTTCTGCAGATCCTTTTTGATGCACGACATGAACATAGATAGCAAGAATCTATTGTAGACAGACTGCAGATAAGCTAATAGCTCGATTTGAACTAATCATGTTTCTGCCCATCAATGTTCCTGGCAGAATAAATTTATTCTTTTTGCTCATGATTCACAGATCTCAGTTTGAAGACTCAAACTGTATTCAACATAGATTCATTGAAAAAGCTCAAACGGAAACTCCTGTATGTCTTCTTAGCTGTTGAGGGTACCTTTTAAGAAGTAAGAGTTGAACTCACCTAGTTTATCTAACATTGATGCCACAACTTGAAATGACATGTCCCACGCTGCAACATAGCTATAATCAATTAAACTTTCAACACTAGCACAAAGTTCCTCAATAATGGTTTGCCCAGATTTTCTACATCCCCACTTGTCATGATCTAATCTTTAAACCTGAAAACCATAATCAAATCACTGTTTTGATCTGCTCTTTTTGAAATCTGGACCAACATATTTACAGAGTTTCGAATGGAGCAGGTTTGAACACATTTTTTTTTAAAATTTGTTTCATAATTCTAATGTTTCTCGATGATAAAAACATATTGTAATCTGTTAGTTAAAATATTTTGTCGTACATCTCATTGCTGTTTGAGGATGATTAGAAGGTACAAGAACATGACGCCTTGGTTGTTGACTTGCTGTTCGAATCTGTTCATAATTCAGATTCATTTTGAAACCCTTCCAAAATCCGATAAGAACATCCATATCATTCATTATTATGCACAAATAGAAGAAATACAAATCTGGAACTCGAATTGCAACACAACAACTTGCTATTGCTCTCGAGTTCTGTGTGAACATGAACATGATCTGCATTTTGAACAGACTGAAAAACTTATTGTAACAATATCAGCATTGAAGAACAACAGATGTACAAGCCTTTTATAATCTTGCAATAACATAATCACTCTTATCCCTTTAAGCAACTAGGTCCAACAGTTGGAAAGCCAAGATAGCAACCAACAAGAGGAATGAGAAAACAAGAATTCTGAAACCAGATAATCCATTAACGGATGAGCATAAACCTTGGAAACCAATAGGTATGAAATTAGCAGACCAAAAATGATACCAACAGTAAGGAAACCAAACTCTGTGAATCCTAATGACCAAAATTCACAGCACCAAATCCAATAATCAAACCGCACTATACTGATCTGAATCTTGGAAATGAAATCATTCTCAATGGCCATGATCAACCAGAATCCAACCTTTTTCTCTTTGAATTTGTATGAAGCAACATTTTCCAAGACCCAAATGAATTAGTTTTTCATTTAATTGATTATGAGCAGCGGAAAATAAACAAAATCTGAATAAACCGAAAGCGATTCCAATCTTGAATGATATCAAGGTCAGATCTGAGATCAACAACCTAACTATCGAGATGCTAAAATAGCAATGGACTAAAGCACACACAAGGATGGGATCATAGATCAACCATCTACTTAGTGCTTATCAAATGTTAGACTAATGAATGAGAAAGGATCAAAAACACACACATGTAATAAATCTGATCAGATTTAATCCAAATAGAATCAAATCTTCACATAGACATTTCATCAAACATGTGGTGTGCATAAACATATTTTGTGAGAAATCAATCAAATATTCTATCAAAGATCATCCAAAGCTCATCAAAATCAAAAAATGGATTTCCAATAAGCATAAAACAGTGAATAAATCACATAAATGATATTTCTGTTAAGCTTATGTGATTGAATCAATCAAAGCACCAAAACAACAAAATAACCATCTAATCTTCAATTGTTGCCATATATGGACGAATTGAAGAAAAGTTTCTTCAATTGGATCTAATACCAATTGTTGGAACCTAGTTTAGCTCAAGCAATGATATAAACCAAAATAGGGAAAAACAGTTTGTGGTGCAGAAGCGTTTTAATGCGTATAAGGTTTGAGCTATATGGTAGAAATGCACACAAATAAGTAACAAGTATAACAGTAAATAATAGGAATGATTCACTCAAAGATTATATTCATTAACATGCAAAATACACCAAGAACACACAGGTGTGTGTGTGTGTGTGTGTAAAATGCTCTCAATAGATTTCTATCTACAATTCAGGCGTGTATGCAATTGTGTTCTGTGGTTGTGTGCCAATTATAGGATGTGCTCCCTACATATACATATAATTGAGCACACAATAGTACAAGACAAAGGTTGCCATTCCATAAAAGCAATGACACCTGGAAAGTAATCCATCATGTGCGTACTATTTGATCTTGAGGATCTTCATACAACAAAGGCACGTGAGAGGCACACGGTCTTGCTCCTTCAAGAATTTCACAAGTTTTCTTTTTCCACAAGTTGCCACAATAGAGGCTCTGTGAAGGGTCACAGAGGCTCTGCGGTCAGATGATGAACTTCAGGTTAAGTTCTTCTTCGGAAGATAGCCAACAGAGGCTCTGATCTTGTGCTTCTGGAGAGTTTTGGTGTATGCAACAAATGTCTTCTATGGTTCCTATACTTAGCCTATTTTTCAATACTTCTATGAATGACAATTGGAGCTAACATTGATAATAATCACCCCCATATATGTAGGTAAGCAATATTTTCATGATGTATAGAGTAACAATCTCCTCCAAGAATGTAACAATAAGCGCCATTTGATCTAAATAACGGTTAATTCAAAAAAAATGTATTCATCCGAATCTTTTCAAATTCAGACAAAATATGAAGTTGTAACCCTGAATCAACATATGAAACAGTTAATATGCCTGTAAGTAGCACAAAACCACTTAGTACAATGAATGTACTTTGGAAATGAGCTTTTTGATGTTCACTCCCCCAGGGCTTCCATTCAATCATTGAAAAACCACAAAGGAATTTTCTTTGAACGTTATGACAAGAAAACTTATTCCTTGTGTGCTCTTCCAAGTGTAGAATGATTGAAGCTACTTAGGCTTTTCAAGCTCAAAATGTGTAACTCCAGGGCAGGGCAATGACTTGGTGGAACATTCAGGTTCAGGCCCGTAGTAGAGAGGATGCATACAAACTTTCATTGGAAGAGTTTCAGAAGCTACTCATTGAGGAGTACTGTCCCAAGAGTGAAATTCAGAAGCTGGAAGCTGAATTTTGGGATCACTACATGGTCGGATAAGGTGTAGACCAATACACTGCTCACTTTCATGAACTCACAAAACTAGTGCCCCACTTGGTTACCCCCGAGAGCTAGAGAATTGACCGATACTTATATGGATTAGCCCCGGAAATTCGAGGGATGGTCACATCGGCAGAACCAACCACCATTCAAGCCGCAATGGCATTGGCAACTAGTTTAACCAATGATGCGGTTCGGGCAGGAATTTGAACTCACGAAAGTTCTTGTAATAAGAGGAAGCCAGAGAACCTGTCAGGGAAGAAAGTTAGTGGTAGTTCGAGCAAGGATAAGAAGGTAGTGAGAAACTTCGGAGTAAAGGCTCAGGAACCAAGGAAGTATAATGGTCTACTCCCAAGAAGCAACAAATGTAACTATCATCATGAAGAAGCATGTCTTGTTTGTGGCAACTGTAAACGAACAGGTCATCTCACCAAGAACTGCTAAATGGAAAAGGGTGTCAAGAAGGGAAAAAGGGTGTGCTTTGAGTGTGGAAGTCAGGATCACTTCTAGAATACGTGCCCGAGATTGAATAGGGGCCAAACAATAACAACACTGGAAACCAGGCGAGGCAAGCTAATAAGGGAAATTAAAGAGGCCAGGCACGAGGACGGGCATTCACCATTGGAGCCGAAGAAGCACATCGAGACCCCAATATGGTAACAGGTACGTTCCTCTTAAAAAACTTCTTTGCATCAATATTATTTGACACTGGAGCAGATAGGAGTTTTGTTTCTTTGGAATTTAGGCCACTGATCGACTTGAAATCTAGTAGTTTGCGGAATGCTTAAAATGTCGAAATTGCTAATGGTCATGAAAGCGAGGCTAGGGAAGTAATTTTAGATTGCACCTTGAGTCTAGCCGATAAGTTATTTAGCATTGATCTCATCCCAATTGAATTGGGGAGTTTTGACGTAGTAGTAGGAATGGACTGGTTATCCAAGAAATCGAGCGGAGATTTTTTGCTTTGAAAAGGCTGTTACAGTACCTCTTCAGGATGGAGAAACCCATGTCATACAAGGATATAGACCTGGAAAGAGCCTAAAAATAGTGTCGAGTATGAAGGTCCATAAGTATTTGAGGAAGAAGTGTGTCGCATTCATGGTACACGTAGTTGAGAAGAAGTCCAAGGAAAAGCGAATCCAAGACATTCCTGTGGTGAAGGATCACCCAGAAGTATTTCCAGATGATTTTCCTGGACTTCCCCCATCTAGACAAGTCGAATTCTGAATTGACCTCGTTCCCGGAGCAGCACGTGTAGCTAAAGCACCGTACCACTTAGCACCAGCTAAAATGCAGGAGCTGTCAGGTCAACTTCAGGAACATCTGGATAAGGGACTCATTCAACTAAGTTCCTCACCTTGGGGAGCCCCAGTCCTGTTCGTCAAAAAGAAGGATGAATCATTTCGAATGTGCATCGATTATAGGGAGTTAAACAAGATAACGATAAAGAATCGTTATCCCCTTCCTCGAATTGATGTCTATTCGACCAGTTACAGGGTGCTACTTATTTTTCAAAAATTGATCTTTGATCAGGGTATCATCAATTGAGAGTTCGTGAGGAGGACATCCCTAAGACTGCTTTTAGGACCTGATACGGGCACTACGAGTTCTTAGTTATGCCTTTCGATTTAACGAACATACCAGCCATGTTTATGGATTTAATAAACAGGGTATGGAGACCATACCTTGACAAGTTTGTAATCATATTCATCGACGACATACTAAACTACTCACGGAGTAAGGAGGATCACGAGCAGCACCTGAAGGTAATATTGGAATTACTCAAAGATCAGAAGTTGTATGCCAAATTCTCAAAATGCGAATTTTGGATTCGGGAGGTACACTTTCTTGGTCACGTGGTTGGCGAGAAAGGAATTCACGTGGATCCCGCTAAGGTGGAGGCCATTAAGAAGTGGGAAGCCTCAAAAACCCCGACAAAAATTCGTCAATTTCTGGGTTTGGCGGGTTATTATCAACGATTTATCGAGAATTTCTCAAAAACTACTCAACCACTCACGACACTGACTCTAAAGGATTAGAAATTCGTTTGGGAAAAACCGCAAGAGGAAGCATTTTAACTGATAAAGCAAAAGTTGTGCAACGTGCCAATTCTATCGTTACCAGAAGGAACCGACAACTTTGTGGTGTATTGTGATGCATCACATCAAGGTTTGGGTTGCGTATTGATGCAGAGGGACAAGGTTATGGAATACTCTTCAAGCAACTTAAGGTTCTTGAGAAGAAGTATACCACCCACGACCTGGAACTTGTAGCTGTAGTGTTTGCTCTTTAAATTTGGAGACATTACTTGTACGACACTAAGTGCACTGTTTATACTGATCATAAGAGTCTTCAAAATATCCTTGATCAAAAATGCTTAATATGAGGCAGAGAAGATGGGTAGAGTTCTCAGTGATTATGATAGTGAGATTCTATACCACCTGAGTAAGACCAATATAGTAGTCGATGCCCTGAGCAGGAAGGAAAGGGTAAAACCCTCACGGGTGCGAGCGTTTAGAGCACTTGTGCAGACAAGCTTAAAGACTCAACTTTTGGAAGCAAAGATTGAAGCATTAAAAACGGAAAATATGAAGAACAAGACCCTACATGGTTTAGACCATAGATTTGAAACTAAGGTTGATGGAATACGTTACTTCAAGGACAGAGTTTGGATTCCAAAAACTAATAACCTATGGGGAATAGTTTTGGAGGAAGCCTATAAATCTGGGTATTCGATCCACCCAGGGGCAGATAAGATGTACAAGGACCTAAAGAAATATTATTGGTAGCCAGGGATGAAGAAAGATACCGCCTTGTACGTGGGGAAATGCTTAACTTGTTTGATGGTCAATGCCGAATACGAAAAGTCATCCGGTCTGCTGCAACAACCTGAGATTCCACAGTGGAAATGGTATCAAATAACTATGGATTTCATAACCAAACTACCCAGAACTGCTAAGGGACAAGACTAGATTTGGGTGATAGTGGATCGGTTTACGAAATCTTCACACTTCCTACCTATTCGGGAAGATTATAGGATGAAGAAGCTTGCTCAAATTTACATCAACGAGATTGTTACATGTCATAAGATACCTATTTCCATCATTTCTGATAGAGATAGTCGCTTCATGTCACAGTTTTGGCAATCACTTCAGAAAGCGTTGGGTACATAGTTGAGCTTGAGCACTGCCTATCATCCTCAAACTAACGGGCAGAGTGAATAAACCATTCAAATTTTAGAAGATATGCTACGAGCATGTGCGATAGACTTTGGAGGGAGTTGGGATACTCACCTACCTTTGGTCGAGTTTTCCTATAACAATAGTTATCACACGAGTATTCAGTGCGCGTCATATGAAGCATTGTATGGGCGTAAGTGTCGTTCGCCACTTCGTTGGTTAGAAATTGGAGATAGACACTTAACTAGACCCGACATTGTGCAAGAGACTACTGACAAGATCTCGATCATCAGATATAGATTTAAAGCAGCCAGGGATCGTTAGAAAAGTTATGCGGATAACCGTAAAAAGCCTTTAGAATTTCAAGTTGGTGATAGAGTGCTTCTAAAGGTATCACCCTGGAAAGGATTAGTATGTTTCGGGAAGAGAGGTTATGTCAGGATCGAATTCTCAGCAAGAATTAATTCTCAGAAACAATATCAAAGAAGTTTGCGGAATAACACTTTGATATTTAATCAAACAGAAAATCAACACAGAAAATATGAATAACAAACTGTAAGCTTTTATTGAATGCTTTGAAGTTACAAGATTACTCACTCAACCTCAATATTGATGAACAGGCTCACCAATACGAATTCTACTTCTCTAGAATTAGGATCTATGCCTTGAGGTTGTTTTTCTCTCTAAAAGAATAAAAACTAAAGTTAAAAGTTATCTAACTATTCTAAACAATACAATATATATACTGAATACAAAGATAATTACAATAAATAAAATATCTTCAGTATATCTTCTATGTATATCTTCAGTATATCTTCTATGTATATCTCTAAGCTTCCATGTATATCCTTTCATACGAATCTTCATCATATAAGCAGTATTAATCTTCAGCAGCATTAACTTCCTTCTAGCAGCATTAACTACTAAGCAGTACTAACCACTAGCAGTACTAACTAGCTAAGCAGTACTAACTTTGTTCAAGCAGCACTAACTTTAACTAGCAGTATTAACTACTAGCAGTAGTAACACTCAGCAGTACTAACCTTTAAGTCTTCTAGCAGTATTAACTCTTAACCAGCAGCATTAACCATACTTGAGTTTTTCTTCAGTTCCCAACAATCTCCCCCTAACTTGACTTTTAGGAAAAGAAGTCAAGTTCTTCAAATCTTCTTCAAGATGCTTTCAACACCTCTGATTCAATTTCCCAAATTTGGATCTAGGCCCAAGCTTTGATTTACAGTTCTTCTCACCACAATCTTGGCCATTTCTGAATCCTTTGTACAAACCAGTGTAGCTTTAAGCATCCCTTCTAACTTCTCCTTGCTATGCTCATATATTTTGTCCACCAGGTAGTATTCATGATAACAATTGTCAATAGTAATCATGTATACTCCACAGTTTTCAAACAGTATCCATTTGTCAATCTTCTTGAATATGAACTCATGCATATGATCTTTAATCCTATGTTGCACTCTTGCAGGCTCAAACATCATGCACAAGTATTCCAATGTCACTTTGAGAAGATTCTCTTCAGTACCTTTCAACACAGGTTCATAAAGTTTCATCCCAACTTTATATAGTTCTTCCATATCAGCTCTTGAACAACTTCTGATGACTTTCCCCCATGTTGAATAAGCTTCAAATGAACCATCAGCTCTCTTGATTCTGAAGAAATTCTTTCCATTGTCTCTCAGAATATCCCAGAAGATGATCTCTGGAGTTTGCATAGAGATTGGAACAGCTTTCAAAGGTTCCACTATTGTCATGTACGGATCCATACTTTCATCAGTTTGCTTAGTGACCTGCTCTGGACTCTGTACTGGCTCTGTTGGGGATGTGACTGAAAGTTCTGCTTCCTTTTCAGTTTCTTCCACCCTAGGCCTTTTCAACTGCCTTTTTGGAGCAATTGTTTTCACTCTTTTTCCAGACTTGGCTTCTCTACCAACATTTCCAGGTTCTTCCTTCTTCTCTTCTGCTTCTTCTTTGGAAGGTGTGGTTTTCTCAGGGAATGGTTGTTGGATGTTGAGATCATGTCTCTCTTTCATCCTTCTTTCTGCTTCTTCCCTTTGAGAGGAATCCCCTTGGAGCTTTGTCATTTCCTTCCTGTATAGCTCTTCAACCTGAGAGTATGCCATATGAGTAAACATCTCCCCCTTAACACCAATTGCACCTTTCAGGAAGTTTATCATCTTTCTTCTTTCCTGATTGGCCAAAAAGGTCTTGGAGGGTTGTCTTTTCTGCTTTTTGAATGGCATCCTTTTTACTTGTACTTGCTTGGCCTGAGCTGCTGTTTTCATGCTCTTCTGATACTCTTCATTTAGTTTTCTGGCCATATTCAGTGCAAGCTCTCTATCCTTCTCAGATTGAAGTTGTTCCTCCCTTTCCATTTCTGCCTGAAGCTGCTTTGCCACTTCTTCATCCAGTTCTATCTGAATTTTCTTCTTTGCAGGTTGTTCAGGTTCAATCATCTTAGCTTTACCCTTTGTATCCTTCAACCCTGCCTCACTTCTTTCTTGTGTCTTTTTTTCAAGGCCTCCTTCATTGATGACCACTCCCTTAGCCTTTTGAGTAGCCTTAGGAGTGTCATTCTTTGCTTTTACTAAGGTTTCAGCTATTTCCAATTCTTCAACAGATAGCCCTGTTACTGCTTGAACATTATCTGTTTCTACTTCTTGTGCTTCTGTTTCTGCAGCTTTCTCCCCCTTAACATCAAATCCCATCTCAGAAATACTTTCTTTTTCTGCTTCAGCCTCTGAATTCTCCCCCTTGTTGAAATCATCTTCAACACTTGTCCTCCTCTTTAGCACAAACTGCTTCCTTCTCCTTTTCTGTAACAATCTTGTCACCATTTTCTTCAGTTTGGTGATCTGAACTTGTTGGGATAGAATAATCAGCTTCATCTCCTCTATTTCTTTTCCTTGCTTGATGACATCCTGGTTGATGTTTCCCATGGTCTCCATCAATTCATCATAGTTATATATGTCCTCACCTTCTCCAGGAGTGTTACCCCCTATTGAAGGATCATTGGATCTTTTATTAGTAGATGTCTTCTGCCTAGCAGAAGCACTATCCACCCCTGTGGTTTCTTGGCACCAGGGTCCTTCAAATGATTGCTCATTCAAAGTTGCCATGGGGGAGGTCTTATTGATGTTACCACTTTCCTCCTCTGTGCTAGCAGGAGTAGTGGCAGCCTCATCACCCATATGCTCTACCTCCTCCTCAGAGAGCACCTCCTTTGGGTTGGGAGACACCCTTGTGGTTTCCCTTTGGATATTCTCTAGGGGAGAATTCTCCCTTAGAGGGCTTATAGGCTTAGTGGGTAGTGGTACAAGAAGGGAAGGAGCCTTCTTTACCTGTTTTCTCTTGTAGGTTTGGGTGATGGGAGAGGTTGGTTTTTCAAGAAGGGACTGGGGAATTGATTTTGAGAGGGAAGGTTGGGCTTGGCTAGCAGTGGGTTGGTCTAATGGGGGCCTTGACCCTGCTGCCATACCTTCATTGGTTTGGGACACCACCATCATTGTAGAGAACAAAGGGGTGTCAACTCCTTCAGAGTCCCCAGCAGATCTTCTCATATTTGAGAAAACCTTGCCTTTGGGGGGTTTAGGTACATATACCCCAACAGGTTGAGGTATATCCGTCAATTCATGGTTGATAACTGCTTGAACAAACCTGGGATACATAAAAAAAACTCTTTTTGTTTCCCATGTTTGATACAAGATCATTGAAAATCATTTGTGAAAAATTGTACCTTCTGGCAGTGGCCAAACAGACCAAAGCATAAGCAATGGGACTGCTGAACTCACTCCATCCAGTGTTTTTTTTTTAGAAATGCAGTGCATCAAGGTATGAACAAGAAAACGCCATTGAGGTGAGAATTTAGCTTTTGAGAACTTAAAAACACCCAATGGGCCTCCATACCCCATTTTTGTCAGAGTAGAAAACAGGTCATCATTAGGGATAGAAGTTATACCAGAGGCATCGTCTAGACGTAGACTGATGCGAATAACCTCTTCAGTAACTGTTAGTGGTTGATCACAGATTCTTGTCTTGATCATTTGCACACCATTTTCCACAACAATGGTTGCATTGGCCCAGAACTGCCTTTGATGCTCAATGTAGATTGTAGGTGATACAATGAGAGCATGAGCAATGTGGCTTGTCTTGAGGAAATCCACAATCTGATGAAATCCTGAAGCTTGCTTTGGCTTTTGTAGCATCGCAATCTCGTTGTGCTCGTCGATGAAAGTCATGGATGCCATTGATCTTAGTGAAAACGTGCCTGAAAACTTCGAACTTGAGAGAGAAAAAGGTTTTGAGCGCAAGAGAACAGTATGCAAAGAGTCGTTATGAACTTTTAGGCGGGCAAAGAGTATTTATAGTATTCGGAATATAAGCAGTATTAACCTAGAGCAGTATTAACTACTAGCAGTATTAACTGAAAGCAGTATTAACCACTAGCAGTATTAACTGAAAGCAGTATTAACCACTAGCAGTATTAACTGAAAGCAGTATTAACCACTAGCAGTATTAACTGAAAGCAGTATTAACCACTAGCAGTATTAACTGAAAGCAGTATTAACCACTAGCAGTATTAACTGAAAGCAGTATTAACCACTAGCAGTATTAACTGAAAGCAGTATTAACTGAAAGCAGTATTAACCACTAGCAGTATTAACTGAAAGCAGTATTAACCACTAGCAGTATTAACTGAAAGCAGTATTAACCACTAGCAGTATTAACTGAAAGCAGTATTAACCACTAGCAGTATTAACTGAAAGCAGTATTAACCACTAGCAGTATTAACTAGCTAGCAGTATTAACTGAAAGCAGTATTAACTGAAAGCAGTATTAACCACTAGCAGTATTAACTGAAAGCAGTATTAACCACTTACTCCTTTTAAACTTGCTAAACACTGAGTACTGCTATGCATATCCTGAAAAAGAAGATTAGTAACCCCAAGAATAAAAATATACAGGTATAAAACCACTTTTTCAGAAGAAGATTATTCAGAGTTTATCATTCCCACACTTGTGACCAAGAAAGTGAATCTACCCACATCAAAAGCTTTAGTGAATAGATCAGCAAACTGATTATCAGTGTGAACTTTGACAACTTGAATAAGTTTCTTTTCATTACAATCTCTTATAAAGTGATACCTGATTTCAATGTGCTTTGTCTTTGAGTGCTTGACTGGATTATTTACAATGCTAATAGCACTGCTGTTGTCAATGAAGATTGGAGTGTGTAGAAAGGTTACCCCATAATCCAACATTTGATTCTGAATCCATAAGACTTGAGAACAGCAACTTGCAGCTGCTATGTACTCTGCCTCTGTTGTAGATGTGGATACTGTGGTTTGTTTCTTGCACTGCCATGAGACTAGTCTAGCACCCAAAAACTGACATCCTCCAGAAGTAGATTTTCTGTCCAAGTTTGCCCCACCTAGATCACTGTCTGAGTATGCTATTAGGTCAAAAGGTGAGTTATGAGGATACCAAAGTCCCAATCTGGGTTGCCCTTTGAGATATCTGAATATCCTCTTAACAGCTTGAAAGTGAGATTGCTTTGGCCTAACTTGAAATCTTGCACATACACAGACTGGAAACATTATATCTGGCCTTGATGCTGTGAGATACATGAGAGAGCCAATCATGGATCTATAATGATGCACATCCATATCCTCCCCCTCAAGATCTGCTGTGATCTGCTTATGTGTTTCCATAGGTGTGCTGGCAGGTTTGGATTCTGAGAAACCAAACTTGGTTAGAATATCCTGCACATACTTGGATTGACATATGAAAATGCCATCTGACTTCTGTTGAACTTGGAGTCCAAGGAAGAAAGTAAGTTCCCCCATGGAACTCATTTTGAACCTTTGATGCATTAAATCCTCAAACTCCTTGCACATGTTGTTTCTTGTAGATCCAAAGATAATGTCATCAACATAGATTTGGACCAGCAAGATATCCTTCTTCTTTCTTTTGATAAATAGAGTCTTATCAATGACTCCTCTTTCAAAGTCATTTTCCAAGAGATAGGATGACAGAGTGTCATACCATGCTCTTGGGGCTTGATGTAGTCCATAAAGTGCTTTCTTTAATTTGTATACCCTGTCTGGATAGCTTGGGTTTTCAAACCCTGGTGGTTGACAGACATATACCTCTTCCTCAATTGATCCATAGAGAAAAGCACTTTTTACATCCATTTGATAGACTTTGAAGTTCATGTAAGAAGCATAGGCTAGGAATAGTCTGATTGCTTCTATCCTAGCCACAGGTGCAAAAACTTCTTCATAATCTATACCCTCTTCTTGAGTATAGCCTTGAGCCACCAGCCTTGCTTTGTTCCTTATGACAATACCTCTTTCATCTCTCTTGTTTCTGAAAATCCACTTTGTGCCAATTGCTCTGTGACCTTTAGGAAGGTCTACTAGATCCCATACATCTTGTAGCTTGAACTGTAACAGTTCTTCTTGCATTGCTTCTATCCAGCTAGATTCTTTCATAGCATCATGTGCCTTTTTAGGCTCAAGCTGGGATAGAAAACAAGAAAGGACTGTATGCTGTTGATCTTGCATTTCTTGAAGCCTGCTTTGATGTCTAGTCATCATAGGAGAAGAGATATCTCCTATTACCAGCTGTGGAGGATGATTCTTTTGAACTCTTGTGTTATGACTAGGTTCTTCATTCAGTCCAGCCTCTAGATTAGAGTCATGCAACTCAACTGAAGTGTTTTCAGATGCCACTTCTGATTCTTGAGTCTCCTCATCTCTAGTGTCTTCTTCACTCTGACTTGGTTCAGTAAATGATTCCTTTTCACAGTCTTTAACTGAATTTACTGTGGGTATGGGAAAAATCACAGATTTAGATATACTTTCTTGAACTTGTGTGATCTCTGATTCTCCACTACCTGTTCCTGTATAGTCATTACTGAAACCAAAAGAGTTAGTTAGTGAGTCAATGTCAAATAGCCACTGAGGTCCAGACCCAACAGGATTTGGTGTGTTCTCATTGCATTTGACATTGTCACTTTCTTCAATTATTCTAGAAGAAGAGTTAAAAACTCTGTAGGCCTTACTCTGAGATGAATATCCCACAAGAAATCCATCATCTGCTTTGCTATCAAACTTACCTAAGTGAGATTTGGTATTTAGAATTGTACAAGGACACCCAAAAGGTTTGAAGAAACCAATAAAAGGTTTTCTTTTATTTAAAAGTTCATATGGGGTCTTGTTCTTTTGCTTGACCACTAGAACTCTGTTTTGGACATAACAAGCAGTATTAACTGCTTCAGCCCAGAAGGTAATAGGTAATTTTGAATCAGCCAACAGAGATCTAGCAGCCTCTATTAGTGTCCTATTTCTCCTTTCAGCAACACCATTCTGTTGAGGAGTCCTAGGAGCACTATATTGTCTCTCAATGCCTTTTTCTTCACAAAAGGTGTTTAGATCATGATTTTTAAACTCAGTTCCATTATCTGATCTAATGACTTTTACTCTTTGATTAGTTTGGTTTTCAATTCTTAGAATAAAGGATTTGATAAGATCACTTGTTTCATCCTTAGTCCTTAGAAAATATACCCAAGTAAATCTGGAGTAATCATCAACAATAACTAAGCAGTAAGATTTCTTGCCTATACTCATAACATTTGTAGGACCAAACAGATCCATATGCAATAACTGGAGACAAGTAGAAACAGAATTTAACTCTTTGGTCTTATGAGAAGTTTTGTGTTGTTTGCCTTTAAGACAAGCAACACAATGATCATCACATGAAAAGACTTTTGAGGGTAGACCTCTTACAAGGTTATTTTTAACAAGATTGTTCATAGTCTTGAGATTCATGTGACACATCCTTCTGTGCCAAAGGGAGGATTCATCTATAGAAGCTTTTGAAACAAGACAATTTAAGGATGAATCACTATCAACATTGTCCAAATCAAGACAGTAAACATTGTCCTTCCTTGGAGTTCTAAGTAGTATCATGCTTTCATCAACTACCTTGAACCCTGGAGCAAGGATCATACACTCAGTATTAGTAAATAATATACTATGTTGTTTGTCACAAACCTGTGATACACTTAACAGGTTGTACTTTAATTGATCAACATAGTAGACATCCTCAAATGTCATCTTACCTTTGGTGACATTACCTTTTCCACTTATCTGACCACCAGTAAGATTGTCTCCAAATGCAACATGTCCTCCATTGATATGTTTGAAATCCTGAAGGCATGACATGTTGCCTGTCATGTGCCTAGAGCAACCACTATCAACATGCCAAATGCTCTTTCCCTTGAGCTGTTGATTGCCCTGCACATTAGATAAATCAATTAGTATGATTGGGGACCCAAGCAAAAGTTGTCTTGGGTCTTCCTTTCTCATCAAAGTATTTACATTCCTTTTTAATGAGGTTTTTAAACTCAGAGCACTCTTTATTAGAGTACTTTGTCAATATTATTGGCTTAGCAGAACCAACACTAGAAGCAGTACTAACCTTAGAAGTACTAACAGAGTTAGCAGTACTAACAGGTTTAGCAGTACTAACCTTGTTAGCAGCATTAACATTGTTAGCAGTAGTATTACTTCTAGCAGCACTATCATTGTCAGCAACACTATTTGTGGTATCAGTACTAACAGTTTTAGTGCTTTTAGGAATCCACATATTGACACTTTCTTTAACAGACTTTTTCTTCATGTGGCTTTTAGTTTTAACAGTTTTCTTAGCCACATGGTTCTTTTCAATTTTCTTATAACCAAAGGGTTTTTGCATGGATCTTTGGAAATTCATCCTTTGTTTCATAGGATTGAAATAACAGAATTTTGCAAGATGATTCAATTTGCCACAGATAAAACAAGGTTTTGGTCTATTGATTTTACTCAGATCAACCCCTTGTTTCTGAGCCCATTGATTATTCCAGTTTCTTTGATTTCCTCTTTTTAAACCAGAATTTAGGCTCTTGGCTTTATTGCAATCACACTGTTTGCAAGGACCTGGATTCACAACTGTGGTCTGTTTGTAATGGACCTTACCAGACTTTCCCTCTGTCTTCTCTATCTCTTTAGACTTGATCCAGTGCTTTCCACATCCCTCATTGGTGATAATGTGATTTTCTTTAGGAATCTCACCACTTACCTTGTTCTCCTTACTCTTGCCAACCTCTTTCTCAGTCTTATCCTCAACAACTACCTTATCTAAGGGATCTATTTCAGTGGCTCCTTCAGGTAAGTCCTTCCTATCTTTGGTGTCTAACAGGTCTGAAGTAGGAGGAATGTAATTGTTGTTATATGGTGGAGGTGTTGCTTTGTACCCAATTCCTCTTCTCAGCTTATCATGAATCTGATTTTGTAGTAAAGAGTCCATTGCTTTAGAAGCATTGGAAAACTTTTCTACATCAAGCTTAACCTTGGTTAGCTCCTCTTTCAGTTTTTCACTCTCCTCTTTAGATTTGGTCAGTTTAAGTTCTAAATCCTTTTTCTCCCACTGCCAGTAATTGGTGTCATATGAGTGTTGTAGTTCATTGGCTTGAAAACCTTTGATCTGATCTTCAAATCTCTCTACAATCCTTACATAGTCTTTTATATCTTTTTCTAATCTCTTAAGGTCATCACTCATCTTCTGATTGTGATCCCTGTACCTTTTAACAGTGTCTATGCAAGTTTTAGAACAGAGATTAGAACTTACCTCAGATGGGAGATCAG
This sequence comes from Arctium minus, assembly GCA_954870635.1. Taxonomy (NCBI): domain Eukaryota; kingdom Viridiplantae; phylum Streptophyta; class Magnoliopsida; order Asterales; family Asteraceae; genus Arctium; species Arctium minus. Next base: position 76,619,548 of record OX941088.1, on the reverse strand, counting down.
ATACTTTAGCCATTAGAGCTTGATTCTGAATAACCTCTTCAGCTTGATCACTCCAATCAAACCCCATACCTTGTTGAGATACAAGGGCTTGTGCAGAGTTTCTGTTGAAGCTTCCAGATTGAGCTTGTTGATGGTTGTTGTTGTGAGACATTCCACTTCTGCATTCTCTAGCAAAATGTCCCTTTTGATGGCATTTGTAACATTCCACCTTGGACTTGTCAAATCCTGCTCCATCTTCTCTTCTTTGGGAGAAGTTGTTCCTCCCAGTTCTTTTGATGAACTTTTTAACTCTCATGGAAAGCATGGCCATTTGCCATTTAATATCCATCTCTTCAAGATCATCTGGATTGAGTTGTTCCAAGTCATCATTAATGAGAGAAGAGTTTACATGACTTGCCAGGAAGGCCTCAAACACAGTTTCAGTGCCTTTCTCTTGGTTTGTTCCATTAGCAGCATTAACTGATTCAGGGTTAGCAGTAGAATCAATTGATGCTGATAGGAGTGCAGCATTATGAATATATCCAGAAGGCTTCTTCTTTGCCTCCACCTCAGCTTCAAATACTCTAAGATCATTGTACAGATCATCAAGTTCTTTTTCTTCCAACTGATCATTCTGTCTGAATGACACAGTGTACATGGTCCATTCATCTCCAAGGGACCTTAAGAACTTTCTGTTCACATCATCTTGATCAATCTGTACTCCCATAGTAGCTAGTTCACCAATTAGTTTATTAAACCTGTCAAATGTTTGAGTCATGGACTCATTCTTAGTAGAGATGAAGTTTTCATACTGTTGCTTTAAGATTGCCTTTTGATTTCTCTTGGTACTTTTGGTACCTGAGAATCTCTTCTCTAGAGCATTCCAGAGCATCTGTGCATCAGTGCAATTGCAGAATTGGTGTTGATACTCATTTGGAATGGCCAAGAGCAGTGTGCTCAAGGCTTTCATCTCTGTCTGCCTTGTCTTCCTGTCTGCATCTGTCTTTGGAGGGGTTCTTTTGCCATCTTCACCAATCTTTCCTTCATCAGATGGGCCATTCTCAATTATGTCCCACATAGAGTAATCTGTGAGGAGAATATATTGCTTGATTCTGATCTTCCACATGTCAAATTCATTGGATCTAAGCATTGGAACTTTTGAGACCAAAGTACTGCTTGATTCTGTAAGATTTTCCATGATGAATAACTGTTTCTGAGAGAGTTTAGCTCTGATACCACTTGTCAGGATCGAATTCTCAGCAAGAATTAATTCTCAGAAACAATATCAAAGAAGTTTGCGGAATAACACTTTGATATTTAATCAAACAGAAAATCAACACAGAAAATATGAATAACAAACTGTAAGCTTTTATTGAATGCTTTGAAGTTACAAGATTACTCACTCAACCTCAATATTGATGAACAGGCTCACCAATACGAATTCTACTTCTCTAGAATTAGGATCTATGCCTTGAGGTTGTTTTTCTCTCTAAAAGAATAAAAACTAAAGTTAAAAGTTATCTAACTATTCTAAACAATACAATATATATACTGAATACAAAGATAATTACAATAAATAAAATATCTTCAGTATATCTTCTATGTATATCTTCAGTATATCTTCTATGTATATCTCTAAGCTTCCATGTATATCCTTTCATACGAATCTTCATCATATAAGCAGTATTAATCTTCAGCAGCATTAACTTCCTTCTAGCAGCATTAACTACTAAGCAGTACTAACCACTAGCAGTACTAACTAGCTAAGCAGTACTAACTTTGTTCAAGCAGCACTAACTTTAACTAGCAGTATTAACTACTAGCAGTAGTAACACTCAACAGTACTAACCTTTAAGTCTTCTAGCAGTATTAACTCTTAACCAGCAGCATTAACCATACTTGAGTTTTTCTTCAGTTCCCAACAGGTTAGTTGAGCCCCAGGTATATTGGGTCATTCGAGATCACTGAAAGGATTGGTCCAGTGGCATACAAACTCAAGTTACCTCAGGAGTTAAGTGCTATCCATGATACATTTCATGTGTCGAACCTCAAGGAGTGTCTAGCTGATGATTCATTAATCATACCTCTAGAAGAAGTTTGGATCAACGATAAATTGCACATCGTAGAAGAACCAATTGAGGTTCTTGATAGAGAGGTTACGCAACTTAGGCGAAGTAAAATTCCAATTATAAACGTTCGTTGGAACACAAAGCATGGGCCTGAGTACAAATGGAAACGTGAGGATTATATGAAGCACAAGTATCCTCACCTCTTTGCTAAATAACCAGTTAAAGATGGCAATCCTAGAATTTTAGGACGAAATTCTTTTAACTTGGGGAGAATGTGATATCCGTCAAAATAACGTTTCAAGTTAGAACTGGACTGCACATGTTAGCATCATATGTTAAATATGTCCCATATTAGAATTAGTATTTGAGGCCATGTTATTAGAAAAGTTTAGAAATTTTGCCTAGCATTCACTTAGATGAGTAAATTATCTACAAATCTCATAAAATTCCAATCTTAACATGTTATATATATAAAAAATATATATATGTTCAAGGGTGTTAAAAATAGAAATAACACAATACATACAAAATTACCTAATAAGTGTAGTTGGTTAAATAAATTCAAATGCAAAAAGGGAAAGAAGACAAAATATCAAATATTCTTTCAATTTTCTAGGAACACAATCATTTTACCCTAAATAACACTCAACCTCTCTCTCCTATGGCCGGCCACCCAACCCCACATTTAACCCCTCTCATTCTCTCATTTCTCATACTCTCACTTCTCTCTCTAACATCTCTCTAGAATTCTTCTCTCTATTTTCTCTCTATTCTCTCTTCTTTTTCTCTCTAAAATCATCTTATTCCAACCAACAAAATCAAGGTTTCAAGGCATTGAAGGTGTTCTTCAAGGTAAGAACATGAAATAGTACTCACTTTTCTTTTAAGTTTTTCATGCATTCTTTGAGTTTTTCTTCCTCTCTTTTGATTTTCAAGTTTGTTTGCTAGAAAACAATCTTTGATACTTAATGTTTGTAGATTTTTCCCTAAACACATGTTGCATATTCTTAAAAGGGGATAAAATTCATGATCAAACCAAAGTTAAGATCAAAGAAATAACTTTTGAAAGTTCTAACTAGCATGCATGTGTTTTATTCAAATTTCTACTTCATAGCTTCGAAAAAGTTGCATGAAATCTTTCCTACATATCAAATACCTACTTTAAACTTCATGCATGTGATTTAAACTTTATATTTTATGTGCTAGAAATCGAGCTCAAGGCTTAGATTTCAAAGAATTTCAAATAAAGCTCATGATGGTCATTTTTAGAGTTTTTGCAAGATAACCATGCTTACCTTGCATGCAAGTAATTTTTGATGGTTAAAAACAAGTTTTCATCTGGATATTATTGATATGTTGTTGATAAAATCGTGTTCTAAGCAAAAGAAGCAAAAATCATTCCAAGAATCAAAGATTGGACAAATTTCCTTCAACTCATTTTCAAATAGCATGTTGACATATTTCTACACCTAACTTTAAAGGACCATAACTCTCTCAATTTTTAACCAAATGAGGTGAAATTTCTTATGGAATATATTTTTGTGTGTTAGGTTTCAAACCCAAGTTGAATCACTTAAAAACACTAACAATTAGACCTCCAAACAGTGGTTACAAAAAAAGTACGCAAACAGCTATACTTTCTATTGTAGTCCTTAATGTGAGAATGATTTGAAGGACCTAAATATCTTCAAAAATTATGGTTTTTATGCCAAAAGTTTCCTAGAACAATATATTAGCTTCGGTAAAAAGATTATGACCAAAAGAACCTTGGAAGATAACTAAAAATGGACATTAAGTGACAACAAATTCTGGACGAAAAGGGGAATTTACAAGCCCCCTTTTTTCATTTTATTTTATGAATTTGAGGTTTGTGTTGAGTGAACATGTTAAAAATAACACATGCACAAAATGCTAATATTAAATTTAATAAACTATAAGGAATCACAAAATGAATCCTTAAACAAAGTTAATATAATAAGGATATTTTATGACATTTTGGATAAGCGTTACCGAAGCCATAAGATCTAAGCTTGAATCTTACTAGTGTCCTTACGTTCGTAGGACTGAAGTAGAATCAGACTTGGTTTGCATTTAGTGGACGTCTTGAATTCGTCTTCACATACCACAGTGAGTTTTCACAACCCCTTTTTACCGTTTTCATATATTTTGGGGGTGAAAAGCATGTTACTATTATTTTTACGCACCGGTTGTATTGTTTACTCGAAAATGCTAAATCTTGCTATTTGCTTATGCTATATGGTATTAGGCATGGGAATCTGACCCGACCCATTGGGGAACCCGGTTCACCCGACCCGGGCGGGGCCAGGGAATACCCGCAAAAACGGTGTCGGGGACCGGGGCCGGGGATACCCGGTACTCACAAACCGGGGTTGGGGCCGGGGCCGGGTAGCCTACCCCCGACCCGCCCGGTACCCGGAAATAATAATATCATTATTATTTTTTTAATATATATATATATATACTATATTATAAAAACGACATAAAAACTCTTAATTACAACATTTTAAGCACAAGGTACAACTAATTAAATCCAATTACTTAATTTACAATTTCTTAATGTTTTGGTACAACCTTTCCAAGCACAATATCTCACATAATCATCTATTTGTGGAATGGATACTCATTTATTAATATAAATATTTGTTTTTTTGGTGGAGGATTTTATAAAATAGATTTTATATTAGCATAATCTATTTTAAATGTAGATTTTACATTTAAATCTATATTAGTGAGATGTAATATAAAATCTTTTCTCTTCCGTATTTTTTTATATTACATCTCATAATGATTTTTTCATATTTTATTTTATAAAATCTTTTTCCATATTTTATTTTATAAAATCTTTTTCCATATTTTATTTTATAAAATCTATACTATATTATAAAAACAACATAAAAAACTTTTAATTACAACATTTTAAGCACAAGGTACAACTAATTAAAGCCAATTACTTAATTTACAATTTCTTAATGCTTTGGTACAATCTTTCCAAGCATAGTATCTCACATAATCATCTATTTGTGGAATGAATACTCATTTATTAATATAAATATTTGTGTTTTTGGTGGAGGATTTTATAAAATAGATTTTATATTAGCATAATCTATTTTAAATGTAGATTTTACATTTAAATCTATATTACTGAGATGTAATATAAAATCTTTTTTCTTCTGTATTTTTTTATATTATATCTCATAATGATTTTTTCATATTTTATTTTATAAAATCTTTTTCCATATTTTATTTTATAAAATCTTTTTACATAATAAGATGTAATATAAACTCTTTTTTCTTCCGTATTTTTTTGCTAATATAAAATCTATTTTATTTTATAAAATCTACACGTATTTTAAATTAGCATAATATAAAATCTACACGTATTTCTTTTGCTAATATAAAATCTACACGTATTTTTTTTCACGAGCATTAAAAGAAGAAAAAAGAAGGTTGATATGAATTTAAAATAAAAAATAACGAGATACACTAATAAATTATCGTATTCTTTAAAATAAAAATATTCCGCAATACTTTCCAAATTAACAAGTGTAAAGAAAATAAAATAAAAACGATGTAGATATAAAAATATTCTTCCATATTTTTAATATATTTACATTTAAATGTAAAATCGAAAATGAAAATAAAAGATTTTAAAATATTCTCTACATTCACTATAAATATATATAGCTTCTCTATATATCATCCGAGTACAAGAAGAAGACGAACGGTCGGGTGTCAATGGCGGAACCTGCAACTGAACAAAAGGTATTCCATTATATTTTTGTTTCTTTGAAAAACTACTTTTTATATTTTATTTTATTTACTGAGGATTTGTTTATATTTTTCAAAACCCACAATCATATTTTTCGAAGTAGGGGAATAAGATATATATACATATCTTTATTTTTATCGACTAATACTATGAGGTCTTGAAGTCAATAGTCAGATAAATTTTCAAGTGGTACTGAAGGAATTTGAACTATACCAGTTGAGTTGCCGGTTACAAAAGATAGAAATCATTTATTTTCTTTGTCATATTTGATGTGGGTTGAATGTTGTTAATTAATCTACAAATTTATACGTTCAAAGTGATTGTCAAGTGTCGTCGAGGTGGTTTCAGAAAAATTGCAAAATCTGTAAAAACGTATGTTCATAGTTATAATTATTTCAATAATAGTGATATGTTGTGAGACATGTCGTTTGAGTTTTAAATAATATAATACAAAACTATTACCAATATTATTGCACAAACTCATAACAACAAACGATTAATAATATATGCAAGTTAACCACTTATGAAAATACATTCGTTTTTCACATTGTATTTCATTAACTGTTAACAGAGAAATTACATTTCATTTTAACTCGGTTCAATATTCCAACAAAAAATTTATCCTCCCGTACAATGCACGGGTCCAACACTAGTATTAATATACTAAAAAATCAAGTTTATTAAAAGTTTTCCCAAATTAGGTCATCGACTTCTCGTCTGTGAGTCTGTCGTCTCCGTGACTTCGTCTTCTTCACTATTCGATCTGTTCTTCAGGCTACAAGTTGTCGATAGAGAAGCTGTGATCTGTTCTTCGATCTATTCTTCAGGCTACAGGTCTTCGACTTCTCGTCTGTGATCTGTTCTTCACTCTTCGATCTATTCTTCAATCTCGTTTGTCATCTACGATTCACGGCAGCATTCGACACTCTTCAATTGATTCGATCGACGACTCACGACTTCAGAGTTCAGGCATCACCGCTTCAGCCACCGTAAGCCCTCAATTGTTAACCCTCCGTCCCTCCCTCTCTTCGTACGTGGCCAGAGAGGGTTATCCTCGGCCGCATTGACGAACTAAAACGAAGAACCTGGTAATATGGTATAACTTTCTATTTAACATTTCTGCTAATTCGAAGTTGATTTTATACTTTGATTTCATTATGCTTCAACTGTTAGTATGTTACTTTAACTAATTCAACCTGTTAATTTTCAGTTTTTCACATTCTTATCGGAAATCAAATTGATAGTTGATAGTTGATGAGTTTAGGTATTTCGTTTATTGAGTACGTTATGGAGTTACGTTATGGACATTGTTTCTAACTTTCTATTATGGTTGGTGGACATTGTTTCTAACTTTCTATTATGGTTCCAAGTTTCAACGGTTATGAATCCAAGTTTCAAATTTATTTAACTAGAATTGGGTGTGGATTTTGTTTCATTGTTTTTTATGGCGACGGTAGAAAATGAGAATGTTGTAGATGTAGAATGCGATGCTACGGAAGGAAATGAGAATGATCAAACGACTCGTAACGACACTAACGAATCTGTAAGCATGAATGTCGGGTCAAATACGAGCCATGAACCATCAAACAAAAGAATGAAATCCCTTGTATGGAATCATTTTGAAGCAATATATGAGAATGGTGTTTGTCGATTTGCAAAATGTAATTATTGCACTAAACAAATGACCGGTAGACCCAGTGATGGGATGTCACATTTGAAAGACCACTTCCAAAAATGTCCAAGAAGAGGTACAGAGGACATAAGACAACAAATCCTACATCAAGAGCAAACCACTAAGGATGGTAAGACATCTTTGTTAAGTAATTATGCATTTAGTGCGGAAACTTCAAGGGATGATTTAGCTAAGATGATAATCGTTCATGATTATCCACTTTCAATTGTTGAGCATTATTGCTTTCGAAAGTTTGCAAATGGTCTTCAACCCCTATTTAAGGTGCCTTGTAGAGCTACAATTATGTCGGACATCATGAAGATATATGAAACAAAAAGAGGTTCTATTTTATCATCTTTGGAAGAAAATGAAAGCAAGATTGCTCTTACTTCGGATTTGTGGACAGCGGGTAACCAAAATAAAGGTTACATGGCAATAACAACACACTACATAGATGCCAACTGGAAGTTACAAAATCGGGTTATGAGGTTATTTTTTTTGTTTTACTATTCCTTACGATTCTTTATAATTAAATGTTTTACTAACTTTTAGTATATTTTTTGATGCAGCTTTATTCATGTGCCATCTGCACACACCTCCGATGCATTGTCCCAAGTGATGGTTGAGTGTTTCTTGGATTGGAACATTGACAACAAGTTGTCGACATTGACACTTGACAATTGTTCAACAAATGATGCATTGGTTGACCGGCTCTTAGGTACCCTTTCACCTTCTTCTCTGATTTTAAAGGGTAGGTTTTTTCACATGAGATGTTGTGAACATATCGCAAATCTGATTGTGCAAGATGGGTTTTCTATGATTGAGAGCTCAATCAATAAAGTTAGGGATAGTGTCTCTTTCTGTACATGTTCTCCTAAAAGGGCTCAAGACTTTAGACTCGTTGCATGTTAGAGCACATATTTATTGGATTCAAGATCATAAAGATTGAAGACCAAAGTTCAAGAAGTCAAAGGCTGAAAGTCAACTTTCATTAAAGTCAAAGTCCTTTGTAATAAAAGTCAAAGCCAATGTAATTGTAATTTTGTTTCTTTGTAATTGTCAAGGGTATAAATACCTTTGTTGTTTTTGTAAGAAGGAGATGTACACGAATTAGAGAGAGAGAGAGAGAGCAGATTAGAGAAGAGCTAATTAGAATACGTTTCTAGTGAGAGAGTCTAGAGAGAGAAAGTTGTAATTTGTAATCTTTGAGTTTGGATTCAATGACATATGATTTGGAATTCTCATCTTGATTGTTTGTAGAAATTAGAACTTGAATATTGGGAATAACAATTGATATCAGAGCAGATCCAAATCGAAAATCAAGAAAATCAGAATGTTCGTATCTGTGTTCTTCGATGTCCAGGTTGATTTTGAGTTTTAGTGTGGTTTTGGAGTTGTAAATGATTAGGTTTTGTTAGAAAAGTGTTATCGATCGAGTCTGTATAAGTTTTAGATCAATTTGCATTGTAATCGATCGTTAATTTTGATTTTAGTTGAGTTCAAAGTTCACGAGTCCTGTGCACTGTAATTGAGTCGATTTATACATTTTTGTGTATTTGATCGAAATTAGTTGTTAAGATTGTGTTCTAGATGGTTAAACGATCAAATTGTCAAAGTTTCGAGTTAGATTTCGAGGTCTAGATGTCTTTTTGGTGAAAATTTGTTTGTTTTAGAGGTTTGCGTTTCATTCATCGAGGTTTGCGTTTCATTCATCAAGGTTTGCGTTTCATTCATCAAGGTTCGCGTCTTCAATGAGAAACGCAAAGTGATGTTTGCGTCTTCAACAAGAAACGAGAAGAAAGATTTGCGTATTCAAAGTGAAATGAAAAGCTGAAAGTTGGAATCAGACAAGTATACTTTGCGTACGCCTCTTGAAACGCAAAGTAAAAGTTTGCGCTTCGCACTTGAAACGCAAAGTAAAAGTTTGCGCTTCGCACTTGAAACGCAAAGTAAAGGTTTGCGCATCGCACTTAAAAAGCAAAGTAAAAGTTTGCGCATCGCACTTGAAGCGCAAAGTGTGGAGGACTTAGACAAAATTTTCAAAATAGTAATATGGCCTTTAATAGTGAAAATTTTTTCTCTAGGGGCGCTGCCCCTCGACCCCGCAAGGGCGTTGCCCCTTGACCCCACCTGCTAACCGGGTAGCGGGACCCCCGTGCTAAGTCTGCGGAGGGGGACATAATTTCTGATTGTGATCAAAATTTCTGAATTTTTATTTCAAGTTTTTCTGTATTTCTTGAGATTTCATATTTTGGACTAACGTTCATTTTTGTCAAGTTCTTTTTGTTAACAGATATTCAAGATGGGATATTTTTCTGATGATGATGAAAAGAAGATTGAAAAGCTCAAATTAGAGAACAAAAATCTTGCTTCCTCAGTTGACTACTACTCAAAGAGATAAAAGAGATACAATGATGAAAGGAAGATACTGAGAGAAGAAGTTAGTGCTTTAAAGACTATTAACGAAGATCTTTTGAAACAGACTTCTGGGCTGAATGATGAGAAAATACTGAGTCTGGAAACTGAGAATACTGAGCTGAAAAATAAAATCTTTGACTTGGAATATCAGATTATCCAAATCCAGCAGTAAGCATATGTTGAAAGCTATGAGGAGACAATTGAGAGTCTGGAAGATGCTAATGTTGAGCTTCGAAAGAAAATATCTGATTTGGAACAAAAGATGGTCAAAGATAAAGATATTTTTGAGAGTGACAAGAAAGAATTTACAAAGAAATTCTCCGAGTTTTTCAGAAAATGTGCTGACGAGAAGAAGACGGTTGAGCTGAAATGTATAAGACTTTCTCAACAAATTTCTGACTTTGAGAAAGTAATCATACTGGAAAGAGAGAAATTTGATAAAGAGAAGAAGACCATAGAGCAAAAGAATGTTGGGATATTCAAAGAAATATCTGGTCAGAGGATAAATGCTGAAATGGGCTTTGAGGAAGAAAGAAGCTTATATGAAGCAGAGATAAAGAAGCTAACTGCAAAGCTATCTGAGCTATCTACTTATGTGCTTAAAGAGCAGCAAACAAAGTCTGAATTTGAGACGAAGATTGATCTTATTGTAAAAGAAAGAGACAGTTACTCTTCAAAGGTAAAAGAGCTTGAAAAGATTGTTTCAAAGGTGGTGGTGACTGAGCAAACGACTCCAGAGTCAAAAATCCACACACCTATAAATAGTTCAGCTGGTTCTAACAAGACCGCCTCAAGTTCACATCAGAAAACTGTTTCTATAAGAAGGTCAGTTAAATATTTTGATCAAATTCGTACAACTAACATTTTCTATGATCAAAATGTAGATGGTTCAGGTGCACATAGAAGAAGAAGAAGATATCAAGAAGAGAAGCTGGTTTCGAAGTTAAAACCAGTTGAAGATGAGAAGAAGGAAGAAAAGAAAGGAAAGAAGGAAGAGAAGACAGGTAACAAATCATTTGTATCTGCCTCAAATGCAAAGAAGAACAAAGTGCTGAAAGGTAAACTTGATCTTGCTTATTCGAGAGATCAATTGATCAGGTTATCTAAAAAGAGGTATTGTTCTTTTTGTCGTACTTATGATTTTGTTCATAAAGCTAGTGATCATTACTGGTATGGTTCTTATTCGATTACTACCATTCGAACTGCAACTAACATATATGGACCCAAATACCAGTGGGTACCAAAGCCGAAGAATGATTATGTGTTGCAGGCACCTACGGTCAAGGGGGAGTAAGAGAACCAAGGCTTCTAATAAATCAACTTAGAACCCGTACTTCAACGAAGTTTGACTTCTAAACACAATAGTTTAAGACTCGTACTTCAACGATAAATAAGAGATGCTACTCCCGGGCTGATATGAAGATGTACTCAGATACTCAGAAGAGGAAATCAACCTTCAAGGGGGAGTACATAAATTTTTCTGGAAATATGTATTCGGAAGATATGATGAACTACACTTCAAATGAAGTTGTAGATCTCTATCATGTGCCTTTTTCACTGATAAATTTCAGATGCATATTTTCACGGGGAGTAAGAAGATGATTTCTGATTATTTCAAATCAGAACTCGTACTTTAATCGTTTTACTGTTTTACGTCTTTTATTTTCGAATACATTTTGTAAATAAAGTTGCTTTGACTAGACTTTGAGACTTGTGCAGGATGAGAGATGCTTACAAGATCATATCTTTATGACTTCAGCTGACTTCATGAGATTTAAGACTGCATAGAAAGGTTAAATTTCTTATCTTAATCTCATATATGGTTGAAAGAATGACAACTTTCAATCATAGAAAACATGTTCTTAATTGTTCAAACCACTTCAAAGATAATTAGAAGTGTACAGTTTTCATGAATTAGAAGTGTGATTTTAAATGTTTTCATTTTAATTTTTGTGCTTCAATGGTTAACAAACCGTGTGTTTCCAAAGATAAATACTTGCGTATTGTCTTTTCTATATACTTTCAAGTATTCACACACACCGGTTTGACTTTGTTCAACATGTTCTTACCATGTCTCTATATTGAAACAATTTTTCTTCGATGGTAAGACACCCCGCTTGTACTTCAAAGAATTTTGAGTTATATTTCATTTCGAAACGTCATTTCAAGAATGTCTATATTTTTGTTTCGTATAGACAATATCCATTATTCTTGACCATAAGCCTTAATTGATTTATCATTCATTTCTGATCATTTTCATACAATGTCAGATTTTCAAACAAGCCTTTTGCATTCATATTCATTCATTTCATATACTTGTTTGAAAATACTTCAATGTCTAAAAATGCTCAAATTTTCATGATTATATTTTATGAGCATACATTCGTCTGACATTTGTATATGAGCTTTAATTGATAAAGTTAAACCATCTTGAACAACACATGCTTATTAGGATATTTTGGGTTATTTGTGCTAGGAATTAACTGAACTTCTATGAAATCACGTTAACCAGTGATTTCTACCCAAGAAGTTAATCCATAGAGATTGAGTGTGAGGAGTCTAAAAGAAATAAGTGTGGGTGTGATGAGGTAAAATGTAAAGGAGAGTTTGGTTAGTAGTGAGCTTAATGATCAAAAGAAAGAGGGTGTGAGAACAGAGTAAAAGAATATTAAACTCTGCACCAACTACTTTCTGAGTCAGGCAACTACATTACTAATGATTCACAATTCTTTTGTGAACATTATTGAAACATGCAACTAGCCCATGCCAACTCTTGTTAAAAACCCCACCAGCCACTCATTTTCTTCTCAAAAAGAAAGTGTTTCATATTTCAAAGGGGACGCAGCATATAATCTATCTGATTTTCATTTGGAAAATCTGGATATTGAAAAAGAAGGAAATCTGCCCCGCCTTCGCACTTCAATCATGCATATTGAGCATGTGTTTATCTACTATTGTCTCAGTGGTTTACACTATGTTGAGCCTTAAAAAGCAATTATTCGTGCTTAATTCTTTCTACACTTGCACGAACACACAAAGAATTCGTTTCTTTGTCATAACATTCATAGAAATTGCATTTGTGGTGTTTCAATGATTGGATGGAAGCCCTGGGGGAGTGAACATCACAAAAAATCCTTTATATTGTGTATCCGTTACACACAGTGACTTTGTGTTACTCACAGGCATTTTAACTGATTCATTTGTTGATTCAGGAGTTACATGTTCTTATTTTGTCTGGATTTGCAAATATCTAGATGAATACTTGGTTATGGATCACAGAATCAGAGGCTCAGTTTGACAGATCAGAATGGTCAAAGACATTTCTTGAATAAAAGTTTTGATGATATAGATGCTCTAATCATAAAAAAGGGGGAGAAGATCAAGAAATGTGTATTTCAAAGAAATGTTAAAGTTGAAAGAATTGTCCGGAAAGAAGTGTTTGTATTTGATATGGAGAGAGATATTTCAGATTTGAAGTTTGTTCAAAGTTCATAAGAGAAAGTTTAAAGAATTTCGAAAGCAAGCAGATTTTGGAGAAATTTTATTTGAAGAAAGTTGGTTAAATCATTCAGAGCTGAAAATGAAGATAATTTCTTTCAATGTCTGAAAGAGGTTTGTTTATAATCTTGGGGAGATTGTTCTTATTTTTGAAGATCAGACGTTGGGAAGATTGCTGAAAGTTTTTGAAGACAAAGCTTATCAAAGAAGAATTTCATCGTGTTAAGGGGGAGTTTGTATATCGTGTTTGTATAAAAGGGGAGATTACAAGAGAAGATAAAGATTGTTAAAAGGGGGAGCTTAATCAAATCGACCTTAAAGAGAGAAGATCGCATTGCTAAATCTTTTAGTAATGATCTTGATCCAAAGGGGGTGATTTTTAGAGCACAGATTTATTGGATTCAAGATCATAAAGATTGAAGACCAAAGTTCAAGAAGTCAAAGGCTGAAAGTCAACTTTCATCAAAGTCAAAGTCCTTTGTAATAAAAGTCAAAGTCAATGTAATTGTAATTTTGTTTCTTTGTAATTGTCAAGGGTATAAATACCTTTGTTGTTTTTGTAAGAAGGAGATGTACACGAATTAGAGAGAGAGAGCAGATTAGAGAAGAGCTAATTAGAATACGTTTCTAGTGAGAGACTCTAGAGAGAGAAAGTTGTAATTTGTAATCTTTGAGTTTGGATTCAATGACATATGATTTGGAATTCTCATCTTGATTGTTTGTAGCAATTAGAACTTGAATATTGGGAATAACATTGCACGACAAGTAGGTGTAGTTTGTGAAAAAGAGTTAGTGCTTGATTGTAAGACGATATGGAATTCTGTTTACATAATGTTAAATGTTGCCTTAGAGTATAAATATGTTTTTACTCGTTTGAGCAAAAAAGAAAAACATTATGTTAGTTTACCTACTGAAGAGGAATGGAGAATGGCGGCAAATGTTTGTGATAAATTGCAGTTGTTTTATAGTGTGACTGAGACATTCTCCGGGTCCAAGTATCCCACTTCAAACTCGTTCTTCCCTTTGATTTGTGACATGAAAGTATCTCTTAGGAGTTGGTTAGATGATGATGATGTCGTTATTAGGAACATGGTGTCAAGTATGTTGAATTTTTTTGATAAATATTGGGAAGTCATACATGATGTTATGTGTGTGGCTATTGTTTTAGATCCTAGGTATAAGATAAAGTTGATAAATTATTTCTTTCCAATGATTTATGGTGTTCACTCCAAAGATGAGGTTACTAGGATACGTAACCTATGTAGTGATTTATTTGAGGAGTACAAGAAGAAACATGATAACAACAAAGGGAAAGGAAAATCAAGCACTACTCACTCACATGGGGGGACATCTTCTTTGAAGACGGCTTCATGGAAATTACATTTTAAGAATATGATTTCCGAGGATGATATGTTTGAGACGACGGAGTTGGATGATTATTTGATGGAGAAATTGTTACCGGATGAATATAATGATGGGTTTGATATTTTGACGTGGTGGAAGAGCTATGATTTTGTATGTGATTTGCCGTTCTCGTGTTCTTTTAAATAGGTACCGTTCTCGTTTGATCCTCCATCTCTCTCTCTCTCTCTCTATATATATATATATATATATATATATATATATATTGTAACGAGTGAAGGATAATGGATAACAAAAAACCGTTTATCCATACCATACCCACAAAAATTTCGGGTAAACGGGTAATGGATAAGTGGATAAATGAATAAAATTTTCTCTACGCATACTGTTATCTGACGGGTTGAAACATAAAGGGTAATGGGTTAACCCTACCCATTTCCTGTCCTAGAGTAAGGTGGTTAAAGATGACTACTTTCTTCTAGGTGCACAAAAACCCGGACTAACCTAACTGGATTGAATAGGATTGAATTGAGTTGGAATTTAGCTTGGGTCATTTGAATCTAACCTATCCCAATGAACTCGATGCCTTTCTAGTATATATATACCAAGTTAAGTTTTCAACTAATATATGTACATTAAACATTAGATCTACCAACCTGTAATTAACTCTATACATAATTATATCATAATTTTAACCATAATTTTACTTTTTTATTTGTTGAACTTCAACTTTCTTATTTGAGTTTGTTGCATGTTTTTCCAACCCTATAACTTTAAATATACAAAATTGCCTATTGGTTCTTCTTCTTCTTCTTCTTTGAATGCTAAGTTTGTTGTAACATGTACTCGTAGCCTGAGTAACCATACTTGTACACTATTACCACATAGGAGATGGAGTACATAGTTGTCTAAGTACTTGTTAGCCTTAATAGAAAGTCTCATGAAAATATCTCTTATGGTATTGTCTTTTATGTTCTCATTTTGATTTTACTTTGTTTAAACAAAATCACTTAGCAAGATTTGTAAAATGATGTACCAAGAGTTTCAACCCTACCGGACCCTTACGGTTTGGGTTTGATTGTGTTATACTATTGTTTGGGTTGAGATATTTCAAACCGCAAACATTGGGTTAAGTTAGGTTATTCAAATGCCTTCTAGTCGGCCAACACAACCCATGTGGAGCCCTACTTTCCTTCATGATTTTCCAAAATTATAGTTTTTAATCCTTATGGTTTGCAATTTGTTTTTTTATTTTTATTGACTAATATTGTTAAATTTCAGTCATTAGCTCATAAAGATTTGGTCTTTTTATCTATTTATCTAATTTTCTTAATATTAATAATAGATTATTTTATGTTTTCTAGAGGAAATTATAAAAAGCGTCCATATTGTTTACAAATTCTGGTTTTCGACATTCGACTTCAATAAGTACACTCATGTTCATGTGGTATGTATTTCGCTTTGATTTGGGTCCTTGAGTCTAACGAGCGTTTGAGGCGACAATTATGTGGGATTACATGTTCGTCACGTGAGTGACATTTTGGTCTTTTTGCCTTGTTTTTTATCGTTAAAATTTTATGTGCAAATGTATAAAGCATATGTACAAGTTGTTTATGCACATTAAAGGAAAAGAAAAAGGAAACTTAAATTTACCCGTCCACCCCCACGTGACATCATCCCCCCTCCCGACGGCCAAAGCTTTCTTTTTGCCAAAGACTACTTCTCTGAGACAAGCTTATTCTTCACGAACAAAAGCTTCTACTTCTTTCTATTTCCTTCTCCCCACTTCCATATACCTCTTCCAAAATCATCCACCAAAAAAAACACCATTAACAATTTCATCTATGTAAACAAAGTGATTATTTCATATACAGATATTACTTCAATTTCATACACATAGACAATTTTGATTATAGACCTAGTAGCTATGAAAATTTGGAGGATAAGAAGTGGGTTCAATTGCTTCTAGCACTTTTGTCTTCCCAACCCACAATCTAAATCACTCCCTCCGATCATGATTAACAAGGTTCACAAATAAATCATGGAAAAGTAGTTGAAAAATCAGTGGAAACCTAAGAAAAACCAATAAAGTTGAAGTAAAGATGCAAAGAGTTTACTCAAGATCCAGATGGGGTTGTTGTAAGTAGGATTGTTTGTTGTAGTCAATATGTAGAAAGTGAGGATGGGATATTGTGGTGGGTTTTGTTGTCGCCCAAGGATAAAGATAAGAGTGACAGTGATGAGGTAGATGGAAGTGGGAGACAAACGGAGATAGGGGGTAAAAGTTTTCTTCGGAGGAGGGGTGACGGGAGAAGGACTGGGTGTTGGGGTTTTAATCTCCAAAGGAGGTGATGAGGGCGGTGGTGGGTTTTAGTCGCCGAGGTAGGTGACGAGGATGGAGGTGAACGTGGAATTCTCTTGTTGTTATATATTTTCTTTAATACGCTTTACATGCGTGTACAATACTTATTTATAAAAAAACCATTCAAAATGACCAAAATACCCTAACATGACTTTCATGTGATGGTCATTTAATAGTACCACTTATCATTTGTAATGGCCAAGCACAAAACCGTAACAAAATGTAAACAACAAGGGTGTAAGTATATCTATCGAAGTCGAGTGACAAAAACAAGAATTTTGGTAAAAAAACATATATGCTTTTGTAATTTACTCTATTTTTATTACATTATAAATATATATTATTTTACATTTTTTATTATGTATGTAAACCCCCGTCTTTCCATCTTCTGCCTATCGTAACACCACCTTCAACCCTCTTTCTATGCAAACCAAGCAATTTGTACAAACTATGCAAACCACTATATTAGGAAACAATAGATATATTTATGGATAATGATTATGATTCATTAATAATGATTGTGATATATATGGAAAATGTTAAGTTTATTAATTATAATCATGATTTTATATTAGGAAACATAATAAAATCATATATTCATTAGACTTGATGAACGGCTAAGATTGGTTTGCATAGTTTGTACAAATTGCTTTTTTTGCAAAAGAAACGCACCCTATATATATATCCCTCTTATTGATGATGCATAAATAAAGATCAGAAGAACATCAAGTTTGCAAACCAAGAGACTAGATTTGCCGCTTGGGTCGTACCCCAAGTCGTGCGACTCTTTGTCTGTGTTGGATTTTGACAGTGTCTCCTACAGCAAACTCAGCGCCTACGCCCACATGCCTTCTTGTGTGACTTACTGGATCTCATGCACCTAATGTCACCCGAGTGACTTTTACCGCGACTTTTTGACCGACTCCTCTCTTTTCTTTTTATACAAAGGAAGACTTTTAGCTTCTTTTGTATCACTTGTCCTTTAGCTAGCTTCTTATAAAAAAATATACCACTTACACACTCTCTTTAAATGTTTCTAGTTATAGTTTAAGTGAGGGTGAGTTCATTCTAGGTGTTTTTAGCTATTTTGAAGCTTTTGTTGATCCTGGATCCATCCAAGGATCTTTGTATAAGCACGTTGTAATCTCCTTGGTGGTAATACAATCTTTCTCTCATCCTCTCTCTTTTGTGGATGTACACTACCACATATAGTGTAACCACATTACATCCTCATGTTATTTGTTTGTGAACATGTTTATATGCTTAAATCTTGCATATTTTGTTGGTATATAAATGATGGTTAGTATCTCTTTATTTGAAGGGTATTGGAAGAAAAACTACCCAACCCTGTTGGCAGAGAACATGAAGTAGAAGGCCAATGCAACCATAGTTTTAGGTGTATTTACCATTGATCTATTTACTTATGATTATGATTCTTAGGTATTAGATTCCTGGTGTGCTACTGATATATGTATTACTTTACAGGGTCTAAGAAGTGAAAAGAAGCTGAGGCAAGGCCAGTTGGTGTTGAGGATGAGAAATGGAGCTAAGGTAGCGACTGTTGCTCAAGGGATATATGATATGCACCTTCCAAACGTCCTTAGTATAGCACTTAGCAAGAGTCTTTATGTACCTAGCATTACTATGAATATTGTCTCTTTTGCCCAGTTACGACAATCAAGATTTATGTTTACTTCTCAGTGAATGATTCTATTTCAGCTTCCTTAACAATGTTACTATATATTCCATGGCTAGGCATACAATGGTATTTATAAAACTAATAAGCATGATTATCGTAAATCATATTTAATGTATAATGAAGTAGAGAATTGGCTTCACCAGAAGATAAAAGAACTTTGGTCGAACCGAGGTCGTGAATATATGAGTCAATATTTTAGCGATCATCTTAGGAGTTTTGGGATTGTTTCCTAGCTCACTCCACCAGAAACACCTCAGCATATTGGTATATCCGAGAGGAGAAATCGAACCTTATTGGACATGGTTCATTCTATAATGAGTCGTACCACTCTGCCTAAGAGTTTTTACGGCTATGCTCTACCAACCGCTACACGCATACTAAAAAATGCACCAACCAAGAAGACCAACAAGACCACTCATGGATTGGGAAGATCCCAAAGATTTCTTATATGAGGATATAGGGTTGTGATGCTTATATTAAGCGCAAAGCTTCTAGGAAGCTTAAACCCATGTCCGAGAAGTGCATTTTTTTGGGATATCCCAAGGAGACTATTGGGTATTATTTCTACAAACCCAACGGGAACAAAGTTTTTGTTGCATTTCGTGTTAATTTTTTGGAAAATTATTTTCTAACAAGGACCACAACGGGGGATAAGGTAGATCTTGAAAAACTCAAGAACCATAAGATGATGAATTGGCTGACACACATGATGAACATGATGTTGAACAGAAACAAGTTGTTAAGGAGACTGATGAGATACAAACAATCTGCAGATCGGGTAGGACCGTAGGACTTGTCAAGAGCCTCATGGATATGGTTATCTCATAGACAATGATGACATAGTTCATGATGAACCTATGATTTACTAGAAAGTAATATCACGTTTGGGATCTAATAAGTGTCATGGTGCCATGAAATACGAAATGTAATCTATGTCGGACAACCAGGTTTAGAATATGGTTGATGCGTATGTCGGATGTAAAGTCGTTGGATGCAAATGTTTTTCTAGAAGAAATCAACATTGATGAAATTGTTCATACTTATAAGGCTATGTTGGTAGTAAAAGGTTTCACTTAGACTCAATGAGTTGACTTAGGGGTTGTTTGGTAATTGTTGAATGGTTTGGTGCAGAACGATTAAGATGCTCTTATGATATAGTGCAAAATGAAATACGATTGTTTGCTAATTGATCATAATGAGATTAGGGCTCTGAATGGCTAAGGGAAGGATAAGATACAAAATCATTCAGAACCGGTAAGAGGCATACCTTTTTTTTGCCAAACAAGATTCACCTCTTACCGATTCAGAAGTTGCCTCTTAATGGAACCATTAAGAGATAAACAAACAACCCCTTAGATGAAACTTTTTCTCTAGTAGCCATGATTGAGTCTACAGAATTCTTCTTGCAATAGGTTTGTTTCATTTTTACAATATATGACAAACGGATGTTAAAACCATGTTTTTTTACCGAAATATTGAGTGAGAATGTACATGGTACAACCTTAAACAAGGATTTAGAAGGTTGTATTTAATACCAATGGAGGACCTAGTATTTTTTCCCGATGGTACACCTTTAAATTGGATCAAAGGCCCGCAAAGTCGTCCGATGTTTTTTTAGACGAATTCCATAGTTTCTAGAGATACTTTAAGTTTTTTGGTTGATTTTGAAGAACTTTTTTGGTTTTTAGGTTGACGTGCCTTGTATTTTCTATTCTAATATGTGGAGCACCCACTAAAGTTCACCTTGTGCATCTTTCATATCCCGAAAAAAAAATTATCTACGTAAATTGGTTGAGCTGGTGCATGGACCCCGCCTTCGTAGGGTCCGCCCCTGTTTAATGGTTTGAAATGTGGTCGTTTGAAATTTCTAACAAGTAACCATTATTAGCTCAAAATATAGATTACATTAATTTTTAATTTTCGACTAATATTTGGTAAAACATAAAAGATGAAGTTAATTTTTGTATGCTCCTTAGTTGTTTGATATTGTCGACCTCTCACTCCAAACAGAAAACCAACAACCATTCATCAAAATTCCACCCAAATCATCATCTATACTTTCTACTTATCACCTTTTATAGGAATCTTTTCATGGGTTCTTTTTTCTTTTTCTCTAATTCTATAAACAAAGTTGAATAATAGTAAAACATTTGCATACCATTCTTGAATTTTTATCTCTATCTCCTGTTTTCTCTCCAACCCTAGAAAGATTCTTGATGGTGAGAGAAGAGGAGAGATTGAGATAAAATAAAAAAAGATATAATTTTGTGTTTATAGATTTTCTGGAGGATATCAAATTGCACATACCCTTTTTGTAAGTCTTTTATGCTTCATTTTGAAAATTTTCTTGTGGTATTATAATAATTTTCATACCCAATTCTTTGGCTGATAATGGGGTTTACCATGTTGTATCTTTGTTCCCAAAAAAAGGCCAAATGTTGTGTATTTTACTATATTTTGATTAAGTGAATTGTTAATCTTTGTAGGTTGTTTTAGACTTTGATGGATGGAAGTCTCTGTTGTTTCAACTGAAAGATTTGGTGACACCAGAGATCCAATTTTTGCGTATTGGGATTTAATTAATTGACAAATATCGCTTTAGTTTATTCTCCATTGATCAAAGGTACAACTCATTATGCATTTTATCAAAGATTTTGCAAATATTCTTGTATTTTGAAGAGTTATCATGTAGATCCCAGAAACAGTGCAATCACGGATAATAATCAATAAACAATACGAATTGAATCACAGTCATATGATTAGATTTATCAATAAAGGGTTTAAGGTTTACAGAGAGAATTTCTGATAAGGATTAGTAAACTATGAATGACCAATTCTTTCTCTTCTAACCCTAAACTCAAACAAAACAAGCTTTAAATACTAGGGACTTGGGTCTAAAAGCCCAAGGCCCATTACAACCAAACCTAAGCCCAATAACAATAATTAAGGCTTATTACAACACATTAAATAAAACAATTAAACTCTATAAATGCGTTATACAACTTTCAACGCACTAGGACTGATATGGAAAATGGGTTGTATATTCTTTCATGTCACAACCATTCTATTCTTTGTTCCCAACGTAACACAACTTTAGGTGAGATATACTGAGCTCATTTGGTTATGTGAGGTTTATTTTAGGAACGGTTTCTTCATAAAGTGCAACTTATTTAACCTAATTTAACTCAACAAGATTAGGGTAGTTCGGTTTAGGGATTGAATTCTTAAACATGATTAACAAGAACATAGTTTTCCCATATCGTTTAGATATTTATCAAGATTATCTTCAATCCCAATTAATTTTGAGCCAAACCGAACCGCAGGTTGCAATCTATACACTTTGGGAAGATCTTGTAACTAAGCATAAAAGATTTGTGTTTTTGGTACCTATAACAAAGCAAAAAGAAATTCAATGCTTTATTTGAGGTCTCCTTCGAATTATGCTCCTCCTTCTAGATGCTTCAATTCAACCAAGCTTCATGGCAAAAGAAAAAGGAAAAAAGGGTATTTTACATCCATAGATGACGATCGGATGATTGATCTTTCGAAACTTTTTCTTGGGATTAGATTTGCTAATGGTGCGCATAGTCAGCTTTACCGTGGAGTTTACAAGGATGAAGTTGTTGCCGTTAAAATCATCAAGGTCCCGAAGGAAGACGAAAATCAACAACTAGGAATCCGATTAGAACACCAATTCATCCGAGAAGTTTCCTTTTTATCTCGTCTCCATCATCAAAATGTCGTTAAGGTATGTGACTAAACTTGTTCTTTGGAAATTTTCTATTTCCGACTTTTCCATCATTTTTGTTGAGTGTTTTTAATATGTATGACCTTTTGACATATTTAAGAACGCATTTGCTTATAGGAATAATGTCTATGTCTATGTCTACCACAAGAATGCCTCAACATATACATGACCTTCTGCCATTGAACTTGTTCTTTGGAAATTTTATATTTTCGCTTTTGCCACCATTTTTGTTGAGAGATTTTTGTTGTACACGTGTGACCTTCTAATAGGTTCAAGAATATAATGCCTTTGATTAACAGAAGAATATCTATCTCTTCCTAAAACAAGAATGTCTCTAAATCTATTAGAAAGACATGCATTTAAAGAATATTATGATAAAATTATTCTCCTAAATGTTGACGATTCGAGTAATTTCGTTTGTGGTGATAGTTTGTAGCCGCATGTAGACAACCACCGACTTTTTGTGTTATCACCAAGTATCTTTCAGAGGGTTCTCTAAGGTCGTACTTGCATAAGCTCGAGAACAATACCGTAACCGACAAAGAGAGTCTTTCTTTGAAAACGATCATTAAGATGGCTTTAGACATTGCTCGTGGAATGAAATACGTTCATTCACAAGGCATTATTCATAGGGATCTGAAGCCTGAAAACATACTTGTAAGCAAAGATTTCCAGCTCAAGATTGCTGATTTTGGGATCGGTTGTGCAGAGACGAATTGTGATCTTATATCAGATGATCCAGGAACTTATCGATGGATGGCACCCGAGATGATTAAAAGGAAGTCGTCTGATCGAAAGGTCGATGTGTATGGATTCGGACTCATTTTGTGGGAGATGGTGGCCGGTGCTTTACCTTACAAAGATATGACCCCGATTCAAGCGGCTTTCGCTGTCGTGCATAAGGTATGATCCTTCTTTTCGATTCTAGTATTCAAATTATACTTGAGCATAATATGTTCTTGGTGTGAAAAAGTTCTTAATAATTATGTTCAATCAAGGAGATACTATCACTACAACAAGGGCAAAGTACATCAAAATATAACGATATTTGCCTTATTTCTTATTTAATGGAAGAAAAAAATCTCTGAATCAATGTAACAAAAAGTTTCCAAATTTTCTATTAAACATAACAAGTTTAATATTTTATTAACTTTTTACTCATTTTGAATTGTAAAATGATAATTTTGTAACATTTCGTGAAGTGTATATTAAGCTTATCTTCCATTTTGTTGTAACGCTTTTGTAAACACTTCGTAAAACTTTCTTAAACGGGTTTCTACATCATCAAATGTTATGTGGTCAACGGGTTACTGATCAAGATTGATACAAAATAATAAATTTTAAAACTTTGTTACGTAGATTGAGAAAAAAAATTATTCCTTCCACTAAATAGGAACTAAATCGAATTTGTTGCATTTTTCCCTAAAACAAAATGGGCTTTTTAGTAAGGACGGTACTTATGGGGTTTTACGTTTATCTGACAAAGAATTGTGCATTATTATTTAAAGAAGAAACAATAAGTTGTTAAGATGAAGTTAGGAAACCTAGGAGAACACAAATAAAAGATCGTCATATTATCTTTTTTGTATGACAATTTTTAAAATATTCTATATATAAAAAGACTATTATGACATTTTTAAACATTATCATATAAAAAACCTAATAGAATGATTTACTTTTTGTGTCTTCTTAGGTTGTCCAACTTCATTTTAATTTATAGTCAAAGGAAACACACTTTATGTAATCTTGAAAGTTTTTTGTGACATGTTTAGAGATTACGACCTCCTATTCCTACTGACTGTCCTCCAGCAATGAGAACTTTAATCGAGCTATGCTGGTCATCGAATCCAGGGAAGAGGCCCGAATTCTGGCAGGTTGTTAAGGTATTAGAAGAGTTCGAAACCTTACTTGTTTGTGATGGAAATTTACATGTTCTACAATGCTCGACTTATTTAGATCAAAGAAAAAGCCAACGTCAATGGATACAAAAGCTCGGTTCTTTTTATCACTCGCCCATGCCAACGACCACACCTAAGCCGAGATTCTCATGAAGCTTCTCACTTCTCTGTCTTTTTATTTGGAGATTGAAGGGTTTTTAGTTTATCAGATCATTACGCAATTACAAATTTTGTCCTTTTTTACTTCCATATTTCCTCTTGTCTTATGTAAATATTGTTGTTTAGTGCTTGTACATTATTCTACTTAATGTAGATAATCGGTTTGTATATATCTCACCTTTTAGACCTTATTTCGACCGGTATTTACTGTGTCAAATTGGTTTATATTATGATCACGAAACTCAACATGAGCGAATAGAATGCTAATTTTGGAATTTGTAAGTATTGCTTTTGATTTTGTATCGTGACATGTTAATAGGACTAAGTTATCTTGAATTTCTAGTTACTATAGCTTTCAAATAAGGATTTCGAGAGTTTGTAAGCTAGATGTGAAAAATGAATGAATTAAATTGAATGAATATAATAAAAGAAAAACTAATATATAAGCATAAGAAACAAACATTTTCTAGGAGACATTGTGTTTCACCTAATTTCACCTTTATAATTATTAAAACAAGTAAGACTTCCTAATTTCTTTCTTGTTTTTATATTATTTTTCCGGCAATTTTATTTTATTTTGTTAGGACACCAAATGTCCTATATATATGAAGGTTTTGTAAAGGCCTTTATGTTTGTGTTTGGGCCTTGTCATTATAGCATATTGGGCTTGGGATTAGTGATGTACAAGGGAGTTTAGGGGAAGTATAAATATTTGCTCCATTCACTATATAGAAGTATTGAATTAGGCTAGATGTAGGATTCTCAGAAGACATCTGCCATACAACAAGATTACCACAGAAGTGCTAAAGCTCAGAAGCTCTGTCGACCATCTACCCGAGAAGAACTTAACCTGAAGATGATGCTCTGACCACAGAGCCTCCGTGACCCTTCACAGAGCCTCTGTGGTGACTAAGCTCTGGAGGATGGAAGACTTAAAGACTTGTGAATTTCAAGGAGAAGACAAGACACGTGCAGATCACGTGACCCCTGCTGTATGAAGATTCTGATGATCAACAATACTCACCCACGATGGTTTTACTTTCCAGGTGGCATTCTGCTTGTGGAATGTCAGCCCTTGTCTTGTACGATTGCGTGCTCTCCCCTGGTAAATGTAGGGAGCACCTCCTGAATTCAAAAATGTGAGCACACAAAATACTCTTTGTCTGGAATTTGAATATCAGTAGAGAGCATTCCTACACACACTAATGTGTGTTCTTGGTGTAATTTCGGCAAGTTAATGAAGTATATCTTTCAGTGACTAATTCTTATTTGTTCTTATATATCTTTTTTACTTGTTTGTGTGTCCACTACCAAACCAACCCATTCATCTACATTTAAATCGCTTATGCATACTTATCTCTGTTTGTGTAGTAGTTTTGGTTTAATCACTGTTAGAACACAAAATTGGGATCAACAATTGGTATCAGAGCAAACTTTGATGATCAATATCAAAGGATCCTGTTCTACAATGATTCCTATTTTTTTGGTAGTGTTTTGAACTGTCCTTAGCTTCGTCTTTCATTCTCAAAAGAAAACTCCTTGTTTTCTGAGTTTTCTTCAACAAGTTTGATTTATACTTAGTAATTGGAAAGTTTCTTGTCTTTGAATAGTTTAAAATCTTGAGAATAGTGTTGCTATACTTCTCTTCTCCCTATTCAAACCATATATCATCTCATTTAATCCAAGTCTAGTTACTCAAACTATACTCTATTTTTCCATCAATATTTTCATCTAACTGAAAATTGTGAATGTTGTTACCTTCTTCAGTGTTGGATCTCAGTCCAAACCCCCTACTCAACTGAGGGATGAATATCCTTAGTGGAAGATCCGAATGGTCCATTTTCTCGAAGGGGTAGATCCAGGACTGGTTGAGTTTCTTCAAAATCCTCCATACATACCCATGACTATTGTACCAAGGGTCCCTGCTACAACTACAACCCCTAAAGTTCCTGAGTATCAAAAACCTAAGCCAATGATAGAGTGGAGTGAGCAAGAAAAAGAGTTACATGAGCTAGGAAAGAAAGCCAAGAGACTGCTCATTATGGCATTCCAAATGATATTTTCCAATCCTTAGATTCATGTTAAACATCCAAAGACTTGTGGCTAGAGTTAGAAAAACAACTTGAAGGGGGTGCTAAGACCCAAAAGAACAACAAAGCTTTGTGCATCAATGAATATTATGCATTCAAGGCTCTGCCGAACGAACCCCTTCAGAGCACTTATGATAGGTTCAACTCTTTGATCAACAAGTGTAGAAGATATGGAATCCATAGAACTTCTAAAGAAAATAATGTCATTTTTCTAAAGAGTCTGAATGATGAATGGCTCCATTTGTCCATGTCGCTCCAAAAAACTCTATATCTTGATACTTAGTCCCTGTCTGATCTCTTTGGCACTCTTGTTAGCCAAGAAAATCGCATGGCTCATGTCAAAACCCAAGTTAGTGGGTCTTTAGCACTGGTGGGCAAGGCCACAGAGGTTCAAGACAAAACCTAAGAAGGACAAAGCTGTGGAAGAGGGTCTGAAGAAAAAGAAGAAGAAAGTGTTGGTCGTTGAAAGTGAAGCAGAGGATAGTTATTAAGAAGAGAAGGACATGGCTTCAATGGCCAAGACCTTGGCTCCTATGACTAAAGAGTACAATAGGGGACTTAGGAAGAAGTCCATGTTCAACAGAGGGAAAGATGAGAGAGATGAAAGAGGAGATCGCAGAGGTTATGGAAGGTATGAGCAAGGGAGTTATGGAAGAGAAGATGTTGGAGATCAGAGACAGTAGGAAAAGAGAGATGATGAGAGAAGGTATGTGGATCACAAGGCAATTGAGTATGTTAGATCATAACATATGTTGGATACAAGATCATAGTAGACTGAAGATTAAAGTTAAGACAAGTCAAAGCTTAAAAGTCTATTCTCAAGCAAAGTCAAAGTCAAGTGTTAATAAAGTCAAAGCCAATGTCTTTGTGTGTGCTTCAGTCCATCTACATAAGCGACTCTTCTGAAGGTAGTTGTCCCATTGCTGAGGACACCAAACCCTCGGTATATCTTTTTCCATTTCCACCGAAGGTCACAGAGGGACATTTCTCTTCCTTGTATTCAGTGAGCAGGTCTTTTTGTCCAGTCATATGACGAGAACATCCACTATCGAGATACCAGATGCCCTTTGATCCCTGCACACATAAGGAAGATTAAGCTTTTTTTGGTACCCACTTTTTAATAGGTCCTTTGGGGTTAGTGGAGATGGAAGGTTCAACAATCTTCACAGCAATGAAGATTCAACTTTAGTGGTAATCTTCACATTGGTTAATTTCTTAACCTTAGTGGTATTCTTCACCTTGGTCGATTTTTCAGCTTTGATGACCTTCTCAGCCTTGGAGGCATTCATCTTCACTTTGGCTGATTTATCAGCTTTAGTGGCAGTTAGACATTTGCTTGCAATATGGTCAGTAAATCCATAGTGATAGCATTTTCTATATTTTAAAGTGATTTTAGGACCAGAAGTGAGAGGTTTTGAGAATTTAAGATGAGAGGGGCCAGGTCCAAGAAGGCATTTAGCATGAGATCTGGGAAGAATTTTTGTTTCTTCACATCTCTTAGGCTTAAGATCAATCTTTAGCTTTGGAGGACAGAGATTAAATATTTCTATCACAGAGCTAGAAGATTGATTCGTTGAAGGTTTAGAGGGAACTTTCAGCTTTGCTTTCTTGGAAGCCTTATGAGGACGAAGAATGGATTTTCCTTTATCCGCAGACTTACAGTCTTTGGATTTTTCCTCAGGGATAGAATTAGAAGAAGAAGGATAAAACTGATTATAAGAAGTGTCAGAGATAGAAGTAACAAATGTTCCAAACTTAAGCATGGAACAGTCTTCTTTAGGCTCATCCTGTGGTTTCCAAAAACCAAGACCGGTTTTATCACCGCCAGGAGTTTGAGCGTTTATTATCTCAGTGATCTTTGTTGAGGAATTACACCATTTTTCAACAGTAGCCTTTTCTGCTTTTAGAACAACGATGACTTGTTCGCGTTCTATGCTGATGATTTTATTTACAACAACTTGATCTTTCAAACTTTCCTCTAAAAAAGTCAGTTCTTTGATCTTTTCATGGCATTTTTCTAGCTGTTCAGTTAAATCATTGTTTTTGCTTTCAGCTAGAGATTTGTCGTTTAGAGCATTGTAAAGATCAATCGTCAGCACATCAACTGCGCGACTTCTCTCTGATTCAGGTAGAGAGGGATTACTAGAGATAGATACCTGAGATGATATATAGCTCATAGAAGTTTCAGTTGGTTCTTCCACTTCTTCTTTAATCTCAGCCATGAGGCAGAGATTAGCGACTTCTTCTTCATCAGAACTTGATTCTTCAGATTCAGCCCAGTCGTGTTCTTCAGCAATGAGACCTTTACCTTTTCGCTTGTAGCTTTTCAGCTTTTGATATTTTTCTTTCAGCTTTAGGTACTTGTCATCGCTGGATCTTCTTGAGGTAAAAGGTTTGAAGACTTTCTTCGACCTGCACTCACTTGCAAAGTGTCCAATCTTTTCACAGTTAAAGCAAGTAGCAGTAGCCTTATCAACAGGGGTTGATTTTGGCTTGTCAGTGAGAGAGAGAGACTTATTTCTTCTGAAATTGCTCTTTCTTGCAAAACTCTTAAAAGAGTTTATCAAGAGTGCTAAGGACTCATCAAACTCTGAAAGATCAGTGTCTGATAGATCCTCAGATTCAGAATCTAACTCAGTGATGGTGAGAGTAGATCGCTGAGATGGAATTATCTCTGAAGAGACTAAAGCAACAGGAGTGCTTTTGGAGTCTTTAGAATCTTTTATAAGATTCTTCTTCAACAGGTTTGATTGCTCATAGTTAAGCAATATTCCATACAAGGTGCTGAGAGAAAGAGAATTTAAGTCTTTTGTCAGCTTGAGACAGATTGAGTAACTGTCCCAGCATTCAGGAAGACATTCTAAGAATTTTGTTAGGACCTAAGATTTAGAATAGGTCCTACCAACGGTTGTTAGATCAATGATTAAGCAGTTAAACCTGTTGGATCATAATTGTATTCAAGATTAAAGTTAAACTAAAGGGTTTAAACTGTATTTACTTGATAGTTAAAGTTTGGGGTTTAAATTGTAATATGTTAATAGTTATTTGTAAATAGGCCTAAAGCCTGTTAGAAAGCCCATAAGCCCATAAGGCTTAAGTATTTAAAGTGTTAATTAGTTTAGTTTTAGGGTTAGATACCTCATAATTATTGTTTAGAGATTATAGTCAAGTGAAGTTTTCTCTGTAATCAAAGGGTATCAAGAACACTCAAGGGTTTCATTGTTTATTCAAGGGATTGGTATGTTACTCTGATTTATATATCTCTTGATTATTATTGTGTTGCTTGATTACTTGATTGATTATTTACCAACTAGATTAAACTGGGATAACAAGTGGTATCAGAGCCAAAGAATCAAGTTAATTGGATTAAATCTGTGTTTATCGGTTTATCACTGTGTTCTTCGATATATATAAATCTGTGAAAATCAACCTCATGAATTAACTTGTTTTTAGGCTGGAAATTGATATGATTTGATGATTTTTATGCTGCTGAAAGTTATCTAATTAGTTAATTGCAATTAAAATCTCAAATCGATTGGTTTTTTGGTTGATTTATGTTTACTGGGTTTGTATACAAGTCGCACTGTGTTCTTCAAATCGAATTCTGAAAAGCTGATTTTAATCTTCAAGTTTGATTGCATTGTGTTCGATAAATGTTACTTGGTGCAAAAGGTTGATATTTGGATTCAATTTTTGTGTTTATTGTGTTTTCTGGGGAAATCTTCATCGTTCTGGGTCGACTTAAGAACATATCGGTCGAAAGCATTAAGAACATATCGGTCATTATATTCACCGGTACTCACATTTGTCCGGTCGACCGATACACACATACTATATCGGTCAAGACCAATACCGGTTGATCGATTCATATCGGTTTATACCGGTCGACCGACACACTCACATCAACATCGGTCGATACCTTGTCCGGTCGAATTAATACCGGTCGAATCTATACCGGTCAACTATATTCCCGGTCGAGTAAAGTACCGGTACAAGCAACTTACCGGTCGAACTCTCTATACCGGTCTTAGTCGTTTACCGATCGAGCATAAGAGCGGTTGTTACATCTTACCGGTCAAACAAGGTACCAGTCCAAGCAAGACCCCGGTCGACTCAATACCGGTCGAAGCACATCCCCGGTCGATTTTTGCAAACTGTAATAGAGCATCTAAATGTCAAAAAAATTCTCTAGGGGCGCTGCCCCCATACCCCGCAAGGGCGTTGCCCCTTGACCCCACCCGCTAATCGGGTAGCGGGACCCCCGTCCTAAGTCTGCGAAAAGGGGACAAAGTTCTGTTCGAGATCAACATTTTCTTTTTGTTCAGTATTATTTGAAGCTTTATACTGATTAAAAGGACTGCACTTAATTATTTTTGGATTTTTTTTTCTGAAAATTTTTTAGTATGGTTTTTATTTTGATTCTAACGATCTCTTCTAGTTGATTGTGTTGATACAGAAAAGTTTGATTACTAACCATACAGCCAGGATGTCGAATCAGCTAAATATGTCTGAAGGTTATAGCCATGATTTTAACAACATGCCTCTTTCTGAAGTAAGAGAAAAGGCTAAATATCTTACTAGACAGTTGTCAAGAAATAGAGACAGGGCTGATGATTGTGAAAGGGAGATTACAAAGCTCAAATCCGAGATGTTACCTCTTGAAGCTGAGATTGAAAATCTAAAGATTCAGAACTCATCTCTTCTTATTCAGGTCAATGCTTTAAAAGAAAATTCAAAAGATTCTGATTCTATAATTGATCTTGCAGGAATAATTGCGTCTAAAGAAAAAGAGATCTTAGATCTTCAAGCAAAGTTGAAAAGATCTGAATCCAGCTCTACATGGTCTAAGAAGGAGTTAATGCAAAAAGAGCTTGATGAGCTTAGAAGAAGAGCAAACATTGCTCGCGAGACATTAGAAGAGCTTAGAAAGTCAAACTCTCGAATCTTTGCTGAAAGAGACTCTTTAAAAGATAAAGTTCTCAGTCTTGAGGTTGAGATTAAAACGATGAAAGAAAAGGCAATCCAAGACAGAGACAATACAATAGCTCAAAATGAATTGCTGAAGATAGAGAAAGAAAGAAAAGACTTTGCCAAGAAATTCTCTGATTTCTCCAGAAAAGCCTTCGAAGAAAAGAAATCTTTAGAGCTTAGATGTGTTAAACTTTCTCAACAAGTTTCAGACTTTGAGAAGGTTATCATTCTAGAGAGAGAAAAGACTGAGAATGAGAAGAAGAAAGCTGAGCTGAAGGATACAAATATAGACTTTTCTGAAGAAAATAAACTATTTGAGACCGAGATAGCCAAGCTGACAGGAAAGCTATCTGAATTGTCAACAAACATCTTGAAGGAGAAGAATGCAAAATCTGAGTTGCATAAGAAGTTTGATCTGATTGAAAAGGAAAGAAACAGTTTGTCCTCAAAGATAAAGGAACTTGAAGAGATCGTATTCAAGGTGAAGCTGACTGAGCACAAGACGCCAGAGTCAATAGCTCAATCACCAAGAGATGATCTAGCTGATTCAGATAGTTCATTAAAAGCAGTTTCAAGTTCACATTTTTCAAATGTTTTCTATAATCCTTTCTATGATTTAGATGACTGTATTACTTCTAAATCTACTGATCAGATTCGTCCTTCTAACCTTTTCTATGACAAAAATGTTGATGGTTCAGGTAACTTCAAGAAGACTAAGTCTCAAAAGAAAAGCTTCTGGAGAAGGCATGATGAGAAAGAAAAAGGAAACTGGATCTGGAAAGTTAAAGGATCTCAAGAGGAAAAGAAGAAAGACAAATCATATGTGCATACATCAAATGCTAAAAGGAACAATGCTACAAAAGGTAAAACTTTTGGCAAACCTAATCTGGTTTACACAATCAATCAATTGATCAGGTTAGCACAAAAGAAAATTAGTTGTTCCTACTGCGGCTCAAATGATTTTGTAAGAAAAGATTATGTGAATAACTGGTATGGTTCTTACTTCATATCTCCCACTACAACTACAACTAATCCATTAGGACCCAAATACCAGTGGGTAACAAAAGCTAAATCTGTGTTGCAGGCACCCAAAGTTTAAGGTGGAGAAAGAACAATGGCTTTTGAACAAATCAGTTCAAAACCCGGACTTAATTGTCAAAAAGAATGGCTTCTAAGTAAATCAGCTTAGAACCCGTACCTCAACGGAGAATGGCTTCTAATCACATCATATTAGAACCCGCACTTCAGTGCTTTATTTTCTGCTTTATGTTAAAAAAAAAACTTCAGTTAAGGGGGAGAATATCTGTGATATTAACAGATTTTTGGATACTTAAATGCTTATCTGACCGTATGTTCTTAAAAGATAAATACTTGCGTTTTATCTTGTCAATATACTTTGTCAAGTATTCATACACATAACGGTTCAGAACATTCTATTTGACTTTGTTATTACCATGTATCAAAAGTTAAATCTTTCTATGGTAATACTCACGTTATTTTTATTCACTGTTGATTGAATCAAACGTCATTTCATGTGCGTTCATTAAAAATATGTTTATATATTGTTCATATAAACAACATTCGTTTTTTGATTCTCCAAAATATTATTCTTCATGACAAAATGATATGAGCTTAATTGTCAAACTCTTTTAGGTTGAGGGGGAGAATTGCATCATCAAACATCTTCTGTTTTGACATCTCCGAATATTATATTCTTCATGTAACAAGTGGTATTTGTGCTTACATATACAAAAAGCTTGTTGAACACTATGTTCTTTTAGGAAAATACATGGGATTTAGTGTGTGAGCTTAACAGAACTTCCATGGATTCACGTTAACCAGTGTTTCCTACCTAGGAAGTATTCCCTGAGTGATTGAGGAGAGAGGGGTAAAAAGAATTGAGTGATGGTGTGTGAAGAGGTAAAATGGAAAAGAGAGATTGGTTAGACGTGAGCATTAAAAGAAAGAGGGTGAGAGAACAGAGTAAAAGAATATTAAACTCTGCACCAAACTTCTTTCTGAGCCGGGCAGCCACATAATCTGATTGGTTCACATTCTTTGGTGACCATCATTGAAAAAGGCAACTAGCCCATGCCATCTCTTGCATACAACCCCACCAGCTACTCATTCTTTTCTCAAAAAGAAAATGTTTCACATTTTCTGGGACGCAGCACATACGCTATTGGTTCTTCATTTGGAAGATACTAATATTGAAAAAGAAGGAAAGTTGCCCCACCTTCGAACCCTTTCTCATGCACATTGAGTCTTTGTATAATTTGTTGTTATCTCAACAAGTTTACATATTTTGAGCCTATATTGAAAAGCAATCATCTATGCTTAATTCTTTCGTTCACATGCACGAACACACATAAATTTGTTTTCTGTCAGAACGTTCATAGATAACCATATGTTATTCGATGATTGAATGGAAGACCTGGGGAGTCAACATCAAACCAACTCCTTATATAGTAACTTTGTGTTACTCAGTAACTTTGTGTTACTGACAGGCATTCTAACTGAGTCATTTGTTGATTCAGGGTTACAACTCTTAACCTATTTGAATTTGCAAAGATTTAAACGGTTACAATTGACTATTTTTATCTGAAAAGATTGAAATAATCACTCTTTCCATCTGGGAAGACTGCTCTTATTTCCATACAGGGCTCGTTCCATGAAGATTGTGCTTATGTGATCATACACAATGGGGGAAATTGTCTTGAAAAGGGGGAGATTGTTTTGGTATGTTTTGATGATGATGCTTCTCACCATTCATCAAAAAGGGGGAGAAGATACAAAAAGGGAGAATACTTAAAGAGGGAGAATATAATCTGAAGACTGCTGAAGATTATCAAAGTTTTGAAGTTTTGAAGTGTTGAAGTTTTGAACCTATCAACGTCATATTTGAAGAAAAGTGAAGACCCGAAGACAATTGCAAAAAAAATTTTAATCTTGAATCCAAAGGGGGAGATTGTTGGATCATAATTGTATTCAAGATTAAAGTTAAATTAAAGGGTTTAAACTGTATTTACTTGATAGTTAAAGTTTGGGGTTTAAATTGTAATATGTTAATAGTTATTTGTAAATGGGCCTAAAGCCTGTTAGAAAGCCCATAAGCCCATAAGGCTTAAGTATTTAAAGTGTTAATTAGTTTAGTTTTAGGGTTAGATACCTCATAATTATTGTTTAGAGATTATAGTCAAGTGAAGTTTTCTCTGTAATCAAAGGGTATCAAGAACACTCAAGGGTTTCATTGTTTATTCAAGGGATTGGTATGTTACTCTGATTTATATATCTCTTGATTATTATTGTGTTGCTTGATTACTTGATTATTTACCAACTAGATTAAACTGGGATAACAAAACCGCTGATGAATATCAGAGAGAGATTCATTCTTACCAGCGATAAAACTTTCATACTATCTTACCAAGTTAATCTTTCGAGTCTCTTGGATTTCAGTGGTGCCTTCATATTGAACACATATGGTTTCCCACATTTCTTTAGAAGTTTTAAGATGCATGATGGAATGGAAAACTTCATCAGGAAGAGCCATAGAGATAATGGTATTTGCCCTTGCATCAATACCAACCTTCTTTTTGTCCTCGTCACTCCATTGTCTGATTTCCTTAGCAATATAGCGTTCAGGAATAAATGGAGTGGTGGCAGTAGCTGGAATGGCAGCTATGATTTGGACAGGTTCATAAGGTCCGTTTGCTATGTACTCAGGTATAGTGGGATATGCACCTTCAAGAAATAGCATCATTCGATTTTTCCAGAAAGAGAAGTTATCTCTGCTAAATCGAGGAAGTTTAGAAAGTGAACCATTATCATATTAGTTTCTGTTTGTGTTAAGTGTCATTTTAGAATAGCAAGGAAGAGAATAAAGCAAGATCTTGTTTATCAGATTAAACAGTCTGCTCTGATACCACTTGTTGGTCCCAGAGGTGCTTAACAAGTTTGTAGAAGGGGGGGGGGGTTGAATACAAACACAGAATTTAAAGTTTAATAAATTGTTTATTGATAAATCAAACACAATTTATAAGTCTGTTGCGGAATAAGATTAAGTAAGACTCAATCTAAACAAACTTAAGAAACGCTAAGATGGTTGCACAAGAATATAGAGAATGGGGGATTAGAGAGTATAGAAAACAAGGGTTTCTATGGAGGTTTAAGAATAGAGCACACTTTCAGATGGAGAGGTGATCTTTCTATTTATACCCTATGCATTAAATGCATGGCAGGGCATTTTACACGTGTCCTTCATTGATTTGCTGAGAGAGTCTGACTTTGGGAGACATGCTTTCGGCCGTATCATGAACAGTGTAGTTGACAGAGTTGTTGTACGAATTGTGGCAGAGGTATGTCCGTTCTGACACATCGTACTGGTTATGCAAGGTAAGACAAAAGGAGACTTGAGGCATAAGCTAGGTGATCGTTTGATCGCTGAATATCTCTTCCTTCAGAGATACAAAAAAGTTCAGCTATCGTGAAGCTTTTCCTCATGTTCCTTCGCGTATAAATAGATTCGTCTTTGCTTCACTGATATCCGCATCAGGTCACTAGTAGACTTGTCTTTGTTCAGTGGTTTCGTCTTCGATTCAACTATGAACATCTATTGACGCGAGACTTGTCTTCAGGGATTACGTTAACTGTTTACATCAGAAACTATCAGCGATAACTGAACAGACTCAGTCTGATCGCTGATAGTGAAACACTAATACATATGAAATGTTTACAAGAAAGGTCATTAGCGATAACTGAACAGACTCAGACTGATCGCTGATGGTGAAACACTAATACATATTAAAACGTAATTTTCACTAAGTATAGAAGAGGGTCGTTATCAAATCACTGAGAGAGTTTGGATCAACAAAGAAAGAGGGTGTGAAATCAGAGTTAAAAGAATATCAAAACTCAGCACCAACTTTTTCTGAGCCGGGCAGCCATATCTACTGATTGGTTCACATTCTTTGGTGACCATCATTGAAACAGGCAGTGAACCCATGCCAACTCTTGAAATTACCCCACCAGTCACTCGTTTCTTTCTCGAAAAAGAAATGTTTCATTTTCTTTGGGGACACAGCATATCTGCTATCTGATCTTCACTCGGAAGATTTGGATATTGAAAAAGAAGGAAATTTGCCCCACCTTCACACCTCTTTCATGCACATTGAGTCCGTGTAATACTTGTTGTTGTCTCAACAATTTACACATTTTGAGCCTGAAAAAACTTGAGTAGCTTCAATCATTCTACACTTTCACATACACACAAGGAATGTGTTTTATTGTCATAACATTCATTGAAAATTCCTTTGTGGTGTTTTGATGATTGAATGGAAGCCCTGGAGGAGTGAACATCTAAAAAAACTCCTTTCCAATGTACATCCGTTGTACAAAGTGGCTTCGTGCTACTTACAGGCAATGCTAACTGTTTCATCTGTTGAATCAGGGTTACAAAGCTCATTATATCTGAATTTGAAAAGATTCGGGTATACACTCATGAATTGATGGATACTCAGATCAAAGGGCGGAGATTGTCAACATTTTATAAAGGAGAGATTATTAGTTTTTCACAAAGGGGGAGACTATTATTCAAAGATAGTGATGAAATTAAAAGAAGTTTTGATGATCATGATGCTCTCAATCATCAAAAATGGGGGAGATAATTTTAAAGATTTCAATTTCAAAGATTAAAAGGAAGAGATTGTCTGAAGAAAAATGAGAGATATTTTCTGGAATTTCAAATTCAAGACAGATGAAAGTCAATAACTTCTAAAGATTTTGTTTCAAATACAAATCAGGATGATTCTCAAGATGATTGGAGAAAGTTGGTTTTCCGAAAACTGGTCAGAGATAACAGAAATGAAGATACGAGATCAAAGATTCCTCAAAGATTTTTTAAAGTTCAAAGATTTCAAAGAAGTTTCAAAGGTTTTAAAGTTTTGTTCAAGACTTGATGGATTTTCAAAGCTAAAGAGAATGATTGTTCAAAGACATTGCGAAAGACTTTTCAAGATTCTTCAAAGCATCATAGATTGAAGATTGCCAAAGCTTCATCGTTTAAAGTTGTCAAAGTTAAAAGATTTGAAGAATCAAGCGCTGAAGACGATTGTCAATTTTTTATTAAATCTTGAATACAAAGGGGGAAAATGTTAGTGTATAAATTGTATCCAAGATTTAATGTGAAAAGTCAAAGTCTGTAAAGTGAACTTAGTCAATCTTAGTGGTTTGAGAGTTTCAGTATTGTGAGAGTTTCTTATCTTGTATAAATAGACTTTGTATCTTGAGTGTTAGGAACTTGAAGCTTTGTATCTTTTCATATCAATATACGACTTTGTAGTTTCTCTCTCTACTCTTTCTCTAAAACATAATTGTCAAATCTTGTTTGAATTGTGCTTGAATATTGGGAATATTACATTTTCAGTGAAGATTTTA
Source organism: Arctium minus (assembly GCA_954870635.1). Classification (NCBI taxonomy): domain Eukaryota; kingdom Viridiplantae; phylum Streptophyta; class Magnoliopsida; order Asterales; family Asteraceae; genus Arctium; species Arctium minus. The sequence goes on along the minus strand of OX941088.1, from coordinate 76,581,401 downwards.
CCAAAAGGGGGAGATGTTTTACCAAAAAGGAGAGATTATTGTTGATAAAAAGAGAATGTCTGAAGACAAAAGTAAAATGAATCAGAGTCAAAGAAACAAAGTACAAAAGAGAAGACAAAGCTTTTCAAGTTTGTTTGAAGATCTTTCAGAGTTAATTCAAAAAATAATTTTGAAGAAGATTGTTTGTTATAACATCCCAGGCCAACCGTACCAGATATTGTCCGCTTTGTCCACACACCCAGACTCATGGTTTTAAAACGCGTCTGATAGAGGAGGTATCCAGTCCCTTATAAGGCAACTTTTGTTCCCCTCCCCAACCAATGTGGGATCTTACAATCCACCCCCCTTGGGAGCCCAGCGTCCTCGCTGGCACATTAGTCCGGTTCCCAGTTCTGATACCATCTGTAACATCCCAGGCCAACCGTACCAAATATTGTCCGCTTTGTCCACACACCTGGACTCAAGGTTTTAAAACGCGTCTGATAGAGGAGGTATCCATTCCCTTATAAGGCAACTTTCGTTCCCCTCCCCAACCAATGTGGGATCTTACAATCCATTATAATAACCGGGTTAAAAGCTTAAAAGTTAAGTTGGGGTGAGATAATTGAAAAGAACCTTTTAAAGGGGCCAAGTATGTAAAATGGGGAATGTGGGATTTAAACCCTAGGGAATTGGGTTTTCTTGAAGGCGGCTGATAATTTTGGCATAGGAACTCTTGAGGCAATCGATAGCGAGAGAAAGAGGCAGAAGAGCTCAGTGTTCATCAAATCATCAAGGTAAATATGCTAATCCTAATCTCTGTAGTAGTAATAGCTCAGTATTGGTAGCTAATCTGTAAATGGAAATTGAATTTAAAGATGGTCCGAAGTGGGGGTTACTGTGATGAACTCGAGTCTGATCCATTTGAGTTGGGTAGAAATTAAATTGATGAATGGATTGTTGTATGATTGAAATTGTTGCATTCGTTTGGTGAGTTATCTGTTGTGAGAATTTTGGGGTTTAATCTTCAATCTGAGTAATGTAGTAGAGACCTGGGGTTTTTCGTTCGACAGTCCCGGTCGACCGATAAGGGAGATACCGGTCGAAGCTTCTTAAATGGCCCCGGTCGATTTGAATGGAAGAGGACCTCGGTCGCCCGATAAGGGGGACCTCGGTCGACCGATAAGGGGGACTCCGGTCGGGTTTCTTTACCGGTCTCATGTGTTCACCGGTCGACGCCTAAGAGCTCATATCGGTCGTCTCGGATTACCGGTCATCTGAGTACCGGTCGTCTTGAAGGGTTGAGTACCGGTCGTTGGGGCTGTGAGTGGGCCGAAGCCCATGGGTGTATAAACAAGTTAAGCCCAAGATTTGAAATGGTACTCTGGGCTGAGTTTCTTTTGGTAAATCGGTCCATTTCAGTTAAATCAGGGACTTACGTATATTGTTTCAGGTAGGCAATCCTATCGGTGCATAGAAAATTAGAGATCGTTGTATTGCGGGTTAAAGTCCTTGTAAATTAGAAAGAATCGGGTATTTATTGATTAATTCTTCCCTTTATAGGTTTCGGTTCAGATCTTAAAGGTAGACGAAAAGCTTTGAGTTAAGGGACGTCAGGTGAGTTTTTCTAAACTAAACCTTTTGATGATGAAAGCATATAAAGTTTATTTTAAACGTTGATTTATTTATGATGGCATGATTTTATTAAAATGTTCAAGTGTGTTATAAATTGTTGTTGCTTAAATGTATGCATACATTATATGTGGGTTACGTGACCTAAGTCGGGGAGTGTGGCCTGCCTACTCGTGCCGGGGAGTGTGGCCCGTTCATGTCGTTGGGGGTGTGTCCCAACATTAAGGCAGCGCGAGTTAGACACATCGTCTTTGACGGTCGTGTGATCCGTAACGTGTTTTATTTATGTGCCATTATTAAATGTTGTTTAAAAATTCTGGAAAGTATTTCGTTGCTTATCTGTTTAGAGGCATCTCACTAGACCTATGGTCTAACCCTCGCTCTTTCAAAACTAAAAATCTTTTCAGGTCGTCGTGAGTTAGACAGGACAGCTAAGGGCAAGGAGAAGGCTTAGCGGGGCGGATAGAAGACCAATACTTAGTTTAATCTTTTAATCTCAGTTGTGTATAGGTTGTTTTATCAAACCTTGAATTATCTATTATGAGCTTGGGACCGTTTCGGCTTGGATTAATATTAAATGTTGGCATCTATATATTAAGAATTAATCTGTTTGATTATTCTGGTTGGGTTGTTACAGTTAAGATGATATATGGGGGAGATGTCTCTGCAAAAGAAAAGAGGAGTTTGTTAAAGATTGAATAATGTTGTAAGAAGATCTGAATTGTTTTTTGTCAAATGGGGAGATTGTTGAAAGAGGAAAGATTACTAAAGAGAGATCTGATTTGAAGAAGAAAAGGTTGTTAAATATTGTTGTCAATTTTTTTTTAGTCTTGTACCCAAAGCGGGAGATTGTTAAGACTAAATCGTGTTGTATTCAAGATTAATGGGATAAAAGTGCACTTCTTGTAAAATGCCTTTAGAAGTCAAAGTGTTGACTTTCTAAGGTATAAATAGTTTTCTCTTTGTTAAATATATAACACTTGATAATCATTCAACAAAAAATTTAGAGCGTATTTGTGTGTTCTTTCTCAAGCAAATATTTCTCTCTCTAACATTCTTGATCTTGAGTGTTTGATTGTATGAATTGGATACAATCGGACTTGATACTGGAACAACAAAGTTTTTATCAATAGTCTCCTCTTTGTTTGACTAACATGGACAAACTCTGGGAAATGTCGTTTCAAAACTTTGATCGATCTCTGCTTTTGTTCTTTAACGGATTTATTTGGAATCGGTCTCCATCTTTGTTCTTGATTGTTGAGGTAAAGATTCTTTGTTCTTAATTTTGAGGTAAAGATGATTTGTTCTTCATTTATTGAATTAGATGATTTTGATTTGTAGTCTTGGTTTTGGAATCCATGCCTCTTTCTATATATTTTTGTCTCCATCCCATGCAAAAAAAATTGACACTTGACCAATCTTTCTTCTTGACCCTTTAGGTAAAGATCATTTTTGTTTGTAAGTTCATTGAATTAGATGATTTTCATTTGTAATCATGGTTTCAATTGGAAGTGTAGTCATGTTGTGGTTGTGGATGCTTATCATAATAGCCTTTGGAATCCACATAAATTAACTGAAATTGTGCAACTTATTCTTAGAACCATTTTTGTGATCAAAACAATTTAATAATTGATAAAGTAGTTCCAAAGAGTTGGACATTCATGCTCTAAATTAACCTTTTGATACATCATTTATTTGACCATTTTTTGATTGTGGTTTTTCAGGGACATGGAACCGTAAGGATGATTATTGGTTATAAATGAAGCAGTTGTTTCTTGTGATCTCTATTAATTTGGGGTCAAGTTTCCTCTTTGTAATAAGAATCTAAGTATAATATGTTATTTTTTCGGTTTTAAAATAGTCTTCTCGAGTCTTTTTCTATTTGCTTGCAATTTGGTCATTTTAATGTAAATCATCTTTCTAAGTTGTCAAGGAAAAAGAAACTGGTTTTCGAAACAACCATTTGCTTTTTGACACATTTTGAGGTCTTCAACATGCTTATGAATTAGGCATGTTATTTGTACCTGACCTGTTGTGGAACTCGATTCACCCGTCCTGATCAAGGCTGGGGATTCCCGTAAAACCGGGTACCGGGGATCCTCGATTGTCTATAACCGGGGTCGGGGCAAGAGATGGGTAATGCATTCCCCAACCCGCCCCGTCCTCGTATATATTTAATTTACATATTTTCTATATGATTTCCATAATCCTAATTCTCTTTAACGTTATATTTTATATTTTTCTTCTTAATTAATCTACCACAAGTGTCATTTAAAAAAATGATTTTATTCTCTTAATGCAATCACGATTAATGAATTTGTTTTTGAAAAACTTGATTTTTTAAATTATCGGGCCAGGGATTGACCGTAAATGGGCCGGGGATAGGCCCAAGAAAAAGCGGAGAGGGGATTCGATCCCCGTACTCGTGGGGGACCGGGACCGAGGCCGGGATCGGGGATTGCATTCCCCACCCCATCCCCTCCTCGTTTCCATCCATATTCCGAATTTTGTAGTTCTTTTTCAACTATTCATACATGAGCTTTAAGATTTCTCAATAATCTTTCGAGCTTCCTTAGTGGTAAATAATCAAAAAAGTGATGCACTAAATAACACTTCTTAGAAAGATGAAATTAGAGAGAGTAAGACTTTTAAGAAGGTTGTTAAATCTACTGGTCAAATATTAATGTTTCTGTGGCTTTTATATTATGCGTTACACTTTGAATGTTTGGTCATTGTTCGGAACCTCTTTGCCAAATCCAAGTTATCATCCCAAAAAAGAGTTATAATGTAGTTGCTAAAAATTGTGCTTTTTCTTTTATTTTATATTTTTTAGTAACCGTAGGTTTTTGGGGCAGCTTACGCGCACCGACTAATCCACGAACAACCACGAATGGCCTAGCTCCATGGCCACAAAGGCTTTGGAAACGTCTGGATTTGAACATGGGATAGATGAGATTTTCCAATGTATCCCCCTAAGGCTTAACCAGTGCGCCACAACCCAAATGGTAGGCAATATGATATCTTAAAAGAATTTGATATTTCAAAACTGAATAAATCTAAATGAGTCTTTTGTATTCCGTCGCATTGCACGGATACACAACTAGTTTATATTTGTATATATTCTTAATTTAAATATAAAATTGAAAAAACATTCACTCAGTTTGACAAATTAGCATAATAATAAGAAGAATTAATTATGGATTTGGCCCTTGTGGTTTGGTGGCTTCTACGAAAGTGCTCCCTAAACTTCATTTATTATAAAAGAGGACTCATCATTTATTGTTTTGTAACGAGTTGGTTACGCATCCCTAACGACCATTATTTTTTCTGTTAAATCTATTTATATGAAGGGCAAAATGGTCTTACCCTTTTATCTATTTTAACATTTATTAAAACATATATAGTTTTCTTTTTCCCTTTTCCTATTTTGTATTTTCTTTTAAAAAATAATAATTTGTAGACTGAGAGAAAAAAATTATAATAAAATAAGAAAGAAAATATAAAATAAATATTATGTTATTTTTTAAAGTTAAAATCAATTTTTTTGATGAAAAGACTTTAAGGGTGTGTTTGGTACAGAGAATGGAATTGCAGAGAAAGAGAATTGGTCTGGAGAATAAGAATTGACTCTCCTGTTTGGTAGCACAGAGAATTCAGCAAAGAAATGTAACCGGGAATCATTTCTCTTGTTTGGAAGTAGAGAGATTTCAACAGAGAATTATACCAACCTATCATTTGCATCCATAAATTAATAACTAATGCATAAATTAATAATCAAATTGATAATTAAAATGCATAATTTAATAATTAAAATGCATAAATTAATAATTAAAATGCATTAATTAAATCAAAAAGTAGTTCAACATTATTCCAACCAAAGTCATACCAAAACATAATTACTTCAACATAGTGAAACCAAAAAAAAAAGTAGTTCAAACCGACCCCGTTTGGGAAGGAACCCGTCAAAACCCGAGCCCGGCCCGGGCCCCGGGAAAATCCCGACCCCAAAACGAGAATTTTTTTTTCGGATCATGTTGTTTTATGATCACGAGGCATCACGCAAAAATTCGTCCAAAACCGACCCCGTTTGAGCCGGAACCCGTAAAAAACCGAGCCCAGGCCGGGCCCCAGGAAAATCCCGACCCAAAAACGAGAATTTTTTTTTGGGATCATATTTTTTTATGTTCACAAGGCATCACGCAAAGTTTCGTCCAAAACCGACCCCGTTTGGACCAGAACCCGTCAAAACCCGAGCCCGGGCAGGGCCCCGGGAAAATCCCGACCCTAAAACGAGATTTTTTTTTCGGATCATGTTTTTTTATGTTCACGAGGTATTACACAAAATTTCGTCCAAAACCGACCCCGTTTGGTTGAGTTACCGTGGAACCCTCCGTATCTTTTTTTTCAATTCCCAGAGAATCCGATGAGGCAATTCCCACCTTTTTCTTTTCATTTTAGGGGGAAATGAAAGTAGGGAAATGGAAATGATTTATTTTTCAGGTTTTCTTTTCTCTGACTTACCAAACAAAAGAATTATGGTTTTCTTTTCAGGTTTATTTCTCAGGTTTTCTTTTCATTTATTTCCATTTATCTGCCTTCAAATCTTTGTACCAAACACACCCTAATATCTCTTACTCTAACGAAGAAAGTAAACAAAATTAACTATTAAGACCATTTTCAGAATAAAATAAAAACAGCTAGGACGGTTTCTAACTTAAGAATATTTAGGTCCCATTTTATTAAAGCTCAAGAACCAAATTGAAGTTTACTCAATAATATATAAATAATTATAATTATAAACATATCAAATTCGGTAGCCTTTTTTTAATATATAAATAATTATAATTATATATAAATAATATAATTATAATTATAATTATATGAAATAGAGTAAACTCTAATTTTGGTCCTCGTGGTTTAGTAAAATCTTTAAAAGTATGACCTAAACTTTGATAACTCTACAAATTGTCCTCATGGTTCTTATTTTGTTCTGAAAGTGGTCATCTTTCACTAACTCTGTTAATTTTCTTTATTAATGGCAGGGACATTTTTGTCCATTTAAACTTCCCCCTTTTTTTAAAAAAATTGTATTAAATCTCAGTAAGAGAGTTCACGAATACAATTCAAGAAATAACAAAATATCAATAGTTTATAATTGTATAAATTTAAATAGCAATAAAAACCGATGGTCGATTTCATGATTTACATTACATAATCCCTTTTTAATTTTATCAAATCTTGTAATTAACCTAAAATATATGAACATTTGTAATTCATGTTCTTCTTGTTCAGCAATTTCATAAGCAATCGAAATCGTATTGACCACCCGAATTCATACTGTAAACTTGATCTTCAACTGATTCAGTTTTCGGGTTTTGCCGTATGACCGAATAGTTATTGGATTTGATTAAGATTTTGAGGATCAACGAATCTTGCATCCAAATCGAGTCTTGATACAGAAAGTTTTCGAGGTTTTAGACGAGTGGGTTCTCTGGATTATTTACGGAAAACTTGTCGTCTAGTCGATTTTCATGCATAACCCAATCGGTTTTTTCGCCTTTCGGAGCTCGGCCTTTATAAAAAAACAAGGGTTTTGTTGCAAATTCCGATCACACCACACTTGAATCAAACTCAGAAAACGAGATCGAAACAAGTAGAAACTTAATCGAAATCAACCCAAGATCCAAAATAAACTCAAACGAGTTTGTATGCGGAAACGATAAACTCGAAATCTCAACGGAGATAATAATCAACCACAAAAATATAAACGTAAACTTGACGGAAATTAATAAGGGAGGAAACAACACTGGATTTACATGGAAACACCAAAACGGTAAAAACCACGGGTGGAGGAGACCACCGAGAAGTCCGCTATAATCAATCAATGTTACAAAGCTTGAGAAACCGGAGAAATCGATGAAGAAAAAAACAGATTAAAAGCTAAACTAATATGTGTACGATCGATGTATTTCGGATTGCACACACATATGAATTGTGGGCTGGAAACTGCACATAAACTGCTTCACTTATAGGGCGACTTTCCAGCTGGTAAAGCCACATGGAACCGGCTCCGGTTGCTTAATTCATTCTCGATCATGCCCTTTCATTCTCGATCATGTCGTTTGGTTGACATTCCTCCTTTAACTTTTGCAGCAATTATTTCATTTTTTATCGGCAAATTAATGTCTGCAAATCAAAATTACATCATGATCGTTAGCAAAAGCATCAAGCATGATTAATGTGCCTCGAATTACTATTAAAAAAATCACATGTAGACATAGAAGATAAACCAAACGTGGAGGTCGATCGAAACTTTAGTATACGAAACAAAAAAAAAACTGTAAATTGTATGTAATAATCGTAAATAACTTATTGGAATTGTATACATGTAATTATCGTAAATCACTGAATTAGAAGCAATTTCGATGAAATTGTTTTGGCAATACGAATAAACGTAATTAGATCCGAATGAAAATCACCTGGATTTGAGAAGAACCAGAGAATGAGAGCACATAAGAGGAGAACGAGAGGGATAAGATGCACAACTTTTTCTGAGAATCGAAGTCGTCCAAATCTATCCTTCTTAGACGTGGTGGAAAACGGTGAAGGTTCGTGTTGCGGCAATTCGTTGGCTTCCAAAGCTAATGCTCTGAGCGCCGGGGACACCGCCTTTGATGTCGGTGAACTCTTCAGGAATTTTTGATCCTGTATACAAAAAAAGAACCATTCTTGCTCACCTGATTTCACCCGTTGTAGATCCCATAAACAGTGCAATCACGATAATAAACAATAAACCATAGAAATTCAATCACAATGTTGGTCATATGATTAGATTTATCAGGAAAGGGTTTAAAGTTTACATTGAGAATTTCAATAGGATTAGGTAAACCTTCTAATGACCAACTTGTAACACCCTAAAAATTCGGGTAATTTAAAAATTGAAATTTCGGCAATATGACATTCGTATTTGGAGCAAACCACCCAAAAGGGCAAAGGTGTAAGCGTTTACAAAACCTGTATATAAAGCATGGAAAATTGACAACAAACTAATCTAAACCAATTCTATCTAGATTACATAGGTTGTCAACCCAAATCCCAAAATGAGTAAATTGTTTTAAACGCCAAGACTCCAATATCTATCATCTCAAAAATGCCTCGAGTCCACGCTCGTCACTCAAACCTTCGAGAACCCACCACTAAGGGAACCTGTTATACATGACATTAAAGAAAAAGTGTTAGGCTTAAAGCCTAGTGAGAACATACAATTTATATGACAATTTATGAAAATAATTTAAATGCAACAGTAAGAAACCTTTTTCACCAAAACCCTTTGTAAGAGATTTGATATGTACATGGTGGCCTTGCGGTCCACAAAACATCTTGCGATGACGGGGGAGACCCGATTTTCCAAGGATCGTGGCGGAACACAAAAGTAGGTCACTCTCCGAGTTATGAGCTCAACGCTTGGAACCATGGCCACGAATGTAACACCCTAGAAATTGCGGAAATCAAATTTTCGAAAAAGAATTCAGCAAAAGACTAACTTGCGGAATAAGGTGTAACAATTACAAAATACACATTTATCCAACGGGGTACAGAGTAGACATAAATGTGGTAGATGCATGAAATATAAAACGACAACCTAGTAATCTATAATAATAACTAGATTAGGGACGGGTGTCGCTATACTTCCAAAAATGTATCTTCAAAAGAATCACTCACGACCCCAAGGTCGCTCCCTCAGTCCCGACGAGCCCCACTGCTAAGATAACCTGCCAACAAGACAACCAAGAGCAAGCGTTAGGCTAAAGCCTAGTAAGAACAAGCCAAATAAAAGAGAGTACTAAACCCAAATGGTGTCACGCGGTGAGTATAGCCATGAGCTAAGTCAAGAAATCAAACAAACCATTAGTGATTAAACATTGGTATAAGTAATACCCAAATTCACATAAGGAGCTCAACCCCTCTAGATCTGTCGCTCAAAACATTCAAGTCAACCCTTCTGGATCTATCCTTGAGAGTTCCCAAAACAGGGGGAACCCAAGCACATAATGGGATTACACCTTACTGCACCATGAGACACTGCCCGACCGTATAGGCCCACAACCTACTTATCATGGCAACCCGATGCCTATCCCGTGCTAAAACGTGAACCAAATGCCCAAAACAGGGGACATAGGGACACCGTGCCTATGGATCCATTGCACTAAGACTCAAAGCCAAAGCATGTCATTTCAGAGCATACTCATATTAAATCAGATATACAGGCAATTCATATGAACAACGGTTCAATTCTATAAATCTTGATTCTTGAAAATATGGGATTTTTAGAAGGTATTTCCCAACGACAATCAGTCACTTTGAAACCAGGTTTTCCACATTTAAATAATACATTTATCACATAGCATTCGTAATACAGATCGATTTAGCTTAAAGGACTCACCTCAGATGTCTTCCTGCTTAAAGATTGCTTCTTACGATCGCTACCTATGACAACACCGTTAAATCGGTAAGCCCAAAGATATAGACAACACGCTGACTTATAACTCCAGAATACGAGCACAACAAACTGCCAAACACAGTTACAGTGGAGTACAAAAACCGGTCGAACACAACCCCGGTCGAAGGACAACACCGGTCGAACAGGCAACACCGGTCAAAGGGCTTCCGGTCGAGGGACCATCCGGTCGAAGGACCATCCGGTCGAACGACACACCGGTCGAACGACCATCGTCTTGTTCATCAAGAACAGATCGATGCAGAACCGGAGATGCTGCTCGTGCCCTTCTTCATTCTTGGAGTAAACTAGGATGTCATCGATGAACACGATTACCGATTTGTCGAGGAACGGTCGACACACTCGGTTCATCAAGTCCATAAATATCGCCGGTGCGTTGGTTAGGCCGAATGGCATCACCAGAAACTCGTAGTGCCCATAGCGAGTTCTAAATGCCGTCTTTGGGATGTCGCTCTTTGCTACCTTCACTTGGTGATACCCCGACCGAAGGTCAATCTTTGATAAATAACCTTCTCCTTGAAGTTGATCGAACAGGTCGTCGATTCTTGGAAGTGGATACCTGTTCTTCACCGTCACTTTGTTCAGTTCCCTGTAGTCGATACACATTCTCATTGCACCGTCCTTTTTCTTGACAAACAGAACCGGAGCTCCCCACGGTGACGAGCTCGGTCGGATGAAACCTTTCTCGAGAATGTCTTGAAGTTGAACCACCATCTCTTGCATTTCGGTAGGAGCCAAACGATAAGGAGCTCGAGCAATCGGAGCCGCTCCTGGAATGAGGTCAATACGAAAGTCCACAACACGATCGGGAGGCAACCCGGGCAAGTCTTCCGGGAACACATCGGGAAACTCGCGTACCACCCTAACATCTTCCAACTTCCGTTGGTCGAGTTTGGTATCGATGGCATAACCCAAGAAGGATACACATCCTTTCACCAAACACTTCCTAGCTTTGATTACAGAAATAATCACCACATCGCCTTTCCTTCCTTCGCCGTAGATTATAGTCGCTTCTCCGTTTGCCACAGGTAAACGGATCATCTTCTTGGAACATACAATTTCGGCCTGGTTCTTAGATAACCAGTCCATACCCACCACTACGTCGAATCCGCCAATTTGCATAGGTAATAAGTTAATGGGAAATTTCTTTCCCTTAAGCTCTAAGATGCAATCCCTAAGGATATTATGAATTAGAACTTGACCTCCATTTGCTATTTCTACCACAATAGCAATCTCTAGCATACTCTTAGACATAGCAAGCCTTTGACAGAACAAATCAGATATGAACGAGTAGCTAGCACCAGAATCAAATAACACACGCGTAGGTACGGAATTTAGAAGAAACGTACCCGACACCACATCGGTCGATGCTTTAGCTTCCTCTGACGACATCTGGAAAGCCCTTCCGGTCGACCGCGGAGGTTCCATCTTCTTCCCACCTAAACCACCGGTCTTGAGTTTCGGGCACTCCGCCCTGACGTGCGCCGGTTCCTTACACTCGAAACATAATTGCCCCTTTTGAAGGCAATCTCGGAACGTGTGACCCATCTTCCCGCATTTGTAGCACGTCCCGGGAACAAAGTTGCATGAGCCGAAATGCTTGCTTCGGCACTTGGAACACCACTTGGCATCACGCCTAGGATCGGCTCCTCGCTGAGCGTTGTTGTTGGTATAAAAGGGTTTCTTTGAGGGCATTGAGCTTCCCTCCCACTTCCTCTTCTCGACTTGGCGACCACCCTGATCCCTGCCGAGACTGTAAGCATCCTCCATGAGTTGAGCTTCTTCCATTGCCTCCCGAAGGGTGGAGGTCTTTGTCACACGAACCATCGACATCATGTCCGATGGAAGACCCTTGATGTAAGCCTTGATCTTATCTTTCTCTGTCGGGACCAGACGTCCCACAAAACCCAGCTTGTCCATGAAGAGACGGCTGTACTCCCTCACAGACATACCTCCTTTCTTCAAGTTCTGGAATTCATTTTTGATTCGGTCCAACGACCTCTCGTTACAGTACTCCTCTAGCAGTTTCTCCTTGAAGGTAGAGCAAGACAATTGGTCCAGAACAGTCGGCTCCAGCGAAGCAGAGTACACATCCCACCAAGTAAGAGCTATTCCCCGCAACATTCGGGAACCAAAAATTACCCTCTGCTCCTCCCCACATTCGCTTGAGCGAAAAGCTTGCTCCATTTCTCGAAACCAGGCCATACAATCTAGCGGATTGTCTGAGCCTTTAAATTCTGGGGGTCGGCAACCCAGAAAAGCCTTGAACGTGCAAGTCCGCGCCGTTCGACTGACGCCCAGGGTTGCAGTCACCACAGGGGAAATTACAGGTCCGGTACCCCCGGATCCTGCAACAATCACATTCTCGCCAACCGTTTCGGGCCTACGGTTGTTAGCGTCTCTGTCCTCGAGGAGTTTCAAGAACACTTCCTGTTGTTGCGCCATGGCCCTATTCATGGCCAACATCATACGATTCATCAATATCGTCTCGGCCGTCACTTCTTCGATAATAGGCTCATCAGCCTCCAAATTTCGTCGAGGAATATGCTCGGGTCCTCCACCCAGCACATTACCCACATGCACTGCTTCCCCCACTACGGTCGCCAGCGGATGGTCGACCGTAGGTATGTCGGCCTCTTGGCCTTCCGGACGATTCCTGGTATTAACCATGGTTCTGCTGAACGCAAATATGCAAAAGAACAGGATAAGGATTACGGAAAACACAGAGAACGTACTACTGCACCTATTAATTATTATAACAACAGTAATTTAAGTATACCCACGTAAAACATTTTCATAATAACGTTAGCTAAGTGAAATTATGAACGTATAATACGCAAGAGTGCTTATCACCATCATTACAACTTTCAACTTGTGCAAGTTTCCGTTGACCCTAAGACCATCCTATCTTACAAGATCTACCCCATCTCACGAGTCGTAACTTAATAGTCTCAGCTTAAGTCTAGGCATCTTACAGTCATACCTAGTTCACTTAAACCAAGGCTCTGATACCAACTTGTAACACCCTAGAAATTGCGGAAATCAAATTTTCGAAAAAGAATTCAGCAAAAGACTAACTTGCGGAATAAGGTGTAACAATTACAAAATACACATTTATCCAACGGGGTACAGAGTAGACATAAATGTGGTAGATGCATGAAATATAAAACGACAACCTAGTAATCTATAATAATAACTAGATTAGGGACGGGTGTCGCTATACTTCCAAAAATGTATCTTCAAAAGAATCACTCACGACCCCAAGGTCGCTCCCTCAGTCCCAACGAGCCCCACTGCTAAGATAACCTGCCAACAAGACAACCAAGAGCAAGCGTTAGGCTAAAGCCTAGTGAGAACAAGCCAAATAAAAGAGAGTACTAAACCCAAATGGTGTCACGCGGTGAGTATAGCCATGAGCTAAGTCAAGAAATCAAACAAACCATTAGTGATTAAACATTGGTATAAGTAATACCCAAATTCACATAAGGAGCTCAACCCCTCTAGATCTGTCGCTCAAAACATTCAAGTCAACCCCTCTGGATCTATCCTTGAGAGTTCCCAAAACAGGGGGAACCCAAGCACATAATGGGATTACACCTTACTGGACCATGAGACGCTGCCCGACCGTATAGGCCCACAGCCTACTTATCATGGCAACCCGATGCCTATCCCGTGCTAAAACGTGAACCAAATGCCCAAAACAGGGGACATAGGGACACCGTGCCTATGGATCCATTGCACTAAGACTCAAAGCCAAAGCATGTCATTTCAGAGCATACTCATATTAAATCAGATATACAGGCAATTCATATGAACAACGGTTCAATTCTATAAATCTTGATTCTTGAAAATATGGGATTTTTAGAAGGTATTTCCCAACGACAATCAGTCACTTTGAAACCAGGTTTTCCACATTTAAATAATACATTTATCACATAGCATTCGTAATACAGACGATTTACCTTAAAGGACTCACCTCAGATGTCTTCCTACTTAAAGATTGCTTCTTACGATCGCTACCTATGACAACACCGTTAAATCGGTAAGCCCAAAGATACAGACAACACGCTGACTTATAACTCTAGAATACGAGCACAACAAACTGCCAAACACAGTTACGGTGGAGTACAAAAACCGGTCGAACACAACCCCGGTCGAAGGACAACACCGGTCGAACAGGCAACACCGGTCAAAGGGCTTCTGGTCGAGGGACCATCCGGTCGAAGGACCATCCGGTCGAAGGACCATCCGGTCGAATGACACACCGGTCGAACGACCATCGTCTTGTTCATCAAGAACAGATCGATGCAAAACCTAGATCCAAAATGAGAAATACTCAGATCTCGAAATGGAACGGTTTAAAACCTTCACAACGAGATTCTACACGGCTAAAAACATTCAGATCAAAGCATTAAGCTAGATTCGTACCTTGATTTGGAGAAAAACCGAACGACCTCTTCCCCTGCTTCCTCCTCTCTTTCTCTCTGAATTCACAAAAGATCTGATCTGTGATATCTTCAAAATATCTGAAATCTGATTTATATTTATATAACCCAAGTTACATTTTACCCCCTTGAACTTTGGGTAAAAGTCAACTTTTCACCCAACCCCAAAATAGCGGGTGTTACAATCCTCCCCAACTTGGAGAAGATTTCGTCCTCGAAATCTCGGCTTTGGGAAGAGGTGAGGGTACCTTCGCCTCAAGTCCTCTTCCGCTTCCCAAGTCACATTGGCACCTCGATGGTGCTTCCACTGAACCTTGACCATTGTGACTTCCCGATGACGAAGCTTCTTCGTCTTCCTTTCCAAAATCGCCTCAGGTTCTTCAACGCAACGATTTCCCTCATCCACTCTGATCTCGGAGAGTGGAATGACACTCTCCTCCTTTGCTAGACACTTCCGTAGATAGCACACGTGGAACGTGTTATGAATTCCCTTCATCTCCGGAGGAAGTTCCAGCTGATAAGCTTGAAGTCCTACCCGCCCAGTCACAGTGAACGGTCCAAGGAAACGGGGGCTCAACTTCCCACGCTTCCCAAATCTAATAATTCCCTTCCAAGGGGACACCTTCAACATAACCCGATCTCCCACTTGGAATTCCATTGGCCGTCTTTTCTTATCGGCGTAACTTTTATGTCGATCTTGGGCCACCTTTATACGCTCGCGGATGCCCTTGACCTTGTCTGCCGTTTCTTGCACAACTTCTGGTCCGGCGAACTGCTTTTCCCCCACCTCGAGCCAACATACGGGAGTTCGACACTTGCGACCGTATAACGCTTCAAACGGTGCCATCCCTATACTTGAGTGGTAGCTATTATTGTACGCGAACTCTACCAAAGGCAGGTGCGTATCCCAACTACCCCCAAAGTCGATCACGCATGATCTTAACATGTCTTCTAGCGTCTGGATTGTCCTCTCGCTTTGTCCGTCGGTTTGAGGATGGTAGGCCGTGCTCAACTTCACACGTGTACCTAATTCCTTTTGTAAGTCATTCCAAAAATGCGACGTGAACCGACTATCCCGATCAGAGACTATAGATAGCGGCACGCCGTGCCGGGAAATTACTTCATCGATGTACAACTTTGCCAATTTATCCATTGGCAAGGTCTCCCGCATGGCCAAGAAGTGAGCGCTTTTGGTCAAGCGGTCAACTATAACCCAAATGGCGTCGTGACCTTTCAAGGTCTTGGGTAGTTTTGTCACGAAATCCATCGTGATGTGTTCCCATTTCCATTCTGGAATTTCCAAGGATTGCAAACTTCCGTAGGGTCTTTGGTGCTCAGCCTTCACTTGCAAACAAGTCACACACTGTTCCACATAGCGCGCCACATCGAGCTTCATGACTGGCCACCAATAATGCAATTTCAAATCTCTATACATTTTCGTGCTTCCCGGGTGAATGGAGTATTTTGACTTGTGGGTATCTTCGAGAAGAAGTTCTCTATTACCCCCAATCTTAGGCACCCAGACTCGCCCATTGAAAAGCTTCACCCCTCGACTATCTTTAGTCAACAAAAGATGTTGTTTCGTCATGACTTCTCCTTTGAGGTTTTCCTCTAACAAGGCTTCGGCTTGCGATTCCTTGATTCTGTCAATGAGTGTTGAAGTTATTTCAATCCGTGCAAAGGTAGCACGAAAATTTCCCCCGCAGACTTTCCGACTCAAAGCGTCGGCCACAACGTTTGCCTTACCCGGATGGTAGAGCAATTCGCAGTCATAATCCTTCAACAACTCCAACCATCTCCGCTGTCTCATGTTCAACTCTTTCTGATCAAAGATATGCTTCAGACTCTTGTGATCAGTATAAAGAGTGCACTTCGTACCGTAGAGGTAGTGCCGCCACAATTTCAGTGCAAACACCACTGCTGCCAATTCCAAGTCATGAGTAGGGTAGTTGACTTCGTGCACTTTAAGTTGCCTTGATGCGTAAGCGATCACCTTCCCTCTTTGCATCAGGACACAACCCAAACCCATCTTCGACGCGTCGCTGTACACCACAAAATCTTCCGTCCCGTCAGGTAAGGATAGGATAGGAGCTTCACAAAGCTTCTTTTGTAAGGTGCGGAACGCCTCTTCTTGCCTCTCGGTCCACACAAATTTCACGTTCTTTCGGGTCAAGATCGTCAATGACGAGGCTATCTTCGAGAAATCTTGAATGAATCTCCGGTAGTACCCTGCCAAACCTAGGAAACTTCGGATTTCAGACGGATTCTTGGGAGGTTCCCAATTCGTCATTGCCTCAATCTTTGAGGGATCCACTTTTACTCCTTCCCTTGAAACTATATGCCCCAAAAATTGAACCTCTGGTAGCCAAAAGTCGCACTTTGAAAACTTTGCGTAAAGTCTTTCTCGCCTTAACACATCCAATACTTCACGGAGATGCTGCTCGTGCCCTTCTTCATTCTTGGAGTAAACTAGGATGTCATCGATGAACACGATTACCGATTTGTCGAGGAACGGTCGACACACTCGGTTCATCAAGTCCATAAATATCGCCGGTGCGTTGGTTAGGCCGAATGGCATCACCAGAAACTCGTAGTGCCCATAGCGAGTTCTAAATGCCGTCTTTGGGATGTCGCTCTTTGCTACCTTCACTTGGTGATACCCCGACCGAAGGTCAATCTTTGATAAATAACCTTCTCCTTGAAGTTGATCGAACAGGTCGTCGATTCTTGGAAGTGGATACCTGTTCTTCACCGTCACTTTGTTCAGTTCCCTGTAGTCGATACACATTCTCATTGCACCGTCCTTTTTCTTGACAAACAGAACCGGAGCTCCCCACGGTGACGAGCTCGGTCGGATGAAACCTTTCTCGAGAATGTCTTGAAGTTGAACCACCATCTCTTGCATTTCGGTAGGAGCCAAACGATAAGGAGCTCGAGCAATCGGAGCCGCTCCTGGAATGAGGTCAATACGAAAGTCCACAACACGATCGGGCGGCAACCCGGGCAAGTCTTCCGGGAACACATCGGGAAACTCGCGTACCACCCTAACATCTTCCAACTTCCGTTGGTCGAGTTTGGTATCGATGGCATAACCCAAGAAGGATACACATCCTTTCACCAAACACTTCCTAGCTTTGATTACAGAAATAATCACCACATCGCCTTTCCTTCCTTCGCCGTAGATTATAGTCGCTTCTCCGTTTGCCACAGGTAAACGGATCATCTTCTTGGAACATACAATTTCGGCCTGGTTCTTAGATAACCAGTCCATACCCACCACTACGTCGAATCCGCCAATTTGCATAGGTAATAAGTTAATGGGAAATTTCTTTCCCTTAAGCTCTAAGATGCAATCCCTAAGGATATTATGAATTAGAACTTGACCTCCATTTGCTATTTCTACCACAATAGCAATCTCTAGCATACTCTTAGACATAGCAAGCCTTTGACAGAACAAATCAGATATGAACGAGTAGCTAGCACCAGAATCAAATAACACACGCGTAGGTACGGAATTTAGAAGAAACGTACCCGACACCACATCGGTCGATGCTTTAGCTTCCTCTGACGACATCTGGAAAGCCCTTCCGGTCGACCGCGGAGGTTCCATCTTCTTCCCACCTAAACCACCGGTCTTGAGTTTCGGGCACTCCGCCCTGACGTGCGCCGGTTCCTTACACTCGAAACATAATTGCCCCTTTTGAAGGCAATCTCGGAACGTGTGACCCATCTTCCCGCATTTGTAGCACGTCCCGGGAACAAAGTTGCATGGGCCGAAATGCTTGCTTCGGCACTTGGAACACCACTTGGCATCACGCCTAGGATCGGCTCCTCGCTGAGCGTTGTTGTTGGTATAAAAGGGTTTCTTTGAGGGCATTGAGCTTCCCTCCCACTTCCTCTTCTCGACTTGGCGACCACCCTGATCCCTGCCGAGACTGTAAGCATCCTCCATGAGTTGAGCTTCTTCCATTGCCTCCCGAAGGGTGGAGGTCTTTGTCACACGAACCATCGACATCATGTCCGATGGAAGACCCTTGATGTAAGCCTTGATCTTATCTTTCTCTGTCGGGACCAGACGTCCCACAAAACCCAGCTTGTCCATGAAGAGACGGCTGTACTCCCTCACAGACATACCTCCTTTCTTCAAGTTCTGGAATTCATTTTTGATTCGGTCCAACGACCTCTCGTTACAGTACTCCTCTAGCAGTTTCTCCTTGAAGGTAGACCAAGACAATTGGTCCAGAACAGTCGGCTCCAGCGAAGCAGAGTACACATCCCACCAAGTAAGAGCTATTCCCCGCAACATTCGGGAACCAAAAATTACCCTCTGCTCCTCCCCACATTCGCTTGAGCGAAAAGCTTGCTCCATTTCTCGAAACCAGGCCATACAATCTAGCGGATTGTCTGAGCCTTTAAATTCTGGGGGTCGGCAACCCAGAAAAGCCTTGAACGTGCAAGTCCGCGCCGTTCGACTGACGCCCAGGGTTGCAGTCACCACAGGGGAAATTACAGGTCCGGTACCCCCGGATCCTGCAACAATCACATTCTCGCCAACCGTTTCGGGCCTACGGTTGTTAGCGTCTCTGTCCTCGAGGAGTTTCAAGAACACTTCCTGTTGTTGCGCCATGGCCCTATTCATGGCCAACATCATACGATTCATCAATATCGTCTCGGCCGTCACTTCTTCGATAATAGGCTCATCAGCCTCCAAATTTCGTCGAGGAATATGCTCGGGTCCTCCACCCAGCACATTACCCACATGCACTGCTTCCCCCACTACGGTCGCCAGCGGATGGTCGACCGTAGGTATGTCGGCCTCTTGGCCTTCCGGACGATTCCTGGTATTAACCATGGTTCTGCTGAACGCAAATATGCAAAAGAACAGGATAAGGATTACGGAAAACACAGAGAACGTACTACTGCACCTATTAATTATTATAACAACAGTAATTTAAGTATACCCACGTAAAACATTTTCATAATAACGTTAGCTAAGTGAAATTATGAACGTATAATACGCAAGAGTGCTTATCACCATCATTACAACTTTCAACTTGTGCAAGTTTCCGTTGACCCTAAGACCATCCTATCTTACAAGATCTACCCCATCTCACGAGTCGTAACTTAATAGTCTCAGCTTAAGTCTAGGCATCTTACAGTCATACCTAGTTCACTTAAACCAAGGCTCTGATACCAACTTGTAACACCCTAGAAATTGCGGAAATCAAATTTTCGAAAAAGAATTCAGCAAAAGACTAACTTGCGGAATAAGGTGTAACAATTACAAAATACACATTTATCCAACGGGGTACAGAGTAGACATAAATGTGGTAGATGCATGAAATATAAAACGACAACCTAGTAATCTATAATAATAACTAGATTAGGGACGGGTGTCGCTATACTTCCAAAAATGTATCTTCAAAAGAATCACTCACGACCCCAAGGTCGCTCCCTCAGTCCCAACGAGCCCCACTGCTAAGATAACCTGCCAACAAGACAACCAAGAGCAAGCGTTAGGCTAAAGCCTAGTGAGAACAAGCCAAATAAAAGAGAGTACTAAACCCAAATGGTGTCACGCGGTGAGTATAGCCATGAGCTAAGTCAAGAAATCAAACAAACCATTAGTGATTAAACATTGGTATAAGTAATACCCAAATTCACATAAGGAGCTCAACCCCTCTAGATCTGTCGCTCAAAACATTCAAGTCAACCCCTCTGGATCTATCCTTGAGAGTTCCCAAAACAGGGGGAACCCAAGCACATAATGGGATTACACCTTACTGGACCATGAGACGCTGCCCGACCGTATAGGCCCACAGCCTACTTATCATGGCAACCCGATGCCTATCCCGTGCTAAAACGTGAACCAAATGCCCAAAACAGGGGACATAGGGACACCGTGCCTATGGATCCATTGCACTAAGACTCAAAGCCAAAGCATGTCATTTCAGAGCATACTCATATTAAATCAGATATACAGGCAATTCATATGAACAACGGTTCAATTCTATAAATCTTGATTCTTGAAAATATGGGATTTTTAGAAGGTATTTCCCAACGACAATCAGTCACTTTGAAACCAGGTTTTCCACATTTAAATAATACATTTATCACATAGCATTCGTAATACAGACGATTTACCTTAAAGGACTCACCTCAGATGTCTTCCTACTTAAAGATTGCTTCTTACGATCGCTACCTATGACAACACCGTTAAATCGGTAAGCCCAAAGATACAGACAACACGCTGACTTATAACTCTAGAATACGAGCACAACAAACTGCCAAACACAGTTACGGTGGAGTACAAAAACCGGTCGAACACAACCCCGGTCGAAGGACAACACCGGTCGAACAGGCAACACCGGTCAAAGGGCTTCTGGTCGAGGGACCATCCGGTCGAAGGACCATCCGGTCGAAGGACCATCCGGTCGAATGACACACCGGTCGAACGACCATCGTCTTGTTCATCAAGAACAGATCGATGCAAAACCTAGATCCAAAATGAGAAATACTCAGATCTCGAAATGGAACGGTTTAAAACCTTCACAACGAGATTCTACACGGCTAAAAACATTCAGATCAAAGCATTAAGCTAGATTCGTACCTTGATTTGGAGAAAAACCGAACGACCTCTTCCCCTGCTTCCTCCTCTCTTTCTCTCTGAATTCACAAAAGATCTGATCTGTGATATCTTCAAAATATCTGAAATCTGATTTATATTTATATAACCCAAGTTACATTTTACCCCCTTGAACTTTGGGTAAAAGTCAACTTTTCACCCAACCCCAAAATAGCGGGTGTTACAATCCTCCCCAACTTGGAGAAGATTTCGTCCTCGAAATCTCGGCTATGGGAAGAGGTGAGGGTACCTTCGCCTCAAGTCCTCTTCCGCTTCCCAAGTCACATTGGCACCTCGATGGTGCTTCCACTGAACCTTGACCATTGTGACTTCCCGATGACGAAGCTTCTTCGTCTTCCTTTCCAAAATCGCCTCAGGTTCTTCAACGCAACGATTTCCCTCATCCACTCTGATCTCGGAGA
Organism: Arctium minus; assembly: GCA_954870635.1. Taxonomy (NCBI): domain Eukaryota; kingdom Viridiplantae; phylum Streptophyta; class Magnoliopsida; order Asterales; family Asteraceae; genus Arctium; species Arctium minus. The sequence goes on along the minus strand of OX941088.1, from coordinate 76,559,780 downwards.
GTGGAATGACACTCTCCTCCTTTGCTAGACACTTCCGTAGATAGCACACGTGGAACGTGTTATGAATTCCCTTCATCTCCGGAGGAAGTTCCAGCTGATAAGCTTGAAGTCCTACCCGCCCAGTCACAGTGAACGGTCCAAGGAAACGGGGGCTCAACTTCCCACGCTTCCCAAATCTAATAATTCCCTTCCAAGGGGACACCTTCAACATAACCCGATCTCCCACTTGGAATTCCATTGGCCGTCTTTTCTTATCGGCGTAACTTTTATGTCGATCTTGGGCCACCTTTATACGCTCGCGGATGCCCTTGACCTTGTCTGCCGTTTCTTGCACAACTTCTGGTCCGGCGAACTGCTTTTCCCCCACCTCGAGCCAACATACGGGAGTTCGACACTTGCGACCGTATAACGCTTCAAACGGTGCCATCCCTATACTTGAGTGGTAGCTATTATTGTACGCGAACTCTACCAAAGGCAGGTGCGTATCCCAACTACCCCCAAAGTCGATCACGCATGATCTTAACATGTCTTCTAGCGTCTGGATTGTCCTCTCGCTTTGTCCGTCGGTTTGAGGATGGTAGGCCGTGCTCAACTTCACACGTGTACCTAATTCCTTTTGTAAGTCATTCCAAAAATGCGACGTGAACCGACTATCCCGATCAGAGACTATAGATAGCGGCACGCCGTGCCGGGAAATTACTTCATCGATGTACAACTTTGCCAATTTATCCATTGGCAAGGTCTCCCGCATGGCCAAGAAGTGAGCGCTTTTGGTCAAGCGGTCAACTATAACCCAAATGGCGTCGTGACCTTTCAAGGTCTTGGGTAGTTTTGTCACGAAATCCATCGTGATGTGTTCCCATTTCCATTCTGGAATTTCCAAGGATTGCAAACTTCCGTAGGGTCTTTGGTGCTCAGCCTTCACTTGCAAACAAGTCACACACTGTTCCACATAGCGCGCCACATCGAGCTTCATGACTGGCCACCAATAATGCAATTTCAAATCTCTATACATTTTCGTGCTTCCCGGGTGAATGGAGTATTTTGACTTGTGGGTATCTTCGAGAAGAAGTTCTCTATTACCCCCAATCTTAGGCACCCAGACTCGCCCATTGAAAAGCTTCACCCCTCGACTATCTTTAGTCAACAAAAGATGTTGTTTCGTCATGACTTCTCCTTTGAGGTTTTCCTCTAACAAGGCTTCGGCTTGCGATTCCTTGATTCTGTCAATGAGTGTTGAAGTTATTTCAATCCGTGCAAAGGTAGCACGAAAATTTCCCCCGCAGACTTTCCGACTCAAAGCGTCGGCCACAACGTTTGCCTTACCCGGATGGTAGAGCAATTCGCAGTCATAATCCTTCAACAACTCCAACCATCTCCGCTGTCTCATGTTCAACTCTTTCTGATCAAAGATATGCTTCAGACTCTTGTGATCAGTATAAAGAGTGCACTTCGTACCGTAGAGGTAGTGCCGCCACAATTTCAGTGCAAACACCACTGCTGCCAATTCCAAGTCATGAGTAGGGTAGTTGACTTCGTGCACTTTAAGTTGCCTTGATGCGTAAGCGATCACCTTCCCTCTTTGCATCAGGACACAACCCAAACCCATCTTCGACGCGTCGCTGTACACCACAAAATCTTCCGTCCCGTCAGGTAAGGATAGGATAGGAGCTTCACAAAGCTTCTTTTGTAAGGTGCGGAACGCCTCTTCTTGCCTCTCGGTCCACACAAATTTCACGTTCTTTCGGGTCAAGATCGTCAATGACGAGGCTATCTTCGAGAAATCTTGAATGAATCTCCGGTAGTACCCTGCCAAACCTAGGAAACTTCGGATTTCAGACGGATTCTTGGGAGGTTCCCAATTCGTCATTGCCTCAATCTTTGAGGGATCCACTTTTACTCCTTCCCTTGAAACTATATGCCCCAAAAATTGAACCTCTGGTAGCCAAAAGTCGCACTTTGAAAACTTTGCGTAAAGTCTTTCTCGCCTTAACACATCCAATACTTCACGGAGATGCTGCTCGTGCCCTTCTTCATTCTTGGAGTAAACTAGGATGTCATCGATGAACACGATTACCGATTTGTCGAGGAACGGTCGACACACTCGGTTCATCAAGTCCATAAATATCGCCGGTGCGTTGGTTAGGCCGAATGGCATCACCAGAAACTCGTAGTGCCCATAGCGAGTTCTAAATGCCGTCTTTGGGATGTCGCTCTTTGCTACCTTCACTTGGTGATACCCCGACCGAAGGTCAATCTTTGATAAATAACCTTCTCCTTGAAGTTGATCGAACAGGTCGTCGATTCTTGGAAGTGGATACCTGTTCTTCACCGTCACTTTGTTCAGTTCCCTGTAGTCGATACACATTCTCATTGCACCGTCCTTTTTCTTGACAAACAGAACCGGAGCTCCCCACGGTGACGAGCTCGGTCGGATGAAACCTTTCTCGAGAATGTCTTGAAGTTGAACCACCATCTCTTGCATTTCGGTAGGAGCCAAACGATAAGGAGCTCGAGCAATCGGAGCCGCTCCTGGAATGAGGTCAATACGAAAGTCCACAACACGATCGGGCGGCAACCCGGGCAAGTCTTCCGGGAACACATCGGGAAACTCGCGTACCACCCTAACATCTTCCAACTTCCGTTGGTCGAGTTTGGTATCGATGGCATAACCCAAGAAGGATACACATCCTTTCACCAAACACTTCCTAGCTTTGATTACAGAAATAATCACCACATCGCCTTTCCTTCCTTCGCCGTAGATTATAGTCGCTTCTCCGTTTGCCACAGGTAAACGGATCATCTTCTTGGAACATACAATTTCGGCCTGGTTCTTAGATAACCAGTCCATACCCACCACTACGTCGAATCCGCCAATTTGCATAGGTAATAAGTTAATGGGAAATTTCTTTCCCTTAAGCTCTAAGATGCAATCCCTAAGGATATTATGAATTAGAACTTGACCTCCATTTGCTATTTCTACCACAATAGCAATCTCTAGCATACTCTTAGACATAGCAAGCCTTTGACAGAACAAATCAGATATGAACGAGTAGCTAGCACCAGAATCAAATAACACACGCGTAGGTACGGAATTTAGAAGAAACGTACCCGACACCACATCGGTCGATGCTTTAGCTTCCTCTGACGACATCTGGAAAGCCCTTCCGGTCGACCGCGGAGGTTCCATCTTCTTCCCACCTAAACCACCGGTCTTGAGTTTCGGGCACTCCGCCCTGACGTGCGCCGGTTCCTTACACTCGAAACATAATTGCCCCTTTTGAAGGCAATCTCGGAACGTGTGACCCATCTTCCCGCATTTGTAGCACGTCCCGGGAACAAAGTTGCATGGGCCGAAATGCTTGCTTCGGCACTTGGAACACCACTTGGCATCACGCCTAGGATCGGCTCCTCGCTGAGCGTTGTTGTTGGTATAAAAGGGTTTCTTTGAGGGCATTGAGCTTCCCTCCCACTTCCTCTTCTCGACTTGGCGACCACCCTGATCCCTGCCGAGACTGTAAGCATCCTCCATGAGTTGAGCTTCTTCCATTGCCTCCCGAAGGGTGGAGGTCTTTGTCACACGAACCATCGACATCATGTCCGATGGAAGACCCTTGATGTAAGCCTTGATCTTATCTTTCTCTGTCGGGACCAGACGTCCCACAAAACCCAGCTTGTCCATGAAGAGACGGCTGTACTCCCTCACAGACATACCTCCTTTCTTCAAGTTCTGGAATTCATTTTTGATTCGGTCCAACGACCTCTCGTTACAGTACTCCTCTAGCAGTTTCTCCTTGAAGGTAGACCAAGACAATTGGTCCAGAACAGTCGGCTCCAGCGAAGCAGAGTACACATCCCACCAAGTAAGAGCTATTCCCCGCAACATTCGGGAACCAAAAATTACCCTCTGCTCCTCCCCACATTCGCTTGAGCGAAAAGCTTGCTCCATTTCTCGAAACCAGGCCATACAATCTAGCGGATTGTCTGAGCCTTTAAATTCTGGGGGTCGGCAACCCAGAAAAGCCTTGAACGTGCAAGTCCGCGCCGTTCGACTGACGCCCAGGGTTGCAGTCACCACAGGGGAAATTACAGGTCCGGTACCCCCGGATCCTGCAACAATCACATTCTCGCCAACCGTTTCGGGCCTACGGTTGTTAGCGTCTCTGTCCTCGAGGAGTTTCAAGAACACTTCCTGTTGTTGCGCCATGGCCCTATTCATGGCCAACATCATACGATTCATCAATATCGTCTCGGCCGTCACTTCTTCGATAATAGGCTCATCAGCCTCCAAATTTCGTCGAGGAATATGCTCGGGTCCTCCACCCAGCACATTACCCACATGCACTGCTTCCCCCACTACGGTCGCCAGCGGATGGTCGACCGTAGGTATGTCGGCCTCTTGGCCTTCCGGACGATTCCTGGTATTAACCATGGTTCTGCTGAACGCAAATATGCAAAAGAACAGGATAAGGATTACGGAAAACACAGAGAACGTACTACTGCACCTATTAATTATTATAACAACAGTAATTTAAGTATACCCACGTAAAACATTTTCATAATAACGTTAGCTAAGTGAAATTATGAACGTATAATACGCAAGAGTGCTTATCACCATCATTACAACTTTCAACTTGTGCAAGTTTCCGTTGACCCTAAGACCATCCTATCTTACAAGATCTACCCCATCTCACGAGTCGTAACTTAATAGTCTCAGCTTAAGTCTAGGCATCTTACAGTCATACCTAGTTCACTTAAACCAAGGCTCTGATACCAACTTGTAACACCCTAGAAATTGCGGAAATCAAATTTTCGAAAAAGAATTCAGCAAAAGACTAACTTGCGGAATAAGGTGTAACAATTACAAAATACACATTTATCCAACGGGGTACAGAGTAGACATAAATGTGGTAGATGCATGAAATATAAAACGACAACCTAGTAATCTATAATAATAACTAGATTAGGGACGGGTGTCGCTATACTTCCAAAAATGTATCTTCAAAAGAATCACTCACGACCCCAAGGTCGCTCCCTCAGTCCCAACGAGCCCCACTGCTAAGATAACCTGCCAACAAGACAACCAAGAGCAAGCGTTAGGCTAAAGCCTAGTGAGAACAAGCCAAATAAAAGAGAGTACTAAACCCAAATGGTGTCACGCGGTGAGTATAGCCATGAGCTAAGTCAAGAAATCAAACAAACCATTAGTGATTAAACATTGGTATAAGTAATACCCAAATTCACATAAGGAGCTCAACCCCTCTAGATCTGTCGCTCAAAACATTCAAGTCAACCCCTCTGGATCTATCCTTGAGAGTTCCCAAAACAGGGGGAACCCAAGCACATAATGGGATTACACCTTACTGGACCATGAGACGCTGCCCGACCGTATAGGCCCACAGCCTACTTATCATGGCAACCCGATGCCTATCCCGTGCTAAAACGTGAACCAAATGCCCAAAACAGGGGACATAGGGACACCGTGCCTATGGATCCATTGCACTAAGACTCAAAGCCAAAGCATGTCATTTCAGAGCATACTCATATTAAATCAGATATACAGGCAATTCATATGAACAACGGTTCAATTCTATAAATCTTGATTCTTGAAAATATGGGATTTTTAGAAGGTATTTCCCAACGACAATCAGTCACTTTGAAACCAGGTTTTCCACATTTAAATAATACATTTATCACATAGCATTCGTAATACAGACGATTTACCTTAAAGGACTCACCTCAGATGTCTTCCTACTTAAAGATTGCTTCTTACGATCGCTACCTATGACAACACCGTTAAATCGGTAAGCCCAAAGATACAGACAACACGCTGACTTATAACTCTAGAATACGAGCACAACAAACTGCCAAACACAGTTACGGTGGAGTACAAAAACCGGTCGAACACAACCCCGGTCGAAGGACAACACCGGTCGAACAGGCAACACCGGTCAAAGGGCTTCTGGTCGAGGGACCATCCGGTCGAAGGACCATCCGGTCGAAGGACCATCCGGTCGAATGACACACCGGTCGAACGACCATCGTCTTGTTCATCAAGAACAGATCGATGCAAAACCTAGATCCAAAATGAGAAATACTCAGATCTCGAAATGGAACGGTTTAAAACCTTCACAACGAGATTCTACACGGCTAAAAACATTCAGATCAAAGCATTAAGCTAGATTCGTACCTTGATTTGGAGAAAAACCGAACGACCTCTTCCCCTGCTTCCTCCTCTCTTTCTCTCTGAATTCACAAAAGATCTGATCTGTGATATCTTCAAAATATCTGAAATCTGATTTATATTTATATAACCCAAGTTACATTTTACCCCCTTGAACTTTGGGTAAAAGTCAACTTTTCACCCAACCCCAAAATAGCGGGTGTTACAATCCTCCCCAACTTGGAGAAGATTTCGTCCTCGAAATCTCGGCTATGGGAAGAGGTGAGGGTACCTTCGCCTCAAGTCCTCTTCCGCTTCCCAAGTCACATTGGCACCTCGATGGTGCTTCCACTGAACCTTGACCATTGTGACTTCCCGATGACGAAGCTTCTTCGTCTTCCTTTCCAAAATCGCCTCAGGTTCTTCAACGCAACGATTTCCCTCATCCACTCTGATCTCGGAGAGTGGAATGACACTCTCCTCCTTTGCTAGACACTTCCGTAGATAGCACACGTGGAACGTGTTATGAATTCCCTTCATCTCCGGAGGAAGTTCCAGCTGATAAGCTTGAAGTCCTACCCGCCCAGTCACAGTGAACGGTCCAAGGAAACGGGGGCTCAACTTCCCACGCTTCCCAAATCTAATAATTCCCTTCCAAGGGGACACCTTCAACATAACCCGATCTCCCACTTGGAATTCCATTGGCCGTCTTTTCTTATCGGCGTAACTTTTATGTCGATCTTGGGCCACCTTTATACGCTCGCGGATGCCCTTGACCTTGTCTGCCGTTTCTTGCACAACTTCTGGTCCGGCGAACTGCTTTTCCCCCACCTCGAGCCAACATACGGGAGTTCGACACTTGCGACCGTATAACGCTTCAAACGGTGCCATCCCTATACTTGAGTGGTAGCTATTATTGTACGCGAACTCTACCAAAGGCAGGTGCGTATCCCAACTACCCCCAAAGTCGATCACGCATGATCTTAACATGTCTTCTAGCGTCTGGATTGTCCTCTCGCTTTGTCCGTCGGTTTGAGGATGGTAGGCCGTGCTCAACTTCACACGTGTACCTAATTCCTTTTGTAAGTCATTCCAAAAATGCGACGTGAACCGACTATCCCGATCAGAGACTATAGATAGCGGCACGCCGTGCCGGGAAATTACTTCATCGATGTACAACTTTGCCAATTTATCCATTGGCAAGGTCTCCCGCATGGCCAAGAAGTGAGCGCTTTTGGTCAAGCGGTCAACTATAACCCAAATGGCGTCGTGACCTTTCAAGGTCTTGGGTAGTTTTGTCACGAAATCCATCGTGATGTGTTCCCATTTCCATTCTGGAATTTCCAAGGATTGCAAACTTCCGTAGGGTCTTTGGTGCTCAGCCTTCACTTGCAAACAAGTCACACACTGTTCCACATAGCGCGCCACATCGAGCTTCATGACTGGCCACCAATAATGCAATTTCAAATCTCTATACATTTTCGTGCTTCCCGGGTGAATGGAGTATTTTGACTTGTGGGTATCTTCGAGAAGAAGTTCTCTATTACCCCCAATCTTAGGCACCCAGACTCGCCCATTGAAAAGCTTCACCCCTCGACTATCTTTAGTCAACAAAAGATGTTGTTTCGTCATGACTTCTCCTTTGAGGTTTTCCTCTAACAAGGCTTCGGCTTGCGATTCCTTGATTCTGTCAATGAGTGTTGAAGTTATTTCAATCCGTGCAAAGGTAGCACGAAAATTTCCCCCGCAGACTTTCCGACTCAAAGCGTCGGCCACAACGTTTGCCTTACCCGGATGGTAGAGCAATTCGCAGTCATAATCCTTCAACAACTCCAACCATCTCCGCTGTCTCATGTTCAACTCTTTCTGATCAAAGATATGCTTCAGACTCTTGTGATCAGTATAAAGAGTGCACTTCGTACCGTAGAGGTAGTGCCGCCACAATTTCAGTGCAAACACCACTGCTGCCAATTCCAAGTCATGAGTAGGGTAGTTGACTTCGTGCACTTTAAGTTGCCTTGATGCGTAAGCGATCACCTTCCCTCTTTGCATCAGGACACAACCCAAACCCATCTTCGACGCGTCGCTGTACACCACAAAATCTTCCGTCCCGTCAGGTAAGGATAGGATAGGAGCTTCACAAAGCTTCTTTTGTAAGGTGCGGAACGCCTCTTCTTGCCTCTCGGTCCACACAAATTTCACGTTCTTTCGGGTCAAGATCGTCAATGACGAGGCTATCTTCGAGAAATCTTGAATGAATCTCCGGTAGTACCCTGCCAAACCTAGGAAACTTCGGATTTCAGACGGATTCTTGGGAGGTTCCCAATTCGTCATTGCCTCAATCTTTGAGGGATCCACTTTTACTCCTTCCCTTGAAACTATATGCCCCAAAAATTGAACCTCTGGTAGCCAAAAGTCGCACTTTGAAAACTTTGCGTAAAGTCTTTCTCGCCTTAACACATCCAATACTTCACGGAGATGCTGCTCGTGCCCTTCTTCATTCTTGGAGTAAACTAGGATGTCATCGATGAACACGATTACCGATTTGTCGAGGAACGGTCGACACACTCGGTTCATCAAGTCCATAAATATCGCCGGTGCGTTGGTTAGGCCGAATGGCATCACCAGAAACTCGTAGTGCCCATAGCGAGTTCTAAATGCCGTCTTTGGGATGTCGCTCTTTGCTACCTTCACTTGGTGATACCCCGACCGAAGGTCAATCTTTGATAAATAACCTTCTCCTTGAAGTTGATCGAACAGGTCGTCGATTCTTGGAAGTGGATACCTGTTCTTCACCGTCACTTTGTTCAGTTCCCTGTAGTCGATACACATTCTCATTGCACCGTCCTTTTTCTTGACAAACAGAACCGGAGCTCCCCACGGTGACGAGCTCGGTCGGATGAAACCTTTCTCGAGAATGTCTTGAAGTTGAACCACCATCTCTTGCATTTCGGTAGGAGCCAAACGATAAGGAGCTCGAGCAATCGGAGCCGCTCCTGGAATGAGGTCAATACGAAAGTCCACAACACGATCGGGCGGCAACCCGGGCAAGTCTTCCGGGAACACATCGGGAAACTCGCGTACCACCCTAACATCTTCCAACTTCCGTTGGTCGAGTTTGGTATCGATGGCATAACCCAAGAAGGATACACATCCTTTCACCAAACACTTCCTAGCTTTGATTACAGAAATAATCACCACATCGCCTTTCCTTCCTTCGCCGTAGATTATAGTCGCTTCTCCGTTTGCCACAGGTAAACGGATCATCTTCTTGGAACATACAATTTCGGCCTGGTTCTTAGATAACCAGTCCATACCCACCACTACGTCGAATCCGCCAATTTGCATAGGTAATAAGTTAATGGGAAATTTCTTTCCCTTAAGCTCTAAGATGCAATCCCTAAGGATATTATGAATTAGAACTTGACCTCCATTTGCTATTTCTACCACAATAGCAATCTCTAGCATACTCTTAGACATAGCAAGCCTTTGACAGAACAAATCAGATATGAACGAGTAGCTAGCACCAGAATCAAATAACACACGCGTAGGTACGGAATTTAGAAGAAACGTACCCGACACCACATCGGTCGATGCTTTAGCTTCCTCTGACGACATCTGGAAAGCCCTTCCGGTCGACCGCGGAGGTTCCATCTTCTTCCCACCTAAACCACCGGTCTTGAGTTTCGGGCACTCCGCCCTGACGTGCGCCGGTTCCTTACACTCGAAACATAATTGCCCCTTTTGAAGGCAATCTCGGAACGTGTGACCCATCTTCCCGCATTTGTAGCACGTCCCGGGAACAAAGTTGCATGGGCCGAAATGCTTGCTTCGGCACTTGGAACACCACTTGGCATCACGCCTAGGATCGGCTCCTCGCTGAGCGTTGTTGTTGGTATAAAAGGGTTTCTTTGAGGGCATTGAGCTTCCCTCCCACTTCCTCTTCTCGACTTGGCGACCACCCTGATCCCTGCCGAGACTGTAAGCATCCTCCATGAGTTGAGCTTCTTCCATTGCCTCCCGAAGGGTGGAGGTCTTTGTCACACGAACCATCGACATCATGTCCGATGGAAGACCCTTGATGTAAGCCTTGATCTTATCTTTCTCTGTCGGGACCAGACGTCCCACAAAACCCAGCTTGTCCATGAAGAGACGGCTGTACTCCCTCACAGACATACCTCCTTTCTTCAAGTTCTGGAATTCATTTTTGATTCGGTCCAACGACCTCTCGTTACAGTACTCCTCTAGCAGTTTCTCCTTGAAGGTAGACCAAGACAATTGGTCCAGAACAGTCGGCTCCAGCGAAGCAGAGTACACATCCCACCAAGTAAGAGCTATTCCCCGCAACATTCGGGAACCAAAAATTACCCTCTGCTCCTCCCCACATTCGCTTGAGCGAAAAGCTTGCTCCATTTCTCGAAACCAGGCCATACAATCTAGCGGATTGTCTGAGCCTTTAAATTCTGGGGGTCGGCAACCCAGAAAAGCCTTGAACGTGCAAGTCCGCGCCGTTCGACTGACGCCCAGGGTTGCAGTCACCACAGGGGAAATTACAGGTCCGGTACCCCCGGATCCTGCAACAATCACATTCTCGCCAACCGTTTCGGGCCTACGGTTGTTAGCGTCTCTGTCCTCGAGGAGTTTCAAGAACACTTCCTGTTGTTGCGCCATGGCCCTATTCATGGCCAACATCATACGATTCATCAATATCGTCTCGGCCGTCACTTCTTCGATAATAGGCTCATCAGCCTCCAAATTTCGTCGAGGAATATGCTCGGGTCCTCCACCCAGCACATTACCCACATGCACTGCTTCCCCCACTACGGTCGCCAGCGGATGGTCGACCGTAGGTATGTCGGCCTCTTGGCCTTCCGGACGATTCCTGGTATTAACCATGGTTCTGCTGAACGCAAATATGCAAAAGAACAGGATAAGGATTACGGAAAACACAGAGAACGTACTACTGCACCTATTAATTATTATAACAACAGTAATTTAAGTATACCCACGTAAAACATTTTCATAATAACGTTAGCTAAGTGAAATTATGAACGTATAATACGCAAGAGTGCTTATCACCATCATTACAACTTTCAACTTGTGCAAGTTTCCGTTGACCCTAAGACCATCCTATCTTACAAGATCTACCCCATCTCACGAGTCGTAACTTAATAGTCTCAGCTTAAGTCTAGGCATCTTACAGTCATACCTAGTTCACTTAAACCAAGGCTCTGATACCAACTTGTAACACCCTAGAAATTGCGGAAATCAAATTTTCGAAAAAGAATTCAGCAAAAGACTAACTTGCGGAATAAGGTGTAACAATTACAAAATACACATTTATCCAACGGGGTACAGAGTAGACATAAATGTGGTAGATGCATGAAATATAAAACGACAACCTAGTAATCTATAATAATAACTAGATTAGGGACGGGTGTCGCTATACTTCCAAAAATGTATCTTCAAAAGAATCACTCACGACCCCAAGGTCGCTCCCTCAGTCCCAACGAGCCCCACTGCTAAGATAACCTGCCAACAAGACAACCAAGAGCAAGCGTTAGGCTAAAGCCTAGTGAGAACAAGCCAAATAAAAGAGAGTACTAAACCCAAATGGTGTCACGCGGTGAGTATAGCCATGAGCTAAGTCAAGAAATCAAACAAACCATTAGTGATTAAACATTGGTATAAGTAATACCCAAATTCACATAAGGAGCTCAACCCCTCTAGATCTGTCGCTCAAAACATTCAAGTCAACCCCTCTGGATCTATCCTTGAGAGTTCCCAAAACAGGGGGAACCCAAGCACATAATGGGATTACACCTTACTGGACCATGAGACGCTGCCCGACCGTATAGGCCCACAGCCTACTTATCATGGCAACCCGATGCCTATCCCGTGCTAAAACGTGAACCAAATGCCCAAAACAGGGGACATAGGGACACCGTGCCTATGGATCCATTGCACTAAGACTCAAAGCCAAAGCATGTCATTTCAGAGCATACTCATATTAAATCAGATATACAGGCAATTCATATGAACAACGGTTCAATTCTATAAATCTTGATTCTTGAAAATATGGGATTTTTAGAAGGTATTTCCCAACGACAATCAGTCACTTTGAAACCAGGTTTTCCACATTTAAATAATACATTTTTCACATAGCATTCGTAATACAGACGATTTACCTTAAAGGACTCACCTCAGATGTCTTCCTACTTAAAGATTGCTTCTTACGATCGCTACCTATGACAACACCGTTAAATCGGTAAGCCCAAAGATACAGACAACACGCTGACTTATAACTCTAGAATACGAGCACAACAAACTGCCAAACACAGTTACGGTGGAGTACAAAAACCGGTCGAACACAACCCCGGTCGAAGGACAACACCGGTCGAACAGGCAACACCGGTCAAAGGGCTTCTGGTCGAGGGACCATCCGGTCGAAGGACCATCCGGTCGAAGGACCATCCGGTCGAATGACACACCGGTCGAACGACCATCGTCTTGTTCATCAAGAACAGATCGATGCAAAACCTAGATCCAAAATGAGAAATACTCAGATCTCGAAATGGAACGGTTTAAAACCTTCACAACGAGATTCTACACGGCTAAAAACATTCAGATCAAAGCATTAAGCTAGATTCGTACCTTGATTTGGAGAAAAACCGAACGACCTCTTCCCCTGCTTCCTCCTCTCTTTCTCTCTGAATTCACAAAAGATCTGATCTGTGATATTTTCAAAATATCTGAAATCTGATTTATATTTATATAACCCAAGTTACATTTTACCCCCTTGAACTTTGGGTAAAAGTCAACTTTTCACCCAACCCCAAAATAGCGGGTGTTACAACGAATAACGCCGATTCGTACCCAGATGTGGGGGAGGTCAACCCGAGGATCCAAGCCATACTAATTCACTAGGATTACATTTACGGCCCATGGATAGTAACCGGTCCCACATTACCGTACCAAATTGCCTCCGATGACCCAATGTCTCAACTAGCTACATAAGGGGAAAGATATCCCAACGAAAGTCGACTCAATACCTATGGATCCACTAGTAGTAGTCTGGACTTGTCACAATTTCATTTGTGACTAATAGTAGGCAAATGTTGCCTTTAATATCATTTATTTCCAAAAGTGCATTCATACAATTTAACTGCTGATAAGAATTTACCAAGTCCAAACATAAGTGTAAGAATCATAAAAGGAGGATATATATTTCCTTTCAAATAACCCATCTATGAATGCGAGTATGATCATTGTTTCATATATTAGTTGAAAGAGGTAAAAACCCTAAAATCTCCCACAATATAAGTTAGGTCAGAATCTTATAAATATGAGCCAAAATCAAAGAAGATTAGTAGAAGTTTAAAATATAGAGTTTTGTCATGTATAAGGTTTAAGGAAAAGAAATATGAACTCACAATGGGTTTATTCTAAACCCTAGAAATTCTAGATGAAGAGATCTTGACTTGAGAACTTGAGGTCTTCACAACAAATACTTGAAAACCTAGAATAAGAAGTAGAGGATCTTAGGATACCATTAATCTAGGAATAAATGAAGACAGAGATGAGAAAATCTCACCTAGGGCACCCAAAATTGCACCAAAATCGCCTCTATTAGCTCCATACTTGAAATAAATGAGAAATGGGTCAGTTGGTTTGTTTTTATACCTCAAAACCTCGACCACGACCTTGCCCCGCGATAGTGACAAATGTCACAATCGCGGGGCACTGTCGTCGAATACCCCCTCGGCCTCCGAAATTCGATTTTTAAGGGTCGATACATACAGGCCCGTACCCAAAGTTAAAGGTAAACTCTTAACGGGGTTTCACTCTAAACAAAAGGAAAAATTGGGGAAGGAAATGACTTACCGAAAATCCGGGTGTTACGATCCTCCCCAACTTGGAAATGATTTCGTCCCCGAAATCCCAATTATACGAACAAGTGAGGATATCTTCGCTTCATATCCTCCTCGGCTTCCCACGTCACATTGGCACCGTGATGATGCTTCCATTGCACCTTGACCATTGTGACCTCCTTGTGGCGAAGTTTCTTTGACTTTTTCTCCAAAATAGCTTCGGGTTCTTCAACACAACGGCTACCCTCGTCTAATCTATTCTCGGAAAGAGGAATGACACTTTCCTCATCCGCCAAACACTTCCGAAGATAACAGATGTGAAACGTGTTGTGAATTCCGTTCATTTCTGGAGGAAGCTCCAATTGGTAAGCTTGCAAGCCAACACGCTTAAGCACTTTAAATGGTCCAAGGAAATGGGGACTCAACTTTCCGCGCTTTCCGAACCGGATAATGCCCTTCTATGGTGACACCTTTAGCATCACACGGTCGCCCACTTGGAATTCCATCGACCGCCTCTTCTTACCAGTAAAGCTCTTTTGCCGATCTTGGGCCGCTTTCAATCTTTCCCGAATGCCTTTGACCTTATCGACTGTCTCTTGCACGATTTCGGGTCCGGCGAATTGCTTCTCTCCCGCTTCAAGCCAACATACGGGAGTTCTACACTTTCGCCCGTATAAGGCCTCAAACAGAGCCATTCCGATACTCGAGTGGTAGCTATTATTGTAAGCAAACTCCACCAAAGGTAGGTGAGAAGCCCAACTACCCCCGAAGTCGATAACGCAAGACCTTAGCATATCTTCAAGCGTTTGGATCGTTCTCTCGCTTTGACCGTCGATTTAAGGATGGTAAGTCGTACTCAACTTCAGGTGCGTGCCAACCATCCCAAAAGTTTGAAGTGAACCGACTGTCACGATCCGATACAATAGACAAGGGCACCCCATGCCTTGAAACCACCTCATCGATGTAAAACTTTGCTAACTTGTCCATCAGTAGTGTCTCACGTATGGCCAAGAAATGAGCGCTCTTGGTCAACCGATCAACTATCACCCATATGGTATCGTGACCTCAAATAGTCTTAGGCAACCTAGTCACGAACTCCATGGTAATGTGTTCCCATTTCCACTCGGGGATCTCCAAGGACTGAAGACTCCCATACGGTCGTTAATGCTCGGCCTTCACCTGCAAGCATGTCATACAACGCTTCACGTATCGTGCTACATCAAGCTTCATTACCGGCCACCAATAATGTAGCTTCAAATCCCGATACATATTTGTACTCCCCGGATGGATGGAGTACTTGGACTTATGGGTATCTTCGAGAAGAAGTTCTCGATTACCCCAATCTTGGGCACCCACACACGACCATTGAACAATTTTACTCCACGGCTATCTTCCGTTAAGAGAAAACGTTGTTTTGTCATGACTTCCTCCTTGAGATTCTCTTCCAACAAAGCTTCTACTTGAGAAGTATTAATCTTCTATATGAGACTCAACACGAGCTCGATTCTTGAGAGAGTATCCCAAATTCTCCCGCTATAGTCCTTTCGACTCAAAGCATCAGCCACTACGTTTGCCTTACCGGGATGGTAAAGCAACTCACAATCGTAGTCTTTGAGTAACTCGAGCCACCACCTTTGCCTCATGTTCAACTCCTTTTGATCAAAAACGTACTTCAAACTTTTATGATCCGTGTAGAGAGTACATTTCATGCCATAGAGGTAGTATCGCCAAAGTTTCAAAGCGAACACCACCGCCGCCAGCTCCAGATCATGGGTAGGATAGTTCTTTTCGTGAATCTTGAGTTTCCTTGATGCTTAAGCGATTACCTTGACTCTTTGCATCAACACACAACCCAACCCCATCTTCGAAGCGTCGCTATAGACCACGAAGTCTTCCGATCCTTCGGGTAACGATAAAATCGGGGCTTCACATAACTTCTTCTGTAGGGTTCGAAATGCCTTCTCTTGCGTTTTGGTCCAAATGAACTTCACATTCTTCCTAGTCAAGGCCGTAAAGGAAGAAGCGATCTTGGAGAAGTCTTGGATGAATCTCCGATAATAGCTCGCCAAACCCAAGAAGCTTCGGATTTCGGACAGATTCTTGGGAGGTTCCCAATTCATCATTGCTTCAATCTTAGAGGGGTCCACTTTCACTCCGTCTCGAGTGACAACGTGACCCAAGAATTGAACCTCTTCAAGCCAAAAGTCGCACTTGGAAAATTTGGCATACAACCTCTCTTTTCTCAACACTTCTAGAACTTCGCGTAGGTGTTGCTCGTGTTCTGGATCGCTCTTGGAATACACGAGTATGTCATCAATGAATACAATGACTGACTTATCAAGGAATGGTCGGCACACTCTATTCATCAAATCCATTAACACCGTCGATGCGTTAGTTAGACCAAATGGCATCACGAGAAATTCGTAATGGTCGTAACGCGTTCTAAAAGTTGTCATCGAAACGTCCTCCCCTCTCACCTTCAGTTGGTGATATCCCGAGCACAAATCGATCTTCGAGAAACAACCCGCTTTGGAGTTGATCGAATAAATCATCGATCATCGGGAGTGGATACTTATTCTTCACCGTAGCCTTATTTAGTTCACGATAGTCGATGCACATTCTCATTGTGCCATCCTTCTTCTTGACAAACAAGACCGGAGCTCCCCAAGGTGACGAGCTCAGTCTTATAAATCCCTTCTTTAGGAGTTCTTGGAGTTGAGCCATCATCTCTTGCATCTCAGATGGCGCCAGCCGGTAAGAGGCTCTAGCAATAGGAGTCGCTCCCGGTACGAGATCAATCCGAAACTCCACTTGACGGTCAGGTGGTAATCCGGGTAAGTCCTCTGGAAATACGTCGGGAAACTCGCGTACCACCTTCACGTCTTCGAGCTTCTTCTTCTCAAATTTAGCATCTATCACGTATGCTAAAAAGGACGAACATCCTTTCACCAAACACTTTCGTGCCTTGGCCATGGTGATATCCGCCACATCGCCCTTTCTTCTTTCTCCATAAACCAACACCGTTTCATTATCCGACATAGGGACTCGGATTAGTTTCTTGGAGAATAGAATTTCGGCATGATTATCCGCCAACAAATCCATACCGACTACCACGTCGAAACCGCCAATAACCATAGGCATCAAATTGATTGAGAATTCCTTCCCCTCGATTCCGAGAGAACAACCCTTCAAGACGTCGTGGATTATCACCTAACAACCATTAGCTATCTCGATCACTAAAGCATTCTCTAGACTATTAGTGGGCATGGCTAATTTTTCACGCAACAAAACAGATACGAAAGAGAAACTGGCACCCGAATCGAAAAGTATACGAGCAGGTACGGAGTTTAGGAAAAACGTACCTGATACCACGTCAGTGGATGCCTTGGCCTCTTCGGCCGTCATCTAGAACTCTCTACCCGGAACCCTCGGAGGATTCTCCTTCTTCTCCAGTACACTACCCGATTTGAGTTTCGGGCAATCTCTCTTCACGTGCCCCGGTGCCTTGCACTCAAAGCAAATAATCCCCTTTATTGGGCAGTCCTAGATGGCGTGATTAGACTTCCCACATATCGCACACGAGCGGGGAGAGGTATTACAACTGCCATGGTGCTTGCTCCGACACTTTTGGCACCACCTAGCTTCCTGTCGATTGCCAAAATTTCGGTTTCCGACAAACGGTCAAGACTTCTTGAGAGACCCATAATTGTTTTCCCATTTCCTCTTGTCTCCTACTACCGCAACTTTCTCCGGTTTACCTCTAGCATAGACCTCTTCCATAAATTGGGCTTCCTCTATCGACTCACGGAGGTTAGAAGCCTTAGAGTTGCGGACCATAGACATCATGTCCACCGGCAGGCCCTTGAGGTAGGCCATAATCTTTTCTTTCTCTGTTGGGGCCACGTGCCCCAACAATCCCAACTTCTACATAAATTGGCGAGTGTACTCTCTCACTGTCAAATTTCCCTTTTCAAGAGACCGAAACTTCGCTTCAATACGGTCCATGGCCCTTTCGCTGCAATACTCGGCCAAGGATAATTGAGCCAAAAAGGTAGGAGAGAGGGTGGACTGAGTGACATTCCACCATGTAAGCGTCGTATCTCTGAGCAATTGGGAACCGAACCTCACTCTTTGGTCGTCTCCGCACTCAGCTGAGTCGAAGGCCTGTTCGACCGCTTGGATCCACTTCACGCATGCAACCGGGTCTTCAGAACCAAAGAACTCCGGTGGTCCACAACCTAGGAAAGATTTATAGGAGCAGCTTCTCCCACTTTTCTGAGTACCAACAATCTTGTGTTCTTCGGTCCTGACTCCGTTCCTGGTGCCACCAGAACCCATTAACACATTCTCTTCAACTGCTTCGTGCCTCTTAAGACTCGCATCGCGATCTTACAACATCTTTAGAAACGCTTCTTGTTACTTCTCCATAGCCAACGTCACCAATTGCATGACGCTGGACATCATGTCAGCTTGAGGGTTCGCCTCCTGAATAACCGGGTTTGTAGATGCCAACTCCACTCTAGGCACTTGCTCAACCTCCCTAGTGAATAATGGCGGCATACCAGCTGGGACGACAGTTGCCGCTGTAACCACTGGATTTCGCTCGAGTGAGCTATCATCACGTAGGTCTCTGTCGCCTAGCAGCCGACTATGAGTGTTCCCCATAAAGGAGTAATGGTTGCCACACAAGAACGAGAAAGAGAAAGAGGAAGGTTCTCAAAATAAAGCACGATAGAAACGTACTATTACATTTACCAATAATCATAACAACCGTAAAACAAGTACACTCACGTAAGACATCCTCATAATAACATTGGCTAAGTGAAATTATGAACACATAGTACGTAAGAGTTCCTGTTACCGTCACTACAACTCTCGATTAGCATAATTTCCGTAGACTCTGAAACCAACCCATCTTAAAAGTTCTACCCAATTCTCACAAATAATTACTTAATAATCTCAGTCTAAGTCTAGACATCTTACATTCATGCCTAGTTCTATTAAACTAGAGCTCTGATACCAACTTGTAACACCCTAAAAATTCAGGTAATTTAAAAATTGAAATTTCGGCAATATGACATTCGTATTTGGGGCAAACCACCCAAAAGGGCAAAGGTGTAAGTGTTTACAAAACCTGTATATAAAGCATGGAAAATTGACAACAAACTAATCTAAACCAATTCTATCTAGACTACATAGGTTGTCAACCCAAATCCCAAAATGAATAAACTGTTTTAAACGCCAAGACTCCAATATCTATCATCTCAAAAATGCCTCGAGTCCACGCTCGTCACTCAAACCTTCGAGAACCCACCACTAAGGGAACCTGTTATACATGACATTAAAGAAAAAGTGTTAGGCTTAAAGCCTAGTGAGAACATACAATTTATATGACAATTTATGAAAATAATTTAAATGCAATGGTAAGAAACCTTTTTCGCCAAAAACCTTTGTAAAAGATTTGATATGTACATAGTGGCCTTGCGGTCCACAAAACATCTTGCGATGACGGGGGAGACCCAATTTTCCAAGGATCGTGGCGGAACACAAAAGTAGGCCACTCTCCGAGTTGTGAGCTCAATGCTTGGAACCATGGCCACGAATAACGTTGATTCGTACGCAGATGTGGGGGAGGGAAACCCGAGGATCCAATCCATACTCATTCACTAGGATTACATTTACAGCCCATGGCTAGTAACCGGTCCCACATTACCGTACCAAATTGCCTCCGAGGACCCAATGTTTCAACTAGCTACATAAGGGGAAAGATTTCCCAACGAAAGTCGACTCAATACCTATGGATCCACTTGTAGTAGTCTGGACTTGTCGCAATTTCATTTGTGACTAATAGTAGGCAAATGTTGCCTTTAATATCATTTATTTCAAAAAATGCATTCATACAATTTAACTGCTGATAAGAATTTACAAAGTCCAAAGATAAGTGTAAGAATCATAAAATGAGGATATATATTTCCTTTCAAATAACCCATCTATGAATGCGACTATGATCATTGTTTCATATATTTGTTGAAAGAGGTAAAAACCCTAAAATCTCCCAAAATATAAGTTAGGTCAAAATCTTATAAATATGAGCCAAAATCAAAGGAGATTAGTAGAAGTTTAAAATATAGAGTTTTGTCATGTATAAGGTTTAAGGAAAAGAAATATGAACTCACAATGGGTTTTTTCTAAACCCTGGCAATTCTAGATGAAGAGATCTTGACTTGAAAACTTGAGGTCTTCACAACAAATACTTGAAAACCTAGGATGAGAAGTAGAGGATCTTAGGATACCACTAATCTAGGAATAAATGAAGAGAGAGATGAGAAAAACTCACCTAGGGCACCCAAAATCGCACCAAAATCGTCCCTACTTGCTCCATACTTGAAATAAATGAGAAATGGGTCAGTTGGGTCATTTTTATACCTCAAAACACCGACCGCGACCTTGCCCCGCGATAGTGACAAATGTCACAATCGCGGGGAACTATCACCCGCTTCAACCCACTCGCGGTACATCTTCAGCGATAGTGCCCTGCGATAGTGACACTTGTCACTATCGCGGTCACAATCGCGCCGATTGTACCGCGGACTCCATCTCCCCCGCGATTATGCCACGGCGACACTGACAATGTCACTATCGCATGGCACTGTCGCCGAATACCCCCTCGGTCTCCGAAATTCGATTTTTAAGCGTTGATACATACAGGCCAGTACCCAAAGTTAAAGGTAAACTCTTAACGGGGTTTCACTCTAACGAAAGGAAAAATTGGGGAAGGAAATGACTTACCAAAAATCCAGGTGTTACACAACTCTTGACACAAAATAGGTTTTGCAACCTATTTATACACCAACCCTAAACCTTAAGGCCCGAGGCCCAATAAACACACAAAGCCCAATTACAATTAAGATTTTTACAACGCATTAAATAATAAAACAATTAAACTTTATAAATGCGTTATACAACTTTTAACGCACTAGGACTTTCAGTCCTAACAACCTCCCCCTGAAGTGGAATAAGGCATTTATCATCTTGAAATCTTCAGGCCTTGATCTTCTTTCCCTCTTGAATCTTTGAAAAATCTTTGGTGTTGCATGTCTTCATGTCTTTCCAGGCTCCCCTTGAATAAAGCTCTTGGTCTTCATGGTTTCAACTTTGTAACCAGATTCAATGTACAATAGCCTCGACTGAACGCACTATTGAGCAAATTTCAACTGTAGAAACTCAACACATCGGATCAGTACACAAGAAATATAATGTGCGAGTTACGTGACATTTGGTGCATCTTCAGTTTAAAAACAAAGAATCTCTCTTTGAATCACGAGTTGAATATGCTTTCAGCTTCAGACCTTGTTTTAATCAGCTTGTAGGAAGAACAAACTTGTAGCAGACACCACATGATAAAGGATAGAAGAAATGTAATCTTTGAAATCCAATGGCTTTTCAACCTCAGATTTAAGAAATTCTGTTACTCCCCCTCAAATTTTTCTAACTCCCCCTCAACACCATAATCTGTGTCTTTCAATTTTGTGGTGTTCTCCCCCTCATGATGATTAGGAGAATCCTGAGCATCATGTAACTTCAAAGACTAAATAGATGAGTAGCAAAAGATCAGATAAAGCGATTCAGTAACCAAGGGTAACAGCTAACACAGAAACACAATAGTAACTGTTATCACAACAATTGAAATAATTGTGTGGCATATTTTCAGAGTTGGTAATGGGGTATCTCTGATAGGAGTTCCAGTTATTACCGAAGTAAAATATTAAAAAATTACTTCTCAAACTGTTCTGGCAATATCACAAAGATATGCAAGGGGAATCACAAATATTCGGGCGTGTGAGAAAGAAGTATAAATCATATCGATTAGACTCAAAGATTGATTCAACCTGGGCCACGGGTTAGAAATAAATAGACACAATGAGTAGAATATGAAGTTAGAAGACCAGAGCTGATGTCTTCCTTTTTCAATATATAAGTCCTCCGAGTGAGGAATAGATAGATAATGTGCTAAATCTCCGTGCATATATGAAACAAGTATCTGTTTTTTTTTTGGTAAAGGAGTATCCCAGACCACTTTGGGCCCAGACTAATCTCCTGGAAAACAGGCCTATGACCCGTGGGCATTCATCCCGTGGCCACAATGCTAGTGGGGCTTGAACCCGGGCAACCGCTATGAAGTCCCCAGGCTCTTACCACCACACCACAACCTTGTAGTTGAAACAAGTATCTGTTGTGAGATACTTGAGTGGTTGGGTGGGGTGACACGAGTTATCGACATTGAGTCCATGCCTGCTTCAATATCTATCTCCAAAGAACGGGAATGAATAGATTGTGTGGTAACCCGGATAACTGACTCGGTTTGGTTAGGACCAATAATTCTTTTAAGTCCTGTCACATCCTCACCATATTCTTTCTCCTCCGAACTCATCTATCAATCTAGACTCCTCACTGATATCTAAGAATGGGATGTGTTTCTTGGGTAGGTCCTTCAGGTTCTGGATTGACCATAGAAACATTAAAATCCCTAACACTCCTTTAAACTCACCAAGATAAAACATTGAAGTAAAATTTCTGATTTGAGATAATCAGAAGTCAAAAACATTTAAGAACGAGTGTTGAACTGAAGTGTTTAGAAGTCGAAATGAAATTTTATAACACATGGTACTCCCCCTCAAAAGATGGCATAACCCTTGATTGTAGTCATGTGACGTGAATAATCTGAATTAAATTACACATGGCATTCCTGCAAAACAGATTAGGAAGATTTTGGTTTTGGTATCCATGTTGTGATGGATCCTTGATGGTTAGTTGCCTTGGCTTTGAAGCTATTAAACTAAGGATTGGGGATGCTATAAGTACCATACCAACTATTAACGTACCTTGGATGCACAAAGTCACTCTTTTCACAGTAAGTGCAACAGATCGTTTGTCGGCGCAGACTGATCAACTTTCCTATAGAATAGACATAAGTAGGTGAATCAATCTTGGAAATAAATGACATTGTATCAACTACTGGAGAATCATGAGACTTGTTTCCATCACTACTTTCTGTAGTTGGTTTCTTTCTTCAAACCATCTTGACTTTTCGAAACACTTGATTATTTGAATCATCAACAAGAGAATTATAGAAAAGATTTGAGGATGAATCTGATCTTTTGAAAATTCATTTGATTTGACAAGCTTCTTCGAAGAATTAGATGTAGCAGGTGAACTTGAAGAATAAGGAGACTGGTCAACAGTATCGGGACTGACTTGCTCAAATAAATCAACTTTAGGATTTATTTCTTCAAGTTTCTTGACTTTTGCAGATAAAAAATTTCTTTCGTCTAGAATCAAATCATATTGTTTTTGTAAACCGGATTTTACCTTCTGTTCTTTCAAAATCTTTGTTGTTAATCTAGATAATTTCTTTGAAAGCTTATGAATCTCTTTCACTTTCAAAATCCTTTTCTATATTGTTGCGTTTATCAGATATCTCTTTTAAAACCGCAACATTCTTCTTTTCAATCATTTTCTTTTCACTCTCAAAACCTTTTCGCTCTTTCTCAAAAGAATCTCCCTTAATTATCAAAACATGTTCAAAATCAGAAATCTGTTTTTAAAGTTTTGCATTTTGAGCCTCAAAAACCTTTCTTTCATCGAAAACTTTATTTGAAAGCTCGAGAATCTTTCTTTCAAGATTCTTCCTTTCATTTGAGAAATCGAATTTTTCTTCTTCGAAAACAACAAGTCTTTTCTTCAGGTCGAGATTTTCACTCTCCAACACATTTCCTCTTTCTTCAAGCACCATGTTCTTCTCTTCTTTGGGTTCAAAATCTGCAACTTTTCTTTCAAGTTCAGATATTTTCTTTGAACTTTCAGCACTTGTCGGATCACTTTTCTTCATGTAAGCTTCGCTTTCAAGATCTAAAATCTTTCTTTTAAGAGAATTTATTTGGTCATTAAATATAATGTGATATGAACTATTTTCTGCTGCCTTTTCAAGTTCAGAATTCCTGTGCTTGAGCCAGTCATTGCTTGACTGTAAGCAACATATCTCTTTATACGTCTGGCTTTCTGATCTCAGATTGTCCAAATCTAACTGAAGAAAAGCTTTCTCTACCAACAATGTGTTAATGGTCTTTAACATGTTTTCCAATTTCTTTTCGAGAGCTTCAATCATTGCTTTATGTTCAGACATGGGTACATAAGGCATTGTTACTTGCAAAGCTTGAAGTCCAGGGACAGACCTTGTCAATATATGAAAGTTTCAAAGTGCAAGGACCAAAAGTGACAACGAGTGAAACTTGAAAGTTTAGGGGTCAAAATTGACAAAAAATTGAAACTTTGAAGTACGGGGACTAAGAATGAAAAAAAAATCAAAGTGCACTGTTATGATCATGAGACAATATATTTGATCCCATTTTTTTTGAATTTTTTTTTTTGAATTTTTTTTGGGTGACGCAAGGACCCGGGTGACGCAAGGACCTGGGAGACGAGGACCTAGGAGACGCAAGGACCCGGGAGACGAGGACCCGGGAGGCGGGAAGTCCCGGGGTTGCAAGGTCCCAGGAGTTAAGATCTCGGGAGAGAGAAGAGTCCGGGGGCAAAGTCCCGGGCATGTCTATACCGGGAGATTGAACTGGTTCGAGTTCTTCAAAAAAATTTGGCAATAAACCCAGAGAACGACACAGATTAACCTTTTAAAAACAAAATTAACCAGCGGTTTTGCTCAATAAACTTAAAATCAGGTTTAATTTCAAGAAAAACTACTAAAAACACTAAAAAATTAACTTTAATTTGAAGAACAAAGATAAGTGCAGACTATAGAAAATCTGGGTTAAAACGATGACGGTCGATTAATCTAAATCGGCACTTTTAGATATAAACAAACGCAGATTCTTCTTACCAAACACAAACCAAGCATAAACACAGATTCAAATCACTCGATAACCAACAAGAACTCAAGCTAATGAGATCGATTAAGATGAACACAATATAGCAGCCGACAAAAATCGATAAAACAGCAAATAAATCGATTGAAGGGTTTTTAGACAAACCTTTTGGATCAAAAATCTTTTCTCTTCGCTCTGATACCAATTGTAGATCCCAGAAATGGTACAATCACGATAATAAACAATAAACAATAGATATTCAATCACAACTGTTGGTCATATGATTAGATTTATCAGGAAAGGGTTTAAGGTTTACAGAGAGAATTTCAATAGAATTAGGTAAACCTTCTAATGACCAACTCTTGACACAAAATAGGTTTTGCAACCTATTTATACACCAACCCTAAGGCCCAAGGCCCAATAAACACACAAAGCCTAATTACAATTAAGGCTTTTACAACGCATTAAATAATAAAACAATTAAACTCTATAAATGCATTATACAACTTTCAACGCACTAGGACTTTCAATCCTAACACCCGCCCTACAAAATCAAAAACCCCAAATGAGAGACAAGTTCTTCATTGGTAGGATGAAATTGGAAATCTGGAGGAAGTTCGTTGTGTTCTTCGTGATCTAATTTGTGTTCCATTTTTGTCAAAATTCTCTGGTTTTTCTACAAAATTTCGAAGTTCTTTTATGGGATTTGAAGGGTATTGATGGTTTATTGAAGATTTAAAGAGGAATACTTGTATGGTTTTAAAGAATGAAAAGAGTTTAGTGAAGAAAAGGTATGGGTGGAAGAACAGAAGTATAAATAGTGGTGGTGTGGGAATAGAAAGAAACGTATCTTCAAAGAATACTTGTTTATTTAGAGATTGTTTATTTATTTTTATTTTAATTAAATCTAAACGGACAAAAATGCCTCTACCACTAACAGAGACATTTAACAGAGTTAATGACGAAGGATCAGTTTTAGAGCAAAATGAAAACCACAGGGACAATTTTTAAAGTTATTAAAGTTTAGGTCCCACTTTCAAAGATTACATTAAACCACAGGACCAAAATTAGAGTTTACTCTATGAAATATATATACCATAAAATAATATAATGAATATTAAAACACAAAAAAAAGTATTATGTGTAGATGTGCATTTAACCAATGATAGATATGTATGTCTTCCCAGTAAAAGAATTTTAATCATTTTTTGCGTGACAATCTAGTCATTTAAACATTTTTGTCATGTTTTATATAATTTACCAAATATTACAATTTATACATACAACTTGTCTAGTTTTGTTTTAGTTATACCAAACACTAGACATACAACTAGTCCAATCATGATAAGTTTCATTCATGTACCAAACACATCCTAACCGGTCCCAAATCGGTCTTGGTCCAGTTCCGCTCCTTTAACCTATCCCAAATATTGATCTCTATCAGATAGAGATAGCAAGGGGGCCAGGGATACAAGGATTCCCAATCTCATCCCCATCACCCATCCCCGCCGAGGAAATAGGAACCCATCGTGGAATCAGAGATTTATCCACGTTTACAAAACCCGAGAATCATCCACAACAAGCCCCTTGTCCCTCTTCAACATGAATATTCATAATGAATAACACATTCATGATGAATATATTGTAACACCCTCAAATCTGGAAAGAGAAACTAATTAAAAATTTTCAGTAATAGATCATATAATCCCTTTCTACAAATCAATTCTCGAAATACCTCAAAATGAATTCTACGTTAAACCTCACCAAGTAATAAACCAGGTCTTACACAAGTACTAAATATAGGTCGGGTGTTACTAAACCCATATACAATTGCTATCTCCAAGTATGCGGAAGACTTCACGCAAAATCTACTCTCTTCTCGTGCATCTAGCTAGGATTCATTTCTTCACAGTGTCACTAGTACCATACCCCAACTGGAACCTTGTGCACATGTCGACAAAAAAAAAGGTTAGGTTAACTCCTAGTGAGTTCAACAGTTTTTATCATGATTATATAAATCGTTGAAAGGAAAAAATGCAACTTAAATCATGATTTCCAAAAACGATTTATATTAAATATGCAAACAACCCATTTTCCAACACACACAATCTTTTTTTTTTGTGACGAAAGCTCCAATATAAAACATTTCCTTAAGATGTGAACAAAAATCCAAAACTCACCCAAAACGTGACTAATGATTTAATTCCCATATAATGTAAACGTGGACAAAACTCTATTATCCGAAATATCCAAAACACAGATGAGACATAAATACTCAACTCATAAATCATGGATAACAATCCATATCTAAAACGTGACCAAAATCATGGATAATATTCAACACCCCAAAATAACCAATATAAACAATAAACACCATCGGAAGCGTCAAATCGTAGATAATTTTGTCTCCAAAGAATATATCCAAAATCCATCATTCGGTGACGGGGGAGACCCGATTCCATTGAATGTGACGGAACACAAAAGTAGGTCACATATCTATGTTATATGAGTGTCACTTAAGGATTAAGCACTCGTTAACATCAACATTTTCGGGTCTATAGTTAACGAGTCACCAAGCTCAACACCTCTATGTCTATTGCTTGGATAGTCCTCAACTTCAACCCCTCTAGGTCTATACCTTGGAATTTTTGTGCACTCATCAAGTTCAACCCCTCTAGGTTTGTACCTTGGAATTTCCAAACATCCCAGTTAAGCTCGTTCACAAGGAATTGCAATTATTGATCAATTGACGATGCCCGACTCAAAGAACCCACATCATACTCCCATAAGACCCCATGCCTATTTCAAATTACATTATGGGGATATTTATCCCACTCAAACTGACTCATATGCCTATGGATCCATTGCATTACAGTCCAAAATATTACATGACTTCAAACAAATGAACTAGCACATTCAAAACATGTAATTCTCAAATAAGATGCAATAAATGCAAATCATAACCAAAACTCTACAATGAGCTATTAAAACCGGACAAACGTCCCTAAGACCCAACATAGCCAAAAACCAAGCCATAAGCTTAACAAATCAATTGACCATTTGTTATAAGTTATAAAATGCAATAAAACGTAAATAACCCACGTTTATGCAACTGCATGCTCCAAAGACGTGAACAACCCAAAACACAATTTTAGACTGGGACAAATCATTTTCCAAATGCATTTATACCATTTATTCTTTCAAAACGTCTCATGACCTAAGAACAAACATTTCTCCAAAACACATACTAAAATTGAACTTATACCAAAAGATTTACATTCATAAGATAAATCATTAAAATACCTATACTTATGATTTATTTATCAAAATGCCCAAAAATCCCAAACGTGGGTGTTTCACAAGATTTATAAAACCAAATAACCTAAATAAGTAAAACTCTTCAAATATGCTAACATTTAATAAAAATCATGTACACACATAATCACCTTAAAATGTACATTTTTGGCATGTACAACGTTTTCACAAATCAACTTGAACTCACCTTGCTAAATTTAAGCTAAATCTAGATTTTACCCCAATATGAGCTCCTTGAAGAAACTTGAATCCACAAGAAATCTCTCCAAACCCTGATTCACAAGTTTTCCAAACATAAATGTACATATCCAAACACTTAGAATCATTTCCCAAATATCTTATATCAAAATATCCATTTTGACCAAAATCCTAGTTTTAACATAACTTCCCCAAAACCTCTAAACCGAAATTTGAGAAACATAAACACTAGGAAGTCATCAATGGAGAATTTATAACTCATAAATAAATTTTAGAAACTAGGAGGATGAACTCACCACTTAGGTTTTGGTGAAAACCTAAATTTCTTGAAGATGGAGGTGATGATGACGAGCTCTTGAATTTTGATTCCACACCACCACCAAATACTCTTGGATATTCCCAAAACAAACAACCTATCCTTAAAATCTCTCAAAAACGAAACCATAGCACTTTGAATCACCAAAAACGGAGTAGAAATGAGAGAGATATGAAGAAATGGAGAATGAGGCTGAAAATCGCGACTTTATGCACACTGGTCCAATGCGATCGTGACATGCTTTAGTGACAATGTCACAATTGTAGGCATAATCGCTCACATTGTACCGAACACTATTTTGGCCATAACTTCTTCGTTTTAGCTCCGATTTTGCTCTGGAAAGAACCGTTGAACTCGTATTTGAATTCCTCATCTAGCAAGACTATAAAGTCTAGTATTTAAGCCCAAAATATTATTTTCTCTATTTCTCTTAAAAGATCGATTTCTACACTAACTTGAAATAATACTTACCAAAAATTACGAGTGTTACACCATTGTCATAATTACATGGCACATTCGTTGGGACAACCAACCACTTGGTAATCGCTATTGCTATTGTGACATATGTCACAACTGCATGGCACTATAGCCATACCCCATATTTGGTTCTTCCTTTACTGATTCCCCCAGTTCAACATTTTTCTTCAATGGGGATGAAAAATCAGAGTGTTACAATCCTCCCAACCTTAAAAGAGATTTCGTCCTCGAAATCTAGTTCATATATAAAACATTTTAGTACTACACAATACTGAGCACCAGTCCGATAATTGTCTTGTCATCTACTCATCTCAATGAGAGTAACAATCTAATGATACCAACCTCAAATAACAGCTTTGTCACAGTACGACCATTTCTCTCCCTCCAAGGATGTGTCTCTAACCCATTTCAACCTTAATTGACACCAGATAACTACTTGACAAAACTGTCATGCCAATTTTCATGTTGACTCTCATATCCAATATCCACCTCGATATGTTACACTAATACCAGAGTGAACATCGAACCTTACTGGACAAATTATGTTGCCTCCCAACCTTAGGTGACACATACTACCTCAAGGGTAGCTTATGACCTCAACTTCTCAATGACTAATTCGTCCCGGCTCAACACGATTCTGAATCTGTATTCTAATGATCAACACCAAACCCAAAGAATTCCCAAAATTCCTTGATAATTCACCCTTGTTATTGACAGAGCCTTCCTTCTAGGGACGTGCGAATACGCTCGCCAGATAGTCGATTTATTCAAATTAGGTGAATGCGCAACTCCAAAATTTACTCAAATATCAATCATTCAATCGATAAAATCTTTACCATATCAAGAAAATCTTAATCATCGATACTTAATTACCAACATCTAATCTCCTTAAAGTTTTACCACTATGATGCAAACACTTCTTATGATTCAACGGGAGTACTTCTAAACATTCCAAAGATAATTGACCTCAAAAGAACAAGTCGATGCCTAAAATCAAAATGGCCATATCGTAAACGTGGGTATGCCAAGAAGTATTTCATTTCTGGTTGCACTGTGTCGATCCCTAATAAAGACTTAAAGTTAACACCTGATTTGGAAATAAAACGCCGAATCTTACAATGTTAATGAATGAACCACAACATCTCCTTTATTCACGAAGACTCAATTAAGATGGTACACCACCAACACATAACATGTTGTCAAACAAACAACCCATCAATTCAAATCCAACCATACGCAAACAACCATACAAGGCTTTAACCAGAAGATTTACTGAAAGGGAAAGATCAACACTTACATAACTGAGATAATAACATGAATCTACTACCTTAATTCTTCATACGTAAACAAACTCATGAGGCTGAATTCCCAAAATTCAAATCTGACCACAATTTGGATCATCCGACGCTTCAATTCCCAAGGACTTCTCTAGTCCTTAATTACAACTCCTTTCACGAAAGGGTTTAAACCTATGGATCTAATGAGTTCAAGGTTTTTCAAACTAATGTGTCAATTTGAAATTTTATAAGACTTTTCAAACGCAAAATCTTTATAATAATTAATCGTACATGTAAAAATCCACTACCGCTTACTCGATAGTTATGCAAAGTAGGCACACTTGTCACACATATACAAATCATTTTCAAATCTACTTGATCACTATTAAAGTTAATAACGAAAATGCCAAAGTATGGTCAACAAACTTTTCAAATGAACCGCTATGGTCCTGGCATGTACTTACTCATGCCATGCGCGTAAAATAATTTTCTCTGCATTAAAATAGTGTGCAATAAAACTTCGTACAAAACCCCAAAAAAAAAAATTCACATAATCACGTTCCAATTTTTTTTTCTCACTTTACCATATTGTTAAGTCAGATTTTATAGTAATCATTGTATTTATATGCTTGGTCTAATACTGTGTTTAGGTTGCGTATTCTGTGTAGTATTGGCCAGGGTATTTAAGTCCCTTGTGGCTTTGTGTTTTGTAAGGAACTTCACGCATACATTGAATAGAAACATACTTTGCGCTTTCAACTCTCTCTCTCTACTTTCTCTCTCTAAAGATTTAGTGATTTTGGGATTATCAATTGGTATCAGAGCTGTTCCAAATCTGAGAGAATTGAGAGAAATGTTTTTTGAATTCTGAATTTGTGTTGAATCAGAAAATTTGATCGATTTTCTTGATTTTCAAGAAAATTTCATTTTTTGATTTTTCATCAAATTCGGACTAGTTTTTGATCGAATTTTCTTGATTTTTGGTTTGTTGGATCCGATTTTACTAGTAAAATACTTTTGATTCACATCAATTTGAAAGAAATTCTCATTTTGATCTTCAATTTTGTGATTTTTCAAGTTTCTGGAAAAACGTTTTTCACGTTCTGTTCAATTCACAAATCATCAATTTTGTGGTTTTTGATCGAGTTGGTTGTTTGGAAGTTGTTAGAAATCAGTTTTCGAACATTTCTGTGCAAGAAAATTTCATCAAATTTTGTTTTGTAATCGATTTTTGGAAGAATTCTGAGTTTTATCATCGTTTTGCGCCAGATCTGAGTTTTGCGCGAGTTCTTCGAGTTTTGCGCGAGTTCATCCATACTTTGCGCGAATTCATCAAGTTTTTCAGGAATTCTATTGCTGGAGATAAAGTCAAATTTTCGCCAGTAACTAGTCACGCAAATCAGTTTTGCGTCACCTTCTTATTACGCAAAGAGTGGTTCTCGCTAACAATACTTCGCGCAAATAATAGTTTGCGCCACCAAAGCTTCACGCAAACCAAGTTTGCATCATCGTTGTCTAGCGCAAATCTCTTTTGCACCATCTTCTATTCACGCAAGTCAATTTTGCGCCACTTACTTGTCAATCAAAGAAAGTTCTTGTCAACATCATCTCACGCAAAGTCTATTTTGCGTCATCAGTACATCACGCAAATCTAAGTTTGCACCAGCTTCTTCTCACGCAAAAGAAAGTTTGCGCCATCCTCTGTTAGCGCAAATCTCAAGTTTGCGCCAGATCCTCTGCTTTCAAGACTTAGCATTTTCTGAAGTTTTTCTCTATGGATTCTGAAAAGTTTGCGTTTCAAGCTCAGTTCTACAAGAGTGATCTCATGATGTCATTGGGCACAGAAACTCGTCCTCCGGTTCTGGTTGATGAAAATGAATTTACTCAGTGGCAAGATCGGTTTCTGAATTTCATCGAGCGTCAAAAGAACGGAGATGACATGATGAAGATTTTATCTGAAGGATCTTTTGTACAACCCACTCTGGCTTCTGGATTATCAAAGCCTACCAAAGAGTATACACCAGATGAGTTGGTGCAATATAAAGCCGATCGTGATATAAAGGCTAATCTGATGCTAACCTTGCCAAATTCTATCTACAACAGGATTGATTGTTTCAAAAACAATCCTAAGCTAATGTGGGCACAGCTAGAGAAGATTATGCTTGGGTCTACAGTTGCAACTCAACTTCGGCATACACGTTATATGAACAACTTTGAAGAATTCAAAGCCAAAGATGGGGAGTCACTGAAAAATGTTTATGACAGATTATATGCGGTAATAAATGATTTAAGGAAGATAAAAGTGGAAAAGACTGAGCTGGAGACAAATCTGAAATTCCTCAATGCTTTGCAACCAGAATGGAATAAATCTTGCCATCGCTTGAGGAATGATGTTCGGATATCTTCTATGCAAATCCAAGAGATGTACGAGATCTTGCTAACATATGAGTGCATAGTCACAGAGAAGAAGGCTAAACTTGATAAGAAGAATAAGAAAACAGTAGACACAGTTGCACTTCTCACAAGCAAATTTTCTGAACAAGCATTATCTGAAAATGCTTATGATGGTGCAATTGATGATGATGGCGAAGCTCTTCAGAAAGCTATGATTCTTCTCTCTCAACACTATCAGAAGAAGTTCCAACCTCGTTCCAACAATCTTCGCTTCACTTCTGGGTCTACGAATGTCCAAGTGCCCGAGGCTAAGAAACCTGCTGCATGTTTCAACTGTGGAAAGTCGGGTCATGTTGCTAAGGAGTGTAGAGTGAAGAAAGTTCGGGATTCGGCGTATTATCGAAAAAAACTGGAATTAGCTGAGAAAAGAGAGAATGGAACTGCTTTGCTAGCCGAAGAAGAATTTTGGCTAGATCACTCCGATGATGAAGTTGATAATGTGGAGACCGCTCATATGTGTTTCATCGGAGATGATAAGAGTGATGTTGATGATGAACATTCCACTGATGAAGATGAGGTGCCTTCTGTTTTTTATTTTACTATTATTTCTTCTCAAATGAATATCATGATAACTGCTTTACATGATTTACGCTCGAAGTTATTATCTGAAAAACATTTAAATTTAGAAAAATTAAAATTTGATTGATAAATTACAAATTTCTTTGAAAGATGAAAAATCTATTTTGAATCATACAAAAGACATATTTCAAAAGAAATTAGATGATTTAGAAAAATCAAATATGATTTATCTTGATTCTTTGACAGAAATGACCAAACAAAAAGAAAGTTTTTCCAATAAAATAAATAAGTTAGAAGAAAAATTATATCGAAGGAATCAATCTGAACAAACTATTTATTTGAACAAACCATGGAGTTATAAGTCTATAAAAGAAAAAAGGGGACTTGGTTTTGAAAATCCACATTGTTTAAACAATGCGATAGAAAAATCCCCTACTTTATATAAATACGATTATCTAACTCTTGCTAAATATGCTCCTCAATTTAAAATTGATTGGATGAATGAAAAGCAAGTGTTAGAAATCGAAAATGAGAAAAGGATGAATAATAAGAAAAAGGAAATTTCTTTTGTTTATACGAGCGAAAATGCCAAATATTTTCCTGATAAATCAAAGAAGGGCAGAAAAAGTTTAAATGACATATCTCCCATCAAGTCTTCAGTGTCTGATGATTATGTTGATATATATGCCATTAAATCTGATAAGGAAAATATCTCTCCAATCTTTTATGATTCTAAGAGATATACTCCTCCTTTAATATTAGAAGGCAAAATCATTGATCTTGAAGATAAAATGGAAGATCAAAATATTCAAAGAGAAATTGAATCTGATGTTATTCTTTCTTTTATGACTTCAAGTCTTGAAGAAAATTTAATTTTTCAAAAACAAGATTTTGTTCTGGTCTTTTTTCTGATTTTCAAGAAAACAAAAAGAAATTTACAAAATCTGAAAACTTTTCTCAAATTTTTTCTAACTCCGAGGTAAGTTCAGATTTATTGTCTGATCAGTTGGGTTTATTAGGTAAAATTGTTTCTTCTGATTCCAATCTTACAACGAAAATTCTTGATGATTCTTTTACGCTCAATGATGATTATTATAAACCAAAGGGTAAAAGAAGACGGTCAAAGAAGTCAAAGAAACAAGATACTGTTATTTCTGAATATTCTAATTCTGATTCAAATATTTCAGATAGGACTTTGAGCACACCTTCAAGGCAGATATGGAGAGTCAAGCGGACATCTGCTGAATCTACGACTGATGAGGATAGATGTGTAGACAAATTCTATAAAAGTGATTCATTTGCTACTTGTAATAAAATTTCAAAATACTCTATAAAGCAAATGATTCGAATTTCAAAAGATGTCTCATATTCTTCTTCTGATTCTAGTTCAGATGATTATGCTTTCTCTTCTACTGATTCTTATGTTCATTTGTCTGATAATATTTCTCGTGCCTTTTATGTCAAATCTAACAAGTTTTTCCCTACAAGAACTGCAACTAACTTTCATGGACCCAAATACAAGTGGGTTCCAAAACCAAAGATTGTTTCTAAGTTGCAGGCACCTAATGTCAAGGGGGAGTAAGAGAGACATGGCTTCTGAGTACATCAGCTCAGAACCGATACTTCAATGGACTTCGACTTCTAGACATGTCAGTCTAGGACTCATTCTTCAAAGAATTAAGCTTCTGCCTAATGAGAAACTGTGAGTGCATCTCTTTAATTCCGCTGCATTTATTTCTGATAATGTTGTCATCCCAGTTTTCTCATATTTTTCATGAATCTGAGCAAGTTTAACTACCTCCTGAATTTGTACAATCCAAATCTTTCATATGAGTCACAAATTTATTATACATTATGTGGAAGATAATATTATTGAATTTTATTTTGTTTCGGCTAAATATCAATTTGCCAATGTTTTTACAAAAGCATTTCATGAAAATTGTTTTATTTTTATGCTTTTAAAACTCGGCATGTTGAATTTAAAAGTTTAAATCTTTACAAATTTTATTCTATAAAATAAAAGCTTTACAGTTTTTCTTTCTTTTGAATAAAATGTGTGTCTAGGATAAATTTTCAAGTTGCTTTGTTTATATCAAAGTTTTATATGTTCAACTTTCAAGTCTATCAAAAGTCGAAAAGTCAGCAACATGCTTGAAACTTTTTTATTCTGCTTTAAAGTTATGTGATTCGGAATATTTATAGTTTACAATGCTTAGAAAACCTAAAAAGTCAGAATTATGGATTCTAATGAAAATATGGGTTAAGCACTTAGATGTAAAACTGGGTGATTAAGATGAAAATTATATATATATAATACAGAAATCTCTAAGTTTAAAAGTTTGTACCTGTGACCTTTCTGGTTTGGGAAAGTAAGTTCCGTGGGATGCTTGTCATCTGGTCCCCTAAGGTCAATTGGTGTGGGAGTGATCGAACCCAAAATCCTTCTATAGAACCAGATCGAAAGTCATGTTCTACTGGTATGAATGGGTTTAGGATGTGTCGATGTAGCCTTTCTGATCCGGGAGAGTAAGTTCCAAGGGGTGCTTGACACCTAGTCCCCTAAGGCCAACTGGTCTGGGAGTGACTGACCCAAATCCTGCAATAGGGTAAGATAGAAAGTTACGTTTACGACATGTTCTTTACTTACTAAAACTTTTTGATTAAAAGATGCCAAAGTGCACAAGCTTAAAAGATGCCAAAGAGCACACTCATGTGAAGATGCCAATGTGCACAATGCTAAAAGATGCCAATGAGCACACATCTCATGATACTTGGTGATATGTTTGAGTTGCAATAACCCTATAGATTTGTGAAGGTCTTAATTTGTGATGTCTTGGTGTGATTACATGCAAAGTTCTCTATTATATTTTTAGAATTTCATTTTCTTGAAGCTAATCGAAGTTCGCATGCTAGCACACTGAATAGATTGATGAAAGTTTTTGAAATTGAACATGTATTAACTTGATATGCAATAAAACTTGTATCTGTATCCAATAACATACACTTGATTTCAACTGATTGATTAATCTGTGATATTTTACTGAGTAGAATTTAATGTGTTTAGTGTTTAAAACTTTATATATTTAGTTGTTTCAAAATACATATTCAGTATATTTTTCTTTCTACTTTGATGTTTCAAATCTTGTGTTCTCATATATCTTTGTAAATGGGTTTGTGCATTATTCAAGGGGGAGTGAATAAGGAGAATTTTCTGAAAGATCATATCTCATTTCGAGGGGGAGTATCTGATTTTCTATACAAATGCTAACTTGAATTGTCATATTTAGTGCATTTGTGTAGGGGAGTCAAAGAGCTTAACAGGTGAATTTTTCAGATTTCAAGTCAGATTTGCGCCAACAGTTGGTAGAGCAAATCTCAATTTTGCACTTCCTTCATATAGCGCAAACCCTCCCTTTTCTCCTTTATTCTGATTTTGCAGATCTGAAGTTGTCTCGTCTCCAACATATGCATGACCAATTTGATCCAGATCATCAAGGTCATGAGGGGGAGAAGTTAAGGAGAAGATAAAGAGACAAAGAGTTCAAACGTTTATCTGCTGCTCAAGATTCTATATTTTCTCAGATACTAGTTCTTTTGTTGTTCCATCTTCGATCACCACAGTTCATTCAAGTACATTTAAAAGAGGTGCATCATCTAGAGCACAAGCTGATGAACCGATTGTTCTTTCAAGTTTATTACAAACAGGTCCAGTCTTGTCAAGACAGCAAAGGCAACATAGATTGAAAGATGCTGAGAAGAAATTTGTTTTTATGTCAAGAAGCTTCTTCGCTAAGTCGCTTAGATGGTTCGTGTTGATTTAAAAGATGAATTTTGAAGACCACAGCGCCAATGATTACTAAGGGGGAGATTGTTAAGTCAGATTTTATAGTAATCATTGTATTTATAGGCTTGGTCTAATACTGTGTTTAGATTGCGTATTCTGTGTAGTATTGGCCAGGGTATTTAAGTCCCTTGTGGCTTTGTGTTTTGTAAGGAACTTCACGCATACATTGAATAGAAACATACTTTGCGCTTTCAACTCTCTCTCTACTTTCTCTCTCTAAAGATTTTGGGATTTTGGGATTATCACATATGATGACATTAAAATTTTCCAACAGGACCCGCATTCATCAGTGTATTTTCTCAAAACTTAACAAACAATATGTGCATGCGATTTGGTTTAAGCATAAAATAATTTAGGTCGGCTTCAACCTTTAAGCCGGACAACCACTATGCTCTTTATTATAAAATAGTGGCTATAATGCCATGCACACCAAACAATCAATATAATGCATTTGTGTGAATCAATAACATTGGTAATAACAACCGAAAATGCACAAAACAAATCATTAATGTGAACCACCATAGAAATTTCATACGCTTACTCGCGCCATGAGTATAACCCAATTCATGCAATAAATAGTATGCTACGAAATATACTAGAACAAAACCTAAAAGTGAAATTACAAGATATTAAAACTCCAAAACGACTCTCTTAGTTGCGAAAAGACATGGGATACATCCCTCAACAAAACTCACATGAGACAAAATGCTCAATAAAAACTCATAAATTAACACACATAATAATCCAAGTATACGCATTTGAAAATCTCATCCATGAGTCACAAAATGTCATAAAAGAAGACTTCATACGACCCAACAAAACCTCAATAAAACTCAATGAAATTTGGGCATCCAACAATCATTTGGTGCCAAAGTTCCCGTTTCCCATGATAAAATCAAATAAGACAAGCTCGTGCAATAAACATCATAAATTTCTCAATGAATACAAACTCATGCAATAAATCCAATTCACGCTTTTTCGGAATTTCACTCTTTAGTCACGAATCAACATGAGATAAAATCTCAACAAGGATTGCAACCATATGCAATAAAACAACTTTATGCGGGTTTAAGATCATGGATTAAAATCTTGTGCGGGCTAAAAACGTCTTGCCAAAATTTTGTAACACAACCCGCACGATGATTTTCGAAAAAGTACGAAACTACTTATGCAATTTATTTTAGAAGCAAATCTCGTGCATGAAATTGGTCGAGACTCAAAGTCTTAAAACCACGTTCATCAAGTCCAACGGTCACACTACCGAAGTTTGAATGCTCAAACATCTTAAGGCAATAATCAGAAACTAAATCAGTTAGCCTTACAATTTCGTTCCGAAACAAGGTTGATTCAATAAGCCTATGGTTCTAATTCAACCAATAAATCTGACCCGAAATGGTCAACTTAATGTACTCCTCATGCTTAATTGTCACTCAAAATGACAATGCTATAAACATCAACTTTTTCTTATGACTATCCACTAAGAATTTCTCCACTACCCCATCGATCATCACATGAAGGTGATTCAAGCACCCACATGTAACATGTAAGTTCACCATAATACTAGCCAGGTGCAATTATGAACGTACCTTACATGAAAATTCTTGCTACCATCATTATGATTCCCGATTCTATTGACTTTATCGACCTCAAATATCTTATCTTAACGTACCTAAGTGTAAAATCTCACTTTCATCCACCTAGTAGAACGCTAGTTTGAGTCTAGGTATCCAAAATCAACACTTAAATCTCTCAAACTTAAGCACTGATACCAACTTGTAACACCCTCAAATCTGGAAAGAGCATCTAATTAAAATTTTCAGCAATACATCAAATAATCCCTTTCTACACAGTGTCGCTAGTACCATACCCCAACCGGAACCTGACGCACATGCCGACAAATAAAAAGGTTAGGCTAATGCCTAGTGAGTTCAAGAGTTTTCATCATGCTTATATAAATTGTTAATCGGAAATAATGCAACTTAAATCATGATTTCCAAAAGGATTTTAATTTAATATGCAAACAACCCATTTTTCAACACATATAATCCTTTTTTTTGTGATGAAAGCTCTAATATAAAACATTTCCTCAAGATGTGAACTCAAACCCAAAACTCACTCAAAACGTGACTAATGATTTAATTCTCGTATAATGTAAACATGGACAAAACTCTATTATCTGAAATATCCAAAACACAAATGAGACATAAATACTCAACTCATAAATCATGGATAACAATCCATATCTAAAACGTCACCAAAATCCTAGATAATATTCAACACCCCAAAATAACCAATATAAACAATAAACAACATCGGAAGCGTCAAATCGTACATAATCTATTATCCAAACTCTCTCAGTGATTTGATAATGATCCTTTGAATTACTTAGTGAAAATTACGTTTAACATCTGTATGTATTAGTATTTCACCATTAGCGAGAAAATACTGAGTATGTTCAGTATCGCTGATAGTTTCATTTTAATATGTTAGACGTAATCCCTGAAGACAAATTTCGTGACAAAGATGTTCACCGCTGAATCGAAGACAAAGCTGCTGAACAAACGACAAGTCTACTCATGATCTGATGCGGAAATCAGTTAAACCAAGACAAGTCTACATCACACAAAGAAATATGAAGAAAAGCTTCAGCGATCACTGATCTTCCTTTGAACTCACTTAAGGAAGAGATATTCAGCGACTGAAGATCACGAAACTTATGCTCTAGGTTTCTTTTGTCTTATCCTTGCACACAAAGTACAAATGTCAGAAGAGACATACCTCTGCGACAAATCACACAACAACTCTGAAGACTACACTGTTCACCACTCGGCCAAAAGCATGTCGCCAAAAGTCAGAGGCATGCAACCAGCCAAAGGGTGACACGTGTAAAGTATACTTCCATGCATTTAATGTATAAGGTATAAATATAAAGGTTGAGACTCTCTCTGAATAGTAACCGTCTATCCTTTCTCTTAGTGAACCAAATATAGAAACCCTTGATTTCTATATCCTCTCAACCTTATATCTCTAGTTCTTAGTGCAAACATCTGTGTGATTCTCAAGTTTGTTTAGATTAGGTTTTACTTAATCTTATTCCGCAACAAACTGTAAATTGTGATTTGATTAATCAATAAACAACTTATTAAACTGAAAATTTGTTTTTCTATTCAACCCACCCTTCTACAAACTTGTTAAGCACCTTCGGGACCAACAAGTGGTATCAGAGCATATTGTTTAATCTCAATAAACAAGATCTTGCTTTATTATTTTCCTTGTTATTCTCAAAAATAGCACTTAACACAAACTCTAACTATTATGATAATGGTTCACTCTCTAAACCTCCTCGATTTAGCAGAGACAACTTTGCTCTCTAGAAAAATCGAATGATGCTATTTCTAGAAGGTGTAGATCCTACTATACCTGAATATGTGGCAAATGGTCCATATGAACCATTCATGATTATAGCCAAAGTTCCCGCCACAGCTACCAACCCTGCAATCCCTAAAAGATATGCTCCTAAGGAAATTAGACAATAGAGTGATGAAGATAAGAAGAAAGTAGGATTAGATGCAAAGGCAACAAGCATTATCTCTATGGCCTTGCCTGATGAAGCCTTCCATTCCATCATGCATCTAAAAACTGCTAAAGAAATATGGGACACTATATGTGTTCAGTATGAAGGTACCACTGAAATCCAAGAAACCCAAAAGATCAACTTGGTAAGACAATATGAAAGTTTTATCTGCGGTAAGAATGAGTCTCTCTCTGATGTTCACCAAAGATTTAATTGTTTAATCATTGATCTAAGGACTATTGGTAGGACCTACTCTAACTCTGAGGTCCTAACTAAATTCTTGGAATGTCTTCCTGAAAGCTGGGACAACTATTCAATGTGTCTCAAGCTGACCAAAGACTTAATTCATCTATCTCTTAGTACTCTCTATAGGATATTGCTCAATTATGAGCAATCAAATATTCTAAAGAAGAATCTTGTTAAAGATTCTAAAGACTCTAAAAGCACTCTTGTTGCTTTAGTCTCTTCAGAGATCATCCCATCTCAGCGATCTACTCTCACTATCACTGAGTTAGACTCAAACTCTGATGAACTATCAGACAATGATCTTTCAGAGTGTGTGTCCCACAATCAGTGCAAATCAATTAGATGACAAACAAATTCTCAATTGAAGAACTTTATTTCAACCTCGGAATCAATTACATAGAAATGCTTATGATTTGTAAGATCCTTATGTAAGAATTCTTATGATTTGGATTTCAAAATCATAAGGGCATTCTTGGAGCTGGTCCGGCTCATCTTAAGTTCTCTAATGCAAATGCTCCTGGTCATAAGGCTACTTTCATCTATAGAAAGTGCTATCAGTGTGGGCTTACGTACCATATCGCCAGTAAATGCCCAATTGCCACAAAAGATGAAAAAACAACTAAAGTGAAGATGAATGCCTCCAAGGCTAAGAAGGTCACCAAAGCTGAGAAATTTGCCAAGGTGAAAAATGTCACTAAGGTTAAGAAATTAACTAAAGTGAAGCTTTCCATTGACGTTGAATCTTCAGATGTCGTGAAGATTGTTGAACCTTCCATCTCCACTAACCCCCATGGACCCATTGAAAAGTGGGTACCAATCAAAACTTAATCTTCCTTATGCTTGCAGGGATCGAAGGGTATCTGATACTTAGATAGCGGATGCTCTCGACACATGACTGGCCAAAAAGACTTGCTCGCTGAATATAAGGAAGAGAAAGGTCCCTCAGTGACCTTTGGTGGAAATGGAAAAGGATATACCAGAGGGTTTGGAGTACTCAACAATGGTACAACTACCTTCCGAAGAGTCGCTTATGTAAATGGACTGAAGCACAATCTTCTCAGCATCATTTAGCTATGTGATAAAGACTATGAAATATGTTGGGAACTGAAGATTTGTTTAAGTATGATTACTGCTGCCAGTACAACATGGTTACTACTGCTGAGACAAGTTACTATTGCTGAGCCAAATTACTACTGCTTGTAGAAATTAATACTGCTAAGCATAGTTACTACTATTGGTGAAGATTAATACTGCTCAGAGTGTTAATGCTGCTATGACTTAATACTGCTTATGTGATAATCTTGGTAAGACGCGTAGATCAAGGTTTGAAGATAATCATGGAAGGTTGAAGATAATCATGGAAGAATATACTGAAGATCTTTTATGTTTTGTAATTATCTTTTATTTTCAGTATATGTATAGAATTATTCAGAATAGTTTGTTACACGAGTATTCTGAGTTTTTGTTTTGAGAGAGAATTGACCTCAAGGTTTACAACCCTAGTTCTAGAGAAGTAGAATTCGTCTTGGTGAGCCTGGTCATCAAGATTGAGGTTTTGCGCGAAATCTTGTAACTTTAATCATTCAATAAAGTTTACAAGTTGTGATTTCTACTTTACTGTTACATTGATATTTGAATATTAAAGTGTTTTTTCGCAACTTATTTAATATTGTTTCTGAGTTTCATTATTCTTGTTAAGAATCAGATCCTGACAAGTGGTATCAGAGCTTAGTATTCTCAGAAACCTTCATTCATCATGGACAACACAGTTGAATCAAACAGTACTCTTGTTTCAAAGGTTCCCATGCTCAAACCTAATGAGTTTGACATGTGGAAAATTAGGATCAAGTAGTACATCCTTCTTACAGACTTTTCTATGTGAGACATTGTTGATAATGGTCCCTCTGTTGAAAGTAAAATTGGACAAGATGGAAGAAGACCACCTCCAAAAACTGATGCTGAGAAGAAAGTGAGACAATTGGAGATGAAAGCCTTAAGCACCCTGCTTTTGGCCATTCCTAATGAGTATCAACATCAGTTTCACCACTGCACTGATGCTCAGATTCTATGGAATGCTTTAGAGAAGAGATTTGCTGGCACCAAGAGCACTAAGAGGAATCAAAGGGATATTCTCAAGCAGCAATATGAGAATTTTACATCTTCAAAGAATGAGTCTATGACTCAAACTTTTGATAGATTCAATAAGTTAATTGGTGAGTTAGCTACTGTTGGAGTCCAGATGGAACAAGATGATGTCAACCGAAAGTTCCTCAGATCTCTTGGAGATGAATGGACCATGTACACTGTTTCATTCAGACAGAATGACAAATTGGAAGAAAAGGAACTGGATTATCTGTATAATGATCTGAGAGTGTTTGAATCTGAGGTGGAAGCAAAGAAGAAGCCTACTGGATATGTTCATAATGCTGCACTCCTTTCAGCATCAACTGATTCTACTGCTAACCCTGAATCAGTTAATGCTGCTAATGGAGTAAATCAAGAAAAAGGCAATGAATCTGTTTTTGAAGCCTTTCTTTCTAGCCATGGTAACTCCTCTTTAATCAATGATGACTTGGAACAGCTTCATCCTGATGATATTGAAGAGATGGATATTAAATGGCAGATGGCCATGCTTTCTATGAGGGTGAAGAAGTTCATCAAGAGGACTGGGAGGAACAACTTCTCCCAAAGAAGAGAAGATGGAGCAGGCTTTGATAAGTCAAAGGTGGAGTGCTACAAGTGTCATATGAAGGGACACTTTTCCAGGGAATGCAGAATTGGAGTGTCTCACAATAATCACCAACAAGCTGAGACTGGAAGCTTCAACCAGAATAGAAACTCTGCTCAAGCTCTTATTTCTCAACAAGGAATGGGGTTTGACTGGAGTGATCAAGCAGAAGAGGCCATTCAAAATCAAGCTCTCATGGCAGAGGTATCTGATCTTCCAACTGAGGTACTCTCTAATCTCTGTTCTCAAACTTGTATAGACATTGTTAAAAGGTACAGGGATCACAACCAGAGTATGAGTGATGACCTTAAGAGGTTAGAAAAGGATAGAAAAGACTATGTGAAAATTGTTGAGAGGTTTGAGGAACAAATTAAAGGTTTCCAAGCCAATGAACTTCAACACACATAAGATACAAATTACTGGAAGTGGGAGAAAAATGAGCTAGAAATCCAACTGACAAAGTCTAGAGAGGAGAATGAAAAGTTGAGAGGAGAGCTAGCCAAGGTTAAGATGGATGTGGAAAAGTTTTCATATGCTTCTAAAGCCATGGATTCAATTTTAAAGGTCCAAATCCATGATAAGCTTAAATCAGGAATTGGGTACAATACCACACCACCACCATACAACAACAACTACATCCCTCCTAAATCAGACTTGCTAGAGACCAAGGATAGGAAGGACTTGCATGAGGGAGCCACTAAGATAGATCCTTTAGATGAAGTAGTTGTTAAGGACAAGACTGAGAAAGAAGCTGGTAAGAGTAAGGATA
This sequence comes from Arctium minus, assembly GCA_954870635.1. Classification (NCBI taxonomy): domain Eukaryota; kingdom Viridiplantae; phylum Streptophyta; class Magnoliopsida; order Asterales; family Asteraceae; genus Arctium; species Arctium minus. The sequence goes on along the minus strand of OX941088.1, from coordinate 76,515,152 downwards.
ATACTGTGAGTGGTGAGATTCCCTTAGAAAATAACATTCTTACCAATGAGGGTGGTGGAAGGGATTGGGTCAAATCTGATGACGTAAAGAAGACTGAGGGAAAGTCTAAAAAGGTCCATTACAATCAGACTACAGTTGTGAATCCTATTCTTTGCAAACAGTGTGCAGGTAATAAGTCTAAGCCCCTAAAACATGATAAAAGGAGGGACAATCAAAGAAATTGGAATAATCAGTGGGCTCAGAAACAAGGAGTTGATCTAAGTAGAATCATCAGACCAAAACGTTGTTTCATATGTGGCAAAATGAACCATCTTGCCAAGCACTGTTATTTTAATCCTATTAACCAAAGGATAAATTTTCAAAGATCTGTGCAAAAACCCTTTGGTTATAGGAAGGATGAAATGAACCATGTGGCTAAGAAACCTGTTAAATCTAAAAGCCACATGAAGAAAAAGACTGTAAAAGAGAGTGTCAAGATGTGGGTTCCCAAAAGCACTAAAACTGTTAGTACTTGTTGGATCATTAATTGTATTCAAGATTAAAGTTAAATTAGAGGGTCTAAACTGTATTTATTTGATAGTTAAAGGGTTTATTATGTAATAAGTAAATAGTTATTAGCTATTGGGCCCAAGCCCATTAAGCATTAGAAAGCCCATATGGCCTAGGTATTTAAAGTTTTGTTTAGTTTAGTTTTAGGTTAACTCTGATAATTTTCTAAATAGGTAGCCGTAAGTTTTCTCTGTATTCAAAGGGTATCAAGAACACTCAAGGGTTTCATTGTTTATTCAAAGGATTGGTATGTTACTCTGATTTATATATCTCTTGATTATTATTGTGTTACTTGATTGTTTGTTTGATTATTTATCAACTAGATTAAACTGGGATAACAATTGGTATCAGAGCCTAAAGAATCAAAAAAAAATCGAAGTTACTATTCACAGATTACTGTTCATCGCGAAATCACTGTTCATCGAAAAAAAAAATTCATCTGATTTCATGAATCTGTGAGTTTTTATGATTAAGATTGATCTGATTAAGTGAGTTTTATTCTATTGAAAAGTATCTGATTGATTAATCGCATTATAGATCATCAAGTGATTGAATTTATTGATTTTGTGTTTTCTGGGTTTGCATGAATATCGACACTGTGCTCATCAAATTAGAGTATGAAAGTTGATTTTAATCTTTGTTATTGATTGGGTTGTGTTCGATACATGTTTCTGAGTACAAAGACTGATTTTTGCATCTGATTTTAAGACTGTATTGATTTTCTGTGTTGATTATTGCCTCTGTTCGTCGAAGTTCTGGGCTGGTTTAAGAACATATCGGTCGAACGTACTTTATCGGTCTTAATCTTTATCGGTCCTTAGCTTTACCGGTCATAGCATTATATCGGTCGAACACAGTCCACCCGGTCTAAACGCATAATATCGGTCAAATCAGGACACCGGTCAAATAGTCCGATCGCCCGGTATACTCACAGACCACCTCGGTCGATACGTTGTCCGGTCGAATCAATACCGATCGAATCAATACCGGTCGAAGTATTTACCGGTCTTACAACCTCCCGGTCGAAGACTTTTATCGGTCGAATATTTTTATCAGTCTTCACTATACCGGTCAACTATATTCCCGGTCGAACAAAGTACCGGTACAAGCAACTTACCGGTCGAACTCTCTATACCGGTCTTAGTCGTTTACCGGTCGAGCATAAGACCAGTTGTTACATCTTACCGGTCAAACAAGGTACCGGTCCAAGCAAGACCCCGGTCGACTCAATACCGGTCGAAGCACATCCCCGGTCGATTTTTGCAAACTGTAATAGGGCATCTAAATGTCAAATTTTTTTCCGTTGCCCCTTGACCCCACCCGCTAACCGGGTAGCGGGACCCCCGTGCTAAGTCTGCGAAGGGGGACAAAGTTCTGTTCGAGATCAACATTTTCTTTTTGTTCAGTATTATTTGAAGCTTTATACTGATTGAAAGGACTGCATTTAATTATTTTCGGGAATTTATTTTTCAGAAAATTTTTGAGTGTGGTTTTCTTTTGATTCTAACGATCTCATCTAGTTGGTTGTCTTGGTACAGATAAGTTTAATTACTAACCATACAGCCAGGATGTCGAATCAACTAAATATGTCTGAAGGTTACAGCCTTGATTTTGAAAAGATGACACATTCTGAAGTAAAAACAAAGGCTAAACAACTTGCTGGACGGTTATCAACATCATCTCGCATGATTGATGAGTATGACAAAGAGGACAAAATGCTCAAAGTTGAGAACAAGGCTTTACAGATTCATAACTCATCTCTTCTTATTCAGATCAATGCTTTAAAAGAAAATTCAAAAGATTCTGATTCTTTAATTGACTTTGCAGGAATAATTGAGTTTAAAGAAAAAGAGATCTTGGATCTTCAAGCAAAGTTGAAAAGATCGGAATCTAGCTCAACATGGTCAAAGAAGGAACTAATGCAAAAAGAACTAGATGAATTGAGAAGAAGAGCAAACATTGCTTGCAAGACATCTGAAGAGCTTAGAAAGTCAAACTCTCGAATATTTGCTGAAAGAGACTCTTTAAAAGATAAAGTTATCAGTCTTGAGGTTGAGATTAAAACGATGAAAGAAAAGACAACCCAAGACAGAGACAATACAATATCTCAAGATGAATTGCTGAAGATAGAGAAAGAAAGAAAAGACTTTGCCAAGAAATTCTCTGATTTCTCCAGAAAATCCTTCGAAGAAAAGAAATCTTTAGAGCTTAGATGTGTTAAACTTTCTCAACAAGTTTCAGACTTTGAGAAGGTTATCATTCTAGAGAGAGAAAAGGCTGAGAATGAAAAGAAGAAAGCTGAGCTGAAGGATACAAATATAGACTTTTCTGAAGAAAAGAAGATATTTGAGACCGAGATAGCCAAACTGACAAGAAAGCTATCTGAATTGTCAACAAACATCATGAAGGAGAAGAATGCAAAATCTGAGTTGCATAAGAAGTTTGATCTGATTGAAAAGGAAAGAAACAGTTTGTCTTCAAAAATAAAGGAACTTGAAGAGATCGTATTCAAGGTGAAGCTGACTGAGCACAAGACGCCAGAGTCAATAGCTCAATCACCAAGAGATGATCTAGCTGATTCAGATAGTTCATTAAAAACAGCTTCAAGTTCACATTTTTCAAATGTTTTCTATAATCCTTTCTATGATTTAGATGATAGTCTTACTTCTAAATATACTGATCAGATTCGTCCTTCTAACCTTTTCTATGACAAAAATGTTGATGGTTCAGGTAACTTCAAGAAGACCAAGTCTCAAAAGAAAAGCTTCTGGAGAAGGGATGATGAGAAAGAAAGAGGAAACTGGATCTGGAGAGTTAAAGGATCCTCGGAGGAGAAGAAGAAAGAAGAATCATTTGTGCATACATCAAATGCTAAATGGAACTATGCTACAAAAGGTAAACCTTTTGGCAAACCTGATCTGGTTTACACAATCCATCAATTGATCAGGTTAGCACAAAAAAAAAATTAGTTGTTCCTACTGTGGCTCAAATGATTTTGTCAGAAAAAATTATGTAAATAACTGGTATGGTTCTTATTTCATATCTCCTACAAGAACTGCAACTAACCCATTATGACCCAAATACCAGTGGGTACCAAAAGCTAAATCTGTGTTGCAGGCACCCAATGTTTAAAGGGGAGGAAGAACTATGGCTTTTGAACAACACAGTTCAAAACCCGGACTTCATTGTTAAAAAGATGGCTTCTAAGTAAATCAGCTTAGAACCCGTACCTCAACGGAATATGGTTTCTAATCACATCAGATTAGAACCCGCACTTCAGTGCTTTATTCATTTTTTCTGCCTTATCTTAAAAAAAAAAAAAAAAAACTTGTCTGACCGTGATATTAACAGATTTTTGGATACTTAAATGCTTATCTGACCGTGTGTTCTTAAAGATAAATACTTGCGTTTTATCTTGTCAATATACTTTGTCAAGTATTCATACACATAACGGTTCAGAACATTCTATTTGACTTTGTTATTACCATGTATTAAAAGTTAAATCTTTCTATGGTAATACTCACGTTATTTGTATTCACTGTTGATTGAATCAAGCGTCATTTCATGTGCTTTCATTGAAAATATGTTTATATATTGTTCATATAAACAACATTCGTTTTTGATTCTCCAAAATCTTATTCTTCATGACAAAATGATATGAGCTTAATTGTCAAACTCTTTTAGTTTGAGGGGGAGAATTGCATCGTCAAACATCTTCTGTTTTGACATCTCCGAAATTCTTATTTTTCATGTAACAAGTGGTATTTGTGCTTACATGTACAATAGCCTGTTGAACAGCATGTTTTATTTAGGATCATACATGGGATTCAGTGTGAGAACTTAACAGAACTTCCATGGATTCACGATAACCAGTGTTTCCTACCCAGGAAGTATTCCCTGAGTGATTGAGGGGGGAGGGGTCAAAAGATTTGAGTGTTGGTGTGTGAAAAGAGGTCAAATAGAAAAGAGAGATTGGTTAGACGTGAGCATTAAAAGAAAGAGGGTGAGAGAACAGAGTAAAAGAATATTAAACTCTGCACCAAACTTCTTTCTGAGTCGGGCAGCCACATAATCTGATTGGTTCACATTCTTTGGTGACCATCATTGAAAAAGGCAACTAGCCCATGCCATCTCTTGCATACAACCCCACCAGCTACTCATTCTTTTCTCAAAAAGAGAATGTTTCACATTTTCTAGGGACGCAACACATACGCTATTGGTTCTTCATTTGGAAGATACTAATATTGAAAAAGAAGGAAAGTTGCCCCACCTTCGAACCCTTTCTCATGCACATTGAGTCTTTGTACAATTTGTTGTTGTCTCAACAAGTTTACATACTTTGAGCCTATATTGAAAAAGCAATCATCTATGCTTAATTTTTTTTTCTAACACATGCACGAGCACACGGAAATTTGTTTTCTGTCAGAACGTTCATAGATAACCATGTGTTATTCGATGATTGAATGGAAGACCTGGGGAGTCTACATCAAAACCAGCTCCTTATATAGTAACTTTGTGTTACTCAGTGACTTTGTGTCATTGACAGGCATTCTAACTGAGTCATTTGTTGATTCAGGGTTACATCTATTAAACTGTTTGAATTTCAAAAGATTCAAATGGTTACTACTTTCTATTTTAATCTGAAAAGATTGAAATAATCACTCTTTCCATCTGGGAAGACTGCTCTTATTTTCATACAGGGCTCGTTACATGAAGATTGTGCTTACGTGATCATACACAATAGGGGAGATTGTCTTGAAAAGGGGGAGATTGTTTTGCAAAGTTTTGATGATGATGCTTCTCACCATTCATCAAAAAGGGGGAGAAGATACGAAAAGGGAGAATTATCAAAGAGGGAGAATATAATCTGAAGACTGCTGAAGAAGATTTTCAAAGATATCAAGTTTTTGAAGTTTTGAAGCTATCAACGTCATATCTGAAGAAAAGAGAATACAAGTGAAGACCCGAAGACAATTGCAAAAAAAAATTTAATCTTGAATCCAAAGGGGGAGATTGTTGGATCATTAATTGTATTCAAGATTAAAGTTAAATTAGAGGGTCTAAACTGTATTTATTTGATAGTTAAAGTTAAAGGGTTTATTATGTAATAAGTAAATAGTTATTAGCTATTGGGCCCAAGCCCATTAAGAATTAGGAAGCCCATATGGCCTAGGTATTTAAAGTTTTGTTTAGTTTAGTTTTAGGTTAACTCTGATAATTTTCTAAATAGGTAGCCGTAATTTTTCTCTGTATTCAAAGGGTATCAAGAACACTCAAGGGTTTCATTGTTTATTCAAGGGATTGGTATGTTACTCTGATTTATATATCTCTTGATTATTATTGTGTTACTTGATTGTTTGTTTGATTATTTATCAATTAGATTAAACTGGGATAAGAGTACTGCTACCACAAATAGTGCTGCTGACAAAGATAGTGCTGCCAGAAGCAATACTGCTGCTATCAATGTTAGTGCTGCTGAGAGTATTAGTACTTCTAAAACTAACATTGTTAGTACTTCATCAGATGTTAATACTGCTAACTTTGTTAGTACTTCTAAAATTAGTATTGCTTCTAGTGTTTGTGCTTCTAGACCAATCATCTTGACAAAGTACTCCAGTAAAGAGTATTCTAAATTTAAAAATCTCATCAAAAAGGAGTGTAAGTACTTTGATGAGAAAGGGAGGCCCAAGACCACTTTGGCTTGGGTTCCCAGTCAATACTAATTGATTTATCTTATGTGTAGGGCAACCAGAAGCTCAAGGGAAAGAGCATTTGGCATGTTGATAGTGGTTGCTCTAGGCACATGACAGGGAACATGGCTTGCCTCAAGAATTTCAAGAAAATTGATGGAGGGCATGTTGCCTTTGGTAATACTCCAGATGGAGGTAAGATTAGTGGTAAGGGAGATGTAACAAAATGTAAGATGACCTTTGAAGATGTTTACTATGTTGAGCAGTTAAGGTACAACCTGTTAAGTGTATCACAGGTTTGTGACAAAAAGCATAGTATATTATTCACTGATTCAGAATGCATTATCCTTGCTCCTGGATTCAAGGTAGTAGATGAAAAGATGATACTACTAAGAACTCCAAGAAAGGATCATGTCTATTGTTTGAATATGGAGACTGTTTCAAATGATTCATCCTTAAACTGTCTTGTTTCAAAAGCCTCTTTGGATGAATCATCACTTTGGCACAGAAGGATGTGTCACATGAACTTAAAAACAATGAATAAACTTGTTAAAAACAACCTTGTAAGAGGTTTGCCTTCAAAAGTCTTTTCATGTGATGATCATTGTGTTGCTTGTCTCAAAGGCAAACAACACAAAACTTCTCATAAGTCCAAAGAGTTGAACACAGTTTCTTCTTCTCTTTAGTTGTTGCATATGGATCTGTTTGGTCCTACAAATGTCATGAGTATAGGTAAGAAATCATACTGCTTAGTTATTGTTGATGATTACTCTATATTTACTTGGGTGTATTTTCTAAGGACTAAGGATGAGACAAGTGGACTGATCAAATCCTTTATTCTAAGAATTGAAAACCAAAAAAATCAAAAGGTAAAAGTCGTTAGGTCAGATAATGGTACTGAATTTAAAAATCTTGACTTAAACACCTTTTGTGAGGAAAAAGGAATTGAGAGGCAATACAGTGCTCCTAGGACTCTACAACAAAATGGTGTTGCTGAGAGAAGGAATAGGACACTGATTGAGGCTGCTAGATCTCTGTTAGCTGATTCAAAACTTCCAATTACTTTCTGGGCTGAAGCAGTTAATACTGCTTGCTATGTCCAAAACAGAGTTCTAGTAGTCAAGCCTAAGAACAAGACACCATATGAGCTTTTAAATAAAAGAAAACCATTTATTGGTTATTTCAAACCTTTTGGGTGTCCTTGTACCATTCTCAATACCAAAACTCACTTAGGAAAGTTTGATAGCAAAGCAGATGATGGTTTTCTTGTTGGTTACTCATCTCAGAGTAAGGCCTACAGAGTGTTTAATTCTTCTTCTAGAATATTTGAGGAAAGTGACAATGTCAAATGCAATGAGAACTCACCAAATCCTATTGGTTCAGGTCCTCAGTGGTTATTTGACATTGATTCACTAACTAACTCTTTGGGTTTCAGTAGTGATGATCATGCAGGATCAAGAAGTAGAGGATCAGGGGATGAACAAGTACAAGATATTATTCCTCAGTCTGTGATCTTTCCCATACCTACAATGAACCCTGTTGAAATCTGTGAAACGGAGACTATTACTGAACCAATTTAGAGTGAAGAAGAAAGAAGAGATGAGGAGAATCCAGAGCATGAAGAGCCAGAAGTAGTTGATGAGATCCCCTCAGCTGACTTAAATGACTCCAATTTAGATGTGGGAATTAATGAAGAACCTAGTCATCAGACAAGAACTCAGAAGAATCATCCTCCTGAGCTGGTAATAGGAGACATCACTTCTCCTATGATGACTAGGAATCAAAGCAGACTTCAAGATTTGCACGATCAGCAGCATACAGTACTCTCTTGCTTTCTATCTCAGATTGAGCCTAAGAAGGATTATGATGCAATGAAACATTCAAGTTGGATAGAAGCCATGCAAGAAGAGTTGCTACAGTTTAAATTGCAAGATATTTGGGACTTGGTGGACCTTCCAAAAGGTCATAGAGCAATTGGCACCAAGTGGATTTTCAGAAATAAAAAGGATGAGAGAGGAATAGTAATCAGGAACAAAGCAAGGCTAGTGGCACAAGGGTACACTCAGGAAGAAGGCATAGACTATAAGGAAGTCTTTGCTCCAGTTGCACGGGTAGAGGCAATTAGGCTGTTTCTAGCCTATGCCTCATATATGAAGTTCAAGGTATATCAGATGGATGTGAAGAGTGCCTTTCTATATGGAACAATTGATGAAGAAGTATACGTCTGTCAGTCCCCTGGATTTGAAAATACATTATATCCTGACAGAGTATACAAACTTAAGAAAGCACTCTATGGTCTATATCAAGCCCCAAGAGCATGGTATGAAACTCTGTCTACCTATCTCTTGGAAAATGGGTTTGAAAGGGGAATCATTGACAAGACCCTTTTCATTAAAAGAAGTAAGAAGGACACCCTACTTGTTCAGATCTATGTGGATGACATCATATTTGGATCCACAAAAGATCAGATGTGTAGAGACTTTGAAGAGTTGATGCACAAGAGCTTCAAAATGAGTTCAATGGGTGAACTCACTTTCTTCCTTGGGCTTCAAGTGAAACAACAGAAAGATGGGATTTTCATAAGTCAATCAAAGTATGTGAAAGACATCCTAGATAAGTATGGTTTATCAAACTCAAAGCCAGCAAGCACACCAATGGAAACACCCAAACAGATCATTGCAGATCTCGAGGGGGAGGATGTTGATGTCCATCTTTATAGATCAATGATTGGATATCTCATGTATCTCACAGCCTCAAGACCAGATATCATGTTTCCAGTGTGTGTGTGTGCCAAATTCCAAGTCAAGCCAAAGCAGTCACATCTTCAAGCAGTTAAGAGGATTTTCAGATACTTAAGAGGGCAACCTAAATTAGGTCTTTGGTATCCTTATGAATCTACTTTTGACTTGATTGCATATTCAGACAGTGACTTGGGTGGTGCTAATATGGATAGAAAGTCTACTTCAAAGGATGTCAGCTTTTGGGTGCAAGACTAGTTTCTTGGCAGTGTAAGAAGCAAACCACGGTGTCCTTATCCACAACAGAAGTTGAGTACATTGCTGCTGCAAGTTGCTGCTCTCAGGTTCTATGCATTAAGAATCAAATGCTGGACTATGGGGTAACCTTTCTTCACACTCCAATCCTCATTGACAATAGCAGTGCTATTAGCATTGTTAACAATCCAGTCAAGCACTCCAAAACAAAGCACATTGAAATCAGGTATCACTTTATTAGAGACTGCAATGAAAAGAAGCTTATTCAAGTTGCTAAAGTTCATACTGATAACCAGTTTGCTGATCTATTCACTAAAGCTTTTGATGTGGGTAGATTCACTTTCTTGGTCACAAGTGTGGGCATGATCAACTCTGAATGAGCTCATGTTTAAAAAGTGTTTGTATACCTGTTATTTGTTTATTTTTTTTGGTGCTACTAATCATCTTTCTCAGGAAGTTTATTGCCTTGCTCAGACTAACACAAGCTTCAACAGTGTAAGTATCGTTAATGCTGCCAGTGCAGTTTTAATGCTGCCAGTGCAAAGTTACTACTGCAGGTTCATTATTACTACTGCTAGTCTGAGTTACTACTTCAGGTATGTTTTATTACTTCTAGTTAGTTAATACTGCTAGTTAGTTAATACTGTTAGTTGGTTACTACTGCTCTCAGTTAATACTGCGAGTGGGTTAGTACTGCTTTAACTGAAATTAGGGTTAATACTGCTTTTTTCCGGAATTCTATAAATACCCTCTTTGCCCGCCTAAAAGCTCACAACGACTCTTTGAATACTGTTCGTCTTCTCTCTAACTCTTTTCTCTCAAGCAACCAGTGTGTTTCAATCAAGAATCCTCAAGCCAGATGGCATCCATGGCGTTTATTGATGAACACAAAGAGATCGCAATGCTTCAAAAGCCTAAGCAGGCTGCTGGATTCCATCAAATAGTTGATTTTCTCAAGTCCATTCATATAGCTCATGCTCTTACAGTGTCACCACCAATTTACATCGAGCACCAAAAGCAATTTTGGGCCAATGCCACCGCGGTTACTGAAAACGGTGTGCAGTGTATCAAGACAAGGGTGTGTGACAAACCCTTGACAATCTCTGAAGAGTTCATTCGCATCAGTCTACGACTAGACGATGCCTCAGGTATTACCTCTATCTCTAATGAGGATTTGTTTTCCAATCTCACAAGAATGGGGTATGAAGGCCAACTGGGTGTTTTCAAATTTTACAAAGCTAACTTTTCTCCCCAATGGCGTTTCTTTGTTCATACTCTTATGCACTGTATTTCTCGAAAAACTACTGGATGGAGTCAGTTCAGTAGTACCATTGCTTATGCTTTGGTCTGCTTGTCCACTGCCAGAAAGTATAATTTCTCACAAATGATTTTCAATGACCTTGTGTCAAACTTGGATAATAAAAAGAGTTTCTATATGTATCCAAGATTTGTCCAGGCAGTTATCACCTCTGAATTGACGGATATGCCTCAATCTAATGCGGTATATGTACCTAAAATCCTCAAGGGCAAGGTCTTTTCAAATATGAAAAGATCTGCCAAGGACTCGGAAGGAGTTGACACCCCATTGTTCTCTACAATGATGGTGGTGTCCCACAACCAAGAAGGTATGGCATCAGGGTCAAGGCCCTCACTAGACCATCCCACTGATAGCCAAACCCAACCTTCAACCACTATATCACTCTCTCAGTCCCTTGTTCTTAAGCCAACCCCAGTTATATCCAAAACTTATACTAAGAGAAAGGTACACAAGGCTCCTTCCCTTGTTGTACCTCCTACAAACCCAGAACCTCAAAGCCCTCTAATGGAGCATTCTCCATTAGAGAATATCCATAAGGAAACCACTGGGGTGTCTCCCAACCCCAAGGAGGTGCTCACTAAGGAGATGCATGAGCATGTGGGTGAGAAGGCTGCCACTACTCCTACTAGCATAGAGGAGGCCAGTGGTAACATCACTAAGACCTTCCCCACGGCAACTTTGAATGAGCAATCATTCAAAGGTCCCGGGTGCCCAGAAACCAAGGGAATAGGTGGTGCTTCAGTCTGGCTGGAGATCCCTATTAAACATTCCAATGATCCCTCAAAAGGGGGTAACACTCCTGGAGAAGGTGAGGGTAGATATGACTACCAGGAATTGATTTCTGCCATGTCCAACATGGCAACTGAACTGGATTCTCACAAGAAGGTTGTAAATGAACACAAGAAAGTCATCATCAACCAGCAAGAAGAAATCAGCACCTTAAAGAAGTTGGTTAAGAAGGTGGTTCAAAGAAGGTCAAAGCAAAGATTTGAGCTCAGAAGAAGGAGCCAGTGGATGATGCTCCCAAAAAGGGGGAGTCAGAAGTTGAGGTCAACATGGAGAATGCTAAGAATAAGGGGGAGAAACATGGAGATGAGGGGGAGTTTGTTGTACAAGCAGTAGAAATAGAATCAGTGTTTGAGAAAGCAGCAGAAACAGTTAATGCTGCTGAAATAAATGAAGCAGCAGAAATTGTTCAAGAGGTATTAACTGACATCCTTAGCAGAAATTTGGAAGAAATTGAGATAGCTGAAGCACTAATCAAGGCTAAACATAACACTCCTAAGGTCACTTCAAAGACCAAAGGAGTTGTCATCAAAGACAACGTTGAGGTTATCAAGAAAGCTAGTGCTGATAAGGTAGCAAGCAAGGACAAAGGCAAAACCAAGATAGTGGAATCTGACCAACCACTTAAAAAGCAAAAGTTGATTGAGTCAGATGAAGCTTTGGCTAAGAAAATTCAGGCAGAACTTGAGCAAGCAGAAAAGATCAAGTGGAAAAAGATAGGGAGATAGCAAGAGCTCTAGTTGCAGAGCTTAATGAAGTATATCAAAAGAGTTTGGCTACAGAGATGGCACAGAAGGAAACTGCACTTAAAAAGAAGCCTGTAATGATCAAAATGAGTGCAAAGAAGAGGCAACCTTCACAGACCTACCTTGGCACTCAAGAGAGAAAGAAGATGATCACTTTCCTCAAAGGTGCTGTGGGAGTCAAAAAGGAAATGTTCACAAAAATGTCATTTGATCAAATCAAAGGTTTGTATGAGGCAGAGATGACTAAGTTACAAGGAAATGACCAAGCAAGAGTTGAAGTGGAAAAGAAGATGAAAGAGAGGCATGACATTCAAATACAAAAACCCTTTCCTGATGATCAAGAAACTCCAAGGAAGGAAGCTACTCTAGGTGAAAGTTTGAAGACTTTGAAAAGAACAAAAATGATGACAAGAAGAAAACCAGCTAAGAAACCTAGAGTGGATGAGGAAGAAGCTGAGAAAGAACAGAAGGTAGCTGAAGAAGAAGGGGAACCTAAGTCTGATGAACAGGAAGCTCAATCTCAGGAAGAACCATCCAGTACTTCTGATGTGAATATGTACATGGTGGTGATGGAAAAAGTACCTGAGCCTATAACAGCTGAACCGGTTGGTGTCAATCCTCCTGAGATTATTCACTGGGATACCATGGAAGTAGATGCAATGGAGTATATCAGGCTTAAGAGGAAAGATGACAAGTTTGAAGTGTATCCTACTTGGGCCAAGATTGTAAGAGTATGCTCCAAATCTGATTTAGAGGAAATGTTTGAGGTGGGGATGAAATTATATGCTGATAAGCTGAAAACTCCAGGGATACCAGTTACAAAACTTGTTATGGAATATCTATGCATATTGTTCAAGCCAGAGGAAGTTTAGCATGTTATCAGAAATGTTTTCAAAACCATTAACAACTGGACTCTGTATGAAAGAAGTGGAGTATATGCACTGGCTATGGATACAAATCACATTGAATACTTCTTAGTGGATAGATTTTACAACCATAGCAGGCTAAAGCTGCATGCTATGTTGAAGAAAAAACTTGGTTGTGCACTAGAATCTGAAATGGCAAGATACTTGATCCAGAGAACTCTTAATCAAAGTTTGGGGCTGAATTGTGATACAGGATTATGAGCAATGGAGTTTTTGGAGCATCTGAAGAACTTGACTTCTCTTCTCTAAAAGTCAAGTTAGGGGGAGATTGTTGGGAACTGAAGATTTGTTTAAGTATGATTACTGCTGCCAGTACAACATGGTTACTACTGCTGAGACAAGTTACTACTGCTGAGCCAAATTACTACTGCTTGTAGAAATTAATACTGCTAAGCATAGTTACTACTGCTGGTGAAGATTAATACTGCTCAGAGTGTTAATGATGCTATGACTTAATACTGCTTATGTGATAATCTTGGTAAGACGCGCAGATCAAGGTTTGAAGATAATCATGGAAGGTTGAAGATAATCATGGAAGAATATACTTAAGATCTTTTATGTTTTGTAATTATCTTTTATTTTTCGTATATGTATAGAATTATTCAGAATAGTTTGTTACACGAGTATTCTGAGTTTTTGTTTTGAGAGAGAATTGACCTCAAGGTTTACAACCCTAGTTCTAGAGAAGTAGAATTCGTCTTGGTGAGCCTGTTCATCAAGATTGAGGTTTTGCGCGAAAGCTTATAACTTTAATCATTCAATAAAGTTTACAAGTTGTGATTTCTACTTTACTGTTACATTGATATTTGAATATTAAAGTGTTTTTCCGCAACTTCTTTAATATTGTTTCTGAGTTTCATTATTCTTGTTAAGAATCAGATCCTGACAAATATGTTTTTCTAAGAAAGCATGTTCAGTGATAGACAAAAACAAAAAACTTGCCCTCAGCGGTTATCGTATGGAAAATGTTTACGTAATAAACATGGACTCTACAACCACTGAGAATGTATGTTTTATGTCCAAATCCTCATCAGATGTCAACTGGCTATGGCATTTAAGGCTCTCTCATATCAACTTCAAGATACTGAATACTCTCTCCTCAAAGGAACTAGTCTCTCGTCAACCTCGGCATTCATATGCCAAGGAATCATTTTGTTCAGCATGTGAAAAAGGAAAGCAGACCAAAGCTAGTTTCAAGTATAAAGAAGTTTCATCAGTGACAAGTCCTCTTCAACTCTTGCATATGGATCTATTTGGACCTATAAATATTCAATCCATAGCTGGAAAGAAATACACTCTTGTCATAGTAGATGAATACTCTCACTACACCTGGATGATTTTCCTCCGTTCTAATAGTGATACCCCAGAAAAACTTATGTCTTTTGTAAGAAAGATGGAAAACTTAACTATTCGCTCAATAAGAAGTAATCATGGAACTGAATTAAAAAATAGTTCCCTGGACAACCTCTTTGAGAGCAAGGGAATCTCACACAATTTCTCTTCTATGAGAACTCCTCGGAAAAATGGAGTCGCTAAAAGAAGAAATAGAACGATCATTGAAGCTGCCAGATCAATGCTCAGTGATTCTCATCTTCCAACTCATTTTTGGGCAGAAGCTGTCAACACAGCCTATTTTACTCAAAATAGGTCGCTGATTGTTAAATGGCTCAACAAGACTGCTTACAAACTTTTCCATGGAAGAAAGCCCTATATCAACTTTCTTCACATCTTTGGTTGTCAGTGTTTTATCTTAAATAACAAAGACACTTGGAAAGTTTGATCCAAAAACTGATGATGGTATTTTTCTTGGATATTCCTCAATATCAAAAGCCTTCAGGGTTTTTAATAAGAGAAGACAAATAGTAGAAGAAACAATTCACATCACCTTTGATGAATCCAGATCAGCGAATTCTGAACCTATCGCTGATAATGATGAACTAAATGCTTGGATGTTTTCTCATTATAGGGTAACTAAACCTCTCTTCAACTCTCATCATCATGCAAACTCTCCACATGCTAATGATAATCCAACCATCATACCTCTTAATGCTGAATCCACCTCATGGGTTTCAGTTTTTCCAATAAACACATATCCTCCATCAAATACTCCAACCTATGAATCACCTAACATCTCTGAAGACCTCTCAGTGAATGATGTTCTACCTGAACCACAACAAATGATAGATGATGAACCTCAAGCCGAAGCTTCTTCATCAATGAGCATTCCTATTACTAATCCAACATCTGAATTAAGTGATCATGCTCCAGCTCAGAGATGGACCAGAAATCACCCCATAGATCATATTCTGGGTGATCCAGATGCAGGTATTCAGACATGACGAAGTTCAGGTAATATATGTCTCTTTGTTAACTTTCTTTCTCTCTTAGAGCCAAAGAAGACTGATGATGCCCTCAAAGATCCAAACTGGGTCAACGCTATGCAAGAAGAGCTGACTGAGTTTGAAAGAAACAATGTTTGGAATCTCGTTCCCCGACCATTTGACAAATCTGTTATAGGCACCAAATGGGTGTATAGAAACAAGTTGGATGAAAATGGGACTGTAACCCACAACAAAGCTAGGCTAGTTGCTCAGGGATACAGACAAGAGGAAGGCATAGACTATGATAAAACCTTTGCTCATGTGGCTAGGCTCGAAGCAATTCGATTGTTCTTAGCCTATGTTGTTCACAAAGACTTTAAGGTATATCAAATGGATGTCAAGTCAGCGTTCCTAAATGGAAAGCTGAATGAAGAAGTCTATGTTGAACAACCCCCAGGGTTCTCTGACCCTAAACATCCACACTATATGTATAAGTTGGATAAGGCCCTCTATGGACTAAAACAAGCTCCTCGCGCTTGGTATGACACACTCTCTTCTTTCCTTATCTCTGAAAAATTTGAGCGTGGAAAAATCGATAACACTCTATTTTTCAGAAAGATAAAAGGTCATATTATTCTTGTTCAAATATATGTTGATGACATTATATGTGGTTCTACTAACCCATCTATGTGTACTCGTTTCACTAAAATAATAAAGAAAGAATATAAAATGAGTATGATAGGTGAGCTTACTTACTTCCTTGGGCTTCAGATCAAGCAATCTGAAAAAGGCACATTTATTCATCAGGGTAAGTATGTTAAAGATATGATGGAAATTTTGATCTTACACAAACTTCAGTGATGAAAACTCCTATGGCACCTCCGCTGACATTAAATAAGGATCCCGCTAGAAACCTGTTAATGTCACTGCCTATAGAGGAATGATAGGCTCCCTACTGTATCTTACAGCGAGTCGGCCTGATATCATGTATACTACTTGTCTTTGTGCACGATATCAATCAGAACCCAATGAATCCCATCTGATCACTGTAAAGCGAATTTTCAGATTTCTTAAGGGAACTCCTAACCTCGGTCTTTGGTACCCCAAAGACTCAGGGTTCGATCTCACTGGCTATTCAGATAGTGATCTTACAGGTTGCAAATTGGATAGAAAAAGCACCACTAGAGGTTGTCAACTCCTAGGTGGCAAGCTGGTAAGTTGGACTAGTAAAAAGCAAAACTCACTTCCACAGCTGCAGCTAAGTATCTAGCCGCTGGAAGTTGTTATGCTCAGGTCTTATGGATGAGAAATCAACAATTAGACTATGACCTTCAGCTATCCAAAATTCCAATCTATTGCGACAACATAAGTGCCATCGCTATAGCAAATAATCCAATACTACACTCAAAGACGAAACACATTGAAATCATATATCATTTTATCAGAGATCATGTGATGAATGGTGACATTGAACTCTGTTAGGACTGAAAGTCCTAGTGCGTTGAAAGTTGTATAACGCATTTATAGGGTTTGAATTGTAATTATTTGAAAGTTTATTGTAAATGGGCCCCAAAGCCCATTAGGCCTTATACGACCATATTTAAAGTATTGTTTAGTTGAGATTTAGGGTTGGAGGTTAATGGTCATTCAAAGGTTTACATTAGCTGATCAGAAATTCTCTCTGTAAACCTAAACCCTTTATTGTTGAATCTAATCATATGACTAGCTGTTGTGGTTTATTCGTTGTTCATCATTGATTATTATTGCTGATAAATCACACTGTTATGGGATCTACAATTGGTATCAGAGCAAAGAGACAAGAATTTTGATCCAAAAAGGTTTGTCTAAAACCCTTTAATCGCTTATTTTGGCTAAATCAATACCTGTTCGTATGCATCTGGGTTCTTTGAAGTAGTTTCTGTGATTTGTTCAACTGTCATAGATCTGGGTTTATATCTGCCTATTGATTTTCTGGTATATTGATTTCCTAGGTTAAGGTTCTTATCTGCATATCGATTTTCTGGGTTAAATCGTTAATCAGAAATCATCAAATCTGAGTTCCGTAATTAAAGTTCTACAAATATGTGAGATTTAGGAATCGATTTTTTTTATTAATCTGTTAAAGTAATCTGATTATCTGGTTATCGCCGTTTTTATCAAAGAACACGACCCAGACCTTGCCCGGATTGCCTTACTCCGGGACTCAATCGCCCGGGTCGTTGTTGACCGGACTATCCCTTACGCCCGGGTTATGCCTTCTCCTGGGTTCTTGTCGCCCGGGTTCCATCTCCCGGGTCCTTGTCGCCCGGGTTCTAGTCGCCCGGGTTGTCTCATCTCCCGGGTTCTAGTCGCCCGGGTTGTCCCATCTCCCGGGTTGTTGCTCGTATCGGTCCTATCTCCCCGGGTTCTTGTCTCCCGGATTGGTCTTATCACCCGGGTCCTTGTCTCCCGGGTTGGTCCCATCGCCCGGGTCCTCGTCGCCCGGGTCCTCGTCGCCCGGTTCTCTTCTCCCGGGTCCATGTGATTGAAAATAATAATAATAATAATAATAATAATAATAATAATAATAATAATAATAATAATAATAATAATAATAATAATAATAATAAATTTCGGATCAAATACTTTGTCTCACGATCATACCAGTGCAATTTTTTTCTTTTAGTCCCTCTAGTTAGTAGTTTTATTTTATGTCATTTTTTGTCCTTCTACCTTTAAGTTTCACTTTCTATCTTTTTTAGTCCCTCTTGTTTTAAGTTTCACTTTGTGTCACTTCTAGTCCTCGTACTTCATAAGTTTCAAAGTTTGTCATTTTTGATCCCTAAACTTTCAAGTTTCACTCGTTGTCACTTTTGGTCCCTGCACTTTAAAGTTTCATCTCTTGTCAAGTTTAACCCCTGGACTTCAAGTTTTTCAGGTAACAATGTCTTATTCTGATTCTCAACAAGAAATTTCTGACCTCAAATCCAAGATTGCAGTTCTTGAAGCCAGGTTGGACAACAATTACAAAGTTCTTCTGCAAGTTAATCGTGAAAATGCTGACATTATAAGTTGGGCACAAGGATTAAAAAGAGAAAAGAAAAACTTGTTGAAGAAAAGGATTCTTTGATAAATCAATTATCTGAACTCTCGAAAAAGTTTAAAAAATCAGAGAGTGAGCACGATGCTTATGTTCAGAATTATGTTCGTAACTATAATTCAATTATTGCAGAACAGAAAGAGTTGATTGAAAGTCTGAAAGAAGAGAAGCTGAAGAAAAGTGATCCAACAAGTGCTGAAGCTTTAAAGAAAATATCTGAACTCGAACGAAAAGTTGCAGATTTTGAAGCACGAGAAGAGAAGACACTGAAACTTGAAGAGAAACGTAAATATGTGGAGAGTGAAAACCTGGATCTGAAGAAAAGACTTGTTGTTTTTGAACAAGAAAAAGTCGATTTCTCAAATGAAAGGAAGAATCTTGAAAGAAAGATTCTTGAGCTTTCAAAGAAAGTTTTCGATGAAAGAAAGGTTTTTGAGGCTCAAAATGCGAAACTTTCAAAATAGATTTCTGATTTTGAAAACGTTTTGATAATTGAGAGAGATTCTTTTGAGAAAGAGCGAAAAGTTTTTGAAAGTGAAAAGAAAATGCTTGAAAAGAAGAATGTTGCGGTTTTTAAAGAGATATCTGATAAACGTAACAGTATAGAAAAGGATTTTGAAACTGAAAGAAAGATTTTTCGAATCTGAGATTCATAAGCTTTCAAAGAAATTATCTGGATTAGCAACAGAGATTTTGAAAGAACAGAAGGTAAAATCCGATTTACAAAAACAATTTGACTTGATTCTAGAAGAAAGAAATGTTTTATCCGCAAAAGTCAAGAAACTTGAAGAAATAAATCTTATAGTTGATTTATCTGAACAAGCCAGTCCCGATACTGTTGTTCAGTCTCCTTATTCTTCAAGTTCACCTTCTACATCTAATTCTTTGAAGAAGTTTGTCAAGTCAAATGAATTTTCAAAAGATCGGATTCGTCCTTCAAATCATTTCTATAATTCTCTTGTTGATGATTCAGATAATCATTTTTTCAGAAAAGTAAAGATGGTTTGGAGAAAGAAACCAACTACAGAAGACAGTGAAGGAAACAAGTCTCACGATTCTCCCGTAGTTAATACAAATTCATCTATTTCCAAAACTGATTCACCTACTTATGTTTATTCTATAGGAAAGTTGATCAGTCTGAACCGAGCAAAGATGTGTTGCACTCACTGTGGAAATAGTGACTTTGTGGACTCAAGGTACGTAAATAGTTGGTATGGTACTTATAGCATCCCCAATCCTCAGTCTAGTAGCTTCAAAGTCAAGGCAACTAACCATCAAGGGTCCATCACAGCATGGATACCAAAACCACAATCTTCTTAATCTGTTTTGCAAGAATGTCATGTGTGATTTAATTCAGATTATTCACGTCACATGACTACAATCAAGGGTTATGCCATCTTTTGAGGGGGAGTACCATGTGTTATAAAATTTCATATCGACTTCTGAACACTTTAGTTCAGGACTCGTACTTCAATGTTTTGACTTGTACTTAAATGTTCTATTTTGGCGAGTTAAAGGAGTGTTAGGGCTTTTAATGTTTCTATGGTCAATCCCGAACCGGAAGGACCTACCAAAGAAACACATCCCATTCATAGATATCAGTGAGGGGTCTAGATTGATAGATGAGTTCGGAGTGGTTTAAAAAAAAATGGTGCGGATGTGACAGGACTTAAAAGAATTATTGGTCCTTACCAAACCGAGTCAGTTATCCGGGTTACCACATAATCTATTCATTCTCGTTCTTTGGAGATGAATATTGAAACAGACATGGACCCAGTATCTTTTGAGAGATACTTGAGTGGCTGGGTGAATATGCACGGAGATTGAGCACATAATTTATCTATTCCTCACTCGGAGATCTTAGATATTGAAAAAGGAAGACATTAGCTCCGGACTCTGAACTTCATATTCTACTCACTGTGTCTATTGATTTCTTAACCTGCATCCCAGGTTGAATCAATCTTTGAGCCTAATCAATTTGAGTTATACTTCTTTCACACACGCACGAATCTTTGTGATTCCCCTTGCATATCTTTGTGATATTGCCAGAACAGTTTGAGAAGTAATATTTTAATATTTTACTTCGGTGATAAGTGGAAGTCCTATCAGAGATACATCGATGCCAACTCTGAAAATAGGCTACACAATTATTTTAATTGTTGTGATAACAGTTACTATTGTGTTTCTGTGTTAGCTGTTACCCTTGGTTACTGAATCGTTTTATCTGATCTTTTGCTACTCATCCGGTTAGTCTTTGAAGATACATGATGTTCAGGATTATCCTAATCATCATGAGGGGGAGAATGTCACACAATTCAAAGACACAGATTATCGTGTTGAGGGGGAGTTAGCAAAATCTGAGGGGGAGTAACAAAATTTTATTATCTGAGGTTGAAAAGCCTTTGGATTCAAAGATTGCAGCTAAGCAGAAAAGTGTTTATTGGTTCTTCTATCCCTATCATGTGGTGTCTACTACAAGTTTATTCCTCCTACGAGCTGATTGAAACAAGTTCTTAAGCTAAAAGCATATTCAACTCACAGTTCAAATACATATTCTTTGTTTTTAAACTGAAGTTACACCGTGGAATGTCACGTAACTCGCACATTATCTTTCTTGTGTGCTGATCCGATGTATTGAGTTTCTACAGTTGAAAGTTGCTCAATAGTGCGTTTAGTCGATGCTATTGTACATTGAACCTGGTTACAAAGTTGAAACTATGAAGACCAAGAGCTTTATTCAAGGGGGAGCTTGGAAAGATATGAAGACAAGCAACACCAAAGTTCTTCAGAGATTCAAGAGGGAAAGAAGATCAAGCCTGAAGATTTCAAGATGATAAATGCCTTATTCAACTTTAGGGGGAGATTGTTAGGACTGAAAGTCCTAGTGCGTTGAAAGTTGTATAACGCATTTATAGAGTTTGAATTGTAATTATTTGAAAGTTTATTGTAAATGGGCAATAAAGCCCATTAGGCCTTACACGACCATATTTAAATTATTGTTTAGTTGAGATTTAGGGTTGGAGATTAATGGTCATTCAAAGGTTTACATTAGCTGATCAGAAATTCTCTCTGTAAACCTAAACCCTTTATTGTTGAATCTAATCATATGACTAGCTGTTGTGGTTTATTCGTTGTTCATCATTGATTATTAATGCTGATAAATCGCATTGTTCTGGGATCTACAAACTCCATTTTATCCCTACTGACTATCAGCTCGCTGATCTTTTCACCAAACCTCTTGATGAAACAAGGTTCAACTTTCTCATCAGTGAGCTTGGAATTCTGAATCTTAAAGATTAATTCTTCAGCATTCATGCATTAAGTTAGGTAAACAAATGTCCCTCGTCTCATCATCTCTGACTAAAATCGCTCTGATACTCAGGTATGTTTTTCACAATCTTTCCTCACTGAATTTTATTCAGCGAGATTTTTTCAAAATTCTCAAAACTTAATCATTGACTTTCTTCAAATGATTAAAAGCTTTTTGAATTAAAACTTATCACTGACAATTTTCTTCAGTGATCCTTTTCTTGTAAACCATGTCTCTGATTTCCATCAGAGATACTTTACGAATATTGAAACGTCATTCTCTCTCTCTCTCTCTTGTGACGTCATTCGAACCGACAATCCATGACACGCCTTTTTCTGACACGTTCGTCCGTTGCACTTCTTGTCCAAACAATTTCGTGGGACGTGTCCGTGTTATGATGAGCAACTTTTTCCCGCTCTTAATTCTTTCTCTCTCTTCCATCTCTCATATAAAAGGAATGTCATTCATAATTTTACCTTTTACGCTCTCAAAATATCAAAAGGCAAGAATTACTCTCGGCATTCAAGCACACTAAGAACTCAAAAACATTTGAATCTCCAAATCTTCAATAAATCCAGGTTCTTGTTCTTCATTTCTTTTATTTCAAAAACCTTTGTTTAATCCTAAATTCTCTTTTATCTTGGATTAAAATTATTTTTACATCTAAAATCATCCTTCTTCATGATTTTTAATGCAAAAACCTTTTGGTTTTTAGGACTGTTCATTTCACCTTCTTCAAAAGGAAACTGGACTTTTTTTTAACAAACTTCTTTACGAATTTCCTTCTTAAAAAGGAAATTGGTAAAATTTCCAATAACTTCCTTTGTTCCTAAAAAGTTCTTTGTTCTACCATTTTTTTTACCATTACAGAAATGGCCTCCCAAACTACTCTCATCAAGTCCAAAAACGTGAAGTTCGAAATCTTAGCATCTCAACTCACGGGCAACAATCACTTGGGACTTCTGGACCTCCCCAAGAACAAACCATCTCCTCATCTTCAGTATACCACTGAATTCCTCAAGGCATCCTCTCTTGGTTACGCATTGAAAGTAGCTCCTCTACCATCCAAGATTCTTCTTCAGGAGTTCTAGTTTACTGCTGAAAAGGGAGAAGTTTTGAACAAACAAGGAAAGCCAATCACTGCTATCACCTTCCAGACTCAGCATGGACCTGGTGTTATCACTCCTCTAGTCATACGCATTGCTCTCCGCTTTCCTGCTCGCACCAAAGCTGCTTTCGACGCCCTAACCACTAATGAGCAACTCATTCAATTCCTTGACCACATGGGATACCAATGGGACTACAAACCTCGCACTACTATCCCAGACAAGAAACTCACCAAGATTCTGAAGGCAAAGATGCCCTCTGAATTGAATTATGTATTCTCACACATAATTCAATGCATGACTAGCAGATGGGTTTGCTAAATTAAGCGAGCAAAATTCAACTCCAAATAGGCTTCTCAATGATTGCTGGACTCCACGTCGACTATGCTGGTATCATCTTTGATGGCTTGCTGTCAAAAATTGAGAAACCTGACAGGGAAATCAAAATTCCTTATGTCCGGTTCATCTCCGCTATCCTTCACTTCTTCTTGAAGGACTGCTACCCAACGGAGGGTGACTGCAAGTTCCCACAGTAGGCTCCAATATTCTTAACGTCCCCAATGCTACCAACGAGGTAAGTCTTCGCACCTTACGCTCTCTTCTCTCTCAAAATTCTTCTACTTCAGTGGCTACGTTGATGGTTCCTTCATCAACTACCCCCGCTACTATCACCTATTCCAAACGCAAGTCATCAGCTCTCCTTGGACCCTCTAAAAAGGCCAGGACATCTGCAGAGCCAACCTCTCAGCAACCAACAACTGGGGTCGTCTCTCCACATACCACCCTGTATGGTTTCGTGGGTTGCTCTTCCACTACTGCACCCTCCACAACCTTCTCAGTGGCTCCTACCACTAACTCGGTGATGGTTTCAACCCCTTTACTTCAGTGCCTCCTAACACCGCTAAGGTAACTTCAATAATCACCAATGCTCCTCTATCTCTCTCATCCCTTTCTCCTTCTACCTCCTTGGTCTATAATATACCACATTTACAGCAGCCCGTTTTTCAAGCTGCACAACTAGGACCTGGTGGCCTCCCTCTCAGAGGTTTTCCTCAAATAACCCTGCCACCCTCTTTTTTTGAAGGGGACATGGCATTTTACAACTTGTTTGACACATCATGTATTTCTACATCCCTACACATTTCTCCCACCCTTCAAAATAAGCCTGGGAAACCCGTTGCTCAACTACTAACTTATTTTATAGGTCCTAGTTTGGCAACAGTTGATGCCTCACTGAATAAAGTCGTCAAGAAGGTGGATTCTCTCGCTACCTCCATCAACACCAACACTACAACAGTTAACACTGCTGGTGAAGAATTGAAGAACCTCATCACCTCCATCTCCACCAAGGCTGAAGCATCTCAGCTCTCCTCGCTACAAACAGAAGTCAACACTCTGAAAGACAACGTGGCCACCAATACTACTATGATGCAATTTTTAAATGGTCATGTTGACAATCTTGCTGGAGTAGTGAAGACACTCACTGGAGAGGTAAATTCTCTCAGTGGGAAAATCGACAGCACCAACAAACTGCTCAGCGATATCTGGGCCAAACTGAGTGAACCAGCTCCAGTCATAGAACCTTCATTCATAAATGATGACAAGATGTCGTTGACTCTGACTGCAGACTTCGTCAACATTGCAACCTCTACCATTCCGGAAGTTGAAGACCGTCTGAAAGCACTAGAGGGTGATGCCCACACAACCACTGATGTTGATCCTACAACTGTTGAAGTACGTGACTCCCCTGATGATGACAAAGAGGGGGAGAAAGACACAAATGAAGAAAATGCAATGGATGCACAGTTAAATGTGGAGGAACCTCCCTCTCAAGCTGAAGGGGAGAAGGCAGCAGAAAAGCAAGCACCTCCTTCCTCTTCTTCAATACTCTTAGAAGAACCTCTGGAAGAAGAAGAGGAAGAGGAGGATGAAGACGAAGAGGAAGAGGAACTTGATTTTGAAGATCAAGGATCCAAAGACACCATTATTGATGATGATGACGATGAGGACCCATCCTTATGGTTCCCTGCGTCAACCATCGCTACAGCCCCAGCGATGAAGGGCGTAATAATAAATGAAGCAGGGGGGAGATAACATGACAAGGCTCCAAATTCCTCCACCCAAGGCAAGCAAAAGGGCATTGCTGCTGAAGGGAATCTGAGACTTCTGTCAACTTCTGAGGGGGGGGCTACCTTCTCATGTATATCTCCCTATAGTTCCGTTATCTTTCTTTTCTCACCATGCACCCCTCTCCTTTTAGCCTTTAACTTCCTTTTTCCTCAAATACACTAACTCCTTCATTTTTGCTCAGATAGTTCTCTCCCCTGCTTAAGGGAACGTCTCTGCAAATAATCCCAGCTACTCTAGCTGAGGACACAATAATCCAGTCTCTATCAGAGAGACTGATGATGAAGAAGATGAAGAGGATGATTCTCTGAACCATCTAACAAGACCCTCTCGACCTCTTCAGCGGTCAGAGGATGAAGTTCAAAAATGTTCAGAGATGATTTCTAATTTGGAGAGTCTACGGCTGAGGATTCCTCCTCAAGTCTCCACTGAAGGACTTGACTTTCTTTCACTAAAAGAAATTGAAGAGTCTGTCAGGGTCGAACGACAAATAGTTGAATGCCAAGAGGACGCTTCCTTAGCCCTAAAGGTACACTCAACCCTGTTTAAAGACAAAAGGCTGAAAAAGAACCCGGTGAAGGTACAAGTTGCTCTTCTGAAGGAGATAGAGGAGAAGAATAGAAAAGACAAAGAGATCAGCAATCATGATCTAGCTTGGTGCCAACGAAAACTTAACCATAGATCTGATCCACTAAAAATCTCATCCGTACCAATCACTGGAAGGAGCAAGATGAACAAGCTCTATGTCACCATGGAGATATTTAGAGAGGATGGAAGCTCAAAAGCCATGTACTTGTCAAGACTAGAGCACTTCGGCTACTATGAGTGGTTAGAGTTTAGAGAAGCAATGAAGAAATGAAGATCAATACACAGAGGCCTTGTTGAAAAACTACTTGAAGCTCTCATCAACATGGTCGCTACAAAAATGAATGTGCCCTCAGCTCTTCCACAACAGCCAAGAACAGTCAAACGAAGGCAAGCCTCCTCTTCTGAAAATGATGTTGTTATCAGAAATTAAACATCTATCAAATTCTCCAGGGACGCATTGTTCGGACCTCCTCCAGACCTCTCAGCCCTCAATCTATCACTACCCCCTGGCAGACCTTTCATAGCAGGGCAAGTGATAAAGAATCCTTATGGGTTATTCTTCCGAGACTATGATGAAAACCTCGGATTTCAGAGAGTCTCATAGATTCCTCTCTGTCCTCTCAAACATCTACAGGATATTCTCTACTTGTGGTGCGACTAATCTTCTTCAAGGATCCCCATCAAAACTCTTATTCGAAAGGATGCAGTCGATCGAAGACAGAGAGGATAAAAGGTACCTGATCATATGTTCATAGTAGAAAAACTCTGTGCTGAAAAAGAGCCCACATAGATGATAGATTTCCTTTTGTACTTTATAATCTATTAGTTAAACTTACAGTAGTATAGGACTTCACTTGTACTTGTAGTTTTCACATTCTTCTTTGTAATCTCTTTTACAAATCACTGAAAATTTTAGTGAAGTACTTTACACCATCAGTACTGTAAAAGATCTCTTAAAATAGTAATTGGGACATGTATGTTATGAGTCCTGACCATTCCTATATTTTGAATTAAAGTAATTTTCTTCATATTATCTTATCATCATCAAATAGGGGGAGATTGTTGATCCAAACTCTCTCAGTGATTTGATAATGATCCTTTGAATTACTTAGTGAAAATTACGTTTAACATCTGTATGTATTAGTGTTTCACCGTCAGCAAGAAAATACTGAGTATGTTCAGTATCCCTGATAGTTTCATTGTAATATGTTAGACGTAATCCCTGATGACAAATTTCGCGACAAAGATGTTCACCGCTGAATCGAAGACAAAGCTGCTGAACAAACGACAAGTCTACTCATGATCTGATGCGAAAATCAGTGAAACCAAGACAAGTCTACATCATGCGAATAAATCTGAAGAAAAGCTTCAGCGATCACTGAACTTCCTTTGAACTCACTGACGGAAGAGATATTCAGCGACTGAATATCACGAAGCTTATGCTCCAAGTTTCTTTTGTCTTATCCTTGCACACAAAGTACAAATGTCAAAAGAGACATACCTCTGCGACAAATCGTACAACAACTCTGAAGACTACATTATTCACCACTCGGCTGAAAGCATGTCACCCAAAGTCAGAGGCATGCAACCAACCAAAATGTGACACGTGTAAAGTACTCTACCATGCATTTAATGCATAGAGTATAAATAGAAAGGTTCTGAACCACCATCGACCACTGGCGGTCTGAACCACCACTGACCACCGTTGTTTTGAACCACCGACAATCGTCAACCATCGACCATCGTCGTTCTGAACCACCGCCGACCACCAACAACCTCCGATCACCGACCAGCATCATTCTGAACCATTGTCGATCTGAACCATCGCCGATCTGAACCACCACCGACCACCGTCATTCTAAACCACCGCCGATCTAAACCACTACCGACCACTACCGTTCTGAACCACCGCTGGCACCGCCATTCTGAACCACTGGCAATCTGAACCACTGCCCGCCGATCTGAACCACCACTAACCACCTCCGATCAAAACCACCACCAACCACCGCCGATCTGAACCACCGCCGACCACATCCGATCTAAACCACCGTTCTAAACCACCACTGACCACCACAATCTAAACCACCGTAACAAATACAATATTTTAATGGCTATTTTATTAAAGCATGTTTTGTTTATAAAAATTAAAATTATCAAAAAGAGTATTTTAGTCATTTATCAACATTTCATTCCAATTCCAAAGCTACATTCTATGAACCAAACAGACAGATTCCAATTCCTTTAACAAATTTCATTCTAATTCTGTCAACCAAATACATGGTCAAACCTGACAACATTCCATTTCAATTCCTTCAAAGTCAAATTCCTTTGACATATTTCATTCCATCCAAAAACATTATGCGAACCAAACACCACCTTAGGGTGCGTTTGGTTCGTCGGATTCCAACGGAATCTGATGGAATTGGAATGGTCAATTTCTTTGACCAAATTCCACTTTGACATTTGGTTACCCATGGAATGGAATTTAAATCCAAACATTCCCTCAAAAATGTGGATTTCATCATTCCATCAAAAAAGAGATCGAATTGAAATCTATTCCGTCCAAGGTTTTAAAAATGACAAAAATACCCTCATTAACACATAAAACCGTAACCGCACATTCTTTCTCTCTACTGCTACTGCTTCATTGATCGACAAAAAATTTCCTCACTTTGTTTCTTTCTATCGGTTGAAGACTGGACTCTCTCCATCGATCGAAGACTGGTTTCTCTTCACTGCATCTTCTTCTTTCTCTCTACTGCTTTATCGACAGACAGCACAAACTTTCTTTTTTTGTTTATGTTACAATTTTGCTTGCGATTTTGTGTGCAAATTCGATTTTGAAGTCAATTTTGCTTCACGGTTTGAAGTCGATTTTGAGATTTTGAAGTTGATTTCGCTAGTATATGAAGTCTCTTACCTGATAATGAACTAGAAGATGGTGAAGCAGAAAGTGGGGATTGGAAGAGGCGATAGGGGCGCTTTAGGTCCAAAAAAGGAAGGGGATAAAGAAAGTTTCCCATTATAATTTAAAATTAAAATTAATGTTAATTCATTACCAAAATTAAAACTAAAATTAAAAAGAGAAATTTAGTTACCAAAATTAAAACCAAATTTATGGAAACAATAATAATTCACATTTTCTTTTACATAATCTTATTATTATCATTATCAATCATACTTTAAAAATATTATAACAATATATCAAAGAAAGTGTATTTTTATCAATTTTCAATAATCCATTCCAATTCTTTTGTAAACCAAACGGAGAGATTCCAATACATTTGCCAAATTACATTCCATTTCTGTCAACCAAATACTTGGGTCAAACGTGATAACAATTCATTCCAATTCCTTTGATAAATTTCATTCCTTCAAAAAACATTTTGTGAACCAAACGACCCCTAACTTTTTCATAAATACAGGTTTTTTTGGGCTATCCCTGCTACGAGGTCATGGCAATTGGAATGGTATGACATCCATTATTTAATTTATTCTATTCTCATATCCATATTTTTCATTTATACTTTTAAGTTTTTAACATACTTGGAACCTATTTTATATCTAGTATAAAATATTTTATATTTAATTAATTTTTAAATTGTTATCTTCTTTTTTATTTAGGATTCTTATTCCTATATGTCGGTCCACACAATATATGTTTATATCAAGTTTATAGATTAACAACACAATATCGATTACCAACCTGTATTTATTAATAGCAACGATTACAAGGTTCGGTATTGATCTTTGAAGCTCTCTGTTTTCTCTCTGTGTATTACACCTTTTTGTGTGTGTTCTAATCTGATTGTTAGAGAGTTGTTGAGATACACTTGCTAATAGATCTTGTGTGTCTAACACACTACCTAACATAATATCTAGATTTAATATCTAGATATTATTTCTAATTAATATAATAACTAAACTAACTAATATCTAACTATCTTTAACTAATATAATAACAAACTTTGACATTTATTACAAACGACATTAGACTTTAATAACGAGAGTCGACGTTTCGGCTTTAGCTTCAGATTGCGATCTTCAGTTTGGATGATCTTGAATCCAATAGATATGTGATCTAACAATCTCCCCCTTTGGATCAATTCAGTCTTCTTCTTCAGCTCAGAAGATGCAATCTATTTCTCTAGCTCTGAAATCAGCATGTTTTCAGAATACTTGCTTTTGAAGAGTTCAATCTTGGACGTGATTCTTGAAACATGTGATCTTTGCCATTTCTTTTGTAGTCATTCTCCCCCTTTTTGATGATAAGTGCAACGACTTCATCAAAACTTTTTGTAAGAAATGTCCTTCAGTTAGAGCCTCTGATTCGTCAATTCATAAGATATTCATCTAGATCTTTGCAAATCCAGACAAATTAGTCGTGTAACACCTGAATCAACTAATGAATCAGTTAACATGCCTGTCAGTAACACTAAGTCACTGTGTGTAACAAATACATAATGGAAAGGAGTTGTTTGATGTTGACTCCCCCAGGGCTTCCATTTAATCATCGAAACACTACTAAGGTAATTTCTATAAACGTTATGACAAAGAAACTAATTCCTTGTGTGTTCGTGCTTGTGATAGAAAAAATTAAGCACATGATGATCGCTTATAGGCTCGAAATTGTGTAAACCACTAAGACAACAGTAAGTTAAACACAGACTCAATGTGCATGAGTGAAGTGCGAAGTTGGGGCAGACTTCCTTCTTTTCAATATCCAGATTTTTCAAATGAAAATCAGATAGCATATGTGTTGCTTCCCCTTTGAAAATGAAACATTTTCCTGTTAAGAAGTAAATAAGTAGCTGGTGGGGTAATTTCAAGAGTTGTCATGGGCTAGTTGCCTGTTTCAACAATGATCACAAAAGAGTTGTGAAACATTAGAAATGTGGCTGCCCGGCTCAGAAAGTAGTTGGTGCAGAGTTGTGATATTCTTTAAACTCTATTCTCACACGCTCTTTCTTTTAAACATTTTGCTCACTCTAACCAAGCTTTCTTTCTTTGTTTAACACACTCATATCTTTTGACTTTTCACACTCAATCACTACGGATTAACTTCTTGGGTAGAAATCACTGGTTAAGGTGATTTCATAGAAGTTGTGTTAATTCCTAGCACAAAGAAATTCTTGTTTTCCTATGATGCATATGATGCTCAGATTGGTTTAACTATTTCAGTTAAAGCACAATGTTGATCTTGAAAACATTTAAAGTCACACTTCCAATTCATGAATTCGGTTTGAGAATCGGGAAGTGGTTTGAACATTGAAAACAATGTTTTCTATGATTGAAAGTTGTCCACTTATCAACCATATATGAGATTAAGATAAAGGTTTGTACCTTTACGTGCGATCTTATATCTCATGAAGCTTAGCTTAAAGTCATAAACATATGATCGTGTAAGCATCTCTCAAAAATTCTGCAAAAGTCTTATGTCAAGTCAAAGCAAATTTATTCACTTAAATTGAAAAGACAAAAAGCAGTAAAACTTTTCAAGTACAAGTTCTGATCAGAAATAATCAGAAGTCATATCCATACTCCTTTGACTTGAAGAGCTCCCCCTAAAATCTTGCATTACAAAAAAATTTGGCATTAAAAGGTATATGCAAAAAATTTATGAGCTCCCCCTCGAAGTAATATTGACCACTTGTCAATTTCTTCTCATACTCCCCCTTTGGATCATGAACAGAAGATAGAAGTGCAGATATCTTGCGAAAATGAAGAAATGATGAAAAAGTATACAATTAGAAAACTTTGATAGGTAACTACTGATTAAATCTTTAGATTTAGCATACCAAGCTTAGAGACAAGGAAGTTAAACCTCTTTTCGTCTAAAGGTTTGGTAAACAAATCGGCAAGCTGATAATCAGTTTTTACAAAGAAAAGTTCAATTGTTCCTTTTTCAACATGATCTTTAATAAAATGATACCTGACGTCTATGTGCTTAGTCTTGGTGTGCTGAACAGGATTCGTTGTTATTGCGATGGCGCTCTTGGAGTCACAGTAGATCGGGATTTTGTTGAAGTGGAAACCGTAGTCGCGCAATTGAGTTCTCATCCATAAGACCTGAGAACAGCAGCTAGCAGCAGCTACATATTCTGCTTCGGCCGTGGAAATTGAAACACAAAGTTGCTTCTTCGATGCCCAACTGACGAGCTTGTCACCGAGGAAATGTATATGTCCCGACGTGCTCTTCCTGTCTAACATACAACCTACATGATCTGCATCTGTGTAGGCTGTTAGTTCAAAACTAGTATATTTAGGATACCACAGACCAAGATCTGTAATGCCCTTTAGATACCTAAATATGCGCTTCACAGCAGACATATGGATTTCGTTAGGATTGGCCTGATATCGTGCACATAAGCATATTGAGAATATTATATCTGGCCTACTAGAAGTAAGATACATTAAAGAACCTATCATCCCTCGATAAGTCCTAACATCAACAGCCTTACCTGAAGGATCGGTGCCAATCTTAGTACCTAGTGCCATTGGGGTACCAATCGGTTTTGAATTTTCCATTTTAAACTTCCGAAGAATATCCATAATGTATTTTGATTGATTGATAAAAATCTCAGATGAAAATTGTTTGACTTGTAAACCGAGAAAGAAATTCATCTCTCCCATCATGTTCATCTGAAATCTAGACACCATAAGGTTTGCAAAATTCTTACAGTACTTAGTATTTGTAGAGCCAAAAATAATATCATCTACATAGATTTGAATTAAAATGATATCGGCTTTTTCCTTTTTGATAAACAAAGTGGTATCCACCGTACCTTTTGAAAAACCAGACTTGACTAGAAAATTGGAAAGGACATCATACCAGGCTCAAGGAGCTTGTTTCAGTCCGTAGAGTGCTTTGTCGAGAATGTAGACGTGATTCGGCTTCTCTTGATTGACAAAACCCTCTGGCTGAGAGACATAGACTTCCTCCTTCAGAATGCCATTCAGAAAGGCAGTCTTCACGTCCATTTGAAAGACCGTGAAGTTCTTGTGGGCTGCGTAGGCTAGAAACATTCTAATTGCCTCTAATCACGCCACAGGAGCATATGTCTCGTCATAGTCGATTCCTTCCTCTTGTCTGTATCCTTTGGCTACTAGTCTTGCCTTGTTTCGGATAACAGTACCATCTTCGTCTTTCTTGATCTTGAACACCCATTTCGTACCTATTATTGTTTTACCTTGAGGCTTTGGTACGAGTCTCCAGACTTGAAGTGCATTGAACTGATTTAGCTCTTCTTGCATTAATATCACCCATTCTGGATCAGCAAGTGCCTCTGATACGCGTGTTGGCTCAAACTTGCTCAGAAAGGAGTCATGCATGCACAAGTTTATTGATGCTGACCTAGTTTGCACCGGTTTTGATGGATCGCCAATGATCTGGCTTATTAGGTGCTCTTTGGTTCATTTATGTTCATGAGGCAGTGGATTATATGAATGTATGTCAATTGTATCATCTATAAATCCACTTGTACCTTCTTCAGCTTGTTCAGGAGGAATGATGATTGCAGTTGAAGTGATAGGTGCAGAAGGCTCAGCAGGTACGGCTTGTTCCGGCTGTAGATGGATCTGTACAGAACATCCTACTGGTTCAACTACTTCTGTCTCTTCATCACATGGAACTTCTTCAACTGTTGGAGTCGGCATTTGAATTGGAACTTCTTGTTGAATCGGGGCGTTGGATTCAATAGGAACATCTGAACTGGTTGGATGAGTAGTCGTTAAGTCTTTCATCCTGTCAACCACAACATATTTCTTTACATTAGATCCAAGAAATTCATCATAAAACAATTCAAATAATAAATCTAAATCAGATAAATGGTTAGTAGAAGTTGATGCTTCATCTGATTTATTCTGTTGAGACGCAGGTTCTGGACTGAGTTGCCCAGAAGCTAGTACGCCTGTTATAACGGGTTCTGAACTGTGTTGTTCGGAAGCCATCTCTTCATCAAACGTGACGTTGATGCTTTCTATCACCGTCTTTGACTTCTTCAGATAAACACGGAATGCAGTTGATGTCGAGGAATAACCAATGAAGATGCCTTCGTCCGCCTTGGCACTGAACTTGTTGAGACTCTCCCTATCGTTTAGCACGAAACACTTACACCCAAATATATGAAAATATTTGATTGTTGGTGTTCGGTTGTTGATTAACGCATAAGGAGTCTTGTTGAATCTTCGATGTATCATG
The DNA here is from genome assembly GCA_954870635.1 of Arctium minus. Lineage (NCBI taxonomy): Eukaryota > Viridiplantae > Streptophyta > Magnoliopsida > Asterales > Asteraceae > Arctium > Arctium minus. Next base: position 76,481,413 of record OX941088.1, on the reverse strand, counting down.
GATCGATTCTGTGTATAGCACGCGGTCGATACAGCTTCAGCCCACAAAAATAGAGGTAAGTCTGATTGACTTAGCATAGTACGAGCAGCCTCGACTAGCATACGATTTCTTCTTTCGACCACTCCATTTTGTTGAGGCGTACGATCAGCAGAGTATTGATGTGAAATCCCGACAGATTCGAGATATTCTTCAACCTTTTGGTTCTTGAACTCTGTGTCGTTGTCTGTTCTTAGAAGCTTAACCGGTTTCTGCAGATTCACCTGGGTCGTCTTCAGTAATGTGATGAGAACATCTGGTGTCTCATCCTTTGAACGTAGAAACTTAACCCATGTGTATCGCGAGTAATCATCCACAATCACGAGTATGTACTTCTTTCCGCCTAGACTCTGAGTTCGCATTGGACCGCATAAGTTCATATGCAATAACTCTAATGGAGCGCTTGTACTCGGTTCAGGTTTTGGTTTATGAGGAACCCTCTTCATCTTTCCCTTTTCACATGCTGCACAAAGATGTTCTCTTTCATATTTGAGTTCTGGAAGTCCTTTGACGAGCTTTCCACTGACCAGATTGTTGATGTACCTGAAGTTGAGGTGAGAGAGCCTTCGATGCCATAGCCAACTTTGTTGCTTCGAGGCTTTCGTCAATAGACAACCCTGCTTGTCGTTCTAGATTTTTGACAAGTTAATTGTGTAGAGGTATGACTTTCTTGTGCCGACCAAGAGTTCCTCGCCTTCTTCAGTGCGAACTGAACACGTCTTGGCTTTGAAATTGACCTCTAAGCTTTTGTCACAGAACTGACCAATACTGAACAGGTTGTGTCGTAAGCCTTCAACATAGCTCACCTTCTTGATCGTGACATTGTCATGTTGTACATCACCATATCCCATTATTGGAGAAAACTGGTTGTTGCCGAATCTGACTGATCCGCAATACTTCTCTTTAAAATTGGACAGCATGTCTTTTTATCCAGTCATATGCTTGGAGCATCCGCTATCCAAGTACCACATATGACGGATCTGCACAAGAGAAATAATGAAACAATTGATTTAAGTAGACTTAAAACAAAGATGGAATTAAGACTCTTGAGCATTTAGGAGCGGGTCTTGAACTGATGTGTTCAAAAGCCATATTCTCTTCTTAAGCACGGGTTCTGAACAGACGTGTTCCGAAACCATTTTTTTATCTTTGAAGTGCGGGTCTTGAACTGATGTATTCAAGAACCTAGTTTCTTTGAGGAACGAGTCCTAGACTGATTTGTCAAGAAGTCATATCTGTAAGCTCCCTTTTTAAACTTTGTGGGTCTGCAACACAGATTTAGCCTTAGATACTGTAGGGATTTAATGTAATTTGTAACCGTTATATGCAGCGGAAATTAAAATAATTTTGGTTACAACGTAGAAAACTTTTTTGAACAATTAAAACCCAAACGGATCCAATGATGTATTTAATTAAAACTTAAAACCACACCATAGGGTGTTTAGAGATGTACCTTTCAGATCTGTTGTGGTTGAACTAGTTGAGCACTTAGAAACCAATCTAGGTTTCCTATAGCGGTATCCACACACGAACACGCGAAATTCCACCGGGTGCTAGCCCAATAACCCTAGATCTATATGTGTTTTTCAGAAAAGAAAAGGGTTTCTTTTCTGTATTTTTCCGAAAGGATTTTCTAACTCGATTGTCTATCAAATGGCTTAGCCTAGCCCCTTATTTATATCAGAAGAATTATAGTTAGACTATAATTCAACTAATAATTAAATAAGGTTTAATTATTATCTGTAATATTCAAATCAAATTCAAATATATATATATATAATTATCCTTTTAAACTTTAAAATATAATTATATAAGTATATATAATTATCCTTTTAAACTTTAAAATATAATTATATAATTACAGATATTCCCCGTAATTAACATAATTACGTTTTCACCCTGTAATTATCATAATTACAGTTTAACACATATTTTCATTAAATCCGGGTTTCTACAAATGGAAACAAACGCATTCTTTGTGTGCGACCCTATAGGTTTACATACTTCTCAGCAGTATCTCTGTGTGACACGTGTCGTGGGCATATAATAACTTACATTCTCCCACTTGCACACGATACACAGTAACACAGACGATGGTAAGCGTCTAGCAACACGTCACCGCCCCCAAGGCTATGTAAATATGCTTTTACCTTCGAGCAATTTGATTGATATAATCAATCATATAGTAGAATCATTCATTATCCTTTTTCTTCACGATATTTTATTTTGAACTTAAGGCATAGATCTATCTCATCATTTATAGTTCAAAGATTGTGTTTCTCGATCCCAACATATTTGATTATACAAGTGTCATTAGTCCAACTAATCCACTTGTTCATGCATGTAAATCATAATATGTAATCGAGGGGCCAAGAAATATCTCTCTCATCTTGAGAGGAGCAAATCCCATATTGCATATACACGACTAACTACACAATTCATGTTATACCTAATATAACCCTTATGATTACCCGGTTAAGGGTAACGTTAGACTATATCAAAGCATAACACTCCTTGTGCATTAGATCCCAATGCACATCTAAGGTCTGAGGATAAATAGTGTTGTACTATTTCAAGACTCACCTTATGACGCCGATCTATGAGGTGATCTTGATAGTGGGTCTTGTCCAACGCCTTGTACTCCGACAAACACATGTGACTCTGGTTGCACCTAGTGCACTTCCAACTTGGACTATGACCAGACTTCACAATAATCTTGATTTATTACCCGTCCCCTAGTAATAAGTGATCAAGGACAGTTCTAAATAATATGATCATCATATTTATTTAAGGATACTTAAACATGCTAAAACAAACACATAGATGTTTTAATTAAATACTCATATCCAATATGCCATAAATTGTAAAACATAACTGTTTTAATGTTCACAAAGTAAAAGATTACTAAAATTTTACAAATCAGACTAAATTATTACAAAACCTCAGGCCTATTGAGCTAATGTGAGCATCATGCTTGCTTTGACTCAAAGGCTTGGTTAGAGGATCTGCTGGATTGTCTTCTGATCGAACTTTACATATCTTTATGTCACCTCTTTCAATAATCTCTCGAATTAGGTGATATCTTCTCATGATATGTTTGGAGTGCTGATGTGACCTTGGTTCCTTTGCCTGAGCAATGGCACCCTCATTGTCGCAATAGATTTCGAGAGGGTCACATATGCTAGGGACTACTCCCAGATCTGTGATGAATTTCTTCATCCAAACAGCTTCCTTTGCGGCGTCCGACGCTGCAATGTACTCCGATTCTGTAGTTGAATCTGCTATCGTGCTTTGTTTGTAGCTCTTCCAGCTCACAGCACCCCCGTTTAACACAAACACATATCCCGACTGTGATTTATAATCATCTCGGTCGGTTTGGAAACTAGCATCTGTGTATCCTTGAATACACAGATCTCTTTCTTGACCGTCGTACAGTAAGAACATTTCTTTAGTTCTTCTCAGATACTTTAGAATATTCTTTACTGCTACCCAGTGAGCATCACCTGGGTTTGACTGATACCTGCTCGTTATGCTTAGGGCATACGAGACATCTGGTCTAGTACATAACATGGCATACATAATTAAACCGATGGCCGAAGCATAGGGAACACCCTTCATGCGGTTTATGTCATCTTTAGATATAGGACTCTGAGTTTTGCTCAGATGTACACCATGTACCATTGGCAAGTTTCCTCTCTTAGAACCCTCCATCTTGAAGCGTCTTAAGATCTTGTCAATATATGTACTTTGGCTTAATCCAATTAAGCGTTTCGATCTATCACGATAGATCTTTATACCAAGGATATAAGTTGCTTCTCCTAGATCCTTCATCGCGAAACACTTTCCTAACCAGGCTTTTACACCTTTAAGGGTAGGAATGTCATTTCCGATGATCAATATATCATCGACATATAAGATCAGGAATACTACTATGCTCCCACTGACTTTCTTGTATACACAAGGTTCATCTTTGTTCTTTAAAAAACCAAATTCTTTAATCTTTTCATCAAAACGAAGATTCCAACTACGAGATGCTTGCTTTAGTCCATAAATGGACTTTTGCAATTTACATACCTTTTCAGGAAAATTTGGATGTTTGTACACGTCCTCACTTAAAGTTCCGTTAAGGAACGCAGTTTTAACATCCATTTGCCATATTTCATAGTCATGAAATGTAGCTATGGCAAGGAGTATCTTGATGGATTTTATCATGGCTACTGGAAAAAAAGTTTCATCATAATCTACCCCATGAGTTTGAGTGAAACCTTTAGCTACCAACCTAGCCTTATAGGTATGTATAATCCCATCCATGTCAGTTTTCTTTTTGAATACCCACTTGCACCCTACGACTTTGCAGCCGGTAGGTGCATCTACCAAGTTCCAAACTTGGTTATCTGACATGGATTGTATTTCAGCCTTCATGGCATCTTGCCATTTATCAGATTCTAAACCTGATACGGCTTCCTAGTAGGTTACGGGTTCATCATGAACCGTATCGTCATTGCCAATGAGATAACCATATCTCTCAGGCTCTTGACGACTCCTACTCGATCTTCGGATTGTTTGTGTCTCGTCATTACCTTCAACAACTTGTTGAGGCTCAACATCATGTTGATTGTCAGTATCAACCATTGTTTCATCTTGTGGTTCTTGAATTTCTTCAAGATCTACTGTATCCCCCGTTGTGGTTCTCGATATAAAATCATTTTCTAGGAACTCACCGCGGTGCGCAACAAAAACTTTGTTCTCGCTGGGTTTGTAGAAGTAATATCCAACTGTCTCTTTTGGATATCCTACAAAGATGCATTTTTCAAACCTTGAATCAAGCTTCCCAAAAGCTTCTCGCTTAACATAAGCTTCACAGCCCCATATTCTCATATATGACAGTTTTGGGATCTTCCCAGTCCATAGTTCGAAAGGGGTTTTATCGGTCTTTTTGGTTGGCGCACTATTTAGTATTCGGGCAGCTATTTCTAGGGCGTAACCCCAGAAACTTTTAGGCAGATTGGTACGACTCATCATAGAGCGAACCATGTCCAACAAGGTTCTATTCCTTCTTTCGGACACACCGTTATGTTGCGGTGTTCCGGGAGGAGTTAATTGGGATACTATCACGTTGTCTCTTAGATGGTCAATAAACTCTTGTCTTAGATATTCCCGACCCCGGTCCGATCGAAGTGTCTTTATCTTTTTGCCAAGTTGATTCTCTACTTCATTCTGAAACTCTTTAAAAAACTCAAAGCTTTCAGATTTGTTTTTCATTAGGTAAACATACCCGTATCTACTGAAGTCATCAGTAAAAGTAATGAAGTAGCGATGACCATTTCTTGTGGTTGAACTAAAGGGTCCACACACATCATTGTGTATTATCCCTAATAGTTTTGTTGCCCTTTCGGGTTTGCCTTTAAAAGGCGCTTTTGTCATCTTGCCCATTAAACAAGATTCACATACGTCATATGAATCATCACATGATTCCAACACTCCGTCCGCCTGGAGTTTGGCTATGCATTTCTTGTTTATGTGTCCAAGACGACAATGCCACAAATAGGTCTGGTTTAAGCCTCGCTTAATTCATTTATTGTTTACATTATACATTGATTCATAATTACAACCCTTTTGCATATCAATTTCATAAATACCATTGTGTGGTTTGGCCACAAAATACAAAACATTGTTAAGATAAGCTGAAATTGAATCATTACTGAAAGTAAACATAAATCCAGTTTGTTGCAACCGAGAAAAAGAAACGATATTCCTAGTAATGCTAGGTACATATAAACACTTGCTAAGTGCTAAAATAAGACCATTTGGTAGCTTCATGTCATAAGTCCCCTGAGCAATAGCAGCTACCTTAGCTCCATTCCCCATTCGAAGCTCCATCTGGCCTGGTTTCATTTTCTCTTCACTTCTTAGTCCCTGAAAAGTAGTACAAATGTGAGTACCACACCCAGTGTCCAATACCCAGGAATCAGAGTCAGAGGTGAATAAATCAATGGTAAACATACCTGAAGGTCCGGCTCCACTAGCCTTCTGCTTCTTCATTTCTGCCAATAGGGCAGGGCAGTTTCTCTTCCAATGTCCCTTCTGGTTGCATTTGAAGCAAACTGCTTCCTCAGGAATCTTTCCCTTGCCCTTTTCTTTGTTGAAACTTCCAACTTTTCCTTTACCCTTGGTAACCACCCTTTTCTTCTTGTTTATCCCACCTTTAGGTTTGATCATCAACACCTGTTTTGGTTTGGATAAATCCAACTTGGATTTCATATTTCTCTCAGCGGTTTTAAGCATGCCGTGAAGCTCCGTGAGAGTTTTCTCCAAACCATTCATATTGTAGTTCAAGACGAACTGGTCATATGATTTGGATAAAGAATTGAGAACCATGTCGGTTGCCAATTCTTACATGGTTCTCAATTCTTGACCCAGTGGGTAGCCAAGACGGGTCAATCGGTCAATATACCCTTTCATTCTTAAAACGTGGGTACTGATTGATGAACCTTCAGTCATCATACAGGCATGCAATGCCCTGACTGTATCAAACCTTTCTTTCCTTGCTTGTAACTGAAACATGGATTTTAAAGAGGATATCATATCCCAAGCAGTCATGTCTTCATGTTCCCTCAGTAGCTCGGGAGTCATGGATGCTAGCATCAGACAGCTAACATCTAGTGAGTCATTGAGATGCTTATCATAAGCAGCCCTGACCTCAGCTGAAGCATTTCTGGCAGGAGGGTTTAGAGGGGGGTTTTCGAGGACGTACAACTTCTTTTCGTGCTTAAGGACAACCCTCAATAAACGAAACCAGTCCACGAAGTTCGTACCGTTCAGTTTGTCCTTATCAAGGATTGATCGTAATGTAAATTGTGATAAGCCGTTTGTGCAGACAGTTTGGTTAGGGGCGTTAGCAGCCATCTACAAAATAAGTTCAATTTTAGTAATTCTTTTAAAATCTCAAATTAATTAATATTACCTTTCAAAAGAAAATTAATTTGAGCTAAGATCCATATATCACCTATTTCCGTAAATGGCCAAGCAACTGTTTACGGAACTAGGTTATTTAGGTAGGAATCATTCAGTTATGTTCAACATAACTCTTAGATATCGTGGGATTTCTATTAATATATCATATGTTAAAGAGCATGTTTAATCCCACTACAATGCCTTGAAAGTACTCATAGATGGCTAAGCACTGTCTATGATATTTTCAAGTAAACTAACCATACTAAGATATCATGATCCCACCTAAAGTCTTAACTTAGGGTTTATTGGGGTCAATCATCCAAAATACGACTATTTAAGTGAATGGCCAAGCAACTGTCCACTTAAATCTCGTTATCCCGGCGCCTTGTCTTACACTACAATTATCCGATATGATTGGCTAAGCACTGACCATACTGGACTCTTGTAAGTTCAACAAGTATCTTAAATGGATGGCACATAGTTTACATTTGTGAAAGGTTTAAGTTTTAGATAACCCTTTTTCTTTTAAAACGTTTGAATTTATCTCTAAAATCTTGTTTTAAAAGTTTATTTTATTAAATCGGTTTTGATAAACATATCAATTTTAAAATATCATATTTTATTTACCGATTTAAAATTTGTTTTGCGTTTGATTTTTATTTTAAGCGTTTGAAATTATTATAACAATAATAAAGCAATAAATAAAATCAAACATAAAATAAACAACCAAGATAATATATGGATTTGCCCCTAATGTGGTGTTGTGAGCCAACACAACAACCACGATCAATACCAAGGACATCTTCAATCTTCTCCCACTGGCCTCGCCATCTTGGTGAACTCTAGGGTCTCCGTCTTGATTTCTTGAAACTTCGTCTTCGTGTAAAATAGAAAAAATACAACATGCCTATTCTATTTACAAGTCCCTATCTAGGAAATTAAATTAAAAATTACATCCCATGCAATTAATACATTTTAATTTTCCAAAACAAGATAAATCAACCACGGGTCTTTTCGGGGCAATCCATATATTACACAATATTTTAAACATAAAATAAAACAATTTGGTCTATATAATTTAACATAAATAAAGTGACCAAATTATGTGGAACAATATTTTCATATGGCAAAATTAAAATTGACCTAATTGAGTTGTATGTTCACAAAACATGATGCAAAACTTCACCGGGCCGAAAGAATATAACATATACTCGTGATCCAAACCAAAGACTACCTATAGATTATTTGGTTAGGCCCACGGGCCAACCAACTAGGGAACGAGCCCATTCCGGTAACCCAAAAAATATGCAACCAGTCTACCGAGACATGGTGACTGGTTAATAGATCAAGATCATGGACTGATGTGTATACGTTAATTAGCAGTGGCTATCAGACATAAAACAACCGAGCACCACCGCCCTTGAAGGGTGGCGGCCTGGAGGACCAACGGCCAGAAGAGACAGCGGCAACAGCCGCATGAACCACGGTGGCTCATTGGTTTGTTCTCCGGCGACGATGTCGACCAAACAATTGCAAAAGATTACAATCAAACCTGCCGCTAGGCGCAGTGGCAAGCGGCGGCAGCAGCAGCAACCGGCGATAAAGATAGAACCGCCGCTTGGCTCAAAATCCAGCGGCGGTGGCCATACAGCAGCGACAACCATCGACTTACACAGCGGCGTGCAACAGCAGCGTCAACAGGACCACATCGTCGTCCAGTCAAGAGTACATCGCCGATGATGGCCGATGGCGGAAGGAAAAACGATGAGTTTAACAGCCCTCTTTTGATTTCTCGATCGATATAGAAAAAATATGTATATATACTAGAGATAGACGAGATGGAAAGGAAGATGGCGGCGGTAACAATCGCAGGTCACCGCCGGCGGCCGACGGCCAAAAATCGTCTTACAGAGGGTGAAGGCCGCTTAGCGGCTTTGAGATTCGATGGAGAACGACGACCGGTGATGAAGAAAATAAATTTAGGTTTTGATGGTTTGCGGCTGTGTTCACGTTTGATGGAGGAGAAAGTGAAATTTGGGTTTTACAACCCTTTTGAAAAACTCACGTGACCACTAAATCCCTTTCCCCTTTTTTTTCTTTTTTTTTTTTAATTTTTGCCATTATAATAATTGTTCCCCTTTTAATTAAATAACATCAAAGTGGCTCTGATACCACTGTAGGGATTTAATGCAATTTGTAACCGTTATACACAGCGGAAATTAAAATAATTTTGGTTACAACGTAGAAAACTTTTCTGAACAATTAAAACCCAAACGGATCCAATGATGTATTTAATTAAAACTTAAAACCACACCATAGGGTGTTTAGAGATGTACCTTTCAGATCTGTTGTGGTTGAACTAGTTGAACACTTAGAAACCAATCTAGGTTTCCTCTAGCGGTATCCACACACGAACACGCGAAATTCCACCGGGTGCTAGCCCAATAACCCTAGATCTATATGTGTTTTTCAGAAAAGAAAAGGGTTTCTTTTCTGTATTTTTCCGAAAGGCTTTTCTAACTCAATTGTCTATCAAATGGTTTAGCCTAGCCTCTTATTTATATCAGAAGAATTATAGTTAGACTATAATTCAACTAATAATTAAATAAGGTTTAATTATTATCTGTAATATTCAAATCAAATTCAAATATATATATATATATATATAATTATCCTTTTAAACTTTAAAATATAATTATATAAGTATATATAATTATCCTTTTAAACTTTAAAATATAATTATATAATTACAGATAATTACTCGTAATTAACATAATTACGTTTTCACCCTGTAATTATCATAATTACAGTTTAACACATATTTTCATTAAATCCGGGTTTCTACAAATGGAAACAAACGCATTCTTTGTGTGCGACCCTATAGGTTTACATACTTCTCAGCAGTATCTCTGTGTGACACGTGTCGTGGGCATATAATAACTTACAGGTACCCACTAGAATTTGGGTCCTACTGTGTTAGCACAAGATTTTGGTACCCATTTAAAATTGGGTCCTCTTTTCTTTTGAAAATTAAATGAATCAGAAGAATGATATGAGTGCACATGATAATTGCCAAACCAAGCTTCAGAATCTTGACAAGAAGTAGAAACATGTTTATCATAAATAGAAGACTTTCTAGCAGATAGAGATAACTGAAATAATTGCTTCATTGTATATTGTTTACGAGAAACAGCAAGTTTTGAGTTCAAAATATCAACATCAGCAATTAAGACATCTTTACTAGGCGAAATCTTACTACAATTAACACTAGAAAACGATTTAAAGGTCTTGTCAAGCTTCTGTTTCGGTTGCCACAGAGATTTAACTTCTGGCCTTTGCTTGCTCAGATCTGAAACATGTGAAACTGGTGAGTTAGACTTTTGAGCAATAAACGAATGCTTCTTCTTCGGATTACCAGTAGTGTTCGGTTTCTGTGAATGCCTAGATGTAATATTACATTTAGCAATTTTAGCTTTTACAGAGACTGAGTTATCAACTTTCGTTGATTTTGCACTGTTAACAGGCATACTGGTTTTTCCTAAAGATTTCTTAACAAAAGATGAATGATTAGGAAGTTTTGCATTAAAGTCAAATTGTTCAAAGCAATCATCTAAACCACCGTCAGCGTTCAGAAAATCAAACTCTTTATTAGCTAAACCAAACATATCCTCAGAGTTTGAAGCCTTAGAAATAATAACATTTTTTAACACAGTTGAAAAAACTTTTTGTTCAATATTCATCAAAAGTCTTTCATCTGATAAAGAATTCTCAAGTTTAGAAATTTTACGTTCTAAAACGAGAGGAGGGACATATAGTTTACCTTGAATAGGCTTTGCCTCCATTTCTTTTTCAGAATAACTTTGAAAGAAATCACTTGAAAGAGTTTTCTTCTTTTGATATATTGGATTTTCATTATAACTATTATTCATCTTCGCATAATAAAATGGAAGGTGAACTTTAGATGATTTCAAACGTTTTTCATTTTCGTTGGCTTCATCTTCTTCTGATAGTTTAGTCCAGAAAGTTTTAAACTCAGGGATTCGTCGAGCTAATTTCATAGAAAGATGATCATAAAGTGCAGGCACTTCAGACATTCCTTTTTGAAGACAGTGAGGATTCTTATAACCGATTCCCCATCTCTCTATTTCCTCTTTGGGTTTGTTCAGATGAATAGTCTGTTCAGTTTGACCCATTTTGTATAACTTCTCTTCCAAACTTTTTAATTTACCAAGTAAAGAAAAGTTTTCTTTTGTACAAAAAGAATGCAATTTTGTAAGCTCATATATATCAATCTCACTTTTTGTCAGTTTAGACTTGAGTTCAGAATTCTCTTTAAGAATTATTGTCTTTTCCTTTGCGTTGGTGTCATTATCTCTATGTAAAACCTCAACCAATACTTTCTTCTCAGCAATTTCATTGCTAAGTTTCTGTATCAATTGGTTTTTGTCTGAAATGACACCATTTTCTCGCTCAAGATTCGACTCTAACTCTTGTTGTTTTAAATTCATGACATGCATTTTATTCATGAAATCTGAATACGATAAATCACATACCTCCTCTTCTTCATCATCTGAATCAGCTTCAGTATCTGATTCTTTCTTTCCCATCAAGCACATGTTGACGGCTTCATCCTTCTCTTCATCCTCTTCTTCCTCGTCTGAATGATCAAGCCAGTATTCATCTTCAGCCATCAGTGCCTTACCAGCCTCCTGTTGCTTTGCAAGAAGCATCTTGTTCTTGTAATAATCGGGGTTTCTGACTTTTGGTCTTCGGCAGTCTCTGGCATAGTGACCTGTTTTGCCACAGTTGTAGCACGTTGGTGGTTCTGTCTGACTGGATCCTTCAACTTTAAACTTTCTCTTTTCTGGTTTCCTCTCCTCTATTCTCTTTCCTTCAGACTGATATCTTCTCTCTTCAGGTTTCCTTTCCTCTGTTCTTTTCCTTTCAAATCTCTTTCCTTCATATCTACTTCCTTCAACCCTTTCCTTGTGGATGTAGTTGTTCGAACCAGAAGAATATCTCTGACTGTTTGAACTTGGATTCGTGTAGAACTTTTTCTGAAAAGCATTTGTCAGCAGAAGCATTGCTTGCTTCAGTTGGTCATTTTCATCCGAGTCAGAGTTTGCATAAGCTTCATTTTCTTCTGAATCATACACAATCGTCTTATTCTTCTTCTTCCTGACAACAAGAGCAACTGTATCTTCAACTGTCTTTCCTTTCTGCCTCTTCTCATCTAGAATTTCATCCACCTCTTCTTCATTTTGTCTGAGGGTTTCATACACCTCATGAAGTGGAATCTCATTCAGATCCTTGATCTGCTTCATCTGTCTGGCAAATCTTTTCCATTCCGGCTGTAGAATACTCAGGAATTTGACGTTCAGCTCTATTTGAGATTTGTAGACCTTGTTCTTGCTTAGTTCATTCAGCAAAGTCACAAACCTGTCATAGGTTTCTTCTAAAGTTTCTCCGACTCTGCCTCTAAATTCTTCATAATTATTTAGGCAGTTGGAGATTTTCAGCTGATTCCCAACCTTTAAACCCAGCATCATCTTCTCAAGCTGATCCCACATTTCTTTGCCGGAGGCCTTGTAGCTGTCAATCTTTACATAGATTTCATTTGGAATTCCTTGTAGAATGTATGACTTAGCTAATCTGTCGCCTTTAGCTCTTCTGAGGTTATCATCTTCTAGCTCATGAAACTTAAGTTCAACCTGAGTTGGCACGGTTCCAACCAAACGAGTCGTCATGACTGGTTTCATAACCCCTTCTTCTATAGATTTCCTGATGAAATCACCCAGCTCATGTCTGTCAACAAAGTTTAGGAACCTATCTTTCCACTGTTCGTATTCTCCTTTAAAGAGAACTGGTGGTTTGGTGTCAGTTCCAATTGCAAGGGCTTCTCTGGATGTCATTTTGAAGAAAATTCCAAGTCTGAAAAAAAAACTTTGCGTTTTTAGAAGGTTTGTGCGAGAGGTTGATTGCGCAAAGTGAGGTTTGCGTGACAAGTGGGTTGCGCAAACTGAGGTTTGCGTATCACGTTGATCGCGCAAAGTGAGCTTTGCGTTTCCTTCTTGTTGCGAGAAGTGAAGTTTGCGTAAGCTTGTTGCTTTGCGTGAACTGATACGAGGTTTGCGTTTCAAGTGTGTTGCGAAAACTGAAGTTCGATTATGTCGTTGGTCGCGAGAAGTGGACTTTGCGTGATGCGAGTGTTGCGCAAAGTAAGCTTTGCGTATGCAGTTGGTAGCGCAAAGTAAGCTTTGCGTATTACGTTGGTAGCGCAAAGTGGACTTTGTGTGTTACGTTGGTAGCGCAAAGTGTGTTACGCAAAGTGAGCTTTGCGTGAGTTCGTCCCTTGGTTTGCGCAAGTTCGTCCTGTACTTCGAAAATCAACTAAAAACTTGTTTCTTCGTCGATTAGCAGTACTAAACTCTACCAATATGTCTAAAAACACTTCTATAATAGATTGTGACCACTTGATCTCGATAAAAATCACTTTTTCGAAAACAAACCGATGGGACAGTAAATTTTGAAAACTCAAACTCAGACCACAAAATCACCAAAATGGAACTCGATTAAAGCTCTATACTGAAATTAATCACTCACAACTCGATCTAGCATGTATATCGATCACAACCTGATCGATTTTAACACCTAAAACACTCTAAATCTAGAAATAGATTTTCAAATATGAACACAGAGTCGTTTTTCTTAAAACTTGATTTTGATCTTAAATCAGGCTCTGATACCAATTGTCGGTCCACACAATATATGTTTATATCAAGTTTATAGATTAACAACACAATATCGATTACCATCCTGTATTTATTAATAGCAACGATTACAAGGTTCGGTATTGATCATTGAAGCTCTCTGTTTTCTCTCTGTGTATTACACCTTTTTGTGTGTGTTCTAATCTGATTGTTAGAGAGTTGTTGAGATACACTTGCTAATAGATCTTGTGTGTCTAACACACTACCTAACATAATATCTAGATTTAATATCTAGATATTATTTCTAATTAATATAATAACTAAACTAACTAATATCTAACTATCTTTAACTAATATAATAACAAACAAACTTTGACATTTATTACAAACGACATTAGACTTTAATAACGAGAATCGACGTTTCGGCTTTAGCTTTAGATTGCGATCTTCAGTTTGGATGATCTTGAATCCAATAGATATGTGATCTAACACTATATATTTATCAAGCAACCGTTTCTTATTCAATACTAGATATATATTTTGAATAACGATGATATAAATTGTTATTTCAGTTTTTTGTCTCTATTATTATAGAGACAAAAAACTGAAATAACAATTTATATCATCCAACATTCAAAATAAATAAATGTAAGAGTGAATTGTGGATTTGGTCATGTGGTTTTGTGATTTCTTTGACCATGGTCCTCATTCTATGTTTATTGTGGATTTGGTTCTTGTGGTATTCAATTTGTTTTAGCCATGGTCCTTCTGACTAACATCTCTGTTAATTTCGTTAAATCAAGGACCATTTTCGCTATTTGCCATTTTTTTGTCCTTTTACGATAAGAAAAAAACAATATTTTTATACACACACATATAACAATATCAAAGTAAATAAAATAGAATATTATTGTATGATTTGATTGTTTAACTTTTTTAAAAGATTAACTATATTAATACGATTTAATTTTATTATAAAATTATAGCATAAATAATGGAAATACTTTAATTTATAAAATTACTGGATATTTGTTGACTTTTATATATTAGGCTAATATAAAATTTGTCAAATATTATATTTCAAAAAAGGGGTGGGTGAGGCCAATTACACGCCTACCTATTATTTTTCTCCTCTTATACATTTACATCAAATTTTATTTTTTACATTTTCAATATAATTTGATTTGATTCGAACATTTAAAAAAAAGGAGGAAGAAGGTGCATATAACATTTGTCATAACATTACTCTTATAAAAAAGATTGAAGAGAAAGGACTATAGCATATACGGCGGTTAGAAAATGTGTAAGTTGTCGTTATCGATTCAATAATTATAAACATTCAATCGATCGATGGAATGAATATAATTCTCTAACATTTTCAAAAATAAAATTCAGTCTAATAAAGAAAAAGAAAATATCACCTGTAGCTTTTGTCCTTGTCAAATAGGAAAATTGAATTGAAAATAAACTAACTTTGAACTTAGACTTCCGAACTAAATTTCGAAGAATAGTATTTCTCAAAAGAATGCATGAAAAAGAATTGAAATTGTTTACTACAATGCAAGGAATTTAAATTCCACTATATGCGAAATTGGACTTCCGAACTAAATTTCGAAGAATGAACTAAGCCCATATATGTAATTTGGTCAATTTCCAAATCTTTAAGATCTCACCAAATTCCAACCAACCAAATACTACGATAGAGTTCGCTACATATTGAATCCCAATACAAGATCTCCATCTTAAACAACCTGGGTTTTTCATCATCCCCCATCATCAGGGACGAACCGAGAAATTTTTTCATACAGTAGCACCATATAATATAATTTTTTTTTACAAAAAGCACGGTTTTAATCGATGTGTCTTCATCTTTTTACCGACGTTCAATATTGGCTGATGTGTTTTTAGCCTAATTCCATGATTTCGAGAGATTTTTAAAGTTTTTTGCTTGATTTCGAGGTATTTTTAAGTTCTTGTTATCGATTTCCATTATTTATGCTATTAAATCGTATTAATAAATTAAATTGTATTAATATAGTTAATCTTTTAAAAAAGTTAAACAATCAAATCATATAATAATATTCTATTTTATTTATTTTTATATTGTTATATGTGTGTATAAAAGTATTGTTTTTTTCTTATCGTAAAAGGACAAAAAATGGCAAATGGCGAAAATGGTCCTTGATTTAACGAAGTTAACGGAGATGTTAGTCAGAATGATCATGGCCAAGACAAATTGAATACCACAAGGACCAAATCCACAATAAATATAGAATGAGGACCATGATCAAAGAAATCACAAAACCACAAGGACCAAATCCACAATTAACTCTAAATGTAATAATAATAAGTATATTACAAATTTGGTCTATATGGTTTCTTGTTTATAACACTTTTGGTCCCCACAATTTAAAAATTACAATTTTCCATTGCAATATGCATTTCGGTCCAGATTTGGTCCCTTGTCGTTAACACCGTTATAAAACTCAGTTAAGTGAGAGGTACTTTAGTCTTTTTGTCTTTTCTGTTAAAATAAAATTAAATAATTTATATTATATATATATATATATATATATATACACTCCGATACACTCCTCCGGCGACCCAATGTACATCTCCGATATCCTCCTTCTCCATCCCGTCCCAACCTGAAACACACACTGCACACAGTGAATCATCCCCCCTATTGTCCCTCGTCATCCTCTCTCTTCCCTCACCTTCCATATATATATATATGTGTGTGTGTATGTGTGTGTTTGTGTATGTATGTTTGCATATATACATACCCATATGACATATATGTATGCATATATACACGGACACAGGGACAGTCTGAATCTCCAGCAGTTTTTGGCCTCTGTGTGTGTATACAGTGTGTGTATGTGTATATGTGAGTGTGAATCTACAGAGAGATCGGTGATAGAGGGTGGTGATGTTTTGTGGCCTCTGTATCACAAAGCTTTTGAAAGCTTCAAAAAGATTGAGAATTTGAAGAACACATTCCAGCTTTTAAAAGCTTCAACAACTCCATGGTAATCTTTAGCAAAAACCCACAAAAATTCGAACAAGATAATGCCTTTAAAGAACAACCCTTTAAACCTTAACAAAAAAAATCTAAGAATTCAATCAATTTGAAGAACCTTAATGAAAAAAAAAATCAAGAACTCAAAGAAGAACCCTTCAAACGCTAAAGAAAAAATCAATGAAACCTGAATACCCCCTTCAAACCCTAATGTAAAAATCAAGAAATTAACGAAATTTGCAGAAAACCCACCATTTTAATTGAAAAATAAAAATCAAGATTTGTTAATAGACAAAAATAGATTTTGTTAATTTTCCTCTCCTATCGCTTTCTCTCTCGCTCTCTCCACTAGGCAACAGTAACACTACCCAAAAAATTCACGCACAGATATAAGTTTGTTCTTATATAAATCAGAAGGTTGGGTACTATATTCTCTTTGTTTTTGTCAGAGGATTGTGGTGGTTATGGGCTGTAGGATGGAGATCTGACGGTGGAGAGTGGTGGTAGGGGGAATATGACCGTTGTGGTAGGGGTTCGTCGGTGAAATATAACCGTTAGGGTGTACGGAAGTGAGGCCGATGGGGGAGTGGAGAAGAAAGCCGGAGTTTTCGTCCCTGCAACTTCTTTACACACACATAGACATAATATATATATATATATATATATATATATATAGTGTTTGGTTCATTTAAGAAATGGTAAATATATGAGAAATAGAGAAGTAATCCTAGCCATTCATATGGTCAAGATCGGATTTGACTAGTCAAATATTGCGGCTTTGACTGGTCAAAAGTTGCGGCTATCCAAAAAATAGAAGGACAATTTCGTAAATTTTACAAAACACACGGGCTGATGAACATGTATAATTCACATATGAACTATATGTTCATATATGAACCAGTGCAATTCACAACTGAATTCTTTTAACTGATTCATATATAAACCTTTGTGATTCATATATGAATCAGTTGAACTAACTAACAGATTCATATATGAACCTTTGTGATTCATATATGAATCTGTATGAATCACAAAGATTCATATATGAATCAGTTGAACTAATTAACTGAATCTTTGTGATTGATACAGATTCATATATGAACTCATCTCGTGTATTTTACGAAATTACCCATCTATCTTCTATAGACCACACAAGGAATTATCTGGTGCTTCGCGGTCAAAGCCGCAAATGTTGACCAGATGAATGGCTAAGATTACTTCTCTATTTCTCATATATTTACCATTTCTCAAATGAACCTCTCCCTATATATATATATATATATACTAGTTGTATACCCGCGTAATGCGGCGGGGTGTAAATTTGGTATGAATGTAAGCAACAATACCGATTTAAAACAACTTATGTTTTTTTTTAAAGTGTTTATCAACTTATGTGATGACAAAAAGGAGTTTTATAAAAAAGTGTTTGGATTAACTTATTGTGGTACCAAAACGTAATAAGTTAATAAGTTGTTATTTAGAGGTGTTTGAGATTGCTTATACATGTAAAATAACCCAAAAAGTTATAAGTTGTTTCAAATAAGTTGATAAGTCAGAATGATTTAACTTATCAAAAACTTTTATTAGCGGTGTGAAAGAGCTATAAACACTTTTTTCCAACTCAAACACTAAAAATAACTTATTACCAGTGAGGAAAAACTATAAGTCGATAAAAAGTTTAAATAAGCAATCCCAAACACTCTGTAATAAAACATATGCCTTTAGAATTGTCTATTTCTAAGCTTTAATGATTGTCATAACAAAACCAAGCTAATAAGATTACCTAACTTAAAAATCCATATGTTCCTCAATGTGTCATCAGTTACATTGTTTGAAAGAAAAATATAATTATAGAAATTTAATAAAAGTGAAAACCGAAAGAACATAAAAGGTTGTATTTGACCGTATATAAGAGTTATATAGTAATAAACAATATTTAATGCTACATAATGAGCTTTTAACATATGGATCTAAGTATAATTAGAAGCAAAAAAGCAATAATTTTCTCAAACCAAGTTATGGAATATGGACAGAAAACTCTTACTTGGGTAACCATCCGAAAGTAACTTCAAAGAAATCAAATGTTGTATCAAGATTTATTTAACCTTTTCAAAGAGATCTATAAAGAATTTCATTTTCCAATAACCATTTCAAAAAAACAATACAGTAAAATCAATTCCACTTTACAAAAAACAAACAATTGAGTCCAAAAAAGATACAGAACCATTTCAAACAGTAAACAAAGTTCAAAACAAAGATACAAGTCTATATGTTTCTTCCAACCATCGGTCAAAATCCCATTGACTACCTTTGAATAATGGGACTACAATTTCCATTTGGATTATTATTACTGCCAAGAATCATTGGCTCTTCGGTTACCAATAGAGGTTTCTTTAGTGTAGTATGGTCAATATCCCACTGACGCCTTTGATGATCTGCACAAGAAGTATTGTCCATGTCCATTATAACTCCCCGCAAAATCAAATTTACAACATTAAAAAGGGAAAAGAAAAAAAACTTAAGTATATGTCTACAATGATCAAGTTACATATGTAGATCAATTAACTTCCAGTACGAACCTCATTCACTTCATTACGACAAACATTTATAGATGAATAACATATTGCAGTGTCTTGGAATAAAAAATTTGTTGCAAGAAACCAATAGGTTTAATTCAAATATTTAGAAGAAGATATTAGAAAAGCGTCACGAGTTGCCGGGTAAGAGTCTAGGTCCTTGCCAAGAGTTTGGTAAACGGTCGCTAAGTTTAGTTAGTGAAAAAGAGCTAAGCTTGTGCATTCCTATTTTTTATTCTAGAAGGCAATGACATTTAAAACCAAGAAACAAACAGACAAATAAAGCATTAGACAACTAAGTGCAAGAAAGAGAACCATCTTTGCTGCTGTTAAAACCATTGCTTTGGTTAGAAGTTGTGATTATGAGAAAAGCACATTTGTTTCCCTCATTGAAAGAAACGAAAAAAGAAGCTCAAATGCATTGATTAAAGCATTACCTCCCTAATCTGAGTTTGTCTTGCCCCAATTAAAGGATGTCTCAGTTTCAAAATATAGATGAACTAATTAAATTTACATAAAACATCTGGAGCATGACAACTTGGCAAGTGGCCTCAATTGCATACACTGCCTCAAAATTGGCATCATCATAGAATGAAGATGCATGATGCATCAATAGTCAGTCGCAAAGAATTCTTGATACGAAAAAATGCTACGCTAGAACCTGACTATAGTTGATGCTTGACAGAAACTGATCTACGTAAAGTTGCACCACTCCTGCAAAATGGTTCAATACCTAAAGAAAATATAAAAACATATAGATACTAATATGTCAATAACAAAAATAAAACATATTAAGCAATATAAAGGAATTTCATGGTTGTGAACAACAAAAATACAACATATAAGCAATATAAAGGAATTTCATAGTTAGGAGTTCAAGCTACAATGGGTTCACACATAGAGGATTTGAAGAGAGTCGTGAGTTCAATACAACTAAATAAAAGACCGTTTAAACCGAGATCAACTTGCTAGTGTGTGCGACAAGAGAAAGCATAAAAAAGACTTTGAAATTACAAACGAACATGTTGGGAGTTGTTCCAACCGGAACAACTACTTTGGGAATGCCCATAACAATATTGTGCAATCTCAAGATGTACATAATGAAGAAAAAGAAGGGTTAAGGTGTCGATGGGTACCTTTGGGGTTTATATCCTCCTGTCGATCGCCACCGTTTGGATTTCTTGTGGAATATGAGATGTGGAATAAATTCCCTGAAAAAACGTAACACAAAAGAGAGACACATGTGGGTTGAAATACCATCAATAGATGGTTAAATGGCATTTAAAAAGAAAATAAGGAACATTAAGGAAGCCTAATAGTCAAACAATGACTTGATAGAGATGAAAATGACAATGAACAACAATAGTGAAACCAGGAAGTCTTAAGAAAGTTAGGTAAGAAAATAGTGATTAATACATACCACATTCAAGTGCTTAACCCAGCAAAAAGCGTGAAAGCAAGGGACATGTCAGGGTAATCAAAACTAATGAAAATAAATATTACTTTTTCTTTTGAATCAATTATGTCTATGTCCATTACTCGGCTAAAACTCCCAAAATTAAAAGTACCAAAAATAGAAAAAGACTTGATATTATAGGATTGCCAAAAAGCATAAACATATAATAAGAAAAGGTCTAAAACAACTAAATGTGATACAAAAATGCATTTCAATTTGTCTAAACTAAAGAGATAATACATGTGCATGTTATATTTGTTTGTGGGTGGAGTTGAATAAGAACTATGACATTCATTTTTTTTACCTCCCTCATTATCCTTTCCAGAGTAGTATTTATGCCAGAGCTACACAAGAATGTCGGCTTGAGAAATTTTCTCAAGGTTTGACACGACATCCTTCGAAGTTCTAGACAAAACCCAAAAAAGATCATCAGGTAGCTTCTTATAAGGTTTTGCAAAAATACATTGAAGATTGAAAACAATTCAGCAATGGCCTTTTCGTTGGTTTATAATGTAAGTGTGTGCTACACTACAAAAGATCATAAAAGGGACTTAACATAAAATACAGAAGTTGAGGAAGAAAATAAGAAAAAAATTGTATATTATGCGTCTACTAACAATTAATTACTCCTTCCCCTAACAAAGTGGCCACCACTATTTCACAATCCTCGAAAAGAAGTGCCTACTCTAAAGTACCTGTTAAAGCCTACTAAATCCTAAAGAAAAGCAAAGGGAAAATATTTAAGATTATGCGCTATAACTTTAGGGTTATGAATCTGAACTATAGAACAAACAAAAAATGGTTAAATAGCATAAAAAATAGACATCTACCCTAAAACGGAGTAAACTGAAATGCACTAATGAACCAATGAGCTCCAAAATTCGAACAATCCAAAATTCGAACAAACCGATCAAATAGAAGATTAGAGAACAAACCAATCCGCAGAGCAGCATATGAGTCATATGATGGTATGCCTGCAAACAAAATCAAACAGAGTTGGTTTGAGAGGAGCAAACAAAAATCAAACTAAAAACAAAAATTTCATTTTCAGAAGATTTGTTTGGGAGGAGCAATCAAAATCGATTGAGAGGAGCATACAAAAATCAAAATCGATTTATTGGTATCTATACACAACAACAAAAACAAAGAAAACTTCCGATCGTATATGAATCGTATGAATGGTATACCTGCAAACAAAATCAAACATAGTTCGTTTGAGAAGAGCAAACAAAAATCAAACTTAACAGAGCAAAATCAGACAGAGCAACAATCAAAGAAACCCTAAATCGTCTACCTGATTTGTGTCTTCGTCGAGAGTAGCGAGAGTAGAAAGGATGCGAATTGCCTGAATCGTCGTTTTGGATATTTAAGAAGCCCTGCATATTTGAGAATCGCCTGAATCGTTGTCTTGGAAATAGAGGAATTGTCTGAATCGTCATTTTGGATGAAGAGCCCTGAGTTGTACGTGTTAACGATCGGGTTGTGAGCTGTGAAAGATTGTATGTAATAGTGGAGTTGTACCTTTAAAGTTGTATTTTAGAGATTTTAAGAGATTGTGCTTAAAAAGCAGTAGCATATGATTTAGAGCATCTCCAACAGATATGCTATAATTTTTCTAAAATAGAGTATGAAAAATTAAAATCTCTATCAAGAATTACATTCAACTCCAACAACTACTCTATTTTAGCAATTTTATCACAAACTATATTATTAAAATATTCAATACACTTAATAAAATATTATTTCTCTCTCCTAAACACACAACTTCAATGAATCCTAATGGTGAATATTATTTCTCTCTCTTAAATATAGAGTTTTAGAGATTTCTTCAAATTTGAAGATTTTTACCTTTTCTCTCTTCTTTTCTCCATTTTAGCATATGATATAGCATAGCTGTTGGAGCAAAAAAATGCTAAATTCTCACTTTTCTCTATTTTAGCATAGCCGTTGGAGATGCTCTTAATAGTTATGTTTAAGACATTTTCAAATCTGCTTTATAAGTTAGTATAGAAGTATAGTTATAGATATGAGCAAATTCCAAATTTGGTCCCTGTAATTTTGCACATTTACTTATTCATTAAAGAAAAAGATAATAAAAAGATAAAAAGACTATAATACCCCTTGTCTAACAGAATTTATTAACGTCTGTTAGAGGCAGGGACCAAATCCGATCTTTTTTGCATACTCCAATGGTGAAACTATAATTTTTAAATTGAAGGGACCAAAATTGTTATAGAGAAGAAACCACAGGGATCAAATTTGTAACTCTAATAATAATCTTGGAAAATATGTGTTTGACTCTTTGTTCAAAAATGTTTCTTAACCCCCCAAAAAGAAAAAAGACATGTTTGGTCAAAAGAGGGAGAAAGGATGGCTGACGTCATCTAAGAGAGGGAAATGACAGAAATACCCACTTCCCCCAAATATTTCTCCTCCCCATATTTACCACCATTTTCTTCATTCTTCTTCTTCCTCTCGAAATCGAGGAGGCAAATCAAAGATTCTTCAAAGTAGAAAGAGAGAGAGAAAGAGAAGGATGATTCCGCAGCAATGGACACCGCCATGTGGGAATCAATGCACCCATAAATACTCAGCTTTGATGCAGATTCCTTGTATATTTTTCTTTCTTTTTCCCCCTATTTCTTTCGATTTGCGTTATCAACACCATGAATTCTTTGTTTTTCGTGTGTAATTCATTTCGTAACTTTGTAGATTTTCTTTAATCTATGTTGTTTTTGCTATGAATGATTATTGGTTTTACCCAAATTAATTTTAGGATTGCGAATTGTAATGTACTCAATCCGGTCCATGAAAGACCTACATTTTCATTTTCCTGCGAAATTGATACGAAATTTGATTCAAATGCAGCCAGGAACACTTGTTTCAATTTTTGATTCGCATAATCTTTCTTCAAGAATCTATAATCCTTCCAGAAATTTGATGTTGAAATTGGTTGGACTTTATAACCTAATTGATGATATTTGAAGATGGTAATTTTGTATTCAAATTTATGTTCCCAATTAGCATTAACAATTTATGTTGGTATGGAATTGTTGTGTTGCATTTGGAACATCATGAAAACATCTGTTTTAGATGAATTTGAGATGGATTGTTTTCATCACTGGAATGGAGAGAAAGAGAAATCATGATAGAGTTTAGTCCACTTTTTTCATCCGGCATGCTGCTTGACCGGTTTTTATTACAAAATTATAGTTTTATGGGTGAAAAGATGAGTAGAACCTACTTATAACTCAAAACGAAACTTCATAATTTAGTCAAATATTTGTGTTATGATGTTGGATGCATACATTCCTTCTAAACAATCTTTCCTATATGCTTTAGACCTATTTATAATATTAGATGTCATAACATAGCTTATTACGTCCATTGGTGTACATTTCACTTTGATTTCATTCCTATTTGTATGTAAAGCAATGTTCTATTGCTATATATTGTGGTTATGTCGCCATTATATTTTTCGTGTCAACGTTTGCTCTCAATCCTTGAGGAGGGGTTTTGCGTTCAAACTAACATCACGAATTCATGATTTTGCCAAGATGGTAGTCAGAAAAACTTCTGTTCTGTGGGGTTCTATGTTATTATTTGCGATACTTAATGGCCAGAAAGTTTGGTTCTAAAGAACAGTTAAAAGTTCTTTTTTCTCTTCCGTAAAAATATAAGAATTATTTTAAATATCCCGTTCTTTTATGACAAGAATTCCAAGAAAGCGGGCATGTTACATAAGAATCCACAACCTGATTTGATGGTAGCTTGGCAAATTGTAATCTTAGAGCGGGATGTTTAAAGTAACTGAAGTAAAATTAGGCCAAAGTGTAAGTAATTGCAAAACTTTACGAAATTTTGTTATGTTTGCCTTTGCATGACCTAATAATCGATATATTTTCTACAAAATTCTTAGTACCTAACTATTGCATGCATGTAAGCAAATCTAATAACTGATTCAGTTTGAAATTGATCGACAATATTGGGTCTATCATCATTGTCATCATTATTATTACCATTTTCATTATTGTTATGGTTTTCATTTTCATTTTGGACAATGCTTTGTATATCATTAGCATCTCACTGATGTCCTGATGGGAATACAAGTAAAATATTTATTAAAATCCATCTTCTTATTCTATTTCACTCAAACTTTTTCGGACCTGTGGCTGAATATTGCAGGGAGGGTATTCTGTAAGAAAGGGTGTAATGCCGATGGTGATACATGGGAGGAATGTAAGTACCATCTTTACGATTTCAACTTTGTACTGATTTGTTTATGAACTCGAAACGGAGGTTAAATGTTTTTGGAATGAAAAAAGTAGTCATGGCTGTCCATTTTCTTTCAGGTTTCATAATCATTAGTTTTTCCTTACATATCCGTAGACAACACATTTTTAATGATACAATTGGTAATAAAAATCTTGAGGCACTATTAATATGAAAGCCGATGTATCCATGCTGTAAGCACTTATCCGTGCATTAGGTAAAACCAATCCAAACCAAAAGAGCCAAGTATATCCCATCAGTCGATGAAGGATTCCTCGAAAAGTTAGAGCATCTTCAACATATTTTCTATAATTTCTCTAAAATAGGAAACCAAAAGTTAAAATCTCTAAAATGAATTACATTAATCTCCAACAGGTTTTCTATTTTAGAGATTTTAACACAAGTTATATTAATATAATAATCTCTAATTTATCTTCCCAATACACTTTAAAAAAACTTATATAAAATGATAAAAGTTCAATTTCATTGGTGGAATTGAATAAAATAAACATTTCTTTCTCCTATCAAGTTTTAGAGAATTCTCTAAACTTGAAATTTTTTCAAGTTTTCTCTATTATAGAGAACAAGGTAGCAAAGCTGTTGGAGAAGGATAGAGAACAAAAATCCAATTTTTTTCTATTTTAGCAAAGTTGTTGGAGATGCTCTTAGGGTTCTACCAATGATATCTTTCCAAAAACAACTCAAAGTCAATTTATTGATTTGTATCTTCAATTTTGGGAAACTTACAAAGTTCTTCTGTCAAACCCTGATCAATGAGGTGGGGTCTAGGGCGGTGGGATGTATGCATAACTGACCTCTACCCTCAACGAGTAGAGCAGTTGTTTCCATGCATTAGGTAACACGAACAAACAAGTTGGTACATTTTTTTCCATTGGGCAATTGATCACATGTGCTTCCTTCTTCTGTCAATCTCCTTTGTTTTTCTTTAGAAAAAGATATTTGTGAACAAAAGGGAGGCTTACTGTGTATATAAGTTATATTTTTAACATGTTTATATCTTTTTATGCCCTGATAACTATATTATGCAATGATTTTCGTTTATCAATCGTCTTATTTTTGACCTAACATTATTCAGGCTTGAGCGCGTGTGATGAGATATGCTACAAAGACCCCGTTTTAAAAGATCAACAGTGGAGTGCTTATATTGATCGATCTCCTGGTTCTGCCAGCTACTCACAGGTTTTTCGTTTCTTCAGCTTCTCGTTCTTAATTGGTGTCTTAATTCGGCGGCAAGCATATGATTTTCAGATATTTGATGATGAATGCAATGTTGGTAGCTGCTGAATTCTAAGGTGCCGTTTGTTTTTTAAAAGGTCTAAAGTCTGAAGTCTTATTTTAGTTATGATTAATAAGAGGTGGTGTGTAAAAAAGTCTGAACGATTCAGACTTACGAGCCATTAAGAGGTTTTTTTTTTATAAAAACAAACAACCCCTAAATTTGCAATTTTTTTTTGATTTGCATAGTTGAATATCTGAAATATATATATTATGTTTTACCAGATGGTTTTTTTCGTGTTTCTTAAGCTTTCCTCGCTTAAATTCTCAACTCTTCCGAAGGACAGTCACATGAACATAAAAATGATGAGGAAATTATTCTTGATTTAAGTTTATAAAAAAAACATATTAGCCTCCAAATTAAACGATTGGCAATAATGTTTTTACCATTGAGAAGATGACAAAGATGATGAAAAATTATAGAAATATTATCTGATTTGATGAACCCCAATTTGGAATTTTAGGAAATGATATGCCAGTATGACCGAGTTCTTGACAAGTGACACAACTTGTAATTATATACAGAGCTCTTTATCATTCTTATCATTATCATTCGGTTCAGTATCTATCGAACAACCTCTAACTGAATTGTAAATGACCATGTCTAACTTTTCTGTCTTCAGGATTGCTTTCATGCTTGTGTATCTGGCTGTGGCTATAAGGTCTGTTTCATTAAATGAATGCATCATTTAGTATATTTGTTTTTTGATGTTATTGAAAAAGTCGTGTTTGGTAAGACAGTTAAGCTCTAGGGTTTTTTTACACTTATTTCTAATTATACCCCTTTTGTTTTTCCAATAAGTTTTTCAAAATGTTCTTTTAGATCATTTTACATTGTCATCTAGCTTATCAGCAACAACTAGCTTAACAGCTAGTTTGTGTCAAATTAGACATTATGTTTGTCGTGAGATTATAAGCAACATCTTTTGTTTGCAGTTTGATATTCCACCCGAAAAGGTTACTGAAGTTCATCCAAACCGGCCACTCCCACCACCTAAAACCAATCCAGCACAGCCCAAATCCAGCAAAAAAATCTCTGATGACATCCCCTGCACTTCAGCATAATGAGCAGCAACAACATAGTCTGTATGATACATGTAAAATGTATCATTTTTGTCAAGTTATATAATGGAAGTAAGTTATCCTAGGGATATATAGAACTTAACTAAGTTTTTTTCCCCTTCTCTTCTGGGGTTAGATGACTTTTGTCTATATTTACCTGAAACGGTAAAAAAAAAAAAACAATAGATTGTTGATTTTGTTTCACCTTAGGTTCTTATGATACCATACCTGTAAACTATATGGCTCCCTGGTCACTGTCTTGGCAATGAGGGATGATCCATTCACATCTTGACTTCTTTTTTAACATAATCGAATTGTGTATCCTCTTGCGTTTATTTTGTGTCTTTGTATCCTTTTCTAATCGAATTTAGGGATAGATTTATAGTTTGTGTACATCTTATCTTTTCCTCGCCCTACTTTTGAGTGTGATTTTCTGGGTACGTTTGGTTTGTTGCAACGCATGGAAACAATCTTTTTACCCCTAAGGATGGAGGCATGGTTTGTATACATCTTTACCTTTTACAGACACTGCTTTTAGGTGAGGCTTTTTGGTACATTAGGTTTGTTGTAATCATGGGTTCTTCATGGAAATAGGGTTTTTATTTTTTACTCCAAAGGGATGGAGATATGGTTTGTGTAACTAGATGTTTACTTTTGGCTTAATGGTTTAATAGACTTATTCCCATATCCATTTTGGGGGTGTTTACATGCAGCTTATTCGCAAAGTCTAAATACCTTTCTTGTCTAGATTTGGGGTTGTTTACTAAATACTTACCTTGGTAAGCGTTTATTGGTCAATTACGTTACTGGATGAACATAACAAGGACTAAGAATCTTACCCGATAAGAGGGAAGACAAGAATCGAGAGTCTCATCAATTAATTTTGATAGGTAAATGAGAGTAGTGACTCTTAAACGGCACTTTACCTTACAAAATTTACCTTCCTTACCCCATTGCTAAAAGTCTTTTCTCTTCAGCTGTGAATTCTCAAACTCGAAGACTGCATCAAAACCTCGTAGCCTTCCACATATTCAACTTCGAAATTTTCTTGATTTTCTTTAAACCAAATTTGGGCACAGCTACTTTCTTCTGTCCACAACCCCATACCATGAATCAGAAATTTGCTTTATCTATATATTTATTGCTTGACTGAGATTTGAGAAACTTAAGACCAATGTGATAATGTAATCAACACGTAGGATCGTGTGAGAAAAAGAGTTAAAATAAGAAGCGTAATAAGGGATGTGGACCTTGATCACTTTTAATCTCAGGGCCACCCCATGAATTGTGTATTAGAAGGAATTGATCCGGTGCATCTTATTAGCGTTGATCTTCATTTATTATTGATTCAAGGGTGAAGATCCCTTTTTATCCTTCTCACGAGAACCTAGCTTATGTAATATATATATATATATATATATATATATATATATATATATATGTATATATATATAGTCCACTTATTTTGTAAACTCACTTTATTCTGTGAACTTGTAACCAAGGGTATTTATGTCTTTTTTTTTTCAAAATTCATGATTTTAGGAATAATTCATATCTTTAGAAACAACCACCTTTCTTAATTCTCTCAATTATCTCCATCTCTCTCTCTCCCTCTCTCTCTCATGATCCACCATCACCATCCAGTTCCCGGCGACGTCCTCCGACTCCGGTAACCTCCCTCCAATTCCGGCGAATTTCATAAACTGTTTTTTCATAAGCTCTTTTTTCGAAATTTTCAAGTTTTTTAACTTTCATAAACTGTTTTTTCAAAAATTTCACGTTTCATAATCTGATTATTCATATGAGAAAAATATATGAAATTTAAAAATCTGATTATTCATATGGTATAAAATAAATGAAATTTCGAAAATACATAATTATTTCGAAATTTTCTGATTATTCATATGAGAGAAAATATATGAAACTTAAAAATCCAACAAACATATTATGAAATCGTTTATGAAATTTGAAAATTTCGAAAAAACAGTTTATGAAACTTAAAAACTTGAAAATTTCGAAAAAAACATTTTATGAAACTTAAAAAACTTGAAAATTTCGAAAAAACGGTTTATGAAACTTAAAAAACTTGAAAATTTCGAAAAAACGGTTTATAAAACTCGCCGGAATTGGAGGAGGTCGCCGGAGTGGGAGGAGGTTGCCGACTGTGGGAGGAGGTCGTACCCAGTGGGAGGAGGTCGCCGCCATTGGGAGGAGGTAGCCGGAGTGGGAGGACGCCGGAATTGGATGGAGAGGATGGATCGTGAGAGGAAATCGTCGGAATTCGGGGGTAGGAGGTCGTCAGAATTTTATGAGAGAGAGGGAAGAAGATATGGAGATAATTGAGAAAATAAAGGAGATGATATAACCAAAATTAGATAAATTCAAATTAGTTATTAAATTTAAATTATTTAAAACTTATTCGCAGACTACCCTTTCCCTATTTTTTTAATAAATTTAAATCCGGAAATTTCTTAACCGTCGATCAAAATAATGGATGATCTAGATTGGTTTACATAGTTCACAATATTAAACAAGTTTACAAAAGAAACTCTCTCTCTCTATATATATATATGTGTGTGTGTGTGTGTGTGTGTGTGTGCGTGTGTATCTATATATAGGCGAAAGATCGTGTACGAAGTTGAGGTTAACGTGAGAAGCGTGAGAAATGGATCTGAACCATTGATAACTTTTAATCAAATGCCCTCCTATGAATTGCGGCTTATAAGGGAATTTATCCGGTGCATCTCATTGCATTGTATCTTGGTGCATCTCATCCTAATGTGCATACATTTCTCATCTAACGGTTGATAACCACTTCTCATGCTTCTCACATTAACCTCAACTTTTCATCGGAACCAACCCTATATATATAGGCGAAGGATCGTGTGAGAAGCTGACTTAATGGTGAGAAGCGTGAGAAGTGGATCTGAACCATTGATCTCTTTTAATCTCAAACTCTCCCATGAATTGCGGCTTAGAAGGGAATTGATCTGGTGCATCTCGGTGCATCTCATCCTAATGTGCATCCATTTCTCATCCAACGGTCGATAACCACTTCTCACGCTTCTCACCATTAAATCAACTTCTCACCGGAACCCAACCCTATATATATACATATATATATATATAGGGGTTTAATCAAATGAGAACTAGGTAGTTTGTGATAACTGTGAGATCCAATGTGAACCATACGTTTAGGATAATTAATACAACTTTTAAATACATAGAAAATGGTATTTTAGTAAATTTATTTTTACATCTAATTAAATTAAGAATTCCTAAAATCTTTCCCTGTTCCTTTTATACATATCTTCTATCTTTCTCTCTCTACCATAAACCTAATTCTCAATTTTCATCTTCTTTTCTCTAGCTACAGATCAGACGGTGTTGCTGAGATAGCCACCATCACTGTTGGTCAAGCTAATGGTGTAAAAGTTGTTAAAGGTGTTGAAGATAATGGTTGGGTGCCGTTGTCGCCATTACTCAAGGCTAGATATACGCATATTTATTTTCTTTTAACTTTCCCCCTTTTCTTTATTGATTTCATTAGAAATTATTTCATTCCACCATATAGGGGTGCTCACGGGTTGGGTTGGCTGGGTTGAAGGCACTTGAACAACCCAACCCAATGTTTGCGATTTGAAAAATCTCAACCCAACCCAACTTAAACCGTGCGGGTTGGGTTGGGTTGGTCGGGTTGAAACTTTAATACATTATTTTACAATTTAACATAGTGATTCCGTTTAAAAAAAACTAAAATCAAAATGGAAATATAAAAACAAAAACTAATAAGAGAAGAGAATAGTAGAAGAAGAGTATCTCTTGCCTCTTCATTCTATCGATGTTGAAGATTTTTGAAGACTTGAAGGTTAGATTCGTACGATTTTAATTGGTGTGGTCTCATAGACAGATCTAAAATACGGCTAAGATAGGAAGACTTGAGAATTGATAGAAAGAGAACCGCTAAAAGACTAAAATCATTATAAAAAAAGTTCATGTTTTGGTCGGGTTGACAGGTTGGTCAGGTTACTTTGGGCCCAACCCATTTCCAACCCAATAGATGCAGTTTGGACAAAATTTTTATCGCTCATGTATTGGGTTACCTCGGTTTGAGTTTTTTTGCGTTTTTTCGGGTTGGGTTGGCCGGGTTGGTCGGAAATTTGAGCACCCCTACCACCATGTTCTTTTATATTACACAAATTAATTTACTAAAAGACACCCTTTAGTTCCTCTAAATTTCAGATATGTTTGATTTTGATTTTAGGGTTTGGATGTATCACAATGGGTTTGATTTTGATTTTCAGGGTTTGGGTGTATCACATAAAAGTATCACCGGTATCACAATGGGTCACCAAAAACAAAACCCAAAGTTGGTGACTACAACAACGTATCACCTGTTTGGCTATAACAGTGTACCACATCGTATATCTTAGGGTATCACAATGGGTATCGGTCGGTATCACAGAGTATTACATGGTGTATCATATGATATCATAACAGGTATCACAGAGTATTACATCGTGTATCATATGGTATCATAGTGGGTATCATTGTACCCAACGGAATGTTCACGGGAGAGAGAAGGGGGTAGAAGAGAGAGAGAGAGAGAGAGAGAGAGAGAGAAGTTTTCTAAATACCCAAAATGTCCTTTATTTAAATTTTAAGTTAAAATTACCAAATATATTAATTTCCTAATTTATCATATAATTTGTGGTTGAGATTGATTTTACGGTTATCACAAATTATTGAGTTCTCCCTTGAATGGTCTCCTATATATATATATATATATATATATAGAAAGAGAGAGAGAGAGGTGGGTTCATACGAGAACAATAGCTATTTAACATGTACAGAATCATATATGATTAACGGGACTTTGCTTGCGACCGACCTTGCGTCTGTTTTTTTTTTGGTCAATGTAAAATCACATATGATTTTGTACATGATTTGTTGTTTTCTTAAATAGTTAGCGTTCTCGTTTGAACCTTCCTCTCTCTCTATATATAGGTGCAGGTTCAAACGAGAAGCTAAACATTTTGCGAGAAGGCGAGAAGTGTGATATCATATATGATACACAAACTTAATCATATATGATTAAACACATTACATTGGCAATACATAGACGTTTAATTATATATGATTAAACACACCCATAGGCCGGGTAATCATATATGATATCACATTTCTCGCCTTCTCGCAAAATGTTTAACTACTCACATGATTATTCCTCTCTCTCTCTCTCTCTATATATATATATATATATATATATATATATATATATTTGATGTTTTTGCCTTTTTAACAAGTATGCTTACAGTGCCTCCCAAGGTTAACTCTGTCGCAATCAATAGGTCTTGGGTTCGATCTTGCTAATTACTAATTATTTATAAGAAAGATTTTGGCCTGGTTCGAGTGTATGTGACGGTAAAACCGAACTTCCTAAACTTAGTCGGCTAAAAATTCTGGATATCGTGATTATAAAAAGGAAGTAATGATTACTAATATATAAGAAAATAAAGTGTTGGGTCATCTGAAGATTTGAAGATGACCTCCCGATCTTCCATTTTGTATCATCCTACTTAGAATATTTTGAGGTTCTTAGTTGCAGCTTGGTTTCAATACAAATGTTCGGTGAAGTCGAAGATCAACCGAAAAAGACAAAGAAGAAGTATATCTCTCAAAGCGGATTGAAGATAGACTTCTCAGCCTAAAGCCAAGCATGTCTATGTGATCAACACCATCGGCCAGGATGGTGCCGATCTCACATCTTCAGGAGCCCGAAGATTTCTCAAATCTTCAGGAGCCCGAAGATTTCTCAATATTCAGGAGCTCGAAGATTTATCAAATCTTCAGGAGCCCGAAGATTTATCAAATCTTCAGGAGCCCGAAGATTTCTCACATCTTCAGGAGAATGAAGATTTCTCACCTATGCTGACTAGTCTCTTTACTCACCAAACTTGTCTCTGATAAGTTTTGATGGGAAAATATCATCGGCACAAACACATTGTACTTTTCTGAGAAAGTATATTTGTGATATCTTGCATTGACGTGGACCTCATCTGAAGATCATAAAAAGTGAGCTTTGTCTCCTACACTCTTTTGAGGAAAGGTCTACACCATCCTATGCAGGTCAACAATTCAAGACAAAATCACCTCAAGACAAAAGGTACATCCTGTACCATGCTGAAGACCTGTGTCCATCCCTTGCTCAACAGGCGTCCCATGCATTAAATGCGTGAGGCACTATAAATATGGAGGATGGTTCAACATGCAAGATCACCAGCTTTACAAACCTTCAAGCTCTCTAAGTGCACTGACAATTTCTCTCTACGAAGTTCTTATTGTTTTCTAAGTGTTTTACAATTGTTCTTCATTCTCTTAGTGTAAGATTGTTTGAACAGATTCATCGGATCTCTTCCGCAACAATCAAAAGTTTTCTATGTGTATTTAATTTCAAATCAATAAGAATTAAATTAAGTGAAAAATTGTGTGTATTGTATTCAACCCCCCTCTTCTACAATACTTTTCTTGTTTACTTTCTTCTATCTGGGACCAACAAGTGGTATCAGAGTGGTTTAGTTTAACTCAATAAACTAGATCCACAATGGCATCCTCTTCTTCTTCTTTGAACAATACTTCTTCTCAAACACCACTGTTGTATCATACGACAAAGGCTCTATAGCCAAACCACCAAAGTTTAACCCCAATAACTTCTTCCTGTGGAAAGGTCGTATGATACTCTTCTTAGAAGGAGTTGACAATAGATATCCTACTATCTTACATGAAAGTCCTTTTATTCATAGAGTTTAGGACCGGTACAATGCTAAAAATGCAGATAAGGCAAAAGTTGATGAGGACTCTTCTGAGGAAGAAAGAACTCCAGCTATTGGGAAATACATTGTAAAGGACGCCGGTAAATATAATGATGAAGACATATGTCTTATAGCTCTTGATACTAAAGTCAGAGCCATCATTGCCCTTTCTCTGCATGATGAGGTCTACCATTCTCTTGTTAACTTTTCTACTACAAAATAAATGTGGTCTACTCTGTGTGTTCTCTATGAAGGTACGTATGAAGTGAAAAAGAGCAGAAAGATTACTCTTGTAAGAAA
This sequence comes from Arctium minus, assembly GCA_954870635.1. NCBI lineage: Eukaryota > Viridiplantae > Streptophyta > Magnoliopsida > Asterales > Asteraceae > Arctium > Arctium minus. Next base: position 76,446,917 of record OX941088.1, on the reverse strand, counting down.
ATATGAACTCTTTTCGCATGAAAAGGGTGAATCTCTCTCAGACTACTACAATCGTTTTAACAGTCTTCTTAACGATCTAAAACTTGTGGGTTGCATCTATGACAATGAGGAAGTCTTGTGCAAGTTCATGGATTGTCTTCCTGAATTTTGGGAAAATATCTGTACTTGTATCAAGTCTACCAAGGATCTTGATTCTATGCCTCTCACTACTCTGTATGGCACTCTCTTTAACTATGAGCAAACTAAACTACTTAGGAAGTCTATCACAAAAGACATTAAAAGCTCTTCTCTAGCTCTTATCAGTGATTCTTCCAAAAATATTGTGTGTGTTCCTAAAATCACCTATCCCTCTGATTCTGAAAATAATAGTCAAGAGGATCCCAATGATCCTTCAGAAGCCTATCTTAGTGAGGCTGATGATGAAGGATAGGAGGCCTCTGTAGCTCAGTTGTCAGATGGTGTTGCCATGCTGGCAGGTTTCTCAAAAGGCAAACCTCGCTTCTCTTCTGGAAATTCCAGGTTTTCAAGAAAACCCTTTTCTAACTTTTCTAAAACCACTCCCTCTGACAAATCAAATGAGGAATGTTAAAGGTGTGGGAGGAAGGGACACTTTGCTTCTGAGTGCTGAAGCAGGTCCTCTGATAAATCCAGACTACCCTCCTCTAACCGTACCTCCTCTAGGTCTGTCAGAACCAAGTCTGATTCCTACCAACCCTATTTTCAAAAGTCAAACATGTCTGTCCCTTCAAACTCTGACCGTGCTGAAAAGTACAAGGAAAAATATAAGAGAGAGAGAGAGAAAAGGAAAGAAATGCTCTTCTAGCCAACAAAGGAAAAGGTCATCTGGCTGAATCTAATGATTGGGCGATGAACCAACTTCCAAAAGTGACAAGGAAATGGCCAACCTTTGTTTTATGGCTAAACTAGATGATGTTGATGACTGTGAAACCTATTCAACCTCTATGTCTCTTGTGACTGCTGAGTGCTCCACATCATCCACTCAGGTACATCCCTTTTTCTCTCTCTCGGATGCTGAGAAGATTGAAGCCTTTGATTCTTTGACCATTAACTTCTATGAAGCCAAAGATGCAAAGGAAAAGGAAAATGCTCAGATAAAATCTCTTTCTTCTCAACTGCAAATTTGTCTTTCTCAACTAAAACATTTTAACAAAATTAAGGCTAAGCTTGAAGATCCGAAAACCATAAATTTTACTCTTGCAAAAGAGAAAAATAAACTTCTCAAAAGGTTTTTAAAGGACCAAGAAATTGTGAAAAGGTGGACAAGTTCCTCCAAAAATTTAGAAAGGATTTTTCTAGATCAAATGTCTTGTGATGACAAGTCTGGACTAGGCTTTGGGAAATCTGACCTTGAACCTCCTTCTGATACCCATGCTCCTTTCTCTCTTCCTTCATTTTATGAATCTTCTGAAGAGAACTCTGACAACTCTGAACCTTTAGACTCTTCTGATCTCTCTGAAAATCTCAAGTTTGGGATGTTCTTCAAAGCCAAGAGTATTGGCTCACCTCATGAAAGTGAGGAAGCCCAAGGCTCAAATGACCCTCCTAAACCCATTCTTGAGTCTATAACATCCTTGAAAATTAATGAGGCTTCCTCTTCTAAATCCAAACCCTCTAAGATTCCAACTAGAGACCCTCAACCATCTTTAAGGAAATTCTCTTCCTCTGAAAAAGGAAAATCGGTCGCCGATCTTCCTCCCAAAAAGAAATTTCCCAAGAAAGACTCTAAGAAATCCTCCTCTCTTCCTCTCCCCAGATCTGTGATGTTGAAAAAGCTAAATTCCAAGATACCCTTTTCTATTCCTTTAGCTAACTCTGACAAAGGTATCTTGGGTCCCAAGCCTATTGATTCTTCTCTATCCTCAAAGGCCATAAAAGTCAATGTGACCAGTCATCACAAGGAAGCTGATCAAAGCTTCAAAAAGGATTTTATCTATAGAAAATGCTATAACTGTGGTGATACCTTCCATCTTGCTAAGGACTGTCTTGTGGAAAGAATTGATAGAACTGCTTCCAAGGACTCTCCTTCTTCTTCTAACTCAAAAGGACCCATTTCCAAATGGGTACCAAAGAACTGATTTCTTTGTGACTGCAGGGTCTAGGGAACCAACAAATCTAGTATCTTGACAGCGGGTGCTCACGACACATGACAGGCAACAAATATCTTCTTGTAGACTTCATGCCTACCAAAGGTCCTTCTGTCACCTTTGGTGATAACTCTAGAGGAAGTACTAAAGGTTATGGAACTCTCTCAAATGGTTCCATCACCTTTAACAAAGTAGCCTATGTTGAAGGCTTGATGCACAACCTCCTAAGCATAAGTCAGCTGTGTGATCTGGGGGTACAAAGTGATGTTTAAATTATCTTCATGCATCATTTTCAATAAAAACATGGAAACTGTACTTTCTGGCTACCGGAAAGAAAATGTCTATGTCATAGACATGGGGCATAGCTCATCATTCGGAACAAACATCTGTTTTGTCTCTGAAAACTCTACAAAAAGATGTTGGCTCTGGCATAAGCGTCTCCCTCACCTAAACTTCAAGACGTTGAATGTCCTCTCAAATCAAGAGCTTGTCACAGGTATGCCAAAATTATCATTTGTGAAAGAAAAGCTGTGTGCTGCATGTGAGAACGGAAAACTCACAAAATCTTCCTTCAAGTCCAAGCAATGCTTCTCCATCTCCCAACCTTTCCAGATGCTCCACATGGATCTGTGTGGACCAGTCAGTACCCCAAGCCTTGGTGGTAGAAGGTACATTCTTGTCATTATTGATGAATTCACTCGTTACACTTGGGTATTTTTTTCTTAGGTATAAAAGTGACACTACCGAGGAAATAATAAAATTCATCAAGAAGTCCGAAGTGCTGAATGGGTAGCTGGTAAGATCTGTAAAGTGACAACGGAACATAATTCAAGAATAGTATGTTGGATGACTTTTTCAATGAAAAAGGCATCTCTCAGAACTTCTCTGTCGTCAGAACTCCATAACAAAATGGTGTAGTGGAGAGAAATAACAGAACACTATGTGAAGCTGCCTGATCCATGCTGAGTGAATCTCACCTTCCTACCTATTTTTGGGCCGAAGCAATCAACACTACATGCTTGACCCAAAATAGGTCCATCATTGTAAAAAGGCATAACAAGACTCCTTATGAAGTCTTTTATGGTAGAAAACCCAACATTGACTTTCTTCATGTCTTTGGGTGTGTCTGTTATATTCTCAACGACAGAGAAAATTTGGGAAACTTTGATCCCAAAGATGATGAAGGAATCTTTGTGGGATATTCTCTCACTTCCAAAGCCTTCAGAGTCTACAACCTCAGAAGGAAGTGCATTGGTGAATCCATCTATGTCAAGTTTGATGACATCAAGACATCATCACTCTCTTGTGATGATGAAGAATTGAACCGGTGGATATCCTCTTGTGTTGGTGATGGTCCTCTTCCAACATCATCAGACATTCCCTATATAGTTCCCACTTCTCTCTACCAAAACAATGATCCCTCTACATCTAATAACCCCACCTCTAATCAAGAGGATGATCCTTAGCCTACACAACCTCAAAATACACTTCAAATTATCCTAGTATCTCAATCTAACATTCCTTCCTCAACTATTCCTGCCGATCTTCCATCTCTGTCTCCTGAAAATTTCCCTTCCAACTCTCCTCTACAAATTTCTTACCCTCCTCCTTTGCCTCCTGCCTTAAAATGGACAAAGGATCACCCCATTGATCAAATCATTGGTGATCAACAAACTGGTGTTCAGACCAGAAGAGGTATTGGAAATATTTGTCTCTATGTGAACTTCCTTTCCCTCATTGAACCAAAGAAAGTTGACGAAGCTCTAGCTGATCCATGTTGGATCACTACCATGCAAGAAGAACTTTCTCAGTTCGAAAGGAACAAAGTCTGGAGATTTCTTCCTCGTCCTTCTAGAAAAACCATCATAGGAACCAAGTGGGTCTTTCGGAACAAAATGGATGAAGAAGGCACGGTGATCAGAAACAAAGCCAGACTGGTAGATCAAGGCTATAGGCAAGAGGAAAGGATTGACTATGATGGAACATTTTCTCCAGTTGCAAGACTTGAAGCCATCAACATCTTCCTTTCTCATGCTGCCTACAAGAACTTCAGAGTCTTCCAGATGGATGTCAAGAGTGCCTTTCTGAATGGGGAGCTAGCTGAAGAAGTCTATGTGAAACAACCCCCTGGCTTTGAAGATCCAGTTCAACCTGACTATGTGTACAGGTTGGACAACGCTCTCTATGGTCTAAAGCAGGCTCCTCATGCCTGGTATGACACTTTTGCTGATTTTCTCCAAAAGAACAAGTATTCAAGAGGTAAAATTGACAACACTCTGTTCATCAAGCAAACCTCAGGTAATCTTATCCTTGTTCAAATATTTGTGGATGATATCATTTTTGGTGCCACTGATGAGTCAATGTGTGATGAGTTTGCCTCTCTCATGAAAAGCCAATATGAGATGAGAATGATGGGGGAGCTCACATTTTTCTTAGGACTTCAAGTTAAACAATCTTCAGAAGGAATTTTTATAAATCAAAGTAAATACATACGTGACCTTCTGAAAAAGTTCAATTTTGAAAACTCCTCCCCCATGAAAACTTTTATGGTACCACCTTTGAAACTCCATGTTGATCCGGATGGTGTATCTGTGGATATCACCAACTACCGAGGAATGATCGACTCTCTTCTCTATCTTACTGTTAGTAGACCAAACATTATGTATGCTACTTGTTTGTGTGCGCGTTCACAAGCCAACCCGAAGAATCTCACTTGGTTGCGGTTAAACGCATTTTTCGGTATCTGAAAGGTACCATGAATCTAGGTCTTTGGTATCCCAAAGAATCAGGTTTTGATCTAATGGGGTATTCAGATTCTGATTTTGCAGGATCAAAGGTTGATAGGAAAAGCACTATTAGCAGCTGCCAACTCCTTGGTGGCAAGCTTGTTAGCTGGTCTAGCAAGAAGCAAAACTCAGTCTCTACATCTACTGCAGAAGCTGAGTATGTAGCTGTTGGGAGTTGTTGTGCTCAGATTCTTTGGATGAAGAATCAACTTAGAGACTACAATCAGCTGTACTCCAACATTCATATTCTGTGTGACAACTCAAGTGCGATCGCGATCGTAAACAATCCAGTGCTGCATTCTCGTTCTAAGCACATCGACATCCGATATCATTTCATCTGGGGATCACATCTCCAAAGGTGACGTCGAACTTCATTTCATCTCTACCGACCTTCATCTGGCGGATCTCTTCACCAAGCCGCTTGACGAAGCTCGGTTCACGTTTCTCATCGGAGAACTTGGTATGTTAAATGCTGATATTTAATTTTTCCTTAAAAAAATAAAAAAATCAAAAAAAATGAGAGAGAGAAAAGAAAGAAAAATAAAAAAAATAGAGAAAAGAATTAAAAAAAAGGAAGAAAATTCAAACAAAAAAAATATAAGTTTATTTTTTGGCTTGATGACATCATCGACATCATCAAGACTTCCATATTTTTTTCTTTTCCCCTTTTATTTACCCCCTTTGTTTTGTTTTCACCCACAAACACAACCCTCACTTCTCTCTTAAACTCTTCCTCTCTCTTCCTAAGATCGGCTAGCAGAACCCCCCCTTCCCCTTCTAACTTCGGCAACCAAACCCCTCTCCCCTAGCGACACCCTAGCCGATCCACATCCACCACCACCGTCGATTTCTCCATCGGCGAGCAAACCTCCCTAGCCGATCTCCCCATCGGCAAGCAACCCACTCGGCCCCCTACTCCAAATCGGCCCGCCGATCTCAAACACACCCTAACCCTGCCGATTCTCCCTCTCGCCGAACACACACCGCCAAACATCTCCTTATCTCTCCCGAACCCTCTCTCGCTGAAGACCTCTCCGCCGACGCCTCCATTCACCCAACCAACCTCTTAATTGGAAACCAATACACCCACACCGATCCCATGCCGAACTTCTTTCCAGCTGACAGCAAAAACCACCACCCCACCAATTTTCTATCGGCCAACATCCCCGCTCCTCCCTCATTAGGCTGCCGAAACAAAAACCCATCCGATCGACCACCCCTTCGACCCCCACTCCTAATCGGCCTACACCCCTCCAGCCGATTCTTCCTAACCCTTAACTCTTTGCCGATTTTACTCTCTATCCGAAACCCCCTCTCTCCCCAATCGGCCCAGCCGATTTTTCTCACCCACAAAACCCCAAATATTTTTTAGCACCAACTTCCCCTCCCCCCCCCCCCCCACAATTGTTTCGGCCGCAGCCCCCCCCCCCCCCCCTTTTTCTTTTGTCTTTTTCTTATCTAATTCCCACCCTTCACCTATCTAATTTTTAAATTATTACTACTTCTCTAGACATCCTTCCCTAATATATCCCATCCTACTCTCTCACCTTTTCCTATACCTACAATCCTTTCCAAACTTAGCTACCTTTTCAAATCCATTCCTCTTCCATTTCCCTCCCTTCCCCCATTATAAATATACCCCTCAACTTCATATTTTTCACCCATCTCTTCCTTCTCCCATACACGACCTGCATATTTTTTTTCCTCCATGGCTTCCTCCATTTCTTCCAAACTTGTCAAGAAGAATGTCAATGCTCCTCCCTCTTCTCATGAAAATCTCCTCTTCAACCCATGCAATCATGTTGGATGGTTAGGAAGTGATCCAAACCATAAGGAATTTAATCCTATCTCTTCCTTCCTCATCAAATCTCCTCTTCAATATGCTTTGACGAAAAACCCACCAAAAATGAGAAAAATGCTCATAGGTAACTTTTGGCTCACTTGTTCATATGATGATGAATCCAAGCAAGTATCAACTTCTATTCTCTTTGACTCCGCTACACCGGATCTCACATTTGGTGCCGAAGACGTTCGTCTGGCTCTTCATCTTCCTAAGTACACACCTTATGAAGAGTTCCCGCTTGGCAGCGAGTGTGATCAGGTTGTTGAGGCCCTAAACTACATTAATGGAGAAAATGACCGGAGTCCAGGCAACCTGCTTCCCAAAAACATGGGAGGTATATGGAATTTCTTCTTCTCTCATGTTATTTTATGCCTTAGTAGGAAAACTGGTGGCCATGATCAGTGTCCTTCCTATATTACCCAACTGGCACATGCTATTATTTTCCAACAAAAGATAAATTTTTTTGGGTATTTCTTCAATGAATTAGTAAGTGTCATCACCCCTCCAAAGCGACCGCATGTCACTTTCCCTCGGTTTATCTGGCTCATTCTTTACAACAAATTTGCTGCTGAAATTGATGCCTTTCATCGCATCACTTATGACTACCTCGCGCCAGTTGTGACCAAACCCCTTCTCCATCGGGGACCTTTGGAGACTGACAAGCCTCTTCCTCCAGGTACGGTTTCCTTCATTAACTCTACCGATCTACAGTGGGGAGATGCTAAGGATACTCCAGTGTCCAAGGGTCCCTCCTCTGTAGTGGCCCCTTCTCTCCCCTCCTTAGTGAAGTCGAGTAGCACAAAAACATCCTCAAAAGCTACCGGCCCCGCCACACTTGCTAAAATGACTCTACCATCGAAAAAACCTTCGATAGTTACCCAAGTCACTTCCAACACCTCTAAGCAGCGACACTCTGTATCTTCCCCTCCCTCTTCTCCCAAAATAAAGAGGAAGGTTTCTAGGGCCAAGCCACTTTCTCCACCCATAGATTCTTCACAATCGGAAGGTGTTGAAATTGTCTCATATAGGCCCGGGAAATCTGCAAAACCCACTGCCACCTCCTTTTTATCCTCACAAAAGGATGCAATTGAAATATTGGGGGACCATCAACCTCCCTCATACCCCATCTCCATGGTGGATGAGGATGACCTGGTCTTCTCCCTATACCAAGGTTCTGCATTCTCACTACACGACCTATCACCCGACCACTTCGTGGTCGATGTTTATTCACCACCTGGTGAAACAATAGTCTTACCCGAGGCTGATGTTGAGGTTTTTTCATGCTATTTGGATCTTTTGACACAGGGTAAAGACAAGGTGACACAATTAGTAGGACCCTCTATCTCTTCCTACTGCTCTCCTCCACATTGTACATGGAGCTCTTTTTCTCCTTCAGTTGGCTCCTCTGAGCATAGTTCCACTGATGATTCACCTTCATCACCCGGTTCGCCTGCCAGTCCCGCCGACGATTCTCACAACTGACGCCATGTACCATCCGATGATCCTTCTCGGGTACTTCCTCATCATCCACCGATGCCTATGCATGTTCAGGCCTCTGCTGCTGAAACTAGAGACCCACCTACTGCTACTGCTCCAGCTTTTCCCGCAGATCTCCTAGAAGATATTTGGAATGCCAACTATCAGCATAGAATGGTTGGTTCCCAGTTTGGTGCACTCAAAGTTTTCATGGCCTCTTTTGTCAAGGCCACTCTAGAAAAGTTGGAATCTATTCAGGAATCCAATCATCACCTCACTATCTCAGTTGCTGCCCTTAGCAGGCTCTGATGCTCGTGATGATGAAGTCCGACGTCTTTAGGCATCATCTCAATCACAACATGAGATCAACTCTCAACTTCTTCAGTCTCTCCAGTCTCTTCATCACAATGTAGATTCTATTTTGGTTGCTCCCCCGACTGCCGCTGAAGGGGAGAAACAACTGGTACCAGACTCTTCAGCCAGCGGCCATCAGGGCCCCACTCCTGTTCTTACTGATGCTACATCTGAGGAGAAGAAATTGAAAGAAATCTCCGGTCCAACTGAGGGTGAGCTACCAGGACCGGCTAAAGACAAAGGAAAGAAAAAGTTATCTGCTGACGAAGAGGCCTTGTTATCCAAACAAGAAAAGGCTACTAAACTTAAAGCCTTTGTCACTGATGCTGATCGGCTCAAGATTCAACCACCTCCCAAGGTCAACTCTGACTTTGGTCTTCCTGAAGATGAAATCCAGCAGGCAGTTGAGCTTCATAAAAAGTTTGAAAATGACAAGGTTATCAAAGATGTACCTGCAAAATCCTATGACTTTCTATGGTACAAGAAAACACTGATGGGACGAAAACAGGAATAAAAAATCATTGATGTAAAGTTTGGCACCTCCAAACTTTCAGATACAGATGTTCGGATGGTCATCACTCGGGAAGACAAAACTCATCATGCTACCAAATTCTGTGACCTTGACGACTATGGACTTTCAGAATGGTATGAAATTTCTGAACTCTTATCTAAATCTCTTAGTCAGTATAGGGTTATGGCCAAAAAGTCCCTCAATGGTCTTCTAGAAAGGATGAAAGATATTGGAAAGAAGTTGTTGGTCCCGGAGGTGCTTAACAAGTTTGTAGAAGGGGGGGGGGGGGTTGAATACAAACACAGAAATTAAAGTTTAATAAATTGTTTATTGATAAATCAAACACAATTTACAAGTTTGTTGCGGAATAAGATTAAGACAGACTCAATCTAAACAAACTTAAGAAACACTATGATGGTTGCACAAGAATTTCAGAGAATGGGGGATTAAGAAATATAGAAAACAAGGTTTCTATTTGGGGTTCAAGGATTGAGCACACCCTCAGATGGAGGGGTGATCTTCCTATTTATACCCTATGCATTAAATGCATGGCAGAGCACTTTACACGTAGCGTTCACTGATTGGCTTTGGAAGTCTGACTTTGGGAGACATGCTTTTGGCCGGATCATAAACAGTGTAGTTGACAGAGTTGTTGTACGAATTATGGTAGAGGAATGTCCGTTCTGACACATTGTACTGAGTTGTGCAAGGTAAGACAAGGAAACTTGATGTATAAGCTTTGTGATCATTTGATCACTGAATATCTCTTTCTTCAGAGACATCAAGAGTTCAGCGATCGATGAAGATTTCCTCATGTTCCTTCGCGTATAAGTAGAGTTGTCTTTGCTTCACTGATATCCGCATCAGGTCACTAGTAGACTTCTCTTTGTTCAGCAGCTTCGTCTTCGATTCAGCTATGAACATCTGTTGACATGAAACTTGTCTTCAGGGATTACGTTACTGTTTACATCAGAACTATTAGCGATAACTGAACAGACTCAGTTTGATCACTGATAGTGAAACACTAATACATATTAAATGTTTATAGGAAAGACTATCAGCTATAACTGAACAGACTCAGTCTGATCGCTGATGGTGAAACACTAATACATATTAAACGTAATTTTCACTAAGTACAGAAAAGGGTCGTTATCAAATCACTAAGAGAGTTTGGATCAACAATCTCCCCCTATTTGATAATGACAAAGTAACTGAAGAAAATTACTTTATAATTCAAAATGATGGAATAATCAGGACTCATAACATACATGTCCCAATTACTATTTTGAGGGATCTTTTACAGTACTGATAGAGTTAAGTACTCCACTGAGATTTTCATTAATCCAAGAAAAGAATTACAAGGTATGAAAATTACAAGTACAAGTGATGTACTAATTACTGTAAGTTAAACTAATAGATTACAAGAAGAAATTAATCTATCAGCTATCTAAAGAAGATTTAGGAGGATTGATCAAGTACTCAGGTATATCTTCTCCTTTTTGCTTTCGCTCTAAAGATTCTTTGCTAATGATCACTTTGATTTGCTCAGCAGCAGGAGAGAGATCACACCATAAGCACATGAGATCCTTGAGAAGATCGAGGGGACAGTTAGGGATTTCAGAGATTCTTTGAAATCTGAGCTGTTCCTCGTCATCTCTGAAGAAGATTCCAAAAGGTTCTTCAAGTACTTGTCCCGCAACATATGGTCCACCAGGAGACAGAGATAGATCCAGAACTGAAAGATCAGGAGGAGGACCGAACAAAGCTTCTCTTGAGAATTTGATGGAGGTTTCATTCCTGATCACCGCGACATTTTCAGAGGAGGAGGAGACAGGATTCCTTTTGAATTGCCTTGGTTTGGAAGGAAGAGAAGATGGTACTTTCAACACAGTGGAGACGCTGTTGATGAGGGCTTCCAAGATGCCTTCGACATAGCCTCTGCTGGTTGATTTGGATTTCTTCAGCGCTTCTTTGAACTCTAGCCATTCCATATAACCGAAGGTTTCCAGCTTTGACACGAACATGGCCTTGCAGCTTCCATCCTCTCTGGTAATCTCCATAGTGACAGAAACTCGATCCTTCTTCTTTTTCCCAGAGATAGTAACAACTACGATCTTCATTGGGTCAGAGCGATAGTCGATTTTGCTTTTACACCATTCGACTGAGCTATCGCTGACCCTTTGTTCTTTTGAGCGCTCCTATTCAATCTCTTTCAAAAGAGCAGCCTAGACTTCAACTGGTTTCTTTTTCAGCTTCTTGTCTTTGACTTGAGAAGACTGAATTTTGAGAGCCAGAGAGGCATCTCTTTGACAATCAGCAATCAGCTTCTCAGCCCTGACGGATTCTTCAATTTCATCTTCAGTCAGGAACTCTAGATCTGTTGATTGAGAGGGGATCTTCAGTCGTTGACTCTCCAGATGATAGATCATCTCTGTTCTTTTCTTCATCTCTTCCTCTGACCAATGAAGTGGTCTAGAGGGCCTCCGTGGATGCAGGGACTCTTCTTCTTCATCCTCTTCATCATCAATCTCTTTAGAGATTGGGATTATCTGGTCATCAGCTTCAGCAGCTGGGATTATTTGGAGCTCTTTACCCTTAAGTAGGGGAGAGAACTGTCTGGTCAGAAAATGAAAAAAGATTAGTTTATTTTTAGGGAAGAAGAGAGATAAAGGCTAGAAAGAAACAGGGGTGGGATTTTTATAGAAGGATAAGGGAACGAGGGTAAGGCATACCTGAGAAGGATTCTCCTCAGATAGTGAGATCATCTTCAGGCTTTCCTCAGCAGTTGCACCTTTGATTTGGGAAGGGGTTCCTGAAGATGTCTCATGACTCCCCCCTGCTTTGATAACTTCTTTCGAAGCTATCGCTGATGAAGTGACGGCTGAAGAACACCATAGAGATTGATCTTCTTCATCGTCATTATCATCATCTTGATGAGGTTCTTCCTCTTGATCTTCAAGATCAATGGCTTCATCTTCATCGTCCTCCTCTTCATCGATTAACTCATCGATGGTAGGAGGGGCCTTTTCAGCAGCTATCTCCCCTTCAACATGAGAGGGAGTTTCCTTCAGTTGTACCTCAGCAGCAGCTTCTAACTCCGTATTTCCTTCAGCTGCTTTCTCCCCCTCTTTGTCATTATCACGGAGGGAGAGATCTTTGGAAGGATATGAAGTATGTGCAGCGGCCAACTTCTGAACTTCAGCCTCCAAACTATCCATACGGCCTTCAAGTACAGGGATATCTGACGTAGCTTGATGAATAAACTCCACAGCTATGTTCAGAGAGGTGTGATCGTTCTCTGTAAATGAAGGAGCAGGAATTGGAGCTGGTGCCTTCAGCTGGTCGAGGACTTGCTGAAGAATAGTAGTGCAGGTGTCAACCTTTGCAGACAGGGCATCAAACTGCTGCTTGGAGTCTTCCCTGACTTTGACAATCGCTTCTTGGAGAGTAGCGATTTGAGAGACGTCAGCTTTGAAGGCGCATTGAGCTGTCAGCGTCTTCAGTGCGTCACCAGCGGTATGAACAGCGCTGGTGGTGTTGTTGAGAGAGGCAGTCAGAGACTCCACCTTTGCACTTAAACTGTTGACATTGGTGTCAATAGTCGCCAAACTAGGACCTGAAATATAAGTTAGTTTTTGAGAAACAAGCTTATATGGTGAGTTGGGAGTAGTGTTTAAGGTTATAGGAGTACCTGAATTATCAAACATTTTGTAGAATTGCATAGATTCCTCAAAAGATTGATGTTCAGGTCCTATGGGTACAAACTGTGGTTGCGAAAAAGATGGGTCAGAGACCAAAGAAATAGAAGGATGAGAGATGGGGCAGAAGTAGGGATAGGGGTAGTTACCATTGTGATCACCTCAGGATGTGGAGGAGCTGAGATGATGGGTGGTGGTACTGTTGATGTGACATCGATCGTAGTCGCTGGCATGGTTGAGGTGGGTATTGCTGAGGATGTGGAGGAGAGACCCACGAATGCATCCAAGGAGGTTTGTTGAGAAACTTCCTTAGGTATTGAGCTAGAGGTACCTTTCTCCTTGGTCACCTTGGCCTTCTTCGAAGGACCAAGGGAGCCAGTTGATGGTCGTTTGGAAGGGATAGCGGCAGGGATAGCAGAAGAAGGAACCTCCTGCGTGGCCGCTGAAGACGAAGAAGTGAGGAGAGAGAGTCAGGAGTGAAGTTCAGAGATACTTACCTCGTTGGGGAGCGTCTTGACCTCCAGTTAGCGTTGACCCACTTTGGGAAAAGTTGCATCAGAATTAGTGGGGTAAGTAGCAGGGTAGAGGAACTTCATGTACGCACAGATGAAGCGTACATAGGGAATATTGGGATCCCTCTCGATCTTCTCTATCTTTGACCTTAGATCGTCAAAGATAGTTGTTGCGTAGTCGAAATTTCTTCCGGCGATCACTGAGTAAGCCATTTGGACCTGAATCTTGCTGGCCTGGTCCAGTGACCCACTCTTCCCACTCATACACTGAATGAAGTGAGAGAAGATGTAGTTAAGATGAGAAGGCATGAGCGCCTTCTTCACAAGAGTCAACTTCTTGTTGGGAATTGTCGTCCTCGGCTTTGGTTCCCAAGAGTATTCCATAGCATCCAGGAATTGGATGAGTTCAGCATCAGTGGGTAAGACATCGAATCCATTCCTGGGTTTGTCAGGAAATCGCAGAGCTTTCCTTAGCCCTAAGGCCGTCATCATTCCTGGTCCAAGTTCAATGCTGAAGGAAATAGCATGAACCAGTTCACCCTTTTTGTTGGTGATAGAGGTCTCTTCAGCGGTAAACCAGAATTGTTGGAGAAGAGCTTTTGAAGGTGTGGGATCCACAGTGATAGCGTAGGCAATGCAGGATTGCTTTAGAAACTTTGCGGCTTCCACTAGATGTGGGTATTTGACACCATCAAAATCAAGGCGAGCAAGATGATTGTTTTTCGGAAGCTCAGAGTCAGTGATGGCGAACTTGACGTTCTTAGAGGCGACAAGTGCAGATTGAGCCATTCTGAATATGAACATATAGAAGAATAGAAGAAAGGTTTTAGTCTAAAAATAAAGAAGGTTTTCCCAATTTCTATTTTGGGAAAGAAACATAGAAAAATCAACATATTTGAAGATTAAAAATGTGTTCTTAATATAAGATATAAGAACAAGAAGAAAAAACCAAAGATTTTGAATGAAGATAATCAAAAGAAAATGGTTTTGAATGAATAAAATAAAAAAGAAAGATGATTTTATGAAAAAAAATCTTATAAACCCATAATGGCAGTCCATAAATGGAGTATTATGTAAAAAGATTTAGAACAAGAATAAGAAGAAGATCAAGAATAACCTGTTGATCTTTGAAGGAGACGATGCAAATGCTTGAGAGTGCTAGAATGCTTTTGAGAGAGTTTTCTTGCTTTAAAAGTATTTCCAGAAAGTGTAAAACAATAAGAATGGAAAAACATTCTTTTTATACGTGTGAGAGAAGGAGAGAGAGTGTGAGAGGCGGGAAAACAAATGTTCATCATGACATGGACACGTCCCATGAAGTTGATTGGATGGAAGGGCAACAGACGAACGTGTCAGAAAAAGGCATGTCGTGGATTGTTGGTTCAAATGACGTCATAGAAGAGAGAGAGACTGTTCATTTGTCCGTTTTGAAATTATCGCTGAAGAAAAGTCAGCGATAGATTTTCTTTGAAAGTATCCCTGATGGTAAAGTTAGGGATGAATTTTCTTTTTAGAAAGATCACTGACTAGAAATATCAGTGATAAATTTATTTTTGAAAAAGCTTTTAATCATTTGAAGAAAGTTTAGTGATTAAAGTTTATATTTTGAAAAACATCTCAACTGAATGAAGATTTAGTTGTAGGTATGGAGAGAACATACCTGAGAGTCAGAATGTTTATCAGAGAATGATAAAAGGGGAACTTATGATTACTGACACAATGCATGAACGCTGAAGAATTATTCTTCGAGATTCAGCATTCCAAGCTCACTGATGAGAAAGTTGAACCTTGTCTCATCAAGAGGTTTGGTGAATAAATCAGCAAGCTGAAAGTCAGTAGGGATGAAATGAAGTTCAATATCACCGTTCATCACATGATCTCAGATAAAATGATATCTGATCTCTATGTGTTTCGTCTTTGAATGTAGCACTGGATTATTTGCTATAGCGATAGCACTAGTGCTGTCGCAATAGATTGGAATCTTTGATAGCTGAAGGTCATAGTCTAATAGTTGATTTCTCATCCATAAGATCTGAGAACAACAGTTTCCAGCGGCTACGTATTCAGTTTCATCTGTTGAAGTGGACACTGAATTTTTCTTTTTGCTTGTCCAGCTTACCAGCTTTCCTCCTAGGAGTTGACATCCACCAGTGGTGCTCTTTCTATCTAGTTTACAACCTGCAAAATCACTATCAGAATAACCAGTTAGATCGAACCCTGAGTCTTTGGGATACCAAATACCGAGATTAAGAGTTCCTTTCAGATATCTGAAAATTCGCTTAACAACGATCAGATGGGATTCCTTGGGTTCAGATTGATAGCGAGCACATAAACAAGTAGAGTACATGATGTCAGGTCGGCTCGCTGTAAGATACAGCAGGGAGCCTATCATTCCTCTATAGGCAGTGACATTAACAGATTTTCCAGATGGATCTTTGTTAAGTGTCAGGGGAGGTGCCATAGGAGTTTTCATCGCTGAAGTTTGTGTAAGATCAAACTTCTTCAGCATATCTTTAACATACTTACCTTGGCTGATAAAAGTACCTTTGTCAGATTGTTTAATCTGAAGACCAAGAAAATATGTCAGCTCACCCATCATACTCATTTTGTATTATTTCTTCATTCTTTCAGCGAAGCGAGTACACAGAGATGGGTTAGTAGAACCAAATATGATGGCATCGACATATATTTGTACAAGAATAATATGATCTTTTATCTTTCTGAAAAACAATGTATTATCAATTTTGCCACGTTCAAATTTTTCAGAGATAAGAAAAGATGAGAGTGTGTCATACCAAGCACGAGGGGCTTGTTTTAGACCATAGAGAGCCTAATCCAATTTATAAACATAATTTGTATACTTAGGGTCATAGAACCCTGGTGGTTGTTCTACATAGACTTCTTCATTCAGCTTTCCATTTAGAAACGCTGATTTTACATCCAATTGGTAAACGATGAAGTCTTTATAGACTGCATAGGCTAAGAATAGTCGAATTGCTTCGAGCCTAGCCACAGGGGCAAAGGTTTCATCATAGTCTATGCCTTCCTCTTGTCTGTATCCCTGAGCAACAAGTCGAGCCTTGTTGCGGGTTACAGTTCCATGTTCATCTAACTTATTTCTAAACACCCATTTGGTGCCTATAACAGTTTTATCAGATGGTCTAGGAACGAGATTCCAAACTTTGTTACGAGTAAACTCAATTAGCTCTTCTTGCATAGCGCTGACCCAGTTTCGATCTCTGAGGGCATCATCAGTCTTCTTTGGTTCTATTAAAGAGAGAAAGTTGACAAAGAGACAGATATTACCTGAGCTTCGTCGTGTCTGAATACCTGCATCTGGATCACCAAGAATTTGATCTATTGGGTGATCTCTGGTCCATCTCTGAGCAGGAGCATGATCTCTTAACTCAGAGGTTGGATCAACAATTGAGATGTTTACTGATGAGGACGTTTGAGGTTTATCAGCAATTAACCGTTGAGTATTGGACAAACTATTGTTATCAGAGATATTTTCAGACGAAGGTAGATCTGATGGTAGCAGTGTGTTAAGAGGTTCAGCTGAAACCCATGAGTTGGATTCAGTGTTAGGATGTATGATGTTTGGATCATCATCAACATTAGGTGGATCTGTGTGCTGATGGTTTGAAAAGAAGGGTTCAGTTTCTTTGTAGTGAGAGAACATCTTAAGCATTTAACTCTTCATTGTCAGCGATTGGTTTGGAGTTCACTGAGCGAGTTTCATCAAAAGTGACATGAATTGTTTCTTCCACAGATTGTCTTCGCTTGTTGAAAACTCTGTAGGCTTTGGAGATGGAGGAATATCCTAGAAATATTCCATCATCAGCTTTTGGGTCAAACTTTCCAAGCTGATCTTTGTTGTTTAAGATAAAGCACTGACAACCAAAAATATGAAGAAAACTGATAGATGGTTTTCTTCCATGAAATAGTTCATAAGCTGTCTTTCCAAATCGCTTTACTATCAGCGATCTATTTTGAGTAAAACATGCAGTGTTTATAGCTTCCGCCCAAAATTGAGTAGGGAGATGAGAATCGCTGAGTATTGATCTAGCAGCTTCAATGATCGTTCTGTTTCTTCTTTTAGCGACTCCGTTTTGCTGAGGTGTTCTTACTGGGGAGAAATTATGAGAAATTCCATTGTTCTCAAAGAAATTGTTTAGAGAACTGTTTTTAAATTCAGTTCCATGATCACTTCTTATAGAGCGAACAGTAAGATTATTCAACACTTCCATCTTTTTAACAAAAGATATTAGTTCTTCTGGAGTATCACTCTTGCAGCGAAGAAAGATAACCCAAGTATAGCGAGAGTATTCATCTACAATGACAAGTGTATATTTTCTTCCCAGCTATTGATTGGATGTTGACAGGGCCAAACAGATCCATATGCAAGAGCTGAAGAGGACTTGTCACTGAGGAGACTTGTTTTGACTTGAAACTAGCTTTTGTTTGTTTTCCTTTTTCACATGCTGAGCAGAGAGATTCTTTAGCATATGAGTGCTGAGGAAGACCAGAAACCAGTTCCTTAGAAGAGAGAGAATTCAGGGTTTTGAAATTTAGATGAGAGAGCCTTTTGTGCCATAGCCAGTTGACATCAGAAGAGGCTTTAGAGAGAAAACATAAGTTTTCAGTGGTAGTAGAGTCCATATCTATTACATAGACATTTTCTCTGCGATAATCACTGAGAGCAAGTTTTCCTTTCTCATTCACCACTGAACATGCTTTCTTAGAAAAGCGAACTTCGTAGTCTTTGTCACATAGTTGACTGATGCTTAGAAGGTTATGCTTCAGTCCATCTACATAAGCGACTCTTCTGAAGGTAGTTGTCCCATTGCTGAGAATACCAAACCCTCGGGTGTATCTATTTCCATTTCCACCAAAGGTCACCTTTTTCTTCCTTGTATTCAGTGAGAAGGTCTTTTTGTCCAGTCATATGACGAGAACATCCACTATCGAGATACCAGATACCCTTTGATCCCTGCACACATAAGGAAGATTAAGCGTTGTTTGGTACCCACTTTTCAATGGGTCCATTAGTGTTAGTGGATATGGAAGATTCAGCAGTCTTCACAACAGATGAAGATTCAGGTTCAGTGATAACCTTCACCTTGGTTAATTTCTTAACCTTAGTGGTATTCTTCACCTTGGTCGACTTTTCAGCTTTAGTGACCTTTTCAGCCTTGGAGGCATTCATCTTCACTTTAGCTGATTTATCAGCTTTAGTGGTAGTTGGACATTTGCTTGCAATATGGTCAGTAAAACCACAGTGATAGCATTTTCTATATTTGAAAATGGTTTTAGGACCAGAAGTAGAAGGTTTTGCAAGTTTAAGATGAGCGGGGCCAGGTCCAAGAATGTTTTTCTCATGAGATCTGGGAGGAATTTTCATTTCTTCAGATCTCGTGGGTTTAAGGTCAATATTTAGCTTTGGAGGACTGAGATCGAAGATTTCTATCACAGAGCTAGAGGATTGATTCACTGAAGGTTTAGAAGGAACTTTCGGCTTTGCTTTCTTGGTAGCCTTCTGAGGACAAAGAATGGATTTTCCTTTATCCGCAGACTTAGAGCCTTTGGATTTTTCCTCAGGGATAGAATTTGAAGAAGAAGGATAAAACTGATTATAAGAAGTGTCAGAGATAGGAGTGGCAAACGTTCCAAACTTAAGCATGAAACTTTCTTCTTTAGGCTCATCCTGTGGTGTCCAAAAACCAAGACCAGTTCTATCACTTTCAGGAGTTTGAGCATTTATTATCTCAGAGATCTTTGTTGATGATTTGCACCATTTTTCAACATGAGACTTTTCTGCTTTTAGAGCAGCGATGGCTTGTTCGCGTTCAATGCTGATGATTTCATTTATAATGACTTGATCTTTCAACTTTTCTTCTAAAAGAGTTAGTTCTCTGATCTTTTCATGACATTTTTCTAGCTCTTGAGTTAAATGAACATTTTTGTTCTCAGCTTGAGTTTTGTCGTTTAGAGCATTATAAAGATCAATCGTCAGCACATCAACAGCGCGACTTCTCTCAGCTTCAGGCAGAGAGGGATTAGTAGAGATAGATACCTGAGATGATATGTAGCTCATGGAAGGTTCAGATGCTTCTTCCACTTCTTCTTTAATCTCAGCCATGAGGCAAAGATTAGCGACTTCTTCTTCATCAGAACTTGATTCTTCTGGTTCAACTCAGTCGTGTTCTTCAGCGATGAGACCTTTACCTTTTCGCTTGTAGCTTTTCAGCTTTTGATATTTGTTCTTCAGCTTTAGGTATTTGTCATAACTGGATCTTCTTGAGGTAGAAGGCTTGAAGACCTTTTTAGACCTGCACTCACTAGCAAAGTGTCCAATCTTTTCATAGTTATAGCAAGTGGCAGTAGCCTTATCAACAGGAGTTGATTTTGGCTTTTCAGTTAGAGAGAGAGGCTTATTTCTTCGGAAATTGCTCTTTCTTGCAAATCTCTTAAAAGAGTTTGTCAAGAGTGCTAAGGACTCATCGAACTCTGAAAGATCAGGGTCTGATGGATCCTCAGATTCAGAATCTAACTCAGTGATGGTGAGAGTAGATCACTGAGATGGAATTATCTCTGAAGAGACTAAAGCAACAGGAGTGCTTTTGGAGTCTTTAGAATCTTTTATAAGATTCTTCTTTAAGATATTCGATTGCTCATAGTTGAGCAATATTCCATACAGAGTGCTGAGAGAAAGAGAATTTAAGTCTTTTGTCAGCTTAAGACATATTGAATAACTGTCCCAGCTTTCAGGAATACATTCTAAGAATTTTGTTAGGACCTCAGAATTAGAATAGGTCCTACCAACGGTTCTTAGATCAATGATTAAGCAGTTAAACCGCTGATGAACGTTAGAGAGAGATTCATTCTTACCAGCGATGAAACTTTCATATTGTCTTACCAAGTTAATCTTTCGAGTCTCTTGGATTTCAGTGGTGCCTTCGTATTGAACACAAATGGTTTCCCACATTTCTTTAGAAGTTTTAAGATGCATGATGGAATGGAAAACTTCATCAGGAAGAGCCATTGAGATAATGGTCTTTGCTCTTGCATCTATGCCTACCTTCTTTTTGTCTTCATCACTCCACTGCCTTATTTCCTTAACGACATAGCGTTCAGGGACAACTTCAGTGGTGGCAGTAGCTGGAACTGCAGCTATAATTCTAACAGGTTCATAGGGTCCATTTTCTATATACTCAGGTATAGTAGGATCTGCACCTTCAAGAAATAGCATCATTCGATTTTTCCATAGAGAAAAATTATCTCTGCTAAATCGAGGAGGTTTAGAAAGTGAACCATTATCATAGTAGTTAGTGTTTGTGTTAAGTGCCATTTGAGAATAGCAAAGAAGAGAATAAAGCAAGATCTTGTTTATCAGATTAAACAGTCTGCTCTGATACCACTTGTTGGTCCCGGAGGTGCTTAACAAGTTTGTAGAGGGGGGGGGGGAGTTGAATACAAACACATAAATTAAAGTTTAATAAATTGTTTATTGATAAATCAAACACAATTTACATGTTTGTTGCGGAATAAGATTAAGACAGACTCAATCTAAACAAACTTAAGAAACATTAAGATGGTTGCACAAGAATTTCAGAGAATGGGGGATTAAGAAATATAGAAAACAAAGGTTTCTATTTGGGGTTCAAGGATTGAGCACACCCTCAGATGGAGGGGTGATCTTCCTATTTATACCCTATGCATTAAATGCATGGCAGAGCACTTTACACGTGGCGTTCACTGATTGGCTTTGGAAGTCTGACTTTGGGAGACATGCTTTCGGCCGGATCATGAACAGTGTAGTTGACAGAGTTGTTGTACGAATTTTGGCAGAGGCATGTACGTTCTGACACATCATACTGAGTTGTGCAAGGTAAGACAAGGAAACTTGATGTATAAGCTTTGTGATCATTTGATCGCTGAATATCTCTTTCTTCAGAGACATCAAGAGTTCAGCGATCGCTGAAGCTTTCCTCATGTTCCTTCGCGTATAAGTAGAGTTGTATTTGCTTCACTGATATCCGCATCAGGTCACTAGTAGACTTCTCTTTGTTCAGCAGCTTCGTCCTCGATTCAGCTATGAACATCTGTTGACGCGAAACTTGTCTTTAGGGATTACGTTACTGTTTACATCAGAACTATTAGCGATAACTGAACAGACTCGGTTTGATCACTGATAGTGAAACACTAATACATATTAAATGTTTATAGGAAAGACTATCAGCGATAACTGAACAGACTCAGTCTGATCGCTGATGGTGAAACACTAATACATATTAAACGTAATTTTCACTAAGTACAGAAAATGGTCGTTATCAAATCACTGAGAGAGTTTGGATCAACAGAAGTATAAGCACAATTCTGAAGAAGAAGCTCAAGTTTAGTGTCTCAAAAAGATATGCCTCTCCAATCTTCCCTCTTCTCTACATCCTTCTTCTTCTGACAAGAAAAACCTCTTCAAGGATCTGGCTGCCAAGGGAATAATTCCTGATGTACAAAATCTGAATATGAAGATTCCCGACATTCCTCCTCGTCCTCCAGGCAGTGTGGTGACTGGGCAATACAAAGGAGTTTATTTCCTCAATGAAAGGGAAACTCTCATGTTCTTCATACATGAGGAAATCTCCATTGCTAACACTAAGTTTCTTGTAGCTATCCTCTCCCTTATCCCCATAAGTTCTGCAGCCTCCTTCTGTTAGTCCCAAGATAGTAAAACAAGTATTGTAGAAGGGGGGATTGAATACAATACACATAATTTTACTTAATTTTAATTCTTTTATTGATATGAAATATCAAGAATTACACAAAGAGAAATAAAGATTGTTGCGGAATAAGAATAGCAAAGAACTACTCAAAACAATCTAACACTTAGAAGACTTTAGGGTGCGTTTGGTACGCATACAGAACAGAACAGGACAAGATGGAACAGGACAGGACAGAACAGAACAGGACAGCTGTCCAACGTTTTGCAAGACATGACAGAACTGGACAGAACTGGACTAGACCGGTTAAGTGACGAATTTACCCCTGATGAAAAGTCATAGATTACATCACATAAAACTAATTTACATCACTAATACATAGTGCAATGGATTATCAAAAACATAAAACTAATTTATCACAATTGGATTTTGGATATGGAAATCAAAACCCAAATTTTAAGTTTCAGATTTTAGGTTGTTTCGGGTTTGGGTTGGTCGGGTTTCGGATTGATGTCGGTCGAGTTCGGGTATTATATAATGCAAAAGTTATATATAAATTCAATCGTTTTTAAGGATGAATACAATCGATTGAAATATTGATGAAATCGATATAGCAAGTTTAAAATTTAGAAAACATTTCAATAGACTATAATTTACGATATTCAAAAAATAATTAGATAAATAAATATATATATATATATATATATATATATATATATAGTGTTCAAAACATAGATTTATGTTATTTCGGGTTTTCGGACGGGCTGGGTGGCCAACGATCAAACCCAATCCGAACCCTGATATCCTCCTAAATGTCGGGTTTCGGATTATCGGATTTCGGGGTATTCTGGTTTTGCAAAAACACCTTATTTTCGGTTCGGATGCGGATTCAGATTTCAGACTATTCGGGTTTTGTACACCCCTAGCTTGGAGGCGTGGATGATGAAAATACATGTTTTATGTTTTTAACAAAGGGTATATTAGTCAAAATATTGTTGTTCTACTTAGTTTCAGGGGGTTGGAGTAGGACAAGTGTGTCCCATGCTTGTTCCACTTAGTTCTAGTGTGTCCCATATATGGTCACGCCAAACATCGGACAAGTCTGTTCTGTTCTGTCATGTTCCACTCTGTTCTACATACCAAACGCACCCTTAAAGAACACAAAGACTAAATCTTAGAGAGAAAAGGAAAACTATCAACCTGCTTGAAATCTTGCAAAAGAGAAGACTTGAGCTGAAAGCGTGTGTAGCAAGGTGCTACCTCCATCCTTTATATACTATCCAATGTAATGAATGCAAAGGATATGGAGCAGTAAAGGCATGGGTGGTTGAGATATTGTCAATAAATTATAAGATATTTGATGTGACTTATCACAATACAAAAGGTAACTTTTGTACTATGAAGGTACAATATCTATATAAAATATTCATGGGAAAATCTTTTTGAGATCTATTAGAAAATAAACGTCTCAATCACATTTAGACCAAGTGTATATCTTATCATAGAAGGAAGCTTCCATTCCCATTGTCAGAAGATCATTGGGAAAGAGGAAGTATGTCAAATCAAGAGGGTTTGACATAAATGATCTTACAGATAAAGGAGCAATCGGTAAGAAGGGAAACTGCCGAACAGATGGCAGTGAAGCCGAACAGGGATAATTCGGCAGATGAGAGATCTGTCGAATAAGGATGATTCGACAACCATAGAGGGTTATGCCGAATAGGAAATCGGCACAATGGTGATCTGCCGAATAGGAATCGGCAGGCCAGGCTTAGTTCACTTTGAAGTTCATCTCAATCCGCATAGTAGATTTCCTTCATGTTGAATTCGGTTTGTCTTCGACTCACCGATCTGTTTAACCATAACTAAGCTATTACAAAGAACCATAAATCAAAATACAAAGTTCAAACATCAATAAAGACTAAGGAAAGGTTATCTTTAAATTTTAGATGACCCAACACCCTCCTTCATCATGATATTCTTGCTGAGCTCCACAAAAGACAGAAGAAGGAATAGTTTACTGCTTTAAATCTTATTTATGTACTTGTAACTTGTGTTTTGTTAGGCCATCGTATTTAATACAAGTACATTTCTTTTACTTAGTTCGTACAACTATACTTAATTCATTTATTCATTTGTAAATGTCGAATATACTTAATAAATCCATGCAAAAAAAAGGTCTATGTGAAAAGAACCCAAAAAGAGTAAATATGGGTCAAAATGAATTATTCAGTATAGTCTTCGGTTTATTCTTAAGTATGGATGTCATCCTCAAATAGGGGGAGATTGTTAGGTCATCTGAAGATTTGAAGATGACATCCCGATCTTCCATTTTGTATCATCCTACTTAGAATATTTTGAGGTTCTTAGTTGCAGCTTGGTTTCAATACAAATGTTCGGTGAAGTCGAAGATCAACCGAAAAAGACAAAGAAGAAGTATATATCTCAAAGCGGATTGAAGATGGACTTCTCAGCCTAAAACCAAGCATGCCTATGTGATCAACACCATCGACCAGGATGGTGCCGATCTCACATCTTCAGGAGCCCAAAGATTTCTCACATCTTTAGGAGCCCGAAGATTTCTCACATCTTCAGGATCCCGAAGATATCTCAAATCTTTAGGAGCCTGAAGATTTCTCACATCTTCAGGAGACCGAAGATTTCTCACATATGCTGACAAGTCTCTTTACTCACCAAACTTGTCTCTAATAAATTTTGATGGGAAAATATCTTCAGCACAAACACAATGTACTTTTATGAGAAAGTATATTTGTGATATCTTGCATTGACGTGGACCTCATCTGAAGATCAGAAAAAGTGAGCTTTGTCTCCTACACTCTTTTGAGGAAAGGTCTACACCTTCCTATGCAGGTCAATACTTCAAGACAAAATCACCTCAAGACAAAAGGTACATCATGTACCATGCTGAAGACTTGTGTCCATCCCTTGCTCAACAGGTGTCCCATGCATTAAATGCATGAGGCACTATAAATATGGAGGATGATTCAACATGCAAGATCGCCAGCTTTACAAACCTTCAAGCTCTCTAAGTGCACTGGCAATTTCTCTCTACGAAGTTCTTATTGTTTTCTAAGTGTTTTACAATTGTTCTTCATTCTCTTAGTGTGAGATTGTTTGAACAGATTCATCTGTTTTCTTCTACAACAATCAAAAGTTTTCTTGTGTAATTCTTGATTTCAAATCAATAAGAATTAAATTAAGTGGGAAACTGTGTGTATTATATTCAACCTCCTCTTCTACAATACTTTTCTTGTTTACTTTCTGCTATTTGGGACCAACATAAAGGACAAATTGTAACAAAATAAAACCAACTTTGTCATTCATTTCTATTTTGAAAACAAACTTTCAAATTTATTTTGAAAAACCAACATTTAAAACCTCTCCTTTTTGGAATACCAAAGTGTTTTGGAAATAGATGGAAGTAATTTTTATTTCATTTGTATTTTGGGGAGTATGATTTTGGTCTATAGTCCGTTAAATAATAAGTTCTGAAAATGTGGTCTATAAAATAGAAACCAAAAGTAAAGTTTGTTTCGATTTTGAATTTGATGCAACTTGCCCAAAAATAAATCAGTATGAGAAGGTAGCTCAATATTCAAAAATTTGATAGAATTCTTTCGGTCCTTCGAAGAACTAAATTGTACTTAACGGAATTTTATGGGTGTTCATCATGAAACGAATTTCTTTACTCCATTTTGCATCGTTTTCATGGGAGGTCAACTGTTCAGCACATTGTACAACACATTTGAGGTTTTATTTATTTATTTATTAAACTAACAACAACAGTCCAATAAGAGGATGGTTGACATCTTATCCATTAAGAGGAAGGTAAAATATTTTTAAAACTCTTGTCATAGAAAAAGCAGTCTAATTACTCTAACAAGATTTGAGATTTCGTAAGTAACTGCCTTTCCAAGAAAGAAGGGCTTGAGTGAGATGACTAGTTGTAAGCGTGGTAAGGTCGTTGCTAAGGAATATTGAGGGAGTGTGTGATCCAATAATATATAAATGGAAAATAACAAATATTTTCTAAAAAAACAAACACCACCTAAGGTTCTGGTTACTCAGTAAACAACGAACCACAATCTTTATACCAAAATTCTTGTTATAACATTGGGTAGAGGATTACCATCTAAAATCCGAATCTTGAACAATCATCAAAAAACCTTTTCGTTGTATGGTCACATCGAGGCACGGTTTGCATCATTTGGTATGGAATCATGTTTATGTTATACATTTTCGTCTTTTTTTGTTCTTTTTGTTTGATTATAGTCATCTCATTTTGCTATTCTTTTTAGTTGATTCAACTTTTATTTTCATTTGTTTTGTTAAAACCATATAAAATAAAATAATAACATATAAGAAAACTAAAAAAAAAATAATAACAATAACAAATATAAAAGTTAAAAGTAATGCTGCTGCCCAGGATCGAACTGGGGACCTTTTGTGTGTAAGACAAACGTGATAACCACTACACCACAGCAACATGTGTTGTTAAGGTTTTTATTTTATATTATTTATCCACTCTACAGTCTCTTCTAATAACGCTGTTAATTAGAGTGTCATTAGTGAGGGATAATTCCGTCCATTAGACCTTCCCCTCCCTCTACTTCCATTTTTATAACAAATGTGGTCATTCTATCTAATTTTATTTTTATAATAGATTTAGTTCCTCCTTTTACTTTTATTTTCTATAACGGATTTGGTCCTTCCCTTTAATTAATAAAAACTTGGTGGGACGAATGTATGTCATCTGAATATAATGCACAAAATAACTAAACAAACCCACATCAATTAGGTATTCAACCCAACCGTAAAATAAACAATCCATAAAATAAGAGAAAGATAATAAATAAAAATAAGTTGTTTATTCACGAAAAACTAATATTTACAATTTGAAATTACAATTAAGACAATCACATTTCAAACTCAAATCAAACTATTTTTTTAAACATTTTTTAATTAGAATATTTAAATGAAAATGTATAAAAAGTTAAAAATATGTAAGCAATTATTAACTATTAGATTTATTTGATCGAATATATATGAATAATTTTTTTTTTGTGCTTTAAAGGATGATATAGTGGTAAATTAAAATTTTAATATTGTTTACTTTTTAAACTAAAGTAGGAAAATGCTAAATATAGCACTAGTGTTAAATTTTAACCCCCAAATCATCTATCGACCAATCAATGTGACGATTGGTTATATATATATATATATATATATAGACTTAAGTTCGCGTGAGACCAAATAGTTTTCGTGAGACCGGTGAGACCAAGCTTTCAAGTATGAAACTTCACACCAAAAAACTGTGAATGTAAAAAAATCGAACTTTTCATAGGGAAAACACCGTAAATGTTACGTTCACGGTGTTTTTCGCTGTGAATGTTCGTTATTTTTTTACCTTCACAGCGTCTTCACTGTGAAGGTTCGGATATACCTTCACAGTCTTTTATCTGTGAAAGTTTGATTTTTTTTAACTTGGTTTAAGTTTTTTTACCTTCATAATGTAATCACACTATGAAGGTAAAAAAACTTAAACCAAATTAAAAAAAATCAAACCTTCACAGATAAAAGACTGTGAAGGTATATCCGAACCTTCACAGTGAAGACGCTGTGAAGGTAAAAAAAACGAACATTCACAGCGAAAAACACCGTGAACATAACATTTACGGTGTTTTCCCTTTGAAAAGTTCGATTTTTTTTACATTCACAGTTTTTTGGTGTGAAGTTTCATACTTTAAAGCTTGGTCTCACCGGTCTCACGGAAACTGTTTGGTCTCACGCGAACTTAAGTCTATATATATATATATATATATATATATATATATATATATATATATAAAGTCATAAAGGCGAAGGGTTGTGTGAGAAGTTGAGTTAACGGTGAGAACATGATAAGTGGATCTAAACCGTTGATCTCTTTTAATCTCAAGCCCTCCAATGAATTGCGGCTTAGAAGGTAATTGATCTGCTGCATCTTATCTCGGTGCATCTCATCATAATGTGCGTCTATTTCTCATCCAACGATTGATAACCATTCTCATCTTTAACTCAACTTCTCACTGGAAACCCAACCCAAATCATCAAACCATCATCAATGATATTCTCTACAGTTTATATAAGTAATTCAACCTTCTACATTTCAAATTCTCATTTATAAATTTACCATTCTTTCTATATATCTTAATTAATTGATCTTCTTGCTCTATGATTTGTTTTATGGTGTGTTTTTAGTTTAATTTATGGGTTAAAGGAAGGTTTAAACGAGAACACTAACTATTTAAGAAAACAAGAAAACATCAAAAACAGTAGATCATGTACAAAATCATATTTAATTTTACATTAACCCGAAAAAAGCAGACGCAAATGACTTTGGGCGCGACCTAAAGTCGCGCGAATCATATATGATTTTGTACGTGAATCATAGATAATTTTGTATGTACTCGACTGTTCTCGTGTTTTCTTAAATAGATGTTGTTCTCGTATGAACCCACCTCTTATAGGTTAATCTCAATGTGTATAAGACTATCTTTATTAGCAATGCAAACCAATCTCAATATACTAAAAGATAAAACAAGTAAATAAAAAAAATCATATCATTATTGCAATCCAAACCAATCTTGATTACTATGTGAACTCAAATTGCAATCTTATTTCTTTTTTTATTATTAACTTTATTTAACAAATGGAATTTATGATTGGTTGATTTAAGAATTCTTTTAAAATAAATCTTATCACATTAAAAATATAACTTTAACAAAAAAATTTAAAATATATATATATCAAATTTCATATTTTTCAATTTCCTACACATTTAAACCAATATTGACATATTTTTATCACACCAATTATAAATTATTTTATTTATTTTTAGTTATAATTGTTTTTATAATTATAATTATGTTTTAAAATATAAAATAGTTTTTTAATCTATTTTCTATATTCAAAAAAAATATTATAGATATGATAATATATATATATATATATATATATATATATTTTATTATATATATCTATACTACCTTATAAAGCAGATTTCAAAATCTCTTAAAAACACCTTTTGTTGCACAACGTACTGCTGTTTAATACATAAGCTCTTAAAATATCTTAATTACAAGACTTCATGCATGAAGTACAACTTAGCAATGCTTCATCGGTTACATCTGTACAACTTGAATGCATAACCTTTCCCTAAGGGTTTTTTATTTTTCCAAGATGATTTTCCATTCTCATCTGTTTCCAAGGCCCTTTTACCCAGCACAAGATGATGATTGTTATCCTCCATACGCTTCAAATCGCAGATTCAAATTTTAATTCATCTGTTTAATCCCCTGATCTCATTTCTGATGCTATTTCTGCTCTTCATTTTTGGTTTTTTCAAGGTAAGAGCATCTCCAACAGCTTCTCCAAAATGGAGAAAATAGGGAAAATGGAGATTTTAAATTATATTTTTGCTCCAACAGCTTCTCCATAACTATCCCCAAAATGGAGAAAGTAGGAGAGAAAAGAAGTTTTTCTCCAAATATGGAGATAACCCCAAAAATGATTATTGGTTAGGAGCACCAATAGAAAACTTGGAAAGTAGATATTTAGGAGAGAGAAATAATACTTTAATATTATAATTAATGTTTGATTCTTCAAAATGGAGAATTTGTTGGAGATGGATGTAATTTTTTTTTTGGAGATTTTGACTTTTGGTTCTCCATTTTGGAGAAATTTTAGGGAAGCTATTGGAGATGCTCTAAGCTTCTCGATTTCCTCTGGTTCTTTATGCATTTGACCTAATCTTTTTGTTTGAAACTATTAAAGCAACATGCAACCCTAATGGTTTTTATACATTACATTTTGGTTTGTTATCGGTTTTCTTGGAACCGATTTTTGTTTGCTATCAGTTTCTCTACTTTTGGAATCGATTTTTCTGGTTTCTTACCTATTTTTGTTTCTGTTGTAATTTCTGGTTTTTTCTGGTTTCTTACCTATTTTTGTTGCTGTTGTATTTTCTGGTTCTTTCCATTAAATGGTTAATGTTATTTTCTGGCTTGAACCCACCGACGCACACAAAATTGAGAGTACTTGCAGCAGACTTGCATCATGAAATGGCAACAACACTAAACTGTAAAGCCAAAACTCATGCAGTAAAATAACATTAACAATTTATGTATCCTTTAGTTTTCTTGGGTCATGGAGTTGTAGTTTCCATGTTCCTTTTTAATTTATATGTACTTTCAAATATTCACATGCACATATCCAAACAATTAGAGGCTAATTGTTGAAACCATCTTGAGCTTGAGGTTTTTATTTATTGGGGAAAACACTTAATTTTAGATACAATATCATCTCTAATCCTTAATTTACCATAACATTAGGTAAAATCAGTCATCTTTGAGGCATCTCCTTTTTACATTTACCTAATCTTTGTTAGATATTAAGTTATTGCAAGTCAATTTATTTCTCTTTCTACATGACCAAACTAACTAACTTGGAATTTGTAATATACTATATTGGTACGTTGTGGCCTGGATTCCTATCTTCTCGACAAGTAACGATTCATACTCTTGATTTTTTCTCTACTTGTTTTTTGTCAGCTCTGTTACCTTTCACAGTCAAAACATATTTTTTTGGAAAGATCATTGATGAGAAGTACGCTCCGGATGTTTTTTCACAAGGTGAGGATTCATACTCTCGGTCTGGTTGTTTCTTGTGATTTCTTCTCGACAGGGTAACGATTCAAGCATTTTTACCATTGTCAATTTTTGTATTATCTCTGGCTTTCCATTACTTCGTATCAATTGAGCATTTTAGTCACGAAATAGTTTGAGCATTAGGTTCATGTTCTAAAAAACGAAATGGTTTCATGGACTTATTTGTAATGGATAGCATAATCTGCATTTTGACCATTGTTGATCTATTTAATTATGCTATCTTTGTTTCCAAACAAGTAACTTTGATGGGAAGTGTGGATAAGTGATGATGATATGTATCCATATCTATAGGCTACTTTGATACAAAATTTTAAGGGGGTGTTTGGGATTGCTTATTTGAGGTGCTTATTAACTTATTGCGTTTTCAAACAACAAATAAGCTGTTTTGAGTGTTTGGATTGGAAACTGCTTATGACTTCTCCACTCCGCTAATAAGCAGTTTTTGATAAGTCATTCTCAAGTGACTTATTTGAAACTCCTTATTAACTTATTTAACCAAATTATATTTTTGCTCATTCTTTCTATAAGTTAATAAGCACTTTACAAATAACCATAAGTTAATAACCACTTTTACAAATAAGCATAAGTTGTTTTAAATAAGCAATCCCAAACACCCCCTAAAACTCATATCACTTATTGTGCCAATATATGTTATGTGTTAGAATAAGTTTTAACTACAATATCTTCTTCCAGCGATCCTATAGGCAACTTTGATACACCATTTTAAAAACTCATATCACTAATTGTTCCTACCTATATTATATGTTAGAATTGATTTAAGATAGAATCTTTGCTTTTCTTTACATTAATTTCATTCATTTTAACTAGAATCTCTACAAGTTTTGCAATGAATTAGAACACCCAAATTTGGTAGATGCCCATTGATAGGATTTACCCCGTTTATGCATTAGATCTTTCTTCTGGTGTTAATATTTCAGTTCCACCTTTTCAATTTATACTTATTCATGTTTTCCTTTTTCCAAAGACTCAAAAACATTTGCCGATTGCTTTGTTGTCCATGATCGTGTTTATGATAATCTAATTTTTTTTGAATGCTTGATGAGCAGGTATATGTTATTTGATTTACTTGCCGAGTTCACTTTGATTTTGAATTTTCTAACCTAGATCCTACGTTGAAGTTCAAAATTTTGAATCTTTTATGGAAGTTCGAAGGTTTGTTGCTTATAATGCATTAGATTCTATCATTGTTGTTTATGCTATGTTTAAAATATATTAGTCTTTTTATGTTATATCTGTTTTTTCAGACTCGTGTACAAGCTGGGATCTTAATGGAAACTACTGCTTCACTCTTTTGGGATTTTGGGGTAGACCTTTTTCCCATTTTACCTGTGTAGTAATGTATTTAGTATTTACAGGGTTTATGAAATTTGTTATAAGGGATTTTTGGGATATAAACTATGGGATGAAATTGTTATGATTTTGATTGAGTTACAGGTGTGTAATGGCTTGTAGTTTGACTTGGAAAATTTTATTCTTGATTGTAGGTGGAAAGGTGTTGACCAGAACGGATATAATATATGGCACTCTTTTTGGTCCAGAAATCCTCTTTCAGCTTCAACTTTACTGTAATACGGTAACACTTGGTTAACTCTAATTTATGGATTAAGGAAAGGACTTTTGAAGAGCACAAAAAGTTGATAGATGGAATCATGAAAAGGGACCAGAAAAGGCACAAGAAGTTTGAAGCTGCTGGCATTGACTATGAGTGCCTGTAAATCATAAGAACCTATAGATCCTTGGATATCAACAGTCTGCACGATAAACAGGTGGGAAGTAATGGGCCTGCTCCAAAAAAGGATTGAAGACCAAGCTTAGTTCGAGGTTGGAACTTGCAAAGTATGCATCTTTCACATTCGTTTTCATTATTAATCCTCTATTGCATAATCAGTTAGGGTTAACCTTGCATATTTTTTTCCAGGCAGGTGCCGAAATGAAAATAAACAATCATTGATCAACATACCAACAAGAAGCAGGAAATTTTTTTGTCGTGTGTTTATGTAGATGTAGTTTGCTTGGCGTATGTGGGATTGATTTTTATGGGTTTGTAGATGTAGCTTATAGTAAAGTAAAAGATGGTTTATGTCTAATGTAGTCGAAACTTGGTATTTCAATGATTTATGTTAAATCGATAATTCTTATCTGAAACTGTTACTTGTATTTCAATGTTTTTTTTTAAATCTATTTCGAGTCTAGTCGGACAGAAGTTTCAAATTAAAATTTTAAAACAATTTCTTGATTGATCAACTTTTTCTTGATCAATCAATTGCATTTCTTTATATGTAACCTCTATGTTTGTTTACATTTATTCAAATTTCACATCCCGTCGCATTACGTGGGCAAATAACTAGTATATATATATATATATATATATATATATATATATATATATATATATATATATATATATATTATAAGAAAAGAGGAGGGGTTTAGGATGCGCGTGAGATAGGCGCGTCTCTCTTTCCTTTCCTCACTCGCAGTTCTATTTTTCCCCACGCTCTTCTCTTCCTCACTCTGGATTGCCACCACTCTCTCTGCTTTGTCATCCTCAAATTTATATATACCAGATCTTACCTTCACCTCCTTACCGGAAATCATCTCTGTCGCCGTCAAGTCCACCATCGCCGAGTCCGATCCACCGCACCACATTCCAACCCCATCTTCTCCGCAACGAACTCTGGGAATTTCTAAATCCGTCTTCTGAACTAAGCTTGAATCTCAAACCGAGTTAACAAACTGTTACAAAACCATAGGTGGTTCAATCTCAAACCGGAAAAAATCATCTGATCTCTAACATTACTAAAACTAGGGTTGTCTCGGTTCTGAATTTGATTCCAATGACTTCCGTTGTGAAATCTGAGGAGGAATGGTGTGCAATGGTTTCTAATCTCGATTTTTTCAGTTCTCGATTTCTAATCTCGATTTCTCATACGATTCTAATCCCAATTTCTTGTTTTGTTTTAGGTTTATCCAGCAAATGACTTACTTTTCTTGCGGTCTCGATTTCTAATCTCGATTTAGCTCGTGTTTCTTGTGGTCTCGATTTCTGATCTCGATTCAGGTAGTTTAGATAGTCCATATATGGACCAACAGTTTGTCTTTGTGAGTAAACGTAGGGAGTTATATTGAGAATTCTTAAAAGTATTTACCTTAATGGGTATAGTTTGTACAGTTGTACTAAGGCATCATAGATGTGGTTTATGTTGAGCTTGAAAGTTTTGCTTCATTTTAACAAATCATTTTCAGTAATAGCAGGTAAATGATTTCGAGTATAACCAGGTATCTAATGATTTCAATGGGGATGCCTTTAGCTTAGCATGGTTTTTTTTGCTTCTATGTGGTTCTCAAATATGCTTAGTTAATGAATGACAGTTAACAGTTATATCTAATTATAAATTAGAGGATTAACATTAGTGGTGGTTTTTTGTTGTGATTATCTATCTATTGGAATTACCTGGAAGCTTGAATTTATACATTTTATATGGTTCTGAAAGCAGGGCATGATATTGGATTTCCTTGCTTTGCCTGCTAAACTTTTCTTATGTTGATATGTTAATAACAGTGATTTTGAATTGTCATATGTGGCAGGTGTGGGCACTGTAAAAAGCTTGCTCCTGAATATGAAAAACTTGGTGCAAGCTTCAAAAAGTCGAAATCCTTTTTGATTGGAAAGGTAAAGCTTTGAGGTCCTTCAATGTTTGTTAGGATAAGTTTTCATGATTTTAATTTTCTCACAGTAAGAATTTGATGTTTCATTGCATCCTTTTGTTCTAATCCATTTTTTAGATGAGAAATCATAGGATCTTAGGATACTTCTTGGGTGTCGGTATTACAAATTTGTAGACTTTATCTGAATTACTCATGAGGTATCTTGTATGTAGTTTTTTTGTTCCACTTGGATTTGTCTGAAAGTGTTTTAGAACTGGATCAACCAAGTTTATCCTCCCATGACCGTTCAAATGTTCTATACTTTGAATGCTATGTTGGCAAAAATTTCTTGTTTCTTTCACTTTTGATGCCATTGTTGCTTGCAGGTAAACTAAAACTCCTTTTTTATTCAATATTATCACATACCCATTTAACAAAATTCAATCTTTTTAGCATTTTTAGTCTAAATTTCCTATCCCACATCAAAAAAGCGTGTAATACCTGCAGGCATTGAGCTACGTGACTGGGCAATTGATGTGAGTTGTTGAGGTGATGAGTGCATTTTTTCTATTTTTTATTCAGATGATCCAAGTGTCCAACAAAATGAAACTAACATTAGGCTCAAAGTTGAAGTAAATAGAAACTTATCGTATTTCAAACACGACAAGCGCGTACATTGATAAAAGTATGGATGTGGGCTCTATGGTCATGCTTAAGCATATGTATGTTGGTCCGAAAAGAACATTGTAACTTAATTTATTTGATTAAAATCGTCATTGTTTTGTAAAGGTTAGAGTTCAACAAAATGTTTTACGTAAGCTACTTACTCGTGTTTTCAAGGGCTTATATAACTTGTTTAAAGTGGTTAGTAAAAGATGGATGAGGTGAACACCTTGAAATACTTCAGCTTACAACACTCTATTTGCTTTAATTCTCTTGATATTCAAGGGAGGTTTAATGAAGTGAGGTTGTGAAAAATTTGCCTTAGAAAGAAGTACCAACATTTAGGATTTTAGGTGGAATATACTATTAAGGAAGTATTTAACTGTATATTTCTTTTATCTCAATTAGTTGGTTATATGTTAATAATTGATTAGGGAAGTCTCGCGTTTCTTAGTTTTGGTAGATATTATAAAAAATCATATGATTGCCCATCATTTTACATATAATGTGGTTCTTATTTGATTATGTTTTTGGACTTTGCTCTCATGATTGACTCCTACAACCGTAGGATTCCATTTCATGTCTTTTACCAGTCTCTTCTACTCTTTATTTTTTCATTATCATTCTCATATTTATCTACATCAGTTTGCTTCTAATATCTACCTGCTTGAGTTTTTATTGCTGGGTGGTGGCCTCAAAATTGTTTTCCATGGAGTTCTTTATCTTGGATATACAGTTTCATTGTGAATACCTTTTAGTTTGTATGCCATAGAGAGTAGTCGAATTGGTAGATATAATGACAACTTTGATTTCAAAGCTTTTGATAATTAGAAGGTTTGCCTTCAATTAGGCAACAAGAATCTGGAATCTCTTTAACTGGATGTAGACATATTTGCGGTTTGAAATTGATCAAAGTATGAGTGGAAATGTAGTATCTTGGATCCCTACCACATCATGTGGATCTGGCTTTTGCATCAAAGCTTGTTTGACATTCATCCACTGTATACAGAGCTTTTTCCACAACTGAGCATGGTTCTCATTCAATCTAAGAGGCATATGAAGAGTAACTGCTATACAATGGCTGTGTGAATTTTCTTTATTGCTGGTAGATCCAATTTACTTGATTGGTTTTATGCACCATAGATAAACCTGGGTGATCATTTTAAGTGAAGCTTCTTTTACTTTAAGCTCCCATGTACTACAGTTGAGTCCTGCTTCTTACTGCTTCAAACATTATGAAACTTGATTACTAATTGGTGATTGGGGTGTTTGGAGTAGGGACTGAGTCAGATCTTCCAACGGAGGTAACATTGCCTGACAAAAAGACTCTACAGTTTACCCTTGACAAACTTCAAAAGTAAGTATTAGTGGTTTACTATTTGAGTCTGTGTTCTTTTGGGTAATAAGAGGTCCTTCAAACGTGATTTTGTTTTGTTGCCATGGCTTAATTGTGGCAGAAAAGATATTTATGGGGTTTATGCTAAACCAGTTGATCATGAGGAGGTACTTTTGAGTTACTATCTATTCTTACTATTTTGTATTTCTGATAATGAAAATTTGATATTGCGAGAATATGTGGAACCAATATGTGGTGATTGTGATCATCCATGGACTTGATTATAACATCATCTTTATGGTGTACTATCAAATAGATCCACACAAAAGATATATGGAAATAGATAGGCAGATGGGGTTTAGAGTTATGGTTAAAATAGGTCCCTTGAAAAGCAGATGATATAAGATGGACATCCACATAGTGAAGAACCCATATGCTAAAGCTGAGAGATTTTAATGCGTTGAGTATGTATCAACTGAAAATAAGTAAGATCAAAGTTTCTCAAAATAATTGCATTAATTTTATGACATCTGCATTGATAAGGGTAATGTGGTATTTATCGGCTCTGCTACTGGATTTCAAACTGAAAACCTAAGCATGCAAAAGACTTGCAGAACCAAACTAATCTGCTTGAACTTCATGCAGTGTACTGGATTGTATGACAAGTTTCTGATTTGCAAGTCATTGCTGACATGCTGCATTTTTTGGTTCTCCCCTCTTTGAATTACTTTCTTGTACAAGTCATATCTGAAAGTTCAGGTTCTCACATTGAGATTTGATGTCAAATACTTGGTTTACAATTTATTTGGATGTACACTATTTATGGTCTTTATTTAGAGTGTATTTGTGCCTGCAACCCTTGATGTGTTTGCCTATAAAAACATATTTTCTTTGTGCTATTTTTCTGTAACTACACCATTCTTGGATGTTAACTAGATTTGCGTCTCTGTATAGAAACAGTCTTGGTCAGATCAGTGTTCATCATCTCCTGTGAGTGAGCAAGACCAAACAGGAAAAGATTGCCATATTGATCACTTAAGGATTCCTAATGATGGAATAGATGTATGGGAAATTGATCCTCAGTTTTTGACACTCGATCACAAAGTTGCATCTGGATCTTATGGTGACCTGTAAGTCTTCTATCACTGAATACTCCCTCCTCTCAGATCAAATCAAGCTTAAGCTAATACAACAAGTATCAGTGTGGGTATATATACACACACAAATCAGAGGAGAAAAAGATCGCGATCTCATATGAATGATGATGCTTTTACCCCCAAAAGATGAAGCACGAATAATATCAGAAAGATGCAGCAAAGTAGAGTACTTATAAAGCTTGATTCACAACCTAAAATCAAATTAAAACCCTAAAAATCGATAATATACCTGCTCTGCGAGACATCGTAGATCTGACCCTTGATGGCCATAAGAAGAGGCTTTTGGGGTCGTAGGCCTTCAACTCCTCCTCGGAAATCTCGCCGACCGCCTTTTTGTGGTCCGGTTTGACCGGTTTGGTCGTTTGCTGCCAAACCGTTCGGTTTAAAAATTTTATAAACCGTTATTACGATTTGGTTTGTGGTTTTCCAGGGTTAAACCGCCCAAACCGGACCGCAAACACCTTTAGGGGATGGGGACGGGGATCCTCGTTTGTCTCAAACCGAGGATGGGGACAGGTATCGCACTCCCCGCCCCGTCCCGTCCCCGTTATATATTTTAAGTAATAATTAAATATATATTATTTATATAAAAGTCGGTAATTCATAATTTCCTATTTCCTAACTGGGTTTAGAATATAAAATTGTTAGTTTTTGGATGGAAGTTGGTTTGCGAGTAAAAGACATCATTGTCTTTTTCTATATAAGTGCAGGGTTTTTAGGTAGGTGGGTGCTATATGGCACCAGAAATCGTTCAACATGGATGAGGAAAAATGGAATATGATTATCTGTTAAACATCAAGGTTTAGTTATGCTAACTATGTAGGTGATAGCAAATTTTCAAGCTGCATACTCTGGTGCCATAAGCTGTTGCTGGAAAAATGTAATGCAAGTTTGAGAGGATGAATAAGTAGCAATAAAAACACTCTATGAGCATATGCATTCTTTTTTACTGTTTAATAGAAAAACTACACTTCTCCACCTTTTTGGATAAATAGCTTCACATACATCAACTTTAGCTAATTAAAAGAGTGTTGTCAACACTTGCTTTACATCAAACTCCACAAATGGTTCAAATCTTTTATACAAAATCCTCATAGAAATTTTCATCCAAACATATGATGATGATAAGTTTCAACTTCACAAATAGTACATAAATAATTAATTTACATATTGAAATAATAATCAATTGTCTTAATTTTTATGTGTGGAGCAAAAAGGGTATTTTATTTTCGCATGAATGACTATATGTTAGGCACTGTTTATTGTTTTGCATCTATATCATATGAGGGTAGATATCATAGTCAAGAAGTGGCTATCAAGGTGCTCAAGGCCGAACCACAAGGGTTGTGGCGTACTGGTTAAGGCCCTGGGGGATGTGGTGGAATATCCCATCTGCCCAGGGTTCGAATCCAGACGTACACAACAATTGTGGCCACTGAGGTTTAATCAGGGCTGATGTCTTACAGTCAATAATTTGCCAAGGGATTAGTCTAGACATAGCCTAGGACACCTTTTCCAAAAAAAAAGGTGCTCAAGGCCGAGCGCATAGATACATATATGCAGGAGTTTGCGCAAGAAGTTTATATCATGAGGTTTGTCATTAATTACCAAGGAAACTTTTTGATGCATCAATCTGACTTCTGAGCTGTAAATATAAATGAATGTCATTACATCCAAAATTTACAACTTTCTTATAACTTTTTAAGACATTCCAACTTTTTATCAGGTAATTTAGTAGTTTTCTATTCTAATTTGGAAACCCCATGTGTGAATTATGGAATTCTTTTTGTTGGTTGATTGTTTTATTTATTGGATTTTTAGTTTTAATTGTTTGTATTTTATTTAGTGGAAACTATGTGATACAATTCCTGTAATGTAAAAAAGACCAATTTCAATATTTAATTTTTTAATGTTGAATAGAAGGACCTGTGCATTCAGTACTTTATGGGACCCGTGGGTAGGGGGCCGTCGAAGGACGGCCGAAAATCATGCCTAATATATATATATATATATATATATATATATAGGTGGTTTTATTTGCAAACCACATTTATGATGCAAACTTTGCAACCAATCTAGAAACCGTAGATATCATTAATCAAGGGTCAATATTCATTTGAGTTATTTATGTTAATAAATTAATTAATTTTATATAATAAATTAATGAAAATAGGATACAAGGGCATAATGGTCCATTGCAATTCCATATTCAAATTAGGAAACCAAATCAAATGGCGATTATTAAGGAAACGTCTCAAATATTTCTCTAAATTGGTTAACCAAGTTTAGAAAACAACTTAAAAATATTTTTTTGTTCACAAAAAAAAACTTACAAATATTTCATCAATCGATCATGATACGTCTCATTTATTTCATCAATAGTGAACCGTAATGAATATACGATGATCCATAATGAATACGATGAACCGTAATGAATATACCATGAATTATAATGAATATATGATGAACCGTAATGAATATACGATGCCCGTAATGAATATACGATGAATTGTAACGAATATACGATAAATCGTAACGAATATACGATAAACCGAAAATTACAAAAAACTAAGAAACATTAAAACGGTTTCATTAAAACAAATCGTGAAACATACATTATATAAAAAACATACATTCAAATTACTTTTATTCTAAATTTGATAAAAAAATTGTATTGAAACATATAATAAAAACATTATTATAAAAAAACATTATAATAAAAAACATACATACGTCTCATTTATTGGATTTGGATATTTGTTAATAAAAAAATTGAATATCATAAATAATTGGTTAATATTGAAACATATCCAAAAATAATTTAACAAAATAATTATCATATATAAACGGATTAAGTATAAAAAGACAAACTTACCCTTATAATTAAAATTAAGCAAAAAACAAAGGAAATTTATTGATTGGTTGAAATTGGGTTGCAAAGTTTGCACTATAAGGGAGGTTTGCTAATGATCGTTCCCCTATATATATATATCATGATTATAATTAATAAACTTAACATTTTTCATATATATCACAATCATTATTAATGAATCATAATCATTATCCACAAATATATCTATTGTTTCATAATATAGTGGTTTGCATAGTTTATACAAATTGCTTGGGTTGCAAAAGAAACGCATCCTATATATATATATATATATATATATATATATATATATATATATATATATATAGGGTCAGGTTCATTTGTTAACCACATTTTTTGTGTTAACTTTATGAACCATTATAAGTCATTGATCATGGAAATCAATGGTTGAGATTGAATATATTTTAAAAGCCTTAATAAATATACAATTAATGAAAAATTAGGAGTGAACTATAGTGATACGTGTATTTTGGGAAAAAATTAAATGAAACATTATGTCTTTATTATCTCTTAATTAATGTTCCTTTCAAAAAAATTGTAACCCCCAGTTCATTAGTGTTCATGAATCTACATGTATTTGAACATTATTGTTCCAAAAGAATCGTAACCCCAGTTAATGCATGTTCATATGAAGAAATATAAACATTATTACTTTTAAATATCATATTCATATGAAGAAATATGAACAATATTACTATTAAATATCATATTCATATGAAGAAATATGAACAATATTAATTTCAAATATCATATTCATATGAAGAAATATGAACATGAATGAACCACCACCTTACTGTTCATGTGACTCGTTAACAAGTTTTTGTTCATATGCCCAATGGCGAAGTAATGAACAAATATGAACAGATTAGATGAAAAACTCATGGTCGTATGTATGATCTGATGCTACCACAATACATGCAATCAGTGAACTACTATCATCACTGCTTAAATATTGGATGTAAACTTTTACCCAACCTTGGTTAATGAACAGTGAACTAAAAGACACGAGTAATGAAAAATAAACATAATCTAGAGTTCGATGAAATTCATAATTCAAAATCCATCAAAATTGATACCCATAATTCATTTAGTTCCCAAACTACTTTTAACTGATAAATATAGCCAACAGGGTTTTTATGAAAACACTAAACATCATACCAAGTGTTGTTGCATATTTTACACAATGTCATGAATACTTAGTTGAACATACATGAACACCTACAAAAATGTTCATCATTGTTGAACACACCTTCGAAACAGTTAACATTACAGCTAAATCATTCTGTAAAAGATTAACAGTATATGAGAATTTTTGAATTAAAATGAATATCGGATAAAGTTTTTGAAAATAACCACTATATGATTTTGAAAAAAGTATGAAATCAGTCATGAAAATGTTCATATGATTTTAACATTATTTTGAAAATGGATTTTTTTTTGAAATCATAACCTACGCTAGCTAGAATCAAGAAGACTTTATTTTTGTAACCCCCAAATAATTAAATGAAATATAAAATATTTGCTAATTAAGAATTGACATTTCTACCCTTTAGCATTAAATAATAAAAAAAAAAAAAACAATAAAAGATGGATTTCTATTGGTTGGAAATGGTTTATAAAGTTAACAACAAATGGTTGGTTAACAAATGATCCTTGCTCTCTCTCTCTCTCTCTATATATATATATATATATATAAGATTGAGTTAGATCACTAATAAACCATAAAAAATATAAGATTAGATTGGAATTAAAAATTAGATAAATAAACTAGAAAAAAATAATCTTTTGATAAAAGATTGGATTGAAATAAATTGTTGATAAACATAGTCTAACACATCACAAACGTGTATTAACACAAATCTATGACTTGAAAGATTGCCAACTAAAAATTATGAAATATCAGTTTGAAATTTTACATAGCATAATAGATGTTGGCAAAAAATTTCATGTTGTGATAATCCCAAAATCTCTAGAGAGAGAAAGATTGAAAGCGCAAAGTCTGAGCTCTATTCAATATGCGTGAGATTCTTTACACAACACAAAGCCACAAGGGACTTAAATACCCTTGGCCAATACTACACAGTATACTCCTCTAAACATAGTATTAGACCAAACCTATAAATAGAATGATTACTATAAAATATGACTTAACAATCTCCCCTTTAGTAATCATTGGCGCTGTGGTCTTCAATATTCACTTTCTAAATCAACTTGGACCATCTAAGCGACTTATCAAAGAAGCTTCTTGACTTTACTAAAAAAAAAAAATTTCTTCTCAGCATCTTTCAATCTATGTTGCCTTTGCTGCCTTGACAAGTCTGGTCCTGTTTGTGATAAGCTTGAAAGAACAATCGGTTCATCAGCTTGTGCTCTAAACGACACACCTCTTTTAAATGAACTTGAATGAACTGTGGTGGTTGGAGCTGGAACAGCAAAAGAATGAGTAGCTAAGAGAACTGAATCTTGAGCGAATCTTGATCAGCAGATAAACGTTTGAACTCTTTGTCTCTTTAACTTCTCCTTAACTTCTCCCCCTCATGACCTTGATGATCTGGATCAACTTGGTCATGCAAATGTTGGAGACGAGACAACTTAAGATCTGCAAAATCAGAATAAAGAAGAAAAGGGAGGGTTTGCGCTAACTGTTGATGGCGCAAACTCAGTTTTGCGCTAGCTTAATGTGGCGCAAAGTTGGTTTTGCGCTAGAAGAAGGATGCGCAAAGCTTGTTTTGCGCTAGAAACTGTTGGCGCAAATCTGAGTTTTGCTCTACCAACTGTTGGCGCAAAAATTACTTAAACTCAGAAAAATTTCACCTGATTAAGCTATTTGACTCCCCCTACACAAATGCACTAAATTTGACCATTCAGGTTAACATTCATATAGAGAATAAGAAACTCCCCCTTGAAACGAGATATGATCTTTTCAGAATATTCTCCTTATTCACTCCCCCTTGAATAATGCACAAACCCATTTAAAAAAATATGAGAACACAAGAATTGAATCATCAATGTAGAAAGAAAAATATACTGAATATGTATTTTCAAAAAACTAAACATATAAAATTTTAAACACTAAACAAATTAAATTCTACTCAGTAAAATATCACAGTTTAATCCATCAGATGAAGTCAAATGTATGTTGTTGGATATAGATACAAGTTTCATTGCATATCAAGTTAAGACATGTTCAGTTTCAAAAACTTTCATCAATCTATTCAGTGTGCTAGCATGCGAACTTCAATTAGCTTCAAGAAAATGCAATTCTAAATATATAATAGAGAACTTTGCATGTACTCACACTAAGCCATCAATAATTAAGACTTTCACAAATTTATAGGTTTATCGCAACTCAAACATATCACCAAGTATCATGAGATATGTGCTCATTGGCATCTTTTAGCATTGTGCACATTGGCATCTTGACATGAGTGTGCTCTTTGGCATCTTTTAAGCTTGTGCACTTTGGCATCTTTTTAATCAAAAAGTTTGGTAAGTAAAGAACATGCCGTAAACGTAACTTTCTATCTGACCCTATTGCAGGATTTGGGTCAGCCGCTCCCAGACCAGTTAGCCTTAGGGGACTAGGTGTCAAGCACCCCTTGGAACTTACTCTCCCAGATCAGAAAGGCTACATCGACACATCCTAAACCCATTCATACCAGTAGAACATGACTTTCGATCTGGTTCTATAGAAGGATTTGAGTTCGATCACTCCCAGATCAATTGACCTTAGGGGACCAGATGACAAGCATCCCTCGGAACTTACTTTCCCAAACCAAAAAGGTCACAGGTACAAACTTTTAAACTTAGAGATTTCTGTATTATATATATATATATATAATTTTCATCTCAATTACTCAGTTTTACATCTAAGTGCTTAGCCCATATTTTCATTACGATCCATAATTCAGACTTTTTAGGATTTCCAAGCATTGTAAACTATAAATATTCCGAATCACATAACTTTAAAGCAGAATCAAAAAGTTTCAAACATGTTGCTGACTTTTCGACTTTTGTAAGACTTGAAAGTTGAACATTTAAAACTTCGATATAAACAAAGCAACTTGAAAATTTATCTTAGACACACATTTTATTCAAAAGAAAGAAAATTTGTAAAGCTTTATTTTATAGAATAAAATTTGTAAAGATTTAAAAATTTAAATTCAATATGCCAAGTGTAGAAATCATAAAAATAAAACAATTTTCATGAAAGAATTTTGTAAAAATATTGACAAATTGATATTTAGTCAAAACAAAATAAAATTCAATAATATTATCTTCCACATAATGTAAAATGAATTTGTGTCTCAAATGAAAGATTTGGGTAGTACAAATTCAAGAGTTAGTTGAACTTGCTCAGATTCTTGAAAAACAAGAGAAAACTGGAACAACATCATAATCAGAGATATATGCAGCGGAATAAAGTAGATGTACTCACAGTTTCTCATTAGTCAGAAGCAAAAGGATTTGAAGAACGAGTTCTAAACTGACATATTTAGAAGTCGTAAACCATTGAAGTATGGGTTCTGAGCTGATGTACTC
Organism: Arctium minus; assembly: GCA_954870635.1. Taxonomy (NCBI): domain Eukaryota; kingdom Viridiplantae; phylum Streptophyta; class Magnoliopsida; order Asterales; family Asteraceae; genus Arctium; species Arctium minus. The sequence continues at coordinate 76,401,926 of OX941088.1, read as the reverse complement.
AAAAGCCAACTTTCTCTTACCCCTCCCCCTTGACATTAGATGCCTGCAACTTAGATTCAATCTTTGATTTTGGTACCTACTTGTATTTGGGTCCATGAAAGTTAGTTGCAATTCTTGTGGGGAAAAATTTGTTAGATTTAACATTGAAAGCACGAGAAATATTATCAGACTAATGAACATAAGAATCAGTAGAAGAGAAAGCATAATCATCTGAACTAGAATCAGAAGAAGAATATGAGACATCTTTTGAAATTCGAATCATTTGCTTTATAGAGTATTTTGAAATTTTATTACAAGAAGCAAATGAATCACTTTTATAATGTTTGTCTACATATCTATCCTCATCAGTCGTAGAATCATCTGATGTCCGCTTGACTCTCCATATCTGATTTTTTTGAGTGCTCACAGTCCTATCTGAAAAATTTGAATCAGAAGAATTAACAGAATTGTCAGAAATGACGTTAGCTTGTTTCTTTGATTTCTTTGACCTTCTTTTACGCTTTGGTTTATAATAATCATCATATAGCGTAAAAGATTCATCAAGAATTTTCGATTTAAAATTTGAATCAGAAGAAGCAATTTTACCTAAGAGACCCAACTGATCAACCAATAAATCTGAACTTACCTTGGAGTCAGAAAAATTTTGAGAAAAAATTTCAGATTTTAGAAATTCCTTTTTGTTTACTTGAAAATCAGAAGAAATGACAGAAATAGAATCTTGTTTTTGAGAAATAAAATTTTCTTCAAGACTTAAAGTCATAAAAGAAAGAATAACATCAGATTCAATTTCTCTTTGAATATTTTGATCTTCCATTTTATATTCAAGATCCATGATTGTGCCTTCTAATACTAATGGAGGAGTATATCTCTTATAATCATAAACGATTGGAGAGATATTTTCCTTATCATATTTAGTGGCATATATATCAACATAATCATCAGACACTGAAGACTTAATGAAAGATATATCATTTAAACTTTTTCTGCCCTTCTTTGATTTATCAGGAAAATATTTGGCATTTTCGCTCGTGTATACAAAAGAAATTTCCTTTTTCTTATTATTCATCCTTTTCTCATTTTCGATATCTAACACTTGCTTTTCATTCATCCAATCAATTTTAAATTGAGGAACATACTTAGCAAGAGTTAGATAATCGTATTTATATAAAGTAGGGGATTTTTCTATCGCATTGTTTAAACAATGAGGATTTTCAAAACCAAGTCCCCATTTTTCTTTTATAGACTCATAACTCCGCGGTTTTTTCAAATAAATAGTTTGTTCAGATTGATTTCTTCGATATAATTTTTCTTCCAACTCATTTATTTTATCCGAAAAATTATCTTTTAATTTGGTCATTTCAGACAAAGAATCAAGATAAGTCATATTTGATTTTTCTAAATCATCTAATTTCTTTTGAAAGATGTCTTTTGTATGAGCCAAAATAGATTTTTCATCTTTCAAAGAAATTTGTAATTTATCAATCAAATTTGACTTTTCTGAATTTGAATTCTTTTCAGATAATAACTTCGAGCGAAGATTAGATAAAGCAGTTATCATTATATTCATCTGTGAAGAAATAAAATTGTAATCAAAATCATAAATTACCTCATCTTCATCAGTTGAGGATTCATCATCATCATCAGACTGATCATCTCCGATGAAGCACATATGAGCAGTCTCGATAGTATCAGCTTCGACATCAGAGTGATCTAACCAATATTTTTCTTCAGCTAATAAAGCAGTTCCATTCTCTCTCTTTTCTGCCAGTTCCATTTTCTTCCTATAATATGCTGAGTCCCGAACTTTCTTCACTCGACACTCCTTAGAGATGTGACCCGACTTTCCACAATTAAAGCATGTAGCAGGTTTCTTAGCCTCGAGCACTCGGACATTCTTCGACCCAGAAGTGAAGTGAGGAGTGTTGGAACCCGACCAAGGTTGGAACTTTTTCTGATAGTGCTGAGAGAGAAGGATCATAGCTTTCGAAGTGCCTCACCATCATCTTCAGTGGCCCCGTCATAAGCATTATCAGACAATGCTTGATCAGCCAGACGGCTCGTTAGAAGTGCAACCGGGTCTACTGTTCTCTTGTTTTTCTTTTCAAATTTGGCCTTTTTCTCAATGACTATGCATTCATCTGTCAGCAATATTTCATACATCTCTTGGATTTGCATGGTAGATATTCTAACATCATTCCTCAAGCGATGACAAGATTTATTCCATTCTGGTTGCAAAGCATTGAGGAATTTCAGATTTGTCTCCAGCTCAGTCTTTTCCACTTTAATTTTCCTCAGATCATTTATTACTGCACAAAATCTGTCATAAACAATTTTCAGTGACTCCCCATCCTTGGCTTTGAATTCTTCAAAGTTGTTCATGTAACGTGTATGTCGAAGTTGAGTTGCAACTAAAGACCCAAGCATAATCTTTTCTAGCTGTTGCCACATAAGGTTAGGATGATTTTTGAAACAATCAATCCTGTTGTATATAGAATTTGGCAAGGCTAGCATCAGATTAGTCTTTATATCACGATCTGCTTGATATTGTGCTAACTCATCGGGTGTATATTCTTTGGTAGGTTTTGATAATCCAGAACCAGAATGGGTTTTACAAAAGGTCCGTCAGTGAGAATCTTCATCATGTCATCTCTGTTCTTTTGTCGTTCAATGAAATTTAGAAATCGATCTTGCCACTGAGTAAATTCATTTTCATCAACTAGAACCGGAGGACGAGTTTCTGTGCCCAATGACATCATGATATCACTCTTATAGAACTGAGCTTGAAAAGTAAACTTTGCAGAATCCATAGAAAAATCGTCAGAAAAATGCTAAGTCTTGAAATAGAAGAGCTGGCGCAAACTGAAGGTTTGCGTGAGAAGCAGATGGCGCAAACGAAGATTTGCGAGAGCAGTAAGTTGCGCAAAAGAGATTTACGTGACTCGTTGATGGCGCAAACAAGGATTTGCGTGAGATGTTGGTGATGAAAATGTTACTTCGCGCGATACAAAGATGACGCAAAGTTCACTTTCCGTGAGATGATGTTGGCGCAAAGATAACTTCTCGTGAAGCTAAGATGGCGCAAAAGTATTTTGCTCGAGACTGAATTGGGCTCAAAGATAACTTCGCGCGAGTAGCTGATGAAGAGAACTTGGACTTTTCGTGAGAAGACAATGGCATAAACTTTACTTTGCGCGAACTGCAGATAGAGAGAACCTTAAGTTTTCGTGAGCTGATGATGATGAGAACCTTTCTTTGCGTGAAGAGTAGGTGGCGCACAACTTAGATTTGCACGAGAATGATAAGACGTAAAACTTGTTTTGCGTGAAGAACTGTCGAACCCTGAACTTGACAAGATGAACTGGCGCAAAGTTCGATGAACTCGCGCAAAACCTGGATCTGGCGCAAAACGTGAGAAAATCAAGAAACCTTCCAAAAATCGATTACAAAACAGAATTTTATGAAATTTTCTTGCACATAAATGTTCAAAAACAACTTTCTATCAACTTTCAACCAAACGAATCGATTAAAAACTACAAAATCTTGAAATTCGTAATATGAACAGTACGTAAAACGGTTTTTCCAGAAAAACTAAAATTCTTGAAATTGAACCCCAAAATGTGAATTTCTTGCAAATCGATGTGAAACAAAAATGATTTACTAAGGAAAACGGATCCAATGAATCAATTTACAACAAAATTCAATCACAAACCAGTCCAAATTTGATGAAAAATCAAAATATGAGATTTTCTTGAAGAATTCAAGAAAATCGATCAAATATTATGATTCAAACACAAATTCAGATTTCGAAAAACGATTCTCACAATTCTCTCAGATTTAGAACAACTCTGATACCAATTGATAATCCCAAAATCCCAAAATCTCTAGAGAGAGAAAGTAGAGAGAGAAAGATTGAAAGCGCAAAGTCTGAGCTCTATTCAATATGCGTGAGATTCTTTACACACCACATAGCCACAAGGGACTTAAATACCCTTGGCCAATACTACACAATATACTCCTCTAAACACAGTATTAGACCAAACCTATAAATACAATGATTACTATAAAATCTGACTTAACATGTTGGTTGTTTGTTTTTTAGAAAAAAACTTCTTAATGTTTCTTAAGTCTGAATTGTTCAGACTTTTTTATATCTAGACTGTTTTTTTCCAGTTTTTAGAACCTCTTAACTCTTAAATACGTTTGAAATAAGAAGTGGTGACCCAACTTCTTAAAACCTCTTATCGCCACCTCAGTTCATATGCTCTTATTTCTCTCAAGACGCCTCCAGACGTTACAGAAACATACAATATTGTTGATTCAGATATCAGACTTTAACACGACCTCTTATTAATCAGAAGTAAAATAAGATTTCAGACTTCAGACCTCTTAAAAAACAAACGGCACCTGAATATACTTAACGGTACAATTTCTTTATAAAAATTACATAATAAAAATTTGGACGTGATAGGTTAAATGATTAAGACACTAATCTATTTTAAATGATTAAGTTAATAAAATATTTTTTGAATGAAAAAATCATTAAATTTTTTCTTTTTTTTGAATGATTAAGTCTATGAACTATTTTTTTAATAAAAAAAACCATTTAGACTTTTTCATTTTGAATAATTTAGTCTTTGAACATTTTTTGTTTGAATAAATAAACTATCGAACTTTTAAAAATCGGTTACCTACATTTTTTTTACAAAAAAAAGCTACATGTAATCGACTAGAAATGTTACCTACCGGTGTTTGTGTGGGGTTTAAATGACGTAGGGTTTGGGAACAATAAAACTGATTTAGGTTTCTTTTTTTACTTTAAAAACATTTCTCGGTTACAAATAGATTTTTTTTTGTTAAAAAGATGTAACTAATTTCTAAAAGTTTGATGATTTTTTTTTTTGAAAAAAAAATGTTCAACAAATTAATCATTCAAACTGAGAAAGTTTTAGTGGTTTTTTCATTCAAAAAATAGTTCAAGGACTTAATCATTCAAAATGAAAAAGTTTATTGATTTTTCTATTAAAAAAATAGTTTAAAAACTTAACTATTCAAAATGAATAGTTTGTTGGATTCTTTTTGAACTTTTCCCTTAAAATATTGTGTAAATGACATCAAATTGGAGCCCAGTTTCTCTTTATTCTTAATATTTCTTAGGGTAAATTACAGATTTCGTCCATATGTAAGTTATAGGTTGGGTCCTTCAAATAAAATAATTACAACTATAGTCATTGTGGTTTCACTTTTGTTACGAATTGGGTCCTTTGCGCTAACATCATTAATCTTAACTCCGTTAATTTAAGTGTATTTTGGTCTTTATATTTTTTTCATTTAAATAATAAGAATAATATATATATATATATATATATAGAGAGAGAGAGAGAGAAACAGGGGGGAGTACAAATGAAAATCAAATTTAGTTTGTGAACTAGGGAACAAATCTTGGTCATCCATCTCTATTTCTAGGATTGCGCTCCCTATGACTCAACTTCTTTGAAAATGAGTTAAATTTGTTTGAAGTAAAGAAGAAAAAAATAGTTTCGAAGAACTAAGAAGAAGATTGATTACAACACTAGTTCTTGCATTGCCATCTGGGTTAAGAGGTTTCCATGTTTATAGTGATGTTTCTCAAAGTGGTCTTGGTTGTGTTCTAATGTAACACAACAAAGTGATTCTATACGTTTCAAGCCAGCTCAAACCCTATGAGGTGAACTACCTTGTAACATCCCAAACAACCGTACCAGATATTGTCCGCTTTGTCCAGACACCCGGACTAACAGTTTTAAAATGCGTCTGATAGATGAGGTATCAAGTCTCTTTATAAGACAACCTTTGTTCTCCTCCTCAACTAATGTGGGATCTTACAATTAGGTTACTATAAACCTAGACTTAAACTAAGAATGAAAGATTTGTATTCTTGATAGATGTGCAACTAAAGATTGATTTATAGTGATGAGAGTAATGGTTTAAGTTAATTTGGGGTTTGTGAACCTAGTCTTGAACTAGATCAAAGTAGAGAAGTCGTTAGATGGCTTAATGTCAACGGATATAATGACATTGATAGAGATTGACTATAATTGATGAAAAGTGCATGCAATATGAGATAGATATATAATGGTAGAGATAAAAGGGATTTTGAGGGATAAAGTTTGCTGATAAACTCTTACTAATTTTCTTGAGTGAGAAGAAAATATGTGAAGCTTTAAGAATAAAAGGAACTCAAAGTACTGATAATATAATGAGTTGTTTCAAGCCATATTTGAGTCAGATGGAGGCATGCCATATATCAATTGGCGGGAAGAATAGTCAGATACGAGAACAACAACGAGGTCATTAGTATCATCATTAATGGCAACAAATTCATGGTAAGAACTGATGATGTTGATTGGATGCACGACTAGTTGAAAGATTTTGAAGTCAAGAGTTGGGTAGTCGAGATCATATGTAAACCTTATGAGAAAATCTAAGAGTTTTTTCAAGATTAGTTTCATAAAATAAAGACATCAGGTCGATGTGTGAGATGGTCTTAGAATGTAGGATACTATGGTTTAGTATTCTAGTTGGAAAATTGGGGTTATATTATCCTCCATGTACGTATGGTGTCGTTAGAGAGATGGTATTAACTTCTTCGATTTGATGAAATCTGATAGTCCCAATTTATCAAGTTCTAATCGTAACAAACAATCAATATGAGAAAGTTATATGCATTGATCGTAATCACAAGTTACAAATCTCAAACAATTACAAATATCACTTTCTCTCTCTACTTTCTCACTCTAGAATAATCTTCAATAAACTCTTCTCTAAAATGCTCTCAATCACACTGACTTACAATCTTACTTCCTGATTACAAAGGAAACAAGATATTTATACCCAAGACATACAAAGAAACAAAACAAATACAAATGTTGACTTTGACTTTATTACAAAGACTTTGACTTTTAATGAGAGTTGACTTTTCCAGCTTTGACTTCTTGAACTTTTGTCTTCAATCTTTATGATCTTGAATCCAACAAATCTGTGCACTAACAATCTCCCCCTTTGGATTCAAGATCATCACAAAAAGATTTAGCAAAACAATCTCCCTTTTAGTTGCATTGAAGAAGTTTAAATCTCCCCTTTAAGCACAATCTGAGTACAAATTTCCTCTTTTGGTTGATCTTTAACTTTAAACTCCCCAAAGTCTATCTTCAAGAAATACCAACAATCTCTCCCAAAGATGATAGAAATGATCTTCAATAATCTCTTCAGATTCATCACAAGACTCTTTCAGACTTCATAAAGATATTATCTTCAGATTTAGCTCAACTTGCTTCAACAAATAATCTTCAAAGAAAATTTTAGTGAAATCAGCACATCTTCAAACATCTTTGACTTTGCTTGAATAATCTTTCAAAGTCTCAAACTTTGAACTTTATCATCTTCAAATCTTTAATCTTTGAAATTTCTGATACTGACATTTCTTCAAAATCATCTCCCAAAACTCCAAAACTTTAACATTTCTTGATACCATCTCCCCCTTTTTGATGATTTGAACATCGGTATCATCAAAACTTTCACCAAGAAATGTCTTTCACCATTCTGATCTGTCCAAGAGCCTCTGATTCATTGCCAATTCGAACAATGTATTTATCCAGATCTTTTCAAATCCAGATAAAATAGAAATGTAACACCTGAATCAACAAATGAATCAGTTAATACGCCTGTCAGTAACACAAAGTCACTGTGTGTAACAGATACACATAGGAAAGGAGCTTTTTGATGTTCACTCCCCCAGGGCTTCCATCCAATCATCGAAACACCACAAAGGCAATTTCTATGAACGTTATGACAAGAAAACAAATTCCTTGTGTGTTCATACTAGTGTAGAAAGAATTAAGTCATCAAGTGCTTATAAAGGCTCAAAATTGTGTAAACCACTGAGACAACAGTAGATAAACACAAACTCAATGTGCATGATTGAAGTGCGAAGGTGGGGCAGACTTCCTTCTTTTTCAATATCCAGATTTTCCAAATGAAAATCAGATAGATTATGTGTTGCGTCTCCTTAAAAAATATGAAACATTTTCTTTTTAAGAAGAAAATGAGTGGCTGGTGGGGTTTTAACAAGAGTTGGCATGTGCTATTTGCCCATTTCAATAATGTTCACGAAGAATTGTGAAACATTAGTAATGTGGCTGCCCGACTCAGAAAGTAATTGGTGCAGAGTTTGATATTCTTTTACTCTGATCTCACACCTTTTTTCTTTTAATCATTAAGCTCACATCTAACCAAACACTCTTTTCCATTTTACCTCATCACTTATCCCACACTCATTTCTTTTTGACTCCTCACACTCAATCACTAAAGAATTAACTTCTTAGGTAGAAATCACTGGTTAACGTGATTCCATAGAAGTTCATTTAAGTCCTAGCACAAAGAACCCATATTTCTTATAAAGAATAATGTTGCTCAATATGGTTTAACTTGAACAATTAAAGCTCAAATACAAGTCAGATGTTTGTATGCTCATAATATAATCATGAACATATGAGCATTTGTAAACATTGAAGTATTTTCAAACAAATATATTGAATGAATGAACATGAATACAAAAGACTTGTTTGAAAATCTGACATTGTATGAAAATGATCATAAATAAAATGATATATCAGTGAAAGCTTATGGTAAAAAATAATGGATATTGTCTATATGAATCAAAATACAGACATTCTTGAAATGAACGTTTCGAAATGAAATGACGCTCAAAATTCTTTGAAATACAAGCGGGGTGTCTTACCATCGAAAACATGTTTCAATATGAGACATGGTAAGAACAATTTGAACAATAAGTCAAACCGGTGTGTGTGAATACTTGAAAGTATATAGAAAAGACAATACACAAGTAATTATCTTTGGAAACACACGGTTTGTTAAACATTTAAGCACAAAAGTTATGAAAATCATTTAAAATCACACTTCCAAATTATAAAATCTGTTTAAGAATCGGGAAGTGGTTTGAACATTTCAGAACATGTTTTCTATGATTGAAAGTCGTCATTCTTTCAACCGTATATGAGATTAAGATAAGAAATTTAACCTTTTGAGTACCGTCTTAAATCTCATGAAGTCACGCTGTAAGTCATAAACATATGATCTGGTAAGCATCTCTCATCCTGCACAAGTCTCAAAGTCATGTCAAAGTAACTTTATTCACAAAATTATTCAAAATTAACAGACATAAAGCAGTAAAACGATTATAGTACGAGTTCTGATCAGAAGTAATCAGAAATCATAATCCTTTACTCCCCCTGAAAATATGCATCTGGAATTTGGCAGTAAAAGGCACATGATAGAGATCTACAACTCCTTCTGAAGGGTAGTTCGTCATATCTTCCAAATACATATTTCCAGAAACATATGTACTCCCCCTTGAAGGTTGATTTCATCATCTGAGTAACGGAGTACATCTTCATATCATCCTGGGAGTATTACATCTTTTGATCACTGAAGTACGAGTCCTAAACTGTTGTATTTAGAAGTCAAACTCCGTTGAAGCACGGGTTCTAAGCTGATGTACTTAGAAGCCTTCGTTCTCTTACTCCCCCTTAACAGTATGTGCATGCAACACATAATCAGTCTTTGGTTTTGGTACCCACTGGTATTTGGGTCCATATTTGTGAGTTGCAGTTCTATTGGGAGTAACAGAATAAGAACCATACCAGAAATGATCACTTGTCTTGTGAACATGATCATGTGTACAGCAGTAAGAACAGTAATATTTCTTACTTGATAACCCGATTAATTGATCTTTCATGTATATATGATCAGGTTTACTTTTACGCGCATTGTTCTTCTTGGCTTGATGTGTATGTACACATGACTTATTTCCTTTCTTCTCATATTTCTTCTCATCTTCAACTGGTTTCTTCTTTTCATCATCCACTGGTTTCACTTTCCATACCAGTTTCTCTTCTTTATATCTCCTTCTTCTATGTGTACATGAACCATCTATTTTTCTATCATAGAAAAGGTTAGTAGTACGAATCTGACTAGAAGATTTGACTAACCTTTTTAAAGAAACATTCTTATGAAGTGAGCTTGCAGCTGTCTTAAATGAACATTCAGATTCAGCTGTATCATCTCTAGGTGAGTGAATAATTGACTCTGGAGTCTTATGCTCAGTCACCACCACCATCTTAAAAATGATACCTTCAAGCTCTTTTATCTTTGAAGCAAAACTGTCTCTTTCTTTGACAAGAAGGTCAATCTTCGTCTCAAACTCGTACTTCGTTTTCTTCTCATTCAGCGCACACTCATATAGTTCAAATAACTTCTCAGTAAGCTCTCTAATCTCAGCCTCAAACATGACTCTTTCTTCTTCAAATCCCTTCTCAACATTGTTTCTCTGGCCGAATATTTCTTTGAAAAATCCCACATTCTTTTGTTCAATGACCTTCTTCTCCTTTGCAAACTTCTCTCTTTCCAAGATTATTACTTTCTCAAAATCAGAAACTTGCTGAGAAAGTTTTATACACTTAAGCTCAAGAGTCTTTTTTTCTTCAATACTCTTCTTGGACAGTTCTGAAAACTTCTTTTCAAACTCATATTTGTCCTTAGCCATTTTTATCTCCAAATCTGATATTTTCTTCTGAAGCTCAGTGTTCTCAGTTATCAGACTCTGATTCTTGTCTTCAAAGCTTTCATCATTAATTACAAAAAAAGAATGATCTGGAAGTGAAGCATTGAAGTCAAACATATCAATTTTCTTAATATACCCATTATCAGAATTAAGAAAATCATTTTCAGACGCAAATAAATCATCAAAATCATCAATTGAAGTTTGAGGTTCTTTAGAAGATGAAGAACACACTTTAGATTTAAAATGAAAATATGTGTTCTTTAACACTGTAGAAAATACATCTTGTTCTATGTCAACCAAAATTCTTTCTTCAGATAAAACATTTTCAAGCTCAACTATTTTGCTTTCTAGAATGAGTGGAGGAATATAAACTTTTGCAGTTGCAGGTTTTGCCTCCATCTTAGTAACAGAATAGCTAACAAAATAGTCATCTGAAAGAACTTTTGGTGTGTCATAACTGTAACTATCATTCAGTCTTTCATAACAGAATGGTAGTTGCATTTTCTTTAAATTCATTATTTTCTCATCTTCTTTGTCCTCAACTTATTTTGACGCTTTGGTGATAAATTTGGGTTTCAAATGAGGATGTTTATCAGCATGATACATATAATTTTCATTATATAAACCTGGTTGTTTTCTGATAGCTTTTTCTAAATAATGAGGATTATCAAAACCTAGTCCCCGTTTCTCTTTAACATCAGCCTCTTCAATAGGTGTATTTAGAAAAATGGTATGATCTGTTTGACCAATCACATGAAGTTTAGCTTCCAAATAATTTACTTTTTTCGTTAGGCTCTCGTTCTCAACCTGCAATTTATAAACAGTTAGTACAAATTTCTTCTTTTCTAAATCAGACTTTGAAAGTTTAGATTCAACATCAAAAATCTTCTTTTCAAAACAATCCTTTTCATGTTTAAAATCTGAAGCAGATTTACGTAGAGAATCAATCAGATCTTTGTTTCCAATAACAGACTTATTAAGCTCAAAGATCTTTTCATTTCTTCTAGCAACTCTATCTTTTTCTTTTATCAATTTATCTTGAAGGTCTTCAACTTTAACCATCATAGCTTCCATTGTAGTCATGAAATCATTTACAGTGAAATCCTTTACCTCTTCGACTGAAAAACTCATCTTGAATATCTGTAACAAAAAGAACTTGAAAAAATGATCGTTAGAAATTCATAAACTTTGATTACAATAAGAACTTTATTCCCCCTCCGCAGATTTAGCACGGGGGTCCCGCTAGAGAATTTTTTTTTGACATTTAGACGCCATGTTACAGTTTTGAAAATTTTGTCTAAGTATAGAAACTCGCAAATCACTATTAAAGCATAAAACTCGTAGACGCCTAAACTCGCAGATCACTATTCACTGATAAACTCGCAGGCTGAGGCGTGCGCGTTTGAGAAACTCGCAAACAAAGGGTTGCGTGTTTTGAGAACTCGCAGACCGAATGAACTCGCAGACTACTATTCCGCTGGAACTCGCAGATAGAGCGTTGCGCGTTTTGAAAACTCGCAGATGCCTTCCTGCGCGTTTCAATACTTAGAAAAATTTCGAAGATTTTCAAACTCCCAAACTTCGAATTGCGTATTTCACGAACTCGCAGATAACCCTCTGCGCGTTTCTGGCCAAAACCAATATCCTTCGGCTTGCGCATTCTTCCAGATGAAGCTTGCACGTTTCATAGATCTTGCGTGTTCTTCAGTCTATCGAACAAAAACTTGATTTTTCCATCTGATTTCGATCAAACCTTGTCCAATCCCTCTGAAAACTTGCAGATTGTGTCTATTCCATCTCACGAACAAATTACAAACCAAGAATTTCATATTAAAACATCAAAATTTGAAATTCGATCTATACACAGTTCGTTTCAAAAACTCAAACTAAAATTGTAAAAATCCAAAATTCATACAATTCTGATATGAATTGAACTAAACAATACAAACTAAACATGTTCTATATGCAAAAATGTTTACAATGATTCAAAAAGTAGATCAAAAACATCACTGTAGCAACAAATTTGAATCTGAACAGTGATTAGCGAGTTCTTGAATATGTCGACCAAAAATTCTTCAATTCAATCCATTTCTGAATATCAATCTGCTCTGATACCAATTGATAGTCCCAATTTATCAAGTTCTAATCGTAACAAACAATCAATATGAGAAAGTCATATGCATTGATCGTAATCACAAGTTACAAATCTCAAACAATTACAAATATCACTTTCTCTCTCTACTTTCTTACTCTAGAATAATCTTCAATAAACTCTTCTCTAAAATGCTCTCTCAATCACACTGACTTACAATCTTACTTCCTGATTACAAAGGAAACAAGATATTTATACCCAAGACATACAAAGAAACAAAACAAATACAAATGTTGACTTTGACTTTATTACAAAAACTTTGACTTTTAATGAGAGTTGACTTTTCCAGCTTTGACTTCTTGAACTTTTGTCTTCAATCTTTATGATCTTGTATCCAACATATTTCTGCTTTAACAAAATCAACTACTTTTAGTAAGCATGTGTTGCTTTGAGCAAGCCATGATAGCGAGAAGGTGATAAGACAAAAGAGGGTGTTATGATTGTAATCATGTATCACGTGTAGTTCGGTAGAAATATTTTGTGGTAAAATGATAAGATTTATCCAAGTGTATGACTTATAATCCATAAATAAGGGGCAATGGAATTGTTCCCATGGTTATAAAGGCATCATGCTAGGATAGTACAAACATACATGAGATGTTTTGCCTTTAGGGAAAGATATGATGCAAGTTGAAGATGATGAAATAAATAAAGTGGTGCACTTAGAACCATCAATGTTATAAATGACGCGTAATATCCTAAATATCAATGAGGATGTAAATGGTCAATATCAAGAACCTTGTTTGAGAATGAGTAGTAGATGATAAGTATATGAATTGATTCGGGAGAACCAAATGGTGGCAAGTGTAGTATAAAAGCAGAGTTAACTAATTAGTTAGTAGAACAAGCAGTGAAACCGACTAATGGTACATATTTGTCGTCAAAGGATAGTTGTGACTAGACTCTAGAATGAATGCAATGCATGACATAAATATTTTCCTTTTTGGAAGATGAGTTAAGTTAAACTCTATGGTCACTTACAGGATGAATTCGAATATGAATTTGGAAAAATATTAAAATAACTCAAGAGTTGGTAGTTGACTAGTGACTTGATCAAAGTCAATAAAGAACACTGTGATGTTTAAGCATATCACATAAATGTGAAATCATAAAGGAATCAAGAGAAACTTAAAAATGGCAACGCTAATGTGCATATTAATGCATCTCGGCATCAGTAATATGCCCTACTAGTAAGAAATATCCAGTGTGATGAAAGAAAGTATGGGCACTAGGAATATACAAGAGAATACCATGGTTAAAACAAAACTCTTCAAAGAATGATTGACATATTTCAGATACCGCAAAAGGGTGAAGGAATGAATATTAGAGGTAAAACTAAAAGTAATGATAGTTGAATTGATAAAAGGTACTATAGAAAGAAATATGGAATGATAAGAAGTTATCTGGTGAACATCATATTCTCAGTATCTGAAAGTGCTAAAATTCATTCCGATGAATAATTGGAGAACGATGAATAATTGGAGCACGACGAATAATTAGGAAGTATGTAATGTAAATGTACCATATCGTCAGGCCGAAAAATAAATGAAGTATGCCATAAAGACCAAGAAGAGAGCCACGAGTGTCTCTGCTAGGTTAGACAAAGGATTCTTTTTGTGTACAATGATGCCCCAATATTGGCACTATGATGTATATTGGTGAAAAGGGGAAATGTTATAGTATGCGTGTCATGGTAATTGAAAATGTATGACCTGAAATTAGTAACAGTAATAGTGAAACTCAAAAAAATTGAGGGATTATCTACAGAAAGGATTATGTAGACTATATTCGATAGCTAAAGACATCTTGTGTGAAAAGGTAAGTACATATATGCATAAGTGTATGAATATAAAAAGGTTTGATGTTGGATGCATACTTGAGTTGTGAAAGAATTTGCAACGAATATGATGAATATAATAGTCACAGATCCAAGCTCATATAATCACACACTAGATGTAAGAATCGATCTTTTATTTATAGCACAAAGATTACATCAACCCATATACCTATTTGTTGCATTTGTCTCTTAAGCACTTTGTGACATTCTCTCTGATTATGCGTGTGTGTGTTCTGTATTCTTGCGTACTTACAAATACAAAGACAAAACCTATTTATATGGTCAACACAATTGACCTTACAACTCAAACTACAAAACAACTCCTTACACTTTTACAATATTACACATTGACCCCTCATTTAATCTTGAATACAATATGTGACTCAACAATCTCCCCCTTTAGATTCAAGATTAAAAAAAATTGACAATAATCTTCAGGTCATCTTCTTGTTGCAAAATCTTCAATATGAAATCTTTAACAACTTCAAATTTTTAATAATCTTCACAAACTTGAAAACTTCTTCAAAACTTGAACTCTTTAACATCTCTTCTTTTGATAGATAACACTTGAAATTTCTCAGAAATTATCTTCAGTTAAGCTTCAAACTTTGAACATTCTTCAACAATCAACTTTCTTTGACATTTTGATGTTCTTCTGAAATTAAATATATTAATAACTTCTCCCTTTTTTGATAAAACCAACTTTAATCTGACTTTGAAATCTTGAAATATCTCCCCCTTTTTGATGAATGATGAGAAATCAGTATCATCAAAACATTTCAACGTCAACTTTGTCTTTGAAATATCTCCCCCTTTTAGGAAAGTAAGCACAATCTTCACGAGATAGAGACAATCTCCCTCTTAAGAATATATACAATCTCCCCCAAAGATATTTGATCTCCTTCTGATCTGATTTGAAATTCTGGCGTCAATTCATAAAATGTATTCATCCGAATCTTTTCAAATTCAGACAAAATAAGACTTTTGGTAACTCTGAATCAACATATGAATCAGTTAACATGCCTGTCAGTAGCACAAAGCCACTATGTACAACGAAAACTTATTATGACAAGAAAACTTATTCCCTTTGTGCTCTTGCAAGTGTAGCAATGATTGAAGCATTTAAAGCTTTATACATGCTCAAAATATGTAAACCGTTGAGACATCAACAGATATTACATAGACTCAATGTGCATGAATGAGGTTCAAAGGTGGGGCAACTTTCCTTCTTTTTCAATATTAACATCTTCCAAATGAAGATATGATAGACTATGTGCTGCTTCTCTAGAAAATATGAAACATTCTTTTGTTGAGAAAAGAATGAGTAGCTGGTGGGGTTTTATACAAGAGTTGGCATGGGCTAGTTGCCTTTTTCAATGAAGTTCAAGAATTTTTTTGAAACAATAGATAATGTGGCTGCCCGACTCAGAAAAAGTTTGGTGCAGAGTTTGATATTCTTTTACTCTGATCTCTCACCCTCTTTCTTTTAAACATTTGAGTTCACTTCTAACCAATATCTCTTTCACTTTTTACCTCAACACACATCCACTCTCAATTCTTTTGACCCCTCTCCCCTCAATCACTCAGGATTACTTTCGGGGTAGGAAACACTAGTTAGCGTGAATCCATGGAATTCTTTTAAGCTTACACACTGAATCCCATGTATTGTCCTAAAAGAAATGTGTTGCTCGACAGTTTATCTTGTCAGATAAGCACAATATATTATTATCAGAAAATGTATGCTCATGAATAATAAGAATGAAATTTGAGAATTTTGAACATTTAAGATCTCTTAAAACAAAGAAATTGAATGAATGAAACGAATTCAAGTGAAGTGTTTTGAGAATCTGACAATGATTCGATCAAATCAAATATCATGAAGAAAAAAAATGGGATATCAAAGAACGAATATTTGTTTATATGAACAAGATATAAACAATTTAGACAATGAAAGCACAATTATTTTGTTGGGAACTGAAGAAAAACTCAAGTATGGTTAATGCTGCTGGTTCAGAGTTAATACTGCTAGAAGACTTAAAGGTTAATACTGCTGAGTGTTACTACTGCTAGTAGTTAATACTGCTAGTCAAAGTTAGTGCTGCTTGAACAAAGTTAGTACTGCTTAGCTAGTTAGTACTGCTAGTGGTTAGTACTGCTTAGTAGTTAATGCTGCTAGAAGGAAGTTAATGCTGCTGAAGATTAATACTGCTTATATGATGAAGATTCGTATGAAAGGATATACATGGAAGCTTAGAGATATACATAGAAGATATACTGAAGATATTTTATTTATTGTAATTATCTTTGTATTCGGTATATATATTGTATTGTTTAGAATAGTTAGATAACTTTAGTTTTCATTCTTTTAGAGAAAAAAATCAACCTCAAGACATAGATCCTAATTCTAGAGAAGTAGAATTCGTATTGGTGAGCCTGTTCATCAATATTGAGGTTGAGTGAGTAATCTTGTAACTTCAAAGCATTCAATACAAGCTTACAGTTTGTTATTCATATTTTCTGTATTGATTTACTTTTTCATTGAATATCAAAGTGTTATTCCGCAAACTTCTTTGATATTGTTTCTGAGAATTAATTCTTGTTGAGAATTTGATCCTGACAAGTGGTATCAGAGCCTAACTCTCACAGAAACAATTATTCATCATGGAAAATCTTACAGAATCAAGCAGTACTTTGGTTTCTAAGGTTCCAATGCTTAAACCAAGTGAGTTTGACATGTGGAAGATCAGAATCAGACAATATATTCTTCTCACTGACTACTCAATGTGGGATATCATTGAGAATGGTCCTTCTGAAGCTGGAAGGATAGGACCAGATGGGAAAAGACCTCCACCAAAGACAGATGGTGAGAGGAAGATCAGACAGACAAAGATGAAGGCTTTGAGCACTCTGCTCTTGGCCATTCCCAATGAATATCAGCATCAATTTTGCAACTGCACTGATGCTCAGATTCTCTGGAATGCTCTAGAGAAAAGATTTGCTGGAACTAAGAGCATCAAAAGAAATCAAAGAGATGTTCTAAAGCAGCAGTATGAGAACTTCACTTCCACAAAGAATGAGTCTATGACTCAAACTTTTGATAGGTTCAATAAGCTCATAGGTGAACTGGCTACTGTAGGGGTGAAGATGGAACAAGATGATATCAACAGAAAGTTCCTCAGATCTCTTGGG
The DNA here is from genome assembly GCA_954870635.1 of Arctium minus. Classification (NCBI taxonomy): domain Eukaryota; kingdom Viridiplantae; phylum Streptophyta; class Magnoliopsida; order Asterales; family Asteraceae; genus Arctium; species Arctium minus. Next base: position 76,384,130 of record OX941088.1, on the reverse strand, counting down.
GATGAATGGACTATGTACACTGTCTCATATAGACAGAGTGACAATCTGGAAGAGAAAGAACTTGATGATCTATACAATGATCTAAGAGTTTTTGAAACTGAGGTAGAAACCAAGAAGAAGCCCTCTGGTTATATTCACAATGCTGCTCTTCTTTCAGCATCCACTGATACTACTGCCAACCCTGAAGCAGTTAGTACTGCCAGTGGAGTAAGTTCAGAAAAAGGCACTGAAACTATCTTTGAAGCCTTTTTGTCCAGTCATAGCAGCAATTCTTTGATTAATGATGATCTGGATCAAATTCACCCTGATGATCTGGAGGAGATGGATATTAAATGGCAGATGGCCATGTTATCCATGAGGGTGAAAAAGTTCATTAAAAGAACTGGAAGAAATAACTTCTCTCAAAGAAGAGAAGATGGAGCTGGTTTTGACAAGACCAAGGTGGAATGTTATAAGTGTCACATGAAAGGACACTTTGCTAGAGAATGCAGGAGTGCTATTCCAAACAACAACCACCAACAAGCCCAGAATGGAGGATACAATCTGAACAAGAATCCTGCTCAAGCCCTTGTTTCTCAACAAGGAATGGGATTTGACTGGAGTGATCAAGCTGAGGAAGCCATTCAGAACCAAGCTCTTATGGCAGAAGTGTCTGATATCCCCACTGAGGTAAGTTCTAATCTTTGCACTAAATCTTGCATTGACACTGTCACAAGATACAGAGATCACAATCAAAGTATGTGTGATGACCTCAAAAGATTAGAAAAGGACAGAAGAGAGTATGTGTTGATAGTAGAGAGATTTGAAGAGCAAATCAAAGGCTTTCAAGCTAATGAACTTCAACACTCTTATGACACAAACTATTGGAAGTGGGAAAAGAATGAGTTAGAAACCAAACTGTCTAAGTCCTTAGAAGAGAATGATAGGCTGAAAGAGGAACTGTCTAAAGTTAAGCTTGACATAGAAAAGTTTTCATATGCTTCAAAAGCAATGGATTCTCTTCTAAAGGCTCAGATTCATGACAAGATGAAGCCTGGTATTGGATACAACAATACACCTCCTCCTTACAATAACAATTATATCCCTCCTACTTCAGACTTGTTAGAAACTAAAGAGAAAAAGGACTTGTCTGAAGAAGCTTTTAAGATAGATCCTTTGGATGAGGTAGTAGTTAAGGATTTGACTGAGAAAAGTGCCAGTGAGAACAGGGATAATAATGTGAGTAAAAAGATACCATTAGAAAACAATATTATCACCAATGAGGGATGTGCGAAAATCTGGGTCAAGTCCAAGGAGATAGAGAAGACTAACGGAAATGATAACAAGGTCCATTACAAACAAACCACAGTTGTGAATCCTGGATCTTGTGAACAGTGTGATTGTAATAAAGCCAAGAGCCTAAATTCTGGTTTAAAAAGAGGAAATCAAAGAAACTGGAATAATCAATGGGCTCAGAAACAAGGAGTTGATCTGAATAAAATCAATAGACCAAAACCTTGTTTTATATGTGGCAAGTTGAATCATTTGGCTAAGCATTGTTACTTTAACCCTATTAACCAACAGATGAACTTTCAAAGATTTGTGCAAAAATCTGTGGGTTATAGGAAGGCTGGAAAGAAACATGTGATAAAGAAATATGTTGAAAGTAAAGGCACTTTAAAGAAAAAGATTTTAAAAGAAAGCATCAAAATGTGGGTGCCTAGAAGTACTAAAAGTATTAGTACTGCTAACAATATTAGTACTGCTAACACAGTTACTACTGCTAACAGTGTTAGTACTGCTGAAAATATTAATGCTGCTAATACTGTTAATACCTCTTCAAAAGTTAATACTGCCAACACAGTTACTGCTGCTAACACAGTTACTACTTCTAACAAAGTTAGTGCTGCTAAGCATGCAAGTGCTGCCAAGGTAGTTAGTACTTCTAAAACTAGTACTGATTCTAGCAAACATAGTTCCAAGCCTATTATTGTAACAAAGTACTCCAAGAATGAGGAGTTAAAGTTCAAAAATCTTGTCAAGAAAGAATGCAAATATTTTGATGAGAAAGGGGTACCCAAGACCACTTTGGCTTGGGTTCCTAAATCATACTAATTGATTTATCTAATGTGCAGGGCAACCAACAGCTCAAGGGAAAGAGCATTTGGCATGTTGATAGTGGTTGCTCTAGGCACATGACAGGCAACATGTCATGCCTTCAGGATTTCAAGCATATCAATGGAGGACATGTTGCATTTGGAGACAATCTTACTGGTGGTAAGATAAGTGGAAAAGGTAATGTCACCAAAGGTAAGATGACATTTGAGGATGTCTACTATGTTGATCAATTAAAGTACAACCTGTTAAGTGTATCACAGGTTTGTGACAAACAACATAGTATATTATTTACAAATACTGAGTGTATGATCCTTGCTACAGGGTTCAAGGTAGTTGATGAAAGCATGATACTACTTAGAACTCCAAGGAAGGACAATGTTTACTGTCTTGATATGGACAATGTTGATAGTGATTCATCTCTAAATTGTCTTGTTTCAAAAGCTTCTGTAGATGAATCCTCTCTATGGCACAGAAGGATGTGTCACATGAATTTCAAGACTATGAACAATCTTGTTAAAAATAACCTTGTAAGAGGGTTACCTTCAAAAGTCTTTTCATGTGATGATCATTGTGTTGCTTGTCTTAAAGGCAAACAACACAAAACTTCTCATAAGACCAAAGAGTTAAATTCTGTTTCTACTTGTCTCCAGTTATTGCATATGGATCTGTTTGGTCCTACAAATGTTATGAGTATAGGCAAGAAATCTTACTGCTTGGTTATTGTTGATGATTACTCCAGATTTACTTGGGTATATTTTCTAAGGACTAAGGATGAAACAAGTGGTCTTATCAAATCCTTTATTCTAAGAATTGAAAACCAAACTAATCAAAGAGTAAAAGTCATTAGATCAAATAATGGAACTGAGTTTAAAAATCATGATCTAAACACCTTTTGTGAAGAAAAAGGTATTGAGAGGCAATATAGTGCTCCTAGGACTCCTCAACAGAATGGTATTGCTGAAAGTAGGAATAGAACACTAATAGAGGCTGCTAGATCTCTGTTGGCTGATTCAAAATTGCCAATTACCTTCTGGGCTGAAGCAGTTAATACTTCTTGTTATGTCCAAAACAGAGTTCTAGTGGTCAAGCAAAAGAACAAGACCCCATATGAGCTTTTAAATAAAAGAAAACCTTTTATTGGTTTCTTCAAACCTTTTGGGTGTCCTTGTACAATTCTAAATACCAAATCTCACTTAGGTAAGTTTGATAGCAAAGCAGATGATGGATTTCTTGTTGGATATTCATCTCAGAGTAAGGCCTACAGAATATTTAACTCTTCTTCTAGAATAATTGAAGAAAGTGACAATGTCAAATGCAATGAGAGCACACCAAATCCTGTTGGATCTGGACCTCAGTGGCTATTTGACATTGATTCACTAACTAACTCTTTTAGTTTCAGTAATGAGTATACAGGAACAGGAAGTGGAGGATCAGGGATCACACAAGTTCAAGAAAGTATATCTAAATCTGTGATCTTTCCCATACCCACAGTAAATTATGGTGAAGATTGTGAAAAGGAATCAATTACTGAACCAAGTCAGAGTGAAGAAGACACTAGAGATGAGGAGACTCAAGAAAATAATGAAGTGGCATCTGAAAACACTTCAGTTGAGCTGCATGAATCTAATCTTGAGGCTGGACTGAATGAAGAACCTAGTCATAACAACAGAGTTCAAAAGAATCATCCTCCACAGCTGGTAATAGGAGATATCTCTTCTCCTATGATGACTAGACACCAAAGCAGACTTCAGAAAATGCAAGATCAACAGCATACAGTGCTTTCTTGTTTTCTATCACAGCTTGAGCCTAAAAAGGCACATGATGCTATGAAAGAATCTAGCTGGATAGAAGCAATGCAAGAGGAACTGTTACAGTTCAAGCTACAAGATGTATGGGATCTAGTAGACCTTCCTAAAGGTCACAGAGCAATTGGCACAAAGTGGATTTTCAGAAACAAGAGAGATGAAAGAGGTATTGTCATAAGGAACAAAGCAAGGCTGGTAGCTCAGGGATATACTCAAGAAGAGGGTATAGATTATGAAGAAGTGTTTGCACCTGTGGCTAGAATAGAAGCAATCAGACTATTCCTAGCCTATGCTTCTTACATGAACTTCAAAGTCTATCAAATGGATGTAAAGAGTGCCTTTCTCTATGGGTCAATTGCAGAAGAAGTATATGTCTGTCAACCACCAGGGTTTGAAAACCCAAGCTATCCAGACAGGGTATACAAATTAAAGAAAGCACTTTATGGACTACATCAAGCCCCAAGAGCATGGTATGACACTTTGTCATCCTATCTCTTGGAAAATGACTTTGAAAGAGGAGTCATTGATAAGACTCTATTTATCAAAAGAAAGAAGAAGGATATCTTGCTGGTCCAAATCTATGTTGATGACATTATCTTTGGATCTACAAGAAACAACATGTGCAAGGAGTTTGAGGATTTAATGCATCAAAGGTTCAAAATGAGTTCCATGGGGGAACTTACTTTCTTCCTTGGACTCCAAGTTCAACAGAAGTCAGATGGCATTTTCATATGTCAATCCAAGTATGTGCAGGATATTCTAACCAAGTTTGGTTTCTCAGAATCAAAACCTGCCAGCACACCTATGGAGACACACAAGCAGATCACAGCAGATCTTGAGGGGGAGGATATGGATGTGCATCATTATAGATCCATGATTGGCTCTCTCATGTATCTCACAGCATCAAGGCCAGATATAATGTTTCCAGTCTGTGTATGTGCAAGATTTCAAGTTAGGCCAAAGCAATCTCACTTTCAAGCTGTTAAGAGGATATTCAGATATCTCAAAGGGCAACCCAGATTGGGACTTTGGTATCCTCATAACTCACCTTTTGACCTAATAGCATACTCAGACAGTGATCTAGGTGGGGCAAACTTGGACAGAAAATCTACTTCTGGAGGATGTCAGTTTTTGGGTGCTAGACTAGTCTCATGGCAGTGCAAGAAACAAACCACAGTATCCACATCTACAACAGAGGCAGAGTACATAGCAGCTGCAAGTTGCTGTTCTCAAGTCTTATGGATTCAGAATCAAATGTTGGATTATGGGGTAACCTTTCTACACACTCCAATCTTTATTGACAACAGCAGTGCTATTAGCATTGTAAATAATCCAGTCAAGCACTCAAAGACAAAGCACATTGAGATCAGGTATCACTTCATAAGAGACTGTAATGAAAAGAAAATTATTCAAGTTGTAAAAGTTCACACTGATAATCAGTTTGCTGATTTATTCACTAAAGCTTTTGATGTGGGTAGATTCACTTTCTTGGTAACATGTGTGGGAATGATCAACTCTGAATAATCTCCTTCTCAAAAAGTGGTTTTATACCTGTATATTTTTATTCTTGGTGTTACTAATCTTCTTTTTCAGGATATGCATAGCAGTACTCAGTGTTTAGCAAGTTTAAAAGGAGTAAGTTTAGTTAATACTGCTAGTAGTTAATACTGCTAGTGGTTAATACTGCTAGTAGTTAATACTGCTAGTAGTTAATACTGCTTTCAGTTAATACTGCTAGTAGTTAATACTGCTTTCAGTTAATACTGCTAGTAGTTAATACTGCTTTCAGTTAATACTGCTAGTAGTTAATACTGCTAGTGGTTAATACTGCTAGTAGTTAATACTGCTAGTAGTTAATACTGCTTTCAGTTAATACTGCTAGTAGTTAATACTGCTCTAGGTTAATACTGCTTATATTCCGAATACTATAAATACTCTTTGCCCGCCTAAAAGTTCATAACGACTCTTTGCATACTGTTCTCTTGCGCTCAAAACCTTTTCTCTCTCAAGTTCGAAGTTTTCAGGCAAGTTTTTCACTAAGATCAATGGCATCCATGACTTTCATCGACGAGCACAACGAGATTGCGATGCTACAAAAGCCAAAGCAAGCTTTAGGATTTCATCAGATTGTGGATTTCCTCAAGACAAGCCACATTGCTCATGCTCTTATTGTATCCCCTACAATCTACATTGAGCATCAAAGGCAGTTCTGGGCTAATGCAACCATTGTTGTGGAAAATGGTGTGCAAATGATCAAGACCAGAATCTGTGATCAATCACTAACAGTTACTGAAGAGGTTATTCGCATCAGTCTACGTCTAGACGATGCCTCTGGTATAACTTCTATCCCAAACGATGAACTATTTTCAAATCTTACAAGAATGGGGTATGGAGGCCCATTGGGAGTTTTCAAATTTTTTAAAGCAAAATTCTCACCCCAATGGCGTTTCTTTGTTCATACTCTTATGCATTGTATCTCCAAAAAGACTACTGGATGGAGTGAGTTCAGCAGCACTATTGCTTATGCTTTGGTGTGCTTGGCCACTGCCAGAAAGTATAATTTTTCTAAAATGATTTTCAATGATCTTGTCTCAAACATGGGAAACAAAAAAAGCTTTTTTATGTATCCCAGGTTTGTTCAAGAAGTTATTACTCATGAATTAACGGATATACCTCAACCTGTTGGGGTATATGTACCTAAACCCCCCAAAGGCAAGGTTTTCTCAAATATGAGAAGATCTTCTGGGGACTCTGAAGGAGTTGACACCCCATTGTTCTCTACAATGATGGTGGTGTCCCAAACCAATAAAGGTATGGCAGCAGGGTCAAGGCCCCCATTAGACCAACCCACTGCTAGCCAAGCCCAACCTTCCCTCTCAAAATCAATTCCCCAGTCCCTTCTTGAAAAACCAACCTCTCCTATCACCCAAACTTACAAGAGGAAACAGGTAAAGAAGGCTCCTTCCCTTCTTGTACCATTACCCACTCAGCCTTTAAGCCCTCTAAGGGAGAATTCTCCCCTAGAGAATATCCAAAGGGAAACCACAAGGGTGTCTCCCAACCTAAAGGAGGTGCTCTCTGAAGAGGAGGTAGAGCATATGGGTGATGAGGCTGCCACTACTCCTACTAGCACAGAGGAGGAAAGTGGTAACATCAATAAGACCTCCCCCATGGCAACTTTGAATGAACAATCATTTGAAGGTCCCTGGTGCCAAGAAACCACAGGGGTGGACAGTGCTTCTGCTAGGCAGAAGACTTCCACTAATAAAAGATCCCATGATCCTTCAATAGGGGGTAACACTCCTGGAGAAGGTGAGGACAGATATAACTATGATGAATTGATGGAGACAATGGGTAACATCAACATAGATGTTCTGAAACAAGGAAAAGAAATAGAGGAGATGAAGCTGGTGATCCTGTCACAACAAGTCCAGATTGCAAAACTAAAGAAGATGGTGACAAGGCTGATTCAAAAGAAGAAAAGGAAACAATTTGTGCTAAAGAGAAGGGAACCAGTGTCTGATGCTCCCAAAAAGGGGGAGTCAGAGGCTGAAGTAAACCTGAATGAGGAAAAAGAACAAGTTGAGGGGGAGCATGATGGGGAGAAGAACAGTATTGAGGGGGAGTTAGAAGCAGAAACTGTTAATACTGCTGAAACTTCACAAGCAGTAGTAACAGAGTTATCTCCAACAGAAATTGAAGTAGGTGAAATGCTCATCAAAGCAAAGAATGACACTCCCAAAACAAAGGGAGTGGTAATAAATGAAGGGGGAGAAAAAGGAGAAGTGAGCAAGAAAGATAACAGTAAGAAGCCAATGAACAAAGACAAAGGAAAAGCAAAGATGGTGGAATCTGATCAACCAGTCAAGAAGCAAAGGTTGGTTGAATCAGATGAAGCTCTAGCCCGGAAGATGCAGGAGGATATTGAAAAAGAAGAAAGAGTTCAGGTTGAAAAAGACAGGGAGATGGCAAAGGCTCTAGCTGCTGAATTAAATGAAGCTTATCAGAAAGGGCTTGAAACAGAGAAAGCTAAGCAAAGGGCAATAAGCTTGAGAAAGGCCATGTTAGTCAAATCAAGTGCAAAGAAAAGAAGACCTTCACAAACTTACCTTGCCACTCAGGAAAGAAACAAAATGATAACTTTCTTGAGGAGTGCAATTGGGGTAAAGAAAGAAATGTTTGTGAAGATGACTTTTGATCAAATCAGGGATCTTTATGAGAAAGAAATGGGGAAGCTGAAAAATAATGAAAAGGATAGAGTGGAGTTTGAAAAGAAGGCAAAGGAGAGACATGATGTGAATATACATCAACCATTCCCTGAAAGTGAAGAGGGAACTCCTATCAAAGAAAGGGCAGAGAACAAGGAAGAAAAGAAGAAGGAAGCTACTTTAGTGCAGGTTCAAAAGACTCTGAAAAGAACCAAAATGATGGCTAAAAGAAAGAAAAGTGTAAAGAAGCCTAGAGTAGAAGAAGAGCAAAAGGTTACTGAAGAAGAAGAGGCACCTCAGAATGAAGCTAAAACTCAGGAAGAAATACCACAGAGTTCAGATGTAAACATGTACATGGTGGTAATGGATAAAATTCCAAAGCCTATTTCAGTTGAACCTGTTGGATTTAAACCTCCTGAAGTTATCCATTGGGATATTATGGAGGTGGATGGCAAAGAATACATCAGATTGAAAAGAAATGATGAGAAGTATGAAGTATACAACACCTGGAACAAAATTGTCAGAGAGTGTTCAAGATCTGATTTGGAAGAAATGTTTGAAGTGGGGATGAAAATTTATGCAGATCAGTTGAAAGCTCCAGGGTTACCTATAGTGAAGCTGGTCATGGAATACTTGTGTATGCTATTCAATCCAGAAGTAGTGAAGCACTTAATCAGAGATGTGTTCAAAACTGTTAGAGGATGGACTCTCTATGAAAGGAGTGGAGTCTATGAACTAGCATTGGATACTTTCCACATGGAGTACTACTTGGTGGATAGGGTCTACAAGCATACAAATCTTAAGCTTCATGCCATGTTGAATAAGAAGTTGGGTTGTGCACCAAATTCAGAAATGGCCAAGTATCTAATTCAGAGGACTATCAATCAGAGTATGGGATTGGATCCTAATATTGGAGTAGATCAATGAAGATTTTGGGAGCATCTGAAGAACTTGACTTCTCTTCCTAAAAGTCAAGTTAGGGGGAGATTGTTGGGAACTGAAGAAAAACTCAAGTATGGTTAATGCTGCTGGTTCAGAGCTAATACTGCTAGAAGACTTAAAGGTTAATACTGCTGAGTGTTACTACTGCTAGTCAAAGTTAGTGCTGCTTGAACAAAGTTAGTACTGCTTAGCTAGTTAGTACTGCTAGTGGTTAGTACTGCTTAGTAGTTAATGCTGCTAGAAGGAAGTTAATGCTGCTGAAGATTAATACTGCTTATATGATGAAGATTCGTATGAAAGGATATACATGGAAGCTTAGAGATATACATAGAAGATATACTGAAGATATTTTATTTATTGTAATTATCTTTGTATTCAGTATATATATTGTATTGTTTAGAATAGTTAGATAACTTTAGTTTTCATTCTTTTAGAGAAAAAAATCAACCTCAAGACATAGATCCTAATTCTAGAGAAGTAGAATTCGTATTGGTGAGCCTGTTCATCAATATTGAGGTTGAGTGAGTAATCTTGTAACTTCAAAGCATTCAATACAAGCTTACAGTTTGTTATTCATATTTTCTGTATTGATTTACTTTTTCATTGAATATCAAAGTGTTATTCCGCAAACTTCTTTGATATTGTTTCTGAGAATTAATTCTTGTTGAGAATTTGATCCTGACATATTTAGAAATGACGTATGATTTCAAACAACTTAGAATTCAACCGGGAGTATTACCATCGAAAGATTTATCTTTTGAGACATAGTAATAACAAAGTCAAGAAATGTACTGAACCGATGTGTGTAAGAATACTTGACAATATAAAGACAAGATAATACACAAGTATTTATCTTTAAGAAACACACGGTCAGATAGTCATCAAAGTATCGACATGAAAAACATTTAAAACCTCACTTCAAAATTCATAAAACTTTTGAGAACACGAAGTGGTTTGAACGTTTAAGAAAACATTTTTCACATTTGAAAGTCGTTCTTCTTTCATCATGTGATAGAGATTAAGATTTAGAATGACATACCGTTAGTATAGAAATCTTAACTCCCCCTAAAATGAATATTTAACATTTAAGCTCCATTTGACAAAACATCAGATACTCCTCCACTGTATATGTAAAAAGTCAAATTATTAGTAGAGAACAATATGAATATACCAATTAATCTCATTTCTCTTTTCTATTATATCCCTCATAAAAATATGATAGTGAAAATTTAAACAAACTCCCCTTCAAACAAACAACAAACTTCCTAAAAAGATGTATCTCGTCAGCATCCTTATGCAGAAAACATTTAAATCTGGGTTCTGAACAAAATTATCCAGAAACCAACGTCACAGTTTGATAACCTGCAAAACAAGAAAGATTTTGGTAATCATATAGAATGATTCCGCTTTCGTCAGTAAATCAGAATAATATAAGCAAATATTCTAGCTCCCCCTAGACATGTAAACATCAAGATCTACTCCCCCTAGAAACATGCAAAAGATATTGACAGACTTTAAGAAGACATGTTAAGCATACTTAGTTTGCTGATTAGAAACTTAAAGCATTTTTCGTCTAAAGGCTTGGTAAACAAATCAGCTAACTGGTGGTCAGTCTGTACAAAATGCATTTCAATATCACCTTTCTCCGCATGATCTTTGATGAAGCGATAACGCACATCGATATGCTTAGTCTTTGAGTGCTGAACCGAATTAGCAGTTATGGCAATGGCGCTCTTGGAATCACAATAGATAGGGACTCTCTTGTAGGAGTATCCAAAATATTTGAGTTGCGTCTTCATCCACAAGACTTGAGAGCAGCAGCTCGCAGCAACAACGTACTCAGCCTTAGCAGTGGATATGGACACACAATTTTACTTTTTGGATGTCCAACTTACAAGTTTATCACCTAAAAATTGACAAGATTCAGATGTGCTCTTTCGATCAAGCTTACAACCTGCATGATCAACATCTGTGAAAGTTGTTAAATCAAATCCGGATTCCTTTAGATACCAAAGACCTAATTCAGGAGTGCCTTTCAAGTATATAAGGATCCTTTTCATGGCTACAAGATGAGATTCCTTCGGATTAGCTTGATATGTCGGACAGAAACAATCAACAAACATAATATCAGGTCTACTTTCCGTAAGATACAATAATGATCCGATCATACTACGGTACGTTTTCTGATCAACAGATTTACCGGTTAAATCTGCATCCAGAAGCGTGCCAGTAGCCATGGGCGTTTTCATTACTGCACTATTAGTCATGTTAAACCTTTTCAAAATATCACGAATGTATTTAGACTGGTTGATAAAAATACCATCAGGGGACTGTTTCACTTGAAGACCAAGGAAAAATGTCAGTTCACCCATCATGCTCATCTCAAACCTAGTCTCCATAATTTTTGAAAAGTTTTTACAGAATTTAGGATTTGTAGACCCAAATATTATATCATCTACATATATCTGAATTAAGATCAAGTCCTCACCTTGTTTCTTTAGGAATAAAGTAGTGTCAATCGTACCTTTCATAAATCTAGAGGCAAGAAAGAATTGAGTTAAAGTTTCGTACCATGCTCTTGGGGCTTGTTTAAGACCATATAACACTTTATCAAGAACATAGATGTGGTCAGGCTGTTGTGGATCCATGAAGCCTTCGGGTTGTGCAACGTACACTTCTTCATGCAGTATACAATTTAAAAATGCTGATTTCACGTCCATTTAATAGACAGTGAAATTCTTATGTGCTGCATAAGAAAGAAAATCCGAATAGCCTCAATCCTCGCAATAGGGGAAAATGTTTCATCGTAGTCTATACCTTCCTGCTAACAGTAACCGTTAGCGACCAATCTTGCTTTGTTTCACACAATAATTCCAGCCTCATCTTTCTTATTCCTAAATACCCACTTTGTGCCAATCACATATTTATCTTTTGGTCGTGGGATTAGCCGCCAGACCTTGTTCCTCTCAAATTGGAGTAGCTCGTCTTGCATTACAAGTATCCAATCAGGATCTTGAGGAGCCTCCGAAACCTTTTTCGGTTCAATGGAACTTAGGAAACTGGTATATAAACAGTAATTCACAGACGTTGCATGGGTCTTTACTCCACTATTTATGTCACCAATTATGTTGTGTAGGGGGTGATCTCTAGTCCATCTAGTGGTACTAGGAAGTGGTTGAACATTAACTCTCGTGTTTTACTCATTGTACTCATCCACTATTGCAGGAATAACTTCATTCACTGGTGATTCTGACTGTTGTATTTCTGGTGCAACCGAAGAAGTACTCGGGACTTCTTGACCAGAGTTGGTATCTGCAGAAATAGAACCTTGATTAGTTTGTTCAGAATCATTAGGCGTTGTCATACCTGATGAAGTTGTTGTTGTGATGAGTTTAGATGGTCCAGAAATATTCTCAATTACTGTAGGGACCTCTGATGTTGATGCGGACGCGCTTGATTTATCAAAATCTGCACATATGTCCATGAATGCATCAAAAAATAAAAGATCTAACTCAGATGTAGAAATTGATGAGTTAGAAGACTTATTCTCTGTAGACACGGGTTTCATTCTGTCATGAATAGAAGCCTTTCCTTTCAGTTTGAGTCCTTAATTAAGTTGTTCAGAAGTCAATGTCAAATGTTCATAAAATGAAACGTTAATGCTTTCCATGACAGTCTTGGTTCGGCGTTTGTAGATACGATAGGCCTTTGACGTCAAGGAATATCCGAGAAAGTAGCCTTCGTCTTCCTTCTTATCAAATTTGCCAAGGCTGTCACGGTCATTCAAGATAAAGCACCTGCAACTAAAAACACGAAGGAATTTAACATTAGGTTTTCTTTTATTTATGATCTCATACGTTGTCTTATTTAATCTCTTATTGATTATCGTCCGATTCTGAGTGAAACATGCAGTGGCAACAACTTCAGCCCACAGATATAATGGAAGACCAGAATATGCCAACATAGTCCTTGCAGCTTCGACTAAAGTTCTGTTCTTGCGTTCAACAACGCCATTCTATTGCGGTGTGTAAGCGGCCAAAAAATTATGAGAAATCCCAACTGATTGTAGATAACTTTGAAGAATCTCATTCTTGAATTCAGTGCCGTTATCACTTCGCAACTTCTTAATTGGCAATTGCAACAGAACTTTCACTTTCTTGATGAAGGCAATTATCAATTCTGGCACATCTGATTTGGCTCTTAGAAACTCCAACCATGTATATCTGGAATACTCATCAATCATAACCAAGATATACTTTTTACCATTGATTGATTGAGTATGCATTGGGCCACAAAGGTCCATATGAATCATCTCAAGTGGCGATTTTCAAGAAGATTCTATCTTTGCCTTATGGGAACTTCTTTTTATCTTTCCCATTTCGCATGATGAACATAAAGAATCCTTCTCGAATCGTAACTCTGGTAGACCTTTGACTATACCTTTACTCGCCAATGTATTTATAGCCTTGAAGTTTTGGTGAGAAAGGCGGCGATGCCAAATCCAACTTTCTTCCTTTGAAGCTTTAGCAATCAAACAAACTGATCGAGTTGCTGAAAGTGTTGGAAAGTTAACCGCATACAGATTTCCATATCTTTCCGCTTTGAATACCTCAGAACCGTCCGAATCTTCAATGTGACAGTGTGTCATAGTGAACCTAACTTGGTAGTGGCTGTCAAAGAATTGACTTGTATTGAATAGATTGTGATATTGCCCTTCCACACAAAGTACCTTCTGAATGGTCACAAAACTATTTTTCAGCATACCGTATGTAACACCCACAATTTTCGGTAAGTAAAGGCCACCCGAGCATTTTTTTGTATCTTGCAAATAGTGGGGTTTTTGGTGGGAAATCGTTATTTGAAGTTCCTTAGAGTATCGGGGTATTGGCGTTGAAAAAGTCGAGTTTTGGGGCTTGGTACGGGCACAACTACAATGCCCGACGACTATGACAGTGTCATAGTCGCACCTGTCATTGTCGCGGCTAAAAACAGAAGCACCAGGGAGTCTGGCGACATTTCCAGGCGACAATGCCCTGGGCAATGTCTCACCAGGGCAGCAGGGGGCTGTTATGTGCGGCATTTTCAGCCTCATTTCTCATTTTCACTTCTCCAAACTTCCCCATTCTCTCCCAAATTGTCCCTTCTTCATTTCCCCCAAACCCTAACTCATTTTGGGTCCATTTCTTGAGTTCTTGATGTGTTTCATCATCCAATGGTAGATTTGGGAGCTTTGGCAAAGAGTTCACCATTGTCATCTTCAACCTCAAGCTCCATGGTAGAGTTTTCTAGGTTTTCATCAAAACCTAAGTGGTAAGTGTATCCCTTCCATTTCTAAAGTTTAATATAAGATATAAATGCTCTCTTGATGATTTCCTAGTGTCTAGTTTCTCAAATTTTGGGTTTGATGGTTTTGGAGAAATTAGGTTAAAAATTAGGGTTTTGGTCAAATTAGGGATTTTGATGTAAAATGTTTGGGGATCAATTCTTAATGGTTGGATGAGTATATTCATGGTTGGAAACTTGTGAATATAGGTTTTGGAAGGATTTTCTTGTGGATTCAAGTTTCTTCAAGGAAGCTCAAGTTGGGGTAAAATCTAGATTTAGCCTAAATCTGACAAGGTGAGTTCAAGTTGAGTTGTGAAAATGTTGTGCATGCCAAAATGTTCATTTTAAAGTGTTTTCTTATTTTGCATGAAAATATCATTTCTTGGGTTATTTGCTATGTTGACTATTTGAAGTATTTAACTTGATAAACTTTGCAAAACACCGACTTTGGGATTTTGGGGCATCTTGATGAATAAGTCATTTTAAAGTGTTTTAATGATTTATTGCATAAATGGGGATCACTTGGTCGAAATGCACTTTTAGTGTTTATTTGAAATATACATCATTTATGTAATGGGCCGTCTTGAAAATACGAATGTGTGAGTCATATGGATTTTGGGTCGTTCCCGACCTTGTGGACATGTTAGATTTGGAAACCTTTTTGGTATTAGGCCGAAGGCCCATTTGAAACGGAGAGTCAAAGATTTTGGGAAAATATGTAACTTATTGGGTCACGTATTTTAACCAAATATGTATTATGCCGTTGGGCTGGATTTATACTTAGATGGGTCTTTGGAGTATCCGTCAGTTTTGGTAGCTCGATGTGGAGCGTTTGACGTATGGTGCACTCTGTTGCGTCTTATTTGTGAGTTACATGTTTTGGATGCGTTAGTTCATCCGTTGGAGTTATGTAACGCTTTAGACCGTAATGCAATGGATCCATAGGCATAGAGGTCGGTCTTATCGTGTATGTGGGATAAGATTCCTGTGTTGTAATCTGGAAATAGGCGTTGGTGATACGATGTAAGTCCTAAATAATCAAGCGTGTCAAGTATGGCGAGATCCCAAGGTAAAGATCTGGATAGGGTTGAACTTGGTGATTCTTTGGGGCTAAAGACTTGGATAGAGTTGAACCCACATTTGCACTGAACTAAAGACTTGGATAAAGTTGATGTTCAAACGACTAAAGACCTGGATAGGGTTGATGCCTATTATGACTAAAGACCTGGATAGGGTTGATGTCTACCTTGACTAAAGACCTGGATAGGGTTAATGTCTACCTTGACTAAAGACTTGGATAGGGTTGATGTCAATGGATGTTTATCCTTGAAGATACACTTATAACATAGATATGTGGCTTAACTTTGTGTGTCCACCACATTCAATGGAATCGGGTCTCCCCCATCACCGAAAGGTGTTGTTTTGGGTACTGAGTCTTGTATCCATGTTTTCGGTGACATATTGTATATGGGATTTATTAACCATGATTTATGGGTTGAGTGTTATGCCCCACCCATGCTTTGGGTATTTTGGGATGTGAAGTGTTATTCACGGTTTCATGATTTGGGAGTCGATTTATATTCATGTTTTGAGCGAGTTTTGGGTTGCATCGTTTTATAAAGAATGTTTGTATTGGAACGTTGTCTTTTAAGGTGCATATTATGGGAAAACGAGTTGTTTCTATGTCTAAAGTAAATTAGTTTGAAAGATATCAATTTGAACTGATTTCCTTTCTTTTAAAGATATATTTATTGATGTTAAAACTCTTGAACTCACTAGGCGTTAGCCTAACCCTTTTTATTTGTCGGCATGTGCAACAAGTTTTGGTTGGGAATAGTCCTAGTGACACTGTGAAGTGAAGAGTGCTAGTTGTGTGCTCGAGGAGTGGATATCTTAGTGAAGCCTTCCACATTTAGAGCAACTTGCGTTTGGGGGTTAAGTAGCACCCGACTGTGGTTTAGTCTTTGTGTATTATTGGAGTTTGCATTTATTGAGGTTATTTATCGAATATTCTTTGTTGAGGCATTTTGAGTTTGATTTATGGGAAGAGATGTCGTCTTTCAATTGATGTTTTATCGAAAATTTTATTAGTTGGTCTTACCAAATTTGAGGGTGTTACACCGTATCCTTTGATGTATCCTTTAAGCTCAGAATTTATGAATCCGACTGTTCCAACAGGTTGTTCAACATAATCATGCCAAAAGTCCTTGAACCCCGTCATGTGCCTTGAGCATCCAGAATCAATAAACCATAGATGACGGGTCTGCAACAGAACCAGACTTACTTTTGTTTAGGTACCCATATCCAGATGGGACCTTTCTTGTTAGCATCTTTAACTTTTTGAAAATCGTCTACCTTGCCTTTTACTCTCCATTCAAATCGAGGCTTAGGTAACCATTTCCAAACCATATTTACATTTAAATCATGAAAACTTTTCTTCTTTGAAAAATTATTTGACTTAGCCTTAAAGATATGAATTTGTTGCGTTGAGGCCTTAGAAAGGATTTGACTTTAGGAAAGCTTTTTAACATTTTTAGACTTAGGAAGAATGGAGTGTAATGAAAAAGAGTTGCTACCACAGTGATTATATATAAAGTTCTTGCGAGCAAATGTCATCATTTTTGATTGATCAAAAGTTTTTACAATCCTTGACACAAAATTGACATTTATTGATCGGAGAACTATTACATGAAGAACTAACATCACTAGTAGAAAACAATACAATCTTTTTCACATTTTTCAGAAACACTTTCACAATCTTTCTTTTCACAAACTTTCTTCCTCCATTCTCCTTTAACCTTTCCGCTTAGATCTGAAAATCCAAAAGAAACTCTGTTAGTCAAGTTCTTAGAGAGTGAATTCTTTGATTTAATTCCAGAAGCTTCTCCTTTCTCAAAAATACTTGGCTGCTTTTCAAAACATGAAGAATAAACAACTGTTGGCTTAGCAAGTGTCACAAACTCTGGGTTTGATCTAACATTCCACTTTTTGTCATCAAACTCTTTTTGTTCATATAAACTTTTCTTAAACAAATCATTTTTCAAACCACTAATTTGTTTACAAAGCTCTTTATTTTCTTCCAAAGATTTATCAAGTTTAAACCGAAGATCACAATTTTCATCTTCAACCACTTCAAGAGCCTTTTGTAAATCAGAGATTTGTTTTTCAAAATCAGATGTTTGATGAACCACAGAGTCAGACTCAAGCTTGTTTAAAATTGGGACAGGGTTTGAAGAATTCATCATCTCTTCAAAAACTTATTCAGTCATGTTCTCAACAAACTCAGATTGCTTATCAGAATTCGTGACATTTGAAGACTCTTATACCTTCTCTCCGTTTGGAGATTCAGAAGTAATGGATTCAAAAAAGATGGTCTGATCACAAACATTAGTATCCGATTTATACTTATCATACTGACATTTGGTTTCAGGTATGATTTTATCCTCGTTGACTGATTCATTTGAAGAAGGTGGGGAAAATAATGATTCGAACTCTACAAGTTCCAACCTTTTGTTTTTGTATCTTTTATTTAAATCATTATATTTAAATCCCACCGATTTAAAACTAGACTGAGAATCAGTGCAACTTGATTGATCATCATCCATCACTTCCTTACCTTTTGATGGAGTTTCAGATATAGGAGTTTCAACTTTTACAAACGTGTCTCGAATATCTAGAATCTTCTTTAAAGTAGAACCCGATTTATCAAAGTTATACAAATTCTCAGGGGCTCTTTTTAAAACATCATTTTCTGATAAACCTAACCCTAGTTTTGGATTATAAAAGCGAACATCCTGGAGTTTGTTTGTGAGAAGATTCAGAGTTTGTTCAGTCTGTCCTCTTTTCAAATTTATATCCTCTAGTTGCTTAATCTTCCAATAAGCCTCGTTTCTTTCTTGAAAACAAACTTCAAATTTGATTTTGTATTCACCTTTTTCAAAATTCAGATTAACTAAGTTCTTCTCGAGTTCCGTGATCTTAGTTTTCAAATCAGCTTTTTCTTTTTTTAAATTATCCTTTTCCTTTTCCTTATCCTCAATCACAACTTTCAACAATGCATTTTCATCAAGAAAATTCATCATTGATTGTCGTTCAAGGCTTAGCTTACTTTTCAACACTTCAAATTCAGTTTCCATATTTTTAATTTGAGTAAGTAAGTAATTAACATTATCAACATCATCACTTACCTCAGAATCACCATTAGACTGCTCAGAAACAGGTTCAACATCTTCTTCAACTTTTGCCATCATGCAAACTTGGGTAAAGTGGGCTTTTTCTTCGTCAGAACTTTGACATAACCTGTTCTCTTCCTCAGCCATCAACAATTTCTCTTCTTCCTGTTTCTTCGCCAACAGAGATTTCTTGGCGTAGTATTCTGAGTTCTTTACCCGCTTGAACTTACAATCTTTTGAAAAATGGCCAAATTCGCCACAATTAAAGCACCTTCCACTTTGAGGATCAATCTTCTCTTCTTTCTTCTCTTCCTTCCTTTCTTCTTTTCTCTCTTCTTTCTTCCCAAATCGGGACTTGTACTTATCAGATTTATCTTTCTTCCCAAATCGGGGCTCTGATACCAAATGATAGTCACAGATCCAAGCTCATATAATCACACACTAGATGTAAGAATCGATCTTTTATTTATAGCACAAAGATTACATCAACTCATACACCTATTTGATGCATTTGTCTCTTAAGCACTCTGTGATATTCTCTCTGATTATGCGAGTGTGTTCTTTATTCTCGCGTACTTACAAATACAAAGACCGAACCTATTTATATGGTCAACACAATTGACCTTACAACTCAAACTACAAAACAACTCCTTACACTTTTACAATATTACACATTGACCCCTCATTTAATCTTGAATACAATATTTGACTCAACAGAATGTTTGCTTCATGTTACCATATTTTGTAGATAAGAAAGATAAGGTGGTACCTATGTGGGATAACCTTTAATGACTATTGGAATAACCACTTAGTGTTGAAAGCATTCACTTAAGTTAATGATTATCAAAGGGTATTCAAACAGAGCCAATTGAAGAGTACATTATATGATAGATGTTAGTCAATTTGTCGAATTACCATTAAAAAGAGACGAATAAATAGACTGGATGTAGTCAATCATTGGTTAGAAAATATTTCTCAAGTTTGCAATATACTGAAGCTTGCCGATATAGGAAAATGAGTTATTTACAAAGATAGAAAGGATGTCTAGAGATTCAAACAATAAACGAGTTGGTACATTGAGATTTATGTCATGACGTATCTAATTTAAGGAATTGTTTGGCATATAAAAAGGAAGTGGTAACTCTTAAAGACATGAAGAAAAAAAATCAGAAATCTAAGAAACAAAGGGGTTTCTTTTGTGAAAGTTCAGATGAGATGTCATAACCGGTTGGAAGTTACTTGGGAACATGAGAAGGAGATGAGATTGGAATATCCTCATTTATTGCATAGGGAAAATTTCGAGGACGAAATTTTGTTAAGGGGGGAAGCTTGTAATAACCTTTGTAAATAAGTCTTGATTGAAAAGAAAAACATTTTATATGTTAAAGACCTTGTATTAAGCAAGGGAAGTTTGGGGTTCATGTTAGGCAAATCTCTAAAACTAGGAATATCAAAGGCCTTAAACGGCCAAGAGTAACTCATGGCTTTGGCTCTTTAAATAACCAAAACCCATCCTCATGATCCGGTATAAAAAGGAGGTGGGTTTGCAAGCGTAGGCAAAAAAAAATTTCTCTAAGAAGGACGCTCGTATAAGAGAGGTGAAAGACGGTGATGGATTAGTGTAGCACAAAGGGTTCAACGTGTTTTCGGTAATCATTGCTTAACTTGATCACTTTGGTTTCATGTAGTTAGATGTTTTAATCATTTATAAGAGTTATATCACGGTTCCAATGACCTCGACAATCAACCGTGGTTGGTACCCCGACCGGTACTCACAATGTTGTCAGGGTGTATTATCGGTAGCAAATCATGCGAGCAATGAGGCGCTCGACGTGGCTTCGATCGAAAGGGCGGGACGAGTAGGGAAAGCAAATGGTGGTGGAACTCTCTTGACCGACCATGGGTCTCGGTAAACCCTCGCTCCTTAGACATTATGAATTAATTATATAAAGAAGTCATATGGTTTGATCGACAATACGTTAATGAAATGAGATTTAAGATCTCATGTGAATATATATATATATATATATATATATATATATATATATATATATATATATATATATATATATATATATATATATATATATATATATATCTGCGCCATGGCTGTGATGGATTTCAGAAAGTATATATATATATATATGTAGAGTGAGGATCAAGCGAGAACAGTAACTATTTAAAAGAACGCGAGAACTAACAAAATCATTATTGATTTTACATTAACGCGCAAAAAAGCCACGCGGACCTGAAGCCGCAGCCAAAGTCCTTTTTTCGTGTGTTAATGTAAAATCACTAATGATTTTGTTAGTTCTCGTGTTCTTTTAAATAGGTATTGTTCTCATTTGAACCCGACTCTATATATGTATGTATTCTTCATGGATGTGAAGTGATGGCAAGTTTGACATATTGTTAGTGCATAAATATGTTGGATACAAGATCATGAAGACTGAAAGATGAAATGTTAAAGTCAAAAGCTCAAGTCAAAGCCTCTCAAGCTTAAGTCAAAGTCTTTTGTAATTGTTAGACCACAGTCTCATTGGATTCCAGATCATCCAAACTGAAGATCGCAATCTGAAGCTAAAGCCGGAACGTCGACTCTCGATATAAAAGTCTATGTCTATTTGTAATAAATGTCAATGTAATTGTTTTAGTTTACTTAGATTTAATATCTAAGTTATAATATTGTAATAGTTAGATAAAGTTATTAGTTAGCTTTATTAATTATTAGTTAGCTTCTAGTTTATATTAGATTTAATATCTAGATCAAATATCTAGATATTAACTTAGATTGTGTGTTCAACACACTTGGTAGATTAAGTGTATCTCTAGTCTCTCAAGATCAGATCACTTATCACACATACAAACACACACATCAAGGAGAAAAAGAGAGAAAACATAGAGAACACAAATCCAAGCTTCATAGATCAATCCTGTAATCGTTATTTTATATATCAAACAGGTTGGTAATCTTATTGTGTTGTTATTCTATAAACTTATAAAGTATTGTTGGACCGACAATTGGTATCAGAGCCTGATTAAGATCAAAAACAAGTTTATGAGAAAAACGACTCTGTGTTCTTGAACAAAATTCGATTTTGTGATTTTAAGTGTTATAGGTGTTAGAATCGATCAGGTTGTGATCGTACTACATGCTAGATCGAGTTGTTGCTATTTGATTTCATTATTAAGCTTAAATCGAGTTCCAATTTGGTGATTTTAAGTGAAAACAGTCGAAGTGGGTAAGTTACTGTGCCATCGATCTTATTTCGAAAAAGAGTGTTTTAGTGAGATCGAGTGCTTACATTCAGTTCTAGAAGTGATTCTAGACATATTGGTAGAGTTTGGTGTTGCTAAATCGTTTCAGGAACAAGATTCATACGATTTTCAGAAGAACAGGTCGAACACCCGCATTCCAGAGGTTGAATAACCCGCATTTCTCAACTTTGCGGGTCCAACTACATACGCATTTCTCTACTTTGCGTGTCTCAAGCACCCACATTTCTTACTTTGCGGTTCCAACATAACCCGCATTCCTTACTTTGCGGCTCTCAAAGAACCCGCAATCCTCAAAAAAAAAAAAAAAAACTCGGGTCCCAAAGCACCCGCAAAGCTGAACTTTTCGGTTCTCAAAGGACCGCATTCCTCAAAGACCCGCATACCTCAGACCCGCATAGCTCAGACCCGCATAGCTCAGAATCGCAAACCTCACTTAGAATATTTTTCTGAGAACTTTTCGAAACTGTAATAGGGTCTTTATTAGTCGTAAATTTTTTCTCTAGGGGCGCTGCCCCCATACCCCCGCAAGGGCGTTGCCCCTTGACCCCACCCGTGCTAAGTCTGCCTAGGGGGACAAAATTTATTGTGTGATCAAATTTTGCCTAAGTTAACGATCATATCTGTCAAGTTTTTCTCTTATATCAAACAGGATGACATCCAGAGAAGCCCTTGCAATAGGAACTGACACCAAGCCACCAGTTCTCTTCAAAGGAGAATACGAACAGTGGAAGGATAGGTTTCTAAACTTCATTGACAGACACGAGTTGGGTGATTATATCAGAACATCTATTGAAGAAGGGATTATGACACCACCAATGACGACTCGTGTAATTGATAACGTGCCTACTCAGGTTGAACTGAAGTATCACGAGCTACAAGATGATAACCTCAGAAGAGCCAAAGGCGACAAATTATCAAAGTCATACATCTTACAGGGGATCCCAAATGAAATATACGTCAAGATTGACAGTTACAAGGCTTCAGGTAAAGAAATGTGGGATCAGCTCGAGAAAATGATGCTGGGTTCAAAAATTGGAAATCAACTGAAGATCTCCAACTGCCTAAATAACTATGAAGAATTTAGAGGCAGGGTGGGAGAAACCTTAGAAGAAACCTATGACAGGTTTGTGACATTGCTGAATGAACTTAGCAAGAATAAAGTTCACAAATCTCAAAATGAGCTGAATATCAAATTCCTTAGTATTCTTCAACCTGAATGGAAAAGATTTGCTCGTCAGATGAAGCAAATTAAAGACTTGAATGAGATTCCACTTCACGAGGTGTATGAAACCCTCCGTCAGAATGAAGAAGAGGTGGATGAAATTCTGGATGAGAAGAGACAGAGAGGAAAGGTAGTTGAAGACACAGTCGCCCTTGTAGTCAGAAAGAAGAAGAACAAGGCGACTGTATATGAATCAGATGAAGAAAATGAAGGTTGTGCAAACTCAGAATCAGATGAAAATGATCAGCTGAAGCAAGCAATGATGATGCTGACTAGTGCCTTTCAGAAAAGGTTCTACACTAAGCCAACATCAAATAATCAGAGATATTCATCTGGTCCGAACAACTACATTCATAAAGAAAGGATTGAAGGTAGCAGATACTAAGGGAAGAGATTTGATGGGAGAAGATCAGAGGAGAGGAAACCAGAAGAGAGAAGGTTTTAGTCGGAAGGAAAGAGGATAGAGGAGAGGAGACCGGAAGAAAGGAAATTCAAAGCTGAAGGATCAAGTCAGCCAGAACCGCCTACATGCTACAACTGTGGTAAACCAGGTCACTATGCCAAAGACTGCCGCAGATCTAAAGTCAGAAATTCAGACTATTACAAGAACAAGATGCTTCTTGCAAAACAACAAGAGGCAGGCAAGGCACTGATGGCTGAGGACGAATACTGGCTCGATCACTCAGATGATGAAGAAGAAGATGATGAAGATAGAAAAGAAGCTGTCAACATGTGCTTGATGGGCAAGATAGAATCAGATGCTGAAGCTGATTCTGACAATGAAGAAGAGGAGGTATGTAATCTATCTGATTTAGTGTTCATGAATAAAATGCATGCCATGAGTATGAAACAAAGAGAGTTATAATCTAATCCTAAACAAAATAATGGTGTCATGACAGACAAAAACCAGTTGATACAGAAACTTAGCAATGAAATTGCTGAGAAGAAAGTATTAATTGAGGTTTTACATAAAGAAAATGACACCAATGCTACGGAAAAGACAATAATTCTAAAAGAGAATTCTGATCTTAAATCTCAACTGCTAAAAGGTGCAATAGATATTTTTGAGCTTAAAAAGTTGCATGCTTCTTGTACAAAAGAGAACTTTTCTTTGTTAGGAAAACTAAAAAGTTTGGAAGAGAAGTTGTATAAAATGGGTCAAACTGAACAGACTATTTTTCTGAACAAACCCAAAGAGGAAACAGAGAGATGGGGAATCGGTTATAAGAATCCTCACTATCTAGAAAAGGGGATGTCTGAAGTTCCTGGACTTTATGATCATCTAAATATGCAATTAGCCCGCAGACTCCCCGCGTTTAAAACCTTTTGGACTAAACTGTCAAAAGAGGATGAAGCCAATGAAACGGAAAAACGGATGAAATCAGCTAAAGTTCATCTTCCATTTTATTATGCGAAGTTGAATAATAGTTATGATGAAAACCCAATATATAAAAAGAAGGAACCACTTTCAAGTGATTTCTTTCCAAGTTATTCTGTAAAGGAAATGGAGGCGAAACCTATCAAAGGTAAATTATATGTCCCTCCTCTCGTTTTAGAACGTAAAATTTCTGAACTCGAGACTTCCTTATCAGATGTAAGACTTATGATAAATATTGAACAAAGCATATTTACAACCGTGTTTTCAAATTATGTTCTTTCAAAAGCTTCAAACTCTAATGATTTGTCTGGTTCATCAAATAAAGGAATTGATTTTTTGAACTCTGACGGTAGTTTAATGATGGTTCCAATCTCTTTGACTTTAATACACAACTTCCCAACCATTCATCTTTTGTGAAGAAAACTTTAAGAAAAACCAGTAAGCCTGTGAACAGTGCAAAATCAACAAAAGCTTTCGTTGATAAATCAGTCTCTGTGAACGCTAAGAGTGCTAAAGGTAAGAAAATATCTCAGCATTCACAGAAACCGACCACTACTGGTAATTCCAAGAAGAAGCATTCGTTTGTTGCTCCAAGGTCTAACTCACCAGCTTTACATGTTTCAGATCTGAGAAATCAAAGGCCAGAAGCAAATTCTCTGTGGAAACCCAAACGGAACCTTGACAAGACCGTCTTAACGTCTAGTAGTGTTAATTGTAATAAGACTTCGCTTACTAAAGATGTTGTAATTGCTGATATTGCTGTTTTGAACCCAAAACTTGCTGTTTCTCGTAAACAATATACAATGAAGCAATTATTTCAGTTATCTTTATCAGCTGGAAAGTCTTCTTTTTATGATCAACATATATTTATATCTTATCAAGATTCTGAAGATTGGTTTGGAAATTACCATGTGCATTCATCTCATACCAATTCTTCTCATGCATTTCAAAAGAAAATAGGATCCAATTTGAAATGGATACCAAAATCATGTGCTAACACAGCAGGACCCAAATTCCAATGGGTACCTAAGGCGAAATCTGTGTTGCAGGCACACAAAGCATAAAGAGAAAGCGACTTCTGATTATGTACAGATCAGGACTCGTTCTTTAAAGTCAAAATAGGTTTTTGGATAATGCAGTTCAAAACCCGAACATCAAAGTCAAAATAGGCTTTTGAACAAATCAGTTCAAGACCCGCACTTCGATGACCAAAGTGTATATTCCAATGTTGTCATATACAAATCTAAATTTCTAATTTCTCTTATGCAGACTAGTCATACGTGGTTCTTGGACAGTGGATGTTCCAAACACATGACAGGTCAAAAAGAGATACTGTCCAATTACAAAGACAAATATTGTGGAACAGTAAGATTTGGCAACGACCAGTTTTCTCCAATCATGGGATATGGTGATGTACAACACGACAATGTAACTGTCAAGAGGGTGAGCTATGTAGAAGGCTTAGGACACAACTTGTTCAGTATAGGCCAGTTCTGTGACAAAGACTTAGAGGTCAACTTCAAAGCCAAGAGCTGTTCTGTTCGCAATGAAGAAGGCGAAGAACTCTTGGTCGGTACACGAGAATCAGACCTCTACACAATCAACTTATCAGATGTCCAGACTGACAAAAAAGTTTGTCTACTATCGAAAGCTTCGATGCAACAAAGTTGGTTATGGCATCGACGTCTTTCTCACCTCAACTTTCGGTACATCAACAACCTGGTCAGTGGAAAGCTCGTCAAAGGACTTCCAGAGCTGAGATATGAAAGAGAACATCTTTGTGCAGCTTGTGAGAAGGGCAAGATGAAGAGGGCACCTCATAAACCGAATCCAGAACCAAGTACCAATGCTCTTTTAGAGTTATTGCATATGGATCTATGCGGTCCAATGCGCACTCAAAGCTTAGGCGGAAAGAAGTACATACTCGTGATCGTGGACGATTATTCGCGATACACATGGGTCAAGTTTCTACGTTCAAAGGATGAGACACCAGATGTCCTCATTACATTCCTGAAGACGACCCAGGTGAATCTGCAGAAACCGGTCAAGATTCTAAGAACAGACAACGGCACAGAGTTCAAGAACAACAAAGTTGAAGAATATCTCGAATCTGTCGGGATTTCACATCAATACTCTGCTGCTCGAACGCCTCAACAAAATGGAGTAGTTGAAAGAAGAAATCGAACGCTAGTCGAGGCTGCTCGTACTATGCTAAGTCATTCCAACTTACCTCTATTTTTGTGGGCAGAAGCTGTTTCGACCGCGTGCTACACACAGAATCGTTCCATGATTCATCGAAGGTTCAAGAAGACTCCTTACGCGTTAATCAACAACATAACACCGACAATCAAATATTTCCATATATTTGGATGTAAGTGTTTCGTATTAAACGATAGGGAGAATCTCAACAAATTCAGCGCTAAGGCAGATGAAGGAATCTTCATTGGATATTCCTCGACTTCAACTGCATATCGTGTCTATCTAAAGAAGACAAAGACGGTGATTGAAAGCGTCAACGTCACCTTTGATGAAGATTTGGCTTCCGAACAACAACGTTCAGAACCCGTTATAACCGGAGTACTAGCTTCTGGGCAACTCAGTCCAGAACCTGCGTCTCAACAGACTAAATCAGACGAAGCTTCAACTTCAACTAACCATTTATCTGATTTAGATTTATTATTTGAATTGTTTTATGATGAATTTCTTGGATCTAATGTAAAGAAATCTGTTGTGGTTGACAGGATGGAAGACTTAACGACTACTCATCCAACCAGTACAGATGACTCTATTGAATCAAACACCCCGATTCAACAAGAATTTACAATTCAAATGCCGACTCCAACAGTTGAAGAAGTTCCATGTGATAAAGAGACAGAAGTAGCTGAAACAGTAGGAGATATTGTACAGGTCCATCTACAGCCAGATCAAGCTGTACCTGCTGAGCCTTCTGAACCTACCACTTCAACTGAAACAATCATTCCTCCAGAACAAACAGAAGAAGGTACAAGTGGATTTATAGATGATACAACTGACATACAATCATCTAGTCCACTGCCTCATGAACAAAAATGGACCAAAGAGCACCCGATAAGCCAGATAATTGGCGATCCATCAAAACCGGTGCAAACTAGGTCAGCATCAATGAACCTGTGCATGCATGACTCCTTTCTGAGCAAGTTCGAGCCAACACGCATATCGGAAGCACTTGCTGATCCAGAATGGGTGATCTCAATGCAAGAAGAGCTGAATCAGTTTGATGCACTTAAAGTCTGGAGACTCGTACCGAAACCTCAAGGTAAAACCATAATAGGTACGAAATGGGTGTTCAAAATAAAGAAAGACGAAGATGGAACCGTCATCAGAAACAAGGAACGACTAGTAGCCAAAGGATACAGACAAGAGGAAGGAATAGACTATGACGAAACATATGCTCCTGTGGCGCGATTAGAGGCAATCAGAATGTTTCTAGCCTACGCAGCCCACAAAAACTTCACGGTCTTTCAAATGGACGTGAAGACAGCATTCCTAAATGGAATTCTGAAGGAGGAAGTCTACGTCTCTCAACCAGAGGGTTTTGTCAATCAAGAGAAGCCGAATCACGTCTACATTCTTGACAAAGCACTCTACGGTCTGAAACAAGCACCTCGAGCCTGGTATGATGTCCTTTCCACTTTTCTAGTTAAGTCTGGGTTTTCAAAAGGTACGGTGGATACCACTTTGTTTATTAAAAAGGAAAAAGACGATATCATTTTAATTCAAATCTATGTAGATGATATTATCTTTGGTTCTACAAATAGTAAGTACTGTAAGAACTTCGCAAACCTTATGGTGTCTAGATTTCAAATGAACTTGATGGGAGAGATGAATTTCTTTCTCGGTTTACAAGTAAAACAGTTTTCTACGGGTATCTTTATCAATCAATCAAAGTACATTAGGGATATTCTTCGGAAGTTCCAAATGGAAAATTCTAAACCGATTGGTACCCCAATGGCACCAGGTACTAAGATTGGCAGCGATCCTTCGGGAAAGGCTGTTGATATTAGGACTTATCGAGGGATGATAGGTTCTTTAATGTATCTTACTTCTAGTAGGCCAGATATAATGTTTTCAACATGCTTATGTGCAAGATATCAGGCCAATCCTAAAGAAATCCATTTGTCTGCTGTAAAGCGCATTTTCAGATATCTAAAGGGCACTGCAGATCTTGGTCTGTGGTATCCTAAAGATACTAGTTTTGAACTAACAACCTACACAGATGCAGATCATGCAGGTTGTATGTTAGACAGGAAGAGCACGTCAGGACATGTGCAGTTCCTCGGTGACAAATTAGTAAGTTGGGGATCAAAGAAGCAACTTTGCGTTTCAACTTCCACGACAGAAGCAGAATATGTAGCTGCTGCTAGATGCTATTCTCAGGTCTTGTGGATGAGAACTCAATTACGCGACTACGGTTTCCACTTTAACAAGATCCCGATCTACTGTGACTCCAAGAGCGCCATCGCAATAACAGCGAATCCTGTTCAGCACACGAAGACAAAGCACATAGACGTCAGGTATCACTTTATTAAAGATCATGTTGAAAAAGGAACAATTGAACTTTTCTTTGTAAAGACTGATTATCAACTTGCCGATTTGTTCACCAAACCCTTAGATGAAAAGAGGTTCAACTTTCTTGTCTCTAAGCTTGGTATGCTAAATCTTAAGATATAATCGGTAATTACCTAACAAAGTTTTCTATTGTATACTTTTTCATCATTTCTTCATTCTTAACTCTGATTGATATCTGTCATTCTATCAAAATGTTCATGATCCAAGGGGGAGAATGAGAAGAAATTGACATCTGGTCAATATTACTTCGAGGAGGAGCTCATAAAATGTTGCATGTACCTTTTAATGCCAATTTTTTTTTGTTATACAAGATTTTAGGGGGAGCTCTTCAAATCAAAAAGGGAGTTCGGACATGACTTCTGATTATTTCAGATCAGGACTCATACTTTAAAAAGTTTTACTGCTTTTTGTCTTTTCAATATAAGTGAATAATTATTACTTTGACTTGACATTAGACTTTTGCAGAATTTTTGAGAGAAGCTTACAAGTTCATATTTCTATGACTTAAAGCTTAGATTCATGAGATGGGAGATCATACGTAAAGGTATAATTCTATATCTTCATCTCACATATGGTTGAAAGAAGGACAACTTTCAATCATCGAAAACATTGTTTTTAATGTTCAAACCACTTCCCGATTTTTCATCACATTTTATATTTTGGGAGTGTATTTTAAATGTTTTGATGATCTAAATTGTGCTTTAACTGAAATAGTTAAACCAATCTGAGCATCACATGCATCATAGGAAAACAACGAATCATTGTGCTAGGAATTAACACAACTTCAATGGAATCACCTTAACCAGTGATTTCTACCCAAGAAGTTAATCCTTAGTGATTGAGTGTGCAAATATAAAAGGAATGAGTGTGATTAGAGAAAGCATAAAGGTTTAAAAGAAAGAGCGTGTGAGAACAGAGTTAAAAGAATATCACAACTCTGCACCAACTTTTTCTGAGCCGGGTAGCCACAATTCTAGTGATTCACAATTCTTTGGTGATCATTATTGAAACAGACAACTAACCCATGCCAACTCTTGATCAAACCTCACCATCTACTCATTTTCTTCTCAAAAAGAAAATGTTTCATTTTCAAAGGGGATGCAACACATATGCTATCTGATTTTCATTCGGAAAATCTAGATATTGAAAAGAAGGAAGTCTGCCCCACCTTCGCACTTCAATCATGCACATTGAGTCTGTGTTTAACTTACTATTGTCTCAGTGGTTTACACAATTTTGAGCCAATAAGCAATCATCCGTGCTTAATTCTTTCAAACACAAGCCCGAACACACAAGGATTTAGTTTCTTTGTCATAACGTTTATAGAAATTACCTTTGTGGTGTTTCGATGATTAAATGGAAGCCCTGGGGGAGTCAACATCAAACAGCTCCTTTCCAAAGTGTATTCGTTACACACAGTGACTTAGTGTTACTGACAGGCATTCTAACTGATTCATTAGTTGATTCAGGTGTTACACATCTAATTTGTCTGGATTTGCAAAGATCTGGATGAATCTCTTATGAATTGACGAATCAGGGGATCTAACCGTCAGATTGACATTTCTTACCACAAATTTTGATGAAGTCGTTGCACTTAACATCAAAAAGGGGGAGAATGACTACAGAAGTAATGGCAAAGATCACATTTTTCAAGAATCACGTCTACTCTTCAAAAGGAGAGATTATTCTATTGAAGACATGTTGATTTCAGAGAAAGAAATTGCATCTTCTGAGCTGAACAAGAAGACTGAATTGGATAAATCTTTTTATTAAATGATCTTGATCCAAAGGGGGAGATTGTTAGACCACAGTCTCATTGGATTCCAGATCATCCAAACTGAAGATCGCAATCTGAAGCTAAAGCCGGAACGTCGACTCTCGATATAAAAGTCTATGTCTATTTGTAATAAATGTCAATGTAATTGTTTTAGTTTACTTAGATTTAATATCTAAGTTATAATATTGTAATAGTTAGATAAAGTTATTAGTTAGCTTTATTAATTATTAGTTAGTTTCTAGTTTATATTAGATTTAATATCTAGATATTAACTTAGATTGTGTGTTCAACACACTTGGTAGATTAAGTGTATCTCTAGTCTCTCAAGATCAGATCACTTATCACACATACAAACACACACATCAAGGAGAAAAAGAGAGAAAACATAGAGAACACAAATCCAAGCTTCATAGATCAATCCTGTAATCGTTATTTTATATATCAAACAGGTTGGTAATCTTATTGTGTTGTTATTCTATAAACTTATAAAGTATTGTTGGACCGACAGTAATAAAGTCAGATCAAAGTCATTTAGTGTTATGTTTTGTAAGTGTAGTTAGTATAAATAGTTTTTGTTTGTAGAATCATGAGGCTAAGTGTGAGACAAGAAGAGAGTTGAGCGCGTATCAGAGTAGTGAGAGAAATACTGTGAGAGCATTTTCCTTGTAATCAAAGTCAAGATTAATAGAATTGAAATCGATAGAATGTTGTTGTCATCTTGATGATTTGCACACATTGTGGGACACACAATTGGTATCAGAGCATACAAAAATTCAGAGAATCATGATCTTAATTTGATCTTTTGGTCGATCGTTTCAAGAACACGCAAAATTTTCTGTGGAGATTCTATTTTTTCTACTCAGTGTTGTTTTGGATTTGGATTTGACTCATTTGTATTCGATTTTATGTTTAGAACAAGGTGTGTTTGAGTCACTTAGTCCAATTCACAATAGATTGTGTGAATTTTGGATTATATTGCATTTCTTGTTCGTGTTTTTGGAAACGAACTATTGTAGATCAATTTGTAATTTTTAGTGTTTTTGATTGAAATTACTCCATTGTAACCTGTTTGAGACTTGATTTAGAGCAAATCGGCGAAGTTTCAGATCGATTTTCAATGGTTTGAATTGAATTCAGTGTGAAAAAGTTAGTTTTTGGACGAAAAGATGAAGAACATGCTAGATCTGAAGAACGCACAAACCTCATAGGGAAGAACACGCAAAGGGTTAAACTCGCAAAAAAGTGAAGAACACGCAAGACAAATCTTGCGAGAAGTCAGAACGCGCACGTCTCAGTGTGTGAGTTTATACTTTTTGGTTTCTTTGTTCTGTGTGAAGTTGGTTCTTTGAGAGAAGTGTTTTGTATGCGTGAAGTTAAAGTTGGAAATATTTTCTAAGTGTTAGAACGTGCAGACGCATTACGCGAAGTGATTGGGCAAGAACACGCAAGTCTTGGTTTGCGAGAAGCTAGAACTCGCATAACTCAGTCTACGCGAAGTAGAAACAAGCATGGTTCAGTGTGCACGAAGCAAGAATTCGCTAACTTCTTTGTGCGCGAACTTAAAATGTGCATACTACTTCATGCGCGAACCATAGAACGTGCATAGAACTGTTTGTGCGAAGTTGGTTTCCTTTGATCTGTGAGTTTCTATACTTAGAAAATTTTCTGAGTTTTTCGTGCGTTGACCAAGTTTGACTTTTGTAGGTCAAGTTTATTTCTGAATTTTTGACGATCATTTCAAATCAGTGCAAAGCTCAAGATGTCATCAAAAGATGAGATTGCTAAACTTAAGGTCAAGATTGTCTCTTTGGAATAAAATATTGCACAAAAGCGTGAAAGCTATTACCAATCTTTGGCTGGAAAGATGAATCAAATTGATTACTATAAGAAGACAGAAAATGACCGAGTTGCCTCTTTCAATAGACTTAAAGAATGGCTTCACCTGCATATTGCAGACCTCAAAAAGGCAATTAGTTTTGGTCAACATTCAAAGTTTTTTGTTGAATATATACAGAGCGAATAAAAGAGCTTCAAATAGAAGTTCTTGAAATCTTGAAAGGTGATAAATGGTTGGAAGTTGAGAAATTCAAGGCTGAGAATTCTGAGTTAATGAAGAAGGTTTCATAGATGGAGAAAATTATAGATTGGAAGATGAATGAGGAGACATAAAAGAGTTTAGAAAGTGCTAATGCAGAGCTGAAAGAGCAAGTTTCAGAGTTGGAACAGAAGATTTCCAAAGACAGAGATGAATTTGAAAAAGAAAAGAAAGGATTTCCTTAGAAATTCTCTGAATTTTCAAGAAAGACCTTTGAAGAAAAGAAAGTGATTGAGCTTAAATGCGCAAAACTGTCTCAACAAGTGACTAATTTTGAGAAAGTGATTATCATTGAAAGGGACAAATTTGCAAAAGAGAAGAAGGTAATTGAATAGAAAAACGTTGGAATCTTCAAAGAAATATCTGATCAGAGAAAGAATGTCGAGAAGGATTTTGAAGAAGAAAGAAAGATTTTCGAGGAAGAAATAAAGAAACTTACAGAGAAGCTATCTGAACTATCAACAAGTGCAATGAAAGAGCAGAAAACGAAGTCTGAATTCCAGAAGAAGATTGATTTACTCACTGCAGAAAGGAATAATTTATCTTCCAAGATAAAAGAGCTTGAAGAACTTGTCTCTAAGGTGGTTGTGACTGAGCAGAAGACTCCAGAGTCAATAATTCACACATCTAGAGATGACACTTCATACAATTGTTTCTATAAAGAGGTTAGTCAATTCAAAAGATCAGATTCGTACTATTAACATTTTCTATGATAGGAATGTGGATGGTTCAGGTATATACAGAAGAAGAAGGTATGGAGAAAATAAGTTGATATGGAAGGTCAAGCCATATTCTGATGAGAAGGATGATGAGAAGAATGGTAAGAAATCATTTGTGCATGCATCAAATGCCAAGAAGAACAATGTGCGAAAAGGTAAACCTGAGTTTGTTTATTCGAGAAATCAATTAATCAGGTTAGCTCATAAGAAGAGTTATTATTCTTACTGTCGTGCAAATAATTTTGTTCATAAAACTTATTATCATTATTGGTATGGTTCTTATTCTATTACTCCTAACAGAACTGCAACTAACAAACATGGACCCAAATACCAGTGGGTACCAAAGCCAAAAGATCCTTCTGTGTTGCAGGCACCTCAAGTCAAGGTGGAGTAAAGGAACCATGGCTATTGGATAATACATTTCAAGACCCGTTCTTCAATGATAAGGAGTTTGACTTCTAAACACAACAATTGAGGACTCATTCTTCAATGATTAAAAGAGATGATACTCCAATGCATGAATGAGATTGTACTTCAATTCATAAATGAGATGATCAACCTTCAAGGGGGAGTGCATATCTTTTTTCCTGTTGTTAAATAGTGTGAATGCAATATTTCAGGGGGAGTAAGGATATTGATTTCTGATTACATCTGATCAGAACTCGTTCTTAAGAAGTTTTATTGCTTTCATGTCTTTTATTTTTCAATAAAGTTTGTGAATAAGACTTTGTACTTTGACGACTTTTGACTTAATGCAGATTTTGAGGGTGAGCTTACATGACAATATCAATCATGACTTTGGAGCTGACTTCATGAGATTTAAGTTGAGCGTAAGGATTATTCTAACCTTAATCTCATACATGTTTGAAAGAAGGACGACTTTCATACATGAAAACATGTTCTTAAATGTTCAAACCACTTCTCGATTCTTAAACAAATTTCATGAATACAGAAGTGTGATTTTAAATGTTTTTGTTATTATGTGCTTCATTGTTAAACAAACTGTGTGTTTCCAAAGATAAATACTTGTCTATTATCTTTTCCATATAATTTCAAGTATTTATACACACCGGTTTAGTATTTTGTTGTTTATGTTATCACCATGTCTCAAATTAACCAATTTTTCGATGGTGATACACCCCGTTTGAACTTCATTGATATTTGAGTGCGATTTTGTTAAAAACGTTTCTTTCAAGAATGTCTATAATTGTTCTTATAGACAACATCCTATTTTTCATGACCTAAGCCTTGATTTTTAAATCATTCATATTTGATCTTTTCATACAATGTCAGATTTTCAAACAAGTTTCCTGTATTCATTTCATTCATTCAATATACTTGTGTTGAAAAATCTTCAATGATTAAAATGCTCAAATCTTCATGATTATCTTAGTGAGCATACATATATCTGACATGTATTTTTGTGCTTTAACTGAAAAGTTAAACCAATTGAGCAACATTTTGCTTTTAGGACAACTACATGGGTTTATTGTGTGAGAACTTAACAGAACTTCTATAGATTCACGTTAACCAGTGTTTCCTACCCAAGAAGTTAATCTTGAGTGATTGAGAGGCGAGGAGTCAAAATATCTGAGTGTGGGTATGTGTGCTGAGATAAAATGAAAAGAGAGTTTGTTTAGAAGTGAGCTCAATGTTAAAAACCCAAATTTGTTACCAAGTCATCTTATGAGGTTGAGACAAAAGAAGATGAAAACAGAAAGAATTCAAAGAAAATGCAACTACCATTCTGCTATCAAAATCTGAATGATAGTTATCTTTCAGAAAAACCAAAGTGTTTTTCAAATGATTATTTTGTAAGTTATTCTATTACTGAGATGGAGGCAAAATCAATTAAAGCTAAAATTTATGTCCCTCCACTCATTCTAGAAAGCAAAATAGTTGATCTTGAAAATGCTTTATCAGATGAAAGAATTTTGGTTGATATAGAACAAAATGTGTTTTCAACTGTCATGAAAACACTGTTATCAAAGACGAATATCAAAAGTGTTCTAATTCTTCTAAGGTACCTCAATCTTCAGAAGTTGATTTTGATGACTTATTTGCATCTGCAAATGATTTTTTAAATTCTGATGATGGGTGTGTTGATGAGATTGATATGTTTGACTTTACTGCTAAACTTCCAGATCATTCTACTTTTATTATTAACAATGAAGCTTTACCAAGTGTATATGAAATTGGTGAATCATCGACTAAGGTTGGTGAACCAGTTTCTGTGAGTACTGATTACTATCAGAAAGGTAAGAAGAAAAAGAAACAACGCTCACAGAAACAAACTAACACTGGTAAGCCTAAGAAAAGACAATCTCAGAAATATGATTTGCCTAACAAATCTAAATCTTTTGTTTCACATTTGAAAAAGAAAAGGTTGGAAGAAAGAACAGAATGGCGACCAAAACGGAAGATTGATGAGAGTTCAGAATCATGTTTTGAAAATGTTTGTAATAGACAGACTGATAGTAGTTTTGATGTAATTGGTAATATTGCTTCTAATAAACAAAACCTTGTAATTCCTTACAAGAAATACACAATAAAGCAATTACTCCAATTATCTCGGTCTACTACTAAGTCTTCTACATATAGACGACATGATTTTGTATCTCATCGATATTCTGATGATTGGTTTGGTACTTATCATGTCTATTCTTATAAGCCATATGTTTGAAAGATTTTTCAAAAGTTCAGAGGATCCATATACAAATGGATACCAAAATCTTGTGATAATCCGATAGGACCCACTTTTAAATGGGTACCTAAAGTTGTTATTCCCTGATTTCTCTTATGTAGACCCGTCATATGTGGTACTTGGATTCTGGTTGCTCTAAGCATATCACCAGCCAAAAGGATTTATTGTCTAATTATACAGAGAAATACTGCAGGAACGTGAGGTTCAAAAATGATCAGTTTTCACCGAATTTGGGCTACGGTGACGTGATTAATGACAACGTGACGATTACAAAGGTAAGCTATGTGGAAGGTTTAGGACATAACCTGTTCAACATTGGACAGTTCTGGGACAAAGAGTTAGAGGTAAATTTTAAGGCCAAGAGATGTTATGTGCGTACTGAAGACGGTAAAGAACTCTTGGTCGGCACGAGAAAGTCTAAACTCTACACGATTAATCTATCAAAAGTCCAGACTGACAATGAGGTTTGTCTACTGTCAAAAGCCTCGCTGCAACAAAGCTAGTTATGGCAACAAGGCTTTCTCACCTGAATTTTTGTTACATCAATAAACTGGTCACGAGCAAATTAGTCAAAGGACTTCCTGAGCTAAAATACGAAAAAGAACATCTGTGTTTAGCTTCCGAGAAAGGTAAAATGAAGAGAGCTACTCATAAGCCGAAGCCTGAACCAAGTACAATTTCTCCACTTGAACTACTGCATATGGATCTCTGCGGTCCTATGCGTACTCACAACATTAACGACAAGAAATATGTTTTAGTTATTGTGGATGATTATTTGCGATATACTTGGGTCAAATTTCTAAGATCAAAGGATGAGACGCCCAAATTCATCATCAGTTTCTTAAAGACTACCCAAGTGAATCTGCAAAAGCCAGTCAAGCTTCTTCGTACAGATAATGGCACAAAATTCTAGAATAGCATTGTCGAAGCTTATCTCGAATCGGTCAGGATAACACATCAACATTCTGCTTCCAGAAATCCAGAACAGAACGGAGTAGTAGAATGACGTAACCGAACGCAAGTCGAGGCTGCTCGAACTATGCTTAGTCAATCTGATCTACCTCTGTTTCTGTGGGCCGAAGCTGTATCGACTGCGTGCTACAAACAGAATCGCTCCATGATACACCGCCGATTTGGTAAAACTCCTTATGCTTTGATAAATAATCGTACACCTAGCATTAAATACTTCCATATTTTTGGGTGCAGGTGCTTTGTACTAAATGACAGAGAGAGCTTGAACAAGTTCGGACCAAAGGCTGACGAAGGCATCTTCATTGGATATTCTCAAACATCTGCTGCATACCGGGTGTATTTGAAGAAGTCAAAGACTGTCATTGAAAGCGTTAATGTTACATTTGACGAGGAGTTGGCTTCTGAACAAAGCAGTTCAGAACCCGTACTTACAGGAGTGCTAGCTTCTGGACAAATCAGTCCAGAACCTATGGTTAATTCGACGGATTCTGATAAACCCTCTACATCTACATCTCATTTGTCAGAATTAGATTTATTGTTTTAATTATTTTATGATGAGTTTCTTGGATCTAAACTGCCTAAATCTGTTGTGGTTGGCAGGGCAGAAGATTCAACGACTAATCATCCAACCACTTCGGATGTATCTACTGAATTAGTTCCCCCAATTCAGCAAGAAACTCAGATTCAAACAATTACTCCTTCAGTTGAAGATGTACCTCAACATGTCGAGACAAAAGTTGTTGATTCAGTTAGTTGCACTGTAACGTCTACTCAACAGCCAGAAATTGCTGTACCAACTGATGCTTTTGCACCAATTACTTCAACTGAACAATTCCCTGAACGAGATGAAACTGAAAGTGGATATTTAGATGAGAATCATGATCAATCTACATCAAATCCACTCCCTCATGAACATAAGTGGACCAAAGAGCACTCAATAAGCCAAATTATTGGAGATCCATCAAAACCGGTGTAAACTAGGTCTGCTACATTAAATATGTGTATGCATGACTCATTTCTGAGTAAGATAGAGCCAATACGTGTATCTGAAGGTCTAGCTGATTCATATTGGGTAACTACAATGCAAGAGGAGCTGAATCAGTTCGAAGCATTAAAAGTCTGGAGACTTGTGCCAAGACCATAAGGTAAATCCATAATCGGCACAAAATGGGTATTCAAAAATAAAAAGGGCAAAGATGGTATCGTGATCAGAAATAAAGCAAGGCTTGTCGCTAAGGGATATAAGCAAGAGGAAGTCTATGTCTCACAGCCTGAAGGCTTTGTCAATCAAGAGAAACCAAATCATGTCTACATTCTTAACAAAGCACTTTATGGTCTAAAACAAGCTCCTCGAGCCTGGTACAAAGTTTTATCTAAATTCCTAGTCAAGTCGGGCTTCTCTAAAGGTAAAATCGATACTACTTTGTTTATCAAAAAGGAAAAATCTGATATCATATTAATTCAGATTTATGTGGATGACATCATATTTGGCTCAACAAATCCAAAATACTGTAAGAATTTTTCAAACCTCATGGTGTCACGTTTTCAGATGAGTATGATGGGAGAGATGAATTTCTTTCTCGGATTACAAGTCAAACAATTTTCAACGGGGATTTTCATTAATCAATCAAAGTACATTTTCGATGATCTTAGAAAATTTAAAATAGAAAATTGTACACCTATTGGAACCCTAATGGCACCAAGATCTAAGATTGGCACTAATCCTTCAGGAAAAGCTGTCGATGTTAGAACCTACAGAGGGATGATTGGTTCTTTGATGTATTTAACTTCTAGTAGTCCAGATATTATGTTCTCTACATGTCTATGTGCTAGGTATCAGGCTAATCCTAAAGAATCCCATATGTTTGTAGTAAAAAGAATTTTTAGATATCTGAAGGGCACTGCAGATCTTGGTCTGTGGTATCCTAAGGATACTAGTTTTGAACTGACAACCTACTCAGATGCGGATCATGCAGGTTGTATGTTGGATAGGAAAAGTACATCGGGACACATACAATTTCTAGGTGATAAACTCGTGAGTTGGGCATCAAAGAATCAACTCTGTGTTTCCACATCACCGGCTGAGGCAGAGTATGTTGCTGCTACGAGCTGCTATTCTCAAGTCTTGTGGATAAGAACATATCTACGAGATTATGGCTTTCAATACAACAAGATCCCGATATACTGTGATTTAAAGAGCGCCGTTGCTATATTTGCAAATCCTGTTCAACATACAAAGACCAAACACATAGATGTACGATATCACTTTATTAAGGATAATATCGAAAAGGGTACAATCGAACTTTATTTTGTAAACACTGATTATCTACTTG
Source organism: Arctium minus (assembly GCA_954870635.1). Taxonomy (NCBI): domain Eukaryota; kingdom Viridiplantae; phylum Streptophyta; class Magnoliopsida; order Asterales; family Asteraceae; genus Arctium; species Arctium minus. The sequence continues at coordinate 76,344,494 of OX941088.1, read as the reverse complement.
CAGATTAATTTACCAAGCCTCTCGACGAAAAGAGATTTAATTTTCTCGTTTCTAAACATGGTATGTTAAATCTCAAGACATAATTGATGATTACCTACTAAAGTTTTCGTTATTGTTATTTTTCTTCCTTTCTTTATTTTTTAATCTAAAAGATATCTGCACTTTAAGTTTGTTCATGATTTCAGGGGGAGTGTGAGAAGATGATAAGTTGATCTACATACATTTGAGGGGAGTTTGTATTTTTGCATATGATTATCACTAATAAAATTTTCTGATGCATAAATGCAGGGGGAGTAAGAGTAAGGAATTCTGAATATGATTTCTGATTACATCTGATCAGAATTCGTACATTCAAAGTTTTACTGCTTTATGTCATTTACTTTTCAATAAATGTTGTGAATAAAGCTTTGCACTTTGACGACTTTGTGACTTTTGCAGGATTGAGAGAAAGCTTAAACGGTCATATCTAATATGATTTTGAGCTGACTTGTTGAGATTTAAAACTGAGCGAAAAGGTTTATTTCTAATCTTAATCTCATACGTATCTGAAAGAAGGACAACTTTCAGATATGAAAACTTGTTCTTAAATGTTCAAACCACTTCTTGTTCTTAAAACAATTTCATGAATTTAGAAGTGTGATTTTAAATGTTTTCATATTAGTTGTGCTTCAATGGTTTATAAACTGTATGTTTCTAAAGATAAATACTTGTGTATTATCTTTTCCATATACTTTCAAGTATTCACACACACCGGTTTAACTTTTTGTTGGATATGTTATCACCATGTCTCAAATTGAATTTTTTTTCGATGGTGATACACCCCGTTTGAACTTCAAAGAATTTTGAGCGTTGATTTCATTTCAATACTGTGAAGTCTAAATCAAGCCATTTACAAATCAAATCACAGATTCTAGAGAGAGAGAGTGTAGAGAGAGAAATGGTCATATGTATTAAACGTAGTCACAAGATTACAATGGTATGCGCACACTCTCAAATTACAAAGAACTCTCAAAGCACTATGCTATTTATACCTGTGACTAAAACTCTCACACAAAAGAAACTCTCACAAAGCATAAAAGTCAAATACAATAAAAGTCAAACATAAAAGTCAACACTTGATCTAAACATTACATTAACATTCTCCCCCTTTTAGATCAAGCATTAATGATTGGACTGCCCCAACGAGAATGACTTCCTTTTTTGATTCCGAGCAAAGATTCAAAGATTTTTATCCCCCTTCTGAAATGCAGTTTATCATCCAAAGCATCCAGCACTCGGACCAAAGCAAGTCTATCAAACTTTCCAATGCCTTTCTCTCATTTGTTGACTTTTTCTTTATCCTCTTTGAACTTTCTGTTGAGCTGGAGTCTGAACACCTTGATAGTTCCATCTGAAAACTTTGACAATTCAGATACCCTCATGAACCTCTTCTTATTCTCTCCATTTTTGTAAACAACTCCAAGCTCCGGTTGATCAATGACTGTAAACTGATCAAGATTCTCCAAGTTTTCATAATCCAGATTAGGATTTTTCATGTTTACCCTCTTCTGATTAGTCTCCAATGCAAGTTGGAAATCATAACAGTAAGTATAGTTGACATGCCTTCTCATGAATCTTTTAACTACTTCCAAGGCAAAAACAATGTTCTCCAGACGTACTGTCATGTTTCTGAATAGATGGTAAAGATATTCAATGTCGTCAATATCCAAATGAGAGAAATTAGCTTCTGAAAATTCATAGTGGGGTTAGATCTCTTCTTTGAACATAAAACACTGGATACCAAACTTTTCTGTGAAACTTTCTCAGCTTGACATGCTTAACTGTGACAATTCCCTATTTGTTCTCGACATACTTCTCAGATTTTCTCTCCCAAGTGATCATCCTTGTATATTCCTCCTGAACATCCCATGGTAAATTAGAAACACCCAAGACCTTGTGAGTATCTAACACTCTGATCCTGTGCACAAACATTGTCTTCCTATCCTCCTCTAGAAAAGGAACTCTTAGAGCATTCCTCATATGCTTGATTTCAGCATCAGTAGGAACAAGAGTTGATTAAGGTGTTTCTGAGGGTCCTGCTTGGGTTTCAACAGAGTTAGAAGGAAATAAGGCATCATGATTAGGTAGAGGATAAGTTTCAGGTTGGTTTTCAGAATTGATTTCAGGATTGGTTTCATGTATTGGGCTTGGGAATCTGTTTGGGCTTGGAAGGTTTACAGGGCTAGGTGGGATATTTTGGCTAGGTGGGTTTTCTGGGCTAGGTGGAGGTTGGTTTACTGGGCTATAAATGTTTTCTGGTTGGTTGGAAGGTTCAGCTAGGTTAATTTCTTTCGGTAGGTATTTCAGGTGGGGTTCGTACGGTTTCTGGAATTTCATGGTTCACAGGACTCAGTTGTAAGTCATCTGGTGTGCCCGTCAAGATGTCAAGGATGTTCTCATTACCCTCTTCATCAGAATCCATCAGACCTTCTCTTTATTCCTCCTTTAACCTCCAGAAGTTGTCATAATTTTCAAACGCCGTATCTTCTTCATCTGATGAAAGATTAATAATGTCAACGTCAAGCATCCCAGTTAACAACAAAAAATTTTCTGTTGTAGCAACCTTAGGCTTTTCAACCCTTGGTTCTACCTCCTAATTCACATACAACATTATCTCATCAACTAGTTCATCAGCCCCTACATATGTCATCTCAACATCATCTCCCACTTGAGTTTGAACCTGAGCAACTTCAGTGTCGGTAGTAGTTCTTTGTCTCTTACTTATCTCCCCCTCATGATCTTGATCAGAATCACGATCATGTCTGTTGCTGAGAACTGCTTGAGCTTTGCAAGATTCCTGAACTGCTCGGGTGAGATCTTGAAGATTTTGTACCACTTCAGACTTGAAAGACTGGAATTTTGCAGTAGTGACATAGTCTGAAGGTACTTGATGTTGCTGTGATCTCAATAACCCAATCAAATCAGCCTCAGATTCATCAGCTGGTGCATGAGATAATAATTTGGCATAGAGTAAAGATTTAAGCTCCTCCACGGATTGATCAACAAACTGTACTGGTAGTGGTAGAGGTGGCTGAACAGGAATCTCGACAGCTGGACCTTTTCCTTTCAATAAACTTTTCACCTTTGCCAACTCCTCCTCACATTTGGCGACCATACGATTTTCAACAACCTTTAAGGCGCTGTTGAGAAACTCCTTAGACACGAAGTCTGGGAAAATAACTCTGGGGTCACTTAGACTTCCCGTTTGCACAACTGTTGAAGATTCAACAGTGTGGCCTATGTTCAATGCTGGCATCATGGTAGCAATTACAGGACTTCCATTTGATCCTCGTAGTCTGGATTATGGATCTACTGCAAGTGTTCCGACTGGGTCACTTAGATAACCGATGATAGCAGAAGTATGTATTAGTGTCCTAGGAATAGAAGTTGGAAATACAATTGGTGCTAGACTCGATAGTGCACTGAATGGCATTGAGCTCTGGGGCAGCTGAGCTCTATTTTCAATACCTACACTTTCTGAGTGAAAGGTGGATAGAGTTTTTGTTAAAACCCCGTGCAAAGATGAGACTATTTCCTGTTGAGAGGCTATAGAAGGGATGGTTGAGGTGTGCAATTCCATAAGTGGGCTACTTATGTCTTGAGCATCCGAACGCAACACATGCGTCAGAGTGCTAGATGTGGTTGCCCTTCTGGATCTGTAGGTTAGGTTACACACTCTCTCACCATATTCTTTTTCTACATTCTCATTTGGCCTCATATTTTCTGGATTTTCAACTTCAAATCCCTCAGATCTCCTTATATCTCCCAAAACATTTTGAATATCAGTTGCAGCTGTATCAATCTCCATATCATCATGGTGTAATGAAACATCATCAAGAAATCCAAAACTGTGTTGGAGATTTTCATCTTCAACATCAGCATCATTAACATTCTCCACCTGATGTTCAGAAGTAGCAGAAGGAATAGAATCTGAAGAAGCTGCCTGCCGATCCGACTCAGTTTTAGAATTCTCACCTTCATTAGCAATCTCTACCTGAGGACTTGATTGACAAATGATAGTCCTATAAGGTTGATATGTAGAGACTTCTTGACGAATGGAAAATTGTGCCGAAGTGCCTACAGCTTCATCCTGAGTATTCTAACCCCCGCCTGTACCCTCCCTAAATTTTCTCTCAACTCTCCCCATTCTAGGACTCCCATAGTCTCAGGAACCCTCACCGACTCCTCTCTTCTAAGGTTAGAGTCTTGGGTAGGGATAAACGATTCTGTTAATCCCATCGACTCTCTATATTCCTTAACGCCCTCAGAGTTCGAATTGGAATAGGAAAGCAAAGCTGCTGGGATAGGCATGGAGTAATTGAAAGACTTCTTCTGCTTCTGAAGATATCACATTTTAAACTCAGGAGAAATTTCATGATGAAGCCTCTTTGGAATGTCTCTACTAGATCATATCATACTTCGAACAATTAGTTGAAGAAACCTCTGATATGGCACATAGATGGGTTTCTTTGAAGTTCTTTTACTGATGACCTTTTCATAAAGCTCCATCCAAAATGCCACTGAGTAGTCGATGTGCAGATCGTACACGATAGCATGGAAAAGTCTCAAAGTGTGCATATTGCTGTTGTCAAGGCCTGAGTTCCTTGAGGTCAAACAATGGTTGATAATGGAGAACATCTGATAGTAGAACGGTGGAATATTCGTCTTTTTGAATTCGCTGATCTTTGGTAATGAACCCACATACCCTAAGGCGCGAATGCTTTCAAATATTACTAAGTCAACAGGGTATGGGTCAAATGTGGTTCTACCCTCTCTTGAGTCTGCCTCAGCTAAGTCAAGAATAAGTCTGAGTCTCTGGTAGGTCAGGATTGAAGTGAAGTTGTCAATCCTGATTTGGAAGAATTTGATCATGTTGCTCTGCACCACGTATTCGATAGTCTTCCAGGCTTGCTGTAAGTATAGAACATGAATTGTTGCAGTGTCTGTCAGGGCCTTGCTTATTGGATGACCGTTCAGTATTTCAATGACCAATGGATTGACATTGAGGCTGCCAAAATCTACATGGTGGTTGTTTGGGTAGAACAACAAATACTTAAACGGATTGATTAGGGCTAGATCAGGATCTTCACCGACAACTGACTGTATATGAGATCGGGAAGATGGCATAGGAGAGTCTCTTTTGACACATTTGGATTATTTTCATCCATCCGTACAATTGGATCATGTGATATTTCTTCTACCATTTAGTACCTGAAAAAGATAGAAAGTATTGGATAGAATCCAATATGTTAGCAATAAGCTGAAAAAAACTTGTTTTTCAGAAAATGATTTTGATACACCCAGTATCAAGTACAAAATGATTGTACTTTTGAGCACACAAGATAAGCACAATGAGTTGAATGAAACAAAATGCAACTGAACAAAAAATTACAGAAATAAAATGACTCAACTGAACAAAAACTGAACAAGACACTTGTTAGTTTGATTTTGTTCTAAAAAATGAAGTAGTATTGTTTGAACTCTTAATCATCTATAATGGTTAAAAAAATTTTGAACTTTTAAAAAAAATGTCTAAGTCCACAACTCTCATGACAAAGAGTTGGACTAGAACAAGCAGAACATATGAACTCGCAAGATACCTAAAACTCGCAGAAGTTTGAAGCTCGCATGAACTTAGGATTCGAACTATGAACTCGTATGAGCTTCAAACAAAGTTCAAAACTTGCATGAAGTAATAAAGCACATGAAGAGCTCGCATAAGCAAGTGTTCTAAGTCAAGAACACTCAAAGTACTGTTCACTTAACAATTTTTTGAACTTAAAATTTTCAAAATGAAATCTTTACCCAATAATCTAAAGTATTTTATTTTATTAAGATCGATTTGGGTTTAATGTTAAGATTACCATGATTACAATCCAAAGATTTGAGTTCAATAGAGTTCAAGATGAATCCAACAGTTCGAAAATATCAAGTCATAAATTTTGAATCTAATGAAAATCCATGTCAAGGTAATCAAGTTCCAAATCTATCAAGTTCTAATCAAAGACAATCAAACAAAACAAGAAATGTAATCTACCTGTTTCAATTTCAATTTCAAGAATCAAGATTACAACTTGTTTATGACTTCTCTCTCTAGTGACAACTCTTTCTCTCCACATATCTCTTTTCTTTAAATCTTTTTCCTTCCACTCGTTCTCTGTGCTCATGGTTCTTTGATCCAGAAGATGAATATCTCTGAGAATTTGAACTCGGTTTCTTGTAAAACTTCTTCTGAAAGGCACGAGTCAATAACAACATAGCTTGTTTGAGATTTTCACCATCATCACTGTCGGATTCAGACTCAGAATCGGAACTAGGAATCACTACTTTCTTCTTTTTCTTCTCTTTCTTTTCTTTTTCCTTCTCTCCTGCTACTAAGGCAATAGGATCTGACAATTTCTCAGTCTACTTTTTCTCAACCCTTTTCTCTTCGACCTCTTCCTCATTTTGTCGCAATGTCTCATACACTTCATGAAGGGGTATCTCACTCAAACCCTTCATCTGCTTCATCCTCCTGGTATGCTTTTTCCATTCAGGCTGTAGAACACTGAGGAACTGTACATTGTTCTCTATCTGCTTCTTTTGTACTTTGTTCTTTGATAATTCGTTCAAAAGAAGCACGAATCTCTCATAAGTTTCCTCCAAGCTTTCATTTTCCTTGGCTTTAAATTCCTCGTAGCTGTTTATACAGTTAGCTACTTTTATCTGATTTCCCACCTTGGAGCCCATCATCATCTTCTATAGTTGATCCCACATAGATTTGGCAGTTGAGTTGTAGCTATCTATTTTGATGTAGACCTCGTTAGTTATGCTTTGCAAGAGTAAAGATTTGGTTTGTTTATCAGCGTTGTATCGGTTCTTTTGTTGTTCAGTATACTGAGGAAAATCTTTTGGAATAATCCTTGTCTTCTGAACTCTATTATCATCTGAATCATTATTCTCATCAGGAATCTCATCAGTTGGAATTTTCATTAGACCCTCTGTGATTGATAACCAAATATTCTCTCCATTTGATTGTCGGTCAACAAAATCATGAAAGCGATCCTTCCACTGTTCGTACTCCCCTTTAAACAGAACAGGGGGCTTTACATCCGTACCGATGGAAAGAGCGTCTCTAGAAGTCATCCTATTTCAATTAATGTTCAATTAGAACTTGAAACTGATCGTTAGTCCAATATAAATCAAGTAAATATGCATAATACTTGAAAGAAAATCAGAAATGAATTTTTCAGAAAATCTCCAAGTCTAGAATTTGCAATATACAAAGAATTATAGGGAATTCGCAAAAACACATAAACATACACAGAATTCACAATCAACAGAATTCGTGAGCTTCTAGAATTCACAAACAGAAATCACTTCAGAATTCTCAAGCAATGAAATTCGCAAAAGATGAAATCAAGAATTCGTAGACATCATCACATAAGAATTCGTATAAAACCAAACTTCAGAATTTGCAATCAAAAGAATCAAACAAGAATTCGTAGATCAACTTTCTTGCGAATACTGAAGAATTCGTAACCCACACACTTTGCAAATCCTACACTTTCAGTAAATGCGAATTCTTAAATGGCTTTCCGTAACTCAGGCTTATACGAATTCTAAATAATTCGTAGATAAGCCAATGCAAAACCTGAAGAATTCGTAATACAATGTTTTGCGAATTCTCTGCAATTCGCAATACATACACCTGCAAATTCTACACTTGTAAAATTTTGAAACAAGTATAAGAAAATATTAGAGATCTGCGAAATCTAATATGAACCCTGCGAAACCCAACAATTCTACAAATTCTTAGTGAACCTGTGAGTTCTTGAAGGTAACTTGAGAGTTCTTCAGATCTTCTTGCGAGTTCTTCAACCTTTGAAGAAAAACACCTCTGGATTCCTCAAAAATCCATCTATATCTCGAATTTCGATCTAAGACTTTGACAATTAGACCACTAGAACATCTAGAATCAATTTCTATCAAAGAATTACAACAAAATTCACTTAAACAAACAAAGTGATCCAATTACAGTGCGTAGAACTCGTGAAAAATAAAACTCAAAAAATCTCAAAATTGATGATCAATTACAGTGCAATTTGATACAAAACATATACAAATTCAATCTAATACTCAAATCGAACTCAAACCAATTGATTACAACTCGAATTACACACATAATCTCAAAATCGAATCTGGACTTCGATGAAATAGTGTCGACTTTCTAATTTTCTTGATTTCGATATGGATCTGCTCTGATACCAATTGATATTCCCAAATCTATCAAGTTCTAATCAAAGACAATCAAATAAAACAAGAAATGTAATCTACCTGTTTCAATTTCAATTTCATGAATCAAGATTACAACTTGTTTTTGACTTCTCTCTCTAACTATAACAATTCTGACACAACCATTTCTTGATTCTATCTCCCACTTTTTGATGATTGCGGCATTGAGATCATCAAAACTTTCTCCAAGAAATGTCATTATCAGTTCTGACCACTGATCTTTTGAACGCAAGAGCCTCTAATTCTCTGCCGATCCAAAATAAGGTATTCATCTAGATCTTTTCAAATCCAGAAAAATTAGAGTGTAACACCTGAATAAACAAACGAATCAGTTGATATGCCTGTCAGTAACACAAAGTTACTGTGTGTAACAAATACACATTGGAAAGGATCTTTCTGATGTTCACTCCCCCAGGACTTCCATTCAATCATCGAAACACCACAAAGATATTTCTATGAACGTTATGACAAGAAAACAAATTCCTTGTGTCTTTGTACAAGTGTTAGAAAGAATTAAGCACATGATGATTGCTTTTAATAAGGCTCAAATTTGAGACAACAGTAGTATAACATAGACTCAATTGTGCATGGTCGAAGTGCGAAGGTGGGGCATACTTCCTTCTGTTTCAATATCCAGATTTTCCAAATGAAAACCAGATAGATTAAATGCTGCTTCCCCTTGAAAATATGAAACACTTTCTTTTTAAGAAGAAAATGAGTGGTTGGTGGGGTTTTTATCAAGAGTTGGAATGGGCTAGTTGTCTTTTTCAATAATGTTCACGAAGAATTGTGAAACACTAGCAATGTAGCTGCCCGACTCAGAAAGTAGTTGGTGCAGAGTTTATATTCTTTTACTCTGATCTCACACCCTCTTTCTTTTTAAACATTGAGCTCGTGTCTAACCAAACTCTCATTTACATTTTACCTCGTCACACAACTCACACTCATTTCTTTTTGACTCCTCACACTCGATCACTAAGGATTAACTTATTGGGTAGGAAACACTGTTAACGTGAATCCATAGAAGTTTCATTTAAGCCCTACACAATGAACCCATAGTTTCCTATGAAAGCACATTGTTGCTAAAAAATGGTTTAACTTTATCAGTTAAAGCATGTGTGTCCCACAATCAGTATAGATCAAGATTATTACAGTGAATTATCGATTAATCTCACTTTTATTAATCTCTGAAAATCAATTACTAACTTCTCACAAAGTTTTCTCTATTTCTCTCTCAAGAACACTCATAACATTCACACCGAATTACTACTAGTCTAAAACACGCAAAAGACTATTTATACTACAGAACTGAAATGCGCAAAACAACTACAAGATTAAAATGCGCAAACACTAAAAACAGAAAATACAATGTTGACTTTGACTTTTATTACACTAGACTTTGACTTTGATGCTGAGAGTTGACTTTAGCTTTGACCTTCAGTCTTCAGACTTTTGTGATCTTGTATCCAACATATTTATGTTCTAACAATCTCCCCCTTTGGATTCAAGATCATCACAAAAAGATTTAGCAAATCAATCTCCCTCTTTAGTTGCATTGAAGAACTTTAAATCTCCCCTTTAAGCTCGATCTGAGTACAATCTTCCTCTTTTGGTTGATCTTTAACTTTAATCTCCCCAAAGTCTATCTTCAAGAAATACCAATAATCTCTCCCAAAGATGGTAGAAACATTCTTTAATAATCTTCTCAAAATTATCTCAAACCTCTTTCAGTCTTCTGAAAGAAATTATCTTCAGGTTTAGCTCAGATTGATTCAACAAATAATCTTCAAGGAAAATTTCTGTAAACTCAGCTCCTCTTCAGAAATCTTTGAACTTTTCTCTTTTGAACTTTCAATCTTTGCAATTCTCAGAACTTTTCTTTATCAACTCTCTCATTACATGTATCTTCTTCCCACAACTAACATTATTTTCACTTTTACAACCAACATTTCTTGATTCGTTCTCCCCCTTTTTGATGATTAGAGCAATGATATCATCAAAACTTTCTCCAAGAAATGTCATTATTAATTATGACCACTGATCTGTTTAACTGAGCCTCTGATTCAACTTCGATCCAAAAAGATATGCATCCAGATCTTTTCAAATCCAGACAAAATAGAATGTAACACCTGAATCAACTAATGAATCACTTAATATGCCTGTCAATAACACTAAGTCACTGTGTGTAACGAATACACAATGGAAAGGATCTTTTTGATGTTCACTCCCCTAGGGCTTCCATTCAATCATCGAAACACCACAAAGGAAATTTCTATTATTGTTATGACAAGAAAACAAATTCCTTGTGTGTTCGTGCAAGTGTAGAAAGAATTAAGCATTTGATGATTATTTTTATAAAGCTCAAAATTGTGTAAACCACTAAGACAAGAGTAGATAAACACAGACTCAATGTGCATGATTGAAGTTTGAAGGTGGGGCAGGCTTCCTTCTTTTTCAATATCCAGATTTTCCAAATGAAAATCAGATAGATTATGTACTGCGACCCCTTGAAAATATGAAACATTTTCTTTTTAAGAAGAAAATGAGTGGCTAGTGGGGTTTTATCAAGAGTTGGCATGGGCTATTTGCCTGTTTCAATAATGTTCACCAAGAATTGTGAAACATTAGTAATGTGGATGCCCGACTCAGAAAGTAGTTGGTGCAGAGTATGATATTCTTTTACTCTGTTCTCACACCCTCTTTCTTTTAATCATTAAGCTCACATCTAAACAAACTCTCTTTCCATTTTACCTCAACGCACAACCCACACTCATTTCTTTTTGACTCCTCATACTCAATCACTATGGATTAACTTCTTGGGTAGGAAACACTGGTTAATGTGAATCCATAGAAGTTTCATTTAAGTCCTAGCACAAAGAACCCATGTATTATCCTAAAATAACATGTTGCTCATAATGATTTAACTTTAACAGTTAAAACTCAAATACAAGTCAGACATATGTATGCTCAGTATATAATCATGAAGATGTGAGCATTTTGAAACATTGAAGATATTTCAAACAAGTAAATTGAATGAATAGATATGAATGCAAGAGACTTGTTTGAAAATCTGACATTGTATGAAAATGATCAGAAATGATATAGCAATCAAGGCTTATGGTAAAAAATAATGGATATTGTCTATATGAATCAAAATACAGACATTCTTGAAATGAACGCTTCGAAATGAAAATACGCTCAAAATTCTTTGAAATACAAGCCGGGGTGTCTTACCATCGAAAAATATGTTTCAAATTTGAGACATGGTAAGAACTTTTTGAACAATAAGTCAAACCGGTGTGTGTGAATACCTGAAAGTATATATAAAAGACAATACGCAAGTATTTATCTTTAGAGACACATGGTTTGTAATCATTTAAACACAAATAAAATGAAAACATTTAAAATCACACTTCTAATTCATGAAATCTGTTTGAGAATAGAGAAGTGGTTTGAACATTTAAGAACATGTTTTCTATGATTGAAAGTTGTCCTTCTTTCAACCAGATATGAGATTAAGAATAGAAATAAACCTTTTTCCTTTAGTCTTAAATCTCATGAAATCAGCTAATAGTCATAAAGATATGATCTTGTAAGCATCCTCTCAAGCTGCATCAGTCAAAAAGTCCATCAAAGTACAAAATTTATTCACAAAATTTTATTGAAAAATAAAATGATATAAAGCAGTAAAACATTGAATGTGCGAGTTCTGATCTGAAATAATCAGAAGTCATAATTCTTTACTCCTTGCTTGTACTCTTACTCCCCCTGTATTTATGCATTATTAAAATATGTCAGTTAAACATATGCATAAAATTGGTAACTCCCCCTCAAAAAGATATAGATCATCTTGTCATCTTCACTCACTCCCCCTGAAAACACAAATACCCTTCAGTGTAGATATCTTTTCAGATTAAAAAATAAAGAAATGAAGAAAAAAATAACAATAAGAAAAACTTTAATAAGTAATCACTGATTATGTCTTAAGATTTAACATACCAAGTTTAGAGATAAGAAAATTAAATCTTTTTTCGTCTAAAGGCTTGGTGAATAAATCTGCAAGCTGATAATCAGTGTTTACGAAATAAAGTTCTATTGTACCTTTTTCGACATTGTTTTTGATGAAGTGATATCTGACATCTATGTGTTTTGTCTTTGTATGTTGCACAGGATTAGCTGATATGGCTATGGCGCTCTTCGAGTCACAATAAATTGGGATTTTGTCAAACTTGAATCCATAGTCACGAAGTTGTGTCCTCATCCACAAAACCTGAGAGCAGCAACTGGCAGCAACTACATACTCTGCTTCAGCAGTCGAGGTGGAAACACAAAGTTGTTTCTTTGACGCCCAACTAATGAGCTTGTCTCCAAGAAATTGAATATGACCCGATGTGCTCTTCCTGTCTAACATACACCCTGCATGATCTGCATCTGAGAAATCCATTAGTTCAAAGCCAGTATCTTTAGGATACCACAGACCAAGATCTGCAGTCCCCTTCAGATATCTATATATATGCTTTACGACAGACATATGGGAATATTTAGGATTAGCCTGATATCTTGCGCATAAACATGTAAAAAACATAATATATGGCCTACTTGAATTAAGATACATTAAAGAACCTATCATTCCTCTCTAAGTCCTAACATCAACTGCTTTTTCTGAAGGATCAGTGATAATCTTAGTACCTGGTGCCATTGGGGTTCCAATTGGTTTGAAATTTTCCATGTTGAACTTCCGAAGAATATCAAAAATGTACTTTGCTTGGTTTATAAAAATCCCCGTTGAAAATTGTTTTACTTGTAATCCGAGAAAGAAGTTCATCTCTCCCATCATACTCATTTGAAATCTTGACACCATGAGGTTTGAAAAATTCTTACAGTATTTAGGATTTGTAGAGCCAAATATTATATCATCAACATATATTTGAATAAGAATGTTATCGGCTTTTTATTTTTTAATGAATAAAGTGGTATCGATTTTACCTTTTGTAAAGCCCGACTTGACCAAGAATTTTGATAGAACATCATACCAGGCTCGAGGCGCTTGTTTCAGACCATAAAGAGATTTATCCAAGATATATACGTGATTTGGCTTATCTGGATTTACAAAGCCTTCTGGTTGTGAGACATAGACTTCCTCCTTAAGTATGCCATTCAGAAAGGCAGTCTTCACGTCCATCTGATAGACAGTGAAGTTTTTGTTAGCAGCGTACGCTAGAAACATGCGGATTGCTTCTATACGTGCCACTAGAGCATAAGTCTCATCGTAATCAATGCCTTCCTCTTGCCGATAGCCTTTGGCAACAAGTCTTGCTTTATTTCGAATTACAATACCATCTTCATCCTTCTTGTTTTTGAATACCCATTTTGTACCAATGATTGATTTTCCTTCAGGTCTTGGTACAAGTCTCCATACTTTCAAGGCTTCAAACTGGTTTAGCTCCACTTGCATAGCAGTAACCCAATCTGAGTCGGCGAGAGCCTCTGATACTCTAGTTGGATCTATCTTACTCAGAAAAGAATCATGCATATACATATTCATTGTTCAGACCTAGTTTGCACCGGCTTTGATATATCTCCAATTATGTGGTTATCGGGTGTTCTTTGGTCCATTTATGTTCATGAGGGAGCGTATTCGATGTAGATTAATCACAGTTCACATCTAGATATCCACTATAATCGTCTTCTTGTTCAACATTTTTTGGGTGTACAGTTGAAGTCTCATGTACAGAAGTTTCAGTTGGTACAACATGCTCTGGCTGTGGAATAGACATTGTAGCACAACCAACCGATACAGTAACTTCTGGTTCAACATGATCAGGTAAAACTTCAACTGTAGGATTATGTGTTTGAATATGAGTTTCTTTCTGAACTGAGGGAACTTGTTCAGTAGATACATCCGAAATGGTTGGATGATTAGTCATGGAATCTTCAGACCTATCAACCACAACAGATTTAGGAAGTTTAGATCCTAGAAACTCATCATAGAAAAATTCAAACAACAAATCTAATTCAGATAAATGCGACGTATATGTAGAAGCTTTATCCGAATTATTCTCTGTAGACACATGTTCTGGACTGATTTGTCCAGAAGCTAACACTCCGGTTAGAATGGGTTCTGAACTGCTTTGTTCAGAAGCCACTTCCTCATCAAATGTTACGTTGACGCTTTCGATAACATTCTTTGAGCTCTTCATATAAATCCTATATGCAGCAGATGTCTGGGAGTATCCAATGAATATTCCCTCTTCAGCCTTTGGTCCGAACTTATTCAAGTTCTCTCTGTCATTAAACACAAAACACCTACACCCAAAAACATGAAAAAATTTGATATTAGGTGTACGATTATTAATCAATGCATAAGGAGTTTTTCCAAATCGTCTGTGAATAATAGATCTATTCTGCGTATAACATGCAGTAGAGACAACTTTTGCCCATAGAAATAGAGGTAGATCTGACTGGCTGAGCATAGTCCGAGCGGTCTCGACTAGCGTTTGATTACGCCTTTCTACAACTCCATTTTGTTCGGGCGTCCTAGCAGTATAGAATTGATGCGTTATCCCGACAGATTCGAGATAATCTTCAACAGTCTTGTTTTTAAACTCTGTGCCGTTATCAGTCCTTAGAAGCTTAACTGTCTTCTGCAAGTTCACTTGGGTAGTCTTCAGAAAGTTGATGAGTACTTTGGGCGTCTCATCTTTTGATCTTAGAAAATTTACCCATGTGTAACGCGAATAATCATCCACAATTACCAACACATATTTCTTTCCTCCTATGCTTTGAGTACGCATAGGACCAAACAGATCCATATGCAAAAGTTCAAGCGGAGAACTTGTACTCGGTTCGGGTTTCGGCTTGTGAGCTGCCCTTTTCATCTTACCTTTTTCACATGCTGCACATAGATGTTCTTTTTCATATCTCAGCTCAGGAAGACCTTTCACCAATCTGCCTTTGACCAATTTGTTTATGTAACGAAAATTCAGGTGTGACAGCCTTCGGTGCCAAAGCCAACTTTGCTGCATCGAAGCTTTTGTCAGTAAGCAAACCTGATTGTCAGTCTGGACCTTTGAAAGATTGATTGTATAGAGGTTGGACTTTCGATTGCCGACCAAGAGTTCTTTGCCTTTTTCAGTACGCACCGAGCAACTCTTAGCTTTGAAATTTACCTCTAACCCTTTGTCACAGAATTGGCCAATGCTAAAGAGGTTGTGCCCTAACCCTTCTACATAACTCACCTTAGTTATCGTCACTTTATCTTGAATGATGTCACCATATCCCAAAATCGGTGAAAATTGGTCATTGCCAAATCGTACATTTCCGCTGAATTTCTCTGCATAATTAGACAATAAAGCTTTCTGCCCAGTCATATGCTTGGAACAACCGCTATCCAAGTACCACATATGACGGGTCTGCATAAGAGAAATCAGGGAATAACAGATTTAGGTACCCATTTAAAAACGGGTCCTTTCAGTTTAGCACAAGATTTTGTCATCCATTTGTAAATGGATCCTCTGAACTTTTGAAAAACGTTTGAAACAAACAGCTTAGAAGAACCAACATGATAATCTCCAAACCAATCATCAGAATATCGGTGAGAGACAAAATCATTCCCTCTATAATTAGATGAATTAGTAGCAAACCGGGATAATTGGAATAATTGCTTTATTGAATATCGCTTATAAGGAATTACAAGGTTTTGTTTATTGTAAGCAATAGTACCAATTACATCAGCATTACTACTAACAGATCTATTACAATCTATATCAGGAAATGATTCAGAACTCTCATCAATCTTTCTTTTTGGTCGCCATTCCTTTCGTTCTTCAGATCTTTTACTTTTCACTGAAATATAAGATTTAGATCTGTTAGGAAAATCATATTTCTTAGATTGTCTTTTCTATAGCTTAACAGCGTTCGTCTGTTTCTGTGATTGCCTTCATCAGAATTTAAAATTGATATTGTCTATATGGAACAAAAATATAGACATTCTTGAAAAAACGTTTAGAAATGAAATCACGCTCAAACTTTGAATAACAAACAAGGTGTCTTACCATCGAAACATTGTTTCAATTTAGAGACATGGTAAGAACAAATTGAACAAAAATTAAACCGGTGTGTGTGAATACTTGACAGTATTTAGACAAGATAATACACAAGTATTAATCTTTGGAAACACACGGTTTATTGATCATTGAAGCATAAGTAACATGAAAACATTTAAAATCACACTTCTAAATTCATGAAATCGTTTAAGAATCAGAAGTCGTTTGAACATTTAAGAACATGTTTTCTATGATTGAAAGTTGTCCTTCTTTCAACCATATATGAGATTAAGAATAGAAATAAACCTTTTCGATCTATCTTAAATCTCATGAAGTCAACTTAAAGTCATAAAGATATGAGCTTGTAAGCATCCTCTCAATTTGCATCAGTCAAAAAATCCATCAAATTGCAAAGTTTATTCACAAACATTTATTGAAATGTAAATGACATAAAACAGTAAAACGTTGAATGTATGAGTTCTGATCTGTAGTAATCCGAAGTCATAATTCTTACTCCTTATCCTTCATACTCTAACTCCCCCTACATTTATGCATCATAAAAATTTATCAGTTAAACATATGCAGAAATATATGAACTCCCACTCAAAAGAATATAGATCATCTTTATCTTCTCTCACTCCCCCTGAGATCATGAACACACGTTGAAGTGCAGATATATTTTTCAGAATAAAGATAAAGAAATGAAGAAAAATAACAATAAGAAAACTTTAATAGGTAATCCCAGATTATGTATTGAGATTAAGCATACCAAGTTTCGAGATAAGAAAATTAAATCTCTATTCGTCGAGAGGCTTGGTAAACAAATCAGCAAGTGATAATCAGTGTTTACAAAATAAAGTTCTATTGTACCTTTTTCAACATTGTCTTTTATAAAATGATATCGGACATCTATGTGTTTTGTCTTTGTATGCTGTACAGGATTTGCAGATATTGCAATGGCGCTCTTCGAGTCACAATAAATCGGGATATTGTCGAATTTCAAGCCATAATCTCGTAGTTGCGTCCTCATCCACAACACCTGAGAGCAACAACTTGCAGCAACAACATACTCTGCCTCAGCCTTTGAAGTGGAAACACACAGTTGTTTCTTTGATGCCCAACTAACGAGTTTATCTCCAAGGAATTGTATATGACCCGATGTACTCTTCCTGTCTAACATACATCCAACATGAGAATATTTAGCAGCCGTAAATAGAAAATCAAAATTATATAAAGCTGGCTGTTTTCTGATAGCTTTCTTTAGATAGTGTGGGTTTTCGTAACCGAGACCCCACTTATCTCTAACATCAGCTTCCTCATTTGGTGTGTTTAAGAAAATAGTTTGATCTGTTTGGCCCCTAGCATACAATTTTTCTTCCAAACCATTTACCTTTTTCTCTAAGTTCTTGTTCTCAACCTGCAATTTAAACGCTTTTAGAACACTTTATTGCTTTTCTAAAACAGACTTAGACAGTTTAGATTCAAAAATCAGAAATCTTACTTTCAAAACAATCTTTTTCATTTTTAAAATCAGAAACAGATTTACGAAGAGAATCAATCAGATGTTTGTTTCCAATAACTGCTTTGTTAAGGTCAAAGATCTTTTGATTTGGTAACGAATTTGGGTTTCAAATGAGGATATTTAGCAGCCGCAAATAGAAAATCAAAATTATATAAAGCTGGTTGTTTTCTGATAGTTTCTTTAGATAGTGTGGGTTTTCGTAACCGAGACCCCACTTCTCTCTAACATCAGCTTCCTCATTTGGTGTGTTTAAGAAAATGGTTTGATCTATTTGGCCTTTAGCATACAATTTTGCTTCCAAACCATTTACCTTTTTCTCTAAGTTCTTGTTCTCAACCTGCAATTTAAACGCTTTTAGAACACTTTCTTGCTTTTCTGAAACAGACTTAGACAGTTTAGATTCAAAATCTGAAATCTTACTTTCAAAACAATCTTTTTCATATTTAAAATCAGAAATAGATTTGCGAAGAGAATCAATCAGATCTTTGTTTCCAATAAATGCTTTGTTAAGGTCAAAGATCTTTTGATTTTTCTTTTCAACTCTGCTCTTTTCCTTTTTCAACTTATTTTGAAGATCTTGACGTTTGATCATCATGGCTTCCATTTTGGTCATAAAGTCAGATTCAGATAAGTTCATTACCTCATCAGATGTCTCGTCTTCAGAATCATCATCTTTCACCTCTTTGCCCATCAAGCACATGTGTGTTGTCTCTTCTTTCTGTACTTCATCAGAATGGTCTAGCCAAAATTCGTCTTCCGCCATAAGTGCTTTCCCTGCCTCCTTTTGAGTAGCAAGCAACATCTTCTACTTGTAGTATTCAGCATTCCTGACAATTGGCTTTCGACAGTCCTTCGCAAAATGGCCAATCTTCCCGCAATTGTAGCACTTAATCAACTATTCACTCCTTATCTTAGATCCATATTCATTCACATATCTCTTCTTTTCTTCAGACTTTCTCTCTGTCAGCGTACAATTACACAGAATCTAGATACTTACTTCTAACACAAACTAGTCACATATCTAACAACCAAACAGAACTACACGCTTAAAAACAAAAATTACATTGACTTTGATTTAATTGAATTTGACTTTGACTTTGCATGAGAGTTGACTTTCAACTTTGACTTGCTTGACTTTGACCTTCTGTCTTCTATGATCTTGTATCCAACATATTTATGCTCTAACACAAGGTATCCCTGCAAAAGAACATTAAATACAAACCCATATAGGAATCGAGTTCAAACATAATACAAACAATATTTTTAGACCAATAAAATCAAATAAACAAGTATCGTGTTCATAGAAGATGAACAGACACAAACACATACACAATCTGAAACCCTAAAAAAATCGAACAAGGAAAACAACTATAAAAGATTCGAAACAGATTATAAAACAAGAAACAAACATTAATAATCCATAAACCTACACTGAATCATCGAATAAGATGATGAAATCCGAAAAGTCGCAGGTCAAGTTTGAGAGAAAAATGTTGCTAAGTGTAAAACTCGCAAACACATTCTGAGAGAAGTTAGTCGAAACTGGAAAACATGGGAATATATACTCTGAGAACTCGCATACACGTGGCACGATTTGATTCATTGATCCACTTCGCGCAGACTGAAGAAAAGGCACTTGCCGCACAAAGAATGGCAAGGTCGTGTGTGCACTTCGCGCATGAAGTGATGTGCGCGAAGTGTGATGAACAGAAGAAACTCGCAAGCAGTATCGTGCGGGAAGTGGAAACTCGCAAGAGATAGGGTGCACGTTTTGTACGTCGCGCAACCTTTGCTATGCGCGAAGTGAGAACCCGCACGACACTATTTGTGCGTTCTACACTTTGCGCATGCAATGGTGTGCGTGTAGTATAAACTCGCACAACACTACGCGCGTTCTATACTTAGAAAATTTTTGAGAAATTTCCAAAAATGGAAACTTTCCAAAAATATTTTGTTCCACTTTCCAAAAATGGAAAGTTTATTAAAAATACTTTTAAGTGCAAAAATGCAACTTTTTCTCTGAAAAAAATACTTTATGATTTCAAAATTCTTGTCAAACATAGACTCACTCACCCACTTACAGACTTTACAGTTCTGCTCCCCCTTGAAGTGTGCTTTGTTTGTTTTCTCCCCCTTGATGTATGCATTATGCTCATCATACTAAAGTACGAGTCCTGATATGACTTGATCAGAAGTCAAATTCTTGATGTTTAAGTCTGAGTTCTGATATTATATAATCAGAAGCCAACTTGCCTGCTCCCCCTAAACCTGTGCATCCTGCAAAACAGATTTCACAGGTTTTGGTACCCATATATACTTGGGTCCTGGTTTGTCAGATTTACGAATCCACTTATCAATTGGTTTATATCTTTTAACTACACTATTCTGAGAAGTTATTCGGTAAGTACCATACCAGTTGTGAGTAGACTCTTTAAGCACGAAATCATTTTCACCACAATAAGAACAACATATCTTCTTTTCATCCAACCTGATAAGGTGATTAGTAGAGTAATACAAATCAGGTGAAGCAAAAGATTTACCTTTACGAACTCTGTTCTTTTTAGCATTGGATGTGGTTGCAGATGATTTCTGAACAACTTTTCCATCTAAAGAACCTTTAACAACCCAAACCATCTGATCTGTCCTTGATTGCTTTCCAGGAAATTTGTTGTTATATTTAACTGTGCCATAAATAGTATGATTATAAAACAGATTTGTAGGACGAATCTGACTTGTATCAACAGTTTTAGTTTTGAAACTGTTCTTTCTTGAAACTTTTTCAGATATAAAACTGGAAGCAGTTTTAAAAGAGCAAACTGATTCAGTTGTCTTGTCAAGAGGTTATTGATCAATCACATCTGTAGAAATTTTTTCAGACAACTCAACGTTTGCAACTTCCAGATCTTTTATCATCTTAGATAAAAGATTTTTTTTCTTCAAGAACAGTGTCAAATTTCATCTGTAAGTCAGATTTGGCCTTTTGTTCTTTTAACATATCAGTTGATAGAGCAATTAATCTTTTAGAGAGCTTAGTAATTTCATTTTCAAAATTTTGACGTTCGAGCTCAAAATCCTTTTCCAGGTTCTTGTTTTTAGCAGAAATTTCATTAAAGATCCCAACATTTCTCTTTTCAGATTTCTTCGTTTCAATCTCAAAAGACTTCTTGTTTTCTTGAAACATTTTCTTTTCCTTTTCAAGCAAGTCTTGTAAAACTGAGATTTGTTTGGGAAATTCAACTACTTTTTCATCAAGAACTTTTCTTTCCTTAGCAAATATGTCTCTTTCAGTAATCAAGATTTTTTCAAATTCAGACACTTGCTTGGAAAGTTTTAGACATCTATGCTCTAAATCTTTCATTTCCTGTAAAGCTTTCTTGGAAAAATCAAATAACTTTTCATTATAAATTTTCTCCAGATTGGCTTTTTCTTCAGATTTCTCTTTTTCTACTGGAGGTCTTTTCAACAGATCAACATTCTTTGCTTCCAATGCATAAATCACCTCTTCAAACTCTTTCAATTTGCTGAGTAGACCAACTGATTCTGCTTTAATTTCTGAGGAATTCTTCTTAGTTGTCTTTAGTTTGGTTTGAAGAAGATGTATCTCTCTTTCTTTCAATTTGATTTCTTTCTCTTTTGTGCTGAGAATACTTGCAAAATCAGATTTGGAATTATTAACACATTTTGTACAATCAGGAGTTATATCATATTTTAACAATTTATTTTTAAACTCCTTAATCTGATTAAGAAGGGCTGCATTCTGAATCTTCAGCTCATCCCTTTCAGCTTCAATTGCCGGTATCTCAGGCATATACATAATAGCAACATCTCTCCCTGCTAAAACAGTAGACATCTTGAATTGATTGTTAGCTTCAAATGATCGTTCCCAAACACTTCAGAAAAGTTGACTGAAAAGTCAAACTTAGATCACCACTTGAAATCGATCTCAGAAAAATTCTATCTCCAGAACTCGCAAACCACAAAAACTCGCAGACAATAGAACTCGCAAAGCACTGTTCCTTGAACTTATCACTAAATGTTTTGTGCGTGTTTGAAGAACTCGCATACAACTACTTGCGCGTTTCTAGAATTCGCAAGCTTTAACGTGCGTGAATTAACTTCTCGCATATAACAATATGCGCATTTAACAAAACTCCCAGGCAATGTCGTGCGTGTTTTAACTTCTCGCAGAGAACTTCGTGCTCATTCCAGACTTGGAAAATATTCAACCAATACACTTCTCGCAAAAGAACACAAACTCACAGATCAAGAGAAACTCGCAAATGCCTTAGCGCGTTCCATACTTAGAAATTTTTCACAGATTGAAAACTCGCTAAATGGAAACTTGCAAGGTTGTGAAACTCGTAGACTGCTTGTGCACGAACCACACTTAGAAAAAATTTCACGATCCAAGAACTCGCTAAATCCAAACTCGCAAAAAAGGCTATGCGCGAACTGGCACTAAACTCGCAGATAACATAATATTATTCATTTTGCGCGTTCTTCAGGGCTTGCGTGTTCTTCCTTAGCGCCTTTTATAGATCTTGTGCGTTCTTTACTTGTCCTCACAGATTCGATCCAAAAACTCAAATAACCTGCAAATTGATTTTCAAACTGAACCAATGTGCTCGAAATGCAAAATGAAACACTTTCTGAACAAACTAAAAATGCTAATGATGAGAAATTACAGTGCAATTCATGTGATACAGTGTTAGTGAGTTTTTTCACAAAAAAAATCCAAAAATCCAAAAATTCGATTAGAATTAGTGATTAATTTGTGAGAAAGTGTGAATACAGTGTTATCTACAACAGAAGACGATCACTATTACGCCATTTTTACATCCAAAATACAAAAATCTAGTACGAATTTGATTCAACAGTGAAAACTTCAAAACTAGTCCACGCGTTCTTGATCAAATCAAGAAATCGATCAAAGAATTGTTAGGTCTAAATATTGTATCCAAGATTTAATAGGAAAGTCAACAATGTAAAAGTCAACATTGTCTTAGTCAAAGCTTGTTTAGTTTCCTTAGCCTTTAAAGCTTTGTAATAGATAGATGGTTTATATAGTTTGGTTTGTGTAATCATGTAGGAACGAACTAGAGTCTACGCATTCGTTTGTAATATTCTAGAGTGTGGAATACAAGATCTACTTTCTCTCTCTAGATTCTCTCTCTAGTTCTTGAGCTTATTGATGATATATTGAGTAATTGCTTGATGTGATTAGGGATTTTATGATTAACAATTGGTATCAGAGCCATACCAAACTTTTCAGAATGATTTGATCAGAGTTTGAATTGAAATTTGTGTGTTTTTGGATCGATTTTTGAGTTTTTTCGAAAATATTTTCAAGAAACGAGTTCCTTACTGTTTCATCAGAATTTTATTGTTAAATTCGTTTTTAATGCAAGAAAATGGTTTCATTGTGTTCGATTTATGTTGGGTTATTGATTATTGTTTTGATTCCATCTTGAAATTCGAACAAAATCGGTTTCAATTTTTCATTTTTGAGATTTTCGTGAAAACGTGTTTTGTCACTGTTCTTGAACCAAATTTGTTGATTTCTGTGTTTTTAATCGAAATTGCTTGCTAGAATTGTGTTCGAATTGTGTAGGTGAGTGAATTGTCAAATTTTCAGATTGAAATTCGAAGTCTAGATGTGTTTTGGTGTGATTTTGATTGATTTTAGTGGTGTGCGTGTGTTCATCAAAGTATGCGGGTGATTCATATAGTATGCGGGTCATTCATCTTATTGTGCGGGTCACTTTGAACCCGCATAGCATTCAAAGTGCGGGTCACACTTCACACGCATATCTTCAAGTGCGTGCTCAGCTGAACACGCATAGCTTATTGTTCGTGTCATTCTATACACGCATATCATCAAATGCGTGTCACTCTTCACACGCATTACTTCAAAGTGCGTGTCTACTGAACCCGCATATCATCAAATGCGTGTCATTCTTCACACGCATTACTTCAACCGCATAGTTTCTTTTGTGATTCAAGCCAGAAACGCATACCTTGAGTTGTGCGGGTCTTCAAGACTTGTTTAAAAAAAAAAAAAAAAAAAAAAAACAAGTATTGGAAATATTTTTTTTCTTTGGAAATATTTTTTTTCTACACTGCGAAATAACAAGTATTGTTCAAATTTCAATTTTCACGAAATATTTTTTTTAAGATTTCAATTTGATCTGATTTTTGATTTTCTGATACATAAGTTTGGAACGATCATTCATATTAAGCCAATTACTCATTAATCATGGGATTTATTTCAGATCTTGAAGAGAAGAATAGCAAGCTGAAACTAGAGAGCATTAATCTGGCTCTTGCAGTTGACTTTCATTCACAAAAGTCAAGAGAGTATTTTACTGAAGTCATATCACTGAAAGAAGAAATCAGTACCTTAAAGAATATCAGTGTTGGGAAGAATGAAGAGAAGATAAAGAGATTGGAATCTGAGAACATTGAGCTGAGAAAGAATTTATCTGATTTGGAAAAACAACTTGATGCAAATAAAGCTGATCTTGAAAATGAAAAGAAAAATTTTTCAAAGAAGTTCTCAGATTTCTCAAAGAAGAGTTATGAAGAAAAGAAGTCAGTGGAGCTTAAATGCATTAAACTTTCTCAACAAATCTCAGATTTTAAGAAAATTCTGATTTTAGAAAGAGAGAAATTTACTCAGGAAAAGAAGGCCATAGAAAAGAAGAATGTAGGAGTCTTCAAAGAGTTATCCGACCAGTGAAATAATTCAGAAAAAGGGTTTGAAGAAGAAAGATTAATCTTTGAATCTGAAATCATGAAACTGACTTCCAAATTGTCTGAACTGTCTGCAGCTGCGCTGAATGAACAAAGAACGAAGTCTAAATTCAAGACAAAGATTGACCAGCTTGTGAAAGAAAGAGACGACTTCGCCTCAAAGATCAAAGAGCTTGAAAAATCTATTTCAAGTTCAAATCAGAAATTTATCTCTTCACAAAGGTCAGTCAAATCCTTTAATCAGATTCGTCGCACTAACTTTTTCTATGATGATTATTTAGATGGTTCAGATACTTATCCAAGGAGAAGAAGTTTCAAGAAAGAGAAACTGGTTTGGCAAAAGAAACCAGTCCAAGATGATAAGGAAAATGACCTGAAAGAGAAGAAATCATGTGTACATGTACACAAAGCAAAGAAGAACAAAGCACCTAACGGTAAGAAATTTTATTGTTCTATTTGTTGTACACATGATCATTTTCATAAAACAAATGATCATTACTGGTATGGATCTTACTCTGTATCCCCCACACGCACTGCAACTAACATTTCTGGACCCAAATACTAGTGGGTACCAAAGAAGAAAATTGATATTGTGTTGCAGGCACCTCAATCCAAGGGGGAGTAGGAGATCAATGGCTCTTGAATAACACAGTTCAAGACCCAAACCTAAATGTCAAGACAATGGCTTCTAAGCACATCAGCTTAGGACCCGGTCTTCAACGGAGTTTGAATTCTAAACACAACAGTTTAGGACTTGGACCTCAGTGATCAAAAAGACCTTACTCCTGTGTTTTTGCATCCGATGGATATTGATGGTCTCCATCCCAAGTGAATTGATCTGATCTCTATCCTATACTTTTTCAATGCTATATTTTTCTGATATTGATGGTCTAACAATTCAAAAGGGAGTGTTTGATCTCTATCCTGTTTTAACTGACATATTTCAGATGCTTAATTTAAGGGGGAGTAAAGGTGATGACTTCTGATTATTTCAGATCAGAACTCATTCTATAAACCGCTTTACTACTTTCTGTCTTTTATTTTTAAATAAATAATATGAATAAAGTGGCTACTGATCAAATGACAGATCAGGACCCGTTTTTCAACGATCAAAGAAGGATATTATGCTAATATCCAGGGGGAGCTCAAAAGATATAAATCATTTGATCATGATTTGAGGGGAAGCCACAAAGGTAAAAATCTTCTGATCCTAGATCTCTGATTGTTTGAAAGAAGGACAACTTTCGAACATGAAAAACCTTTTCTTAAATGTTCAAACCACTTCTTATTCTCAAACGGTTTTATGAATTTAGAAGTGTGACTTTTAAATGTTTTTCATTTTTTGTGCTTTATTGTTTAACTGACCGTGTGTTTCCAAAGATCAATACTTGTGTATTATCTTGTCCATATAATGTCAAGTATTCATACACACCGGTTCAGTATTTTGTTTGAAATTGTTATTACCATGTCTCAAATTCAAATATATTTTCGATGGTAATACCCCCGTTTGAAGTTCAAAGTTGATGAGCATCATACATCTTTTTCATATTTGTGCTTTCATTGATAAATTGTTTATATTTGTTCATATAAACAAAATATCCAATTCTTTGATACCCTAGCTATTTCATTTGATCTGCTTTTAATCATTGTCAGATTCTCAAAATAATTCTCTTGATTTCATTCCATTCTTTCAATATCTTTGTTTTGAGAAATCTTCAACGTTCAAATGCTCAAATTTCATTAATATTTTTAAATGAGCATACATACACTGACATATGATTTCTTGTGCTTCATTTCAAGAAAATCATTGATCAGCATGTACTTTTAGGAACATGGGATTCGTGTGTGATCTTAAACAGAACTTCCATGGATTCACGCAACCTGTGTTTCCTACCCAGGAAGTTATCCTTGAGTGATTGAGGGGTGAGGGGTTAAAATCAAAGAGTGGGGGAGATAACTCATCCGGTTGAGTTATTCTCATTGTGCTGAGTGGAAAAATGGAAATGACAGTTTGGTTAGAAGTAAGCAAAATGATAAAAAGAAAGAGGGTGTGAGAACAGAGTTAAAAGAATATTAGAACTCTGCACCTACCACTTTCTGAACCGGGAAGCCACATCTACTGATTGGTTCACATCAACCACTCGTTTCTTTCTCGAAAAAGAAATGTTTCATTTTCTTGGGGACGCAGCACATATGCTATCTAATCTTCACTCGGAAGATTTAGATATTGAAAAAGAAGGAAAGTTACCCCACCTTCGCACCTCTTTCATGCACATTGATTCCGTGTATTATCTGTTGCTGTCTCAACAGTTTACACAATTTGAGCCTTAATGAAACACAATCATTGTGCTAAAATTCGTTCATACACAAGCACGAGCACACAGAGAATATGTTTTTCTGTCAGAACATTCATAGAATTACCTTGTGTTTTTCAATGATTGAATGGAAGTCCTGGGGAGTCAACTTCAAACCAGCTCCTTACATTGTACATTCGTTGTACACAGTAACTTTGTGTTACTGACAGGCATTTCTAACTGTTTCATTTTTTGAATCAGGGTTACACGCTCATTATGTCTGAATTTGAAAAGATTCGGATATATATAGTTCATGATTCGGCTCTTCAGATCAAAGTACAACATTTATCAAAGGGGAGATTATTTCAAAGGGGTTATCAAAGTCTGAGCTGAAATTGAAGAAATTTTGATGATCTGATGCTCACATCATCAAAAAGGGGGAGAACGATATAAAGATTCAATTTCAGAGTTCGAGTTCAAAGTTCAAGCTTTAAATTCAAAATGTTTCCGCTGCTGTTTCAAAGGCTGATTCAAAGTCAAAAGATTCTGATTCTGAAAACAAACAAGATTTTCAAGATTCAAGAATGTTTGTTCTTCCGAAGATGATTCAGAGATCAAAGTGATGAAGATATAATTTTGATTGAAGACAAATGATTTTTCAGAGTTAAAGTTTCAAGTTTCGAAGTAGTTTCAAGTTTTTCGTTTCTGTTAAAGACATGTTGACTTTCAAAGCTTCAAAGAGAAAAAGACTTTTCATGATTCTTCAAAAGATGCTAAAGAGCAAAGTTTGTGAAAGCATCAAGAGATAAAAGATGAAGAATCAAGAGCTGAAGATCTGCATCAAATTTTTATTAAATCTTGAATACAAAGGGGGAGATTGTTAGGTCTAAATATTGTATCCAAGATTTAACAGGAAAGTCAACAATGTAAAAGTCAACATTGTCTTAGTCAAAGCTAGTTTAGTTTCCTTAGCCTTTAAAGCTTTGTAATAGATAGATGGTTTATATAGTTTGGTTTGTGTAATCATGTAGGAACGAACTAGAGTCTAAGCATTCGTTTGTAATATTCTAGAGTGTGGAATACAAGATCTACTTTCTCTCTCTAGATTCTCTCTCTAGTTCTTGAGCTTATTGATGATATATTGAGTAATTGCTTGATGTGATTAGGGATTTTATGATTAACAAGAATGGTAATCAAATCAATCTGAAATTGAATGGGTAGGCTCTGATAACAAATTTGAAGTCCAAATGAAGCCATTAACAATCAATTCAAACACACAATCTAGAGAGAGTGTAGAGACAGAAACAATCATATGTATTAAACGTAGTCACAAAATTACAATGGTATGCGCACACTCTCAAATTACAAAGAACTCTCAAAACACTATGCTATTTATATGAAGGAAACAAACTCTCAAAGAACTAAACTCTCAAAACAAAGGTTCTCTCAAGGACTTAAACAAAGTCAAAGTTAAACATTACAAAAGGCAAACACTTGATCTAAACATTACATTAACATTCTCCCTCTATTAGATCAAGCATTAATGATTCGCCTATCCCAACGAGAATGACTACCTTGTCTGATCCCGAACAATGATTCAAAGATTCTAATACCCCTTCTGAAATGCAGTTTATCATCCAAAGCATCCAGTATTCGGACCAAAGCAAGTCTATCAAACTTTCCAAGGCCTTTCTCTCCTTTGTTGACTTTTTCTTTATCCTCTTTGAATTTTCTTTTGAGCTGGAGTTTGACCACCATGATAATTCCATCTGAAAACTTTGACAATTTAGATATCCTCATGAACCTCTTCTTATTCTCTCCATTTTTGTAAACAACTCCAAGCTCCAGTTGATCAATGACTGTAAACAGATCAAGATTCTCTAAGTTTTCATAATCCATATTAGGCTTTTTCATGTTTACCCTCTTCTGATTAATCTCCAATGCAAGTTGGAAATCATAACAGTAAGTATAGTTGACATGCCTTCTCATGAATCTTTTAACGGCTTCCAAGGCAAAAACAATGTTCTTCGGACGTACTGTCATGTTTCTGAATAGATGGTAAAGATATTCAATGTCGTCTACATCCAAATGAGAGAAATCAACTTCTGAAAATTCACAGTGTGTAAGATCTCTTCTTTGAACATAAAACACTGGATACCAAACTTTTCTGTGAAACTTTCTCAGCTTGACATGCTTAACTGTGACAATTCCCGATTTGTTCTTGACATACTTCTCAGCCTTTCTCTCCCAAGTGATCATCCTTGCATATTCCTCCTGAACATCCCATGGTAAATGAGAAACACCCAAGACCTTGTGACTATCTAACACTCTGATCCTGTGCACAAACATTTTCTTCCTATCCTCCTCTAGAAAAGGAACTCTCAGAGCATTCCTCATATGCTTGATTTCAACATCAGTAGGAACAAGAGTTGCTTGTGGTGTTTCTGAGGGTCCTTCTTGGGTTTCAATAGAGTTAGAAGGAAAGAAGGCATCAGGATTAGGTAGATGATAAGTTTCAGGTTGGTTTTCAGAATTGATTTCAGGATTGGTTTCATGTATTGGGCTTGGGAAACTGTTTGGGCTTGGAAGATTTACAGGGCTAGGTGGGATATTTTGGCTAGGTGGGTTTTCTGGACTAGGTGGAGGTTGGTTTACCGGGCTAGAAATGTTTTCTGGTTGGTTGGAAGGTTCATCTAGGTTATTTTCTTGGAAGGTAAGTATTTCAGGTGGGGTTCGGACGATTTCTGGAATTTCATGGTGCACAGGACTCAGTTGTAAGTCATCTGGTGTGCCCGTAAAGATGTCAAGGATGTTCTCATTACCCTCTTCATCAGAATCCATCAGAATCATGATCATGTATTTTGCTGAGAACTGCTTGAGCTTTGCAAGATTCTTAAACTGCTTGGGTGAGATCTTGAAGATGCTGTACCACTTCAGACTTGAAAGACTGGAATTCTGCAGTAGTGACATAGTCTGAATGTACCTGATGTTGTTGAGATCTCAACAAACCAATCAAATCAGCCTCAGATTCATTAGCTAGTGCTTGAGATAATAATTTGGCATAGAGTAAATATTTCAGCTCCTCCACGGATTGATCAGCAGACTGTACTGGTGGTGGTAGAGGTGACTGAACAGGCATCTCGATAGTTGGACCTTTTCCTTTCAATAAACTTTTCACCTTTGCCAACTCCTCCTCAAATTTGGCCGCCATACGATTTTCAACAGCCTTTAGGGCGCCGTTGAGAAACTCCTTAGACACGAAGTCTAGGAAAATAACTCCAGGGTCACTTAAACTTCCTGTTTGCCCAACTGTTGAAGATTCAACAGTGTGGCCTATGTTCAAAGCTGACATCGTGGTAGCAATGACAGGACTTCCACTTGATCCTCGTAGTCTGGATTGCGAATCTACTACATGTGTTCCGACTGGGTCACTTAGACAACCGGTGATAGCAGAAGTATGTATTAGTGTCCTAGGAATAGAAGTTGGAAATACAATTGGCGCTAGACTCAATAGTGCACTGAATGGCATTGAGCTCTGGGGTAACTGAGCTCTATTTTCAATACCCACACTTTCCGAGTGAAAGGTGGATAGAGTTTGTGTTAAAACCCCGTGCAAAGATGAGACTATTGCCTGTTGAGAGGCTATAGAATGGATGGCTGAGGTGTGCAATTCCATAAGTCCTATATCCAAAATGACTGACTTCAGAA
This sequence comes from Arctium minus, assembly GCA_954870635.1. Taxonomy (NCBI): domain Eukaryota; kingdom Viridiplantae; phylum Streptophyta; class Magnoliopsida; order Asterales; family Asteraceae; genus Arctium; species Arctium minus. Next base: position 76,313,859 of record OX941088.1, on the reverse strand, counting down.
GACAGAACCTTCCCCCTGTGTGGAACGTTCTGTTTTCTATACTGAACAGATGCCTAACTTCCAAAGTAGGCAGTCCTGACCAATCAAGCCACACAATTCTAGACAACATGTATGAGATCTTCTATGATCTTCCACTCGATTTTGAAGGATTGATCTTCAGAGAAATCAGGAATGTCGTGATAACTAAGCAACAAGATCAGGACAGGGGCACAGAACCAAAGAATCTGGTTTTCGGAAGATTCTTAGCATTACTTCTTGGGGATGAATTGATTGGGGAAGGAAAGCTACCCGCAGAGGACAAGGTCATCAAGCTTGACGAAATGAAGTCCCACAAGCCGACCACACTAAAGATGGGGTATCTAGTAGCCAGACCTCTGCCAGCTCGAGTTCTACATTATTTGGATAGTGATGTCAGGATCGAATTCTTAACAAGAATTACTACTCAGAAACTAATATCAAAGAGGTTGCGGAAAAACACTTTGATATTTGATCAAACAGTAATCAAAAACAGTATATAATTATCAAACAGTAAACTTGTATTGAATGCTTAAAACTACAAGATTACACACTCAACCTCAATATTGATGAACAGGCTCACCAATACGAATTCTACTTCTCTAGAATTAGGATCTATGCCTTGAGGTTAATTTCCTCTCTTGAAAAAACGATTATCAAAAGTTATGTCTATCTATTCTAAACATTCTATACATATACTGATAAAAAGATAATTACAAAGAATAAACAAATCTTCAGTATATCTTCCATGTATATCTTCTAAGTATATCTTCAGTATATCCAGCTGTAGTACATTCCATCTGGATCTCTTTAGCAGCACTAATAATGCTCAGCAGCATTAACTTCAACTAGCAGCATTAACTTCAAGCAGTACTAACTACTAGCAGTACTAACTAGCTAAGCAGTACTAACTTTGTTCAAGCAGTACTAACTTTAACTAGCAGTAGTAATTCTACTAGCAGTAGTAACACTTAGCAGTATTAATCTTCAACTTGTTCTGGCAGTAGTAACTACACTTGTACTAGCAGTAGTAACTACACTTAGTAGAATCTTCAGTTCCCAACAATCTCCCCCTAACTTGACTTTTAGAAGAGAAGTCAAGTTCTTCAGATATTCTTCCAGATGCTCTTTTTGATGCTCCCAAAACTTCCAAGATCATGCTCCTAAGTCTGGATTCAGTCCCAAACTCTGATTGATTATCCTCTGAATTAGATACTTGGCCATTTCTGAATTTGGTGCACAACCCAACTTCTTCTTTAGCATGGCATGAACCTTCAGTCTGGTGTGATTATATACTCTATCCACTAGGAAGTATTCTGTGTGATTTCTATCCAAAGTCACTGCATATACTCCACTAGTTTCATATAGAGTCCAACTTGTGACTTCTTTAAACACACTCTTGATGACCTGGTCCACTCCTTCAGGTTTGAACATCATGCATAGATACTCCATCACCAGTTTTGTAAGAGAAATTCCTGGAGTATTCAGATGATCTGCATACAGCTTAATTCCTATGTCAAACATCTCTTCTATATCAGATCTAGAGCATGTTCTGACAATCTTGACCCAAGTGTTGAATACTTCATACTTATCACCCTTCCTCTTGAGTCTGATGTAATCTTTCCCATCCATTGTCAGTACATCCCAGTGAATGATCTCAGGTGGCTTAACTCCAACAGGTTCTGCAGAAATTGGTTCAGGCACTTTGTCCATCACTACCATATATAAGCTTACATCATCTTTGATTGATGACCCTTGCTGGCTTGATGACTCAGGTGCCACTTCTTCTTCAGCAACATTTTGTTCTTCTTCTACTCTAGGCTTCTTATCTTTCTTTCTTTTGGCCATCATCTTGGTTCTTTTCAAAGTCTTTTGAACCTGTACTAGAGTAACTTCCTTCTTCTTTTCTTCCTTTTCCCTTGCCATCTCTTTGATAGGAGTTCCCTCCTCACTTTCAGGGAATGGTTGATTCATATCTATATCATTACTCTCCTTGGCCTTCTTTTCAAACTCTACTCTTTTCTTTTCATTGCTCTTCAGATTCCCCATTTCTTTTTCATAGAGCTCTCTGATTTGATCAAAACTCATCTTCACAAACATTTCTTTCTTTACCCCAATTGCACTCCTCAAGAAAGTTACCATTTTGTTTCTTTCCTGAGTGGCAAGGTAAGTTTGTGAAGGTCTTCTTTTCTTTGCACTTGTATTAGCCATCATAGCCTTTCTCAGACTTATAGCCCTTTGTTTAGCCTTTTCAGTTTCAAGCCCCTTTTGATAGGCTTTATTTAGCTCAGCAGCTAAAGCCTTTGCCATTTCCCTGTCCTTCTCCACCTGAGCTCTTTCTTCTTTTTCCATCTCCTTCTGCATTTTCCTTGCTAAAGCTTCATCTGATTCAACCAACCTTTGCTTCTTGATTGGTTGATCAGATTCCACTATCTTTTCTTTTCCCTTATTCTTTGATTCTGCAGCTTTGTCTTTCTGTTCTGATTTTCTGTCTCTCCCTTCATTTATGACCACTCCCTTTGCTTTGGGAGTGTCATTCTTAGCTTTGATTAGCACTTCAGCTACTTCAATTTCTGTTGGTGTTAACTCTGTTACTGCTGCTTGTGAGGTTTCAGCAGCATTAACAGTTTCTGCTTCTTTTTGTATTGAACCTCTTTCTGTTTCTGCTTCCTTCTCCCCCTCAACTTCAACTCTCTCTTTATCAATCTCCCCTTCCCTTGATGCTTCTTCCATGTTGATCTCCCCCTTTTTGGGAGCATCAGTCACTGGTTTCCTCCTTCTGAGCACAAATTGTTTCTTCTTCTTTTGCAGAATCAGTTTCCTTACCATTTGCTTCAACTTGATGATTTGTTCTTGTTGTGACAGTACTATGAGTTTTAGCTCTTCTATATCTTTGCCCTGTTTGAGTACATCCATGTTGATGTTGCCCATTGCCTCCATCAATTCATCATAGTTATATCTGTCCTCACCTTCTCCAGGAGTGTTACCCCCTATTGAAGGATCATTGGATCTTTTAGTAGTGGAAGTCTTCTGCCTAGCAGAAGCACTATCCACCCCTGTGGTTTCTTGGCACCAGGGACCTTCAAATGATTGCTCATTCAAAGTTGCCATGGGGGAGGTCTTATTGATGTTACCACTTTCCTCCTCTGTGCTAGCAGGAGTAGTGGCAGCCTCATCACCCATATGCTCTACCTCCTCCTCAGAGAGCACCTCCTTTGGGTTGGGAGATACCCTTGTGGTTTCCCTTTGGATATTCTCTAGGGGAGAATTCTCCCTTAGAGGGCTTAAAGGCTTAGTTGGTGATGGTACAAGAAGGGAAGGAGCCTTCTTTACCTGTTTTCTTTGATAAGTTTGGGTAATTGTAGAAGTGGGCTTATTCAGAAGGGACTGTGGAATTGATTTTGAGAGGGAAGGTTGGGCTTGGCTAGCAGTGGGATGGTCTAATGAGGGCCTTGACCCTGCTGCCATACCTTCAGTGTTTTGGGACACCACCATCATTGTAGAGAACAATGGGGTGTCAACTCCTTCCGAGTCCCCAGCAAATCTTCTCATATTTGAGAAAACCTTGCCTTTTGGGGGTTTAGGTACATATACCCCAACAGGTTGAGGTATATCCGTCAATTCATGGTTAATTACTTCCTGAACAAATCTGGGATACATAAAGAAACTCTTTTTGTTTCCCATATTTGATACAAGATCACTGAAAATCATCTTTGAGAAATTGTACCTTCTGGATGTAGCCAAGCATACCAAAGCATATGCAATTGGACTGCTGAACTCACTCCATCCAGTGGTCTTTTTGGAGATGCAATGCATCAGGGTATGAACAAGAAAACGCCATTGGGGTGAAAACTTTGCTTTTGAGAATTTGAAAACACCCAATGGGCCTCCATACCCCATTCTAGTAAGATTAGAAAACAGTTCATCATTAGAGATAGACGTTATACCAGAGGCATCGTCTAGACGTAGACTGATGCGTATAACCTCTTCAGTAACTGTTAGTGGTTGATCACAGATTCTTGTCTTGATCATTTGCACACCATTTTCCACAACAATGGTTGCATTGGCCCAGAACTGCCTTTGATGCTCAATGTAGATTGTAGGGGATACAGTAAGAGCATGAGCAATGTGGCTTGACTTGAGGAAATCCACAATCTGATGAAAGCCTTCTGCTTGTTTTGGCTTTTGGAGCATTGCGATTTCATTGTGCTCGTCAATGAACGCCATTGATGCCATTGACCTTGAAGATTTTTGCCTGAAAACTTTGAACTTTGAGAGAGAAAGGGTTTAGAGCGCAAGGGAACAGTATGCAAAGAGTCGTTATGAACTTTTAGGCGGGCAAAGAGTATTTATAGTATTCGGAATATAAGCAGTATTAACCTAGAGCAGTATTAACTACTAGCAGTAGTAACGGCTAGCAGTATTAACTAACTAGCAGTATTAACTGAAAGCAGTATTAACCACTAGCAGTATTAACTACTAGCAGTAGTAACGGCTAGCAGTATTAACTAACTAGCAGTATTAACTGAAAGCAGTATTAACCACTAGCAGTATTAACTACTAGCAGTATTAACTGAAAGCAGTATTAACTACTAGCAGTAGTAACTACTAGCAGTATTAACCACTAGCAGTATTAACTACTAGCAGTATTAACTGAAAGCTGTATTACCCACTAGCAGTATTAACTACTAGCAGTATTAACTGAAAGCAGTATTAACTACTAGCAGTATTAACTACTAGCAGTATTAACTACTAGCAGTATTAACTTTACTTACTCCTTTTAAACTTGCTAACACTGAGTACTGCTATGTATATCCTGAAAAAGAAGATTAGTAACACCAAGAATAAAAATATACAGGTATAAAACCAGAAGAAGATTATTCAGAGTTTATCATTCCCACACCTGTGACCAAGAAAGTGAATCTACCCACATCAAAAGCTTTAGTGAATAGATCAGCAAACTGATTATCAGTGTGGACTTTGACAACTTGAATAAGTTTCTTTTCATTACAATCTCTTATAAAGTGATACCTGATTTCAATGTGCTTTGTCTTTGAGTGCTTGACTGGATTATTTACAATGCTAATAGCACTGCTGTTGTCAATAAAGATTGGAGTGTGTAGAAAGGTTACCCCATAGTCCAACATTTGATTCTGAATCCATAAGACTTGAGAACAGCAACTTGCAGCTGCTATGTACTCTGCCTCTGTTGTAGATGTGGATACTGTGGTTTGTTTCTTGCACTGCCATGAGACTAGTCTAGCACCCAAGAACTGACATCCTCCAGAAGTAGATTTTCTGTCCAAGTTTGCCCCACCTAGATCACTGTCTGAGTATGCTATTAGGTCAAAAGGGGAGTTATGAGGATACCAAAGTCCCAATCTGGGTTGCCCTTTGAGATATCTGAATATCCTCTTAACAGCTTGAAAGTGAGATTGCTTTGGCCTAACTTGAAATCTTGCACAGACACAGACTGGAAACATTATATCTGGCCTAGATGCTGTGAGATACATGAGAGAGCCAATCATGGATCTATAATAATGCACATCCATGTCCTCCCCCTCAAGATCTGCTGTGATCTGCTTGTGTGTTTCCATAGGTGTGCTGGCAGGTTTTGATTCTGAGAAACCAAACTTGGTTAGAATATCCTGCACATACTTGGATTGACATATGAAAATGCCATCTGACTTCTGTTGAACTTGGAGTCCAAGGAAGAAAGTAAGTTCTCCCATGGAGCTCATTTTGAACCTTTGATGCATTAAATCCTCAAACTCCTTGCACATGTTGTTTCTTGTAGAACCAAAAATAATGTCATCAACATATATTTGGACCAGCAAGATATCCTTCTTCTTCCTTTTGATAAATAGAGTCTTATCTATGACTCCTCTTTCAAAGTCATTTTCCAAGAGATATGATGACAGAGTGTCATACCATGCTCTTGGGGCTTGATGTAGTCCATAAAGTGCTTTCTTTAATTTGTATACCCTGTCTGGATAGCTTGGGTTTTCAAACCCTGGTGGTTGACAGACATATACTTCTTCTTCAATTGATCCATAGAGAAAAGCACTTTTTACATCCATTTGATAGACTTTGAAGTTCATGTAAGAAGCATAGGCTAGGAACAGTCTGATTGCTTCTATCCTAGCCACAGGTGCAAAAACTTCTTCATAATCTATACCCTCTTCTTGAGTATAGCCTTGAGCCACCAGCCTTGCTTTGTTCCTTATGACAATACCTCTTTCATCTCTCTTGTTTCTGAAAATCCACTTTGTGCCAATTGCTCTGTGACCTTTAGGAAGGTCTACTAGATCCCATACATCTTGTAGCTTGAACTGTAACAGTTCTTCTTGCATTGCTTCTATCCAGCTAGATTCTTTCATAGCATCATGTGCCTTTTTAGGCTCAAGCTGGGATAGAAAACATGAGAGCACTGTATGCTGTTGATCTTGCATTTCTTGAAGCCTGCTTTGATGTCTAGTCATCATAGGAGAAGAGATATCTCCTATTACCAGCTGTGGAGGATGATTCTTTTGAACTCTGGTGTTATGACTAGGTTCTTCATTTAGTCCAGCCTCTAGATTAGAGTCATGCAACTCCACTGAAGTGTCTTCAGATGTCACTTCTGATTCTTGAGTCTCCTCATCTCTAGTGTCTTCTTCACTCTGACTTGGTTCAGTAAATGATTCCTTTTCACAGTCTTCATTTACTGTGGGTATGGGAAAAATCACAGATTTAGATATACTTTCTTGAACTTGTGTGATCTCTGATTCTCCACCATCTGTTCCTGTATACTCATTACTGAAACCAAAAGAGTTAGTTAGTGAATCAATGTCAAATAGCCATTGAGGTCCAGACCCAACAGGATTTGGTGTGTTCTCATTGCATTTGACATTGTCACTTTCTTCAATTATTCTAGAAGAAGAGTTAAAAACTCTGTAGGCCCTACTCTGAGATGAATATCCAACAAGAAATCCATCATCTACTTTGCTATCAAACTTACCTAAGTGAGATTTGGTATTTAGAATTGTACAAGGACACCCAAAAGGTTTGAAGAAACCAATAAAAGGTTTTCTTTGATTTAAAAGCTCATATGGGGTCTTGTTCTTTTGCTTGACCACTAGAACTCTGTTTTGGACATAACAAGCAGTATTAACTGCTTCAGCCCAGAATGTAATTGGCAATTTTGAATCAGCCAACAGAGATCTAGCAGCCTCTATTAGTGTCCTATTTCTCCTTTCAGCAACACCATTCTGTTGAGGAGTCCTAGGAGCACTATATTGTCTCTCAATACCTTTTCCTTCACAAAAAGTGTTTAAATCATGATTTTTAAATTCAGTTCCATTATCTGATCTAATAACTTTTACTCTTTGATTAGTTTGGTTTTCAATTCTTAGAATAAAGGATTTGATAAGACCACTTGTTTCATCCTTAGTCCTTAGAAAATATACCCAAGTAAATCTGGAGTAATCATCAACAATAACCAAGCAGTAAGATTTCTTTCCTATACTCATAACATTTGTAGGACCAAACAGATCCATATGCAATAACTGGAGACAAGAAGAAACAGAATTTAACTCTTTGGTCTTATGAGAAGTTTTGTGTTGTTTGCCTTTAAGACAAGCAACACAATGATCATCACATGAAAAGACTTTTGAAGGTAAACCTCTTACAAGGTTATTTTTAACAAGATTGTTCATAGTCTTGAAATTCATGTGACACATCCTTCTGTGCCAAAGGGAGGATTCATCTATAGAAGCTTTTGAAACAAGACAATTTAAAGATGAATCACTATCAACATTGTCCAAATCAAGACAGTAAACATTGTCCTTCCTAGGAGTTCTAAGTAGTATCATGTTTTCATCAACTACCTTGAACCCTGGAGCAAGGATCATACACTCAGTGTTAGTAAATAATATACTATGTTGTTTGTCACAAACCTGTGATACACTTAACAGGTTGTACTTTAATTGATCAACATAGTAGACATCCTCAAATGTCATCTTGCCTTTGGTGACATTACCTTTTCCACTTATCTTACCACCAGTAAGATTGTCTCCAAATGCAACATGTCCTCCATTAATTTGCTTGAAATCCTGAAGGCATGACATGTTGCCAGTCATGTGCCTAGAGCAACCACTATCAACATGCCAAATGCTCTTTCCCTTGAGCTGTTGGTTGCCCTGCACATTAGATAAATTAATTAGTATGATTAGGGACCCAAGCCAAAGTGATCTTGGGTCTTCCTTTCTCATCAAAGTATTTACATTCCTTTTTAATGAGGTTTTTAAACTCAGAGCACTCTTTATTAGAGTACTTTGTCAATATGATTGGCTTAGCAGAATCAACACTAGAAGCAGTACTAACCTTAGAAGTACTAACAGAGTTAGCAGTACTAACAGGTGTAGCAGTACTAACAGGTTTAGCAGTACTAACCTTGTTAGCAGCATTAACATTGTTAGCAGTAGTATTACTTCTAGCAGCACTATCATTGTCAGCAGCACTATTTGTGATAGCAGTACTAACAGTTTTATTGCTTTTAGGAATCCACATATTGACACTTTCTTTAACAGAATACTTTTTCTTCATGTGGCTTTTAGTTTTAACAGTTTTCTTAGCCACATGGTTCTTTTCAATTTTCTTATAACCAAAGGGTTTTTGCATGGATCTTTGGAAATTCATTCTTTGGTTCATAGGATTGAAATAACAGAATTTTGCAAGATGATTCAATTTGCCACAGATAAAACAAGGTTTTGGTCTATTGATTTTACTCAGATCAACCCCTTGTTTATGTGCCCATTGATTATTCCAGTTTCTTTGATTTCCCCTCTTTTTGTCCTGTTTTTGGGGCTTATACTTCTTACAAGCACACTGTTTGCAAGGACCTGGATTCACAACTGTGGTCTGTTTATAATGGACCTTACCAGACTTTTCCTCTGTCTTCTCTATGTTCTTGGATTTGATCCAAGCCCTTCCACAATCCTCATTGGTGATAATGTTGTTTTCTATAGAAATCTCACCACTCACCTTGTTCTCCTTACTCTTGCCAACCTCTTTCTCAGTCTTATCCTCAACAATTACCTCATCTAAGGGATCTATTTCAGTGGCTCCCTCAGGCAAGTCCTTCCTATCTTTGGTGTCTAACAGGTCTGAAGTAGGAGGAATGTAATTGTTGTTATATGGTGGAGGTGTGGCATTATACCCAATTCCTCTTCTTAATTTATCATGAATCTGATTTTGCAGTAAGGAGTCCATTGCTTTAGAAGCATTGGAAAACTTTTCTACATCAAGCTTAACTTTGGTTAACTCCTCTTTCAGTTTTTCACTCTCCTCTTTAGATTTGGTCAGTTTAAGTTCTAAATCCTTTTTCTCCCACTGCCAGTAATTAGTGTCATATGAGTGTTGTAGTTCATTGGCTTGAAAACCTTTGATTTGGTCTTCAAATCTCTCTACTATCCTCACATAGTCTTTTATATCCTTTTCTAGTCTCTTCAGGTCATCACTCATCTTCTGATTGTGATCCCTGTACCTTTTAACAGTGTCTATGCAAGTTTTAGAGCAGAGATTAGAACTTACCTCAGATGGGAGATCAGATACTTTAGCCATAAGAGCTTGATTCTGAATAGCTTCTTCTGCTTGATCACTCCAATCAAACCCCATTCCTTGTTGAGAAACAAGGGCTTGAGCAGAGTTTCTGTTGTTATTGAAGCTTCCAGATTGAGCTTGTTGATGGTTGTTGTTGTGAGACATTCCACTTCTGCATTCTCTAGCAAAATGTCCCTTCAGATGGCATTTGTAGCATTCTACCTTTGATTTATCAAACCCTGCTCCATCTTCTCTTCTTTGTGAGAAGTTGTTTCTTCCAGTCCTCTTTATAAACTTTTTAACCCTCATGGAGAGCATGGCCATCTGCCATTTAATATCCATCTCTTCCAGATCATCAGGATGAAGTTGTTCTAAGTCATCATTGATCAAAGAAGAATTTCCATGATTAGAAAGAAGAGCTTCAAATACATAATCAGTGCCTTTATCTAAATTTGATCCATTAGCAGCATTAACTGATTCAGGGTTAGCAGTAGAATCAATTGATGCTGATAGGAGTGCAGCATTATGAACATATCCAGAAGGCTTCTTCTTTGCCTCCACCTCAGCTTCAAATACTCTAAGATCATTGTACAGATCATCAAGTTCTTTGTCTTCCAACTGATCATTCTGTCTGAATGACACAGTGTACATGGTCCATTCATCTCCAAGGGACCTTAAGAACTTTCTGTTCACATCATCTTGATCAATCTGTACTCCCATAGTAGCTAGTTCACCAATTAGTTTATTAAACCTGTCAAAAGTTTGAGTCATGGACTCATTCTTAGTTGAGATGAAGTTTTCATACTGTTGTTTTAAGATTGCCTTTTGATTTCTCTTGGTACTTTTAGTACCTGAGAATCTCTTCTCTAGAGCATTCCAGAGCATCTGTGCATCAGTACAATTGCAGAATTGGTGTTGATACTCATTTGGAATGGCCAAGAGCAGTGTGCTCAAGGCTTTCATCTCTGTCTGTCTTGATTTCCTGTCTGTATCTGTCTTTGGAGGAGTTCTTTTGCCATCTTCACCAATCTTTCCTCCATCAGATGGACCATTCTCAATGATGTCCCACATAGAGTAATCTGTGAGGAGAATATATTGCTTGATTCTGATTTTCCACATGTCAAATTCATTGGATCTGAGCATTGGAACTTTTGAGACCAAAGTACTGCTTGATTCTGTAAGATTTTCCATGATGAATAACTGTTTCTGAGAGAATTTGGCTCTGATACCACTTGTCAGGATCGAATTCTTAACAAGAATTACTACTCAGAAACTAATATCAAAGAGGTTGCGGAAAAACACTTTGATATTTGATCAAACAGTAATCAAAAACAGTATATAATTATCAAACAGTAAACTTGTATTGAATGCTTAAAACTACAAGATTACACACTCAACCTCAATATTGATGAACAGGCTCACCAATACGAATTCTACTTCTCTAGAATTAGGATCTATGCCTTGAGGTTAATTTCCTCTCTTGAAAAAACGATTATCAAAAGTTATGTCTATCTATTCTAAACATTCTATACATATACTGATAAAAAGATAATTACAAAGAATAAACAAATCTTCAGTATATCTTCCATGTATATCTTCTAAGTATATCTTCAGTATATCCAGCTGTAGTACATTCCATCTGGATCTCTTTAGCAGCACTAATAATGCTCAGCAGCATTAACTTCAACTAGCAGCATTAACTTCAAGCAGTACTAACTACTAGCAGTACTAACTAGCTAAGCAGTACTAACTTTGTTCAAGCAGTACTAACTTTAACTAGCAGTAGTAATTCTACTAGCAGTAGTAACACTTAGCAGTATTAATCTTCAACTTGTTCTGGCAGTAGTAACTACACTTGTACTAGCAGTAGTAACTACACTTAGTAGAATCTTCAGTTCCCAACAAGTGAAGAGGGTGCTCAGGCTTACATTTGTGGGCAAAGGACTCCTGAACCGAGTCCTGCAACCCCCTACGTGTAGGATTTCTGATAGGTGAGATAGCCGTGTATCTAAGGGATGAAAATCTCGAGGGAGTAGATGATGTGGCTGTAGAGGCACAGATTGTAAGAGAGGAGAGAGTAGAAGTTAAGAAGAGGTGGGGAGTGAGAAAAAGGAGAAAAAGAAATAACACAAAAAGAGAACCGCAGAAGTAGAGGTTTCAAAGGCCAAGAAGAGCAGGAAGGAAAAGGCAATGGCAGAGGACACCTCAAAAGCAGTCCTTGTCACGAAAACCACAGAGGTGGTTAAGCCTTCTGAAAATAAAAAGAAGAAATTGAGAAGCCTGGCAAAGAAGGACAAGGCTGAGGAAGCTAAGGTAGAGGCCTTTATCACTGAGAATGAACCTGCAAAGGTTACTAAAAAACCTCTGCAGAGGACACGGATTAGGTCCTTAATCTTTGAAGAAAACCCTGAAGAAAGACCTCTTAGTCCTCTGCAAATAGCCACTGAAATTGCAAAAGAGGTAACGTAGAGGTACTCAACAGACCTTGGAGAAACGGTAGATATGGTGATTGAGGATGTGACAGGGGCATCCCAAAGTGAAGATGAGAGGATAGAAGAAAAGAAAATTTGAAGGAGGAGAGTAGTGGAAAAGATGCCTTAGGCACAAAACCTATCCAAACTTCCTGTGCTACCCACATTCCTACCTCCGCAGTTCTAGTGCAGGAAGGTATTGTACAAGGACTGCACGGTCCGAACCTAAATCTATCTGTCCGGACAAAGGATATTCATTCATCCTCTGTGCCACACTTAGCCGGGGAAACCAAATCCACCCCATCCTCTCAAAAGGGTGAAGGTTTAGATATAAGTGCCCATTTGACCCAGGACACGACACAACCCCCCACAGAGGCATTTGTTGCCTCTGTATCACACACAAGTGTCCCCCTAACCACTTCAGAGTTGTTGGTGCGAGATCACGACAGTTCTGTGGTTTTAGAACAATCACAGGATTTAATCAATAGGAATCTTAAGGGAGTCTCCTAACCCTCCCCCAGGAGACCTGTTGACAGAACTTTCATAGATGATTCCTTTGTGGAACATCAAGGATTAGAAGGAAATCCTCCAGAGCTCAACATTCTCACAAGCTCTGAAGGTGCCAAAGACTCGTTGGCCAAATTTGGGACATGTGTTGTTCCAGAGGTTACCACCGAGTCCTATGTCACAAAGGGTGAGTTTAAAGCCTTTGCTGACTTGGTAATCCAAAAACTTGATGAGTTGAAAAGCTCTTTCACTACCAACCATATGCATAATCCAGATGATATCGCAGAGGCTCTGAAAAATCTTCAAAGAACTTCAGAGCAACACTCGGTCGATGTCAAAAAGCTCATGGAGATCTTTTCCACAAAGAACGACTTTGACAATTGCGCCAAATCCATCAATATCCAGACTGACGCCATCAAGGTCCTTGGGAATTTCTGCATGGAAGAAATGGGAAAGTCTGATGTAGAGATTACGTCCTCAGGGGTGGCCGAGCTCACGCAGTTAAAGAATGAAATCAAGGACATGACTCGTAGTGTCATGGTCCCAATTATAGCTTAAGCCACCTCCTCTTCGACACATGTGAAAGGCCGACAACCAAAAAAGATTTTGAGGCCATGCAAAAAATTCTTCTGCAAAACTTGAACCTCCTCTTCAGTGACATCACTAAGGAAGGCATGACAGTCGCCACAGAGCTTAAGTCTACAGTTGCAAAACTGAAATTCAAATCAGACTATAAAGTGAACAAGCTCTCGTTGGCTGAAGAGAGTGTCATGGACAATATATGCAAACATACAGAAGATCATCTCTGTAAGAAAAAGAAGAGAAAGGCACCTGCCACCTGCAAAACTCAAGCAGGGCAGAAGAGAGTAAGGCATGAGTACCAAGATCCTAATGCCTCTTGCCCTGGTCCTCATGAGGGGGAGACTCTGCCGAAGGCAATCCAAGATATACCAATCCAAGCAGATCCTCTGAATCAAGTTCCAATAAGCTCAGAGCCAAGACCTTAGAAGTCAAATCAACAAAAGGGTTCTGCAGCTTCACCTCCCAAAATTCAAACAACCACCCCAAAAAACCTCGATAAAAGACAAGGGCAAAACTATTGCCACGGAACCACTGAAGATTAAAAAGTCACCTCCTCCCAACACCGAAAAACTAATGAAGAGCTCATTTGGGTATTCAAATGTGTGAAACCTGAAGAGGAGGACTGGGCATTTGACTTGCAACCCCTTTCAGAACTTCCAATCCTGGACCGATTGCCAAACCCTCAAAGGATAGAGTCGCAGAGGTCATCCAAGGCTTCGAGAGCTTAAGAAAACCCTTCCCTGTCCCTCCAAAGAAAGACATTGAAGAAGAGGTTTACAAATATCTCTACAGCCGCGGAGTTCATGATCTTCAGCCTACTATCAAGCTCTCAGAGGATATAATCTCAGAAAAAATGAGATGATTCAACAAAGAAAAGGCTCAGCCCAAACACAAAGTATTCTCCATGACCAGGATATCAGAGGTTCTGGGAATAAAGTTGGGCCACACTAAGTACAAAAACTTCTGGTACTGTGATGACGTCGTGAGAAGAGAAGATGGAGAAATATGGACATTCACAGATGTTGACCTACCAAACCTCCATCCTCACGATCTCTCTGAGATTTTTAAATTGACAGAAGAGAGGTATGAATAGAAGAGAGACTATCAAGAAGCCCACTCAGTTATCAAGAAAACAATGAGGGAAAAGCTGTTATACTACAATGTAGTGGATTTTCAGCTGGCTCTTGATCTTGGTGTAAAAAGAGTAAACCTTACTTCACCAGAGAACATCCTACCTCCCTCTGCCAACATCCTTTCAAACTCCATCTTCACCTACCCAAAGTTTGGCTTTGTATACCTCAATCCCAAGAGCAAACAGAAGATCTTTATGGGTATAGAAAGTCAAAAATACTCAACTCAGTCTCTACTGAACATTCAAGAAAAAATCAATCATAGAGGCACACCACTTATCCCTTCTGAAGTTGCAAATGTCCTTCTGGAAAATATAAGTGCAACTCTGAGCTTCAGAGACATGTGTGCTTTCTACTACAGAGAGCTGAAGAAGGAAGGGGGATTTAGAAGAAGAATCAACGATTTCCTAGATGCCAAGATATAGGATCTGATGTTATGTATTTTTTTCCCATTCATGTATATGAACTCCAATGTAATTGCCTTCTGGCACTTTTATTTTGAATGAAAATTAGCTTTCAGAGGTCAGAGGTTGAGTTCCTTTCACCTCTTTTAGTTTCTAACTTAGCCAAATACTCAACATTCCAAATCTTTATTTTTCAATACTTAGGGGGAGATTGTTAGCTCCAACTCACATGTATAGAAGTATTGAAAAATAGGCTAAGTATAGGAACCGCTGAAGACTGCTCAGAACATCCAAGCTCACCACAGAAGTCGCAAGCTTAGAAGAATCTGTCGACCATCTACCTGAGAAATCTAACCTGAAGATCAATATCAGATCATAGAGCCTCTATGATCACTCACAAAGCCTCTGTGATGGCTAACCTCTGGAGATAAACGGAAGATTTCGTGACAATAGTTCAAGACAACACCACGTCCTGAACACGTGAGCCTGCTGTACGAAGATTTCCAGATCATTTATGCGGCACACAGTAGTTTACCTTTCTAGGTGGCATTTCTTTTAAGAAATGTCAGCCTTTGTCTACTACTATTGCGTTCTCCTTGTCCTATATGAGGGGAACACTATCTATTTTGTTTTTCAGGTGAGCACACACATATCTGAGAACGCCTTGTATTTTCTGAGAGCATTTTATCACATAGTAGTGCGTGTTCTTGGTGTAATAGCAGTATCAATGAAATAGTTTCCTCAGTAACCAATTCCTACTTTGTTTATGATTCTGTTTTAATACTAGCTTCTGTGTTAACTACCCTTCAAGTTCTATTTACTCTACATTTTTAAAACGCTTTCGCACTCTTATTCATCAGTTTTTGTGTAGTTAAAAGTAAATCAAGTTTAGAACATCTTTTTTTAGATCAACAGTCGTTGTTGTTTATCATCCTCTCGGACGAGGACGACACTTACAGCGTTCGGACTAACTGCCAAATATAGTTGGAGGATCTCATGATCCTCAGGTTTCTATAGTAAAGGTGGGGACGCCATGTATTTTTTTAAGCTCTTAGAGTGCGTTTTCGTGATCGTCCGTCCATTCGAAACCCCTGTTCTTTCGCAAAACATTGTAAAATAAACAACATTTATCCGGAGATCGAGAAATAAACTTGTTTAACACTGCTATACGACTTGTAATTCATTGGACCTCTTTGATATTGCATGGAGACTTGATATCCAGAATAGCTTTTATTTGATCAGGATTGTCCTCGATCCCTCGTTGGGTGACCTTATATCCTAAGAACTTACATGCGCTTAATCTAAAGGAGCATTTTGTTGGGTTAAGCTTCATATGATACTGTCTAAGTATATCAAACGATTGTCTTAGGTGATCAATATGAACGATCGACTGTTTTGATTTGACGAGCATGTCGTCAATATATACTTCCATCGTGTTTCTGAGACGCTCTTTGAACATCTTGTTGACTAGTCGTTGGTATGTCGATCCTGCATTTTTAAGACAAAAAGGCATGACTTTGTAACAGTAGATCCCTTTGTCTATCATGAACGATGTTTTCTCTTGGTCTTCACGATGCATTAGGATTTGGTTATATCCCGATTATGCATCCATAAATGTTAGCAACTCGTGTCCAGCAGTTGCGTCGACCATGGCATCGATGTGTTGTAAGGGGAAATGATCCTTTGGACATGACCGTTAGATCCGTGAAATCGATACACACTCTCCATTTCCCATTCTTCTTTTGTACGACTACGATGTTGGCTAGCCAGTCTAGATATTTGACTTCTCGAATTTTTCCCGTTTTGAGTAAGTTATCAACTTCGTCGTTGATCAATTTGTTGCATTCCGAGGAGAACTTACGACGCTTCTGCTTAATAGGCTTAAACGAAGGATCGACACTGAGTCGATGTGTGATGACCTCTGGGTCGATGCCGACCATGTCTTCGTGCGTCCAGGCAAAACAATCGGCATATTCCTGCAGAAAAGAAATCAATGAACCTTTTAAAGTAGGGTCGAGTGACATACCAATGTAGACCACTCTATCAGGTCTTTCCTGATCCAGGACGACTTTTTCTAGTTGATATTCATCGGCAATTTCAGGTTCGACCTGGCTCTGTAATTGCTAGATGTTCTGCTTTCTAGGTTTCATAGAAATTTTGTAGCACTCGCGTGCGATCTTCCATTCGGTTTTGATTTCTTGGACACCTCAAGTTGTTGGAAACTTGATCGTCTGATGGTACGTTGAGGGTACGACTTTGATGTTGTGTATCCAGGGTCGTTCCAGGATGACGTTTTATGCTGATGACCAATCGATGATGTTGAATTTAGTATGTTTGTTGACTCATTTGGCAAATACTGGAAGAATTATTTCCCCTATGTTGTTAGCCATGTCGCCATTGAAGCCCCCAAGGACCGTCGAGCATCACACAATCTCTGATTTATCAATTCACATTGCTTTAATTGTGGCGAGGAAGATAATATTGGCTGAGCTTACTCCGTCGACCAAGATCCTTTTT
This sequence comes from Arctium minus, assembly GCA_954870635.1. Classification (NCBI taxonomy): domain Eukaryota; kingdom Viridiplantae; phylum Streptophyta; class Magnoliopsida; order Asterales; family Asteraceae; genus Arctium; species Arctium minus. Next base: position 76,296,651 of record OX941088.1, on the reverse strand, counting down.
GTCAAGCAATTACCGATCGTGAGTTGGATTACGAATCCATCACGATGCTTTTGCCATTGATCGCCAAGGTCTTCTTGATCGAATGTAATGGGTATGGCCTCCAAGTCAAGGTCTTGCTTCGGTCGTGACATCCATGACACAGGAAGTTCTCCGGACCCTTGGCTAGCATGTCGTTTTGCTACTGAATAAGTTAAGCCACAGACATCGGATCCTCCAGTTATGTAATTAACGACTTTTGTATACTCGGGTGATGTGGGTCGTGCGTTTGTTCCCAATAAATCTTGTAGATGTTCCTTGGGGACGAGCCATGCCAATTCTCATCTCAGAGCAATACAGTCGTCTGTCTCATGACCATGATCATTGTGGAAGTCGCACCATTTAGATTTGTCTTTTCTGGCATAGTCACTATCGCTTTTTGATGGCCATTTGACGTTAGTATGCACATTTTTAAGAGCTTTGACGATATCTTTAGATGTCCCTTTAAACCCGTAAGAAGAGATCTTTGGATGCTAGGGGAACTTATTAACTGGAGCAGTTTTCTTCTTGTCGAATCTCACGTTCGAGACTTGTTTGGAAGTCACAACACGAGCATCCGACCTTGCTTTGAAGTATGGATTTTTGACACTTAGTGCTTTCTTATCGCCTGAATTCTTTCGACGGAAAGCTGCATCATCTTCAACTCACATGTAGGCTAACGTGCGAGCTCGTAAGTCTTGAAAGTGTTCTGGTGGATATTTCGTCAAATCCATGTAGAGATTAGATCCGTCGTCGAGACCTCGCTTGTCACAGTTTCGTATGTCGATCAACTCAAAGTTAAAACGGTTGAAATAGCTTAGAACTGATTCACCTGTCTTTTGTGTGATGTAGTAAAGATCACTGGTTTGTTTCTCCATTTTACGACTGCTGGAAAATTGCTGAAAGAATTGGTTGACCAACTCTGCAAAACTGCCGATAGACTTGGGTCGTAAATTTATCAACCACTGGAGAGCAACTCCATTAAGGGTCGCCCCGAAACTTTTGCACATGAAGACTTCTTGATACTGGTAAGGTATTGATACAATCCACATTAGCTACTTGTATTATGCAATATGCTCCATTGGATCGCTAATTCCCGAATATTTTTGTGTGAACGTCGGGATGATGTATTTCTTTGGCACGTCTACCAGGGAAATCACATCGACGAAAGGTGATGCTTGAAATCCTGTCTTTGGTTCAACGTCTATTCGTACAGCGACTCCAGGTAGCTTAGCGAGCAGTAGTAAAATCTTTTCGTTTAGCTCTTCCAATTGTTTTAGGCATCGTTCAATAGGGTCATCTAGATTAACACCGCTACTAGGCATGAATCCAGAGTCTTGAGACATAGGACCTGCATTAGGAATAAATCCATTGTTCTATGATGTGCCCCCATTATCCACATTGAATGGTACATACATGTAATGTAACATTCGGAATTTCAGGTAAGTCTAGGGACTTCTTTAATCTTATAGGTATCTGCCTAATAAAGTATGATATATCTGTTAATTGCTACTCTTAATAAAGGTCTTATTTTAGGTGTTGATTGGAGACCTTTTCGTGCCTAACCTGAAAACCATAACAACGGGGGGGGGGGGGGGGGGGGTGTTTGTGCGACAATGCCCCAACAACAATGTCATGGGCAAAGTCGTTGGGCAATGTCTTCTAAAGCCATCCAGAAGGATAGGGAACCCCAGCGACAATGCCCCGACGACAATGCCCATGGGCAATGTCGCCCACATGGCCCAGTCTTCTGATTTTAATTCCATCTGATGCTTCATTTCAACCATTTCTCATCTAAAAACGGGAGAGCTTATCTTGAGGCAATTTTTGGGTAACAATACGCACTCCACACTTATCTCTAGGGTTTTTGGTTGATAGATCCATTTATTGATCATCCACATTCATTCAAGAGCATTTATTGAAGTATTTGTCAAGGATCCTCACTCTTCTCCATCAAGTCTTCCCTTGGAATTTTCTAGGGTTTCTATTTTCTAGGTTTTAACCAAAACCTAGATTGTGAGTTTACTTAACATTTGTTAAAACTACATACACATCATAATCTACTACTTGTTACTAGCTTGCATCTTAACTTGAAATGTTCATTTCTAATGCTTAAGTATTTGGGGGTTTTCTCTATAAAGACTTGTTTATATGTAACTTGCCATGACTATATGGAATACATATCTTATTATTAAGTTGATTTCTTGCTTGAGACACCATTTGGTGGTATCACAACTACATGATTAAAATGGTGATTGTGCTAGTCTTGTTATGGACATTATATTAAATTGGGGTAGTAATATTGTACCCATGGTTGGTATTGAGATATTCTTGGTTATAATATTCCTTGAGACCTTCTCTAAATTTATGTTGGACGAACCAAGTCAGTATACACTAGGAGGATGTAGTCTTGGGTGCCACCGTAATGGTATGTACCTAGACCTCCGCCATTCGGGGTAATGCCATGGTTGTAGTCCTCGGATGTGCCGTGCCTTTCGGATGTCACTCGTGGTAGTTGGAATCAAGGTATATTGACTCTTTTGGTGGAACATGATTGGTGCTATTGGTCTCCCCTATTGACTCCACATTTAATGAACTTTGGTTAACTGCTGATAAGAATTGTAATTGGACTTTCATGCTATTTCTTGTACAAACTCACTAGGCTTTTGGCCTAACACTTGTTTGGTGTCGATGTGTATCTCAGGTTCTAGTGGTGCCGCTTCTAAGAAGGTATAGTTTCCGTGGGTGAGAGCTTGGGGAAGGTGCACTTGGACACACTTTTTGTAAGGACGTTTGGGTCTATATATTACACCCTTTCTGTAATCTTCTTTCTAGTTTAGAAACTAGATTAGTTGGTTGTTGTCTATTTTCCGATAAATTACAACTGTAATTAAGCAGGTTTATTTATTATCCATTTTTGGGAGGCTCGATTGCTTTGGCAAATTTATATACTATGTTTCAATTTTTCGGAAATTTTGTTATCCCTATTTTTAGGGTGTCACAAGTTGGTATCAGAGCCTGGTTTAAGTGAACTAGGTGTTGACCTGAGTATACCTAGACTTAACCTTTAAGCATAGAGTTAAGTTATCCACCTTGGGGTAAAAGTCTTAGGTGGGGAGAGCGTTAGGATTCACGGAATTACGCTGTTTGAGAGTTGTAATGATGGTGACAAGAATCCTCGTGTATAATTCGTTCATAATTTCACTTAGCTACTGCTATTATGAATGTATTGTTACATGAGCATGCTTGAATTATTGTAATTATGATGATTGAAATGTGTAGTAGTACGTACCATGAGTTTAACTCACTTAGTCTTTTCTCAACCTCCTTTCTCGTGCGTGTGTGGCAGATAACCATGGTAAATACATGGAGCAGACTGCAAAACCCAACGGATAGTCATGTTGAAATGGAGTCTACTGCCGATCAGCCTGCTTTGGTCGTCGCTACTGAATGGCCACCCGTGGCTAATGTCCTGGGCGAGGGACCCGAACACATACCGCGACGGAATCTCGAACCCGTTGATCAAGTCAACGAGGAAGTGACTATGGAAACAAGGATAAGGGATAACATGATGCAAGCCATGAATTCGGCCATGGCACAACAACAAGAGTTCTTTATAAAGCTACTGGAGGATAGAGATGCTAGTCACCGACAACCTGAGACGATGGCAGAGAATATCATGAATGGGTCGGGCGGTGGACCGACCGTTGTGTTAACTGAGGATCAACTAGAGAATGGAAGCAAAGGAAATGTCAAGGGATGCACCTACAAAGCTTTTCTGGGATGCAACCCGAAGGAGTTTGCAGGTTCCGCCAATCCGGTTGTTTGTATGTATTGGCTCAAAGAAGTGGAGATGGCTTTTGAGTCTAGTGAATGTGATGTCTCACAACAGGTTAAGTTTGCTTCCCAACTACTTAGTGGTGAGGCATTGATCTGGTAGAATCTCACACAGTTCGCCCTTACTCCTGAAGTCCTAACTAAGCTAACTTGGTCGGTTTTCAAACAGAAAATCATGGTGAAGTACTGTAGTGAGAGATCATTGGACAAGATGGAAGAAGAGTTCAGAGGGTTGAGAAAATGGACTCTGTCAGTCGCTGACTACTCCATGTTATTCTTGGAAAATCTAAATCTGGTGGGACACCTAGTCCCTGATGAGAGGTCAAAGATCAAGGCCTACCAGCATGGGTTGCCGGTCGGAATGAGGACGACAGTAAGGAATGTTAGAGGGTTGACACTTCAGGATGTAATTGAGGAGTCTTTACTGGTAGAAGACGACTTGGTGGCGGAGAAAGAATAGAGAGGACAAGTGGGGGATAAGCGAAAGTGAGAAGGGCCATCTGGGCCCGGTCATCAATCTAAACCATTTGTAGGTGGGAGAGTTGGAGACAATCGGTGTGAAGATCGATGGTGCCACAAGTGTAAGACCAAGCACTCTGGCCCATGCAATCCAAAACCTCACTCGGGTCCCGCCGAATGTGCCAAGTGCGGCAAGAAGGGTTATGCCATTCGGGAGTGCCCTATCCGGGGGTCGGTATGCTTCGAATGTCGGGAACCGGGACACATGAAGAAGGATTGCCCAAAGCTTGTAGGTAGAAACTGTGGAAGTTCTTTCGGGTCGACGACACGAGTTGAGCAACCGTCGAGAGCGCCAAGTCGAGCTTTCCGGATGACTACCGAGGAGTCGAAGGAGATCGGCGATGTTGTTTCGGGTACGTTCCTAGTAAACTCCTTGCCCGATCGTGTGTTGTTTGATTCAGGTGCTACGTTTTCCTTCGTATCGAATAATTTATGTAAACAGTTCGTCACTCCTATTAGTATTCTTCCCGATGCATTAGTAGTAGAAGTAGCTAATGGGGATCGAGTGATCATCCGGTATCGTTTTTGTGATTGTACTCTAGAGATCGATGGGAATTCCTTTGGAGTAGACTTGCTACCTATGGCTATAGGGGGATTCGACGTAGTCATAGGTATGGATTGGTTGTCAAGGTATAAGGCCGACATCTTTTGCTCCAAAAAGATGATCCAAGTGCCTTTTGTCGGGAAGCAGTGTGGTTACCTTCTACGGGGAGAAAGGGAAGGGAAGTAACCCTATCATCTCCTCTCTTAACGCTCATAAGTTTCTAGCGAAGGGTTACCCTTCGTATTTGGCTTACATAGTGGACGCGAAGAAGGAGAAGAAGTTGGTGGGGGACATGAAGATTATACAAGACTATCCGGACGTGTACCCGGAAGATTTACCCGGGTTACCGCCGAAACGACAAGTGGAGTTCCAAATTGACCTCACTCCGGGAGTGGCTCCGATAGCTCGTGCACCTTATCGTTTGGCCCCGACAGAAATGCGGGAGTTCATGACGCAACTTCAAGAGCTTCTTGAGAAGGGCTTCATTCGACCGAGCTCGTAACCTTGGGGAGCTCCAGTCTATTCGTGAAGAAAAAGGATGGGTCCATGCGGATGTGGATCGACTATCGGGAATTGAACAAAGTCACGGTAAAGAATAAATACCCTTTACCTCGCATCGACGACCTTTTTGATCAACTCCAAGGCGCGGGATGCTTTTCAAAGATTGACCTTAGGTCCGGTTACCACCAAGTAAGGGTGAAAAAGGAGGACATTCCGAAGACGGCTTTTCGAACGCGCTACGGACACTACGAGTTTTTGGTGATGCCCTTTGGCTTGACCAATGCTCCAGCCATATACATGGATTTGATGAACCGTGTGTGCCACCTATTCTTGGACAAGTCTATGATTGTCTTCATCGACGACATGCTAATCTACTCAAAGGATGAGGCCGAACATAAGAAACATCTACGAGAGGTGCTAGAAGTTCTCCAAAAAGAGAACTTGTACGCGAAGTTCTCAAATTGCGAGTTTTGGCTCCAAGAAGTGCAATTCTTGGGCCACGTGGTGTCTGAAAACGGGGTGAAGCTAGACCCGGCAAAGATAGAGGTGATGATGAGTTGGGAACCGCCAACGAGTCCGACGAAAATCCGAAGTTTCTTGGGGTTGGCGGGTTACTATAGGCGTTTCATTCAAGACTTTTCCAAGATAGCTTCGCCGCTCCCCTCACTCACAAGAAAGAATGTCAAGTTTCTTTGGACTGATGAGCAATATCAAGCCTTCCAAACGCTCAAGAAAAGGTTGTGTGAAGCTCCCATTCTATCCCTGCCCTAGGGATCGAATGACTTCGTAGTGTATAGTGATGCTTCCAAAATGGGTCTAGGGTGTGTACTAATGCAATGAGGAAAAGTAATAACTTATGCGTCGCGTCAACTAAAGGATCACGAGAAGAACTACCCGACTCATGACTTGGAATTGGCGGCGGTGGTCTTTGCTTTTAAATTATGGCGGCACTATTTGTATGAGACGAAGTGTACTCTCTTTACCGATCACAAGAGTCTTAAGTACAATTTCAATAAAAAAGAACTCAACATGCAGAAAAGAAGGTAGCTTGAGCTACTAAAGGACTACGATTGTGAATTGCTCTACCATCCCGGTAAGGCCAACGTGGTGGCGGATGCGTTGAGTCGAAGGAGCTATGATGGTGGTGTCAAATTATCCCTCACTAGAATCAATGTAGTATCGAGTCTGTTGGAGAGCATCAAGATGTGTCAAATGGAAGCACTCAAAGAAGAAAATCTCAAATCTGAGATTATGATGAAGCAAATGGAAATTTTGACGGAAGACTGTCGTGGACTTAAATTCTTCTAAGGTCGAATTTGGGTACCAAAGTTTGGCGGAAATCGGGAGTTACTTCTAGAAGAAGTGCATAAGTCGAAATATTCTATACATCCCGGTAGCACCAAGATGTATAGAGACTTAAAGTTGAACTATTGGTGGCCGGTGATGAAACTAGACGTGGCCAACTACGTGGAGAGGTGTGTCACGTGTCTTCAAGTCAAGGAGGAACATCTATCGGTCCACAATACTTATCAAGTTTTATCAATACAAACACATTAAACGATTACCAACCTGTTTAGATTAATAACAATGGTTACAAGATTGATCTATTGAAGCTCTTGATGTGTTCTCTCTGTTTTTCACCTTGAGTGTGTGTGTAAAAGTGATCTGATATCTTGATTGTTAACTTCCTCAACACACTACTAAACTAATATCTAAACTTAGATATTAAACTAAAACTAATATCTAGATATTATCTAACACCTAATTTCTAACATAATAACTAACTAACTAAATAAACTAATATCTAACATAACTAGATATTTAAACTAATTACTAGAATTACAATAAACAATGAAAAAAACTTTGACATTTATTACAAACGACATTCGACTTTATATCGAGAGCGACTTTCCGGCATTAGCTTCAGATTGAATCATCAGATTGGATGATCTTGAATCCAATGAGACTGTGGTCTAACAACATCAAAGACCGTACGACAGTTTACAACCGTTGTCCATTCCCGAATGGAAGTGGGACAACATCACCATGGACTTCGTAACAAAGCTACCAAAGGCCTTGCGAGGTAACGATAACCATATGGGTGATCGTAGATCGTTTAACCAAGAGTGCGCATTTCCTTACTATGCGAGAGACCTTGCCAATGGAGAAATTGGCCGAGCTCTATATCGACTAGGTGGTGTCGAGGCATGGAGTCCCGCAATCTATCGTGTCGGATCGGGATAGTCGGTTCACATCGAACTTTTGGGATAGCTTACAAAAAGAGTTGGGCACCAGATTAAATCTGATCAGGGTGTACCATCCTCAAACGGATGGTCAAAGCGAGAGAACGATTCAGACGCTTGAGGACATGTTGAGGTCCTGTGTCATAGATTTCGAAGGAAGTTGGGACTCGCACCTACCTTTGGTGGAGTTCACTTATAATAATAGTTACCATTCTAGTATCAGAATGGCACCGTTCGAGGCGTTGTATGGATGGAAGTGTAGAACCCCGGTTTGTTGGCTTGAAGCGGGCGAAAATCAATTCGTCAGACCGGAAATAGTTCAAGAAACGACGGACAAAGTGAAAGAAATTCGGGAACGATTGAAGGCAGCTCAAGACCGACAGAAAAGTTATGCGTATAAGAAGAGAAGATCGATCGAATTCCAAGTGGGAGATCGTGTCATGTTGAAAGTGTCTCCATGGAAATGAGTTATTCGGTTTGGGAAGAGAGGGAAGCTTAGTCCCCATTTTCTCGGACCCTTCGTCATCTTAGAGAAAATTAGGCTACAAGCTTACCGGTTGGATCTGCTACCCGAGATGGATGGAATCCATCATACCTTTCACGTGTGTTATCTTTGGAAGTGTCTAGCCGAAGAAGAGAGTGTGATTCCTTTGTCGGAAATACGTGTGGATAATGGGAATCGTTGCGTGGAAGAACCGAGGCAATCTTGGAATATAAGACGAAGAGGCTACGACATAAAGACGCGGTCATGGTCAAGGTGCAATGGACGCACCATCGTGGTGCTAACATCACGTGGGAGTCCGAAGAGGACATGAAAAAGTGTTATCCCTGATTGTTTATTTCGAAATGAGATTTCAGGGGCGAAATCCAAATTAGGTGGGGAGGATTGTAACATTCGGAACTTCAGGTAAGTCTAGGGACTTCTTTAATCTTATAGTTATGTGCCTAATGAAGTAGGATATATCTTTTAATTCCTACTCTTAATAAAGGTCTTATTTTAGGTGTTGATTGGAGACCTTTTCGTTCCTAACCTGAAAACCACAGCAGCGGGGGGGGTGTTTGTACGATAATACCCCGGCGACAATGCCATGGGCAAAGTCGTTAGGCAATGTCTCCTAAATCCATGCAGAAGGATGGGGAACCCCTGCGATAATGCCACAGCGACAATGCCCATGGGCAAAGTCGCTGGGCAATTTCACCCGCGTGTCCCAGTCTTCTGATTTTAATTCCATCTGATGCTTCATTTCAACCATTTCTCATCTAAAAACGGGAGAGCTTATCTTTGGGCGATTTTTGGATAACTCTACACCCTCCACACTTATCACTAGGGTTTTTGGTTTGGTAGATCCATTTATTGATCATCCACATTCATTCAAGAGTATTTATAGAAGTATTTGTCAAGGATCCTCACTCTTCTCCATCAAGTCTTCCCTTGGTATTTTCTAGGGTTTCTATTTTCTAGGTTTTAACCAAAACCTAAATTGTGAGTTTACTAACCCTTTGTTAAAACTAGATACACATCATAATCTACTACTTGTTACTAGCTTGCATCTTAACTTGAAATGTTCATTTCTAATGTTTAAGTATTTGGGGTTTTTCTCTATAAAGACTTGTTTATATGTAACTTTCCATGACTAGATGGAATAAATATCTTATTATTGAGATGATTTCTTGCTTGAGATACCATTTGGGGGTATCACAACTACATGATTAAAATGGTGATTGTGCTAGTCTTGTTGTGGACATTATATTAAATAGGGATAGTAATATTGTACCCATGGTTGGTATTGAGATATTCTTAGTTATAATGTGCCTTGAGACCTTCTATAAAATTATGTTGGATGAACCAAGTCAGTAGACACTAGGAGGATGTAGTCTTGGGTGCCACCGTAATGGTATGTACCTAGACCTCCGCCATTCGGGGTAATGCCATGGTTGTAGTCCTCAGATGTGTTGGGCCTTTCGGATGTCACTCGTGGTAGTTGACATCAAGGTATATCGACTCTTTGGGTGGAACTTTATTGGTGCTATGGGTCTCCCCTATTGACTCCACATTTAATGAACTTTGGTTAACTGCTGATAAGAATTGTAATTGGACTTTCATGCTATTTCGTGTACAAACTCACTTGTTTTTTGTCCTAACACTTGTTTGGTATCGATGCGTATCTCAGGTTCTAATGGTGCTGCTTCTAAGCAGGTATAATTGTCGTGGGTGAGAGCTTCGGGAAGGTGCACTTGGACACACTTTTTGTAAGGACGTTTAGGTCTATATATGACACCCTTTTTGTAATCTTCTTTCTAGTTTAGAAACTAGATTAGTTGGTTGTTGTCTATTTTCGATAAATTACAACTGTAATTAAACAGGTTTATTTATTCCCAATTTTTGGGAGGCTCGATTTCTTTGGCAAATTTATATACTATGATTCCATTTTCCGGAAATTTTGTTATCCCTATTTTTAGGGTGTCACATGTAAGGTATGGTCACTGATGGAAGCGATGTCACAGGAGGTGGCATTGATGGGACCATCGGGATGGAGAAAGTAGCGACTCCGGTATTCACTCCCATACCTTGCCTTGGCCTAGGGTATGGAGGTGGAACACCTGCAGAAGACATGTTAAAGGGTTGCCTTGGACCGAAGGGAGGTCCAAATTGGTTGCCTATATTTGGATTCCTCATCGTTGGATTCCTCATGGCGAAGAGTTCTTCATTAGCCCTGTGATTTTGCTCGTCCAGGGTATGAATTCGGTTTCGAGTGGCATCGAGCTCCATGAGCATTTTAGCGATGATATTGTCTTGAGTTCCTTGTGCTGCCTTGATCCTGTCAAACAAGAATCCTGCACTAAAACTGTTAGTAGATCACGCTCTCTGTCGAGGATGTTACTCTAGATGGGGCCCCACGGTGGGCGCCAAACTGTTAATGCCAAAAATCGTCCAAAGAAAGATCTGAGGTCGATGTGGAGCTTTAACAACTAAAAAAGGCCATCACTCAACAAATCACACAACAAGGATAAAAAGTAAGATTAGCACATAGATTTGGTGACACGAAAAACCCCGCCGAGGGTAAAAACCACAGACGATAGTGAGGATCGTCAAGTGCACTATGGACATCAAACAGGGACGTCGTCCTTTAGAATGAGTGATTACAAGTACAATTGACAATATTGCAGTAAAGAAATAATGTAATCGTGCGATTGAGCTAAACGTCGTGCAATGTAACACTTCAGTTGAAAGATTATGCTTGAAGCAATGCTTGAAAATTATATCTTCATATTTGCTCTTTAGATGATGATGTGTATATCTCTGTTTGTCCTTTGCATAGCTCTTTGAGTTTGTATATATAGCTTATTTTGCCATAAATGAGTATTAATGGTCCAACGGTCTAGATATTGATTGATCTTGATGGCAGTCGTTCATTATATCCGTTGGTCACGATGTGCATTAAACCTGTAATAAGAGTTCCACAAAGGAAAAACGGTTATATACAATAAATGATCAATAATTGTTAGTACCGTTACATAGATCGAAAGATATAAGTCTGTCAAGAGATCCTGTTAGTCATGGACGTGGGAAACTCATGACGATCGTCGTTGAAGACGACGACGTTTTCTGTCGTACGATGTCATTAGGACCTTATCTTAATACAAGAATGGTCCATAGACTCGATACGTTCGGTTATCTTCCGTAGGTCGTAACTTGTGGAAATTTACCCAAACAACTAGTAAAGGCAAGGGCAAGCTATGAGTTTAGAAGTTGCTTGAAGTGAACTTCTGTTGGTAGTTATCGATAGACGTTCGTATCTAGCTATATTAATTTCTCAGCTATAATCCCTTTTTATGTTTGCAAAGACCTTGGTTTTATTTCCGCGTGTATTGACTCAAGATTTAGGTGACCATTTTGCGGATTGATTTATATATTTGAATGTTTTGGCATGATTCTTTGCATGTGGGTTGTTATATTTATGCTTAATATATGTACAATGTTGATATATACAAAACGTTGTTCATATCTCAAGGACTAGTTTTGTCTTTTGTGTATAGTTGATATAGGTATTAATACCTCTTATTTCCTTGTATTGTGATGATGAACGCTTTCTAATTATCGATTGATATCAGAGAAATACTCTTCAGCTTTTGATCGATGGTTCCTTTAGTCAATTGTTTATATCATGGTATCACAGCTCTCGCTAAATGTTTCTTTGATTAATCATCTCTCTCTATTTCTGGTCTCTCAAACGATTGTCTTAATCAACCACCAACTTCTGGATTTTTGACCTCTCAATCGACTACTGATTTATCAATCTTTGTTTGCATTAATCAACCACCAACTTCTGGATTTTTGACCTCTCAATCGACTACGGATTTATCAATCTTTGTTAAGCGATTTATAACAGCTTCATCGCCTGCAAATTCTCTTCAACGTTTATGTCACCAAAGAATAAGAATCCCTTTTAAAGTCTATCAGGTTTCATTCATACTCTCTCTACATCTACCATACTCTGTATTCTCTTTACTCACATATTGGAGGTTAACTCTGATTGTGAGCACTTGATTCAAGTAAAAATTTGTAAGATAGTTTACTCTTTCTAGAAGAGCGAAGTAACGATCCCAATAAGAACTTGAATCAACTCAACCGGTAAAGATATGTATTAATATATAACTCTGATTTCATTAATCAACTCATCTAATTTTAGTTAGCAACATGTCAACTCCACTCGTAACACCTCGAAAAATTTCGACCACTCTCAATGGATTGAACTATGTTATTTGGGCTTGTCTATTGACTAGCTGTTTTTAGTCTCGAAAATTGTGAAGAGTTATCACATGAGAATTACCTAGACTAGTTCAGAATGACAAAGAAAGCCAAGAAGACTGCGATAATAGAGAGGAAGACTGATTGTGTAAGAATGGGGAAATTGGCACAATGTTGTGTAACACTTGGTCACTAGAGCTTAATCAACAGTTTGTCTTGTTTGTTACTGAAAAAGAAAAAGGATATTTTCTAGAAGATCGTTACACTACCAAGGATTTAGCCCATAAGTACCAACTTCTTTCTGCACTTCACAATAAATGTCAACAATCAGGACAATCTACTAGTGCTTTCTTATCTGAAATGCAAGTTATATGGGACCAGTTGACTCTCGTTGGACCTACTCTCAAGTTTTAGGAAGATGCTATGACTATTCCAACATATCAGAAACAACAACACCTTATGATTCTTCTTATGGCACTCCATGAACGATATGAACCCATACAAGCTTCACCTCTACATCGCTAATTGTATTCAAGATTAAAAGGTCAAATTGTAATAGTTTATAAAGTCAATGTTTGTCAAAAGTCAAAGTTGTAGAGTCAAAGTAGCTTGTAATTAGGTTGTCCATATAAATAGGTTTTGTTAAGCTTGTAGTTTAGTTAGAACCTTGATATTGTCATACGTACAGAGAGAGAAAATTTGTAGAGAGAGAAACTTCAAGATCAATGAAATATTATGAGACTTGTGATTGAATTTGTGTGTGATAATCTGTATTGAGCTTGAATCTAGGATAACAAAATTGTTTATGTCTTGTTCATATAAACAAATATTCGTTCTTTGATATCCCAAGATTTTTCTTCATGATATTTGATCTGATCGAATCATTGTCAGATTCTCAAAACACTTCACTTGAATTCGTTTCATTCATTCAATTTCATTGTTTTGAGAGATCTTAAATGTTCAATATGCTCAAATTTCATTCTTACTTTTGATGAGCATACATTTTCTGATAATGTTATCTTGTGCTTAACAGTCAAGATAAACAGTTGAGCAACATCACTTTTAGGTCAAAATACATGGGATTCAGTGTGAGTGCTTAAAAGACTTCTATGGATTCACGCTAACCAGTGTTTCCTACCCCGGAAGTAATCCATGAGTGATTGAGGAGAGAGGGGTCAAAAGATCAGAGTGTGGGTGTGTGCTGAGGTAAAATGAAAAGAGAGTTTGGTTAGAAACGACCTCAAATGATTAAAAGAGAGAGGGTGAGAGATCAGAGTAAAAGAATAATAAACTTTGCACCAAACTTTTTCTGAGTCGGGCAGCCACATTACTGTTGTTTCACAATTCTTTCATGAACTTCATTGAAAAGGCAACTAACCTATGCCAACTCTTGCATAAAACCACACCATCTACTCATTCTTTTCTCAACAAAATAATGTTTCATATTTTAAAGGGGAAGCATCACATCATCTATCAAATCTTTGTTTGGAAAGTGTTGATATTAAAAAAGAAGGAAAGTTGCCCCACCTTTGAACCTCTTTCATGCACATTGAGTCTATGTAATACTGTTGTTGTCTCAATAGTTTACATATTTTGAGCCTGTATAAAGCTTTAATTGCTTTAGTCATTGCTACGCTTGCACGAGCACAAAAGGAATAAGTTTCTTGTCATAACATTCATAGAAAATTACTTTGTGGTTTTTCAATGATTGAATGGAAGCCCTAGGGGAGTGAACATCATAAAAGCTCCTTTCCAATGTACATTCGTTGTATACAGTGGCCCCGTGCTACTAACAGGCAGATTAACTGATCATCTGTTGATTCAGGGTTACCAAATATTAATTTGTCCGAATTTGAAAACATTCAGATGAATACATTTTGTTAATGTATTTTTGTTTAGATCATTTGTATTATAATGTTTGTCTTTTGTTTGCTTTGCTTTATATGAGGTCAAGGATTGATTGACCCATATATAAGCTTTGTTCCTTTGTGTTTGAAAAGGAGTGATGTCATTTTGAGAGTTGTAATCTTGTGACTAAAAGTGAGATATATGACACACTATTTCTCTCTCTAGAAATTCTCTCTTTGTGTTCTTACTCTTGTGTGCTAAATAGTTTGATCTGATTGAATCTTGGACTAACAATTGGTATCAGAGCAAACCAACGAATTCAGAACATGGATTGATATCAAAATTTTGGTCAAAATCATTGAAAACTTCCATTTTTGGAAGAACTCGCAGAAAGTTTTCTGGAAAGTTACTGTTTGATTCAAAAAATTTCGATTGGTCGATTTTAGAGTTGGAATTTGATACTATAGTGATCACATCATCAAGTGGAATAATTCTTGTTTGAATTACTCATTCAAATTCTCACTGTATCCTTGTTAATTTTGGGATTTTGTTCATTTTTTTTAAAAAGTTTCGAACTAATTGTATTAGGACCGAATTGGTTGATTTTGTTGTTGTTTGTGAGATTTTTGTACTAAAGACTTGTTCTAGTACTGTAATCGATCAACCCTTTCAAGTTTCAAGTCTTAATTGCAGGAATTGAATCAAAATGGTTGTGTGTGTCCCAATATGCAATCATTCAATCATGTAAACAAATAATCAACACAATAATGCAAACCTGATATTGATTAATCAAACGATTCAACGAGTTACAAGTTCTTGAAATCGATGTCTCTCTCTCTGTTTCTCTCTTCACGGCGCACCACCACCAACACAGCCTCCTCTTAATAATATTAATTCTCAATTAAGCCTCCTTAACCCTAATTACAACTAACCTAATCATATTTATACTTAGGCAAATTAAGCCTATTGGGCTTTGCAAGGCTTGGTAATAGGCTTTGCAAGGCTTGGCCCAAAAACAAACTAAATTAACTAAAATTAAAACTAACTAATAAATAAAATACGTAAACAGACTTTGACTATTTATTACAAAAGGACCCTAGACTATTTGTTGAGACGACTTTATCAGCTTTGACTTCAGATTTCCATCTTCAGATAATTATGATCTTGAATCCAATAAATATGTGCTTTAACAATCTCCCCCTTTGGATCAAGATCATTCTTTAAGCTCAGAAAATGTAATCTTCCTCTTTGTCTTCAGAATGTAGCAATCTCCCCAATCGATGAGAATATCTTTTGGAAAGAAATTATCTCCAGATTCAGCTCGGAATGCTTCAACAAATCATCTTCAAAGAAAATTTCTTCAAAGCAGCAAATCTTCATAATATCTTCAGAAATTCTTTCAAAAACTTTTGATCTCCGCATTTCTTGATTGACGCTTCTCCCCCTTTTTGATGAAAAGAGCAAAGAGTTCATCAAAACATGTCTTCAAGAAATATCTTCCACCATTGATCTTGCAAACAGAACCACTGATTATCCGTCAATTCATAAAAATGTTCATCCAGATCTTCGCAAATCTAGACAATTTAGAAAATGAAGTGTAACACCTGAATCAACAAATGAATCAGTTAAAATTGCCTGTCAGTAACACAAAGTCACTGTGTGTAACGAATACACTATATAAAGGAGCTTTTATGATGTTTACTTCCCCAGGGATTCCATTCAATCATCGAAAAACCACAAAGGTAATTTCTATGAACGTTATGACAAAGAAACAAATTCTTTGTGTGTTCGTGCAAGTGATAGAAAGAAATAAAGCATATGATGATTGCTTATAAGACTCAAAATATGTAAACCACTGAGACAATAGTTAGTTAAACACAGACTCAATGTGCATGAATGAAGTGTGAAGGTGGGGCAAACTTCCTTCTTTTCAATATCCAGATTTTCCAAATGAAAATCAGATAGCATATGTGATGCGTCCCCTTTTGAAAATGAAACATTTTCTTGTTGAGAAGAAAATGAGTGGCTGGTGGGGTAATGTCAAAAGTTGGCATGGGCTAGGTACCTGTTTCAATAATGTTCACCAAAGAAATGTGAAGCACTAGAAATGTGGCTGCCCGGCTCAGAAAGTATTTGGTGCAGAGTTTGATATTCTTTTACTCTGATCTCTCACCCTCTTTCTTTTAATCTTTAAGCTCACAGCTAACCGAACTCTCTTTTGACATATTCTCTCATCACACATCCCACACTCATTTCTTTTGACTCCTCACATGCAATCACTAAAGGATTAACTTCTTGGGTAGGAAACACTGGTTAATCGTGAATCCATAGAAGTTTCTTTTAAGTCCTAGCACACTGATCCCATGTTTTCCTATGAAGCATAATGTGCTCAGATGATTTAACTTGATCAGTTAAAGCTCAATGATGAATCAGAAAACATTTAAAATCACACTTCTAATTCAAGAAATCTGTTTGAGAATCGGGAAGTGGTTTGAACATTTAAGAACATGTTTTCTTATGATTGAAAGTTGTCCTTCTTTCAACCATGAATGAGATGAAGAAATAAAATTATACCTTTTGAGTACAGTCTCACATCTCGCGAAGTCAAGCTTAAAGTCATAAAGATATGATCTTGTAAGCATCTCTCAAGCTGCAAAAGTCTTAAGGTCTAGTCAAAGTAACTTTATTCACAAAAATTGAAATGACATAAAGCAATAAAACACTTAGTGTACGAGTTCTGATCAGAAGTAATCAGAAGTCATAGCCATACTCTTTACTTGTATGCTCCCCGTAGAATCATGCATCACTAACAATTATCAGTAAGCACAATGCATTGAAATATGCTCCCCCTCAAACTAACATTGACCAACAATGAAATACTTCTCACACTCCCCCTGAGATCATGAACAAACTGTTAAAGAGCAGATATCATGCGGAAATAATAATAAAGAAATGATAAAGAGATACAATAAGAAACTTTGATAGGTAACTACCGATTAGGTCTTAAGATTTAACATACCAAGTCTTGAGACAAGAAAATTAAATCTCTTTTCGTCTAAAGGTTTGGTAAACAAATCTGCAAGCTGATAATCGGTTTTTACAAAGTAAAGTTCAATTGTCCCCTTTTCTACATTATCTTTTATAAAATGATACCGGACATCTATATGTTTGGTCTTAGTATGCTGAACAGGGTTAGCGGTAATCGCAATAGCGCTCTTCGAATCACAATAGATCGGGATTCTATGGAAATGAAATCCATAGTCTCGCAGTTGTGTTCTCATCCACAAGACCTGAGAACAGCAGCTAGCAGCAGCTACATATTCCGCTTCGGCCGTTGATGTGGATACACATAATTGCTTCTTTGAAGCCCAACTGACGAGTTTATCACCAAGGAATTGTATATGACCCGAGGTGCTTTTCCTGTCTAACATGCAACCAGCATGATCTGCGTCTGAATAAGATGTTAGTTCAAAGCTTGTATCCTTAGGATACCACAGACCAAGATCTGCAGTCCCTTTCAGATACCTGAAAATCCGCTTTACAGCAGACAAATGGGATTCTTTAAGATTGGCCTGATATCTAGCACATAAGCATGTAGAAAAAATTATATCTGGCCTACTAGAAGTAAGATACATTAAAGAACCTATCATCCCTCTATAAGTCCTAACATCAACAGCCTTTCCCGAAAGATCGGTGCCAATCTTAGTACCAGGTGCCATTGGGGTACCAATCGGTTTACAATTTTCCATTTTGAATTTCCGAAGAATATCCAGAATGTATTTAGATTGATTGATAAAAATCCCTGTTGAAAATTGTTTGACTTGCAATCCGAGAAAGAAGTTCATCTCTCCCATCATGCTCATCTGAAAATGTGACACCATGAGGTTTGCAAAGTTCTTACAGTACTTAGGATTTGTAGAACCAAAAATAATATCATCCACATATATTTGAATAAGAATGATATCGCCTTTATCCTTTTTAATAAAAAGAGTGGTATCAACCGTACCTTTTGTAAAACCTGACTTGACCAAGAACTGAGATAGAATATCATACCAGGCGCGAGGAGCTTGTTTCAGTCCATAAAGAGCTTTATACAGGATGTAGACGTGATTCGACTTATCTGGATTTACAAACCCTTCTGGCTGAGAAACATAGACTTCTTCCTTGAGTACTCCATTCAGAAAAGCTGTCTTCATGTCCATTTGATAGACGGTGAAGTTCTTGTGGGCTGCGTAGGCTAAGAACATCCGAATTGCCTCTATACGTGCCACTGGAGCATAAGTCTCATCGTAGTCTATCCCTTCCTCTTGCCTATATCCCTTGGCAACAAGTCGTGCTTTGTTTTGGATAACGGTACCATCTTCATCTTTCTTGTTTTTGAACACCCATTTCGTACCAATGATGGTTTTACCTTGCGGTTTGGGTACGAGTCACCATACTTTCAGTGCTTCAAATTGATTCAGCTCATCTTGCATTGCAGTTACCCAATCTGAATCGGCAAGGGCCTCAGATACGCGAGTAGGCTCGATCTTGCTCAGAAAGTATTCATACATGCATAGATTTGATGTGGCAGACCTAGTTTGCACCGGTGCAGATGGATCTCCAATAATTTGATGTACCGGGTGCTCTTTGGTCCACTTATGTTCATGAGGGAGTGGATTAGATGCATGTTGATCATTCTCAGCATCTAGGAATCCACTGTTATCGCCTTTAGATGGTTCATAATCAACGGGGGTTTCAGTTGAAGTAGTCATTGCAGAAGTAGCAGTAGGTACAGCTTGGTCAATCTGGTGATCAGTCCTTATAGTACATCCTACGGAGTCAGCTACTTCTGTCTCGGCATTGTTGGTCACAACTTCAACTGTCGGTGTAGGCTTTTGAACTGGAACTTCTTGCTGAATAGGGGAACCAAATTCAGTAGAGATATCGGAAGTGGTCGGATGAGTAGTCATCGAGTCTTCTATCCTGTCAACCACAACAGAGTTAGGCAATTTAGAACAAAGAAATTCATCATAGAACAGTTCAAATAATAAATCCAAATCAGATAAATTAGAGGTAGACGACGAAGCGCCATCTGATTTGTTCTCTTGAGGGGCAGGTCCTGGACTGGTTGGTCCAGAAGCTAATACTCCAGTAATTACGGGTTCTGAACTGATGTGCTCAGAAGCCATGTCCTCATCAAATGTAACATTTACGCTTTCAATCACAGTCTTCGACTTCTTAAAGTAAACCCGATATGCAGTAGATGTCGAGGAATAACCAACGAAGATGCCTTCATCCGCCTTAGCACTGAACTTGTTCAGATTCTCTCTGTCGTTTAGAACAAAACACTTACAACCAAAAACATGAAAATATTTAATGGTTGGTGTTCGATTATTGATCAACGCATACGGAGTCTTCTGAAATTTGCGGTGTATCATGGAGCGATTCTGAGTGTGACACGCAGTCGATACAGCTTCAGCCCACAGAAATAAAGGTAAGTCAGATTGGCTGAGCATTGTTCGAGCGGCCTCAACAAGTGTACGATTTCGCCTTTCTACGACTCCGTTCTGTTGAGGCGTGCGAGCAGCAGAGTATTGATGTGATATCCCGACCGATTCGAGATATTCTTCAACTATCTTGTTCTTGAACTCTGTGCCGTTGTCAGTCCTGAGAATCTTTACTTGTTTTTGCAGATTGACTTGGGTCGTCTTCAGAAACGTAATGAGAACATCGGGAGTCTCATCTTTATACCGTAGAAACTTAACCCAAGTATATCGCGTATAGTCGTCCACGATAACTAGCACATACTTCTTTCCTCCTAAGCTTTGTGTTCGCATAGGACCGCATAAGTCCATATGCAACAACTCTAAAGGAGAACTGGTACTAGGTTCAGGCTTTGGTTTATGTGGGGCTCTCTTCATCTTTCCCTTTTCACACGCTGCACATAGATGTTCTCTTTCATATTTCAGCTCTGGAAGTCCTTTCACTAGCTTGCCACTGACCAGCTTGTTGATGTACCGAAAGTTGACGTGAGAAAGTCGTCGATGCCATAACCAGCTTTGTTGCATCAAGGCCTTTGATAGTAGACAGACCTTATTGTCAGTCTGGACCTTTGACAAGTTGATGATGTAGAGGTTTGACTTGCGAGTGCCGACCAAGAGTTCTTTCCCGTCTTCAGTGCGTACCGAACATGTCTTGGCCTTGAAATTAACCTCTAAGTCTTTGTCGCAGAACTGGCCAATGTTGAATAGGTTGTGCCCTAAGCCTTCAACGTAGCTCACCTTCTTGATCGTAATATTTTCATGTACAACATCACCATATCCCAGAATAGGTGAAAACTGATCATTCCCAAAACGAACTGTGCCGCAGTATTTGTCCGTAAAATTAGACAACATACTCTTCTGCCCGGTCATATGTTTGGAACACCCGCTATCCAAGTACCACATATCACGGGTCTGCACAACACATATCAAGAAAGAAGAGGTTTAGGGACCCATTTAAAAATGGGACCTCCACTGTTAGTACTTGATTTTGGCACCCATTTATATTTGGGTCCGCTTTTTCTTTGAAAATCAGAAGCATGATAAGACGAATGATAATGATAAGATGAAACATTATATGAACCATACCAAACATCAGAATATTTACGAGAAGCATAATCACATTCACCATAATTTAAAAACTTTTTATTTGATGGTGCTAACTGGAATAATTGCTTTATAGAGTACTTCTTGCGAGAATCAACAAGATTAGATTTAAAAGTAGCAACATTCACAATCACATCATTTTTACTAGAAGTCTTTTTATTCAAAATAAAACTAGAACTAGATTTATCTTTCTCGTCTATCTTCTGTTTCGGAATCCATGCAGTATTAACTTCAACCCTTTGCTTTCTCAAATCTGAAACATGTGAAACTTTAGAGTTAGAATGATGAGAATTAAGAGAATGCTTCTTCTTTGGCTTACCAGCGGGGATCGGTTTCTGTGAAAGCTGAGATTTTTGTTTCTTACCTTTTGCTTTCTTTGATTTCACAGAAACTGATTTATCAACTTTCGTTGATGTTTCACCTTTTTCAAACACACTGGGTAATCCAAAAGAATTAACAACACAAGATGAATGATCAGGAAGTTTAGAGGTAAAATCAAATTGAGCAACACAATCATTCAAAATACCATCAGAGTTTAAGAAATTAAGATCATTCTCAAGTGAACCAGATCTGTCATCAGAATTTAAAGCCTTAGAGAATTTAGAAAAATCAGTATCTTTGAACACTGTTGAAAATACAGTTTGTTCTAAGTCCATCAAAAGTCTTTCTTCTGTAAGAGTATTCTCGAGTTCAGAAATTTTACTTTCCAAAACTAGAGGAGGTACGTAAAGCTTACCTTCGATGGGTTTAGCCTCCAACTCTTTTACAGAATAACTCTCAAAATAATCATTTGAAATAATTTTTGATTTATTAGAACTATAACTGTTATTCAACTTCTCATAGCAAAATGGAAGTTGAACTTTAGCTCTGTTCTTTCTTTTATCATATTCCTTGGCTTTATCTTTTTCAGACAAACTAGTCCAAAAGGGTTTGAGTTCCTGATGTTGAGGAGCCAACAACATAAACCCAAAGTCACAAAGTGCAGGCACTTCAGATATACCCTTTTTGAGATGATGTGGGTTCTTGTAACCAAGTCCCCAAGTATCAGGTTTCTCTTTAGGTTTGTTCAAATGAATAGTGTGTTCAGTTTGACCTAAAGAATGTAATTTCTCTTCCAAAGCATTCACCTTTTCTATTAAAGATTTATTCTCTTTTGAAGTAGAAAAGTACCTTTTAGCAATCTCTCTAGATTTAAACTCACATTCTTTAAACTTTGAATCAGTTTCAGATAACTCTTTATGAATTATAGCCTTTTCTTTAGCGCTGGTGTCTATATTTTTGTGCAAAGTTTCAATTAATACATTTTTCTCAGCAATATCATTACTAAGTTTATGTATAGATTGATTTTTCTCATTTATGACACCTTTCTCACGCTTCAGTTTTGACTCTAACTCTTGGAGTTTAGACATCATGGCATTCATTTGGTTCAGTAAATCAAATTCAGTTAAGTTAAATACCTCATCATTATCTCCATCATCAGAATCAGCTTCAGCTTCTGACTGGTTCTTTCCCATCAAGCACAGATGTGTTGTCTCGTCCTTCTCTCCTTCTTCAGATTCGTCGTCCGAATGGTCGAGCCAGTATTCATCCTCGGCCATTAATTCTTTTCCAGCCTCTTGTTGCTTGGCTAGAAGCATCTTATTCTTGTAATAGACGGAGTTTCGGACTTTTGATTTGCGACAGTCCTTGGCAAAATGACCAAGTCTCCCACAATTGTAGCACTTAATCGGTTCATCCTTCCTGGTCTCTTCAGCTTCATCCTTCTTCTTGTTTTCTGGTCTCCTTTCTTCAACTTTCTCCTTATGCTTGTAGTTATTAGGACCAGACGAGTATCTCTGACTATTGGAGTTTGGCTTTTTATAGAACATCTTTTGGAGAGCCTTGGTTATCAACAGCATGGTTTCCTTCAGTTCATTACAATCGTCAGAGTCAGACTTTGCCTCGCAATCAGCTTCTTCCGATTCAAATTCTATCACCTTCTTCTTCTTAGACTTCTTAACCACAAGAGCAACTGGATCAGCAACTGCTTTGTCAGCCTTTTTCATTTCAGCCTTGATCTCTTCTACTTCTTCCTCATTCTGTCTGAGGATTTCATAAACTTCATGAAGAGGAATGTTATGCAGATCCTTCAACTGCCTCATTTGTCGGGTGAACCTCTTCCACTCAGGCTGAAGATTGCTGAGAAATTTCACATTCAGCTCCACGTGAGATTTGTTGATCTTGTTCTTGCTGAGCTGGTTCAGCAATGTGACAAATCTGTCATAAGTGGCTTCGAGTGACTCTCCAGCTTTGGCTTTGAACTCTTCATAATTATTCAAGCAGGTGGATACTTTGAGCTGGTTTCCGACTTTAGATCCAATCATCATCTTCTCCAATTGATCCCACATTTGCTTACCGGTAGCGTTGTAGCTGTCAATCTTGACATATATTTCATTCGGTATGCCTTGGAGAATAAATGATCTTGCCAGCTTGTCACCCTTGTGTCTGTTCAACTGATCTTCCGAATATTCACCAATCGGTAATTTATACACTGTCTCTTCTTCTTGACCATTTTCTCCAGCTACAGTGAGAACCTTGGTCGGAGGTGTCATGATCCCGTCTTTCAGAGATTTTCTGATTTCATCTCCCAAATCATGTCGATCAATGAAGTCCAAAAATCTATCCTTCCATTGCTCGTACTCCCCCTTGAAGAGTACTGGTGGCTTCACATCTCTTCCAATAGCAAGAGCTTCCCGAGACATCTTTACTTATACGATTAGTATCAAACTTATCTGATATTGAGACAATCAACTGGATGAGATCGTTAGAAATCAAGATAAAATCACACAATACTGAAAATCGTAGAATGAAATTCAGAAAAATCTGATCATGAACAGAACTTTGTCCCCCTTCACAGACTTAGCACGGGGATCCCTAGACTATTTAGAAGCCCTATTACAGTTTGCAAAAATCGACCGATATACTGACCGGGGATGTGCTTCGACCGGGTAGATGTGAAGACCGGTAAGTGAAAGGACCGATATTATGTTTGACCGGGAACTTGTAAAGTCCGGTCGAGTGATTTGACCGATATAGAGTTCAACCGGGAACTTGTAAAGTCCGGTCGTGTGATTTGACCGATATAGATGCTTTGACCGATATGACTCGACCGATATACTCTTAGACCGGTGTTACTCGATCGATATACCCTTAGACCGATAGTGTGCTGTGTGAGTTCCGGTCGAATGCTAAGGACCGATATAACTTTGACCGATAGAATGCAAGACCGGATGGATGTTCGATCGATATAATCTTCGACCGGGTGGACTAAGAGAGTACCGGTCGAATGCAATAGACCGATAAAAAAGTGTTCGACGGGAAGTGCAAAGACCGATATGTTCTTGATGCAGTATCGACCCAGAAACCAGAAATCAGCCCAGAAAACACTTGAAACCTCGAATTAAACAACCAAACTTTGCTAAAACGATTGATTAACCAACTAGAACTTATTGCAATCAATTAATTTCAATAAAAACCACTCTAAGAAAGATTCGATTGAAGACACAGTTTCGACTTCGTGAACGAACCCAGAACAACAAATTCAACAAATTGATAACCAAAATCGATGCAATAACCAAATCAAACAATACCCAATCACTATAATAGATAAAACAAACACAATCCAATCAATAATAACTTGAATGAACATTCACACAATAAAAATTATGAATCTTTGACAGAAAACAGAACCGAACAAAACTCATTCAATTCAATCTGTAACGTGCTCTGATACCAATTGTGTGTCCCAATATGCAATCATTCAATCATGTAAACAAATAATCAACACAATAATGCAAACCTGATATTGATTAATCAAACGATTCAACGAGTTACAAGTTCTTGAAATCGATGTCTCTCTCTCTCTGTTTCTCTCTTCACGGCGCACCACCACCAACACAGCCTCCTCTCAATAATTTTAATTCTCAATTAAGCCTCCTCAACCCTAATTACAACTAACCTAATCATATTTATACTTAGGCAAATTAAGCCTATTGGGCTTTGAAAGGCTTGGTAATAGGCTTTGCAAGGCTTGGCCCAAAAACAAACTAAGTTAACTAAAATTAAAACTAACTAATAAATAAAATACGTAAACAGACTTTGACTATTTATTACAAAAGGACCCTAGACTATTTGTTGAGACGACTTTATCAGCTTTGACTTCAGATTTTCATCTTCAGATAATTATGATCTTGAATCCAATAAATATGTGCTTTAACAGGTTGTCGCAAGCTTCATCTGAAGAACTCGCAGGATCAAGAACTCGCAAACTGAAGGAGTTGTTTGTTTTTGTGTTGTTTGCGACTTCTATACAAGAACTCGCAAGGCCCTCCTTTTTTTCTTGATTTCTAAAACATAGAATTTTTTCTAAGTATAGAACTCGCAGGGTGCTCTTTGCGACAAGTAAGAACTCGTAAGACACTACTTGTGACTTCTTAGTGTTTTTCTTGTGTGATCTGCGAAAAGCTATCTGTGACAAGTGTCTTCTCTACAACAAGTTATTTTCTTGAAATTTTTCTAAGGCAAGAACTCGCAGACGCATTGCGACAAGTTCTCTGCGACTTCTCAATTTCAGCTATAGGCAAGAATTCGCAGACTGTGATTTACAACTTCTCAGAACTCGCAGACCCCTACTTGCGACAAGTAGGAAATCACAGCCTTTGATTTGCGACTTCTCAAGGCATGCGACAAGTATTTTTTTTGCAACTTCCAGACTCTACTGTTTGCGACTTCTTACACTTAGAATATTTTTCTGAGTTTTTCTGTGTTTGACCAAGGTTGACTTTCAGAATCAAATTGTTTATGAATTCTTTGGATGATCGTTTCAAGCAGTATATCAGATTTTTCTTCTCAAATCAGCAAAATGTCTAGAGATATTCTTAGCATGGCCTCCAAGTCTAAACCTCCAGTTTATAGGCAGATGAATATCCGCAGTGGAAGAAGCGGATGATAAACTTTTTGAACAATTAGGACAAGAAACTGATGAGCTCTATCATTGATGGACCACATTTTTCGCATGTTACAATTGAGAGAATTCCGGAAACTGACACTAATCCAGAAATTCCTGAGAGAATAGTGGCTTGAGAACCAATTCAATACAGTGACAAAAACAAAGAATTGGTTGAGCGGGATGCACAAGCCCTAACCTTCTTGATAATGGCTATACCAAATGATATCTTTAACAGAGTAGACAGTCGGGACTCTGCTAAGGATATCTGGGATGAATTGGAAAGGCAGTTTCAAGGATCTGAAAAATCCATGAAAACTAAAAGGATGCTTACGAAGTATTCCAAGCCAAGGAAGGGGAATCTATGAGGGATTCTTACAACCGGTACAACAATATTTTGAATGATCTGCGGAGGAATGGGGTACATAAATCAGAGTATGAGATCAACTTTAAATTCATCAAAAATCTTCAACCAGAATGGGATACCTACTCCATTCAGATGCAAATGAAAAAAGATATGAATGGAGAAAAACTCAATGATCTGTTTTGTGTCCTAAACCAACATGAGGACAAGGTTAAGGAACAAGCTACTGTGAACAATAAATTGTTACAGATCAAAGAGAAACAGAAGAAATTTGAGGATTCTTTGGCTCTGCTTCCTCAAGGAAAAGGAATGATGGTGAAAGTTGGTTCAGTTTCAACCAAGTATGGAAAACAGAAAGCTTTTGTTTCTGATATTGTTGAGTCATCTAAAAGTTCTGAGGAAGAGGATGAGGAGTCTAATAATGAACTGACTAAGTTTGCTGAAAAATTGGCATTGCTGACTACAAATTTTCACAAAAGATTTGGAAGGAAAAAGTACAACAACAAGTCCAAATCTAATCATTACCGAGCCAACAAGTACAAAGGAAAGTTTGACAAGAAAGAGGAGAGAAAAGATGAAAATAAAGAAGAGAAGAGATAGGAGAAAGAAAAAGAGAAATGTGACAAGTGTTTTAACTGTGGTAAATTGGTCACTATGTCCGAGATTGTACGGAAAAGAGAGTTAAGAATTATGAGTATTATGCCAAGAAAGCTCACTTGGCAAAGGCTTTGGAGAAAGGAAAAGCTCTGAAAGTTGAGGAGGAAATTTGGTTGGAGTATTCTGATGAAGAGGAAGAAGTTAACGTGAATTTGAGTCAAGTCCACTACAACCTCATGGCTCATCTGAATGAAGATTCTGATTCTAAGGTACACTCTAATTGTGATAATTCTGACACATTCTCTGAAAATGAAGAAGTTATGAACTTGATGTGTCAACTAACCTTAATGAACTATGAGTTTCAAAAATTGAAAGATAATTTTCAAAACCAAAAGAGTATCACTCAGGGACATGAAGATCAAGCTGTGATATATAAAACATTAGCAGCAGAAAGAGAAGAAGAAATGAATGTTCTAAAACTGGATAAAGTAAACCTTCAAACTAAGATATCTGAATTGCAAAAAGAGTTAACTTCTTTGAAAGATAAAAATCTTGATCTAACTTTGAAGTATGACATTGTTTTGAAGGATAGAACTGCAGCATATGCAAAGATTAAGGAGTTGGAGGATTTAAATTTTAAAAGAGGTCAAACAGAACAGACGTTGAAAATTTTAACTAGTAATCAAAAAGATACTCGTTTTTATAATGCTAAAACTAGTTTGGGTCTACCGGATGTTGAAATTTTAAAGAAAGCACCCGAAAATCTTTATAATTTTAAAACATCGGGTGATGCTCCTGTTGTATTAATACCTCACATCCGTGAAACTTTTGTCAAGTCTGAGAATTCCTCACCTGAGACTCCGAAGATAAAAACAGAAGAACTAGTGAAGGTTAAATCAGTGGTTAAAACTGATTCAGAATCTCATGATTTTAAAAATGTTGGTTTCAAATACGACGACTTAAATTCATATTATAAAAATAAAACGAAAAATTTCGTTGAATTTGAATTTTTTTTTTCCAAAATCACATGAGACTTCTAAATCTATTTATAAATCTGATGAAACCAAAACTGTTATATCTTGTTCTATCAAAGGAGACAAAGATGAGAAATCTCATTCCGAAACTAAGTCTTTTTCTGGTAAAACTTCAAATTTTACTGATTCTGAATATCAGGCAGCTTTGAAAACTATTTCTGATTTGGAAGGGCAAATTTCAATTCTCAATACTCTTATTGCTGAATTGGAAGATGCAAATGAAAACTTTGGGATGGAATTAGATTCATGTCTGATTCAAAATGAAATTTTACAAAAAGAAATCAGAAATTTAGAATCCCAAATTTTTAAAATTTCAAAAGGAAAAGAAGTTTGTCTTGATCATAATTCTCCATCTTCTGTTAATCTCAATGCTGATGAGAATTCTGACACTTCAACAATAGATACTCAAACTTCTCAAATGAAAATATCTTTGAAGATTTTAACATCCTTGGAAAATGAGTCAAGTGTTAATGAAATAGGAGAATGCTCAGAAACTAAATCTAATTCAGTTTTAACATTTCTTCTAAACCTTCTTTAGAAAAGTTTACTTTTAATGATGCTAATTTTGATTGTTTTTCAGATAAGAAAATGAAGAAGGAAAGTAAGAAGAAAAGGAAGATGAAGGTAGAAGAGAAGATGACTGCTTCTGATAGTTTGAATTGTAATAGAGTAGAGAGACTTTGTACTCACGCTTGTGAACTTTGTTTGAATAAAACAAAAACTCTTTCTCGTAATGAGTTGTTGACACAATCTACTACTAAATTACGATGCTCAAACTGTCATGAAAGTTTGTTTTCTTTGAAACCTCAGTTTTCTAAAAAAAGAAAACCAATCCAATTTGTGAACAAGAAAACTTTTGCTCAATCTATTGTTAATCATAAAGCTGAAGTTTATTCTTTTGGAAAGAAAAATAATGGTTTAAAAATGAATAAATTAGTTGACATGAAATTTGTGTGGAGGTGGATTCCAGTATCTTCGGTATCTCAAGCAGTTGAACAAATTTCTCAAGTGCAACAAGAATCAGATCAAGTACAACAAGAATCTGAATTCCCTTCACAAGAAATAGCGGCGATCGAATCAGTGGAACCAATCACATTGATATGCGGTACCACTTCATTAAACATTATGTGGAAGAAGGTACTGTTGAATTATATTTTGTTCCAACTGAATATCAACTTGCCGATATTTTTACAAAAGCCTTAGATGAAAAACGATTTAATTTTCTTCTTTCAAAACTCGGCATGTTGATTTTAAAAGTTTAAACCTACACAAATTTTATTCTATAAAGTAAAATTTTTACAGTTCTTCTTTCTTTTGAATAAAATCTGTGTCTAGGATAAATTTTCAAGTTGTTTTGTTTATATCCATGTTTTATAGGTTCATATTTCAAATCTGACAAAAATCGAAAAGTCAGCAAAACATGTTTGAAATTTTTAAGGACTGCTTTAAAGTTATGTCATTCGGAATATGTGTAGTTTACAATGCTTAGAAAATCTAAAAAGTCAAAATTATGGATCGTAATGAAAATATAGGCTAAGCACTTAGACGTAAAACCGAGTGATTGAGATGAAATTTAAATATATAAAATACATAAATCACTAAGTTTAAAAGTTTATACCTGTGACCTTTCTGGTTTGGGAAAGTAAGTTCCGTGGGATGCTTGTCATCTGGTCCCCTAAGGTTAACTGGTCTGGGAGTGATCGAACCCAAATCCTTCTATAGAACCAGATCGAAAGTCATGTTCTACTGGTATAAATGGGTTTAGGATGTGTCGATGTAGCCTTTCTGATATGGGAGAGTAAGTTCCAAGGGGTGCTTGACACCTAGTCCCCTAAGGCCAACTGGTCTGGGTGCGGCTGACCCAAATCCTGCAATAGGATCAGATAGAAAGTTACGTTTACGGCATGTTTTTTACTTACAAAACTTCTTGATTAAAAGATGCCAATGTGCACAAATTTAAAAGATGCCAAAGAGCACAATAATGTGAAGATGCCAATGTGCACATATTATAGAAAGATGCCAATGAGACACATCTCATGATACTTGGTGATATTTTTAAGTTGCGATAAACCTATAAATTTGTGAAAGTCTTAATTCTTGACAGGATAGTGTGAGTAAAGGCAAAGTACTCTATTATATTTTTAAAATTACATTTTCTTGAAGCTAATCAAATTTCACATGCTAGCACACTGAATATATCGATGAAAGTTTTTGAAACTGAGCATGTATTAACTTGATATGCAATGAAACTTATATATGTATCCAAAAACACACACTTGATTTCAATTGATTGATTAATCTGTGATATTTTACTGAGTAGAATTTAATTTGTATGGTGTTTAAAAATTTATATATTTAGTTGTTTCAAAATCTATATTCAGTATATTTTTCTTTCTACATTGATGTTCTATGTTTGTGTTCACATATCTTTGAAAATTGGTATTTCTATATTTTGAGGGGGAGAAATCTGAAAGAAAAACTGAAGATATCTAATTTCGAGGGGGAGTGAATAAAGTGGACAGGTACGTTTCTGATAAAGTGATAAAAGTCCAGATCAGAGGTTTATCAGGTAAGTAATTTCTATCCAAATGTCAAATTGATTTGTTATATTCAGTGCATTTGTGTAGGGGGTGTAAAAGATCTTCACAGGTTAAAAATGACATTTTCTTTAAAAATACAGAATTAAATTTGAAGTCAGGATTGCGCCATAAATTGGTAGCGCAAAACTAAAGTTCGCGCCTCCTATAGGTAGCGCAAAACTAAAGTTCGCGCCTCCTATAGGTAGCGCAAACCTAGTTTGTGCGACCAACTTGTAACGCAAACCTCCTTTTATATTATGATGTATTTTTTAGAATGTCATTTTATCTTCTAATATAAATATCATCAATCATTCATCAGTTCATTTTCACGCTCAGAATTGCTCGTCATGAAGAGTCTTACAGATCTGAAGCTGGCCTGTCTCTCAAACGAAGACATGACCAAGATGATCCGGATCATCAAGGTCCTGAGGGGGAGATGTCAAAGAGACAAAGAGTTGAAAGTTCATCTGTTCAAGAAAGTTAAAGGAAAGAATCTGAATTTGCAGCTAAAGAATCTGAGGATGATGATGATGCAAAGTATGAGAAGTTCTGGAAAATCAAAGAAGAAGATCAAGATGATATCGTTGTTATATTTGATTCTGAAGATCATGATTTTGTGAATTCTCAGTCTCAAGAAGCTCCGACCACCGCAGATGCATCTAGTACATTTAAAAGAGGTGAGTCGTCAAGAGCACAAGATGAGGTTCCTGCTTCTGAACCTAATGTTAGTATACTTCCAAGCGTGTTACAATCAGGTCCTTCCTTGTCTAGACAACAAAGGCAACAGAGATTGGAAGAAAGATTAAATTTTCATGCTACTTTAAGACGCTTAGAGGTCCTGATCGGGTTAAACAGACATCATAGAAGACCTGAGCGCCATTGATTACTAAGGGGGAGATTGTTAAGTCTGTTTTTGTAATAATCAATGTATTTATCTCTTATGGCCTTAACTGTTGTTTAGCTAGTCTTTTGTATTTGTTTTGGCCAAGGGTATTTAAGGCCCTTTTGTCTTGTCTTGTCAAATAACATTTGCGCTGGATATTGAATAGAATCACTTTTGCGTATCATTCATATTCTCTCTACTTTCTCTCTCTAAAGTTTTAGATAGATCTTGGTTTATCAACAAGTTTCATCGAAAGAACCCAAATTTGAATGAAGAATGAAAGGGTCATCAACTGATCTAAAGAAAGTTAAGGATACTAACAAGAAAGGACCCATATTCATATGGGTACTTAAGTTGAAGTGATTGTTGCTTGCAGGCTTGTCATGTGTGGGTCATAGATTCTGGTGTATCAAGGCACATGACAGCACATAAGCACCTACTGTTCGACTATGTAGATCATTATGCAGGTTCAGTCAACTTCGGGAATGAAATGAAAGGCTATGTCAGAGGATACGGTGTTATCAAGAACAACATGATTTATATCTCAAAAGTTCTGTATGTGGAAGGATTGGCTTATAACTTATTTTCTATCAGTCAGTTTACCGGAAATAAATTCAAAGTTGAGTTTCATGAAGATTATTGTTATATCAAAGATCAAAGTGGAGCACAGTTGATAAAAGTTGGAAGAATGGGATTACTATATGGTGTTTACTTTCCAACTCTGAAAGCTTCAAAACCAGTTTGTCTTATTTCTAAGACTTCAACTGAGGAAAGTTGGCTATTGCACCGCATGTTATCTCATAAACATTTCAGAGATATGAATAAGCTCAGAACTCAGAATTTAGTTACTTGTTTACCAGAACTATAAATGGAACAAGACTCCCTTTGTCCAACATGTGAAAAGGGCAAGATGAAAAAGAGTTATCATAAGCTGAAAATGTTATCAAGCTGTACAAGATCTCCTGAGCTTATTCACATGGATCTCTGTGGGCTAATGAGAACACAGTCTATCAATGGTAAAAAGTATATCTTGGTGATGATTGACGAATATTCTCGATATACTTGGCTAGATTTCTTAAGGCAAAAGTCAGAAGCTCCAGATGTGATTATCAAATTCATCAAAAGAATTCAAGTTCTTCTTCAAAGCCAAGTTCAACAATTGAGAAATGACAAAAAAAAACTGAATTTAAGAATGCAACTCTTCAGAGCTATCTTGATTCTATTGGAATTTCACATAATTTTTCTTCTGCAATGACACCTCAATAGAATGATGTTGTTGAAAGGAAGAACAGAACAATGGTGAAAGCAGCAAGTACAATGCTTATCTATTTTGATCTACCTTTGTTCCTATGGGCTGAAGCAGTAGCAACCGCGTGTTTCACACAGAACAGGACCATTATTAATAAGGGTTTAAATAAAACTTCTTATTAGATTATTCATGTTCGAAAACCTATGGTTAAATTCTTTCGTGTGTTTAGCTGCAGGTGCTACGTGCTAAATGACAGAGAGAATTTATCAAAGTTTCAACCGAAAGCTGATGAAGGAGTGTTTATTGGATATTCTCTTCAATCCAAAGCATACAGAGTCTACAATACCAGAACAAAGACTGTAATTGAAAGCATCAATGTATCATTTGACGAATCTTCGACAAGGACTTCTGAACATTCCAGTTCAGGAGTCGCACCTAGCGACATATCTTCTACATCAAAAAGTGTTATTAAAAGCACCTAGCGACATATCTGAGATAAACCAGAATAAGATTTCTAAATCTCAATCCTTAACTGAATCAAATCTTGATTTGTTATTATTTGATGCTTTTAATGATATAACTGTAGAGGATAACAATCAAGACAACTCTACGAACATTAACACACCTACCACAAGTGCAGACATATCTGGACCGTCTGAAGGAGTTGGTGAAGCTTCTGCTAGTCAAGAACAAGTTGTTTCTAGAAGTGCTACACCAGACAACTCATTTGATCTGGTCTCACCGTTAGTTGAACCAGCATCAACATCAGCTTTGTCTGGAGATATTCCATCAGAAACACAATCTGAAGAAGCAATTCCATCAACAAGTGCAAAAAGTTCAGAGGCAAATGAAACTAACTTGCCTGCGGTACAAGATGAGTATGATGCGACAAATTATCATACAGATATTAACCATCTACCAAGCACACGTAGATGGACAAAGGCACACTCTCCAACAAATATCATTGGTGATCCGAAAGCAAACGTGTCTACCAGATTTGCATCTGCATATGCAAATTATTGCATGTTTGTCAACTTTCTAAGCAACATGGAACCTAAAATGTCGTCTGAAGCACTGAAAGATCCGGACTGGATAAATGCGATGCAAGACGAGCTAAATAAATTCAAACGAAATGAAGTGTGGAGGTTAGTACCAAGACCCAAGGATAAAATCATTGTAGGAACTAAATGGGTTTTTCAGAACAAGAAAGACGAGGCAGGTATAATTGTCAAAAATAAGGCACGGTTGGTTGCTAAAGGCTACAACCAGCAAGAAGGCATAGATTATAAAGAGACCTATGCACCCGTTGCCAGGATCGAAGCAATAAGGATTTTTCTCGCATATGTCGCTCACAAGAATATCAAAGTGTACCAGATGGATGTTAAATCAGCATTCCTGAACGGTATCCTACACGAAGAAGTGTATGTAAGTCAGCCTGAAGGCTTCATTGATCCAAAGTATCCATATCATGTGTATGTGCTTGATAGAGCTCTCTATGGATTAAAACAAGCACCGCGCGCATGGTGTGAGACTTTAACAGTTTTATCTTTCCGAGTCTGGATTCCGAAAAGGTATTATCGACACCACTTT
Source organism: Arctium minus (assembly GCA_954870635.1). NCBI lineage: Eukaryota > Viridiplantae > Streptophyta > Magnoliopsida > Asterales > Asteraceae > Arctium > Arctium minus. Next base: position 76,262,485 of record OX941088.1, on the reverse strand, counting down.
GTTTTTAAAAAAGAAATGTGAGGATTTGATTCTTGTGCAAATTTACGTAGACGATATTAGTTTTGGTTCTACGAATCCTAAACTATGTGATGAATTTAAAGACATCATGAAGAGTAGATTTCAGATGTCAATGATGGTTGAGTTGAACTTTTTTTAGGTCTACAAGTTAAACAAACCCCATAAGGGATTTTCATTAACTAGTCACAATATATTAAAGATATGCTAAAGAAATTCAATATGACTGATTCAACACACATGAAGACTCCAATGCAATCTGGAAGTTTGTTGGATGATGATATCTCCGGAAAATCAGTAGATCAACGAACCTATAGAAGCATGATAGGATCTCTTCTTTATTTGACCTGAAGTGTACTAGATATAATGTTTGCTACTTGTTTTTCCGCTTGTTATCAAGCAAATCCAAAGGAATCCCATCTTGTTGTAGTTAAACGAATCTTACAGTACCTTAAAGGCATACAAAATTTGGGCCTTTGGTATCCGAAAGATTCTAGGTTCGAAATAATTGCCTACATAGACGCATATCATGCAAGAAATAAGTTGGATAGAAAAAGCACGTCTGGAGCCTGTCAGCTTTTGGGAGAAAAGCTAGTCAGTTGGTCTTCGAAGAAGTAGAATTGTGTATCAACTTCTTCGGCCGAAGAAGAATATGTGGCGGTTGTTAGTTGTTGTTTCCAAGTGCTGTGGATGAAGACACAACTTAAAGACTACGAATATAAGTGGAACAAAGTTCCCATTTACTGCGATTCTAAAAAGGCCATAGCAATTACGGCAAATCCAGTGCAGCATCCCAAGACTAAACACATAGATATCAGGTATCATTTCATAAAAGATCATGTAGAAAAAGGTAAAATTGAAATGCATTTTGTTTCAACTGATTTTCAGGTTGCTGACCTATTCACAAAACCTCTTGATGAAAAGAGATTTAATTTCTTACTCAGCAAACTCGGAATGTTAAATCTTAATGCATAACAATATTTTCCTATCTTGATTTCAGGGGGAGTGTGTTCTTGTTGTTTTTTTGTGTGAGTATTTTTGGTTCGATGATATGTTCTAAGTCTGATGCATATAACCAATGTAGACTCATGTTCAATGAGAACCAAGTTCATCATCGGTTTTATAGGTCTGACGGTTTTCATGAAATGCTGATAAGTCAATATCATGGACATTGACTTCTGATCAACTAAGATCAGGACTCGTACTTCAGAAAGATGAATTGAATGCATAATTCTAGGGGGAGTATACACATCTATGCACACTTCAAAGGGGAGTATCTGATAAAGTCTGTAAGTGTATGAAAGTGTGTGTGTTCAAAAGTTTTGAAATCTGAATAAAAAAATATTCAAGTGAGAGATGCTATTTTGAGCTTTAAAAGTGAATTTTTCCAAAGTTGCTACTTTTGGAAAGTCAAAAAGTCAAATGACAACCAAGGAGGCTAGAGCATCGACATATGTGTTATCGGGTATGTTTCTCCTAAACTCTATACGTACACGTGTGTTATTTGATTCAGGTGCAAGTTTCTCCTTTGTGTCGGAATCTTTTTTCCAAAAGCTTTCTATGCCTACTAGTAGTTTAGAGGAAGCTCTAGTAGTAGAAATTGCTAATGATGGTCAAGTTCTGGTTAGAGACTTATTGAAGGGTTGTACCCTTGTGATCGAAGGAAGAGAATTTCAGTAAATTTGATGTTGTTGATGATTGGTGGATTTGATGTGGTGATCGGAATGGATTGGTTGGGGGAAAATCAAGCTGAGATTGTATTCTCAAAGAAGGTGATCTGAATCCCAACTTCAAATAACGGCATGGTGTTTGTTAATGGAGAACGGAGGAAAGGCGATGTCACGATATAAGGATGCTCGTCGTTCCTAGACTTGGAGTGGTTGAGCTTGGTATATCTTTTGATTATAACCCTTGGGTTTGGCATATATAACATGACAGATGACCTACTTTTGTGTTCCGTAATCGTTTATTGAAATCAGATCTCCCCCGTTATTGTAAGTTATTATGTGACTTAATGAGGGATCTTTCTTACTAAAACCTCAACATTTATGGGGAACCAAGTTTATAATTTTAAAGCTATTTATTATGATTTCAATTAATATCTGTTTGATCTCACTAGGCTTTAGTCTAACACTTTTTCTTAAAATGGCATGTGTAACAGGTCATTCTAGTGGTGAGACTCCTCGAGGTTGAGCGGGGAGACATGTTGTTGGTTGGGCATTTTTGGTGATGAATAGGTATGGAGACTTTTGGTTGGACATAAATTCTTTTATGAAGGGATAGAAACACCCGTCCTTAATCTAGACTAGATTGGTGTAGATTAGTAGGTTGTTATATTTATCTCTGTTATTTTGGTATTCTAATCGCCTTACCTTTTCCCATTCATGGGTGATACACTTATTTCAAGTTTATTTTCTACCCATATTCAGGTTTAAATTTACCCCCAATTTTCGGGGTGTTACAAGTTGGTATCAAAGCAGTAGTTTAAGCAAACTAGGTATGAATGTTAGATGCCCAAACTTAAGCTGAAATCGATTAAGGAATGAATTGTGAGATTCGGGTAGAACTCTCAAGATAGGATGATCTAGAGTCGACAGAATTGCACGAGTTGAGAATTGTCACAGTGGTAACAAGAATTCTTATGTGTAGTATGTTCATAACTTCAATTAGCTACTGCTATTATGAATGTATTGTTATGTAAGCAAGCTTAGACTACTGTTGTTATGACGATTGTTGAATGTGATAGTATGTTTCCTAGTTTCGAATCTATTCTTAGTATGCGTTCTCATCCATTTTTCTCGTGCGTGACAGTTGAAAATGGTAAACACTCATAGCCGAGCGGAGCCTTGACAAGATGGTTAAGAGGCGAGTGTATCTACGACTAGTATGACGGGAAGAGTGGAGACGGCGGTGAACCCACCTATAACTAACATCTTGGGTGGAGGACCGGAGCATGTGCCAAGGGTTAATTTGGCCGCCTCCAACCTTGTGGTACAAGAAGCTACTCCTCAGTCAGAGGTGATGGCCAGTATGATGGTGATGATGAACACGGCCATGGTAAATCAACATGAATTCTTCATGAAACTGTTAGAGGACAGGGATGCTAGCTACCGCAGGCATGAAGCGGTTGCCAAGAATGTTTTTGTGGGGTCCGGCGTCACCGGGAATGTGGTAAGGATAGAAGAGCAGGTCATTGCCGATGCAACACGGGGCGAAAGCCCTTGCTCCTACAAGACATTCTTGTGTAGCAAGCCACCGGAGTTCTCAGACCGAATTGAGGAAGACTTTCGAGCTCTACGGAAGGGGAGCAAGTCGGTGAGAGATTATACCTAGAATTTCATTGAGAAGTTGGATTTGGTGGGGAACATGGCTCCCACGGACAAAAAAAAAGATAAAATCCTATTTCAAGGGCTTGCCCTCCGATATGATGGCAATGGTGAGAAATGCCAAGGCCTCTACCCTCCAAGAGGAGATTGAAGAAGCTTAGATAATTGAGGATGTGTACACTCGGGGCAAAGATGAAAGGGGTGGATTTGTGGAGAAAATAAAATTGGAAGGAAATTCCATTTTATTTTCTCCACAACCGTGAGACCGATTTTTGGCGTGAGGCCAAGTGGTACGCGAGGTGCCGGAACAATCATTTCGGGTAGTGCAACTTTGTCCCTATTGGTAGCTACAAGTGTGGTAAGCCCGGTGACTCTATCCGGGAGTGCCCAATCAAAGGACCTATGTGCTTCGTATGCTGAGAGTCGGGACACATGCGCAATGAATGCCCCAAGTTGAAGATGGTAGGAAGTGGGGAAAAGAAGATGGATCCCCCGAGGGCAAAGGGTCGAGCCTTCCAAATGACTACCGAGGAGGCTAGAGCATCGACGGATGTGGTATCGGGTACGTTTTTCCAAAATATTTTTATGCCTACTAGTAGTTTAGAGGAAGCTCTAGTAGTAGAAATTGCTAATGGTGATCAAGTTCTAGTTAGAGACGTATTGAAGGGTTGGACCCTTGTGATCGATGGAAGAGAATTTCGGTAAATTTGATGTCGTTGATGATTGGGGGATTTGATGTGGTGATCGGAAAGGATTGGTTGGGGGAAAATCAAGCCAAGATTGTATGCTCAAAGAAGTTGATCCAATCCCAACTTCGAACGGCGGCATGGTGCTTGTTTATGGAGAACAGAGGAAAGGCGATGTCGCGATATAAGGATGCTCATCGTTCCTAGACTTGAAGTGGTTGAGCTTGGTATATCTTATGATTATAATCCTTGGGATTGGCATATCTAACATGACAGATGACCTACTTTCGTGTTCTGTCATTGTTTATGGAAATCGGGTCTCCCCCGTTATTGTATGTTATTATGTGACTTAATGTGGGATATTTCTTACTAAAGCCTTAACATTTATGGTCAACCAAGTTTATAATTTCAAAGTTATTTATTATGATTTCAATTAATAACTGTTTGATCTTAATAGGCTATAGCCTAACACTTTTTCTTAAAATGACATGTGTAACAGGTCATTCTAGTGGTGGGACTCCTCGGGGTTGAGCGGAGAGATATGTTGAAGTTGGGCATTTTTGGTGAGGAATAGTTATGGAGACCTTTGGTTGGACATAAATTCTTTTGTGAAGGGATAACAACACCCGTGCTTAATATAGACTAGATTGGTTTAGATTAGTAGGTTGTTGTACTTATCTCTGTTATTTTTGGTATTGTAATCGCCTTACCTTTCCCCATTTATGGGTGATACACTCATTTCAAGTTTATTTTCTTCCCATATTCAGGTTTAAATTTACCCCCAGTTTTAGGGGTGTTCATTTATGAACTATACTATGAAGAACATAGAGAAAACCACAATGGAGCTCCATGGGATGCTTAAGACTGCAAAGTCTAACATGACAAAGTCCAAGCCCGCTGCCCCGGCACTGATGATAAGGGAGGGAGGTGTAAAGAAGAAAAAGGATTCCCATGCAAAAGGCAAAGGAAAAGTAAAGGCTATTCAGCCCAACCCCAAACCTAAGGCGAAAGGCAAAGGGAAAGCGCAATCTGATATATACCTCAATCAAAGACTCGTGAGAATGTTGTATGTTTTCACTGCAAGGAGGTAGGACATTGGAGGCATTCTTGTCCTATATATCGGGAGGAGCTTAGGAACCTCAAGGCAAATGGAGCAGGAACTTCAGGTATGTATACGATTGAACTCCATAGTACTTCTACTTCTAATTCCTGGGTATTGGACACAAGATGTGGTACACATATATGTACTGATGTGTTGGGACTAAAAATAAATAGGAAGTTGAGATGTAGGGAGCTGGACCTGATCATGGGAAACAATCTGTAACACCCTCAAATTTGGAAATAGCAACTAATTTAAAATTTTCAAATATACATCAGGTAAGAATAAAATCTATTCTACTAATCATCACATGAGTCACCTCAATTAGAATTCTAGATTAACCTTCAACAAATAATAGGTCAGGTCATGTATAAAGACTAATCAAAGTCGGGTGTTACTAACACCCAATAACAGCTGCTATCTCCAAAAGTGCGGAAGGTTCACCAAGCAACACCCTCTCGTGCATAGGACTATCACTCATCTCACCACGAAGTCACTAGCAACAATCCTCAACCAAACCTGATGCACATGCCGACAAATAAAAAGGTTAGGCTAACGCCATGTGAGTTCAAAAGTTTCCATCATGAACAAATATCTTTGTTAAAAGCAAAGAATGCATTTTAAAACATAATCTTTCCAAATGATTTACTTTGAATATTAGACGACTCATTTTCCAATAACACACACCTTTAAAGACAAGTATCCCAACATAGGCATTCCTTTGTAAAGCAACTTCAACTCCATGCTCACCCAAAACTTGAATAGTAAATAAACTCCCAATTTATAAAAATGCGGAATAAACTTTATTTCTCGAAACACCCCAAACATCGGCGGGCATAATACTCAACCCATAAATCTTAGGTAAACAAATCCATATATAAAAAATGTCACTGAAAACATGAATAATAAAATAATACAATTTAATACCCAAAATAACACCTTCCGGTGACGGGGGAGACCCCATTCCATTGTACGTGGCGGAACACAAAGTTAAGCCATATAGCCATGTTGTCGAACTACACCTCAGATCGTGACTGTATTGCCTGCTCTACCGAGCAACACATCCAGTCGGACTTTATTTCAAGTCCCAAAAACACCGTATCCCCCATTGTCTGCTCTGCCGAGCTGCACCTCAAGGATACAGGATCTTATTGCATGTTCAGTCTCTAGTGGAGTTTCATCCTTAGGGTACCAATTCGACCCCTAGTGCCTACTCCCAAGCATTCAAGATAGGAGACACAACTCCTTACTTGATAACTCATGATGTCTGAACCTCGTGCACAAGAATTAGAACATCAAATTACAAAATACATGGTCCCGAAGTACAACCCATAAAGGTTCCTCTCCGCAAAACGATCGAGACAACAACAATGTCAACACGACATAATTCTCAAGGTGAGAATATCAATACTCCTCACTCTTAATTATGACTGACTTACATGTTTATGGATCCAATGCATTACAGTCTAAACACATAACTCAAAATGAATGACACACGCACTCAAAACATGTGTTCTCCAAAATAAAGTGCAATAAATGCAACTCCCACCAAAGTGCCACATTAAGTTATTAATGTCGGACAAGTGTCCTCAAGACCCGACACAGACGAAAACCGAGCTTTAAGTCCAAAATCAAGTGACCATAAGTTAAAATCCCCAAAATGCAATAAAATGCAACGACCAACGTTTATGCAGACACATGCTCCAAAATAACCGAATAAACTCCAACACATTTTAGAGTTAGGCAAATCATTTTCCAAATGAGTTTATACCACTTATCTTTTCAAAGCGGCCCATAACACAAAAATCAACCATTTCCCCAAAACGCACACTAAAAGTGCATTTATTCTCAAATGATTTCATTTCATAAAATATGTCATATAAATACCAATACTCAAGCTTCATTTATCAAAATGCCCAAAATTCCAAATGTGGGTGTTTTACCAGTTTATAAAGTTAGACACTTCAAATAATCAAAGCTCATCAAATAACTCAATAATTAATAATTCCATGTAAAACATATAAACATTGAAATATTGACATTTTGGCATGTACAACGTTTTTACAAATCAACTTCAACTCACCATGCTAGATTTATGCTAAATTTAGATTTTACCCCAACTTGAGCTTCCTCGAAGAAACTTGAATCCACAAGCAAAACTTCCAAAAACCTTGATCTAAAGTTCCAAACATAAATATTCATATCCAACCACAAGGAATCGTTCCCCAAACATTAAACATGAAGATCTTAACTTATACCGAAACCCTAACTTCCATAATTGAAGAAAATAGAGGATTACCTTAATCATAACTTGAATCCACCAATCAAGATACCTCTATGTCACCAAAATGAGCCATAGACTCTCAAACTTCAAAAGGACGAGAAGGGTTAGGCGAAAACCCTAGAAAATTGGTGATGATGATGAAGAAGATGAAGATATCTTAGCTCTAGCTTCCAAACCTTGCTAGGGATGAAGAATCTCTTGAAACACTCTAAATTTGGTGCCTTGAATGCATAAAACCGAATTTAGGGTTTGAGGGTCGATCCTAGAGAGAAAATGGTGAAATGGTGAATGAGAAATGGGGGAAAACAAGGGATTTAATGCAAACACTGGACCCGTCGGCGACAATGCCCTTGGCATAGTCGCGGGGAATTGTCGCCCGCTTCCCATAGCTTACGGTACCAGACCCGAAAGAATGCCCCTGCGACAGTGACCCTGGCATTGTCATTGGGCACTGTCGCCGCTGAGGTACCGTGGGCTTTATCGACCTCGCGACTTTGCCCCGCGATAGTGACACATGTCACAGTCGCGGGCACTGTCGCCTAAGCAGAGCAGGACCCCAAAAATCCCTTTTTTGACCCTGAATGTTCCCGACAGATTCGTACTCATAAATCATAGTCTGAAGGTCAGATCCCCATAAATAAATATATGCTCATATAAGCAATAACCTTTATCGAAAATTACGGGTGTTACAATCCTCCCAACCTAAGAATGATTTCGTCCTCGAAATCATCTTTCCTCCCAAGACATTCCATTACCACACTCAGCACCTATTGGGTTTCCTCGGCCCCCAAAAGGTGACCACTATTCATAGACCACCAAAATGTCGTCCTCCCAAAACGATCGCCTCAATTCCCACGGGGTTGCCACTAGCCCATTTCATCCTTGGGCTTAAACTCGTCGACCTCCTGATGAACTGTCATTCTGATTTTTGTTTAAACTTTCACACCCAATATCCATCATGATACGTTACACTCGTACAAGGGTGAACGTCGGACTTTAGTGGAGCAATTTTAGTCCATGCGACCTTGGTTACCTCCCAACCTTAGATGACACCTACTACCTTCAAGGTAGCTTGTGACTTCAACCTCTCTCTGACCAATTCGTTCTAGCTCAACACGATTCTAGATCCGAAAATTCCTTAGTAATTCGCCCTTGCTATTGGCAGAGCCTTCTTTCCAGGGACGTGCCAATACGATCTACAGGGAGTCGTTTTATTCAAATTCAACTGATGCGCAACTCCAAACTATTCTCAAACAACCAATATTCAACCGCTATAAACCCTTACCAAAACCAGACAATCTTAAGCATCGATACTTAATTGCTAATGTCTAGCACCCTTAAAGTTTCCACATAGTGCAAGCACACAAGATTCCTTGGAAGTCCATCGAAGCACCCCAACGGTCATTGAACTCAAATTGGATGTTGATGCCTATCCTCAAACCAACTATACCACTAACGTGGATGTACCACCAATTATTTCATTCCAGATTGGCATTGTCGAATTAAAGTTGACACCTAACATGACACCAAAACCCCAAATCTTACGTCTCTACAACGAACCGTGCTAGTACCTTTATTCGCGAAGGTTTCCCAGATGGTACCCCACCATCACATAACATGTCGTTGAACGAATAACCCATCAGATCAAATCCAACCTCACGCAAGCAGCCACACCAGGCTTTAACCCCAAGATTCGCCGAAGCAGAATGATCACCACTTAATTTGCCGGGAGAAAGCATGAATCTAATACCTCAATTATTCATACTTAAATCTACTCATAAGGTTGAAATCCATAATTCAAAACTGACCGTACGTCAGATCATCCGACACTTCAATTCCCAAGGACTCCTCTAGTCCCAAATCACAATTCTTTTCACGAGATGGTTTAAATCTATAGCTCTAATGAGTTCAAGGTTTTTCAACTGTAGGATTCAACAAATATGTCAATTGAAATTTCTATAAGACTTCCAAACGTAAAATCTTTATAATGGTTAATCGTACGTGTAAAAATTCTCTACCGCTTACTCGGTATTTGTGCAAAGTGGTAACAAATGCCACCCATATAAAACTATTTCGAAAAGCGTTTGATCAGTACTCACACTAGTATTGACAATAACAGAAAAGGAACAACAACTTTTCAAATGGACCACTACAGTCCTAATATGCATTAATCTATGTCGTGTACGTAAAATAATTTTCTGCACCAATACAATGCGAAACATAAGTTTGTACAAACTCCCAAAAGAAGAACTTCAAAATTTCGAGATCCAAATTCTCCTTTTTTAACCTTAAAATGTCAAGAAATAAAATTTCCAACAAAACTCACATACGTTAGTTTATTTCCCAGACATAGTAAAACGATAGATGTATGCGATTTGGTCGAAACGTAAAATAATTTAAATCGACTTCAAACATTTAAGTTGCACAAACAAGTAATTCTTTGTTCCAAAATACTGGCTACCATGTCATGCATACCAATATACCAATAAAATGCATTGCGCGATACAATAACGGTAAAACCCAACAACCCAAAATGTTCAAAGCAGAAATTCCACGCTAGATACCCTTGTATCAAACCCAAAAGCACAACTATGCAGTATGAAGACACTCAAAACGCCTCTTGCGGTTGCGAAATGACATGTGCAAAACCCGCATGAGACATGGCGCTCAATAAACTCATGAATTTACACATAACATAATTATAACTCACGCGTCGAAAAACGTCGCAAAATAATATCCTATAAAACTCAACAAAACTCGTATAGACTAAAATTCCCAAGAAAACATAGGAATAACTTTTCCTTTAAAACCTTAACATACGTGGAGGAGATCCAATGTCAAGGTTAAAATTTCGCAGTTACTTGCCTAATACCCCAAATAACATTAAAACACGAATATTACAATATCCGAAAATAGCGTTAGACAAGAAACGGGGATGAAGAGAATTTCAATAAAAACTTGCAACCACGTTCAATAAAACAATTGCATGAATGTTTAAACTAATGGTTTACAATCTGGTGCGTGCTAAACATTTTTCCCAGATTTCATAATATAACTCACTTTATGATTCGGGAAACATGAGAAATAATCTAGGCAAACTTATTTTAGAAATAAATTTCGTGCATGAATTTTGGTCGAGACCCAAAGTCTCGGGACTTAGCTCACCAATCCCAACAATTCACTACTGATGTCCGAGTGCTCAACATCTTAGAGTAACAATAGACAACTAATTTGGTTAACTTTAAAATTTCTACTCGAATAATGTCAATTTCATAAGTCTAAGGTTCTACTCCAACCGATTGTCCCGACCCAAATTGGTCAACTTACCGCATTCACCATTCTTAACCGTCACTACAAATGATAGCACTATAACTACTAACTTCTTCAAGCCACTACTCCTCGGAAACTCATCCACTACCCCCATCGATCCTCACATAAGGGCGGTTCAAGCACACACGTGTAACATGTAAGTCACCACGACACTGGCTAGGTGAAATTATAAACGTATCGTACATGATTATCCTTGCTACCCTTGTCATGATTCCCGATTATAGTGACTCTATAGACCTCAAAATATCTTATCTTACAGTATCTAGTAGTGCAATCTCACTTTCACATAATTAGAAGAACGCTAGTTTGAGTCTAGGTCTCCGAAATCAACACCTAGTTCTCTCAAACTTATGCTCTGATACCAACTTGTAACACCAACAAATTTGGAAAGAAAAACTAATTTAAAATTTTCAAATATACATCAAATAAGGATAAAATATATTCTACAAATCATCCCTTGAGTCACCTCAATTAGAATTATAGATTAACCTTCAACAAATAATAGGTCAAGTCTTGTATAAAGACTAATCAAAGTCGGGTGCTACTAAAACCCAACAACAGTTGCTATCTCCAAAACTGCGGAAGGCTTCACCAAGCCACTCCCTCTCGTGTATAGGACTAGCATTCATCTCACCACGAAGTCGCTAGCAACAATCCTCAACCAAACCTGATGCACATGCCGACAAATAAAGAGGTTAGGCTAACACCTAGTGAGTTCAGTAGTTTCCAACATGAACAAATATCTTTCTTAAAAGGAAATAATGCATTTTAAATCATAATCTTTCGAAATGATTTACTTTGAATATTAGACGACTCATTTTCCAATAACACACACCTTTAAAGACAAGTATCCCAACATAGACATTCCTTTGTAAAGCAACTTCAACTCCAAGCTCACCCAAAACGTGAATACTAAGTAAACTCCCAATTTATAAAAATGCGGAATAAACTTTATTTCCCGAAATACCCCAAACATGGGTAGGTATAATACTCAACGCATAAATCTTGGGTAAACAAATCCATATATGCAAAATGTGACCGAAAACATGGATAATAAAATAATTTAATTTAATACCCAAAATAACACCTTCCGGTGATGGGGGAGACCTGATTTCATTGTACGTGGCGGAACACAAAGTTAAGCCACATAGCCATGTTGTCAAACTACACCTCAGATCGTGACAGTATTGCCTGCTCTGCCAAGCTACACCTCCAGTCGGACTTTATTTCAAGTCCAAAAACATCGTATCCTTCATTGTCAGCTCTGTCGAGTTGCACCTCAAGGATACACAATCTTATTTCCTGTTCGGTCTCTAGTGGAGTTTCATCCTCAGGGTACCAATTCGACCCCTAGTGCCTACTCCCTACCATTCAAGATAGGAGACACAACTCCTTACTGGATAACTCATTATGTCTAACCCTCGTGCACAAGAATTAGAACATCAAATTACAAAACACATGGTCCTGAAGTAAACCCATAAAGGTTCATCTCTGCAAAATGATCCGGACAACAACAATGTCAACACGACATAATTCCCAAGGTGAGAATATCAATACTCCTCACTCTTAATTATGACTGACTTACATGCCTATGGATCCAATGCAATACAGTCTAAACACATAACTCCAAATGAATGACACATGCACTCAAAACATGTGTTCTCCAAAATAAAGTGCAATAAATGCAACTCCCACCAAAGTGCCACATTAAGTTATTAATGTCGAACAAGTGTCCTCAAGACCCGACACAGACGAAAACCGAGCTTTATGCCCAAAATCAAGTGACCATAAGTTAAAATCCCCAAAATGCAATAAAATGCAACGATACGTTACACTCGTACAAGGGTGAACGTCTGACTTTAGTGGAGCAATTTTATTCCATGCGATCTTGGTTGCCTCCCAACCTTAGATGACACCTTCTACCTTCAAGGTAGCTTGTGACTTCAACCTCTATCTGACCAATTCATTCTAGCTCAACACGATTTTAGATCCGAAAATTCCTTTGTAATTCGCCCTTGCTATTGGCAGAGCCTTCCTTCCAGGGACGTGCCAATACGATCTACAGGGAGTCGTTTTATTCAAATTCAACTGATGCGCAACTCCAAACTATTCTCAAACAACCAATATTCAACCGCTATAAACCCTTACCAAAACCAGACAATCTTAATCATCGATACTTAATTGCTAATGTCTAGCACCCTTAAAGTTGCCACATAGTGCAAGCACAGAAGATTCCTTGGAAGTGCATCGAAGCACTCCAACGGTCATTGAACTCAAATTGGATGTTGATGCCTATCCTCAAACCAACTATACCGCTAACGTGGATGTACCACCAATTATTTCATTCCAGATTGGCATTGTCGAATTAAAGTTGACACCTAACATGACACCAAAACCCCAAATCTTACGTCTCTACAATGAACCGCGCTAGTACCTTTATTCGCGAAGGTTTCCCAGATGGTACCCCACCATCACATAACATGCCGTCGAACGAATAACCCATCAGATCAAATCCAACCTCACGCAAGCAGCCACACCAGGCTTTAACCCCAAGATTCGCCGAAGCATAATGATCACCACTTAATTTTCCGAGAGAAAGCATGAATCTAATACCTCAATTATTCATACTTAAATCTACTCATAAGGTTGAAATCCATAATTCAAAACTGACCGTACGTCAGATCATCCGACACTTCAATTCCCAAGGACTCCTCTAGTCCCAAATCACAATTCTTTTCACGAGAGGGTTTAAATCTATAGGTTTAATGAGTTCAAGGTTTTTCAACTGTAGGATTCAACAAATATGTCAATTGAAATTTCTATAAGACTTCCAAACGTAAAATCTTTATAATGGTTAATCGTACGTGTAAAAATTCTCTACCGCTTACTCGGTATTTGTGCAAAGTGGTAACAAATGCCACCCATATAAAACTATTTCGAAAAGCATTTGATCAGTACTCACACTAGTAATGACAATAACAGAAAAGGAGCAACAACTTTTCAAATGGACCACTACAGTCCTAATATGCATTAATCTTTGTCGTGTACGTAAAATAATTTTCTGCACCAATACAATACGAAACATAAGTTTGTACAAACTCCCAAAAGAAGAACTTCAAAATTTCGAGATCCAAATTCTCCTTTTTTAACCTTAAAATGTCAAGAAATAAAATTTCCAACAAAACTCACATACGTTAGTCTCTTTCCCAGACATAGTAAAACGATAGATGTATGCGATTTGGTCGAAACGTAAAATAATTTAAATTGACTTCAAACATTTAAGTTGCACAAACAAGTAATTCTTTGTTCCAAAATAGTGGCTACCATGTCATGCATACCAATATACCAATAAAATGCATTGCGCGATACAATAACGGTAAAACCCAACAACCCAAAATGTTCAAAGTAGAAATTCCATGCGAGATACCCTTGTATCAAACCCAAAAGCACAACTATGCAGTATGAAGACACTCAAAACGCCTCTTGCGGTTGCGAAATGACATGTGCAAAACCCGCATGAGACATGGCGCTCAATAAACTCATGAATTTACACATAACATAATTATAACTCACGCGTCGAAAAACGTCGCAAAATAATACCCTATGAAACTCAACAAAACTCGTATAGACTAAAATTCCCAAGAAAACATAGGAATAACTTTTCCTTTAAAACCTTAACATACGTGGAGGAGATCCAATGTCAAGGTTAAAATTTCGCAGTTACTTGCCTAATACCCCAAATAACATTAAAACACGAATATTACAATATCCGAAAATAGCGTTAGACAAGAAACGGGGATGAAGAGAATTTCAATAAAAACTTGCAACCACGTTCAATAAAACAATTGCATGAATGTTTAAACTCATGGTTTACAATCTGGCGCTTGCTAAACATTTTTCCCACATTTCATAATATAACTCACTTTATGATTCGGGAAACATGAGAAATTGTCTAGGCAAACTTATTTTAGAAATAAATTTCGTGCATGAATTTTGGTCGAGACCCAAAGTCTCGGGACTTAGCTCACCAAGCCCAACAATTCACTACTGATGTCCGAGTGCTCAACATCTTAGAGTAACAATAGACAACTAATTCGGTTAACCTTACAATTTCTCCTCGAATAATGTCAATTTCATAAGTCTAAGGTTCTACTCCAACCGATTGTCCCGACCCAAATTGGTCAACTTACCGCATTCACCATTCTTAACCGTCACTACAAATGACAGCACTATAACTACTAACTTCTTCAAGCCACTACTCCTCGGAAACTCATCCACTACCCCCATCGATCCTCACATAAGGGTGGTTCAAGCACACACGTGTTACATGTAAGTTCACCACGACACTAGCTAGGTGAAATTATGAACGTACCGTACGTGATTATCCTTTCTACCCTTGTCATGATTCCCGATTCTAGTGACTCTATAGACCTCAAAATATCTTATCTTAGAGTGTCTAGTAGTGCAATCTCACTTTCACATAATTAGAAGAACGCTAGTTTGAGTCTAGGTGTCCGAAATCAACAACTAATTCTCTCAAACTTATGCTCTGATACCAACTTGTAACACCAACAAATTTGGAAAGAAAAACTAATTTAAAATTTTCAAATATACATCAAATAAGGATAAAATATATTCTACAAATCATCCCTTGAGTCACCTCAATTAGAATTCTAGATTAACCTTCAACAAATAATAGGTCAAGTCTTGTATAAAGACTAATCAAAGTCAGGTGCTACTAAAACCCAACAACAATTGCTATCTCCAAAACTGCGGAAGGCTTCACCAAGCCACTCCCTCTCGTGCATAGGGCTAGCATTCATCTCACCACGAAGTCGCTAGCAACAATCCTCAACTAAACCTGATGCACATGCCGACAAATAAAAAGGTTAGGCTAACACCTAGTGAGTTCAGTAGTTTCCAACATGAACAAATATCTTTCTTAAAAGGAAATAATGCATTTTAAATCATAATCTTTAGAAATGATTTACTTTGAATATTAGACGACTCATTTTCCAATAACACACACCCTTAAAGACAAGTATCCCAACATAGACATTCCTTTGTACAACAACTTCAACTCCAAGCTCACCCAAAACGTGAATAGTAAGTAAACTCCCAATTTATAAAAATGCGGAATAAACTTTATTTCCCGAAATACCCCAAACATGGGTGGGTATAATACTCAACCCAAAAATCTTGGGTAAACAAATCCATATGTGCAAAATGTCACCGAAAACATGGATAATAAAATAATTTAATTTAATACCGAAAATAACACCTTCCGGTGATGGGGGAGACCCGATTTCATTGTACGTGGCGGAACACAAAGTTAAGCCACATAGCCATGTTGTCGAACTACACCTCAGATCGTGACAGTATTGCCTACTCTGCCGAACTACACCTCCAGTCAAACTTTATTTCAAGTCCCAAAAACATCGTATCCCTCATTGTCAGCTCTGTCGAGTTGCACCTCAAGGATACACAATCTTATTGCCTGTTCGGTCTCTAGTGGAGTTTCATCCTCAGGGTACCAATTCGACCCCTAGTGCCTACTCCCTAGCATTCAAGATAGGAGACACAACTCCTTACTTGATAACTCATTATGTCTAACCCTCGTGCACAAGAATTAGAACATCAAATTACAAAACACATGGTCCTGAAGTACAACCCATAAAGGTTCCTCTCCGCAAAACGATCAGGACAACAACAATGTCAACACGACATAATTCCCAAGGTGAGAATATCAATAATCCTCACTCTTAATTATGACTGACTTACATGCCTATGGATCCAATGCATTACAGTCTAAACACATAACTGCAAATGAATGACCCATGCACTCAAAACATGTGTTCTCCAAAATAAAGTGCAATAAATGCAACTCCCACCAAAGTGCCACATTAAGTTATTAATGCCGGACAAGTGTCCTCAAGACCCGACACAGACGAAAACCGAGCTTTAAGCCCAAAATCAAGTGACCATAAGTTAAAATCCCCAAAATGCAATAAAATGCAACGACCAACGTTTGTGCAGACACATGCTCCAAAATACACGATTAACTCTAACACATTTTAGAGTTAGGCAAATCATTTTCCAAATGAGTTTATACCACTTATTTTTTCAAAACGACCCAAAACACAAAAATCAACCATTTCCCCAAAACGCATACTAAAAGTGCATTTATACTCAAAGGATTTCATTTCATAAAATGGGTTATTAAAATAACAATTCTCAAGCTTCATTTATCAAAATGCCCAAAATCCCAAATGTTGGGTGTTTTACCAGTTTATAAAGTTAGACACTTCAAATAATCAAAACTCATAAAATAACTCAATGATTAATAATTTCATGTAAAACATATAAACATTGAAATATTGACATTGTGGCATGTACCCCATTTTTACAAATCAACTACAACTCACCTTGCTAGATTTAGGCTAAATCTAGATTTTACCCCAACTTGAGTTTCCTCGGAGAAACTTGTATCCACAAGCAAAACTTCCAAAAACCTAGATCCAGAAGTTCCAAACATAAATATTCATATCCAACCACAAGGAACCGTTCCCCAAAGATTAAACATGAAGATCTTAACTTATACCGAAACCCTAACTTCCATAATTGAAGAAAATAGAGGATTACCTTAATCATAACTTGAATCCACCAATCAAGATACCTCTAGGTCACCAATATAAGCCATAGACTCTCAAACTTCAAAATGAGGAAAAGGGTTAGGAGAAAAACCTAGAAAGTTGGTGAAGATGATGAAGAAGATGAAGATACCTTACATCTAGCTTCCAAACCTTGATAGATGATGAAGAATCACTTGAAACACTCTAGATTTGGTGCCTTAAATGCATAAAACCGAATTTAGGGTTTGAGGGTCGGTCCTAGAGAGAAAAGGGTGAAATGGTGAATGAGAAATACGGGATAACAAGGGATTTAATGCAAACACTGGACCCATCGAAGACATTGACACGACGACTATGCCCTTGGCATAGTCACGGGGCATAGTCGCCCACTTCCCTTAGCTTGCGGTACCAGAACCTCGAGAATGCCCCTGCGACAGTGACCCTGGCATTGTCCCCGGGAACTGTCGTCGCTGAGGTACCGTGGGCTTTGTCGACCACGTGAATTTATCCCGTGATAGTGACACATGTCACAGTCGTGGGGATTCTCGCCCAAGTAGAGCAGGACCCCGAAAATTCCCTTTTTCGACCTTGAATGTTCCCGACACGCGATGGATTCAAAGTATTACGATTCGTACTCATAAATCATAGTCTAAAGGTCAGATCCCCATAAATAAATATATACTCACATAAGCAATAACCTTTATCGAAAATTATGGGTGTTACACAAGCAGATTTCTATTGTTGACACGATAAGAAATTATGAGCTTTCTTTTTCGTCTAGATTATCTATGGTTTTGTTTGATTGTTGCTACTCGACTGATATGGCCAGAAACATCATTTCATTTTATGTTTATATAAAGATTATTTTGATTTTGGGTTTGATAATAGATCTATCCATGTTTATAAAGATGATATGCTTTATTTTAAGGCTAACCCATGTCATTGTATTTATGAAACCAGTATAAGTATAAGAGACAATAGAAGTTT